>OX419691.1:4822500-6255647 GCA_948474745.1 Oligia latruncula | reverse complement strand
AGAGGTGACGCCCACGGGCTCTCGGAAGGTCTAGCTGTACCAAGGGCCAGCATAGACTGGAACTCTTTTTGGGCGATCTTAAGCTTATCCGGTGCTAAACGACGTGGTGAAGAGCAAACTGGAGGGCCTGGTGTCGTGCGTATGTGGTGTTCTGTTTTGTGTGGTGTGCAGTGTGGCTTACCAGCTGGTCGAGTAATTTCCGGAAACTCGTTGAGAATTTTATGATACAGAGTCTCGCCAGTCACGACCTTAACAGAAGAAATGTTATTACAATTAGCTACAGCAGCAATAGTAGAAATAGAAGTTAAATTATCAATTAGGCGTTTGTTACGACAATCAACTATGAGATTATAAAAGTTTAAAAAATCTACACCTATTATAGGCTTCGTTACATCGGCTACAATGAAACGCCATTGATAGGTTCTGCGTAAACCTAAATCTAAATCTAAATTGATACAGCCATATGTAGCTATGCTGGAACCATTTGCTGCACACAGTCTATAGTCCGTACGAGCACGACGATCATGAAGCGCTGACCGTGGGAACACGCAGAGGTCGCTTCCTGTGTCGACCAGGAACTGCGTCTTCGAAGATCGGTCAGTAACAAACAGGCGACCAGAAGCAGACAAAGGGCAATCGTCAGTCGCCATTACCGACCGCCCTTGGAGTTTTCCGCCTTGTAGTCGCAGGGGCGGATACACTTGTTGGCTTTTTCTCCGAACTTGTTGTGGTACCAACAATTGGGGAACTTTTTGTAGTTCGATAGAGAGCGCTGCCTCGAACTGCTGCGAGTGTTTCTGGTAGAACGGGAGCGTGAACGGCTGTGCCGAGTTGACATCTGCTGGAACTGTCGTCGAAGCTCAGCTATCTCCCTAGTTAGTTCATTCAGACCCGAACTAGGGACAGCGTCGCTCACAGCGGCGACCTTCGGCGTTGTCGTAGCCAGGTCGTTTACTCTATCGGCTAAGTCAGCTAGATCCTCGAGAGAAGCTGCGCCTGGTTGTCCTGCGAGCACCGTCTGGATGCCATGTGGTAGGCGACTAACCCATATCGTCCTCAGGAAGTCGTCTGGAACGTTTGAGCCTGCCAGGCTTTTCAAGTGGCGAAGAAATTGTGATGGCTTGCGGTCGCCAAGCTCCTCGTGCATCAGTAACTGTTTAATTTTCTTCTCTTTAGACGCGGTGAGTCGCTTAATTAGCTCGGTCTTTAGTTTTTCGTACTTGTTAGTCAGAGGCGGGCTAATAATTATATCTTTTATCTCTCTAGAGTATTGATTGTCCAGATGTCCAATGACATAATTAAATTTTGTGACATCACTAGTTATTCCCGCTATACTAAATTGTCCTTCGACCTGAGCAAACCAAATCTCCGGCTCTTCGGCCCAAAATGGGGGCACTCGTACGCCGACTTTGAAAACATTGCTGGGGTCTATCGACATCCCCCCATCACTAGTGCTAGGCGGCGGCGATGACGTTGCCGCACCTCGTGCGTCTTTAAACATATCCCCTTCCATTGTTCTTCACGGGGTCACCAGTTTAGTTATAAGGGTGATGTGCGGTGTAAATAAGTAGGCAAACTCACGTTCAACAGGATTTAATGTCCACACGTCCTTACACAGTTCACAAAGTTCAGAAGGCACAATAGGGAAGCGTTCACAAGCACAAGCACAAGCGTAGAATATAATAGCGGAAGGATGAAAGTAGAAAGATGATAGACTGACGAAGTACAGTGGAAAGTAAGATGAAAGTACAAGCTAAATCGCGATACGGAATGTTTATAAAATTAAGGCGACAAGCGTGCGCTCCGCGTCTAGGTGTGATCCTGACTGGCTTGACCTTGTGCGGTGAAAGGTATGCGCCCGCGGCTTCGTCGTCGGCCGTCTATATCTATTGATAGTTGTACGAATATTGGTATTTAGTGACGAGGGTTCGGTCGATAGTTTGATGACCATCGACTATCGATGGTAAATTTATCGACCAACTGGTAAGGAAGTATGTATGTTAGTAGTCAGCGATTGTGTTGGTTTGTGATTAGTTTTAAGTATAAGATATAGATAAATAAATATATGTAAGGTGTTTAAATAAATAGTGAAGTTGCCTACAAATCACTTACGCTAATAGTCAATATCTCAATAAAACTGTGTGAGGATGAAACGGAGAAGCAGATCGCCCCTAAGACGACCCACTGACCAGATGCTCGACTCAACGTTAACACGTTATTTTGTTATGTTGTATTCCCAAATCTTACAGAAAAAGGAAAAAACAAACAGAAAAATCACAACACGAAGTAAAGTGACTTGAATAGAATAGAATAGAATATTCTTTATTATGTACACCATATAAAAAAAAAACTTGTATTAAACACTATTTCACTCATAAACGGTACAACTTCTTCAGCCGAACACTGTCTTTTAAGATACAGGCTTCCTAGTTTAAAAGACATAGGTTTATATTTTTTACTCGACTGCGGCGAAGCCCAAAAGGAGGGTTATGTGTTTGACCTGTTTGTATGTATATATGTATGTATGTCCGTTTCTTTGTTCCCTCGTAACTTCTAAACGAATGAACGGATTTGGATAAATTATACGTCTTTAGATTTGTCTTGGTAGCGCGAGTGTCACTGGCTACATTAAAATTAAAAACAAAGTAAAATGGCGGATTTAGGGTGCCATATTGTGGAGTTCGAATTTTTTTTTTCTTCTTATACCATCGAGTGAAATATCAAACTTAAGGGTTTTAAAAGGTGATTACAAAAATATATACAAAAAAGGTTAAAAGTAATTCATAGTGACAAATCGTAAAAAACACGTTAAATAAAATAATTATTTCATCTTTCAAATTTGTAAACTAAAAAGCTGGAAATAAAAAACAATTAATTAAAAAAACTAAAAAACCCGACTGTGGTTATAAAATTAAGTTAAAAAAAACTGAAAAGCTAAAAAAAAGTTAAAAACAAGGCCATTTTAAATTAAATAAAAGTTGGAAGCAGGCGGGACCCATTTGAGTTTGAAAATATGTATAATAAAAGTCCCGCCTGCTTGCTGCTTTTCAGTTTTTTTTAACTTAATTAATTGTTTTTTTGTCTTTAAAGATTTTTGTAGCATTTTAACTTTTGTACAAACAATAACATATCATTTTAGTATCTACCACTGTGCTCAACCTGTGTCTATGTGTTATTTTGGATAAATAAACACTATTTATTATTAATGTAGGCAACATTTCCTTTCGCATCTATTTTCACATTTCATTTGACCCACCAATCCACTTACGTGAATAGTTTTTAGGGTAAAACCTGTCATATTTGCTAAAGGTCGACCGAATCGCTGCTTAC
Source organism: Oligia latruncula (assembly GCA_948474745.1). NCBI lineage: Eukaryota > Metazoa > Arthropoda > Insecta > Lepidoptera > Noctuidae > Oligia > Oligia latruncula. The sequence continues at coordinate 6,252,317 of OX419691.1, read as the reverse complement.
CCATAAATAGAAAACCAAAATAAGATCGAACGGACATACATTCTCTGGCATTTATACAAGTATTATTTTGTATACAAGGAAATTTCCTTATGTACAGACGCCAGCACATCAAGCTACCCGAAACTGTCAAACTTTCCCAATCAACTTTGAACCTTGTGCTCTAGCGATAAAGTTGAAAATCTGTTAAATAAATTTGATAGATTGTAGTAGCTTGATGTGCTGGCGTCTGTACAATGCCGCTAGCCTTTTGGGCACTTTTCCTGTTGACAAATGCGGACCTATTTTTTTAAAAGGTTAGGCGGTCAACTAAATGGCTAATTAAACAAGTTGGCTGCGACATATGTACTACTTTCTGAAAGTATAAGGTACTTATAACAAAAAAACTATTTTTAAATATTTTGTCTTTCTGTCTGTGCGGGTAATCTCCGAAACGGCTGAAACGATTTTGACGGTACTTTCACTGGCAGACAGTTGATGTTATAAGGAGTAACTTAGGCTACTTTTATTTGACTGTTATTTTATAGAAAAAGAATTACGGTCCGCGTAAAAAAAAAAACTCCTAGCAGGCGAAGCCGCGGACAAAAGCTATTGTGTTACCTAAAATGAAGAAGGTTTTATATTAAAACACCAACCGCCCCTTATAACGCTAGGCAGAAAAAGACAGATTACTTACCTAAATTAAAAAAAATAGACGGCAGCGTTACTTGGGAAGGTAAATTTCGTAGTGCCTCTTATGTTTCGTTTCTCTCTTAGAACACCAAAAGGTATACAAAAATGTTTAAGCTGAAAGACTGGACGATTAAAAAGCTTTTTATGCTTCTTTAGCATAAAATTTAATTTAATTTTCTTGCCAAACCACTTTTTCCACCGGGGTAGTCCCTTTGAACCAGTCAGGTTTCAACCTAGCACATAAAGAGAGTAAGTATCTTTTTTGGATACTAACATTGGCGCCGATTCCCTTGTTCACAAACTAAACTAAATTTAAGTTCAGTGCATCTTTTTCTTTCTATTTCATTAAGAAAAGGACAGAAGATCAATATTAGTTTAGTCCTGTCAAATTAAGATACTCCATAGACAATTTAGACGAGATTAAAATATTGGCTATTAAAAATAGGTCAATTTACGTCAGGCGCTGACTAATTTGACAGGACTAAATAATATTTATCTTCTGTCCTTTTCTTAGTGAAATAGAAAGAAAAAGACGCACTGAACTTAAATTTAGTTTAGTTTGTGAATAACAGAATCGGCACCACTGGCTTTAAAGGGGCTTGTGGCTAAGTAATAACAGCCGCACGGTCCGATCAATCAGGTTAAGCTAAGCTTGCCGCTGTTGGTCCGTGGATAGGTGACAATCTTTACATAACAAGACCCCTCCGTGCCTCGGAAAGCACGTTAAGCCGTTGGTCCCGGCTGTCATTCGTGGATCTTTGACAGTCGTTACGTGTTGTAGGAAGTCCGAAAGTCTGACAACCAGTCTTAACAAGGGGTAATATAAATTACCCAGTCACTGGGTTGTGGAGGTAGGCAGTCGCTCCATGTAAAATACTGGTACTCAGCTGCATCCGGTTAGACAGGAAGCCGACCCCAACATAGTTGGGAAAAACGCTAGGCAGATGACTAACATTGGCTTTAAGTTTTCTTTACTATCACTACTGTACGGATTCACTGCAGTCTGAAATAAAGTTTTCTTATAAAGTATTATTTCCTGTATTACTAGGTAACTGGGTTGTGTAAAATACTGATATTTTGCTGCATCTGGTTAGACTGGAGGCCAACCACAACCACTAGTAAGGAAAAGGCAGATGATGATGACATATAAATAATGTTTTTAAACTCATGAATATAAAAATTAAAAATTTAAAAAACCCCCGACAAAAATAAAATTAAGGAATCCCTACAAAAAGCATGAAATAAAAAAATAAATTTGAAAAAATCTTATGGAAGTCGGGGGACCGTTCTGTGGAACACCTTCTATTCTGCTTCTGAGGTCCCCCGACTTCCATAAGATTTTTTCAAATTTATTTTTTTATTTCATGCTGTTTGTAGGGATTCCTTAATTTTATTTTTGTCGGGGGTTTTTTAAATTTTTAATTTAATTTTTTATTTCATGCTTTTTGTAGGGACTCCTTAATTTTTGTATTTCATTTCTTTTATTTTCTTCCGTTTTAAGATTCTGGTAATTTGGTGTATAATCAGATTTTTTATCCGTCAAAAAATATTGATTAATTTAAGTATAGGTAGTTGAAGAATAATTTTTAAGACTAAACAGATTTTTTTGTTTTATTATATTTTTCAAGTTTTTAGTTTTCATTTCGTTAGGTAGTTAATATTCCTCATTCCCTTTCAATATAGTGTAAATTATTCTACTTGTCAAGCCCTTGCATTTGATACCTATATTGAAGGAGTTGTGAAAAAAAAATGTAATTCGCCATTTTGTGGTGGCGGCCATCTTGGATTTGAAATTTTTAATAGTGTATAGTATTCTACTAGTCAAGCCCTTTCATTTGATACCCATATTGAGGGAGTTGAGAAAAAAAAATGTAATTCGCCACTTTGTTGTGGCGGCCATCTTGGATTCAAAATTTGTTATAGTGTATAGTATTCTACTATTGAAGCCCTTTCATTTGATACCCATATTGAGGGAATTGTGAAAAAATATGTTATCCGCCATTTTGTAGCGGCGGCCATCTTGGACCGATTTTCATCAAACATAGCTAAGAACACTCCCGACTAATACACCTTTCAAACAAAAAAAACTAAATCAAAATCGGTTCATCCGTTCGGGAGCTACGATGCCACAGACAGACACACACACACACACACACACACACACACACAGACACGTCAAACTTATAACACCCCGTCGTTTTTGCGTCGGGGGTTAAAAACATTTAATAATATAGAAATAGTAGCCCACCGGTATCGGAACAGGATCCAAGCTCCGTTATTTTTATCATCCATACTAATACATTATAAATTCGAAAGTAACTCTGTTTGTCTGTCTGTATGTTACCTTTTCACGCCTAAACCAGTAAACAGATTTCGATAAAATTTGGCAGAGAGATAGATTGCATCCCGGGGAAGGACTTAGGGTAGTTTTTATTGACGTACCTCGCGGGCGAAGCCGCCGGTGGAAGCTGGTACATGTATAAATATAAAACCCGGTAAACACATCTGTGTTCGAGCCTGTCCCATTAATACATTTATCAACCCTCATGGAAACGAAATCAAAGTCCAATATTGACCAGAAATATCTATAATCGAGATACATATTTAATCAGGCATCGAAAGTTTAAATGATGCTGTGGTCTTATTGAACAATTCAACATGTGGCTTCCGCCGTTGTCACCCTTTGTTTATGACGCAGCTGGTCAATATGATAATGATATCTCAAACATTGACTTATTGAGCACAGAAACGTATTTACGTACCTAGAGATTTCGATAATATGGGTAATTAACATTCCAATGTGACAAGCTTATCAGACTGTAACCTCAATAATAAACCAAAAAAAAAACAACTGCTACAGTGCAAACGAACATTATTTACATTCTAGATACTTAAAAACTAATACTATCTTAAAATAATAGTGATAATAATATATATTTTGTTAAAAATGCGCCCTTTGCTTTACTTTATCGTGTGTCATTAAAAATAAAACTGCTTGTTTTGTGATTGCACAAATAACTGGGGGCCTAAAAAGGCCACTTTGGCAGAATCATGCGAAGACAGACCGTGTTTTTATTTTTTTCACACATATGCACACAATAAGCTCTATCTATTCATACTCGTACATTAAATATTTTAAGATAGATCATATCCATTCCGTTAGTTTCTACGTAGTAATTTTAATATCATTGAACCGAAGTAAAGGTTGTATGCAAAATGTCTCAATTATAATTCGTCGCTGTGGCTTGTCTACCACCTATAGATGTTCATTTTAAATTATTTCGCTTATGTCATCAGTATGCTGCACTAAGGCCCTTTTGGGATTATAAGCCTTGTTATTTATAATTTTAAGGTGTTTTTGCTTTGCTGTAATGCCAATAGACGCGTTTTTTTTTCTTCTTTCTTTCTGACATCAATCCTCTATTCCCTGAAGGGGTGGGTAGATTTACACCACTGCAAATCTTTCGTCTGCTAGACATTGCTGGCAAAATGTGGGTGCACTTTCACAGTTATGATCAAGTCATAAGGCTCCTTTATATTCTTTTTTTTTCCTTTATATTGTGTGTGCCAAAAACCGAAAAATTACTACTGGAAAAATCAAAGATACTTTGCCCAGCTTGCAACTTGCTACACCAACGACCGACAATTACATAACTAATAAAAATAGCCCTTTAGTTTGTATGGGAATCGATCTCAAGGTACGAAGTTCACAATTTATGCTGGATTCAATTATCAGGTTGAATAAACAAATATTATATAGGCACGAATAATTAATTCTGTGTTTTGAATGGATAATATAATAGGGGCTTCCCATAACGTATTAACTTGGTACAATTTCTGATTATGCCACAAAAGTCCGATACCAATATTCACTCTCTATTTTAGAATTCATTTTAGAGCTACCTATAGTTTGATAGTTCGGCACCTATATTTTAGTCTATCTACATGTTCTTCTCCGTATTAATACGAGGGACCATCACAACTAGGAAAGTAAACCCTACAATTATATTTGCTGACTGCCTTTTGACTTACCTAAGTTTTTCCATAGATCAATAATTAATCTGCCTAATCTTTTCCCAACTATGTTGGGCTCTGCTTCCCTTTTAACCGGATGTAGCTGAATACCAGTATTTTACATGGAGTGACCTATCTGAAGTCAGATAGGCAGGCTATATATATACTCGCTCCATGTAAAATATTATGTTTAATGTTTACCTCTTTGTAAGACTGCTTGTCAACAAAAAATGCTGTGGCCATAGACATTCTTATCTTAACTCCCTTTTCTCTCTTCTCCAGGTTCACTATGCCTCCGCAATGTCCACGTGGTGGTCCCGGAAGCGGTGGAGCGAGGCTCCAAGGTGGAGATGAAGTGCCTCTACGACCTCGAACAGGAGGTCTTATACTCCGTCAAATGGTACCGAGGGGACCGCGAGTTCTGCCGTTATTCCCCCAGAGACGTTCCTCCGCTCAAGATCTTCCGGATACCTGGCATAGAAGTTGACGTAAGTTTTAAACTTCGGGATCGTTTAAGGGCCTGTACACACCACGTTTTTTAAACGCGCCGTTGACGCGCGTTTGTAGCGATTCAGCCTGTAGACCTTCTATAGGATAAAAGCGCGCCGTCGACGCACGTTTCTAAAAGGCGCGTCAACGGCGCGTTTAAAAAACGTGGTGTGCACAGGCCCTAAGGACTATTCAAACTGAGGCGGATCCCGTGTGGCGTGCTGGACAAAATTCGCTTGCGCCAATACTATCAACTAACTTGTACGGAGGTGTTCAAGCTGTCGCAAATAGTCGCATGACTTCCTTATCTTTAAAATAACAGACGTGCTCAGTCGCGTCCAGCACCCCGCGCGGGTTTCACCTCATTTTGACAAGCACCCTAATTGCGCAACACACTATCAATCGAAATCTGAATCATTTTGAAGCAAATTGCTAATCCATTGCCTCATAAGTTCGAAAAAAAAATTCTGCTCAACACGTAAATAACGCAATGAATGTTGTTGAATTGTCAAAATGAAACCGATTCCGATTGATAATGTGTTACGCAATTGCCCCGCTGAACCTTCAAATTCGTGTTCCGGAGTTCAGTATTTGTGACAGTTTTTGGTTGTTTGGAGGATGACGAATGAATTAGGGTTGTGTCGTATTTGTATTTATACATAAGGCGGTTTTAGTGTCATGTGGATTTGCTGACACACGTGGAATAGGAGCGCATGCATCATTTAAACTATAGTATTAAGAAAACACCCTTTTCTTGCTAACACCTTTATTCCGCACAACTGTACGATTTCACAATATTACGACTGACTACATTTACACTACATTTTACCATTTAAAAATTACTCTAGCCCCCACCCTGAAATAACAATAATATCGTAGCCGTTATATCAAAGTTTTGCCAAAATAATATAGGTAATAGGTACATTCAGTTGCCAACACGGAATGAAAATACATTTAAAACTTTGTCACAATATTAATAATTTATACTTTGCCATAGTGGATATTCCATAGAGGGATATTCGATATAATTCGGAATTAAAATAATACCCTTTTTTAAAATGAAATCAAAGAAAACACGACCATAGGTACTTATATGAAAACGTGTTTTTTAGAAAATCCGCTTGGCACTAAAACCTGTTCCTTGATTAACATTTATCCTTTTTATTACTAACTAAAGTTTTCGTGACATATTCCTCATGCAAAACTTATAATTTGTGTAGCCCAACAGCAGTTCAAAGTTAAGGAATCAGACATTTAAACTCTGTACGAGTTCTGCGCATACCTATTCAGTTTACTGCGGCGAAGACATAATGAATAAGTAAGGTAGTTAATTAGCAGTGCTTAGTGCTTAGGAAAATGAGTACCTAACCCTGGGGTTTGTTGTTTTTCATGGGTTTAATTTTTTTTGCACGGAACCCAAATCTTTTTCTTAAAATATAGCCTAAGTTACTCCTTCAGCTATCTGCCAGTGAAAGTCCTGTCAGAATCGGCCCAGGCCTTTCGGAGATTTGTCGAACAGAAAGACAGATAGACAAAAAAATTAAAGTATGTATTTCGTAAAACGCTGTTATTTTGACATTGCAAACAGACAGTTCAATTTTATTTATTTGTATACAGGGTTATTGGTAAAACATTAACAACCTCTTAAGAGGTCATTGTACTCATCATTATGAACAACTTTTACTATGGGACCAAACCTGAAATCACGGAAAAAAATCAGCTGTTCCCTACATTATGACGAGTTACTCGTATACGAACATAAATGTAGGGAACAGCTGATTTTTTTTCCGTGATTTCAGGTGAGTACAACGACCTCTTAAGAGGTTGTTAATGTTTTACCAATAACCCTGTATATAGAGTATATAGATGTATAGAATTACCTAATCTACGTTCGCGATTGACTTGCCAAACATGTAAACAAATATGAGTTATCGGATTTGTGCCCAGTTGATGGCAATAGGTTCGGTTCAGTTTGCACAGTATTTTATTATAAAGTCAAAGTTAAAGCATTTATTTCAAATAGGCACATTAAAGGCACTTTTGAACGTCAAAAATTACGTTAAATAGAATTGATTCTAGTCGCCTATTCCAAAGGGTAGTTTTCGTATGGAGAAGAACGGACAAGAAACTCCACCGTTACTCTTTTAAAAAGTTTTACAATATTTTGCATACATTCATTATATAATAATAATATGTGAAGACGATGCACCTAAAATAAAATTACTATACCACAATAGGTAAAAGAATTAAAAATGAAACCATGATATATAAATTAATTAATTATCTGATAGATACACGGTGCTCACATATTTACAAACATGGTAAAAGTAAATGATTTTCATTTAAAATAATAAACAAAAAAAATAATTCAAGTTGTCAGGGTGTGAGTTAAAGAAAAATAATTACAGAATGTAATGAATGTCAAAAATTAAATAAATTATACAGTTAAATTAGCAACCAGTTTGATTTTGTCTAGATTTTGTCTATAGTGTGTGATAGTGATGATTGCCATGGCTATAGACGTATCTGAATCAACGGGATAGTCAATTGTTTATTTTACCCAGCGAGAGGGTAAAAAAAAATAAAAATACGTACGTACTCACTTTCTTAATGTTTTTGGCCCACTACCTGACCTGTATGCTACTTAAGAGCATATTGAAACGACATTCTTCCAGTTACCATCGTTGTTCGCACGATCTCAAGTTTAAAGTTCGCAGCAATTAAAGTTCCGCGCTTAGATACTCATCCAACTTGTGCTGATAAGCTGCGTTTTCGCACCGGACTTTGATGGAGTTTATAATACCTTAACAAATTTCTTAGAAGGGTAACCCTTAAACTTGTAATGCATTGAAAATTTTGGAGTATTTTGGCTGGTTGTTAATTATCAATTTGCAGTGTTATCGTAGGCTTTCGTGTTTCAATAGGAAACTTTACTTTAACTAGGTATACCTACGTTGTGTTGACGTGAACCCAATTTAAGTTGGGAAGGTGATTGTATGTCTGATTTCGAACTTGCAAGGTCTTTATCAAGACTCTTGACCTGGATTTACTTGTATTTAGTATGTCTGGAGAGGTTAAATAGTAAATTGTTTGCCAAGGGAGCAAACAACTATTTAGAAGGCGAGAGGGATTCAAAGTACGTCACTCGAGCTTAAAATAGTGTTGCTCCCGAGGTGGACACTCTACTTTTTATCACCCTCTATGAAAAAATAAGTAAGTGCAACTTATGAAGAAGAATAGTACGTTTATTTATTTACATACAATTACTTGAGGAAGACATACTCATTTTTAGGGTTCAGTACCCAAAGGGTAAAAACGGGACCCTATTACTAAGACTTCGCTGTCTGTCCGTCCGTCTGTCCGTCCGTCCGTCCGTCTGTCTGTCACCAGGCTGTATCTCAAGAACTGCGATAGCTAGACAGTTGAAATTTTCACAAATTATGTATTTCTGTTGCCGCTATAACAAAAAATACTAAAAACAAAACAAAATAAATATTTAAGGGGGGCTCCCATACAACAAACGTGTTTTTTTCGGCGTTTTTGCCTTATGGTACGGAACCCATCGTGTGCGAGTCCGACTCGCACTTGGCCAGTTTTTTATAAAACTGAGTAAAATCCTAATTTGAGTAAACAAATACGAACGAAGGCAGAATGCTTTTCGCGCGTTTTTTTTTTCACATTTTTTTTTTAAATTAGGTTCGCGCGCCTTTTTCCTTATCATACAGCCTGTTACTTGTTCAAACAATGATCGTGATTGATCTCTTTGGTGATTGGAACTTTTATTGACAATATCCACATTCCAAATTCAAATCACTTTTAGTTCCTAGACATTAAAGAACTATTTTAGTCCCTGCAAGAATACACTAAGTAGCACTTTTTGAATAGATGTGATAAAAATAGTTTTTGGTTGGATTGAACTTCAATTTATTTGTTTTTAATAAAGGAATCATTAAGATTTCTTGCAGTATTAAAGGAGAATAATACATTGTACCCTAATGTAAAGTTATAAAATGAATTGTTTATTAAATGGACCACCAATTTGAATTGTTCCTAGGTTCGATTTACAACTGACAATCTTTGAAAGTTGTGTGGAATGGCTATAGACCATATGGAAAATTGACGCAGCGTGTCATTTTGATAAACAATATTTTCCCTGACTGTACAATGCAATATTGCCGTAGAAAGAATGCTGGTTTAACGTTTTGAACGCCATTGTCACATATACGTGACAAGCAAGCGCGTGCCCTGTACGCCAGCGACACAAATATGTGACAAGAAATGCGGTGCACTTTATCACGAAATAAACAATTAAATCATTACTTTTGTGTGTTTTTATTTGTATCTATACCTTAGATATTTAAAATTGTGGCTTGGCGTGGAGGGCACGCGCGTGCGTTTATGCTCTGGCGTTCAAAAGGTTAAATCTCATGAGACTTACCAACTTTATTCCGAAATGATAAACGTAGGTAATGCAATTTACATGTAAGGCACGTCCTGGGAACTTAGGAAGATCTAAAAGTCAATGCATTTGTCTGTCGCTTACAGTAATGACAAGGTCATCATCTGCCATCATCTGCCTAGCCTTTTCCCAACTACATTGGGGTCGGCTTCCAGTCTAACCGGATGCAGCTGAGTACCAGTATTTTACATGGAGCGTCCTCCTATCTGACCTCCACAACCCAGTTACTGGGTAATCAATCGAAACCCCTTGGTAAGACTGGTTGTCAGACTTTCGGGCTTCTGACGACCCGTAACGATCACTGTCAAAGATCCACGAATGACAGCCGGGACCAATTCCGAGGCAAGAAGGGGTGTTGGTATGTAAAGATAGTCACCCATCCACGGACCAGCCGCGGCAAGCGCAGCTTATAAATCAGCAACCTAATTGCGTAACATACTATCAATCACAATCTGAATCATTTTGAAGGACATTGCTTATCCATTGCTTTAAATGTTCGAAAAGTTTGTCTGCTCAACAACGTAAATAACGCAATGTATGTTGTTGAACTGCCAAATTGGAAGCCATTCCTACTGTTAGTGTGTTACACAATCATCCCGCTGGTCATACACGTACGCCGGTTGCGAGTACTACAGAAATAATAATGTTCTCTATAATTAACAAAACATAATTATGTTATGTTAGAAAATGTGCCTAATAAAAATTACAATTAGCGGCAACCCTTTATCCACGTTAGGTACCTCTGTGGTCGCACAGAATTACATATCAGGTTAACCCTTTAAAACAAACGAGAACCTCTTTATTTATTTAGTACCAACATTCAGCAAAACAACTTTGTGTCACATAAAGTAAAGAGTTTCAATACGTGCGAAAGCAACTGAAACTATGGCATAAACAATACTGAAAACGGAATGGTCTTGAACAAGAATATGAGCTGTTGACACTTCACAAATTGCTTTTACATTGATTAGCTCGGAGCCTGCCTGTGTTTTCAATACAAATATTTTGTACTTCGCTATATGTATTTCATACTTTCGCCAAAATTTGTTATTTAAAATGCGACAGATTTGTTCAAAACTGTCGTTTCCCTGAAACATTTTACCGCATAACGCCAAACAATACGAATAAAATTATTTCAAAATGGCGGCTACTGTTCGGACTCATACATTACTGGATCACCCAATAATGTCTCTTGACACTTGACAAATACAATGCTCATTTACACTCGCATTTGTCTGTAGGGATATTTATTTGCACAATTTCAATTGAAACGATACACTTAAATAAATTTAATATTAACTAAAGTACCTACTTACTGCTAATCGCTCTTAAAAGTCAAGTAAATAAATCAAACTAAACCAAATGTTCAAATATATTTTAAAGCAAATTTATTTTACGTCGCAGACCAGATAATCACGCTGTCAATATCAGTCGAGCCAACAAGTGATTCACTTTTATTCACAATAAATATTTCTACAAGCATGTATGATTGAAAATGAAACCCTTTCTGCCGCGTTGGAGACCGCAACAAATACACATAGCGAACCGTTCCCATAGATGTGGTACTGCGTATAGTCAGGCACAATTCCGCAATGAAGCAAGTTGTATTCACAACACGCGGGCACCATTTGACTGACACACACAATTCATTTGCCATGATATAAAATTTCAGCAGCCATTTCTCTTGTATACGTTATGTTATACTTCAACACGACAAATTATAAAGTATGAATCTATGTTTTCAGCATACTTGCTCGTAAAGTGGCTCTTAATGAACCGCTTTTAGGTCATCGATCACTATTATTAGAGATCTATGTTTTAGGTCCATAATGCAGTGTATTAAAAACGCGTTACTGCACTAGTGTGATAACGCCACTGATAACTAAATTTACTAGTCGGAGATATGCGCTTTTTTTAATCTCATCACCGAGACTTCATGCCAAAAAGAATCCGCGGGCCATATTTCACTTTTTGTTTTTTAATAATCTTAATTATCCTTGGTCCCTTAATAAGTTTAATAATGTAAGAAAGATGTACTACTGATTCTAATGACTGTAATTCTATAAATACATATATATTATAGTCGCGAATTATATTTTGATCAAGATACAACCTGATACTGACCTGTAAATTACAAAAAAACGTAAGAAAATTTGAATTTCGCGGTCTACCACTGCGCATTCACCTTATTGTCCGTGGTCCTTCCCGGAACCAAACGAAAAAGACCCTGACCGGCGTTCTATTTTTGCGGATTCTCACTGAACTAATGTATATTTCTCTATGCCAAATAGTACTTTCTAATTCCATACTAACTATATTACAATTTGACATACTACAACACTACGATCAGTGTAAACATTATTTTGTGTTTATTATATTTTTTCTATAGGTTGTTTAGCAGTTTTGTCAGTGCCTTTATTTACACCTGCGCACGCATCGCTAGCGCGGCGCGCGGAAATACAAAATCAGCGCGCGGCGCGCCTTTTTCCATACAAGTTATTATTTAACAATACAAGTCTGTTTTTTCCTCGCAAGTGTGTTGAAAAACGTCGTATGAGACGCGTGTACATTGATCATTTCAAGTCCCCGTATGAGTTTACAAACATTCCACGAGCTGTGATTATAAATTTAAGTAAAGCCCCACAGAACATTTTCGTATTAATGTAATTCATTGCTTCCCTGTCTGCGTGGCAGACGCGTAATTTTTTCACTTAAGCGTACTCGAGCCGCCGTAATATGGAGGGATGTGTAACTGCAAAAAAGATTAGACGAAAATTAAATTATAATAACCATTACATTTTGGTCAAATTAAAAATTTCCCTCTAAATTAAAACCTCAAAGGGCACTTCGTTTGAGCTTTTAATTTCTTTAGGTACCCTGGTTCTTGATCGTACAATATGTTTGAGGAAAAGAGCTTTCACATCAGATGCCGTGAAATTGTGTGTCAAGGGAAATTGTTTAATATTTCGTGCGCGAACATATAATTAACGTCCATTGTGTGGCTAAATAATAATACCATAACTTGCGGAAAACACATCTAAAATACCTATATAAAAGACAACGTTTTTACAGTGAAAAAATATAATTTGTTTCAGTGGTTGAGTTTGGATAACGTGACTTAGCACAATTTCAACATTACGTGGAGTTGTATTCAGCATTTAAATACATCATTTCTGTATAATTGCGTGTACGAACGTTCACGGTGTGATAACTGAGCAAACATTTATACATTTTACGAGTATCGCCGCTTTTCACGTCAAGAAACGCGCGTTACCATAATTACGGCTTCAATCGTTTTTAGAGCGGCCTATCTGGAATTTTGCCTAACTAGCCCATTGGCCATTATCGTCTTTATCTGTTGCCGACACTATCCGTGGTGTCGTTTTATATGGCCGATTGTTTTACCAACTGTATTCCAGTATCAATTCATTCTATGTCCACGTGGGCCACTTAAATTTTATCGCAGGGACGTTACATGGCTTCATTACTGAAAACTGTCTGGCATCCTCATTAATTCTTATAATACATACGTTCTGTACGGGCATTAATAAAGTTTTTATCGTGGAAGGCTATCGTTTGTTAAGGGATCGCTTCGACGACTGACGATTAAATAAGGGATAACGAGCTTGGAGGTTCTTGTACAGGGGATAATTGCGTTCATGTTTTCACTTGAATTTATGGATGTTAAATATTAAAATGGATCATTTCGACATTTTTGTGTTTGGTTTTGTCAAATCAAATATGATTAATCAGCCAAAAACCCGCTTGGTTGGAAAATACTTCCTTTTCGTCACTGAAATTAGAATTTATTTCAGTTTCTCTAAACCAGGGGGTCTACTCCCTAAGTATGAATACCGTAGTTTCGGTCGAAGTTACGGGCGCTTCCTATAATCCTTTTCACATATGAGCATATCATTAGTTCGGAGCCCGAACTAAGAATTAATGACCACGCGATTGGACAGTGGTGCCTGCTACCGATTAGTATTTGTCCGAGAAAATAAATTTGACACTGGTTTTATACTCCTTATTACTTAGGGATATAATACGAGTATAGCCGATATCCGTGAGTATATCATTATTTCGGAGCCCGAACTAACAATGAATGATCATACGATTTGACAGTTGTCCGTACTACCGATATGTATTTGCCTGAAAAATTAAATTTGACACTGGTTTTATACTCTTTATCACTTGCGTACATTACCATTAGTTCGGAGCCCAAACTAGGAATGAATGACCATACCATTTGACAGTTGTCCGTACTACCGATATGTATTTCACAGGACGTATTCCACATTGGGCACCCGCTTAAATGGCACTTGAGTGAATGCACCTGACACTGCGGCACATTCACTCAGGTGCCATTTAAGCGGGTGCCCAATGTGGAATAGGTTTTTCACAGTTATTTGTAATAACACATAGTTATGCTAAGCATTGTTATAATGCATTAATTAACAAAGACGTGCTTGACATATTGTTTCACTGGCATACCGGAATTAGATAAGTGATTGGCCATGTGCTATAATAATATGATTACATTATGTAATATTATAATAATATTAGCCTTTCTGGTGCGGGACTCGTAGTTAAGTAATAACAGCCGTACGGGTCGATCGATCACGTCAAGCTACGCTTGCCGCGGTTGATTCGTGGATGGGTGTCCATCTTTACACAACGAGACCTGCTGTTCCTGCTGTTCTTGAGTGTGAATGGTGTAACTCGACTTTGTTTTGTTTATGTACAGGCTGACCCGTAATTAATGGATAACCTCTTAAGGGGCCTAGCCTCTATAGGAACAACCCTGAAATCGCGAAAAAAGAATATAATATGCGAACATAAATGTAGGAAACAGGTGATTCTTTTTTCGCGATTTCAGGTTTGTTCCTATATCTAGTAAGAGTTGTTCATAATGATACGTACAAAGCCCCTTAAGTTGGTTATTGCCCCTAGGTTATCCATTAATTACGGGTCAGCCTGTATAAAAACAAAACAAAGTCGGGTTAGTTACACCGTTTATAACTTAAGAACGGCCGTACCGATTTTTAGGATTATTGATTTATTGTATTTGTCTCCGCCCCGAATAGCAGAATAGCTAACTAAATAAAACATGGGAAAAATTCACGAAGGAAAAAGAATCAAGATAATTTATTTTATTTTCTCATACATTCGTTCTTATTGATTCTGAGGCCGTAAGAAATTCGCCGGGTCAGCTAGTTATTCAATAAACAATAATAATAATAAAGCCTTCTTTATTTTCATATCTTTCCTTATTTTTACAATTCAAATGTTGTTAGTAGTATTAGTAGTTTCACTTAACTAATTATTGTTAGTACAGTTATTTTTTCCAGTGATATGAATCTCATTTTGAGTAAAGGCCTTTTTTTTTTTTTTTTTTTTGCGGGGGAAAATCCTCATGGATGTCCGCCGCCCTGGGGTGGGCGGCGGGGTCTGTCAGACTCTTACTGACTAAAAACCACCCCGGTGTTCCCTTCCTGTACCTATTGCCGGGGGTACGGGTATCGCTTGCGCATTCATCCGCGCCCCCGACAGGTATTGGCCCGCCAGATGTTTGTAGGCGGGCTCCGTCACCCTCTGCGGCCGTCACCCAGCGGCCGCAGGTACTCCAACTGAGAGGCGCGCGCGGAACACTACGCCGCCGCCTCGAGGCCTGTTTCTGATCGGGCGACAGACGCCCCTAGTCTGTCGCCCACAGGCCGCGCCCTATGGTGGCCGGAGGTCGTCCGCCACCCTGCGACGCCCGGTGCGTCTGCTGCGGGCCGGGAGAGAGGTAACAGCTTCTCTCTCCCTTTCCGCCGCCTCCTTTGCCGACATTACGTCCTCACAAAAGGAGGCGACGGCCGTCCAGCCGCTCTCGCTCCCGACCATGCATGAAATAACGGCCGGAAGCGAGAGGTCGCCCGCAGCATCGACTGCCGCGACTAAGTCACGGCGCTGCACTGCCCAAGCTGGGCACTCCTCCAACGTGTGCAACGCCGTGTCCTCGCGGCAGCTGTCACAGTGGTGACATTCGGGCGTCGGCTCCCGGCCTATCCGACACAGGTACTTCCCGAAACACCCATGTCCGGTAAGCACCTGCGTCAGCCGGAAGCTGAGGGCGCCGTGGCGTCTCTCCAGCCACTCCATCATCACGGGTCTTACCGGAGTAAAGGCCTCCTCTAGCTGCTTCCATAGTTCTTTGTCTTCGCTTTTACTCATCTCTTTTCCTGCATTGTTTACTGTACATCAGCCCATCGTTTATTAGGTCTTCCAACTTTTCTCTGACCAAGTGTTGGTCCTCGCTAGCGAGTACTCCGTTTAGTCCATCTGATGTCTGCGTAACGTGACACGTGTCCTGCCCATTTCCATTTCAACCTTAGAGCTTGCGTATGTGAATCTGTTATTTTTGTTTTTTGTCTTATTATGACATTTCTGATCTTCTGTGTTTTATGGATCTTTAGGATGCTCCTTTCCATGGCTTTCTGTGTTACATTTATTTTGTTTGTGTAAAAAAAAAAGTCCTTGTTTGGCAGCCGTAATGTTAACTAGGCAAGAGACAGGTATCCATAACAGTTTTCGTTAAATTCATAATGTATTTTCCTTTTAGAATTTCTTTTAGCGACTAAAACTTCTTCCATGTATTAATGTTTTTTCTTCTGTCTACTTCATCGTCGTTGTAACTAACAACAACGATGAAGTAGACAGAAGAATAAAATATTTAATAACATAATATTATTATCTGTCATCAGAATATCTTTTCCATCAAAACTACTCGCAAAGCCATTCGTCTCTATAATTACCTTCGCATTCGACGCCCTTCTAAGAACCCATACAACCATCATTACATTTTATTAAGCTCCTATAAAGCCCCGTCAGACAGACACGCACACAATACGCGCGTATTGCGTGGTATCAGGTGTGCTCTCTGCTAGTGATTGAAAGCCTCACTATTACCGCGAGCGGCCAAACTACTTAGGCGAATAATGGGCAAAGATAGAAAATAAGCGTGGGATGGGTATGGGAAATGTACCCTATATTTTATGTGGAATCGAATCAATTAGTATTGTACAGGTAAACCAGGACGGGTTGTGACTGAGTAATAATAGCCACAGGGGTCGGTCAATCAGATTAAGCTACGCTAGCCGCGGTTGGTCCGTGGATGGGTGACCATATTTACATACCTGTGTTTGTTTACTAACTTCGATCAATAATAGTACTAGATGCCCGATAAGCGCTTCAAAAACGGCCCGAAAAATACGAGCACGAATACTTTTGTGCTCTTTTTTCAAAAAAGTATGGTCCAATCATAGCCAATGTTAAGACGTCAAAATGCCTCAGTGCGCGTTCAAAAGTTGTGTAAATAACCACTGATACTGAGACCCCTCCGTGCCTCGGAAAGCACGTTAAGCCGTGAGTAGCGGCTGTCATTCGTGGACCTTTGGCAGTCGTTACGGGTCGACAGAATCCCGTGAGTCTGACAACCAGTCTTACTAAAGGGGTTTCGTATTACCCAGTAACTGGGATGTGGAGGTTAGATAGGCAGTCAAAAAATACTGGTACTAATTTGCACCCGGTTAGACTGGAAGCCGACCCCAACATGGTTGTGAAAATGCAAGGTAGAGACATGTTGTCTCATACAAAGTTCTCTCTCTTGAGGAGTCTGTAGTTTTTTCATAAAAGGTGAAGTGAACATTCTTGATCATAACTTGTTTAGACAAAAGCAAGCTTTCAGTCCGGAAATTGGATTTATGGTGAACTAACGTTTACAGTTCGAACAGTTATGAAGAGATAATTCATATTTATGCACCTCAGAGGGACCTACAGCCAGCCTCAAAAATATATAGGTAATAATTTATTTAAATTGCCTTTGCCCAGGAATGGAACCACCTAGGCTAATCAAAATAAAAGAAAAAAAAAACATTTTAATCGTCTACGTGATCCCGTGGGTCCATTTTGAGTGGGTCCAATTGACCAAAGACTCCAATCTTAGTTCTAAAATATTGTTGTTACAATCATCATCATCATCATTTCAGCCAAAAGACGTCCACTGTTGGACATAGGCCTCAATGTTACAATATTTTAGAACAATGATTGGAGTCTTTGTTTTGTTA
This sequence comes from Oligia latruncula, assembly GCA_948474745.1. Taxonomy (NCBI): domain Eukaryota; kingdom Metazoa; phylum Arthropoda; class Insecta; order Lepidoptera; family Noctuidae; genus Oligia; species Oligia latruncula. The sequence continues at coordinate 6,234,578 of OX419691.1, read as the reverse complement.
CACATTGTTATGTGTAACAAAACATACCTATTACGCAAGGAGCGCGGTTACTTAATTGTAGCTCCATCCATAGAGTATTATGGAACACAAATCAAAATAATCCTTGTCTGTGTGTATGTATACATCTTTTTGAGGCTGACTGTACCTGTGTTGGTACGGTTAAAACGTCACGTTTTGCCATCCTCTGGGCAAAGGAAAGTACCTATCTAAGTCCCGTGAACTCCCGTGGGAGACCGTATGGTCTCCTCAATACCTACAAAACAAAACGTTGCTATTACATTCTGAGGATCCTCTCTAAATTGTCTGTCTCATCTGGAATGGACGCTTCAATCCCTACTCTTACGTGTTTGAAAGTATGATTAGTATATGTCAGTCGGGTAATTGCGTAACACACTATCAGTAGCAGTGGCTTTCACTTTGACAGTTCAACAACATTCATTGCGTTATGTGTAAGTATGGTACGTTGTTGAGAAGACAAAATTTTCGAACATTTGAAGCAATGGATTAGCAAAATTATTCAGATTGTGATTGACAGTGTATTACGCAATCAGGGTGCAGGGTTAGAAAAGTTTAACCCTCTTTCTAGATAAATATCGTAAAAAATTAAAATACCAGGGCCCTATTAAATATAATAGTCACACATTTCTCAAAAAATACAGATTTGACACATTTTCACGACAGGTACTTAAACAAAGAAGAAAACTATATAAGAAACTCACAAACCTCTCAGATAGACAGATTTTCGCCTGTCGGTTTTTATAAAATAGGCCCCTGAAGTTACTAGCAAAAATAACACCGTCTTAAATTCTATACTCATGTCACTTAGAGGCTTGATTACGTAACATGACAAAGGTACAAAAGACAGGAAACAAGAGTTGGTTTTCCTGTCAATATGTTGAATTCCTCATCTATCTACCGCTGTACTTCTTCATATTGTTATCAATCTGTCTTCCCAATGAATAATGACATATGAGTTCCCCATTCCCCCACCATGTCATAGTTCCCCCAGGACTAATAAACTGACTATACATATAAGCCCATGGTAGTGATTCGACTGGCTCAGTAACTGAAATGGATTTCTGCGCAATCATGGTGGATAACGTATCTACCCTATTCAATATTTTTGAAAAATTATGGTCCTTACATATGAAATTGGCGTTTTGTCGAACTGGCCACTTTGATCTCAAATATCTGGCGTTTGGTCCAAATTCAAGTTTACTTCAGGCATATGTATTTGTGTTTCGAATTTAGTGATTCATTTGTTTTCGCGCCATTTGTTTTTTCTTTGACATCGTTCTGTTCATGGAAAACTTAAACTATCCGTTCTTTACGAATACGAGTTCCATTGTGGCACCAGCGCTGCAGAAACAACTCGAACGATTAATGATGTGTATAGGGAAGCTACTGTAAAAGAAAACACCGTACGTTTTTGGTTCCAACGTTTTCGTTCTGGAAATTTCGACCTACAGAACAAAACCCATGGACGGCCGGAGACCTTAGTTGACAATGAAAAATTCAAAGTGATCATGGGAACAGATTTATCACAAACCACTTCAGAGTTAGCGGCGGGCTTCGGTGTGAGTAACAAAACAATTTTAATTCACTTGAAATAAATTTGAAAAGTGAAAAGCTTGAAAAATGAGTACCGTTTGAATTGAGTGAAGAACACCAATAAACACGCGTCGAGTGCTGCGTTACATTAGCACTAACTTTTATACGAAGCGACTAGCAAATATAAATGTAGACGAAGTAAACGACGAAGTAGTTACGGTTCGACTTCGAACATAATAATATTACAGTCATGAGTCTTCCCTTTCATTACTAGCGCACTTATCCGAACACCTACTTAGTAAATGCATGCAAAATATTTCATAAATTCAGTTGGGAAGAAAATTAAGTAGGTACTTACTTGAATTTCGCTATGAGTTACACACATATTTCTGCTCTCGTCTGACGTTTATTAGTTCAAAGTTACGTCACGTTTATTAGTTCAAAGTTACCTACGTCAAGTTTGTATAATGTTTGCTTATCAGTGGCAAAGTGTCTCTTACAAAATGGTTTGTCAAAAATGGATATTATGTGGTTGTGTTTTAATTTGTCGATTAACGATTTGTTAAACTTTTCTTTTCATAAAAGTTGTCAGCGTGAGTCATAGCTAACGGCACTATTCTTTTTAAATTTTTACGTGGCTAATGAAAACATTTTGGGGTATTTCCGTTTGTCTACTTAAAATCGCCCTGTGTAACCGGTTTCTTTTGGTATTCCATTCTAAACAAAGCATTACTTGAAGTATTGCACACATTCATGGAAATTCTTCCCTAAAATTTTATTTTCCGTCTTCGTCACTGTTGTCTATTTACAAATGCTATTGATTGCAAACTCTGTCTTCCACACTCAATGAAGCAAAAGTGGAGCCATTGAATTCATCAATGACATTTTGCCGGTGACAGCCAGCCAGGCCCCAGTTTCCATTGAAACATGAGATCCATTCGTTTTGTTTGCTTATTTCAGTACCTATCACAATGCATTGTCTACATTCAGTTCCAATTTCTATTGACAAAAGCATATTTGTCGACGATAAGGCGGTAGGTACAATTGAATAATACCTACTTTAAGTATAAAAGAAAAATTGCTAGCTGACAATAGGAGGAAATTCTGAATGGTTTTGATTTATATTCTCGTGCCAGACGTAGAATCGATTAGGATGAGTGTACTTGTTACCTATGTGGAGATGAGATAGAAAATCAACTAAAGGAATTGCCTTGGCGTCTAAATAGGTATTTTTGTTCTAGAATTCGTCTTCTGTCATTGTGGGTCTGAAATTAATTGGTCTTTGGTTTCAGACGCTAAATTTTGATCAACAGGACCACGCACAATGAAGGGTTCCGCAGTTGGGATGAATTTATTCCAAGAACAAATTTAACATTATATTAACATAAAAACAACAATAGAAAAACATTTTCTCCCATACATCGATTATATACGTCACGATAAATTCATCAACTACAAATGTAAGTTTTTAATCGCCAAAAATAATTTTTTAATGTGGTAAAACTACAAATGAACGAATTTCGGACTTTTTTCTTAACTTGTGCTCTGAGATCTTGCCAAATTGTATGATTCTTGGTCAACTGGAAGTAGCCTAGGTTTTGATTTATTTGCGAGTATCAAAATATGTAGCGTAAATGGCCGTATTTTTTATTGCCTTGATTTAGAAGCTTGATTTTTAAAAGCTCCAAGGGACCGTGTAGAACTACGTATTGGATATTAATTTCCACGTATTTTCGATAAAAAAGATATTGACAGATTGAAAGACAAACGGACAGACAGATAAAAAAAAAGACAGTGAATTAAAAAAAAAATTTATTAACCGGTTGAATGCCGGAATTACAGAAACAATTAAAAACCCATTGTGTCTCGCGTGTATATACGTTCCGGCATACTAAGGGTTAAAGAGGGTTTCATCAGATTTATATCGAAAACAATATGATTTCGCGTTCCCATTAACTTATAATGCCAACAAAAAACACAGTTACGTGTGCGAAGCCAAGGAAGCAGCTTGCTTTGTCTATGTTAGTAGAAATAACAGACAGTGGATCGCTTTACAAATACTGGCTGGTCATTAAAATGTATTTTGAAAATGTATGCATGGCGGAGTAGGGTAGTGTGAATCACAGGCTCACTGGCGCGAAAGGCGGTCTGCAGTAACCGACGACTCAGTATGTGAATTTAGAGGACAAACTTGCTAGCTGGGACGTACTAAGCTGAATGTGAATTGAGATTAATAGTGGCTCAATAAAAACACTTTATACGAGAGAGAAATGTTTTTTAAGACATTTAACTTTTTTTTTTTTAAGTCTGTGGGGGCCATCTACATCGCCACAAGTGAATTACGCTATTTACTCTGACGACACGACAAAATCCTGCATCGCGCAAGCAGAGTTTACCGCGCAACTAGCATTTATACAACGTCCCGACATAAATCGTCGGGAGTTGCCCGCCAGATACGACATTCTGGTCGGAGGATCCTCCCTTTTCTATGGAGGATGAGTGAAATTTACACCCTGTCCCTCATACCTCTATAAGTCCTTAAATTAATTATAATAAAAACATTAATTTCTTATATACTTTGTTGCTAAGCACTCGAGGAAAATTTTGATAAAGTTATTACTACTAAGCAAAACATTGGTAATTGTTGTAGGTAGGTACTTTTCCAGAAAACTTTTTGCAGAAACCAAAGTTGTGACTGTCATGTTGCGGTGTGACTTTTTTTTGTTTGTGTCTTTACGTACCTAACTACTTAGTTAGATTATTAACCTACGTAGGTTTACGTAGGTATACGACTGGATGACTACAAGATCAAAGTCCAGAACAATATACCTAATAGGAAATAGAATTTGCAAAACAATATTTTGTTGCCTATGCCATTCTTCCCTGTTTTGTGGCTCGTTTCCAGGTACAACACCCCAATTTCGTAACACATTTTCTATCACAATCCGAAAGAGATTTTGAACGATATTACGTAACCATTCCTTCATTTGTTTGAAAAATTCGCCTGCTCGACAATTTATATAACGCAATTAATGTTGTTGAATTGTCAAAGTCAATGGAATTGTCATTAGTATGTTACGCAGTTACCCTGCATGCTTAAATAGGTTTTTCCAAAAAAAAAAAGTTAAAGCAATAAAATTGGCAATCTCTCTCTGTAGTCGCTCCCTCATGTCTGAGGATCGTGATCAGCTTTGAGTTGCATCTGGAGCGGATGATCCGTCTCCACCGGTTTCTGTCCAGTGCATCCCTTACCACCGTGTAAAATTTAGAGGACGATGATTCCTTCACCTGGTCGGTCCATCGTGTTGGTGAACGACCGCGCGATCGTTTGCCTTGGGTGTTCCCAACCACAATCAGTTTTGCCAAACTGATCCCATGAAAAACGTTAATTTAGCTGCAGATAGAATTGCTAATATCTGCAGCTAAATTGACGTTTTTGACCCGAAGATAAATTCATCATCTGCCTAGCCTTTTCCCAACTATATTGGGGTCGGCTTCCAGTCTAACCGGATGCAGCCGAATACCAGTATTTTTTCACCCGAAGATAAAATAATGAAGATATTTAAATGATTGAAACTAAAGCTATTGAATAATTGATTCCTAATGAGACCAAGATGTAATCATTAGGAATCAATTAACAATCAGGATTGCTTTCAAGTATCCACTTCAGCATTTTATTGCAGATATTTTTTTTAAATGAAGATAATTGTCTAGTAGGTGGTGCGATGGTCTAGTAGTCGCAACCGCTACTTCTGAGCATGAAGTCCTGGGTTCGATGCCCGGTTCGGGCAAAGTGTTATTGGGTTTTTCAATCTGGAATTTGTCGGTAACAGTCCTGAGTCTAGAATGGTGCCTGGTTGATGGCAATAGGCTCGCCTCCTAGAAGCATAATCAGCCTATAATGTTCCCACTGCTGGGACACACGCCTCCTTTCTTCGAGAGGGAGTGGGCTATAATCCCCTACGCGAGCTCAGTGCGGGTTGTTGCCCCCTATTACATATTGGCGAAATGTGGGAGAATACATGCGTGATGTTATGTGGAGGGAAAAATACTTTTTCTACCAATTTAGATACCTACTATTTAGTGAAGTTATTACGTCACTAGTTGACGTTGGTAGATCATAAAAACCTTTCAAGCACTCGGTACTTTTTACTCTTGAATATGATTAACACTAGCGTCCCGCACCTGCTTCGCACGCTTTTTGCGGCTTGATAAAAACTCCATATTTCTTTATTAAACGTAAGTTTAATATGAACTAGCTGTGTGTGACTTCGTGGATTTCATGGATGTAAATTTTTTGCTCGGAACCCTAATTATTTTTCTAAAATAACTCCTGATAACATCAGCTATCTGCTAGTGAAAGTCCCATCAAAATCGGTCAAGCCGTTTTGGAGGTTAGCCGGAACAGACAGACAGACCGACAGACAAGACAGAATAAAAAAAAAAAAGTTTTTTTGTTATAAGCACCGTGTATACTTTCATAAGCATTTAGTCAAAATCTGTTATTTTTGCAAACAGACACTTCTATTTTATTTATTTGTATAAGTAGAAAATAAAAGTGAAAACCGGATCAAAATCCATTACGTAGAAGATCTATGCGGCGACATAGAGAGACGAAAGCGATTTTATTTTATACCATGTATAAATATTAAAAGTACCTATTATTTAACAATCATTGATTTAAAAACCTAAAGTTCGACTGTGCGTCGAAAGCGAACTGAGTGTAGCAAAAGTGAGTGTATAGAGGTTTAAGGAACAGGGTGTAAAGTTCACTCAATCTCTAAAGAAAAGGGAGGATCCTCCGAACACACGGGTATTGTTTCTGGTTTGCTACTTCCCGGCGATTTATATCGGGACGTTGTATATTTACCGTATGATTATGATAATCGTTAGTTTATAATATATCTCGCGAGAATATAAACTATCGAAAATCATGAACTGGAAAAAACCATTTACAATTTAACACATTACCTAATTTTGCGGTAGTTTATAATGTATCCATAGCAAACCGATAAATTGTGAATTGGCATCAAACTTGCATGCAACTCAATGCACGTTGCGTTAATCTATATACTAATAATAAAGCTGAAGAGTTTGTTTGTTTGAACGCGATAATCTCTGGAACTACCGGTCAGATTTGAAAAAATCTTTTTGCATTTTATAGCCCAATTCTTGAGGAAGGCTATAGGCTATTTAATATCACGCTATGACCCTTAGGAGCCGAGCAAAAAGAAAAAAAGTCAGAATGAACGCTAAGCGAATACGTACTGTTGCGACGGGGTGGGGGTACAAGAAATTTCACGCGGACGAAGTCGCGGGCAGAAGCTAGTACTAAATATACAAGTACAGATGCCAGCACATCAAGCTACCTGAAATTGTCAAATTTTCCCAATCAACTTTAAACCTTATGGTTTAGCGATAAAGTTGAAAATCTATTAAAGAAATTTGACAGAGAGTAGCTTGAATCTGACAGATTTATGAACCCTGTGGATAAGTGCAGGTTTCATGGAGTTTCTTGCCCGTTCTTCTCCATAGGTACCTACGCTTTGGAATGGGCAACTAGCTTCATATTTTCTGACTGACCGACTTCTTGACAATTCAAAAGTGCCTGTAAATGGTTTAATTGAAATATATGCTTTGAGTTTGAGTTTGTTCGATCACAATTTGACGGTTTGACAATCTCGTGACATTGATTATGAACTAACAGTGTTCGCAATCATACGGTGGCATATATGTATACATATGCCACCGTATGGTATATGTGTATATATGCTAACTGCTCGCGCTAAACTCTGATAGCACGATGCAGGATTTTGCGTGACGTCAGGGTGATGCATAGGTCGCATGTGGTAATGTAGATGCCGGTAGAAGTGGTTACCTTTACAACATTTAGTTCAGTTCAGTATGTACTTGCAAATGAGGTCTTTAGGCAAAGTAACACACATATTCATAATGATATGCTTTTGAGCGAGCAGACAGGATTAGGTGCGGGGTATTTAACGCGAGGCACTCCTAGCCCATAATTTTCTAAGTAGGCAACATCGGTTAAACACACAATGTTGCTCACAATAATGATGTCACAGGGTTGCCAGCTCTTTGTTCTTTTTGTCTTAGATTAAGAAGCGTCTACGAATTTCAGAGTAAGTTTTTTCATCACGAAATAAGGTTGAATTGTTCAGCGGCTTAATGTAGAACTGTACGAAGTTTTTGTTCCAAACTGTTTAAATTGTTCCTAAATCTCGTTTAGTTTAGATAAATCGTTACCTCTGTGGAGTTTTTCTGGAAACTCGACGCATTCTGGGATTGTTTGTTCTTTTTGTTTAAAAACTAGAACTCGTTTTAAAATTTCAGCTCTACAGCTGAAATAAAACCTAACATGTGCATTGCGTTGCCAAATCTCTTTGAACTAGAGCACATAAAATCTTCCCTAAGCACCAGCTTTATCCTACAGTATACTTCTAACTAAGTCTCTAGTAAAAAATCTGGGACCGATTCCAATAATTCTGGGAAATCGCATAAAAACGATGTATTTGATACATAATTATGTACAGTTAACAAAGGAGTTAAGTACACAGGAGCGTCGGATATAGTTGAAGTTTACTAAGAAACCGATTGATGTTCTGGACTGAAATTTAATTTAATATATGAGCTGTTTGTTTACTAAAATTTTATTCAAGAATATCCATCGTTTTCTTAGTAAACTTCAACAATATCCGACGCTCCTGTATACTCAACTCCTTTGTTGACTGTACATACACTTACAGCCTTTAGTGCATCAACCCTAATGATATCAGATGGTGACATATTTTGGAGTACTTGTATATACGCACGTGCATAAAACCGCGCTCGTGTTTCGTGCTTTCAGAGGGGTAGGCAGGAGAGTATTTATTTCATTCCCACTATCTGCCAGTTATGTGTAAAATCCCATTTAATACGGTAAGCCCATTTACCAGTCAACCGGTACTACCGCCAATTTTCTAATGGAAAAACACAAGAACTGTCTGTCCAACCCAGGGTTCGAACTCTGCAGTATAAAGCTTTAGTGAAGCCTGCATGTTATCATAATAATCATTACAGTGAAACATTACATGTTATAGCTACTATAATGTGGTGTAAACTACCTCATCGTCTCATCTTGTCGTTTATAACCCATTCACGCTAAAAGGGTACTTAACTCAAGTATTTTTAGGTAAATATTTGATCGCTCTTTCAAGTGGTAAGTGTGCTAAAGTGAAGTCTTAATTATTAAGCAAGAATCGACGAAGATTTATCTTGATTAATTTTGGTAGGAGTTTATTCGAGGTAAATTTAAACTTCATTAATTATCTGTTGTTTTAAATATAACTAAAATCTCAAAAAAATAAATAAAAAAAATCCTATTTTTATTATTTTAAAATAAAAATAGGATATTTTAAACTCATGGGGGTAGGTGGAAACTACAGAACCTGCTGCAATCATTACTCCGTCCGTAGACAGAGTAATCTATAGACTCATGGTATCCGTGTCACCGAAAGGGACAAAACATTCCGGCAATCTTCATCATACTATAATTTTTAGGGTTCCGTACCCAAAGGGTAAAAACGGAACCCTATTACTAAGACTTCGCTGTCCGTCCGTCCGTCTGTCTGTCACCAGGCTGTATCTCAAGAACCGCGATAGCTAGACAGTTGAAATTTTCACAAATTATGTATTTCTGTTGCCGCTATAACAACAAATACTAAAAACAAAATAAAATAAATATTTAAGGGGGGCTCCCATACAACAAACGTGTTTTTTTCTGCGTTTTTGCCTTGTGGTACGGAACCCTTCGTGTGCGAGTCCGACTCGCACTTGGCCAGTTTTTTACAGCTTATTACACTGCACCTTACCATTTTCACAGTTGCGCAAATGTACTATTATTGAATTATGCACGAAAAAGATCTTATTTTCCGTTTAATCGCGGTGTAGTTTTTATTGTTTCATTCATAAACGTCAAATTTGTTGTGCACATTGATGTGCTTAGCCGACACGCAGTAAGGGACAGAAATATTCTTACTCTGTCTCTTTCTTTGCTGAGTAACGTTAATATATTTCTCTTTTTCTTGTGCGAATGAAAATATGCAGCAGTCTATAGTTTACTCTGTCTACGCCTTACTCCTTTTGCTTCGTTTGAGTTACATACACACGTTGGTTGTTAAGTACTACGCTCCTCTCCTTTGTGAAGAACATCTCCAATATTTAGGTCACTATAACTATAACGTTCTACTAAATCTTTCTTCTGTTTTAAATTTAATCGAAAAAAATCTCTATCAGACGACATTCTTATTGCATGAATAAGGCGTTTTCGGGAAAATAATGTTAAATTCGCAGCTATTAATATCAAAGGAAATAACGCACGCCAACATAAAAGTCCGATATCTCAAAAACAACAATAAATAATTGTTTCGTTGAGGGTCTATCGTTTATCATAATTACACATCTGGTCCTCGATCACGAAAGGGTCTAGCCATGATCCCATGGGAGCCTTATGGACAATTAAATGGTTTGACGAAGGAAAAGGATAGCATTAAACGGGAATTAATAAACTACTAATCGTTCTTATCAGTCGCAAATGCGGAAATGGGGGAGTTTAGGAGAGAAACCAAATTGAAATTGAATTAACTCTTTTTACTTTTTTAATATATTCATTTGTTTTAGTTAACATAACAATACGCCTGTAATGCCCGAATGGTTAGGCAGAGCTGGTCAACCAATAGCATCACCCGATGTGTTTAAGTCCCATGTAATAGGGGATGAGCCTATTGCCGTCAACCGGGCACATTCAGACCTCGGGCTGCTAATGAGTAATTGCTGAATGAAAAACCCAATAACACTTTGCCCGACCAAAGAATCAAATTAAGTACCTCATGCTCCATGACTGCTTTACAAACGAGGCTCGAGTGTTTTAGTTTCCTTTGACCGTGAGGCCCATCGTGCACGACACTACTCAAAAGTTTCACAAATTGTTTGTTTTACAAATTCAAATCACTAATGAGTAGGTACCCAGAATGACACAGCACTAGTATTTCAATGGCGGTCCGTACATGACGCGACTTACTACAGTCCATTCACAGTTAGATAAATGTTTTTAGGGTTCCGTAACTCAAAAGAAAAAACGGAACCCTTATAGGATCACTCGTGTGTCTGTCTGTCCGTCCGTCTGTCAAAGCCAATTTGCTCCGAATCTAATGAAACTTATAAGAAAACTTATAAGAAGTCTGTAGTCTTAAAATAACATGGTAAATCTCTCAATATTGTGCGGTAACCACGGTACGAACTTACATTTTCAGTTGGAATGTATGGGAGAACATGTTTTTGAATTACAATTATAAGTTTTTTTTTTAGTTAACACAAAAAAATTTAGGTCGGATTTAAAAAGAAACATGGTAGATAAATAAATATTCATCGTACGGAACCCTCGCCACGCGAGTTCACTCGAACTTGACCGGTTTTTCCTTTCAGTTATTTTACCTATGACATTGCATCAATATCAAAATCACAGTGATCCATATAACTGTAATTGGTATAATTAATATATGGTTGCTGTTAGGTAGCTGCTAATGATGTCTGTCAAAATCACATGATCATCATCATCAGCCCACAGCAGTCCACTGCTGGACATAGGCCTCTCCTGTTGCACGCCATTCAAATCGATTTTCGGCAACACTCATCCAGCTGCAATTAGCAATCCTGCCAAGAGCGTCGCTCCACCTAGCCTGCGGGCGTCCTACCTTACGTTTGCCGATTCGCGGTCTCCACTCAAGAACACGTCTAACCTAACGGTCATCGGTTCTACGGCTAATACGGCCGGCCCATTGCGGCCCATTGCCACTTCAGCTTGCTTATTTTTTGAGCTATGTCGACAACTTTGGCTGTCAAAATCACGCTGATCTTTATTTTAGTGACACTAAGGTTGTTTTTGTCACAGATAAAATAACTGTGAAAGGTCTGTAACATGTTATTACCATGTTGTAATGGGTTGCGTCGTGTATTGAAATAGCCACAATATAATACCACTTTTTCGTTTTGCCCTTGCGTAGAGTCATTGATGCTATGTCCATCAGTCTTTTTTAAGAATAATTAAATGTAATAAAATTACAATAATTTTGACTTCTTTGTCTACTCGAATATTTTTTATATATTATACCAACTCTTTTGTAACTCCGCCTCATAATAATAACTTAACTTTATTGTTGCTTAAGACAACACTCATCCATTTTCAGTTCTGACAAATATTAGCCTGACTAGGGAATATATTTTTCGGAGAAATAATAACACTGTAGGCATTTTTATGTATACAACTGTACCTATATACATCCATGTTATGTCTACATCAACACAACCGTTGTTCTTCTATTTTTCGTGAAATGTGAGCATTTTCATTGTTTTATTTCATTCCGTTCCGTATTCAGAAATGTACCTCCACTTTTATTCGGTCGTAAAACATTTTCTAAAAAAAAAAAATATTTCATTTTATATTTTATCTGTACTTTTTACTCCTTACTTTTTCTATGGATTTGTTTTGACTGCTTTCATTTTCGACTAAAATCAATGTTGCCCTAAGGCAACCATGAAAAGTAGCCATGTGTTAATCCAGGGTGTCGGCTACCTCCACACAACATTTTATCAAAATTGGTCCAGCCGTTTGAGCGTGAAGAAGTAACAAACATATAAACACACACACACACCCCCACACTCACAAACTTTCGCCTTTATAATATTAGTGTGATAAACCAATTACAGGCACTTTTGAATTGTCAAGAGATCGGTCAGTTAGAAAGATGAAGCTAGTTGCCCATTCCAAAGCGTACACTTTTAGTTATACAAACTTTACTTGGTCCTGTAAAAATTTGAACAAAAACAATTTCCCAAAAATATTTTAATTTTCATTGTATCTGACTGCGAAGTCTTTATTCTACGTGACCAGTTTACAGAATGCCTTTTTATTCGTGTCACACTATATTCTCAGGGGTGAATTAATTACGAAATGTGTCAAGTCACATCCACGGACGACATAACGAAGAGAGACAAAATTCATTTTTATAACAGGCACGTGTCGTAATTAAATTATGCATTCTTTTGTTTTAACCATTTCATTAAATCTTTAAGAAGGTTCACAGTCTACAGTCTCATTCTGTCAAAAATACTTTTACAAGTTTATGACATTAATTGTCGCTAAGATTTAATTACGGGAATTGACGTCAGCATGTAATTTTTAGGGTTCTGTAGCTAAATGGCAAACGAAACCCTTATAATTTCGTCATATCCTTTCGGATGGCGGACAGGCATTTAGTCGGGAGACTATTCGCACTATAATGATTAAAATTGAGAAAAAGGTGTATTCTGTTCACCGTTAAAAAATGTGGCAATTAAATAAAAAAAAAATTGTGGTGGCATTCACCATGTGTATGGTCCTCCACATGACATGTATGGGGACATGTAACCGATGAATGAACCAAAATAATTCAATGCACAGAAGTGTGTGGGGGATTTATTGTTATATCCCATAATGAAAAATATTATTTGATGTTTCTAAGTGCCTTAAAACTGCCGCTGCCGCTGTCTAGTTTTTGAAATTTGTTTTTTTCGTTGGTTACAACCGCAGAAAATCACTTTGATTTTCAAATTTTTTTCAAGAAATACAAATATATTTTTCGAAAAAAAAAAAACACACTGTACAAGCGTAAATATTCTTCCTATCTACGAAACTTTTACTATGCCTGACAAGTTTTTAATAATAAAGAAGTGGGAAGTAATAATTACTGGGAAGTAATAATTGCTGCAATTATTTACTTACTTACATGACAGGCGGTCGTGAATAATTGGATTGAATTAAGAATTACTGATGTGAATTGTACAATCACGTTAATTGATAGTTAACCAAATTGAACTACTTACTAAGGCTCTAAAGTCTAATGCCACTGCAAAACCCTTAAAATTGTATTAATTGGCAATTTTATAACTTCAATAAAGCCTTTATTATAAAAAAAAAATACAACCGACTTCCAAAAAAACACTACAAAGTGAAAAATTACTTTAATTTAGGAAGTCGGTGGAAAAAAATGATAACACAAAACCAAAGACACCGACTTTTGAAATTAAAGTAACTTTTTAAAATTTTCGGTTGTATTTTCTAAAATAAAGTTTGTATTTTTCACTTTTTACCTACCCTACACAAATTCGTATACTTGCTAAGTTAAGAGAATATAATCAACATAAGTACACTAAGTAGAAAAAAACCCGTGTTATAAAAGCTAACTCAAAAACCACTCATCAGAACTTGACCAAATTTATGAACCCTATCAGTTTATTCTTTCAAACAAAAGCAGAATTTTCCAAATCCATACTAATATTATAAATTCGAAAGTAACTCTGTGTGTCTGTCTGTCTGAGTGCATTGTGTTACCTTTTCACGCCTAAACCACTGAACAGATTTCGATAAAATTTTGCAGATAGATAATTTGTATCCCAGGGAAGGACATAGGATAGTTTTTATCGACATACCTCGCGGGCGAAGCCGCGGGCGGAAGCTAGTAGGCTTATGAATGACTGAGTTCTGTGATAACCAACATAAAAAAATACAACAGAATTGAGTAATTGCTCATTTTTTTGAAGTCGGTTACATAATACTGTCAAGTCATTATATAACTGTATTAATTTGAATACTGTTTATTCTTTAAAATGCCTTTGAATAAATTTAATTAAGTAAACGAAACCCAATAAACGTTTCGAACTATGAACGTTTTCGCAATTACTTATGTAAGGCTTTACGAATAGAATCGTTTGAATTCAGATATTTCAAGAATTTAATTATATTTCATGAGTAAAAATCCATAAAATTAATTTGTTAAAAGTTACTGTTAGACGTCTACTTCAAAAAAATTGCAGTCTCAAAAGTAGTAGAGCTTCGTGTGGAAGAATTCATTCAGGATCCATAAGATAATCTGTTCCTGCCGCAGCATGGCTATTATTCCAGTCTGAAGGGATGCCCTCAACATATCGCGCAAAGGACGCATACTGTAACCATGCCATTTTGCACATGATTCTAGAGCAGTAGCGTAGAAAAATTTCGTCGGTGATCAAAAAAGAAAAAGTGCAATGTCTACGCGGTCAAAACGGATGAAACAGTAATTTTTTAGGTTTCGCGGTCTAGTCCAATGCAACCCTGTTTATAAAAAAATTAAAGCTGTTCCTTGGTAGGGTCATGCTCACTTGAGAACGGTAGGACCGATTTGTCTAAATTATTTATCCAAAAATGTTCGTAACAGTCCAAATTAGATTTTTTTGGTAAAAAAAAAAAAAAAAAATCCGGAAAAAATTCTAATTCGGGAAAATCTATTTTTCTATAGGATTTATACATTTATGAATTCAACACCACAACTCTCGTTTTTGAAGTAGACAACGTCTGGCGGGTCAGCTAGTATTAAATAAATAATACAAAACATTATTTCATCAAAACAGATTTAAATGGAGAACCAAAACAGTGTAGACAGATTAATTTTATTCAACAAATTAAAAGTTAGGCATAATCCAGTAACAGAATATGCATACTAGTACCTAACAAAAGTTCTAGACTTAGGTACCCTTTTCTTTGTTGTTTATATACCTAGTTGTTTGTTGAGGGGCTTGTGGCTAAGTAATAACAGCGACACGGGTCGATCGATCAGGTTAAGCTACGCTTGCCGCGGTTGGTCTGTGGATGTGTGACCATTTGTTACCTATCAAGACTCCTCCGTGCCTCGGAAAGCACGAAGCCGTTGGTCCCGGCTGTCCTTTCTGGATCTTTGACAGTCGTTACGGTCGTCAGAAGCCCGAAAGTCTGAGAACCAGTCTTAACTAGTCTTACCAAGGATATCGTATTTCCCAGGGTTGTGGAAGTCAGATAGGCAGTCGCTCCATGTAAAATACTGGTATTTAGCTGCATCCGGTTAGGCTGGAAGCCGATCCCAACATAGTTGGGAAAAGGTTAGGCAAATGATACTCGTACCTAGTTGTTTGTTATAATACCCTTTAGAACCACAGGTGCGTTATTAACGTTATGCTCCATTATCATGATCGAGAAGTCATTAATCTCGCAACAATGGCGAAACATAAATCTAATACGGTTTAATGGTGTGAAATCACACTTGATATAGAGGCGAGAATTACCAATAATACGGTAGGTAGGTGAGGCAATGATCTCAATACCCAGAAATCAATCAGGAATGTCGCATTTAGAGCTTCTGTTTTGGTGTAGAAGGTTGTACCTACCTATTTATAATTTAGTTTTGATTTTACCTTCATGATTATCCCAAAAACGCGTAGGTATGCACTCGTATAGTGGAGTTATTCCGTTCTGATCCCCTGAACCCCCCCTCCACCCCCGCTCGATCTCCTGCTTGTTCGTCTTCTGTTATAATCTCTGTCTTATCCACTATAAACTTTCTCATTCCGGTTCGATCCGCTTTTTCTTTTGTTTTCGATCCTGAAGGATCGTCAGCAATAAAAATTAGTACAGGGTTTATTGAATATTGTAACGGATATTGTGTATTCGATGCCTCTTTGATAGATTTACAGACAAACGTTGCATATTTCTGCGCCTAAAATCTATATCTATAGTCATATTATTGCTGTAGAATTTGTTTGTTTGAACGCGTTAATCTTGCATTTGATAGCTGAATTCTTGAGGAAGGCTATAGCCTATTTATCATTACGCTAATAATCCTTAGGAACTGAGCAAAAAGAAAAAGAGTCAGAAAAACGCTAAGCGGAAACTAAATGATGGCGCGGGCAGGCGATGCTATACGACGGGGTGGGTCGGGGGAACAAAAAATTTCATGCGGACGAAGCCACGAGCGGAAGCTAGTTCAATAGATATAACTAGTATAAATATACCAACCAATCAGTGTAGGTAGGCCAATTATCAGCAATTTAGAGAAAATGAAGTTGAAATTGCTTTGAGACTATTTTTAAAAGAAAATAAGTAGCTGATAAGTACCTGTGTCTATTTTACTGTGTGTAAAATAGTTACAGAATTAAATAAAAAAAAAAAATATTAGTAAATAAAATTTAAATTGAAAACAAACAGCTCATTTATCAAATTAAATTTCACTCGACAACATCCATCAGTTTCTTACTAAACTTCAACTATATCCGACGATCCTGCATACTTATCTATTTTGTTGATAAATAATATTAATAAAATTTATAAGCAAATGATGTACAGACACAAGCACATCAAGCTACTACAATCTGTCAAATTTCTTTAACAGGTTTTCAACTTTATCGCTAACGCATAAGATTCAAAGTTGATTGGGAAAATTTGACAGTTTCGGTTAGTTTTATGTGCTGGCGTCTGTTCCTATACATCCAATCTTAGCAAAGCTCAGTAAAAGCATCACGGATCAAGGGATTACACCCAAATTCCAAGAAAAACAGTAATTTTAGTGTTCCCAAAAAAACTCTGCTTTATAATTCTATTCTTATATAATATATTTCTTTATATTCTAGAGCAGTGGTGGCCGTGGGTTCGAACCCAGACTGGCGCTTTACTTTGTATAAATCATCACCACTGCTCTCAAAACGGTGAAGGAAAACATCGTGAGGAAACCGGCATGTCTTAGAACCAAAAATTCGAAGACATGTGACATCTACCACCCCGCACAGGGCCCGCGTGGTGGATTACGGCCCACTCCCTCTCACAGAGAGGTGGCCTGTGTCCCAGCAGTGGGAACATTATAGGCTGATTATGTTATGTTATAATTCTAGCGTAGGTACATATTCCAAGGGCGAACGTAATCCATTTACGAAGACCTACCTATCAAATATCTTTGATGGATGTGTGTTACTGAAACCTTTATACATACATTTCGACCTTCTTTTTTCGCCGACACGGAGAAGCGGCTTAATAATATATTCGCACGAATTTACTTGGCCCGAAGCGGGTGAATCGTCACTTTTAAATAATATAATTTTTAAAGTATAGAAAAAAGGACCACTAGCGCATAGAAGTTCCACCACAGGCTTCTTCTGGGTAAGCTTACTCCATCGTCGACTTTGTCTTTGTCACCTCTGACATAAACTAGAGCCAAGAGCAAATTCATTAATAAAAAAAAAAAAAAGGTGTGATAAGAGTTAAATATTATAAAACGTGTACATTTTTGTTAACTTCATTGCATAGAATGCCAAATGGGTCAATTACCTTATACATATTTCTGGAGATGTCGATTCACCCAAAAGTAAATTTACTTCATGCTAGTCGCTTAAAGAAAAAATAATATTGTAAAAAGTGTCGATTCGCCCGTTTCGGGCGAGTAAATTCGTGTGAATTGCTTAATCCGGTGAAGCCTAAAAGGACGGTATGTTTTTATTCAGTTTTGAGTTTTCTACCAATATCAAGGTACTTCTTTCGATAGCTTAAGAATATGATTGAGTACTTAAGGGGCCGGCGAACTACGCATGGTAATGCGTAGTTCATCCAAATGTAATACCAAAATAATTTGTAAATCAAACATATTCTTAAGGTGTATTTAATCCGATTGGATTAAGGAATATCTGGGTTCCCAAATATATCATCTGCCTAGCCTTTTCCCAACTATGTCGGGGTCGGCTTCCAGTCTAACCGGATGCAGCTGAATACCAGTATTTTACATGGAGCGACTGCCTATCTGACCTCCACAACCCAATTACTGGGTAATACGATACCCCTTGATAAGACTGTTTGACGGTTCCCAAATATTTATAATGTTTTGAATGAACACTGATTTTGTTTTTTTTTTTGTAAAAAAGTTTTTATAAATCTTTAAGTTAAATATAATTGGTGAAATGGGGTTGTACTATACCTATAGTAAGCCGTAAGTATACCCGAAGGGTAAGACAGAGGTATATGTAGGTAAAAGAAAGAAAGAAAGAAAATACATTTATTTAGCACAGACTAAAAAACACACAATACACATACAGATACATACATCAGATAAAAACAAATAAAAAGTGTACAGTCCGATGCAAAAAATTTGCAGAAAAGTGAAGTCAAGGCTGCGCCAAAAAGGCCCAGTTCAGCAAAAAAATCCAAATGGCAAAATGCCAGACAACTAGTTCCTGACGCTGGTTTTGAACTGGACCTGATGTGTGAGGTGACGGATGTAAATCAGTTTTATACTGCAACGTGACGTGTGTATGCAGTAAGTATGTATGTAGTGCGAGTGTATGAAGGTACATACGCCAGCACATCAAGCTACTACAATCTGCCAAATTTCTTTAATAGATTTTCAACTTGCGCTCTATAACTCAAGTAGCGAATGTTGGAGAAAAAAAGTTAAGCGTGGTCATACATAAAAAAAAATATATATACGCGTCGACTTGAGAACCTCCTCCGTTTTTTTTCGTCGGTTAAAAACAGCCAGGCTGAAGTGGGAGTGGGCCAGACACGTCTCACGAATGCAGCCGGAGAGATGGGCAAAGATCTCCACTCACTGGACGCCTGAGGCAGGACATCGCCGTCGAGGTAGACCAAGGCGAAGGTGGCGTGACGATCTAATATCATTTGCAGGGCCAACATGGCCAGAGATCGCACAAGACAGGGAGGTTTGGAAGAAAAAAGGGGAGGATTTTGCCCAGCAGTGGGACACAAAATAAGCTAATAAAAAAAAAAAGATTTTCTACTTTATCGCTAAAGTATAAGGTTCAAAGTTGATTGGGAAGTGACAGTTTCGGGTAGCTTGATGTGCTGGAGTCTGTACATACCCTCTGCGTTACCCTTCTGGAGAAGCAGGCGTGAGTGATGTTATAAATATTAAGTCAGCAACCAAATTGCGTTACGCACTTTCAATCACAATCTGAATTGTTTTGAAGGACATTGCTTCATATGTTCAAAAAATTTGTCTGTTCAACAACGTAAATAACTCAATGAATGTTGTTGAATAAAATTGTCAAAAGGAAAGTTATTACTACTGTTAGTGTGTTACGCAATCACCCCGCGGAATGCTTTTGGAACCATTAAAAAAAAACCTGTTTTAGTGCTATTAATTTAAATGAAAAATATTCTGACAAAATGTTAGGAAAGTCATTTACCTGCAAATCTTCTTGAGCGACGTTTCCTAATTTGGTTACCAGGAACGCAGACGTACCAAGCAATCCCTCATCCCTTAGCACTAGAGAGGAGCGAAGCCAATTTTCTGACAAATACTCTGTTTACGGTTCCAGCCCACATCTACTTAAAACTTATTGGTAGTCATAGGAAAGGAAACTTTTCTCTGAGAAACAGGGATTGAAATGAAAAGGGGAATATAAGTACAGACGCCAGCATATCAAGCTACTACAATCTGTCAAACTGAAAATTTCAACTGTCTAGCTACCGCGGTTCTTGAGATACAGCCTGGTGACAGACAGACGGACGGACGGACGGACGGACGGACGGACGGACGGACAGACGGACGAACGGACGGACGGACGGACGGACGGACGGACGGACGACGGACAGACGGACGGACGGACAGACAGCGAAGTCTTAGTAATAGGGTTAAAGTAAATAAAGTAAATAAGTTAATCTTTTGCCATTAAACGTGGTTTTGCTGCCAGTTTTAGATAGCGTTTGTTTGTAATATTCATTCACAATGACTTACAAATACTGTAGGCACTACTCTCGAAACGGTGAAGGAAAACATCATGAGGAAACCGGCATGTCCTACAACCAAACATTTTCTTAAAATGTTGTTTTGTAGTTGTTGTGACATCTACCAACCCGCACCGGGCCCGCATGGTAGATTACGGCCCACTCCCTCTCACAGAGAGGAGGCCTGTGTCCCAGCAGTGGGAACATTATTGACTGATTATGATACTGTAGATACATTTAAAACATAATTGAGTAAAGCACAAAGTAAGACAACCCGCTTTTGTATCACATTTTAGCAGACATAAAAGAGACTCAGTGAGTTTTCTATGTTAAACAGAAAGGGTTGAATTAATAGGAAAAACGGAACACAAAACCTCTTCTCGTTCAATTTTTCACTACTCACACACAGGATCAGATAAAAGACAAAGAAATGGAACCACATGCGTACATAATCCACCATACGAATAATTAAGACGACTCCAATTTAAAAGGGCGCAACTCCCAAAGGATGGGCCATATCTGAACTCAGATGAAAGGTCTAATCTGTCCCGGATCTAATGCTTGCAGGTTCCCGTTATTACTCACGTTTTCCGGGACACAAATGGCATTTCCCTCTTCTGACATAATCATGTGACAAGTTGAATTTCGTTTGTTTCCAAGTATGCGTATGTTGGTAACCATTTTCCTTTTCGGAGTCGGTAAATTCCAATAGGGATGGGGTAATGTATTGTTACTATTACGCCTTCCTATCCTTTCGTAGGAGGTGATAGTGGTGAGTCAGGGATTATTTTCAGGTGGGTGGATAGCTGTCTGCTGGTTCACTAGTGACAAATATCACATTAGGTATGTTGGTTTTCTTTACTCATGTGAATTGTGTTTAATGTTGCGAATATTTGTCACAAAATTACAACATTGACACATTTTGACGTGCTGTTTAATAAGTGAGAAACTTGGAGAATTGTCAGATTATCGCCTGTCAACTGTCGCCTATTGGTTAAAATAAATAGGCCCCCGAAAGGAATTATGTACAGTCGCCAGCACATCAAGCTACTACAATCTGTCAAATTTCTTTAATAGATTTTCAACTTTATCGCTAAAGCATAAGGTTGAAAGTTGATTG
The DNA here is from genome assembly GCA_948474745.1 of Oligia latruncula. NCBI lineage: Eukaryota > Metazoa > Arthropoda > Insecta > Lepidoptera > Noctuidae > Oligia > Oligia latruncula. The sequence goes on along the minus strand of OX419691.1, from coordinate 6,213,300 downwards.
GGAAAATTTGACAGTTTCGGGTAGCTTGATGTGCTGGCGTATGTACACAAATCGCCCTGTATGTCATTAAAGCATAGGTATAAATAATTCCTGTAGGCATTGTGATAAACAATACCAATTTATAAATAAACTCAGGACGCTGCTTTTTACACGGACGAATGTACAGTCAACAAAGGAGTTAAGTATACAGGAGCGTCGGATATTGTTGAAGTTTACTAAGAAACCGATGGATATTCTCGAATAAAATTTTAGTTTATTAATAGAAAACAAACAGCTCATTTATTAAATAAAATTTCAGTCCAGAACATCCATCGGTTTCTTAGTAAACTTCAACTATATCCGACGCTCCTGTATACTTAACTCCTTTGTTGACTGTACGTCGCGTCGGGTCGCTTGCTCCCACGTCACCAGTCCTGACTCTCTACATATTTTGGCTGCCAAAACTACAAACTTAGATAGTAGGAATACAGGTAAGTTTTATAAAAATGTGGCTGTTATTTTACTATTATTTTTACACTGTCTTACGACTTCCACGCGAACGAGGTCGAGAGCAGAAGCTAGTGTTTAAATAAGTTAATAGTGTTGTGAAGTGACATTATACCTATCAGGGGGCCTAAAAAGGCCACTTTGGCAGAATCATAAAAGGATAACATAATGGACAGTTAACCGTTAAATTAATCGTATCAAATCCCATTGGTGAAGCAATTTTCAGTTATTTTTTTTATCCGATCCAAATCCAATCCCATCTCTTTGATTATACCTACGTTGTGCAGCGAAAAAAAGAAAAACACGGACTGTCTTCGCCATATTACGATTCATAATGTTATCCTTTTATGATTCTCCAAAGTAGCCTTTTTAGGCCCCCAGGTATCCAATCCTGTTAATACCAGAACAATTTGAGTAAATTAACCAAAATCAGCGGTATCTGTCGTGTTTGAATTTCACGACACGGAGTCATGCTCAGTTGCCTAGTTATTTGGCATAAGCTATTTACTTAATTGCCTGTTGTTAGTCAGATTGAATATGGATGCTCTGATACATATTCAAGTTTGTATTTGCACAATCACTTGTTTTGTGCCTCTGTTAGGAGTTGAAGACGAATAATCAAGAGTCTGTTGAAAGCTATAATTACCCCTGTATTGTAAAGTGCCTTTCTTGAATCTTAATATTCATAACCGAATTGCGTTACTTTTTTCTTCTTTCGTATGGCCATCTAATGTTAATCAATGACATTTGCTTACTTTGTAAAGTATTATATTTTTCATTTATTCATTGTGAATGTGAAGACGGTCATTTTATATATTTTTTATTATTCTCTCTGTTCTGTTAGTTTTTTTTTATGGTCTGGCAGTTTGAGTAATTTATGTTTTTTTTGTCCTACCCAAATTTTCTTTAAAATGTTTGGTATTGTTCGTCGAATCGTTGGAGCTCCTTAAGTCTTGAGTTGAGCTGCACGATTTCTGACAAATGCGTGCACTGACTGGACAGGTCCTCTCAATCTGTGTGGTTCTTTCCTCAAAAGACCATCTCTGACATCGATCTACATGGTCTTCATATAACCTGACCAAGATTATGTCTGGACTTTAAAAGATACTGTGACCTCTGAGCATAGGAAATACCGATCCTATATAGTTTTAAAAATATTTTTTGTCGTGTAGGAGTGTTAAAAACTAGTTTTAAAAATCATCATTTATAATTATATATACTTTTCTGCATACGCTGAAGACTGCTGACGGGTGGTTTCAGTTGATGAAACTACCACATGACACAGCTTTCACAGAAGTTGGAGTCTTTTTTAGGTTTTCCTGACATGCGGTTCTAGAATAATACGACATTAAAGTTGCTACTTATTAAACTAGAGAATGGAATTTGTAAAACGTGTTCATTCTTTGAATGCGATCCGTACCTCGAAAAGCACCTTAAGCCGTGGGTCTCGGCTGTCATTCGTGGATCTTTGACAGCCATTACGGGTCGGAGTCTGACAACCAGTCTTGCCAAGGGGTATCGTGTTACCCAGTAACTGGGTTATGGAAGTCAGATAGGCAGTCGCTCCACGTAAAATACTTATCTTCTCTTCTTATACTTGTCTTGTATGCAGCTGCATTCGGCTAGACTGAAACCCGACCCCAAAAATAGTTGGGAAAAGGCTACGAATGGGATTAATTATTTTCATAGGAATTGAAAGTCTTTGTAAGTAGTTGTTTTCACCACGTGTCAAGTTGCATAATTCTACCTTAATTTGTAGGGTTCCGTACTCAATGGGTGCTAACGGGACCCTATTACTATGCCTCTGCTGTCCGTCCATCCGTCCGTCCGTCCGTCCAACCGTCCATCCGTCCGTCTTTCTGTCAATGGGCTGTATCTCATGAACCGTAATAGGTAGACAGCTGAAATTTTCACAGAGTGTGTATTTCTATTGCCGCTATAATAATAAAAATAAAAAAAATGGTCCGGCTCGCTCGTGGCCAGTTTTTAGTGTTTAAAACTTATTCTATCATATCCTAGGTGGTACTACCTAAACACCTAAGTAAACTTAAGCAGGCTCCTAAACTACCGAAAGGTAATCTAAAGTAATGTTTACCTACCCCATAATCTACCACGGATTATGCGATTACAATTAGTGTTAAGCATTTGAAACTATGCTCGGGATAAGTGCCGGCTTAACTTAGATAAAATTACACTAATGGTTGGTGTCGTAAAAGCTAATTAAAGAGACATCGAGACGATGAAGAAGATCACGGGTTGTTAATGCAGCGGAGTAATTACGTAACACTCTAACAGTATCAAAGGCTTTCATTTTGACAGTTCATCAACATTCATTGCGTTATTTACGTTGTTGAGCAGCCAAATATTTAGAAAATATGAAAAAAAAAATAATAAAAAGTGTTTATTCACAGAAATATTTTTTACCAGACAATATCTAACTTATATTTTCTTTCGTTCTTACCTATTTTCTGTCTTAACTAAACTTAGCCTTTTTTGTACAGAGAGAAGGAAGCGACGCAGAGAAGCTAACAATCCAGGCGGCCACACAGACCGCTAGCGGTCGCTATACGTGCGAAGTGTCTGCGGACGCGCCGTCCTTCCAGACCGCGCAAGTACACACGCACATGTATGTTGTGGGTGAGTCTATTTTCTCTTAGTTTGTATCTACAACATTATTTTTAGTATATGCGAAACCCGAAATACGTGTCTAGTATTTTTATGTAAAGAAGCTATGTACAAAATTTCAAAACTGTATCATGAAAAATCACAAAGTTATAAGCTTGTTAAGTTACCTGTTTGTGCTTATCCGCACCGCTCGCGCCACGCCGTCTTGCGCTCATTGATAATAGTACCTAGGCACCTAACCGTTCGGCGCGGAGATTGGATAACCTACTTTTTTTTTTTTTTTTTTTTTTGCGGATGGGAAATCATCAAATGACCCCTCCCGCTCTGGGTGGAGCGGAAGGGAGTGTCAGACTCTTACTGACTAAAACCCACCCGTGTTCCTTCCTTAGCCCTTTATGTTCCGGGCCAGCGGTAACCCTTTCGGACAATCCCGCTGACCCGGCAGGCTTCGGCCCTATGGGGCCCCTCCTCGATGCTGACATCTCTTTGAGGCGCGCGTGGAACACGTACGCGCCGTCCGGCACGGGCCTGGTCCTGATCGGACGGTGAGCTACCCATTACTCTCCGCCCGCAGGCCCGCGCCCATAGATATCCGGAGATATGCCTTCACTGCATATTTGTTCAAGTTCAAGTGTCGCCACATTTTCCCCGCCTCGGAAACTCCCACAAAAACAAAAGAAATAGAAACGGCACACATTATCAAAAAGGGCGGCTTTTTTCGCATGCACACAAGAAAACAAGCGTAACACTTTTGTGATATCTTATTGCACACATGCTCAAAAGGGGCGGGCACTGGAAAGTATAGATAGAGTCACTGAATGCACACATGCAATTCTAGCATCAGCTAGGGAAGATGGGTTAATAGAAATATTTGATCGATAAAAATATCGATAGAAATCAACTACAAAAAAGAGAAGTGTTTTTGGGTTTTAGGTGTATTTAGTATTGTTTATTTTCTGGTTTTCAATGTGGTGTATTAAAAACCAATAAAACCAAATCACGTAATAATATAAATTATATTTGTTTGCAAATGACATTTAAGTAAATAAGTCGTTTCTTTAGTTTCTCTCTTACGTAAAATTAAAACTATTTAACTATCGTTAAAACAAAAATTCAATTATCCTATTGAAAATTAAAAAAAAAACTTTTATTAAAATAACCAGGTTCCTAATAATTAATTACCAATTAATTAACAAGCAATTTTAATCTAACTAAAATACTCGGATAAGATTAAAAATAAGCCTTGGCAGTTAAGAGATGACCAGTCTCAACCTTCCGCGGCGCCGGCCCGCCGTTCACGAACATGACGCGTGTATCAGCACCATCCAGCTCAACCATTTCGTAGGGAACCGAATGATCCAACACAAGCGCCACCATCGGTGAGACATTTAAGTGAGTATGACACGTGTTGTACCATAAAAGATCTTGGAATTCCTATCTCTTATTTTTATTATCAAGTAAACATGCATAATACTTTTGTACGTGGCTGTACTAATAATAGTTAACTTACGGTTTCATATACGTATCTTAATTTGAGTGTAGGTACAGCCCACTTAAAAAGCATGTGTCTTATCGCGGACGACATAAAACAATCCTCTTTAAAATGTACAGAACAAATTACAGTTTGGTTTGAGGGAAACCAATTATTTTCCCTGCCTGTTGCATCTATCCATTTATTTTTAATTTCTGGATCTTTTGAGAAACTGAAATAATATGTATTAATTCTAGTAAAATAGGTTCTTGAATTAATACATTTTATTTCAGTTTCGTGAAATTAAATAAGTTAAATTAAATATTTAGTAAAATAGGTTCTTAATATAATTTCGTATTTAGGAAAACTAACAGTTATCGATATTCATATATCAGCGCTACGCATCACTAGTGCATTATTTGACATGGGTCCGTTGCTAGGCAATTTTTTCATGTTATTTCAAAAATATTTCAAAATGAAATATTGGTAAAATCCATAAATATTATAATTAGTGCAGTAATTTTTTACTTACCGGTGGTAGGAAACGCCACTTGTCTTAAGGTTTGTTGTGATTGCTCTATTTTTGCAAATAAGGACGGAACAATTCGGCATTTAGTAAAAATACGAAATAACACTACACGTTTCGATGCAAACTTATGACAACGGTGTTTATCGCCGCCACGCCCGTCGCGCATAGCAACACTTGGTCAGGTTAATCTTAACCAGGCGACACGCGCCACGCCTCCATGCCATATCCCTCGATATCCGTGCCCGCGCCTACGGTGGCCGGGAGTCGTCGCGCGGCTCCCGACGCCCGGAGCGTCTCCCGCGGCGGCTGGGACGGGAGGCTCTCTCCCTGAGCCGTCCCGCCACCTCCTTCGCTAGCATGACTGCTTCGCAGAAGGAGGTGACTGCCTCCCACTCCCTCTCGCCCCGGACCATGGCTTGCACCAGGGCCGGGCGCGAGAGGTCGCCGCCGCTGCCGATCGCCTCTACGAGGACACGGCGGTGCTCCGCCCAAGCGGGGCAGACCTCCACCGTGTGCTCCACCGTGTCCTCTGGGCGATCCTGGCAATGGTGACACCCGGGCGTTTCCTCCCGCCTGATGATGTGCAGGAACCTCCCGAAACATCCGTGTCCGGTGAGGACCTGCGTCAGGCGGTAGGTGAGGGCGCCGTGGCGCCTCCCTAGCCACTCCTCAAAGAGGGGTCTTATCGCCGCTATCGCGGCGTGCCCTGCGCTGGGTTGCGACAGTCGTTCCTTCCATGTCGCCATGAGATCGCGCCGGAGCTCAGTCCGCTCCGCAGCGATTTGCCGCGGAAGCGGAACTTCCCCCCGGCTTAGTGCCTCCGCGCGCCACTCATAGACGCGCGCGAGGACCATCGCCTCCAGATCCCATGGCGGCAGTCCGGCAATGAGGCTTGCCGCCTCGCCAGAGATCGTGCGGTAGCCCCGGATAAGCCTTATGGCTACCACCTTCTGGGGCGCGTTCAGGTAGTGGGCGGCTCGCCGCCGCAGTGAACGCGCCCACACTTGGATAACCTACTTAGTGTCGCGCGATGTCGAACTTTAAACCTTTTTTAAATATTTTTGGGATAAAATATACCATGGGGTAAAAATTATTGGAATCGATTCAGTTACTTATTCTGAACAAACTATATTCAGGTTTCGCATATAAGTACTAAAATAACGTTGTATAATTGAAGCGGTCAAACAGACCGCTAGCAGTCACTATACGTCGAATTGTCCACAGACGGTCTTCCAGACCGCCCTAGTACACATGTAAATTTTATGTATGTTGTGGACGAGTCTATGTTCTCTCAGTTTGTATCAATATTTGAAGCGGGCACACAGACCGCTAGCGGTCGCTACACGTGTCAAATGTCATATATGCTGCACTTTGCTAGACTGGTAAGCTAAAGATTTATATAAACAACTCTATCACAAAGTTGTCTCAGGCAGCAGCGTTAGCGATAAACTAACAAGTAACAAAGCGAACTCGCATAAAGCGAGTAGCGGACTAGCAAAGGCGTAGTGTTCAAATGTTGTGCCTTGTGTTGGTCACACTTTTAGTTCTAGCTGCATACGGCTGAGTTGATTGATTGATGCATGTGTAGGGTCAATTTAGGCCAAACACTAAATCAATGTCATACAGTACCTAGTTAAAAATCGCAACACTTGTGATTTCTAACCAGAGTATTTATAAAACGAAACACGAAGGAACGCTAAATAAATAATCACCAGTCCTTGTTATATTTATGAGAATACAGAGAACATTTTACTAGATTTTCATGAATAAAGAAGTTAGACTTAGGGCTGCCAACCCTACTATATAATACTAGCTTCTGCCCACGACTTCTTCCGCGTGTAATTTCTTGTTCCCTAACCCACCCCGTCGCATCGCATCGCCCGCCCGCCCTATTACTTCGATTTCGTTTAGCGTTCGTTCTGACTTCTTTTTTTGTTTGCTCGGGTCCTAAAGGTCGTAGCGTGATGTCCGTTTGAGCGTGAAGAAGTAACAAACATATAAACAAACACACGCACACTCACTAACTTTCGCTTATAGAATATTAGTGTGATTTATTAGTATAGATAGCCTCAACTGTGAAATGAGACACAATTACTTCTATTGTTACCGAACTTAATAAGATTACCTAACAGACGAGAGGGTATATATCCTGCTTTATTATAGGCCTAAAAAAATATAGTAGACGAAACTGCAATATTATTTTCATTTCAAGTATCAATATCATATAAGTTGAATTAATGGTATTTTGTAATCTTAATTTAGAGTGTAACAATGGTTATTTAGAGTGTAATAATGGTTATTTAGAGTGTAATAATGGTTATTTAGAGTGTAATAATGGTTATGTACCTATGAAAATAAAAAACTTGTTAATAAAGTTTCCAAGTAGCAAAAAACATGCATTTAAACAATATAATACTCTTTGATATTTTTTTATTTTTCCGCCATCTACTATATTTTTACAGGCAATGACTTCGATATTTAAAACGTTGGCAACCGTATACACTATATCATAGGTAGCTCGAAATAGGGTTAAATATACAGACCTTATCATCAAACAGTGGTGAACCCATCCTGAAAGGTAAACTACTCAATATATTTTTCCTTTCTTCGACCTAAAACTCCTTTAGATACAGAGGCGATAAAACTGTCTTCCAATCAGCCCTTTCAAAAGTGACACACTTTATAGACTACAGTCTAAGGGCAGACTACAGTCTAAGGCCCTTTTAGGGCAGTAAAATATCTTAAGGGTGACACTGTTTTACGCAAGCAATACATTGCGAACGTGAGGGTTCAGTATTTCGTCGTTGCGAGTTTAAGATCTCTTATGTGTAAAAATAAATTTTATGAGAAAATCGATAAAAACCGTCTACTGAAAAAAATATAATGAAAACAACTACAACAAAAAATATAGGTATCAGCCACATGATTTTCGTGCTTTTAACTTTGCCACTGTTAGTTGAAATGAAAAGTAGTTTCTTGTAAAAAAAAATTTTAAACAATTTTAGTTGACACAAGATTTTTTAAGCACCAACTTTTAATTAGCAAGCACGTTGGAGATTTTGAATTTCGTAAATAAATTACGATTTAAACGTCGTATAAACATGAGAGTTTTTGCATTCGATAGAGCTTCAAAATGCAGAATCGGCTGGCGTAAAAAAGTGATTTTGCCAAAAGTGACACATAAGAGGTCTTAAAGTCGCAACGACGATTTATAGACTGATGGATATATTTTCACCTAGGAAAATCGGGGAAAATGGTTTCGTAATAGCTTTACCGATTTACTTTTCTAGAAAAAGACATGCCAAATCAATGTTTATTTATTGTCTTTGGAAACAGTTCTAGTTTTTGTGTGGTATTTTTAATTTTAAAAGTCTTTTACAACGGTGTGTTGGAGTTTCAAAGGTTACAAAAGAAAAAGTATGTTGAGGTTTTAACAATAAACTTGCAAAGTTGCAGAAAACTTATGAAGGCTTTACTTCTATTAGTGTTGTTCTGTTTTTATTTTAGACTAGTTTTCATTAAAAAGTTTTATTTGTTTACGTGTTTTATGTGATCTACTCAGAAACGAACACTACCAAATTCGATGATTCATTTGTGAAACCCATAAAATCTTTTCAGGAAAATGTCCTGCTATAATGCAAACCATCTCGAATCGTGAACTTTCTCAAAACGAAGCAGCATACATTGAAGCTTAGTTATGTGATATCGCAGTAGTTTTCATATATCTTCCTACCTACATACTGTATATCGAACGGCATGTCCCAATATACAGCGCGTGTGCTTTTGTTTAACTTTACGAATAAATCTAAACTAGTGCCCTTGTTACATTTTATCGTACCAAAGAATCTCACTCCTATTTGCATAATAAAGGGATAGAATATGGGCACCTATCAGCGATGAACAATATCCATTTTATATGTAAGCTTAAATCCGACCCCTGTTCACGATAATCCGGAAATTATCTGTACTTGAAAGTGAGTGAAATAGATCCTTTTTGCTGTTACGGCCGTACGTTATTAACTTTTGAGCAAAACGTTCGTTAAAGTTGAATTTAATTTTTTTAAATGGCAGTTTTGGATGCGTTTTCAATGTGGTTATGGTTCTGAAAGCAGTTGGTTGGGAAAGCAAAACGAGTTGTGTATTTCATAAACATTGAAAGTTTGAAACTATATTTTGTTTGCACGTTGAAAAACTCAAACTTAAAGGATTTATTTCTATTTTTGGATGGCACTATTGAATTGTCAAGGGGTCGGTCAGTCAGAAAGAACGGGCAAGGAACTCCATGGACACTTTTAAATCAAAATATTGTTACAAAATATTGGTAACATCAATTTTGATTTTTCAGATGTTAACAAAACAGAAAACGATGTTGCGCTATTAAAAACACAAATTCTTAATAAGGTCATATAAAAAAAAAAAGAAAGAACATTTTTTTTTTGTATGCGGCAAACAATACCATACCATTACTGAACCACACCCCCCCCACACACCACATTTTTTATCATCATTATTAAAAAAAAAATCCGACTAATGGCACTTTATGAAGTATACCTATGATTTTCATTTAGTGTCAAATCAAGCATATTCTATCTTTCTGGAACAGTAGCAGCTGCTTTTTTACAACGTAACTACTTAGCAGAAACAGGGTGCAAAACTAGGACTAATTGCAGTAGCGCATAAATAAAAATGGTTCAAGACTTCAAGTACTGCAATTATAAGCTCTAGTTATTTGCATTTAGAACTAACATAAACTTTGTGAAACGTTGCAATTACTGTTGGTTCAATCTTTGACTCAGAAGGGAGACATTTTGTTTAAAAAAATGTAGGACATCTACGCCCTTTATTTCATCTGTGCCAAAAAGCATAAAGCATAGAGTATTAGACTGGCAAAAATTTAGCAGACTTTTGCGTTATTTTGGTATAATGTCTACATATAACAAAATTGTGTAGTTTGTACCTAAACGTTGTACCTACACTAAATTGTGTTTCGTCCATCGTCCATCCCTAGATGGATGATCCAATTTAGTGTAGATACAACGTTTAATTTAATTCATGATTCTCTTCTATCGTCACATTTTGGACCTCATCCATCGCTTTCCATCGAGGTCGAGTTCAATATCGCTCCATCAACTAATACAATCAGTAATATCATTATTCAATTGATATCAATTGGTTTGACTACCAATTGTTTTACAGGTTACAAAGGTTTTAAGGGACTGTCCAAACACTCCTCCATTCAATAACGTGATCACTTGCCCAGCCTTTTCCCAGCTATGTTGGCTTCCAGTCCTAGCGGATTAAGCTGAATATCAGGGTTTTAATGTAAAAATAACTAAATTAACATGAACATATTGCCTATCTCCACAACCCAGTTACTGGTTGTATTATTTATTTAATTATTTCCGTCCCTGATTCAGGGTAACACAATACTCCTAAAATGATGTATTTATTAATGAAATTATTTTCGTCCCCAGTTCTGCCTAAATCTGGGCCGTCGATGCACGGCCTGAAGCGCCGGTACAGGCCCGGTATGAAGCTAAAAGTGGAGTGCATCAGCCGCCACTCGCTACCAGCTGCCAACCTGTCCTTCTTCATCAACAACGATGCGGTAAGTAGTACCAGGAAAACGTGAGTGTGTGCCTTGTTATGCGCTGCACGGATCGATTGTCAACTTTATTTTTCTTGGAATTAAGTTGGTTTTAGAATGACAAAGACTAACCATTTCATTATAAAACATGGCTTAGCATACATATAACATTCTGAGACTGCTATGTTTCAGATATATCATTATTTTATACTACCACTGGAGTTTGATTCGAATTACAATTAAAATCGGTGCCAGACGGGATTATTTTAGTGCCAGTGTTACTGGTGACAACATTTACTAATAGGACATTTTCCTGGATATAGTTTTAGCACGTTTTAGACTCGATTTTCTAATATCCTTAGCTCCGATGGAAAGTGAACTTAGTACAATGGGCTGAAGGTTCCATATACCAAAGCAAGTTGATACTGTATAGTGTAGCTTAAAAGTATATTTGGAATTTTCGAAGCGGTAGCAGGACGTGTTGGTAGTCGAACTTACAATTAAAACGTTCATTATTAGAATATTGTTTCAAGTAAGAATATTGGCGTATGTCTTGTTAGTCGTAGTTAACAGGGTGACTTGAGCATGTTTAAAATGTTCGAAAAATTGGATACTATTTTTACATTAATGTTAAATTGAAGAGAAAGTTACAGAAAGTAAAGCCGTGTTTCGTGTCATATGACAATCACATAAATGTGCTTATTATGTAAGCAACTAAACCATGAACAGATTTTGATAAAGTCCGAAGTGTGACGTCATCAGATACTTAGAAAATTGAAGGAAATCTTACTACGCAACTAATTACGTACTAAATAAGATTTCCTAGAGGAAAAAAAAAAGTTATTTTAACGATCTTTAAAATAATGGCGATATGTGCCTAAAGGTAGGTATTAAACTACAATATGTATTTATCACACTAATATTATAAAGGCGAAAGTTTGTGCATGTGTGAGTGTGTGTGTTTATATGTTTGTTACTCCGTCACGCTCAAACGGCTGGACCAAATTTGATGAAGTTTTGTATGGAAGTAGCTGACACCCTGGATTAACATATAGGCTACTTTTTATCCCGATATTCCCACGGGATCGACATTTACGCGGGTGAAACCGCGGGGCACAGCTAGTTTGTCTCATAAATCTAAACAAGGGTTAAATAAAAAGAGGTGTCAACAAACAAAAGAAAATAGTAAAGAATACTACAAATTAATCTTGAAATAAAGGAGTTAAATGAAGCAAAGCTTGCTACCTACTTTAAGCATTTAATCAACGTAAGCTCATTAAGTCCTCTTTCACCATTCATTTGTACTTGTCAACATGTATTTAATCTTGGTTTGTTTCGCAAATTGAAACTTATAACCTTAGCATGAAGGATTAATTTTGAAAAATCGACCCTTTATGTTCGGATTTGGTTTTAAATTAACTGAAAAAAATCGACATTTTATATTTGAATTTGGTTTTAAACTAACTGAAATTAAATTTATGATATTATCAGTATCAAATCGATTCTAGAATCTTAAAGAATGAAAGAATAATGTTTATTGGACACAGTTAATGTTTTGACTATAATAAAAAGAGATTTGGCTAAATAACAACAGCCGCACAGGTCGATCGGTCAGGTTAAGCTACGCTTGCTGTGGTTGGTCTGTGGATGGGTGACCATCCTTACATACCGAGACCCCTCCGTGCCTCGGAAAGCACGTTAAGCCGTTGGTCCCGGTTATCATTCGTGGATCTTTGACAGTCGTTACTGGTAGTCAGAAGCCCGAAAGTCTGACAACCAGTCTTAACCAAGGGGTATCGTATTACCCAGTAACTGGGTTGTGGAGGTCAGATAGGCAATCGTTCCAAGTAAAATACTGGTATTCAGCTGCATCCGGATAGACTGGAAGCCGACCCCAACATAGTTGGGAAAAGGCTAGGCAAATGATGAATGTTTTGACTATAATGATGTTTGCCTCACGGCTGCGCCAAAAAGGTTCATCTCATCATGAATGCCAGACGCACTGCGGCGCTGTCTGACGTTGGTTTTCTAATAAACCTTTAGGGACAAGTGACAGGGGGGAGAACAGACATTTTCAACATACCTAATACATACATTATATACTTCTAAGAGCTGATTTTATCAAAGTCTATCTAATATCTATTAATTTTATCTTTTATTCGTGGAACAAACATGACGCCTGACAGTTCTAGTATGGAAAACCTATCAAAAATTCAAAATTTATTCTCAGGATAAGACTTATTCTAGGTATAAAAGTTTGGTGGAATGCACCCTTAAAGTTAGCCCCGACCCTTGCTCGAGCCAGCCCGCGCCGCTGAGCCTGTAGCTTTAAATTCGTCCCCATCAACTAATTCCGATCCAGCCTGTCCCTTGCTGTCCTCTCCCAGCGACGCCCTAAGCCGAGGTCCGAACCCCACGGGGGTGCCCTTAGCGTGTAGTCGCTTAGTTTTTAAGTTATTTATGCGCTGGCTGGAGGCCCAATTTATTGTGGCATCCACAGGAAAGTCCGGTTAAGCAGTCGACAACCCCTATGGTTGAACTGCGAGATGGCATTTATAAAAAAAAAACCCTTAAAGTTATAAATAAAAAACAAATAAACTAGTAATCACACTATTATTAATAATATTATAAAGGCGACAGTTTGTGAGCGTGTTTGTATGTTTGTTACTTCTTCACGCACAAACGGCTGAACGGATTTGTATGAAATTTGGCACACAGATAGTTTATAACCAGTATATACATAGAATACTTTTTATCCCGATATTCGACACTTATACGGGTGAAACTGCGGGGCGCAGCTAGTCAAATATAATTACAAAAACAGAAAAAATAAAGTTTTATGTATTTATTATTAACCAACTTATAGTAACAGTTTGCACCACACATAAAAGTTATTAGTCAATATTAATAATAATATTTCGTGGTTTCATTTGAAGATATAAATAAACAGGTAGTCCTTTGACCTACAAGGCAACACTCGCACGCTATTTATAGTTATTTATAATTAGAATAAAGAATCGATTTCTTTTTAAATAATAATCGATCAAACGATATCGATCGAACTTCACTTAAGAAGTTCGTTTGATCATATATTACACATGTCATACAATCATAAAATTAGGTTAAATCACATAATAAAAACTGGACAAAAGATGAAATGAAATGAAACAGTTGGTCAATATTAGATAAAAATTAAAAACAGTGACAGTGTCAAGACAATTTCAAATCGCGTGGTTTCATGGTCGTTCTCATTTAAGTTATTTCAGGATATTACAAAGTTACAAAGCTCAAATCCGTATCCCAAAATAAAACAACTGGCTATCCAAAATTATACCTACCTACTTGAAATAAGTCAGAAATTAAGTACGGCCTACACAAACATTCCGAACAAAAAGTAAAGTCTCGATATTGTTCAATTTAATTTAATTAATCTGCTATCACTTTATTCGGCCGACAAACTTGATCTATTTAATATCAGTTTCTCTGAAGGTCGAATTATTAATGTTGACTAAGTAAAGACCACAGATATAGATAGACCTAGGTTACGCAAGTATCACGATCTGGATGAAAACCAAGGGTGCCATTGTTTGATTACCTACTATGACGTCACAAACACTATTTAGTGATGGGAAAATCAAATCGATTCAAAGACGCCGCCGCTTGCGGCACTCGTCTCGCCCCACCCCCGGGGCCTAGCGCCAGCGCTCACGCTCACCCAGCCAGCAGCCGGTCGATTCTGTAAAAATCTCACCGTGAAAACTTAGGTCAAGTGAGTTGGTTTTGCTAGGAATTGACGCTATTGACAGCTCACTCCACGCTCACTACACCTAAGTTTTCACGGTGAGATTTTTACAGAATCGCATTACAGTACCTACTACAGCCGGTCGATTCTGTAAAAATCTCACCGTGAAAACTTTGGTGAAGTGAGTTTGTTTTTGCTAGGAATTGACACTATTGACAGCTCACTCCACGCTCACTTCATCTAAGTTTTCACGTTGAGATGGTTACAGAATCGCACTGCAGGACTGAGCGCGAAAGTGGCGGCTTACGATTTTTGTACGTAAGCTGGGCACGCGAAGTAGTTGCTCTTGCGTTATCTAGGTGTGTCTATATCTGTGGTAAAGACAGATATTCGGGGGAGTCGTTTTCGCCTACCTGTCTGCTAATTAAAACGTAAGTATTTATTCACCACTTCAACAGCTAGATTTGTTGATTACCGGGTGTAATCTAGTTTAGTCCAAAATTGGTTTTAGGTCTTCCATCGCGATTCATAACTAGTGTTTTGGCACCATTTTGTTTTTATAACTAGGGCTGGCTATGGTCCTCAGAATCAGGCTATAATGTTCCTACAGCTGGGACACAGGTTGCCTCTCGGGGAGTGGACCGTAATACACCACGCGGGCCCCGTACTGGTCGGTAGATGTCATAATGTCTTCGAAATTTTGGTTCTAAAACATGGGGCTACGGGCCTATTACCCGTTTATTTTCAAGATGGCATCGTTTTGTGCAATAACAAAGGTTATTGTGCAAAACGATGGTTGTTTAAAATTTTGTGCAATCAGAGAATAGAAAAATAGTACGTAAAATAGTAATTCAACTTCGATTAAAAAAACAAGTTCTATTAAAACTCGGTTTCCTAATGTGAGTAAACCGTTAGCCAGGTATCAAAAGGTAGGATTACAAATTCCCACAAGCTCAAACATACAGAATCGTTATGAAAATGTTTGACTTTTTAACGAGCTTCCTAAACGAGCTTTTTGAATCTAGTTGCGAAGTACGAGTTGATAAGCGGTTGCGGCTCACATTTTAGGTCACCTTAAATATATGTATGATTCCAAACAAGTTGCCAAAAATCAACTCTGTGTACTGGAAAATGATATTCGCTTTAGCAAGACAATTTGTACGTTCTCTGCTCGACAAAACTTATAATTTGGTCCATAATGTGCTCTAGTTACCTATGTTTTATTATTATGTATAACTTCCATTTATAAGTCAGTGTTTTGTTTTGGAAAAGGAACGCAAGGAACTTGGTCAGTTTGGTACCATTTCTCGTTTTCACGGCTGAACGGATTTGGAAGGATTGGGGTGGGGTAGGACATAGGATACGGTCTTTTTATTATCCCACTATTACGTTTCCGTGGAATAATTTGCGACGCCCACACGGGCGAAGCCGCGGGCAAGCTAGATAGTGTTGTAATAAGAGAAAATGTTCACTAATTTTATACTAGGTACCTGTGATAGCTCGTTCAAACCATACTTCTAATTACAATAACAAGAGAATACATAATTAAACCAAGGTTTTTGTAATACCTACGTTGATATTTATTCATTGTTTATTTTAATTGAGATAATTTATTTTCTGTGCATACCATTAAATTATTAAGAGCTTGAAACACACACGTACTCATGCGCAGTATCCTCTCGAAATCAAGTAAGTTTCTTAGTATTTCGCGAACAACCACACACGCAAAGATTACAAAGGAAGTCAAGTGATTTCTTAGAAAATACATTATTTTCGTAGTAGATCCTTTTCGATTTGTTCAGCAGTTTTCCCCTTTGTCTCGGGCAAGAATACCAGGCTGACAAGAGCCCCGCAGAGGTTGATTCCTGCGTAACAATACACTACGGTATGTGTTCCGAGAAAGTTCGCTACGGCCGTAAAACCGGCCAGCTGGATGAACGACATGAACCACGCGTGTGTTACTAAACATCCCATAACCTTTGCTCGTATCTGAAATTAAAAACAAAAAATATACGTACATTTCGTTTTAATTCTGAATCACACTAATAAATTATAAAGGCGAAAGTTTGTGAGTGTGTGTGTGTGTGTGGGGGTGTGTTTATATGTTTGTTACTTCTTCACGCTCAAACGGCTCTACCAATTTTGATGAAATTTTGTATGGAGGTAGCTGGCATCCTGGAATAACACATAGGCTACTTTTTATCCCGATATTCCCACGGGATCGACATTTACGCGCGTAAAACCGCGGGGCGCAGCTAGTAAACCATAAGCGGTCGTCAGAAGCCAGAAAGTGACAACCAGTCTACCAAGGGGTATCGTATTACCCAGTCACTGGGTTGTGGAGGTCAGATAGACAGTCGCTCCATGTAAAATACAGGTATTCAGCTGCATCTAGCTAGACTGGAAGGCGACCCCAACATAGTTGGGAAAAGGTGTAGCAGATGTTGATGATTAAATCAAGCCTGTTGTTGTCAACCGGACACAAATCCAGACTCCGGGCTTCTAATTAGAAATTCCATCTATAGATAACCCCAATAACACTTAGCCCGACCTGGAAATAGAACCCAGGACCAGGATACTCAGCAGCAGTGGTTGCGATTACTAGACCAATGGGGCAGTCAATGACACAGACATTCGAGACTGTAAATGTAGGTACTCTAATGTTACTACCAGGAAAACCCCTTAGGTAGGAGTTTTTCCTGGTAATAATATACACCACGCTTATATGTATTTACAAACAAACACAAACACAGCAAAACTTTCTTGTTTATAAACAAACTACCTAGCCTTTTCCCAACTAAGTTGGCGTCAGCTTCCAGTCTAATCAGATGCAGCTGAACACTAGTATTTTATATGGAGCGACTGCCTATCTGACCTCCACAACCCGCTTACTGGGTAACATGACACCCCTTAGTAAGATTGGTAATTTCCTCCCTTGGTAATTTTTCAGTTATTTATAATAAAACTTACCTCTCTACATGAGTAAAATTTTTTATCCCTTTTTGGATAATTCAGAGTCAATTAGTTGAGCTGTTCGCTTTAGGGTCAGTTCACACCGAGACGCGACGCGACGCGCAGTTTTCAAGATAGAAATACAATTACAGACCTTATCTACTACACAAAAAGGTACACGATTCAGTGAACTGACCCTTAGGCGATTGGTGTATTTAAGTAATCTGATTGATGAATACATTTATTTGTATTCAATATTTTAATAGTTTGAGTAGCGTTATCAATATGAATACATTTTTGACGGATTTAAACTTGGATTAAACAGTTTATAACGTTGAAAACATAAACTTTTATAACTAAGAGTATAATTATATATACTAATAATAAAGCTGAAGAGTTTGTTTGTATGTTTGTTTGAACGCGGTAATCTCTGAAACTACATTTTTGCATTTGATAGCCTAATTCTTGAGGAAGGCTATGGGCTTTTAATATCACGCTATGGCCTTTAGGAGCCGAGCAAAAAGAAAAAAATCAGATAGATCGCTAAGCGAAAACGAAGTGATAGCGCGTGCGGTGAAGCGATGCGACGGGGTGGGTTTGGGGAACAAGAAATTTCACGCTAAATCGCGGGCAGCAGCTAGTATATTATAAATTGATGACGTTTTTGTCTCTATCGCGTTGTTCTTCTAAACTACGCAAAGAAGTTTGATGCGGTTATTAACACCATTTAGAGAATTTATTCCAAAAGGCTTTTGTGTATAATAAAGTAGATATCACACTAATAAAGGCGAAAGTTTGTGGGTGTGTGTGTTTATATGTTTGTTACTTCTTCACGCTGAAACGGTTGGACCAATTTTGATAAAATTTTATATGGAGGTAGCTGACACCCTGGATGAACATAATAGGCTACTTTTTATCCCGATATTCCCTGGGGATCGACATTTATGCGGGTGAAACCGCGGGGCGCAGCTAGTAATAAATAAATCTTCATATTTTTGCAAGCCTTAAAAGCATAGGTAGCAGGTACATATTATTATTAGGTACACGAAAATTTTGCTTACACTAAATAACAATAAAGGATATTGCTAAAATTGATATCCGAATATTATTTCCGAAACCCTTTTGTTGAACATTTGTATAGCCGTTTCGGAGTTTCCTAGTTTGAAACTAGATCAAGGAGGCACCGACTTCTATTTAACAAGAACGTACCCATCAATCTGTTGGTAAGTACACACGTAGGCACGTCAAGGCTACCCTCATAAGATGAGCCTACCTTCCATTAATTACGTCATATGACTAAAGACGGAATAACTTTCACTTAGTCACCTAATTTGTTAGCATACTCCAAGCCTAAGATTGACCCTAATTGACGTGGTAGCCTAAATACTCGGTCAAAATAATGAGCCTCCAGGGATCTAGCGTATGTTTGCTTTGATTTCAATGAATATTTCAGGATTTTCAAAGGTATATATTGCTCTATAAAGCCCTGTCTTGGTAAGTCTGATAACCAGTCTTACCAAGGTATCGTGTTACCCAGCTCAGATAGGCGCTCCATGTAAAATACTGGTATTTAAGAAATTTTATAAAGAAGGATATATAAGCAAAATCCCGGAATAGCAAAATCCATATGCAAATCTATATCCTTCTGCTAATCTATAGCAGAAGGATAGATTTGCATAAAGGCAGATAATGTGCTGTCGTCGTCAAAAAAGATACAAACCCTATTAACCTTTTCAATTTGTGACCTCTTTGCTTTATTATATCTAAAAATAGCACCGTGTAAATCAGGCTTTAAGTATATTCATGGCATGCGCGTATGCGTGGGAATTAGATCGGTTTAATGTAGGAACGCTGTTTTTTTAGTGAATTTCTTAGACGGTGATTCGATACTTGGACGAGAAGTGAGAGTGAAATCAAGGACTCGTCACGCTAAGACTCATTTCGTTACATGGGAGAGAAGACTAATATAACTCTCTGTATTATTATTATTATCACATACCAAATCTCTTAATTACTTATTCTTTATTTTTTTAAGAAGGTTCACTTCTATCGCGGTTACATGCGCAATTTTTTATACATGAGAGTATTTTACTTTCTAACTTCGAGGCATAATCTTTTAGACTTTATGACCGATTTCCACCGTAACGGAGAGATGGGGGATGTCTCAAGAAACTAATAATCTTGCGTTATTTTGACATCTCTCCACATAGCTTCAACACAATACAATATACTTTTGTTTGTTTTGGGGGTAGCCGAGCCTAAGCCTTAGACGACTGCCAAAGCGAACGAATAAAACAGAGGACTGAGAGTCGGCTCATAGTTTTCCAATAGAAATCAAAAGACTGTTAGGTAGTTATATGAAATCTGAATGAAAATAGGCGCTCAAAAAACCCGTCTGGCCAAAAAAGGAACGGATTACCTAGTCGGTTAAAAAATTCGTTCAAAACGAACAACGCTTTTTATGGATATCCCGATACGTAACCAAACCCCTTTTGTGGGCTAAAAACATTAAGCCGACGTATATTGATGACGTGTTCGAAGTATTCTACACTTTAGAATGTGGGCAGCGTTAGCATATTTTCTTTTTTTTTTGGACATTGAATAAAAACGTGGGAAAGTGGGGTTGCTGAGGCAAACGACTCATTTTCATTATGCTTTTACTTTGTTTAATAGGTGGTTCGCAAACGCATTTTTTGACACCTATGTCAACATTAGGTACCTATAGGTATAATTTTGTTTTCTGGTGAGTGACTTCTTACTGGAAGACCAAGGCAAAGACCATTTCAGACACTAATCTACATGGCCCTCACATGATCTGACCAGGATTATAAAAGAGACTGTGACGTCTGAGTTTGTTTTAAAAAAATGGTTATTTCAAATAACTTAGTTACGTTACATTATTAAGATTTTGAGTCCCCTGTTTATGCATGGCAATGCTTGTGATAGGACACTCCGCTCTTGTATTTATAATTATCCAAAAAAATAATAATTGAGAAGCATGTATTAAGATGAGAGTACAGATGGCTAAGATCATATGACCGCGCGGTACAAGATCAAATTAATTAGTGTTTATCGTCTTAGTAGTACCACACGGTCTTATGTACTTAGCCTTAAGGCGCTACCTCAAAAATAAATCGTAGCGACTGATCTACTATGCGAGCGAAAGTGATGCAATTACTTTTGAAACGCAAAAGAAGAGCGATGGCTATAATGTGCGTGCGCTCGGAATAAAACGACGTATGTGCAAAAACGAATTTACTCCTTCTTTAACAAAATAAATGAACTACTTTGAATAAACTTTGATATGATAATTCTCTATGTTTTAAAGTAAATTCCATTGAATAACTTAAGCGTTACGCCGTGATGTCGAAAAAAGTAAAAAAATGGATATAGGTAACTTTGCAATTTTTTTGTATCGAGAAAAATTTATTGAATCGTGTATTCCTTTTACGCGATACTAAGCCAAAGAGTCAAAAACATATACTAAAATGTTATATCCCTAATCCACATACTTAACAAGTTCCACGATAGAAAAACCAAATTTTATTCAATTTACCACTTGTAGTGTAGTGTACCTAAAGTATGTGCATGTGTGTGTGTGTTTGTGTGTGAGGATGAGTGAAGGTGTGCAGTATTGCGTGTGAGTGATTTCTAGTGAAGTCTAGTGGTAGTTAGATATTGTTGTAATCGTCATTGTTTCCGCGAAAACATTCAATATTTCACTCGAATCAAAGTGACTAAGGTAATCCATCCATTAATAATAATTTGTACTAAGTAATTTATTTTTGTAGAATGATATTGAAGATGAATCCGAATACTATTTAGATTAGTGTTGGTGTCGTATTATCGAAAGTTCAATGTTTTTAATCTTCAAACTATCTTCATTTAATTGCTTTTATTAATTAATTTCTGATGAAGCCATCAAAATTAATTAGTTAGCGTGAATATTTTGATTTTCCACCTCTTTCGTGTTATTTTCGTGAAACGTGAACAATGAATATTAATGAATTCTTACTGGACTTACGATGTCATCCAGATTGAACTAGTATTGAATGCAGTCGTGGACTACCTACTAAATTCACATTTATGAGTCAGCAAATTCTATACAAATATTTCTTTACGCGATTCATTTGAAGTTAGATTGACAGCTGCTTATTTGACAACGCTACAATCTCAGACCAAATAAAAAACCAAGACAGAGGGCTGTCAACAGTAAAGTGAAGCCGGTTTCGTAAACATGTGTGCACATAGTGAGGTGTAGTTTGATTACAAATGGTTGTAAATGTGTGCGTGTGAGCGTGTCTGCACTGAGCGGAGGTGTAGTTTTTGCATGCTTCACTGTATTGTTCGCAGCGCTGCGCTGTCTTGACTTTTTATTTGGTCTGAGGTTACAATATACGACGAGGTCTATCCTTTTCTTAGGTTTATTGATTGCGTGGGTGAACAATTTACGGTTTAAAGGCTCCTACAAACAGGCGCGACACAAAGGCACCGCTCGTTGCACGACTTGCGGTGCTTTTGTGTCGCGCGCGATTCGCGACGCGTGTCGCGCCTGTTTGTAGGAGCCTTAAGACATATATATTCCTCAAAAATAATAAAATGCACTTATCAAGAGAAATACAAGTTAATCTTAGTACCTGATACACCAACTTATGAAGAACGGTAGGTACTCGTAAATTAACTAGTAAGTAGTAGATGCACAAATATTTTTTTCTTACAGTGCTGTGGGTAACAAAAAAAAGTGAGTGTACCTTTACACTACGTTTATTATATCAATTTAGAATTGAAATAACAACTACGAAGAATATAAGTAGCCAGTTCACCATTCACCCATAAGTAAAGTGCAATATTTTACTACGCGAGCCCCAAAAATCTAGAAGGCACAGAAAGCATGTACTTTGAAATTCGGCATCGCGTCGCCGTCGCCATTTTAAGCTAGATAGAAAAAGCGTTCCTACTGGCGCAGTTCTAAATTCAAATTCCCGGGAGCAGACATGTAAATCGCCTAGAACTCTACCGGTGTAATTCTGAAATCTAATTAGGTACAAACTTTGCCTTGCCCGATTATACCAATGCGTTTAGGTTTAGACGAGTTATTCATAGTTAATGCCTTATGTTTTAGTGGGATATAACACACTCATAGATTTATAGATATGTCATAGATTTATATCTATGTTATGAAGACATATGAATCATTTGTGAGCCTCGTATAATATATATTTCTTATGTTTTATATACTTAGATTAAGAGATACCTCTGACAGTGTAATAGGAGCAGCTTTTCATTTATTGGACTTGTATTTTTTTCAGTTTTGATTCAAGTATTTTCCTGTCCGCTAAGGTCTTTCCTTCCCACTTTTCACTGTAGTGGTATTTGGTAGGCTATCAACTGCGTAAAGGTCTAACGTTAAATAAAAAATAAAACAATTTTTTCATCTAAAACATTTTTAGAATTTACCTACCAACCATACACCTGGATAAACTGCCCCATTACATAAGTCAAAGGTGTAAAGCTCGCTTCAGGCGGGAATCGAGATGTTGCAATGCACAGTTGCGCCCCTATACTTTGCCCGTTCAGCGAATTACGTTCATCGCTCCATTATTAACTGCCTCAATAGGTATTTTGAATACATCACGTCACGTCACGTCACGACGTCACGAACGTAATTCTGCAGGAAACAGGCTGACTGACGTAACATGATACTGCCCACGCATCACAGCGATTAGCTGTGTGTTAACGTAATGCTCGAGTTGATTAGAATCTAGTCTAGATTCTGAGCTGACTTAAGTGGCTAATCATTGGACAGTTGACACCGTAATCTTCTGTAAATAGATATTATGTTAAATGATTTTATTTCTGTAAGGGCGCATTCCACTATACTTTTATACCTAGAATAAGTCTTATCCAGAGAATAAATTTTGAATTTTTGACAGTTTTTCCATACTAGGACTGTCAGACGTTAATATTATTCCACAGATAAAATTTATCTGACTTTGGTAAAATCAGCCCTAAGTAGGTTTGCACAAACACGTTTACACGTCAATCGTATTGTAAAAAAAACCTAGATGAGGTCAACGTTTCCTATTACTTCGAAATTATCAGGTTGTATTCAAATACTCTCCAAAGTCAAAGTCAAAGCATATTATTTTAATGAACGTCAAAATTTACATTAAAATAGAACTGATTCTAGTCGCTCCTTTCAAAAAGTAGATTCGTATGGAGAAAAATGGGCAAGAAAGTCCATACCATAACCATAATCAGCCTATAATGTTCCCACTGCTGGGACAGTGGGAGCTCGACAGATGGCGCTGCATCTAGTTTAACGCGATAAGAAACGCTCTGTGTAAAAATCCTTTTAAAAATATTATTAATGTACAGAAGTAAATAAAAATAAGTCAAACAACAAAACAGTGACTAATGAATTAGTGATAGTGTTATCTTCTCTTACTGTGGACAAACTGTGAAGATAAGTTCAAAATTAACAATAACAAAAACATTAAAAAATAAGTGGAAAACAAGTGAAGTATCACCTAAAACAGTGAATGTAAAAGCTGTTTCCAAAATACAAACAGCATAAAGTGAATAAAACAGTGTAAAAACTATAAGTTATAAAATAAAAACAAAGTGACCGGTGGTAATTGACAGTGCAAAAAATTCTTAACGCATGAGTCATTTCAACCGTCCCTGTCAGTTCAAATATTGCACCTAATCAATGACATACCCAATTTCGACCATTAAATGTATGTTCATATGGTCCGGTGGCATTAGACTTGTCACTTCGTCACTACGCTAGTGTTCGCAGGTTCGAACCCCAGCAAAGACCTGTCTCTTTTTGTGAATTCTAAAATTATAAATTCTCATTAAAATTAACGAACAGACCTCGCTTCGGATTACCTCAAGAATTCAACAACAGGGGGCGCCACCACAGCTACAAGTAAACATGGATTCCGGCAGCAATAACAACATTACCTATCGTAAACCGTGCAGATCAAGCTCACTGACAGACCTTAATAAAAATGTGACAAAAGACAGCGAAAAAACTATACTTGACACAACAATGATGAGTATCCCCGATAGCTTCCATGATACAATTGACGACGTTCGTGAGTTAACTGAAGAAAACAAAATCCTTAAGAATCAATTATTGAGTGCACATAAAGAAATCGAAAATTTAAATGCCGAAAACTTTCGCCTAAAAAGCGATCTACAAAATATGATTAAGACAGTCAATACATTTAAGAAAATATGCTCGACTCCTGATAAAAAAAGTGCAACTCCGACACGCAAAAACAAAACTTTGCATCATATAAACTCACCAAATAACATGATCAAGGAACACGAAATACATCCACTTACTCTTAAGTGCACGACGAATAAACATAATAAGGAGACGCAAACCATTAGTACGTATAGTCGGACTCAGACACCACACAAAGAGAAAGAGATCCCAACCCCTACAGCACCAAAAAACGTCGTATCGCACCCAACGCAAAAGAATAAACTATGTATCCTGAGCTCTAGCAAAATCAAGGGATCCGCGACTTTAGTTGAGGACGTTTTTTCAAAATACTTTCACTACTGTCATTACGTTATGCCCAGCTGCAACATAATGGGGCTCATAAGCGGTATCGAGCAAAAATTAAAGGGATTTACCTTAAATGACTACTGCCTACTTTTCATAGGAGAAGATGATATTAATACATGTGATAACAATTTTATAAACGTAATAAATATGTTAAATGAATGTCTCCGAAAAGTAACACACACAAATATAGTGATCTGTCTACCCACATACAAAACGGGATCACTAATATACAATTTCAAAGTTGAAATGTTTAATAACCTGCTTCATTTAGACAATCAAACTCATAAGTACGCATATATATTCGACAGCAATCGTGACCTAACACATGAGATGTTCTCCTACACTACTGGCAGAATTAATAGAAGCGGAATGAAGAACATATATAACAATATTATGTGTAACATTTTGATTGATCTAAAATTATATTGTCATATGAATCAACAGCAAAATAGCAACAATACACAGGAAAGTGTTTTTAATAGTACAAATCCAAATCTAGAGGACAATTCCAACTTTTTTCGTGTACAATAATATATATATCCTACATCAAAATATTGCTGGACTCATAAACAAGGCTGATACCCTTAATATTTACTTAGAAGAACTCGAAAATAACAGAAAACGGATAGATGCTGTGTGCATAACTGAACATTTTATGACACCAGAACAGGAAGAACTGCTAAACATATCCAACTACAGCCTGGCAGTGAGTTTTTCTAGAGGATGTAGAAGAGGTGGTGCATGCATTTTAACTAGGATTGGCCATAAATATAAAGTGTTAAACATAAGTAATTATTCTCTAAAAAACGTAATTGAATGCTGCGCGATAGAATTTACAGAACACAACATTATTATTGTTTGCTTATACAGGGTGCCCCAATCAAACTTAGATAAATTTCACGACAACTTGAACAAAATATTATATTTTATATGTTTAAAACTTAGCAAAAAGGTTATTTTATGTGGTGATTTTAATATTAACATTTTGAAAAGAAATATACATACTTTGAACTTTGAAAATACACTGTTAAGCTATAACTTAAAATTGCAATTTTTTCAACCCACTAGGCTAAGCAGTGGGACATGTTTAGATAATATTGCACATAATGTAAAGGGCTGTAAAGGAGAAATTATAGAACTTGGCTTGTCTGATCATACTGCACAACTCCTGAAATGTCCAGTTAAGAAAACATGCGCTATAAAGCGCTGGCGAGTAAAAAGACGAAATTATTGTCATGAAAATATAGAAAAATTTAAAAACAGCATAAAAAATCTCACATTTTCAGACATTTATAGCACCAGTGACGTAAACGAGGCCTACAATAACTTTCTAGACATATTTCGATGCTTTTACAATCTCTGTTTCCCTTGTGAAATGCGAACAATATCAATTACCAAAAAAGCAAAATGGATCTCTAAAGGAATAAGAAAATGCAGTAAAAAGAAACGGCAACTGCTGTGGCAATATAGAGCTAATCCTACATCAAAAAATAAAAATACATTCAAAATCTACTCTGCTAGATTAAAGAAAATTATATCATTGACTCAAAAATCACAAAACAACTATTACATTAAAACCTCCAAAAATAAATCGAAAGCAGCTTGGACAGTCATTAATAATTCTAAAAGCTTCTTCCCTAAAGAGCCAATAACAGAAATACGAACAGGCTCAAAACAAATTACAAACCCAATAGAAATAGCAGAGTCTTTTAACAATTTTTACGTTGACCAAGTTATTGAACCTAAAAAGAAGGCATTGCCAATTCCTGATGTCTCGAACACCTCTAGTTCTTTATTTATGGAACCAACTATACCGCAAGACATAGTTTATCATATAAAATCACTTAGAAATACAAATAGTGTTGGCTGTGACGGAATTTCCACTAAAGTTATAAAAGAAGTGGCTCAATACATAGCTCCACACCTCAGTCACATCATGAACATGAGCATATCAAATGGAATTTTTCCCGAATCACTAAAAACTTCCATAATTATACCATTGCACAAAAAACAGGATAAGCAATCTATGGCAAACTATAGACCTATTGCCTTGATACCTGTCTTCTCAAAAATATTCGAGAAAGTTATTTATAAATCCCTATATACATACCTGGAGAAAGCAAATATACTAGTCAAGGAACAAAAGGGATTTCGTAAATAGAAGACAATTAACATGGCCATACATGATCTTCTTCTTCCTATTGTAACAAATGTGGACAAAAGAAATCCTGTTTGTGCTATCTATATGGATCTAACCAAAGCTTTTGATTATGTAGATTACGAAATTTTGTTAAGCAAACTTGAAAAATATGGTATCAGGGGGAATATACTTAAATTGTTAGAATCCTATTTGAAAAATAGAAAACAATATGTAGAAATAACACAAATTTGCACAAACATAGGTTGCGAGAAAAAATATCGATCCAAATGTAGGACAGTAAAGTACGGCGTGCCTCAGGGCAGCGTGCTAGGAGCTCCACTCTTCTTGCTGTACATTAATGACCTTCCCCGACACATAAAACATCCTATGGTACTTTTTGCTGACGACAGCACAGTAGTAATTAAATGCGACGATCCTATGACATATGAAAATGAAATAAATACGACATTAAATACAATTATATCATGGTTTGACAAAAATAATCTCATTATAAATCTAGAAAAAACTAAAATTATGCATTTCCACCAGAGAGTTCCGAATAAAATCCCTGACATTAATTATTTAGGGACTCAAATTGACTCAACTGATGTCAACAAATTCCTTGGGATCATAATAGATAAAAATTTGACCTGGCGATCCCAGACAGACGAAATTTGTAAAAAAATTTGTAAATTCGCTTATGTACTTTACAAACTATCAAAGACTGTCAGCCATGACTCGTTACTAATGGCATATCACGGCTATGTTGCCTCAACACTTAGGTATGGCATAATGTATTGGGGTAACTCAGTCGACAGAGAATTTGTATTTAGAGCTCAAAAAAAGTGTATACGATCTATGTGTGGCCTAATTAGCACCGACAGCTGCCAACCGTACTTTAAAAGCCTAAATATTCTTACTTTACCATCTTTGTATATCTACGAAACTAACATATTTGTGAAAACACACATCTCGCAATACAAAGTAGCTTCCAAAAGCTATTATAGACAGCTACGGGACAAAAATAAGTTAGAGCTCGAAATAACACATGGCAGAACAGCCCTAATGAATAAAAGTACGTTCTGTATGGCCACAAAAATATATAACAAGCTGCCTGAAACGATGAAGTCACTAAATCTCGACAAATTCAAGAGAGTACTTATGAAAATCCTAATAGATAAATGCTACTACTCAATAAAGGACTATTTCGATGACAGATCTATACTTTCTCCTCCAGATAATTAACATTGGGTCAATCTTAAAATGTATATTTGCTTGACGATTTTGAATTTTATTTGACATTAGCATTATTATGACATTTAACTTAATATATTTGACATTTATCGAAATTAATTCTATTTTCAATTTGTATTGTTATGCATGCTATTAATATTGATTTTATTACTAATGTGAAAGTTTACATAATTTTACACAAGTCTACCACTTCATGATTATATATAAAAAATTCGACAATGTCAATTTAATATATTTGTACGCCTCTGGGCAAAACATAGAGGATCTACCTAACTGTAACATCTCGCACACTATTGTAATTTGACCTATGTTTACAAATAAAGCATTCTGATTCTGATTCTGATTCTGATTCTGACACAGGCCTCCTCTCGGTGAGAGGGAGTGGGCCGTAATCCACCACGCGGGCCCAGTGCGGATTGGTAGATGTCACATGTCTTCGAATTTTTGGTTCTAGGACATGCCGCTTTCCTCACGATGTTTTCCTTCACCGTTTTGAAAGCAGTGGTGATGAAATAATTTACACAAAGTAAAGCGCCTGCCTGGGTTCGAACCTACGACCTACAACTCGTAAGTCGCGGCCGTTACCACTTGGCCACCACTGCTCTCAAGAAAGTCCACCCTCCAGGAATGACGATACCGCATTGTACGTCTTGAATGTACTGAGTCATACAATCAGCTTTGTTACCGCCTTGCTCATTGGCAAATATTAGCTGACTGGCTTTCGTGCTGATACGACAAAACAAAGATTTCGTATTTTAGGGAGTTGCGAGTTTGATTTCGAAACGAGTGAGGTTTGTATTGAACTTTACATAAAACTACCAGTGATCTTCAGCTCAGCTTAATTGCATAACTTAATTTCAATCACAATCTATATAATGTTGAAGGATATTGCTAATCCATTGCTTCGTATGGTCGGAAAATTTGTATGCTCATCAACAACGTAAATAACGCAATGAATGTTGTTGAACTGTCAAATTGAAAGCCATTGCTACTGATAGTGTGTTACGCAATTACCCTGCAGGTTTGCTACCGCCTTGCTGATTGGCAAATATTAGCTGACTGGCGTTCATGCCGATGCGATATGAGTAGGAGATTTTGTGTTTTAGGGAGTTGAGAGTTTCATTTAGAATCGAGCAAGATTTGTATTGAACTTTACTGAATACTACAACTGAGCTTGAGCTCAGTTTTATAACAAACAATAAGTCGTATGATTAATGCTTGCCAATTGTCGGGATGGGTTCACTCAAATTCGTGTCCCATTCTTCAAGCGGCCATTTCAGATATAGCTCTACATTTGTCTCATGATTCAATCTTACATAATATAAATAAAACCTATGTTGTGTGTTCTTACACAATATAAATAAAACCCATGTTGTGTATACCCTTTCTGAAAATAATAAAACTTACTAAAGTAATGTTTTATATTATGTAATCTTTATCGAAATTTTAACGTAAGTCATGCTCATTATACAACTAATTATTGGACCTACTGCTACTAAAATTCCTGGCGATTACACTTCTTTTTAGGTTTCCGTACCCAAAGGGTAAAAACGGGACCCTATTACTAAGACTCCACTGTCCGTCTGTCTGTCTGTCTCCAGGCTGTATCTCATGAACCGTGATAGCAATTCAAATTTTCACAGATGATGTATGTCTGTTGCCTCTATAACAACAAATACTAAAAACAGAATGAAATAAATATTTAAGGGGGGCTCCCATACAACAAACGTTTTTTTTTCGGCGTTTTTGCCTTGTGGTACAGAACCCTTCGTGTGCGAGTCCGACTCGCACTTGACCAGTTTTTTTCTATCCGTGGACAGCGTTGTGGGTTATATAATTACTAAATTGTTTTTGTTATATTATAGTCTGTTGTAAGTCCTTTTAATGAAACTGTTTGGAGTTTCTTTCAATGAAAAACAAAATAAACAAAACCTTTAAACTTTTGTCAAAGTTTCTTTTCACTCGCACAGGTGGTATGGGAATTGCTGGCCTAATTAAATTCCCTCAATATAAAAAAAAAACTAACAATAGTGTATTATATTAGTACCTCAGTGCAATCAAAAACCTATTAACCTAATTGGCGGAGTTCTTCAGGTCAAGTACGTTATTTTGAAGTACCTCCCTGACCCTTTGTAATTTAACTAGCGGTGGACAGTAACTATAGATTCGTCGTAGGCTTCGAATAGGCGTTGTTTTACTTTTTCGTACTTCCCAGTTGCAGGCGGATTGTAAAATATATCGGTCAAATGTTGCAAGTCGACCGCTTGCAGCTGTTGCAGTAAATATCGGAACTTCTGGTAATCTGTGGTCTTCAATGGGTCAATCACGGTGTAGCGGTATCTACAACGCCACATGCGAACAACGCGTCATACTACGTCACGCAAAATCCTGCATCGCGCAAGCAGAGTTTGTGTTTGTGGTTTTGAAATTATTCTGTATCTCGTAGTATATTTCGAGTAATACAAAGCTTTTCAACGCTCATGGTCATTTTTAGTCCCCTGCGGATTGCGACCGCGAGCACTGAAATATACTCGGCGAATGCATAGTAAAGTGCACCACGATACAATCTATGGAAGCAAGTTGCTTTTAACTTAGTGTTTAAGTAACTTACTGGAACAACGCTTGGGAAAAGAAAAACTACCCACTTAAAACGAAATTGTTTGTTTTAAGAAACTGGCTTTAGTTTTTGTAGAACATGGAAAAATCAATAAAAAAAACTAACGTGAACGAAGCAGTACGATGCTTTACTAGAATTAAGTACAGTCGCCAGCACATCAAGCTACTACAATCTGTCTAATTAGTATAATAGATTTTCAACTTTATCGCTAAAGCATAAGGTACAAAGTTGACTGGGAAAATTTGACAGTTTCGGGTAGCTTGATATGCAGCTGGCGTCTGTACATACCTACTATCAGTCTCAATCAGATCTATACACGGAAAAGGATTCATTTTATTACCTACAATAATGTCTTTCATATTTTTTTTAAACCTTTTTTTTTTACTTTAAATTGAAAGGCTAAGTAATAACATTAGTCCGTTAGTCTCGTGGCTGAGCGTAGAGGTTTTTCCATTTGGAATTTCTTAGTAGCCCGGAGTTTGGAAGATGACGGTGTGATACGCGTACTCCGGAAAGCACGGTCCTGTCTGTAATTCCTATGAATGACACAACACAATGACATTGATAGATCTACATTTGTAACTTTCGTTATGGGTAGTCGGAAGCCCGAAAGTCTGACAACCAGTCTTACCAAAGGGTATCGTGTTGCCTAGTAAGGTTGTGGAGGTCCGATGGGCAGTCACTCCATGTTAAGAACTGGTATTCAGCTACATCCGATTAGACTGGAAACCGACTCGAACACAGGAAAAGGCTAGGCAGATAATGATATAGGTATTCATTAAATCTACATATACACAGACACCTACAGTATAATGGGACAAAGCTTGTGAACAATATAAACGTACCTACTATGTTTTCATAGTTCTGAACTTAGGTACAAAGTATCATAAGTGTCGATCTAACGTCATCTTAATTATGTTGGAGTACACTTGTGACGTTACTGCAACTGTTGAACTTTGTTTGAGAGTCCTACAACTATGATGAGTGAACAAGTATTATGTAGGTTATTAATTTAATGAGACATAACAATCTTGTAAGGTCATCTACAAAATAAAAAAGTAAGTATAAGTAGTAAATAGTATAACTACTTAACTAACATAAAATTTATCACATTAAACATAGTGTTCTTCCTCCTCTCTCCTACTATCTATGCTGTGCCCGACAGGGTCCATAAATTGTGACTATATATTAGTCACAATTTCCATACCAACTATGTACATTACTAGCTGCGCCCCGCGGTTTTACCCGCGTAAATGTCAATCCCGTGGGAATATCGGGATAAAAAGTAGCCTATATGTTAATCCAGGGTGTCAGCTTCCTCCATACAAAATTTCATCAAAATTGGTCCAGCCGTTTGAGCGTGAAGAAGTAATAAACATATAAACACACTCACACACACACTCACACACACACTCACAAACTTTCGCCTTTATAATATTAGTGTGATGGTACGCCATAAAGAATTGAGAATTGAATTGAAAAACCATCAATTAATTAATTAATTGATTATGCTAGTGACATACTAGCATAATTCCTCTGCTGGGACGCAGGCCTCCTCTCTTTAAGAGTGAGTGGACTATAATTTATCACGCGGGCCCAGTGCGGGTTGGTAGATGTCACATGGTCTTCGATTTTTTGGTTTTAGGACATGCTGGTTTCCTCACGATGTTCTCCTTAACCGTTTTGAGAGCAGCGTTGATTGAATTATTTACGCAAATTAAAGCGCCTGTCTGGGTTCGCACCCACGACCTACAATTCGTGGGTCGGGGCTGACGTACTACGCACAGCCTAAACCGTTTTGTTTAATTTATAACCAAAGTGAGCACTAAAAAAGAGTTTTGAAAATTCAGTCCCAAAAGGAGTAAAATAGGAAAAGTTGGTATGGAAGTTCGTCATTATTGCCGATATGAGAATTCTCAGCAAGCACACGAGTACTTGTAGGTACTGTATTTTCGCTTCTTAAGCCGTTAGATTCTATAGAGTTTAATGAAAACCTAAATCGTAATAAACCATTATAACCCTCTTGAGTCGGCGGAGCATCGCGAACATCCTAAGTTGTGGTAAATATAGATTACCCAAGCAACAAGGTTGGTAGCGGAGTTGACTGCCAAGATGCGCCAGATATCGGGTGTAATAAATCAAAAAGACGCCTAACGAGGCTGTTCACTTGTTCTCCTGTAATCGTGATAATTTTTTTAAAAGTAAACCATACCTTAGAACTTTCTGGTTACGGAGATATTGAAGGTCAAAATTCTTCCAAGGCAAGTACCCTTAAACACAATGTTTTACGTGCGTTATATTGTGGCTCCGTGATGGGTCTTTTTACAACCTGTATTTTCTAACGTATCGTTACTCGAGAAGGCTCTTTAAATGTCAATAAGAAAGAAGTAACAGAAAATAATTATTTAAAATCTCACATATTGCGCTTTTGTGGAAGAGAAATAAATGTTTTATTTATTATTATTACTCTTTCAGACAAAATGGCATTTAAAATGAAACCAATGGCGCCGATTCTGTTGTTCACAAACTAAACTAAATTTAAGTTCAGGCATCTTTTTCTTTCTATTTCATTAAGAAAAGGACAGAAGATAAATATTAGTTTAGTACTGTCAAATTAAGATACTCCATAGACAATTTAGACGAGATTAAAAAATTGCTTATTAAAAATACGTCAATTTACGTCAGGCGCTGACTAATTTGACAGGACTAAACTAATATTTATCTTCTGTCCTTTTCTTAATGAAATAGAAAGAAAAAGATGCATGAACTTAAATTTAGTTTAGTTTGTGAACAACATAATCGGCGCCAATCTCGATTATCTTTTTGTATTCCAGTGCAGTGGTGGCCCAGTGGTAGGTAACGGCCCCGACTTATATATGAGTTGTAGGTCATGGGTTCGAATCCCGGCAGGCGCTTTACTTTGTGTAAATTATTTCATCACCACTGCTCTCAAAACGATGAAGGAACACATCGTGAGGAAACCGACATGTCCTAGAACCTAAAATTCGAAGACATGTGACATCTACCAACCCGCATTGGGCCCGCGTGGTAGATTATAGCCCACTCCCTCACAGAGTGGAGGCCTGTGTCTCAGCAGAGGCTACGGTTATGTATTGAAGTAAAAATTCTAAATATTAATAGCTGGTTGGACTGACTCGAACGTTCAAAGGTAAGAAATATTAAAAATATATTAAACGGGTCACGAAACTGACATACTGAAGCGGAAAATAAATTGCAAAACTAAAGCGAATGTATTTTTTGAAATTTTAAAGCCATGCAATGTTTCAGCTGACAGGACTATAAGTTAACAAGAATAACGAGAAAATATCGATTGACGAGTAATAATGGTTGACTTTTATAGACAAATTGAGAGAATGTTTTACAATAAAATAAATAAATTGTGGCTTAAAACAGGTGATAGAGCATTGAAGGTAAAGTTTTCAGGCAATACCTTAATTGTTTGAAATTAGTAGGATACTTTTCACTAGGCTGTTGGTCCCGGCTGTCATTCTTGGAATTTTAACAGTCATTACAGGTTGCAGAAGCCCGAAAGTCTGACAACCATTCTTAATAAGGGGTCCTGGTACTCAGGAACTGAGTTGTGGAGGTCAGATAGTCAGTCGCTCTATGTAAAATCTGGTTAGACTGGAAGTCGACTCCAACATGATGAGATTAATCCCATTCTTAAAGATGTGAATAACGTCGTGTGCTACACATTATGTAATCTCTTTCTTTGCAATTTTTGTGTAACTGTTTGTTTTCCCGAAATAAATAGATAAATAAACATAGTTGGAAAAGGGCTAAGTAGATGATAATGACTTTTCACTGACTGCCCGGTTGGTCTCGTGGTTGCAAGCGCGACTGCTGAGCGTGGGGTTCGATTCCCGGGTCGGACAAAGTGTTATTGGGTTTTCCATTAGGAATTTCTTAGTAACAGTCCGGAGTTTGGAAGTTGGCGGTGTAATACCCCCGTGCCTCGGAAAGCACGTAAAGCCGTTGGTCCTGCGCCTGAACTCTCCCCGGTCGTGTCGGATTGCCGTCCCATCGGACTATGAGAGGAAAGGAACAGGGAGTGTGCGCACACACTTGTGCACTATAATGTCTCCTGCGTACCAGGCTTATCTCCATTGAGATTGGCCACCGTGACCGAAAACGGTCGGGGAGGCTATTATTATACCTAATGACTTTTCACTATGCATTATATCGCTATCAATATCGTTATTTTTTCTCTTTGATTGTTTGATGTATTTTTTATGTTATGTATTTTACTGGTGTACATTATAAATAAATATATAATTATATCTTTCAACAGTCGTCTAAACCCAGAGGGTTTACGATGCTTACATATATATAATGTTTCTTTTTTGTAATCTATCCGTGGCTTTAGAGGACAGAATCCCTCGTTCCGTAGATTTTTAGACAAACTAATCAGTTGGAAAATATCGGATATCCACCAAAATAAAAACACTTTTCATAAAAATAATATCGTAAAGGTTCTAGGGTTTCCCAAGACTGAGATGGCCGGCACATTGCGTCCGCAATTTACCGTGGAATGACGTCACTGAAACGTTGTTTATGAAAGTAAGTTAGTGTGTTTTATTTTAGAGAGAGTTTTTCACACTGTGAAGTCAAACCTCCGGTGCCATTATTTTCATGAAGACCGTGAAAGTTTTTTTTTTGTAATAATAACATTACTTTGTTTAGAACCTTCTTTAGGCAACTTATTCAAGCACTAATCATCATCTGCCTAGCCATTTCCCAAGTCTGTTGGGGTCGGCTTCCAGTCTAACCGGATGCAGCTGAATACCAGAATTTTACATGGAACGACTGCCTATCTGACCTCCACAACCCAATTACTGGGTAATACGATACCCCTTGGTACGACTGGTTGTCACTTTCGGGCTTCTGACGACCCTTAACGACTGTCAAAGATCCATGAATGACAGCCGGGACCAACGGCTTAACGTGCTTTCCGAGGCACGGAGGGCTCTCGTATCCACAGACCAACCACGGCAAACGTAGCTTAATCTGATCAATCGACCTATGCGGCTGTTATTATTTAGCCAAATCTAGTCTATACATAGCAAAAGAGAACAGGCGTTACCAAAACCTATATAAAAAAAAGGAAAACCTACCAAAAACCATTGTTAGAAACACCTAAACTGAACAAATAAACAGAAAAATCTGATAAAAACCTTTATATCTACGATCTACGTATAAAAGGTTTTTGAGTGCTTTTATAGCTACAAGACGTTTAGGCTATGAATAATTCTAAGCGGATAATGGCTCTGTAAGTTAGTTACCGGCTAAATGAAATAAGAATTTTGCGATATATAATATACGGAAGCAAAAAAAAAGAAGAAGAAAATGAAGATCAACAAATTATGTTAGAGTCAAAATTTGAAACATAATTATATGAAAAGGGAAGATTGTAATATAATAAAAAGCGGAGCCTACGGTTTTTTTAAGCTTTGACTTTTCAACTATTTTGATGAAAAAAAAATCTGCTGTTCCCTACATTTATGTTCGCATAACTCGTCAAAATGTGGAAACAGCAGATTTTTTTTTTCGTAATTTCAGTTTTGGTCCCATTGTAAAAGTTGTTCGTAATGATGAGTACAATGACCCCTTCAGATGATGATGATGATGCCATCCAACCGATTTCGGCCAGGGCGATCGCTTCAACTCCGCAGTAGTTGCCGTTCGTGCGCTCGCATGTGGCCCCTTCAGATATTTCGTATAATTATGAATAGATAGACCTTTTAAAGTATTACCTGCGCATAATGTAACTTTCAGTTATTTATAAGTAGTGAGGCGCTTGCACTTAAATTTGCAATTTACTAATTATAAAGTAACAGTGTACTCATTGTTGAAAAGCCATATCTATACTAATATTACATATAAAGAGGCAAACTTTTGCTTTTGATAGCCCAATTCTTGAAAAGGCTATTTAACATCACGCTATGACCCTTAGGAGCCGAGCCGTTTGTTTGAACGCGGTAATATCTGGAACTACGGATTTGGCTTAAAAAGTATTTTTGCATTTGATAGCCTAATTCTTGAGAAAGGCTATAGGCTATTTAACATTTCACTAAGACTCTTAGGAGCCGAGCAAAAAAAAGTCAGAAAGATCGCTAAGCGAAAACTAAGTGATAGTACGGGCAGGTGATGCGATGCGACGGGGAGGGTCGAGGGAACAAGAAATTTCACGAGGAAGAAGTTACGGGCAGAAGCTAGTATTAAAAAATAATAAACGAGCCTAAAATGTACCAACTAGAGCCCATAAACCAAAATTCAGTTTAAATTTGAATAACGTCACTTATAAACTACAGTCCTCAATTTTCCGAAATGACAATGTCTAGGTTTATGTTCTGTCGACGATAATAATAACATGCTTCTGTATTACCTACCTACTCACAATTCAGGTGTTTTGTGGTCCAAAACATGTTAAGTACAGTCACGAGCGTATATATCTCTAGCCCAGTACTTCAACCGCGTGAAATTTCTTGTTCACCGACCCACCCTGTCGCATCGCATCGCCTACTCGCGATATTACTTTCTTTCGCTAGTGTTCTTTCTGACTTTTTTTCTTTTGTTCGGCTCCTGAGAGTCTTAGCGAAATGTTAAAAAGCCTATAGCCTTTCTCAAGAATTAGGCTATCAAATGCAAAAATACTTTTTAAGCCAAATTCGAAGTTCCAGATATGACCGCATTCAAACAAACAAACACTTCGGCTATATTATTTATCTTTCATTTATGCAAGATTCAAAAGTGAATTCCTCTTATAGTACATTTTCGAAAAAACACTTATGAAATAGGTACCTATTTTCTCAAACTTGCAAGCGATATTTCAAGAGAAAATCGCTTTTGAATGTAGTAGCCAGTTAATTTTAATTATTGTTATAATAAATTAGAATATAGGTCGGTACTTTAAAAAGTTTGCTGGCATTTTTCAAAAATATTATAATAAGTTTCGCATAGGTACCAGAAATGGTAAATAAGAGGATTTTTTAATGATATGTATTATGCATATACCTGTCTTCCCATATGAATAAATCTTTTGATTTGATTGAATTTTGTATAAGGGTAACATACTTGTGGTCGTGACTGTACCTGCAGAATTAATATTCAGAATCTTCCCCGAGTACCTGAGGTTTACGTCGGGTTGACAGTTTCTAATTACTTATGGACATTTGAGCCCTTTAACATGTTTGTTGTGATTGTCTTGTGGTTTTTGGGTCGAATTTGTTAATCCATTTTGGTCGAGTTTTGATAAGTTGTAATGCCTACACAGTCAGTCAGGGTAGGACATAAACAATTTATTATTTGTTTTTATGTAACTGGACTTTTGGGATCCGCAATTAGGTATACGATCTCATTTAAAAAAAATAAGTAACTCAAAGTAAAACAGGTACGGTAATACTAATCAATTTTGATTTATTTATGTCTTTATTTCCATGGAAGGTGGGTAGGCCTTTAGTGTGGGACGCTACGTGTGTCGATACTCTTGCGCCATCCCATCTTCCTGGCTCGGCATGCTGTGCTGGCGCAGCTGCTGTGGCTGTGGAGAACTTCAAGCGGCGAAAATATAATAACCTCATCGGAAATTATATTTTCGAGCCGTTTGGGGTTGAAACCCTCGGGCCGTGGGGTCCGAGTGCTCATGGTCTTTTTAAAGATATTTCGAAACGACTGGTTGACACTTCCCGTACCTGTCTAAATGAATAAATTAGGTGATCTTCCATTTTGATTTTGCATAAGTGTAACTTACTTGTAGTCATGACTGTACCTACCTGCATAAGTAATATTCAGAATCTTCCCCGAGTACCTGAGGTTTACGTCGGGTTGACAGTTTCTAATTACTTATGGACATTAATTTGGGCCTTTTCATATGTTTGTTGTGATTCTCTTGTGGTTTTTAGGGAAGAATTTGTTAATCCATTTTGATTGAGTTTTCATAAGTTGTCAGTCAGAGACAGGGTAGGCCATTAATAATTTACGGGTTATTTTTATGCAGATGGATGTTTAGGATCTAAAATATTTATTTATTAAATCAATCTCATTTAAAAAAAAGACTACGTAGGTAATTCAAAGTAAAGCAGTACGGTCTTCTAATTAAATTAGTGTACAGGGTGAATTTTGAGATGTTAAAAAGACCCCGTTCAATTCCTAGTTAAACTATCTAATCTAACTAGCCTGTACTGTCCCACTGCAGGGCAAAGGCCTCCCTCTCCCTTTTCCACACAATTCTGTCTTTTGCTAGTCAGTCCTTACGGTAGGAGTCAAGCTCGTCCCGCCATCTTCGTCTTGGCCTGCCGCGATGGCGTCGTGCGTTTAATGGGACCCAATCGGTGGTTCTCTTAGCCCAATTGTCATCTGACATGCGGCAAACATGTCCGGCCCAGTCCCACTTAAGCTTAGCGGCTTTTTGGGTAACGTCGGTTATCTTAGTTTTGGCGCTAAACTAGAAGCTTTTTTTCTGCTAAAAATATCGCTTTCAGAAATCGAGCTTATGCTTCCTTTGAGTACCTACTTTGCTCAGTTTTAACATAGTTTCGTTCTGGAGTACCATGTCAAAAATTCACCCTGAGTACAAGTACAACGCTACAAGCCGGTCGATTCTGTTAGAATCTCACCGTGAGAAGTTAGGTGAAGTGAGATGTCATTCCATCTAATGGTAGGGATTGACACTAGTGACAGCTCACGTTATGCTCACTTCACCCAAATTATCACGGTGAGATTTTTACAGAATAGCACTAAAGGTTCTTTTGACGTGAGGCCAAAGTCGAAACTAAAGCCGCCATCTTGCTTTGTCAATACAATTTCTATGACAGCATCATATTGTAGTCTTTGTGACAGTCTTACAAATGTTTAGCAACAACGCCCCCTTGGCAATGTCATTTAGGCGCCATATTATACTCTTTGTAGCACTCTATACAGACGGCTCCAATCACAAACTAATGTAAAACTTTTTGGTTCAGAAATAAATTTGATTTGATTTGATTCGATACAGGCTGGCTGGTATATCGATGCGCAAACTGTAACCATGAGCACATCATCCTGATTATTTTGAACAAAATTGCAACGCAGGAGGCGTTGTAAATTATCGTCGGTTATTTAAAAAAAAAGCGCTGTTCCATACATTTTGACCGCGTGGGTATTGCACTTTTTTATGAAACAGCTGATTTTTATTTTGATAACCGGCGACATATGTCTACTCTAGAATCATGTGCTGAATTCATGGTTATACGAGAAGTTTGCGCGTCGATGTCTAGGTTAGGTATTACAGAACTTCTACTTACTTGAAAATTGAACATCTCAGCCATTATGATGTATGGCATTGGTGATATTCCGCCTGCGTAGACCGCGACGTACGTTATTATAGCAACCATAGGCATCCAACCCGCTGCGGAACCTCCTTGATGCTGTATCAACATCGTTGTTCCTAAAACTGCATGTGATAGTACTGCTACTGCGAAGGCAATACTAATGAGAGGCTGAAATAGAGAGAGAAAGCAAATTTTTATTATGATTGCTATATATACATAGCTTCTAACTTTTGAACACTTCTTTGAAGGCTTTGTAAGAAGGGATGGCAAAGTGCGAAATATGTGCTTAAAGTTTGCACCTAAAGGTTCAAATTCCCGTGTCAACACATCGCAACTTTGTCAGTAATTGCGTAATTTAAGCTATATTATCATTATTGCAAGTTGCTGATACTGACTAATGACTAAAAACGTTGAAATTTATGTTTTTAAGAAATTTTTCACTTTTCATGGCCCAACACCCACTCTATTAGGCAAGTATCAGGCAGTGGTCGTAATATTTTGTCAAGGACTCATCCCACACTGTTCTTCATGGTGTGTCGCGACGCCGCCGTCAAATCATTACTTAAATAAATGTAGTCCTATATCGCCTCGTAAATATTTAGTGCTGATTATGTCATACCGACGTATTCCACAAACTAGATTACTTCGCCTACAAGCATAAATATGGCATAATCAACTTTATCTATACCAACAGATTGCTCATCTCCTCCGTAATTTAATTTATTATTGAATAAATCTTCTATGTCACTATCTTTCCCTTCTCTATCAAGCATTATCTTTCTGATTCCTTATTTCCTAACTTGCAGAAAAAGCTCGTCATTTTCTGCATCTGTTGCTTTGATTAAATTCTTTGCGGACTCAACGACATCTTTATTTCGTATCGGAGTAACCGTGCCGTCGCTAGTTCATCTTCCTTCTTTATTAGTTTACATCTTAACACTATCTAGATTCTCTACTATAATTAAAGTTTCTTAACTGATTATTTATTTAACGGAGTTAGTGTCTCAGTCTGTGTCCTTTTATTTCTTTGAAAACTACTTAAAGTGCAGTCTTTTGTTCAAAGTAAAATTATGGCACAATAAATTTTAAGATCTCTTGTCTGATTTTAATATGACAAATGCTAAATCTGCCCTAAGATTTTATCCATACTTTGTGTTATTCTAAATAGGTAAGTTTCCACACAATGAGTGTCCTAAATTTAACAATCTGGAAAGACATGTGCACACACTATATAAGCAAAATATGTAAAAAAACAAAAGAGCAATGACCGGACTTATCGAAACATTGAAAGTTGTAAAAAGTGACGTATACAAGGAAAATATCCCTCACTATAATTTTTTCAAAGCTCTCAACTTTGTCATTCGTCGTCGTAAGGTGCATATTAAAAGTTTTAGATAGAAAAGTAGTAGTGTCAGAAAGTAGTTACTAAACAAAAGTACTAAAAAAAATACTTTTGTTTTTTCGCAATATTTCCTTGTTCTGACAAACAGAAATATTATGTGAAGAGGTACCACTACTTTGACGTCCCTAACATCTATCTATATATATTAAATGATGAAATTTGATGGATTTGTTTGATTTCGCCCAGAATAGCAGAATATTTTTATTTATTTAAACCACAATTATAACACCTTTACAGAATCATCCAAGGCGATGTTATAAGTCACAATGTCTATTCGTTTACAAAAATAAAATCACCTGCCATGTAAGTAAAATTGCAACTCAAACTCAAACCATTTATTTCAATTAAACCATTTACAGGCACAGTCAGAAAATATGAAGCTAGTTGCCCATTCCAAAGCGTAGGTACCTATGGAGAAGAAGTAACAACGATATAACACTGCTGGAATGGCTTGAATCAATCAATATAATTATTAAAACATGGGAAAAATAACAACAAAAAAAATTGAGGCGGTACGAAGTTCGCTGGGTCAACTAGTAGTTATATACAAGAGACGTCAAGGCTCTTCAATATCTGAAAAAGTCATTATTTTTCCCGACTTTCTTTTCATAGAATTCTAGAATCCTTTGATTTTTTTTTTAAGAATGTTGTTATTTCTAACGACTTAAAGCATGTTAAACTTACTCTCAGTTCCTGAAATTCTCTTGAATTTATCTGTTGCAAAATTTCACGTAAAGTACTTAGAGTGACTGATGTTGTTGTTTCGGGAAACTAATTAGAGCAGTAAATATAATATTTGACAGCGTGTTCGTATTTTTGACTTGAGCCTTTCAGAAACCATAAAACTGGGTATGAGGTAGATACTCCATAGTTTTTATATTTTTTTTATTATTTAATATACAAGTAAAAATGGACTCGAGTTGAATGGCGTGCAATAGGAGAGGCCTATGTCCAGAAGTGGAGTGCTATTGGCTGATGATGATGATGAATGGACTCAAATATGTTAGTAACAATATTTTTTAACAACTACATTAGTAAACTTAACCTAACACTGCCATGTAGTAATGAGAATCCCTACTACAAACTCAACACCGATGTGGAAAGCTTGCAGCACCGATTCATATACAAGCACTCCAGTCACGATACACCCGCAGTGTAATGTAGGGGCTGGCCCGCATCTGGCGCACCAGGAAGGCGCATCTTTTTCGCACCGTAGCCTAAAAGCATTCAACACGAGCTTCAGCAAACATCCCTGGTGCGCTACAGAAGCGGAACAGCCGGGATGCATTATTACGCCTATAACAAAACTCAAGTAAAAATTGTTTAATTTCGCCTCCAAACAAGTTAGTCAAACGAAAGTTATACAGCTGACGAAAATGGTATCTTTTACTTTGTCCTTCTAAGTTGTATCAACTGAAAAGCTTGCCTGTCTTATTGGCACGGAGCCAGCCCCGCCACAGTTTGCACGCCGTACGTCCTTTGAACCGGAATGTTATTTTTACACCGATTTCGAAAGTCGATACGAGAAAGGCGATAGGTTAGCGACGTCCTGGGTCGGGAATGGAATATAAAAAATTGTGACAGTGAAGCTATTATACTAACTTGTCAAACTACGTAACTGTAAGATAAAAAGTTTGCTACTATATTCCGATGTCCTGCGTATTTTTAGATACTTTTAAATTAAACGTCATTGCCAATACTGACAGAATAGCCGATTATTGCAAGTTAAAATAGTTTGTAAGAATATATAAAGATAGCACATAATATAGTGAAAAGCAAAACGATTCCATTAAGAACCGGGCAAGATTACATTGTAGTAGCTAACCACATTATGCGATTCCACAATCTCACGCAAGATATTTATGTGAAACGTGGATTCAAGTAGCGCCTTGGGAATAATATCAACCCTGGCTCAACTATTAAGGACCGTAAGAGCAATGCATATATGAGCATACGTCCATAAAGATCATAATAAGCATAAGCATAGTCAGCCTATAAAGTCCCCACTGCTGGGACACAGGCCTCCTCTCTGTGAGAGGGAGTGGGCCGTAATACACCATGCGGGCTCAGTGCGGGCTGGCAGATGTCACATGTCTTCGAAATTTTGGTTCTAGGACATGCAGGTTTCCTCACGATGATTTCATTCACCGTTTTGAGAGCAGTGGTGATGAAATAATTTACACAAAGTAAAGCGCCTACGACCCACAACTCGTAAGTCGCGGCCGTTAATATTGGGCCACTACTGCTCTATAAAGAAAGAAGAAATATCATAATGCCACATAATAATATAATTTCTAAGATGACAGAAAAATACATGTTAGTACATATATCGTTCAATTTCTCGAAAACAATTATATGCTTCACTGACTCCGAAGTGAAGTACCGTTGAAGTACTATTCTGAATAGTCCTTTGGAGAGGTCTCTATATCGAAAGTTCAAGGGACATTTACGATTACGAAACGTTGTATGGTTTATAAGTCCAAGAGTCGAAAGGACAGATGGGTCAGTCATACTGACACATGTCAACATACGAGTAAATCAACATGCGTAATAGTCTAGAAAGTTCTACCCAAAAATTGAATTGTAAAATTGAATTAACTGTCCTGGGAGCTAATAAGGATTATGTAATATTTATCAAAAGCCATGTTCAAAACCAGGGTAATAGTCTCCAGCGAACTATTTAGAAATAGTGTGAGTATTTCTGAAAATTTAAGTTTAGAGATGTAAATTTTATATTAACAATATGAATAATTAATTGGCAGTCCACCGCGACGGTTGTCACTAACGAAATGGGTTTTGAAATGGTCGGTTAATTTGGATGAATATTTATCTAGGTAAACACATAGATAATTATAATAATAAAAACATATTGTATTCATGGTGGTCATCTATTTT
Source organism: Oligia latruncula (assembly GCA_948474745.1). NCBI lineage: Eukaryota > Metazoa > Arthropoda > Insecta > Lepidoptera > Noctuidae > Oligia > Oligia latruncula. Next base: position 6,168,686 of record OX419691.1, on the reverse strand, counting down.
TAACGGTTTTGGTTTTTCGTGATAAAAAGCAGGTTATTTATCAAAGTACGAGTACCAAGTTACTTACATTGTTATTACCTAAAAACAGTACTTGTGAACACAGCCGTAAGTATTTTAAAACCGAGACACTTTTGAGTTGTTGACTTTAGTAGGTACCTAAGGATTTTTAGTCATTTCACGACGAACAATTCCGTACAGCTAGGCAGCTTAAAGAAATCTGGCAAACAAAAGCAAGAAATAATAAAACGAAAACCTACAAATCAGAGCTCAGCGAAATCCCCCGCGAGAAAACAAGAAACGTACAAATAAAACGTTGAAACGCAAAGTATAGGGAAGATTTCTTCTCTAATCCGATCCGAAATAAAGATTATTCAGCAAACACATTTATCAAAATTACTTTGGAAAGACTCTTACCTTCCGGCCGAACTTTTCCACACAACTCATTGAGATAAACGAGGCAAGGATCATAACTGCCGGGAAGCTGAGAGTCTGGAGTTCTGGGTTCCACGTGACGCCGGCGGATTTTAAGATGGCGGGCGAATACGTCAGAGTTGCGAAGTTTCCGCTGTTCGTTTGTAACGTCACCAGTATGACGTTAAGGATGCAGCCGCGCCGCCATGCTTTGTTTTTAACTGAAAGTGGATTGAAGATTCATAAATGGATCCTGGCAACATATAAGCAAGAAGATATAAGCAAGTTCAGAAAATACGGATGTCACGTGATCAACTTTGAACGTTAATATCTAGGAAACGTGACACTTTACGGTCTTTGATCTTATATGTTTTTCGTTTCATTGATGTCAGTTTTCTTTCTTTATTGCCGAATGTGCGCTCTAGACATCGATCATACCTGATGGAAGGCGATGGATAAGGTCTATGATGTAACGAGCGTGCCCAGAAGATGCGTAAGGCGTAACACAACAGGCTGCTTGAGGCCGGACTCCGGTGCTATCGAATTATATAGGGTTCAAGTGTGGCCGCCATTTTGAAAAAAAAAACAAAACAAAATGGCGGACAGGTAGGTATGCCACGAACCTTCAGTTCTTTAGCAAAAGTTACATTGAAATTGGTAGTGGTTTTGGGTTATCTTGAGTCTATTTGTATTTATGTTAGAGGCATTGATAATTCAGTTTAAAAGACAACCTGATAGGTCATCAAATTAAAACAAAACTATGGCTGCGAAAAGAAGTTTCTGCAAAATTATCCTAATTAGATTATGAACATGTCGCCTAACATGTCCGTATTGTAGATTAGTTAGTATGTGCCAAAAAACATCAATATGTAGGTAAACTAGAATAAAACGGCAAAACAACAATGCAACTTTGACTTAACCCGACATTAATAAAAAAGAGTGACTGGTTTCTCCTTGCTTTACCTTTTTGCTTTGTCTTTTTCAAATTCAAATTCAAAACGTTTATTTCGGACAATAACAATCCATATTTTGTTAGCAGATACCAATATTTTAAACTGTGTTAGTACACGTAGGTATCTAATATATCAAAAATAAATTAAAATTAAACCAAAAATTAAATTAGAATATTATATATTTTTTTTTTATTAAGTATTATTTTTTGTTTTTGCTTTGCTTTTCCCAATTGATTTGCTTCAACCCCGACCTACGTTTACTGTGGACAATTTCCGAAATACAAATCTTGACAGCCCAAAATCCTTTAGCAGTTTAACAAGTATTTAAAAGATTAAACTTCGTTTAGGAAGTTGATGGATTTAATAATTGTAATAAAATAAGCCTTAATATCTCTGTTTTAGATTAAAAGTTAACCGATTCTGTACGTTTTGGAAAGATACAAAAAAATCTAAGTATACCTTGGACATAATATTATGAATCTTTGATGATGATTCGAGCATTCATTTTGCTACATATTATTTGCGTTGTATTTAACCGACTTCAAAAAAAGGAGACCATATTTTTTAATGTTTGTTACCTACGAACTCCGTTATTTAAAAGCCGATTTGCAAAAATTTGAAAGGATATACTTTCAGTTTAGTCCTAAAGGATTTTCATCAAAATCGGTTTAGTAGTTTGTTTTTTAAACCAAATCAAATCAAATCATTTATTTGCTTGAGTTAGCTTCAATAATACCTACGTATTTTTTTACCATGAGTTAGCTTCAATAATACCTACGTATTTTTACCACTTAGTTTATATTGATGATGTTATAATAACTTCCTATCACTGATATTTACATAGCAAGTAGTGTTATACGAATTAGTGTGGGGTAAGTGAAAAATTAAAACTTTTTTACAAAAAAAAAAAAACTTTTGTAAAAAAGTTTTTATTACTTACATAGTTAAAACATAAAAATTACAAAAGAATATCAATTTTTGTAGATCCCGCCGGGTCGTGTGTAGTAGGCCTTACCTTTATATCTACCTACGTATAAAATTTTTACTCTTCGACTGATATTAAAAAGACAAGATAAAACGTGTTTTTTGTTACTCACATATGGTTTTGAAGGAAACCTTTGGCAGCGAGTTATAAGTAAGCTCTTGATTTTTCATGTAGTCAATTTCGTTCTGTATTATTTTGTCGTTGACATCCAGCTTTCTCAGAAACGCTATTGTCGAGGCAGCTTCCTGTAACACAAATGTACCTATTTGTCTAAAACACATAGGTACCTACCTCTGATATTGGATTTGCTAAGACTCGTCGAGCAAAGGGACATTCATATATTATGTAAATCTGAGATGACAATTCTGAGTACTGGTCCCACCTGCGACCATTTATAGGAAGAGAAAACGTTGGACATGTTAAAAATAAATAGGAAATTGTTTTTATTGATTTTCTTAGGCATGCCGCCAGTTATAGTATCCGCCATTTTAGGTTTCATCCCAAGAATTCTTATTGTTTATCTGTTTTTGTATTTTATTCCACCCAAATATGTTTTCGCGTTATTAATGGATTAGTAAATTGCCCCATTACCGGAGCTTTGTGAACGAATTTATCACTTGGACGTAATGAACTGGTGTTAACGGACTGAGAGAGAATTGTTGCGCGGACTTAGTACGTAATTGGAGTGTATAAATGTGTGGGATAAAAGAGAAACTCCGGGAAATTAAGACTAACTATCTCCTAGAGAACAAAAATATCTCATAGAGAACAAATCAAAGTATTTTATAAGGAAATTGAGCCCGACGTTTCGGAACAGTCTTGGGAACTATAAAATAGTAGGACTTGTTATTTCTAATCTATATAGATTAGTCAAAATAAAATAAATAATGTTATGTGATTATATAGAATTTCATTTAAAATAAAAGGAATATACCCCAGTGAGTTAGTTACTCCTTAAGATTACCATTGGGTAATCTAAATTGAGATGGCCCAGAATTAATTTTGGCTACAACTTTGGCGCTTTCAGTAGCGACCATAAGTTCCTGTAGGTAACGTTCAGACAACCGGACACAGGATATTAAGTGTCCCATCGTTTGTGCAACAGCTTCACATTTACACTCCATGGTGGAGTAATCTATGAATCTCCTATGTTTTCCTTGCTTCAGCCAACCTAGGTCCAGAGTCTGTTTAATGACTTTCAAGTTAGCCAAAGCAACAACTAATCTGACCGCGAGTAGTTATCGATAGGACCATTTTATATTTGAGCTTGATCAGCCTATAATGTTCCCACTGCTGGGACGAAGGCCTCGCCTCGAGAAGGAGTGGGCTGTTATCTACCGGCCCAGTGCGGGTTATAGATATGTGATATCTACCAAAGATGTCACATGTCTTCAAATGATCGGTTCTAGGACATGCCGATTACGATGTTTTTTTTCAGCGTTTTGAGAGCAGTGGTAATGAAATAATTTAGTAAAGCGCCTGTCAGGGTTCAAACCTACGGCTGTACACTGCTCTAATCAATGAACAAAGGACTTATAAAAAAAAACTATGCTCAAAAACTTACATCAATCTTCCCTTTTTTCACCAAAAACGCTGGTGATTCAGGTGCCTTCAGCATCATTATAATAGTCAATACCGGCACCCATACCACAAACCATAACACAGTGTAGTAATCAAAGTAGGCTCCCATAGCAAACATGGCCAGTATGCCAATATTTTGGAACAGTATTATAAAGGATCCCAGAACCCCTCTAATGTCATCCTGACTTATCTCCCTGACGTACATCGGTACTACATTGTAGCATCCACCAGCTGACAACCCGCCGCAAAGTCTTGCTATGATTAACACTGCAATGTTTGCTGATGACAGCTTCATTATCCAACAAAGCTGAAAAGGGGTTAGGTTATTATTAATATTATAAAATAAATTCTAAAGTCACCGTCAGAGCCACGCAAGCCTCTCTTAATAGATGGAACTAACAAATTAATAAACAACTTTTATCACGGCAGCATAGCTATTGGCGCCGATTCTGTTGTTCTAAATTTTTTTAGTTGGATTAAACTAATATTTACCTTCTGTCCTTGTCTTAATGAAATAGAATGAAAAAGAAGCCAGAACTTTAATTAAGTTTAGTTTGTGTTTTTAATTAAGTTATTATTGTTAGACGTTATAAAGAATTGCAATTTATTTCAGTTAAAATGTTATTGATTCCTCCAAGATTGTTTGTTGGCACGTCTTGACCGTATGAAATATTTATTTGGAAAAAATGGCACGTATCGACGAGGTTCGCCATTTCTGCTATAAGCAAAAAAAATACAGTAGGACCCTAAAGAGCCAAGCAAAAATAAGCGAAACGAAGAAAAGCGCGGGCAGGCGATGCAATGCAACGGGGTCGGGGAAACAATTAATTTCACGCGGACGAAGTCGCGGGTGGGAGGCAGTTTGAAATAAATGCTTTGACTTTGACTTCGCTTGCACTTCAGATCACTAATACATTTACCGCTAAACGCAAATTAAAACATATTTCTATTTCAATCAACCCTTTGGCAACGACAGATATAGAATGACGTTTTAAACAGGAAAGGAAACAAAACACAACCAAATAAAAACAAAAGAATATACGGAAAATTCCCTTACCGCTTGCAGTACAGCCATGATCAAAACTGCCACCTTTCTTCCAAATCTGTCAACGATATAAGCGAATAGAGAGACTCCAACCGTAGCTGCCATACAAAGGGCACTCGCTATCCATGATATTTCATAGTCTGACAACGGGTACCCGGCTGGGGAGCCCGCTGATTGTAAAACTTTTGTCATCGGTGCCACCCAGCCCGCTTGAAACCCGTATGTTAGGAGTGTGGTATTCGCTACAAATGAAACAGTTCGATTATTTCTTGATAGACGCCTGTTTTAAAGTTTCTTTTTCGTGCTTTCGGGTGACGTTTGGGATGAATTGGCAAGGGTATAAATGCAATTTTATGGCTCAGGACACAATAATGCATTGCGTTTAATGCTTCCGTTTACGGCGTTTTTTATACAGTCAGAAACGCGTTATGTTTAATCGCAGTTTCTCTAATTTATACGTTCATTGTGGAACGTTCAAGAGCGTAGACGGGCTGCATTTTTTCCATACAAACGTATTCCCCTATTCTCTTCCTGGATAATGCCTCTAGAGTAATCATTTTTATTTATAAAAATCTAGGTCTATTGAAGGCATGCCCCTGTTATGTTTTTTTTTCAAAAAAATTATTACAAAAATAAATATGATTTTCCGAAAACCTAAAAAAATGCCCCGTTTTTACCTACGTAATCAGACGACTACCAAAGAAAATTGAAATGTTTTTAAGATAAAAACAAATGATAGGGGCATAATCTATTCTTTCTTTAAATTTTGATACCAAAAATATTTTAATCGGCTTAGGTTTTGAGGAGAAAACAGGGGAATACGAAACGTCGATCGGTCATGGTTTTTTCTAGGTAAAATCGTTCTGAGCTGCAGTTGTCCCTATCGCACTATACGGGGGGAGACTAGAGGGAGAGAGACGGTAATAGTTTCTTCAAATACCTATTTCTCAATTCTCATCTTCATCTTATAAATAAACGTAGCTAAATTTACAAATAAGCTGACAAACATGAAACATTTATCCCAGTCCCTATATATACAAAAATGTCGCTTCACTTTATTATTTTCTCCAGACACAAACAAGTCTTTAAACGCATCCGGAGAAAATCAAAAATGAGGAAACGAGTAAATGAGTTTTTTTGTGCCTGTAAGATTTGTATCTCAGTGGCACAAGAAACCAAAGATTGTCAACTTTCTATAGACCAACACATTTTTTTCTAGCAGTAATCGAACCTCCTTTAGCGAAAAAAAGTTGGAAACTGCCAAAAAAAAAAACGCCATAATTAAAACTTCGTACAAAGCTTTTTTAGACTAGTGAACTCTACGGCTTTTGTGAACCAGGAACAGAGCAGCAGTCTCCTGTGAATTAATTAGTCATACGACAAACACAATGCAACTTGCCAAGTGCCAAGCTTGCTAATTATGACAGTAATGAGATTTCCTTTGTTTGCGCAAGTGATCTGTGAAATGGCTGTGTATGCGGTCGAATGGGGACTTATATTATAAGTGTATTTCATGCGAGCAATTGGCTGTTAGTCGGGCCATTGTGAGCGCGTGACTGGTTTCGAATCTATACATATTCGTTACATTAGTTAAAACATACCAATGATCCATCACACTAACTTATAAATTACATTAACTGGTCAAAGTTGTTAAAGCGCGTTATGGTGGCCATACTAAGCTTGCGTGCTGAATTTCGGCATACTCCTCTCACAGAGAAGAAGCCTGTGTCCCAGCAGTGGGAACATTATCAGCCTATAAACTAAAGACATGAACACAGTTTCATTACATGAGACCATACACAAGTAGGAATAGGTTCACAGTAATGATGTAAATTGGTTAATAGTTTTTATAGTGTTAAGAATGTCATTGACTAAAAATATGAATGTTACTTATCTACTGAAAAAATTGCATACTTATTATACAGGGTTATTGGTAAAACACCAGCAACCTCTTAAGAGGTCATTGTACTCATCATTATGAACAACTTTTACTATGGGAAAAAATGATAAAAAAAAATCAGCTGTTTCCTACATTTATGTTCGTATAACTCGTCAAAATGTAGGGAACAGCTGATTTTTTTTCGCGATTTCAGGTTTGGTCCCATAGTAAAAGTTGCTCATAATGATGAGTACAATGACCTCTTAAGAGGTTGCTAGTGTTTTACCAATAACCCTGTATTTGCAAAACATGTTTTGTTTACATTACAAAAAAGATAGAAATAAAAATATTTTTATTTCAATTTTTTTTGTAATGTATCGCATGTTTATAAAAACATAAAAATAAAATTTTAAGCATTAAAAAAAACGATATACTTAAATAAAATGCTAAAAGTAGAATTTTAAACAAAACTTGTTTTGCCAATACATGTGCTTTTTAGTTGTGGTACCACACAAATTCGTATAGGTACCTCTACATAAATGGTCGTTTGGTAACGGTATGCCAATATAGACAGCCTGCGAGCTTTTACCACCAAATAAAAAAAAAAAAACAAAATCGGTCCACAATTGGTAGAAAAATCGTACATATACACACAAACGGTAAGAGTTGACTTGAGATTTCGCTCGAATAACGTATGCGCGCGGTACTGAGGCTTCGATGGCGAAAGCGGTTACAGCGCGGGGGTCGGGACTTGGGGAGAGGCCGCTCGGGTCTCAAGTTACCTCTTGCGGGTTGTATAGACGAACATAGAACCTCCTTCTTTTTTGAAGTTCTTTTAAAAAAAAAAAACATTATACACGGAAACAAAACGACAGTCTATTTACCTAGCATGGCCACAAACCATTGCATACAGGCATTGCCTTTTTTACTACTAGCACTGACATCTTCTACAGCCATGGTCCTTATCAAACTATGTTCACCTTTAATGTAACAACGCGGAATATTAGAACGCTATCGGATATTACTGTAAAACATTTTCTACAAACACTGAAGATGTTATCTGATAACGGTTCATTTATAGTACCTACTATGTAAATCAGGGCTGTGCAAAATTATAATCGAAACTTTTTTTTTACATGTAAATTAAGACGTCGACGTCAACAATTATACTTATACAAACAACCCGTGAAAAGACAATCCTTTTAAATATTTTTTATTCAACATTTTTGAGGTACCTAAAAGTTTACTGTTTCATATCCTCCAGAACAAATAAACGGTTGTTCACATACAATTTTAAAAATAAATATGAATACTTATTTGATGGAACATTAACTGGCCGTCTAGTTGTGTCATGCTACGACAACATTGTCGCGATAACGCGAACAACACTGGCGCTCTCTGTTGTACTGCGCAGCGAGACGTCGAGTGAGACTAGAAGATATCGCGACAATGTAGCCGTAGAATTTGAAAAATACAGAAATCACCGAAAAGGTCGGAAAAGAGTGACACAGGCTTGTAATAGTCACTCTAGCAGAGCCTCGGATAGATGGTTGCGTGGCGGCTGTCCCACTAATATTATGACCACTTCTGATAAAAGCTATCCTACGCCGTTAAGAATTATTATCAGATTCGCCATTTTTAACTATTGATGAAGGTAACCAATATTTTAAACATTTATATCAAACCAAACATGTAAAAAATATTATAACTTTTAGGTATGCAATGTATTTTTTGTCCTTGCAACCCTGACTGTTCATTAAAAATAAACTGGCGTGCAATATTATGCAGTCTTTTGATATTTTAAACTTGAATAAATAGGTAGTTGACAGAAAATATTCTTCGTAAAATTGATTCTACAAAAGACTATTATTATTAGCCTGTGATGTCCCACTACAGGGCAAAGGCCTCCCTACTCTCTTGCCATTTCCCTTTGTTCGAAGCTGCTAAGGATCAGTTCTTGTTGAAGGAGTCCAGCTCAAGACTATTAGGTAGTTTCTTTTTGAATAAAGTTCTACGATTTTAACACAATGTTTCTTTGATTTGGTTACATTAGAATTGGCGTTTCTTTGCAGCAGTGGAACGCCGTAGTTCTAGAGATAATCTGATTTATGACCATAATAATTTAAGTACTGCCTAGGTATAAGCAGGACTCCTGAACGTGGGGTCATGGTATCTATTCCCAGTCCGGGTAGGGTGTTTGGGTTTTTCTATTGGGTATTTATCAATAACAGCCCGGAGTTCAGAAGTTGTCGGTGTGACACCCTCGTGGCTCGGAAAGCACGTTAAGCCGCTGGTCTTACGCCTGATCTCTCTCCGGTGTCTGATTGCCGTCCCATCGCACTATGAGAGTGAGGGAAGAGAGAGTGCATCTGTATCTGTGCACACACTTATTTATTTATTTATTACTTTATTGTACACCAGAAAAAGCTTAACAAAAAAAATACGATTATTAATACAAAACATACAATGGGCAGCCTTATCGCTTTCTGCGATCTCTTCCAGGCAACGTTGGAATTGACAGTGATTGCGTGTATTAAAAAAAAAATACTTGTGCCGCGCCGAAAGCTAATCTCCGTTGAGATTTCCCACCATCACCAAAATACGGTCTGAAGGACTACTATTATTATTACACTATAGTTATAAATCAAATTGTCAGTGTGTGTGTGTGTCTGTGAGTTTAGTCACACGGTCACTTGACATATAAAAATGATCACCTGTTAATGAAAACATGATTTATCACAAATGTCCCTCAAAAATGTGTAGAGAATTTGCTTGTGAAGCGGTTTCCCAGTCATACCACAGTCATTCCTATGATGGAGTTCTCAGATACCTCCAACGTACCCTAAACACCAACATTTTAGGAACGTTTACCACGAGTTATCCTTACCTACACACACTTAGACCCAAAGTTTTCATTTACGATAACGTACACTTTAGTAACAGGTGGTGCTGGCCTTCGTATTACCTGCTATTTAGTGACTATGGCGTTTATTTATAAACGACTAGCTGTTCCCCGCGGTGTCACACGCTGCGCGGCTCCTAAGGGTCGTAGCGTGATGTTATATAGCCTATAGCCTTCCTCGATAAATGGACTACCCAACACTAAAAGAATCATTCAAATCGGACCAGTAGTTCCAGAGATTAGCGCGTTCAAACAAACAAACAAACAAACTCTGCAGCTTTATAATATTAAGTATAGATGATTAAAGTTAAGAGATGTTTAATTAGTTTTTTAGTAGAAGTTTAGTCTCTAATCATTATTTAACTTTAACCTTCTGACGGCCACAGTCATGTACAGATGACAAACCAAAATGTGCCCAGCACGCCACGGTTCGACTACATGACAGACTTTGACGCCGAGGGCACGTTTTTGATTTTTTGACGTGTGGCAGTCAAAAGGTGCAACGTTTATGAATAAAGGGGTTTATGTTTAAGTGTATGACACAGTTTTACTATGAATTCCTTCATTCAAGTGCCCACAATAATCAATATGCCTAGCCTTTTTTGCCCACAGTTTATTATATATTATATCCCACTGCTGGACCAAAGCTTCCTTTTTTCGGTGCGATCTCTGGCTATGTTGGTCCCGCAAACATGATCGCATTATCGGTTCAACCAAAAAATACAAGTAGCATTCCCTTATGCTCATAAACGTTGTTTTAAGTTATGTAGTGTTTAGCGACTGTTTAACCATACATTTTTGAAGTTCAGACGAGTAATTCATTAACTCGTCCTACATGCCTACTGCCCATTTAGGACGACTTGCAGAAAGTCTAAATAAATTATATTTTTATTCTGCAAGTCGTCTGACGTTACTATCAAAATGAGAAAAAGTACAATCAGTAGCAAAAGTGTTAGTGTGGAAATAATAAAAAAAAGAATTTGTTACAAAATATTTAATTATCTATGAATTTAACGAAAGTAAAAACACAAAAAAAATCTTAAAAACATATTGTTATATGTTGTCTTACTGTACCAAACGTTGATAAAGTGTAAAGTTCCATATAAAAAAAAAACGTGGGACGACTTGCGGAATCAAAAATAATTTATTTTAATTTTCTGCAAGTCGTCCTAAATGGGCCGTAGGCATGTAGGACGAGTTGATGAATTACTACTCGTTCAGACGTCACTTAAACTTTAATCATCATTTATAAACGCCATAGATTCTACGTCGTGGGAGCGTAAAACATGTTATCGTATGAAAATGTAAACATATTTTACTTTATAATTAAAACTGTTAATAGATTATCTACATTACATTACATATGACATTGCGTGTTCGTTATTCTGGCCAATAGTTTAATTTTCTAATTAAATTCAATGTCCGTAAGTTTAAAATGTCAGTCAACCCTATTGTTGCTATACATGCTATCAATTAGTACACAATATAATAGTAGATATATTATAATAATTATAAGTAAATATTATCATTGCAAATAATTGAGTTTTCCATCTGTATTACATAACTGACATTGTTGACATTGCAGCACATCAAGCTACCCGAAACTGTCAAATTTTCCCAATCATCCTTGAACCTAATGCAAATAGCGATAAAGTTGAAAATCTATTAAATAAATTTTACAGATTGTAGTAGCTTGATGCGCGCGTCTGTACTTACTATAGGTTCACCTCTGCCTATCCGATGATAAATACAGGCGTGATGTTATGTTATTATTATGAAGTTTACATAATAGATAAAGAGTTTACACTTCCTTAGTTAAATAGTTACATTATGTCTTTGTATGATTAGTTGATCTATTATTTGCTTTGTTTAAAAATAAACTAACATAAAGAAAGGTGACGGTCGTTACTATTAGTTTATTATAGTTTAAGAAAATCATGTTTTTAATTTATTAATATAGGTACCTAAATGTTTTCCATTGAGCAACACGACTCGGCTCAATTTCTGCGTTTGATTTACAGGCCACAGAAAAACTGCAATAGTATCTATTATTGATTTGTCCTTAACTTACTTTTCTAAGGTATGTAATGCTTACCTTAATATTTAAATATCGCATAGAAACTCGCCTAATTTTGCAACACACTTTCAATCACAATCTGAATGATTTTGAAGGATAATGCTTGTCCATTGCTTCAAATGTTTGAAAAATTTGTCTGCTCAACAACATAAACAACGCAATGAATGTTGTATTTTTTTTTTATTGCTGAATGTTCTCTTGACCTCGATCACGCCTGATGGAAAGCGATGGATGAGGTCTATGATGGAACGAGCATGCCCAGAAGATGCCTAAGGCACTGGACCTCCCACGCATCGACGAAAAACAGCTGTGCAGGCTGCTTGACGCCGGACTCCTGTGGGAGGGTGGTCGCAAACCAGGCGGGCGTTAGCCTTACCACATAGCAAGGGAAGAATTGGCTAGTCAAATAAGGTGTTGGGTGTGACTGTCCAGGATGCGCTGAACGCTCGGTTCAGTTATGTAACTGGCGGAACGAACTGCGCTACACGATGAGGCTTCTTAATGCATCTCAAACGCGTTGAACTGTCAAAATGTAGGCCATTACTACTGATTGTGTTACGCAATTACCCAGCAGGTAACGAAATATTGCCATCGTTTACTCTTCCCGTCTTACATAACCATTCAGAAAGAGGGTAATAAATTTCAATTAATCAAAAAGTTTGTTTTACAAATAAATTTAAACTAAATTTTAGGGTTTTGGGGTAAGTAATTTAAATAAAATCCTTTATACTTGACGAGGATAATGACAGTAAATTAACTTAAAGGGAAATGTTGGCTTAGCTGATACCTATCTTTCAATGCGGGAAGCTACTACGTCAGAAAACTTTTCATTTGTGGCAAAAAAAGTATATGCGTTTTTGAAGCTTATTGCAGAGTAGTAGAGTTTAAAATTTCCTTTGAACCGACTTCCAAAAAGGAGGAGGTTATATGTTCGACTTTATATATGTTTTTTTTTTAATGTATGTTCACCGATTACTCGAAGACGGCTGGACCGATTCCAAAAATTCATTTTTTATTTGAAAGGGTATACTCTCGAGGTGGTTGCATTATCATCAATTTGGAATCTGATGAGAGGATCCCATGGAAATCGAGGGGAACCCTCAAATTTTATTGGCACACCTATAGCGATTTGAGTATTTTTTAAAGAAACTTGTGCATTTGCTCTTGGAGCACCATTTAGTGAAGTGGAACTGATGATGAAGACCACAGATGGCCATCGGAACTACTCAATAATAAGTATTTCACGGGTTGCGATTCGATTAGGTACTTTGGTTGCTAAGCAATTTATGCTCGTTACAATGCGTATGGTGAAGTGGAGCTGATGGTGACTTCTCAATCAACTCCAGTTCTCCTGGTTCTTACTAGGAGAACTCCTCAACAATTAACGTCCCTGCACCGGGAAAAGCAATATTTTGTAAAAGGTGAAGGTGAAAAATAAAAACTTTTTTACAAAAAAAACAACCGACTTTCAAAAAACACTATAAAGTGAAAAATAACTTTAATTTCGGAAGTCGGTGGCAAAAAACTAAAATACAAATCCAAAGATAACCACTTCCGAAGTTTTTATCCAATATCAGTTTTCTAGTCTTCTTCAGTATGAAGAGAAGGTTTTTGTTCTGTGGCATGATTACAGGCCAATTTGTGCCTAGTGTTATCAATGTTAGGGTAGGTAGAAGAGTGTTCTTGCGGAAGCCGCAGAGCCTTGCGGAAGCCGCAGAGAGCGATGGCCGTCAGGGTCGTTCGGGGCTATCGCACGATCTCCTACGAGGCGGCTTGCGTACTGGCTGGATCCCCGCCCTGGGACCTGGAGGCGAAAGTACTTGCGTCACTGTACCGGTGGCGTGAGGAAGCGCGGGCGCGAGGCGAAAGGCTGATGCAGCGCCATATGGAGCTGCGTCGGTCTCAGCTTCGCGAAGTCCTGGTGGCGGATTGGCGGGACAGGCTTTCACGCCCTACCGCCGGCCTCGGTACCATCGGGGCGGTCCAGCCAGTGCTCGAGCGCTGGCTCGGGAGGAGGCACGGCTCCCTGTCGTTTCGGGTGACGCAGGTGCTCTCGGGGCATGGTTGCTTCGGGAAGTACCTGTGTCGCATAAACAGGGAGCCGGACGCCCGGTGTCACCACTGCGTCGACTGCCGGGAGGACACGGCGTGGCATACGCTGGCAGAGTGTGCCGCTTGGGAGGAGCCGCGCCGTGCCCTTATCTCAGAAGTAGGCAGTGACCTGTCGCTGCCGGCCGTGGTCGAGTCGATGGTCGGCAGCGAAGAGTCCTGGGACGCGGTGGTTTCCTTCTGCGAAACGGTCATCTCGCAGAAGGAGGCTGCGGAAAGGGAGAGGGAGATCTCGTCCACTCACCCGGCCCGCAGCAGACGCACCGGGCGTCGGCGGAGGGCGGACAACGCCCTCTTCCAGCCCCCCTAAATGGGTCCAGGGGCGACGGACTCGGGGACGTCCGTCGCCCCCCACACATCAGGACCCGAGGTGGCGGCGCGTAGTGTTCCACGCGCGCCCCTCTTAGACGTCACGGGGGGAGTCAAACACCTCACTCCCCCCCCTGACCCGACGAGGCCCGCAGTGGCGGGCCGGCACCAGTCGGGGGTTGCGGAAGGATCGTACGTTCCCGCGACCCCCGGCGTAGGTGTGGGACGGAACACCGGGGTGGTTTTTAGTCAGTAAGAGTCTGACAGACCCCGCCGCCCACCCCAGGGCGGCGGACATCCATGAGGATTTTCCACCCCGGAACAAAAAAAAAAAAAAAAGGTAGAAGAGTGTTAAGTACCTTATTAAGAACATTTGCTACACCTAACCACCGGCCATATTCCAAAAGCATTTATTCTAGGTACCTACCGCTGTCGTTATTGCTGCTAACAGTGTATCAGTGTAGTGTAATCAGTGTATAATGTTCCCACTGCTGGGACACAGGCCTCCTCTCTGTGAGAGGGAGTGGACTGTAAACTACCACGCGCGCTCAGTGCGGGTTGGTAGATGTCACATGTCTTCAAATTTTTGGTTCTAGGATAAGCCGGTTTCCTCACGAGGTTTTCCTTTACCATTTTGAGAGCAGTGGTGATAAAATTATGTACAGTCAGCAAAAGAGTTAGGTATGCAGGATCGTCGGACATAGTTGAAGTTTATTAATAAACCGATGGATGTTGTCGACTGAAATTTAATTTGATAATGCGTTGTTTGTTTTCTATTAATAAAATAAAATTTTATTCGACAACAACCATCGGTTTATTACTAAACTTCAACTATGTCCGACGATCCTGCATACCTAACTCTTTTGCTGACTGTACATAAAGTGTACCGCCTGTCTGGGTTTGAACCTACGACCACCAATGCTCTGCGTTCACACCAATATAGTATAGATAAAATAATATCAAACTGGTACAGGTACGTATATAAGGTCACCACTCGCTCACGAAACACGCAATGGGAACTTATTTAATATCATAACACCATGGTAAATATTGTCATAAATATCAGTAAGTTTATATCACGTCTCTGTCACGTTTGTGACGCATCTTCTAAAAATAGATACCATTTGGTTTATTCCTCTTTCTTGTCAAATATTTACAAAAGAATTTATCCGTCAATCAAAATAACAATCTTATTGTCAACACGAACGGCAGGAGAAAATAATCTGTGAAGGACGATTTCAATTTTACGGAATTTGTCGGAGTGGATATAAGCGTAGCTAAGATTGGGAACTGGGCGCGCATTAAGCAAGAAACGAAGTCTGGGATGACCGGTATCCCGTGAATCTAGGCGCAGTTTATACATTACTAGCTGTTCCCCGCGGTGTCACACGCTGCGCGGCTCCTAAGGGTCGTAGCGTGATGTTATGTTATATAGCCTATAGCCTTCCTCGATAAATGGACTACCCAACACTAAAAGAATCATTCAAATCGGACCAGTAGTTTCAGAGATTAGCGCGTTCAAACAAACAAACAAACTCTGCAGCTTTATAATATTAGTATAGATATTGTAAAAAAATATTTTAACTGGTATAATTAACTAGGGAGAAAAGAGAGAAATAGGTACGTTCAGGGCATCCGACCGGAATAAGTCTTTAAAATTTATCATCTGCCAACCCTTGTCCCGGTTAGACTGGAAGCCTACCCCAATATATGTTGGGGTAGGCTTCCAGTCTAACCGGATTCAGCTGATTACCAGTATTTTACATGGAGCGATTGTCTATCAGACCACCACAACCCAATTGCTGGGTAATATGATACCCCTTAGGAAGACTGGTTGTCAGACTTTCGGGCTTCTGACGACCCGTAACGACTGTCGAAGATCCATGAATGACAGCCGGGACCAACGGCGTAACGTGCTTTAATATTAAATAATTTAATTAAATATGGTCACCCATTCACAGACCAACTGCGGCAAGAATAGCTTAACCTGATCGATCGACCTTTGCGGCTGTTATTTCTTGGAAGCCACCACCAGTACTTTCCTATTACGTGTCAAGCATCAAAAGGCAACATCCATAGCTAATTTCATGGACATTCAACCGAAGTCTCATTGGTACAAGTTGCCAAACACATTTGAAGTTTGCTAATCAAACAACATTCTGCGGCCATTAAGAAGGTAAATCAATTACTATGATTGCTTCGGTCGGGAGTGCCTGGGTCAGTCACAGTCTGTTAGTGTTAATCATAGGAAATAACAAGCAACTTTATTGAACTGGTTCTAACTGAGGCACTTTCAGCGTGGCAAAGTTCTTTGCGAATACACACACAAACTTAAGCGCAAAGTACCCGTGTGTTGTCTGTAAACAAAACTTTTTGTTCGAATGTACTTGTATCTCAACACTTTTGATGACATAAAGTCGATAGTTTTGTCGTGAAAACTTATAATGGGGACTGAGAGACACACTTTTGCTTTGAAAATATTATCTATACTAATATTATAAACAGGTATTTGTTTGTAAGTTTGTACGTAGAGGTCATTTTCGGAACTACCAGTCGGATTTGAAAAAATATTTTTGCATTTGATAGCCCAATTCTTGAGGAAGGTTATAGGCTATTTAACATCACGCTACAACCCATAGGAGCCGATTATATTTATCATTGTAGTAATTAATATTTTTGTAAAAATTATATTTGTCGGATTGGCCCAGACATCAGAAGTAAAACACAAGTTTATTCAATTGAACAATCAGTTATCTTAAATCTAGAAAATACAGAAATGAAATACTAAAACTAATAACGGCAAAAGGCGGTCACATAGGGCAGTACTGACTGTCAGGGACAGTGGTCCATGCACCCACCGCAATAAGGATAGTACTAATTGTCAGAGACAGCGTTCCACATCCAATAATCGGGCAGTACTGACTGTCGAGAGACAGTGGTCCGTGCACCACGACGCAACCGTTGGAAATGCGTACCGATCAAACAGCGCAGCTCCTTATAAAGGCGATCGCTAGTGGGGGGGAAACCGTTACAATATTTTACTGGATTGGATACCAAGTCCTTTAGGCCAAATGATCGATAGAGTGAATGATTTGCGTCTGGTGCACGTTCCACTAGCGCCATCTAGTCGCCGTCTCTCACAGCTGCTAATCAATGTGTCTGCCGACATATTTAAACGGTTCGCCAGCACACAGGTAATACTGTGTTTTTTATACTTATAAATTAATAATAAAAAATTTTGTCAGTCGATCTCAACAGATAAAGTGTTTTATATGTCAGTGACTTGATCAGACTATCTTAAATAGATGAATAACCAATAGGAGTTGGTCATAAAGACCGAAAAATATTTCTGTTTTCTATTATTATACTATACTCGTATTATACTTTTATTGTTTCTAAAACTTGCGTTTTTTGCGTTTTGGTCATGCCCCTTAATAATAATATATAATTGTAAGTCCAATTGTTACCTACTATTACTACACTATTGTATTAGGTAAGCCTGTGATGATAGTGTTATGTGTATTAAAATAAATAATTTACAGTAGTAGGTACCTATGTACAGTCAACAAAAGAGAACTTATCTCTTTTGTTGACTGTACATAGGTACCTACTACTGTAATTTATTTATTTTAATATGCGGGATCATCGGATATAGTTGAAGCTTAGTAAGAAACCGATGGATGTTCTCGAATAAAATTTAATTTAATTATTAAAAAACAAGCAGCTCATTTATTAAATGAAATTTCAGTCGACAACATCTATCGGTTTCTTACTAAACTTCAACTATATCCGACGATCCTGCATACTTATCTCTTTTGTTGACTGTACCTAGCAGGTTCTTTCGCACCCAAAAATTTAATCTAGTTGAACACGTT
Source organism: Oligia latruncula (assembly GCA_948474745.1). Lineage (NCBI taxonomy): Eukaryota > Metazoa > Arthropoda > Insecta > Lepidoptera > Noctuidae > Oligia > Oligia latruncula. Next base: position 6,150,560 of record OX419691.1, on the reverse strand, counting down.
GACGTTGACCTGGAATCCCTGGATGTTTTCGTCGGGTTTATTTTTCATTTGCTCTAAACAAATTAGAGATCTACTGGACATGCAGATTCTAAACACTGAGCAATGCTTGGCATGTTACGGTTTCGAATTCATGATAAACACGCGATAGCGTTTGATGAATAATCTATTGCGAATCTTTTTACGTAATTATTGAATTTTCCGAAGCTTTTTAGGGTTCCGTACCCAAAGGGTAAAAACGGAACCCTATTACTAAGACTTCGCTGTTCGTCCGTCCGTCCGTCCGTCCGTCCGTCAGTCTGTCTGTCACCAAGCTGTATCTAATGAACCGTGATAGCTAGACAGTTGAAATTTTCACAGATGATGTATTTCGGTTGCCGCTATAACAACAAATACTAAAAACAAAATAAAATAAATATGGGGGGCTCCCATACAACAAACATGTTTTTTTTGGCGTTTTTGCCTTGTGGTACGGAACCCTTCGTGTGCGAGTCCGACTCGCACTTGGCCAGTTTTTTTTTGATGTTTTGTCAGTTTTTTTCCTACTTTCTGTGACTTCTAGACCTACTTTCCATTTTAATCTAATAATGTTTTCACTAAGCTCCAATTATTTGATACATAAGCCTGTTTTATAATTATAACGCAAGTGTCTTGCCTGAGCCTTTTATAAAATTGAAGTAACAAATTACTTGCACGGTTTAAAAGCTGTTTAGATGTCGGCTTCAACGATATGACAGAGACAATTAAATTGACCGTGTAAATCAGGCTTTACTTCAAAATATTATTTACCTACTGTGCAAAAGGGCCTATACTTAATTAGTTCTATCATAAATCTTGTCACGATCCAGTAGGTACTACTCGGGAACCGACCAAGTTTAAAGGAACGGCGAGAACTTGTTATACTGCAGGAAACTATTACCTTATTTATGAGAAATATGATAATAAAGGAGGTCGAATATTAAATGTGTATTTTGGTTGAAACCTTCGTGGTTGAGATTTGAAACCCTTTCGATTCTACTGACATGTTACGATATGATTTGAAAGACGATATAAGACAGGATCTTACAATATAATATATTGTTTTCATCATGTAAGATTTTGACAACTGGCGAAATGTGGGTGTACCAAGTTACCTACGCCTTAAAACCCTTCGGGAATTGTACGCGTGATTTATGCTACAATAACGTAGATTTTGACCTATTTATTTAAAATAGAAGGAAGGACAAAGTTACCTACAGTCCAATCCACCAAAGATTTCATAGAATGGTTCGTCAAAAAGTGTGTTCATATAATAAGCTATAATTAAGTTTTTTTTTAAACGGTTTCTATGACCCAGATTACTGAACCACTGGAAAGTGGCTTATAAATCTGGGTCAATTTTATGAATTTTATGGTAAGTTTTATAAAAATTGTATTCTATAAAATTGTAATAGGTTTATGGATGTTTTGTAGAACTGTCCCATGGACCTATTGCAAAGCGCAGTATAAAGTATAGCTAGATAAGATATAATCAAATCAAATCATTTATTTCAGATAAATATCCATATAAATCAAACCAAAATAAAATCGAAAATTCATAAGATAAGATATTTATTTTTTTATAAAACATGAGTATTGCAATAGATTTGCATGGTCTTAGCGTCTGTATTTTTTTGTCTTTTAGCTTAAAAAATTGCTTTCCGTATTAAGTATTCTAGAATAGGTACTAGCTCCCACTCTCCCAGGGAATCCAGAAATTCCCTTTCATCCCATTCAGAGGTGTAAACAGGAATATTAATAATATGCAACAAAGTGCTTTAATAAATAAAATATGAATGCCTCGACCCAACTTCCATTACGCGCTCGTATCAATATTAATGACGCCGTCAATCAATACCATGCAAAACCACGGCAACAAGTGTTAGAGTAATTGGCTGCTTACTGTGTATTTTTTATTTATTTATTTCTTTTGGAAGACTTACAGCTTAACAAAACAGACTAAGAAATTGAAAAAGAGACCGACAGTAAAAAAAACACAAAAAAAAAAACAATAAAAAACAGTTTTAAACTAATGAACTAACTATGTTGTGAACTAGTGTTTGGTTTGGGGTAGTTTTAAAGTTTATATAAATATCACGGATATATTTTTATAGGCATAGACAGATACATATATAAAAGGAGTGAGTTGTGGAGGTCAGATAGGCAGTCGCTCCTTGTAAAATACTGGTACCTACTCTGCTACATCCGGGTAGACTGGAAGCCGACCCCGACGTTGGGCTTACCCAACTACGTTGGGGTCGCCTTCCATAATCCGCCTAGCCTTAGGCAGATTATGGGGCAGATATTTAAATATTTATAAGATAAAAGAGAGCCAGATATCTGAACAGAGAGGTGTCGGGTCGCCTTTGCCCAGCATTGGCATAATAATGGCTAATAATAATACGATAGATAGATTACTGGAGTATATGATATACTGTACAGACAGTATATCATTATAATCAAGTAGTCTATCTCAGCGTGTGTGAATGGTCATCGATTTCATTTACGTCCTAGGTCATTTAATGAACCCAGATGAAAAGTAGTCTATAAAGTGCCAATTTTCATCCAAATCAATTCAGTGTTTAAAGCAGGATTGAGTAACAAACAAACAGAATTCACAAATGTTGATATTAGTAGGATGTGAATATAACGTTTTGGGAGATGGTAAACAAATCAAACCTAGGAAGAAGATTCAATCAAATCAGCCTTTTGTAGTCCACTGCTGGACATAGACCTCTCCCAGGCTACGGCACAATACCTTGCCCTCTGTCTTCTGCATCCAGTCTGTCCCAGCCATCTTCTTAAGGTCGCCGGTCCATCTGGCTGGGTGCGTCCCACACTACGCTTGCCGATACGCGGTCTCCACTCCAGGACTCGTCTGCTCCACCGGCCATCGTTCTTTCGACAAACTTGGCCAGCCCACTGCCACTTCAGCTTGCTTAATCTGTAACCTATGTCGGTAACTCTAGTTCTTTTCCGGATAATTCAATTTCTGATTTTATCCTTCAAATAAATAATGTTTGACGGAGGTATATTAATATGTAGTAAGTACACTAAGTACATCTACATTCCTTGAGTTACTTTTAAGTCTATGTAAAAGGAAAGGTTCTCCAAAAGGAAATAAATATTAATAAAGTAACATTGTAACAATTAATCTCTATTAAACGAAAAACCCATTGGCTTTACATCCCTTTAATAAAGATGTACGGTTAAGTCCTCGTTATTAATTTATCTATGCGTATAAAAGTCAAAGGATTAGGTCAATTGATTATCTCATTCATCAGGTCCCCTAACATAAATAAAGTTGGCATAATAAGGCAGGGTTTCAGTCCGAAACTTGCTAAGCCGACAATATATTTATTAGAGTTTTCACCAACACTAGGCGACATCTAAAAAAAGCTATTGGATTTTCAACGCTAGGCTGTGGGCCGAAAGTTGAAAATCCAGCAGCGGAGTTTTATTTAGGCGTTCGTTTTGTGTTAGTGAAAACGGGCATTAGGGTAGTTTTTCAAAGGTGTTTTTATAGGAGGAAAAATTCTATAAAGCTTGTAAGTACCTAATGGCTTACCTGTAGGTCGAGTTACATTCTCTCACGAAGTCATGACCCATGTTTTGTAGTGATTTATGAGGTGGCTCGAATAATAGACCCGATTTCTTTCCATGCTTGTTGTAAACTGTGATTTATGCTATACTAGCTTTTTCCCACAGCAAAATTATCCTACAGGAACGTAGTACCGGAATAAAAAGTATCCTACGTCCTAACCCACGTCATGGTCTACCAATGTGCCAGTTTCATTGAAATCCATTCAGCCGTTAGGGCGTCAAAAATAATAGACAAGCAGAGTTACTTTCGCATTTAATAAATTAGTCTACGCTCACCAAAATAATAATACTATCGCACGATTACAGGCTGCCTGCAACCGATCCCGGTCAGCGCACTATATGCCACAGCTGGCATAGCTCCACCACAACTCCGAAGAGAAGTTGCATGTACAATGGAGAAACTCAAACAGGAATCTGACACCCACTAGCTGACGCACAGCTACCAACGCAACGGCTAAAAAGCAGACAAAGCTTCTTACAATTGACAGCGTCTCTGTAAACCCGACCGACGCCCGTTGCAAGCTGTGGCAGGATTTCCCCTTACTACCTACCACCAAAGGACCATCTCCCTGCAGGGTGTAACCTTCCGTGGGCCACTTGGAAGTCTCCGGACCGTCTCCGGACACAAGTGGGGAGGTTGAACTTATGTTCAACCTGGTAAAGTGCTACCTTGGCGGAACGGGAGGAGGGTGTGATTATGGAGCAAAATCACAAACCATGCTCCACCTCCTATCCTGCCCTTTGTGTCCCAAAACATGCAGTCAAAGTGACCTCTGCGCTGCCACCGACAACGCCGTGGAAGTGGAAATGTTTTGGGAAAACAAGATTTAAAATACAGTCGTGCCAGCAGCGACACGAAAAAGATGATAATACTATCGAAAATACGTCTGTCAAGCGTGGTGAATGCTTGAGTAATTTCTCACGATCTCCTAAAGGTCCATGAGTCATCATCATCCTTATCCTAATTAATTTTAGGTCGGCACAGCATATTTTCTTTTTCCATACCCGCCTCTTTCACCTCTTTCGAGCGATAGCATCTAATGGTCAAAGTCAAATCTTTTATTTTAAGTAGGCCATTAAAAGGCACTTTTAACGTCAAGGTTTACAAAAAAATTTAATTGATTCTTGGTGCTAAAAGTCATTAATTTTAATAACTTAGATCCATACATAATATTATAAATGCGAAAGGGTGTCTGTCTTTTACCTCTTCACGCTTAAACCGCTGAACCGATTTATATAAAATTTGGTATAGAGATAGTTTGAGTCCCGCGAAATGACATAGAATAGGTAATATCCCGATATTCTGACGACCCCGCGGGGCGCTGCTAGTAATACATAAAATCACGCGCATATACACACACACGGTTTTTCTTGATGCATCATTTTTCATGCTTTTTGGGCTAATATTATATGCCGAGATACAGGACTCGTCCTAATTCGGCTACAGATGCTCCCATGTTATATATTCCCAAATTCTAAATTATAACATAAAATAAATCTTAAATAAAAATAAATGATCGATGTTTGGTGAAATAAATCATAAATGATCATAGTTCAAGTATCCCACATACTAGGACTATGATCATTTATGATTTATTTGTACGGATGGTAAAACATATATGAAACTTTGATTTATGTAAACTCGATGACACGCGCTTCGTTAGGACTCAATGGAGAATTCATTAGTCAAAGCAGTGTACGGCGGGAGCGGTCATTAATCCGCTTGCCGAACTCTGTGGAAATGGGAGCTGTTGGCATTGCTATCCTGTTTAGAAGATTCCATGTCAACCTAAATGTGGACTGCGGGATACCATAAAAAAACCGGCCAAGTGCAAGTCGGACTCGCACACGAAGAGCTCCGTACAAAAGGTAAAAAACGCCAATAAAAACACGTCCCGCGGGGGGCTTCGCCGTCTATGTCGACGGAGCCCCGCTAACCGAACCTCGGGGTGCCCTTCGCTCGCTCTTGCATCATACGTCGCCTATTGCGTTTGGGATTTCATCCATCGGTATTTCGTCCATTCGGGATTTCGTCCTTTCGGGCATTTGAACATCGGTATTTTGTGTTTCGATATAACGACTATCGGCATTTAAAACTTTCGGTATTTTGAATTTCGGTCTTTTGGACGTCGGTATTTCAATCATCGGTATTATGAATCTTCGGGATTTTGATACGTACCCTAGAAATACACACGGTGAAAATTTCAACTGTCTACCTGTTACGATTCATGAGATACAGACCACTGACAGAAAGTTAGTGATAGGGCTTCGTTGACACCTTTTGGGTATGGAACAGGCACTTTGAACGCCAAAAAAAAAATCGAATTGATAACCTCTTCCTTTTTTGATGTCGGTTAAAAATTACAATAAAATAGAATTGATTCTAATCGCCCCTTCCAAAAGGTATGGAGAAGAAACTCCACCGTTACTCTTTTAAAATGTAGGAGGTACTTAGTAGGAGCCCGGTATTTTGATTCGTGCTCGGTTGATGACAATAGGCTCGCCCTCTATTTCCAGGTAACTGACGAGATGTAGGTATGTGTGCCATAGGTACACCTGCCTAACCCTTCGGAGATTACAGGCGTGATGTTATGTTTAATTAACATTAAAAAATAAACTATTCAAGAATGTACTTCGGAGAGTGTGCGTAGGAGCTCCATGACCTGATCCCAACATCGCCCTTTTACCACCGGACAACAAGACGTACTGCAGCGTACCATCCGCACTTGGTTGATATCCCCACGAGTCGTACTCAGCGCTTCTCCTCCACTTTTATTATGCGCACAGCCAAAGTGTGGAACTCTCTGCCGGCATCTGTGTTCCCTCCCACATTTAACCCGTCTGCCTTCAAAGCAAGAGTGAACAGGCATCTTCTGGGCACGCTCGTTCCATCATAGACCTCATCTATCGCTTACCATCAGGCGTGATCGGGGTCAAGAGCGGGCCCATTTAGTAATAAAAAAATAAAAAAAGAATTTTCCAAGTTTTACTATTCAAAAGTAAAATTTAAATTGCAGTTCTCGATAAGATTCCTTACCATTCCAATACGTCAAAACTTCGATAAAATGGGTGCTAGAGCGAACTCGAATTGATCTTTAAATTTTAATTGTACCTACTACTCAACTTTTGTAAAAGCAGAAGAGGGGAAGGTTGAAACCTGGCTTCAATTAAAATTATATTTTACTCACTTTGCTGAAGAGCTTGTTAAGTAATTAATGACTGGTGTGACTGCCTACTATTTTTGATGAGCTCGTGAAATTAGTAGGAAGGAATAAATTTGTTGAAGGTCGGGAGGAGAGTGGGGGGGGCTGGGGGTGTAAAGTTGGCTTAGTCTGCGGTCGGGACACGTAATCTACAGTTGTTTCAGACATTTTGGAGTAGGTAATTTATCTTCGGTTTGATATGTAGAGCTTTACATAATCACGTTATGTATTACTTGAAAAGGGGCTCGTGGCTTAAACATAACAGCCACACGGGTCGATCTTGCCGCGGTCGGTTCGTGGATGGGTGACCATCTATTACATATCGAGACCCCTCCTTGCGTGAAGCCTAAAAGTCTGGCAATAACAAGTCTTACCAAGGGCTACCAGTGTTACCCAGTAACTGGGTTGTGGAGGTCAGATAGGCAGTCGCTCCATCTAAAATACTTCATCTGCATCTAGTTACACTGGAAGCCGACCCCAACATAGTTGGGAAAAGGCTAGGCGGATTGATTGATTTATTACTTGAAAAAGATTGAGTACCTACTTGTCCAAAAAAAACTGGCCAAGTGCGAGTCAGACTCGCACACGAAGGGTTCCGTACAAGGCAAAAACGCCGAAAAAAACACGTTTGTTGTATGGGAGCCCCCCTTAAATATTTATTTTAATTTTATTATTAAAGTAAAAAAACAACTGAGTATTTTGTGAATATTTCAAGGGTAGGCACTTGTTGTCATTATTGATATCGAGCAAAAAAGGGCAAAAAAATCGCGTTTATTGTATGGGAGCCCCATTAAATATTTATTTTATTTTGTTTTTAGTATGTTTTATTAAAGCGGCAACAGAAGTACATCATTTGTGAAAATTTCAACTGTCTAGCTACCGCGGTTCTTGAGATACAACCTGGTGACAGACGGACGGACGGACGGACGGACGGATGGACAGACAGCGAAGTCTTAGTAATAGGGTTCCGTTTTTACCCTTTGGGTACGGAACCCTAAAAACAGTTGCTCAAAGGTTACAAACATAATATGGAACTAATTAGGGCTTTCAAACTGCTATTCCTTCGCAAAACTATTTTTTGTCTAGACTACGTAAGCCAGCATTTAGGTATGTTGGGGTAAGATCGTTGCTGGGGTAAGACCGTAGGAATCAAATTCTTTGCCTGCAAAATTAAATTTTGCTCTGATCTTCGCCGTAACAGAATAAAAATAATGAGGGAGAACAACAATGTTTATTACTGCATTAAAACATTGCCACATTAAGTGGGAATTTGATTCATACGGTGGTATACCAGTGCCGACCTTACCCCAATACCTATACTTTATTTCTCTTCAATACTATTTTATTTTTGCTAGACAGAAAACTAACTAGAAATATAATATATATTATAAGTATATATTAAAGTAAATAGTATGTATGTGTATATAACCTATTTATGTATTTGTGTACCTAGTTTTAATAGTTTTTTTTTTAATTTTTATCATTGTTCCTCTCAACCAAAGCACCTACCATTTAATCTCTTCACCACCCTTGGTTGACTGGTAGAGAATGCCTAAGGCATTAAGTCCGCCTTTGTACCTTTTTGTGCAAAAAGTTTAAATAAATAAATAAATAAATAAAAAAATACAAAAAAAATTGTGGTGCAGCAAAATACCAAAACAGAAAACTCGGACGAAAACGCTTCAAGAATTCAAATGACTCGTAAACTCATGTACCCGCAATATTTTATTCGACAGGGGCGATTCGCTCGTCGAAGTCATAAAACCCGCACAACCGATACTACATACGATAAATAGAACAGCCCTGTTGACTTTAACATAATCGGACGATAAATACACCTATAATTCTCGGTATTATCCCGAAAAAAGGTGATTCGGAACGTCACCCGGTTGTGGGAGCGTTTGATATTCGGAATACGCACTTTTAGTCCGCTTTTTTATTGTCCTAACTTGAAGGATTGAGGTCTATCTCTTGAACACATTTATATGCGTGGCCGCCAACGATTATGGCAGTATAAAGTCATTTTGATGATATTTTTGTGGGGTCCTTATTTGCTTTTCTGGAATAAAATGTTCAATAAAAAATAAAATGGGCGTAAATCATTTTTATTTAGATCGTCGCGTCGGTTCGTAAAAATGCTTTAGAAGCTTTTGGTTTTTGAAATTCTCATTGTGTTGTTGCATGCTGAGAAAGTACTTCAGTCGGGGAAATTTTTAGTGTAGCAGGTTGACACTGTGTTATAGCCATTTTATACGACTGTTAAAAATGATAGTAATTTGTAATTTTCCCTGAATTTACATAAAATATTCATGCCGCACTACTAAGAAGCTAATACACAATCGAAGCGGCTTCAGACACAGCCAATAGATCAACACATTCTATTTATCTTATTCGATTACGTCTGCACACCAGGGCCGTCGAAAAGGGTATTGATTAGTAATTAGTTTCATCCAGCGGTTGAGTTAGAGGTTCATTAGATGTCGGACGAAGGTCTGCCTGGTAAATTAATTTTAACCATTCACTGGCACGAATTCCGGTGTAATGATACAATGGCCTACTTTTGCTAATAGCCTTTTGAGATTAGATTTTTTTTGGCTTTTAACATCACATTATTTGTATTTCTAGACAGTTTAATACATTAGATGTTACTGGGTACTTACTAGACAAGAGGATTTTCACCTTCAGAGAAACTTGTATCAATCGATTCGCAGACCCAGAGAGGGCAAAGAAGTATTCACAGAAACTGAAATCCGATCTCGACCTATTTACCCGATTGCTCCAGAAGGAGGGTTACGTTTTTCGAGTGTATGTATGGATTGGCTGAGGCATAAGGATGGTGAAATGGATGGAAAGTAGCGAAGGTTTTGGAACCTACAACCAGGTTTTCAAATTGAGTAATCAATTTCAATCAAAATCAAAGGGTTTTAAAGGAAATTCCTAATCCATTGCTTCATAGGTTTGGAAGAATGTATTTTTCTTTGGCACGCTCTGTACCACTGTACAGCCAAAGTGTGGAATTCTCTGCCGGCATCTTTATTCCCTCCCACATTTAACCCATCTGCCTTCAAAGCAAGAGTGAACAGGCATCTTCTGGGCACGCTCGTTCCTTCATAGACCTCATCTATCGCTTACCATCAGGCGTGATCTGGGTCAAGAGCGGGCCCATTTAGTAATAAAAAAAAATTAAATAACTGACTGGATAAACAGATACATACAAAAAAGGAACACTAACACTTCGATTCCCACCCAGGACAAATGTTTGTGTGATGAGCATGATCATTTGTTCTGTGTCTGGGTGTAATTTATCTATATATGTATGTATTTAGAAATATATAAGTATGTTTATCAGTTGTCTAGTACTCATAACACAAGCTCTGCTTAGCTTGAGACTAGACGGCGTTGTGTGATAGTTGTGGAATATTATTATTATTATTACTAAGAGCGGTTTCGCACTACATCCGATCCGAATCCGATTTGAAGATCCGACTTCAATCCGAATTGGAAAAGTTCTAAATTCAGACGGATAGAGTTCGGATCTAGTGCGCAACCCCAAATAGGACTATGGTCACTTCGGACCAGCATTTATCAGATTCGGATCGGATGTAGTGCTCGTCCAGCTACAAGGACGAAATCCTCAGTCATCCGAAAACGTGCCCTTATTACGAGTAACTGCGGTCGAATGGTATCGCTTATTTCTATGAACAATAGAACGACTAGCAAAAGTGAAAATTAAAATGTTTCAAGCTCGAATACTCGGATGTTGAATAAATTCTACAGGCTGATTAGTTAAACGAGGAGCATAATATTAAAGAAGGCTCTAAAGGGCTAATAAGTACATACTTATTTAGCAAAGCAACGTAACTTCTGGAAAGTTAAGTAAGCACATCAAGCTACCCGAAACTGTCAAATTTTCCCAATCAACATTGAACCTTATGCTTGAGCGATAAAGTTGAAAATCTATTAAAAAAAATTGACAGATTGTAGTAGCTTGATGTGCTGGTGTCTGTACCTATACTTTGACGTAGCCGTAAATAATTCTGGTTAAACTTTAGGGCTCAATGGAAGAAGAAAATATCAGGAAATGTTTTTTAACGCTGGCTATACAAGGTCTCATGATATGATCAGAAAGAATATTGATATTTATTATTCTAAAATCTCGTTTTACAGAATTTTCGTGTATTATTAAGTTCCTTGCCATGTATCAAATTTAAATTAGTTCGATAATATAATTAAATTCTACGAAGGTATAGAGGTATTAGGAACAGGGTGTAAAGTTCACTTATACTCTAAAGAAAAGGGAGGATCCTCCGACCAGACGGGTGTTGTGTCTGGCGGGCAACTGCCCGATGATTCATGTCGGGCTGTTGTATCTATGCTAGTTGCGCGGTAAACTTTGCTTGCGCGATGCAGGATTTTGCGTGACGTCAGTATGACGCGTTGTTCACATGTGGCGTTGTAGATACCGCTACATCACTCCCCCCCGCTACAAAGGTAACCGCGTTTGTGTTTGAGTTATTTTATAAGCCGATACATTTATGTTACTTACTGAAGTAAGATACCTCTATAATAAGTACTGCCTATCTAACACACAAAACCTCTTGTAACAATGGTAAGTATCAAAATCCATAAATCGATTTGGTTGAGAATCAGTACTTTATGAACGTCAAAATTACACAAGACAGTCCTCAAAACCTTTCACCAATGCCTAGTATTTTGGGCCAACAGACACAATTCTCACGTGCACAAACACCCAGACAGAACAAATATTTGTAGGCACACAACTATTTTGTACCGCAGATGCCAATTACTCACCCCCTGTACCAATCAAGCTGTTCAAATAATACCCAGTTGTCATTCACACTGTGGTTTGACGGTCAGGGCTGCGAGAAATTGATTTTTCATTGTTTTTATCAACCCTCAAAATCTGTGGAGGAAAGTATGGGCTGCACAACACACAATGTAGATAGATAGATAGATAAACCATTTATTTCACGCACACAAAAGACAGCGCAACACACAAAAGTACAATTAGAATGATACCCAGGTACATGAATATAATATGTATTTAATAAAAACTGGCCACACGAAGGGTTCCATACCAGAAGACGAAAACGCCGAAAAAAACGTTTGTTGTATGGGAACCCCCAAAAATAAAAAAAATATTTTTTAAATTATAAATATTTATTTTATTCTGTTTTTAGTATTTGTTGTTATAGCGGTAATAGAAATATATCATCTGTGAAAATTTCAACTGCTGTCACGGTTCATGAGATACAGCCTGGTGACAGACAGACAGACGGACAGAGGAGTCTAAGTAATAGGGTCCCGTTTTTACCCTTTTGGTACGGAACCCTAAAAACAAGGTTCCGATATAAAAACAAATAGAAAAACATACCTATCGAAATAATAGTGACACTATGACGAATACTTAAAATCAAATTAATAATGAACAAAAAAAAAAACCGACTTCCAAAAAAAACTACAAACTGAAAAATAACTTTAATTTCGGAAGTCGGTGTCTTAGGGATCAGTATTTTAGTTTTTGCCACCGACTTCCGAAATTAAAGTTATTTTTCAGTTTGTAGTTTTTTTTGGAAGTCGGTTTTTTTTTTTGTTAAAAAGTTTTTATTTCTCGCTTTTTAGTGGGTCTATTTATAATTTATCTAAGTCACAATAGCCTAATGTCAACTTGCCTATCGCCTTTTTATAAAATATTCCTTTTCTCGATGCAGGGACGTTAATTGTTGAGGAGTTCTCCTTTTATTAGTTTTTAGATTAGATGCTGATAATCCTGGCTGCAGCATCAGGCCAGACTTATGTCAACATTGCATTGAACTTAAAATTAGTCCTGTTTAAAATGAGCCCAAACACGACTACGGTGCTGTAATTTCAAGGTTTGTACTTTTTCTGATGCTCCTGGCTTCAGCATCAGGTCTTCGGTGTTCCTTAGTAACAGTACGTTTATCCACACATCGAGCCCTTTTCAATGAGCCTAAACACGATATATCTGCTGTTAGTTGTCGAGGAGTTAGGTACTCTGCAGACTATCCTGACTGCAGCATCAGGTCATGACTTGATGATCATGAGACCAAATGTGGCAAATGCCCTATCAAACATCAAAACAATTTACTAAAACAGTCCTTGCCTGTTCGAGTAACTTCTTACTGTTAAGGAGTTGTACCTTCCATCATCAGCCCAGCTACCTGAGATGGTGACAACCATACACAAATACACAAGATACTTCATAAAATATGCGAAAAACAATAGGTGAGCCTATAAAATTTGAGGGTTGCCCTCGATTTCTCTAAGATCCCATCATCAGATCCTAACTTGGTGACAATGGGACCACCTCAGAACTATCTACTTTCGAACGAAAAAAGAATTTTCAAAATCCGTCGACAATTGGCGGCGTATTCGATGAACAAACATACAAAAAAAAAAAAAAAAACATACAAACACCCGAACATAGTACCTCCTCCTTTTTGTAAAGTCGGTAAAAATACACAGTGCGGTGTGCGTCTCAAGGTTGCACCAAATGGGAGTCCAGTTCAGCATGTGTCAGGCAAATGTACCTGACGCTGATATTCTGCTGGATCCCTGCTGTGACACACGGAACGTTAAGCAGAGCAGATAGACAACAATGCCAACTGCTTCGAGTTTTTACTCAAATTGAAAGTTCTATAATCGATCAATTGCTATCAACACCAACTGATTTTACTAAATAGGTCAAAAATAACTAATGGCATAATAATTATATACCTAAGCAGTATAAAGGGCACTTTTTAACACACAGGATGATTCGTATAAAAAAAAGATAAAAACTTTTTACAAAAAAAAAACAACCGACTTCCAAAAAATACACTACAAATTGAAAAATAACTTTAATTTCGGAAGTCGGTGTCTTTGGTTCCTCATTTTCGTTTAATGACACCGACTTCCGAAATTAAAGTTATTTTTCAATTTGTAGTGTATTTTTTGGAAGTCGGTTGTTTTTTTTTTGTAAAAAGTTTTTATTTTTCACTTTTTAGTTGGTCAGTTTGTAATTACAAGCTTTTTTATCTAAGTTACAATAGCCTAATGTCAACTGCTCATCACATGTTACAAAATATTGCTTTTCCCGATGCTGGGACGTTTATTGTTGAGGAGTTCTCCTGGTAAGAGCCAGGAGAACTCCTCAACAACCACTCACCATACGCATTGTAACGAGCATAAATTGCTTAGCAACCATATTAAAGTAACCGAATCGCAACCCGTGAAATATTTGTCATTGAGTAGTTCCGATGGCTATCTGTGGTCTTCATCATCAGCTCCACTTTACCAAATGATGATTTCCGAGAGCAAATGCTCAAGTTACTTTAATTATTGAGTAGGCCACATGACGAAAGAGCATTGCTAGAAATGACGCGATTACTCAACTTAAATTCGGTTTCAAATTGACGCAAAAAAAATGTAAAACTACAATCTTAATTAGGTATTATTATTGTACGAACTGAACATTTTGGCATATTGAACCGTATGAAGTAAGTCCAACAAAAACTGCTGTAAATCGTCCAAACACAAGGTAGCTACTGTAAACTGTTGAGGAGTTCCCTTAACTGTCCTTCGTCTTCATCATCCGACCCCGAATGACAGTCACAACCATGTAGGTGTAAAGTTCTCATCAATACAAATTAATCAAGCCCAAACACAAGGTAACTGCTGTAAATCGTTGAGGAGTCCCCTCGACTGTCTTTCGGCTCCATCATCAGATCGACTCCAGGTCTTCATTAAATTGTAGTGCTTTAAAATACCTAATGAAAAAATTAACAAACGCACTAGTCGCTCCTACGATTTTCGAATGTTCCCCTCGATTTCACTGGGATGCCATCATCAGATCCTGGTTTCCTTATCATGGTACCACCCTTGGCATATCTCCTTTCCAACAAAAAAAGAATAATCAAAATCGGTTCATAAACGACGAAGTTATCCGCGAACACACATAAAAAAAAAAAAAAAAAAAAAATATACGGTCGAATTGAGAAACCTCCTTCTTTTTTGAAGTCGGTTAAAAAAGAAAATATTGCTTTGAATTGTTTATCTATTAATGCCTTCTCTAGGTTAGTTTTAACTCTTTAAAAAGCAAAAATGACATTTATGACAAATGCATGATGGAAGGTGCTGCCATCACATACTTTAAAGACTGGACTTATCATCTGCCTAGCCTTTTCCCAACTATGTTGGAGTCGGCTTCCAGTCTAGCCGGATGCAGCTGAATACCAGTATTTTACATGGAGCGACTGCCTATCTGCCTTCCACAACCCAGTTACTGGATAATACGATACCCCTTGATAAGGCTGGTTGTCAGACTTTCGGGCTTCTGACTACCCGTAACGACTGTCAAAGATCCACGAATGACAGCCGGGACCAACGGCTTAACGTGCTTTCCCATCCACACACCAACCGCGGCAAGCCTGATCGATCGACCTGTGCGGCTGTTACGATTTAGCCACGGGCCCCTCCGACTGACTGGACTTATCTATTTGTATAAAAATTAAATTGATACATTATTAAATATCATGCTCATAACAGTGTAGTTATTATTCAATACGCTTTAAATACAGTTTTGATATTCTATATTCTAAAAATACTCGTGAAATCATATCAATTCTTACAAAAAGCATGTCCCAATTACCACCTTATTTCCAAAACTGGCAACATAAAGACCTCCCCGAATACTTGTATCAAAATAATAATTCATTTAAATTTAAATATTTTCCGCAAACATTTGCCAAGTAACGAAAGCTGTGGTGGGATTTCAAATATAATCATTTATTTTTTAAATATTATTAACTATTTGTCTGCACTAGGCCACAAAAAATCCACGTAACAAAAGGGTGTGGGGGGGGGGTAACCATTTATTCTATTATTGAACTAATTGTGATTAATAATTAAATTTTAAATTTAACCACCAGATCAAAAGGTCAGGTGGTGGAAACAACAACTTTACCTTCAATGAACTTAACTTCTTTTTGTAAAAAAATAGTAATTTTCCCTATAGGTAAATTAATAAGTTCGTCGAATGTCAGTCAACGGAAACATAAACAGTTCAAAGCTAAACACAGTTCAAAGAAGTGACGTCACTGTTCAAAGTAATCTTTGAGGCACTCCATAATGTCTCATGAATAAATTACTGGCTGGTTTGAAAGAAAATAATAAAATGCTATTTTACTATTCACTTGCTTATTTACCGAAGGAAAATAAGCAAGAACACGTCCACGGAAAGTTTTCAATAGTCGGCTTACGTTCGAACAATTTGTTTTGAATCATCAATCGAGACGCTACGCCTAACAGGCGCTTTACTTTGTGTAAATTATTTCATCACCACTGCTCTCAAAACGGTGAAGGAAAACATCGTGAGGAAACCGGCATGTCCTAGAACCAAAAATTCGAAGACATGTGACATCTGCCAATCCGCACTGGGCCCGCGTGGTGGATTACGGCCCACTCCCTCTCACCGAGAGGAGGCCAGTGTCCCAGCAGTGGGAACATTATAGGCTGATTATGGTTATGGTTATATGTAATGAGAATAAAAAAATATATTTAAAAACCAATTTAGCGGCCTTATTCAACATTAAATTAACAAAAGTTAGTGAATGATCGGTATATTCAGTATCGATCACTTTGAATATTGAAAAAATATTAAAGTTTGATACAAATTCATAGTTCTTGGTCACGGTCTCACAAATTTTAAACCGAATTAAAATGAGACTACAAAGGACTTTGAACCTTGTAATCATAACTCACTATCACTACGTCCTATGTAACCTAGCTTCAAACCTTCTTCAAACACATTAAAACTGCAATAACATTAACCAAAAGATGGAAGCCATTCCCCAGAATTATATTTAGTAGTTTTTTACTTTATAGGTTAGCAAAGAAACGGCCCATATTGGTTACCTGAGCGTTAAACTAAAAGTTTTCCGGGTCATGTCGGCTTTTCTTATCTTTCATGTCACGCGAGCTAACACCTTGTAATACTATCTTCGCAGGCGCTGAGTCAGCATGTCTTGCATCGGGTGGATGGCGAGACAGTGGGAGGGCCAATGACCGCCTACAGCACCATACAATTCGTCGTACAGAAACATCACTTCGTGAGAGGGAAGATTAAGGTGAGTCGAATCTTATTTTTATTACAGCAATAAAATGAGTCGTTAGACGAAATCTTATGACTTAATTTTCCACGTTGCTATGGAGGTAAAAGTCAAAGAAATACCTTTTTCACTTCTCATGCTCTAAAAGTTCGTCTTTATGGTTGTGCGTAGGCGACATAAAATCGCTTTTTATGCTCTAGTGCATAAAGATTTTTTTTTTCTAAGACTAAGATATTCAAGCCCAACAACCACATGCACAATAAAACGTCGCAGATTAAAGTCGTTATTTTATTTCATTTGCTAAGTATAATTTATATTACTTCCGTGTTTTTTGTCGTTAATTTAATAAAACCAGATAAAATAGTAATGTCATTTATTATTTAAAATCGCAAAAAAACACTTTTTATGACTTGGCAGTATGAAGTAGGTACCCAAGTCAAATGACATGAAAATTTTTAAAAATCTTTTAAAAAATTCGTGGCGGGAATTAGATATTCTCTTCTTCAATTTTGCAACATTTTGGAACAGTGAAAATACTGTTATATATTTTATGCCTTTTCTTGCAATCGAAGTGAAAAGCAGAGTGTATAACTCAGGCATAAACGAGCCATTTTACCCCTCGACTTAACTATCCACTCTCACCTGCGGCTCGGGTCTCGGGGTGCAATGACTTCTTTTATGCACTAGTTGTACAATCTACTGTAATTTGTAAGCAATAAAATTTAAAAGTGATTTGACGTAAGTAGGTATTAGGTAATTTGCTCATTCAAAGACCCGGTCATTTCGATATTTGGGTCATATACAAATTGCTTAAATTATCAGCTATACTGTAAGGCGATGACACACATACTTGAAGTAGCAAACACGGGTATTTCTCTTCCAATCTACTACTGTGTTTATGGTGTAGCAGTATTATTATTACAGCGATACTGGGTGTAACGTACGTACGCCCGAAACTGTACATTTGTGAAATATTATTTTTCTTTTTATGCCTGTTAGTACTCCTCTTGTTTACAGCCTTTTCATATCCAGTTTTTCGCTGTAATTTCATCTGTTTCATGTCTTTTTCCGAGTATTTCGGAATGCCGTCGTTTTCGACGGTTATTTGGGCACTAAAGCACTCAAACAGAGGCGTGGCGAAATAACTAGAGTTCATGTTTCTGAACGAAATACCTATGTTCAATTGTTTGGGCACGAGAGTGTAGTTGGCAGTGTGTCTGACTTTCTTAGTATTATCAAAGTTGAGGCAAAGTTATAATTACTTTATTTGTATTATTGATTCCGTAGTTTAAACCGTATTGTTTGCGATTCAATTAAGTAAATGGCAGAGTTAATCCAATACCAATTTTGCGTAACGTAACGGAAAGAGGTATCCTTATGTACGAGTATCTATTACACGCCTACCGACTTGTGTTGTTGCTACGTTTACAATTTCATTCTTAAATCGGTAGATACTTTGTTAAGTTTTATAAAAACATTGTTATTTTTTGTTGGTTCGATGTAGGTAGGTATTATTGAAAGTCTTGTGTTTTTATCATCTTTAGAGGCTGTTGTGTAATAATGTTCATAAATAAATCTTCGACGTCCCATTGATTAGGGTACTTATCTGTGGGATAATGGGTGATTTACACTAGGTCGATTTTCGCCGTGTAGCTGGTCGCTTACCAAATCGCCGTCCAAGCCGAATCGCCATCCCTTGAGGGGTTTACACGGGTCGATTTTCGCCGTGCGGCTCGTCGCTTCCCAAATCGCTTCACCAAGCCGCATCACTAGCCCATTTACACAGGTGACTAAAATCGCATGCGACTCGGTCATTTCCTTCGAAAATGTTGAGCAGAATGTCCGTGCCGGAATTTAAATAGTTAGTTATTCAATTATTGCTTGAATAATAATTTATGTTTAACCAAACGATCTGTACCTACGTAGAATAGCGGTAGTGGAACAACGTGCGCGAAACACTTCTTGATGCTGCGGGCAATCGCCTGCAAGTGATCGTTTACACGGTCGATTTTAGTCACCAGCTGCATGCGGCCAAAGTCGGATGCTACCCAACTTTGGGGCTTGCAGCTTTAGTCACTTGCGACTTAGCCGAATTGCCATTTAGACGGTCGATTTTCGCCGTGCGGCAAAAATCGTGCGGCTTTAGTCACCCGTGCAAACACCACATTACACAGCTTGATAAAAATAGCAGGTGACTAGTTCATTTTGCATCAAAAAGTCGACCTACATGCGGCGGTTGATCGCCAGCGCCTGAGTATTTTCACGGTCGACTTTAGTCACCCGCCGCATGCAACCTGTCGCCACACGATAAAAGTCGAAACATACTTAACTTTGGAACTTGCAATTTTAGTCACCTGCAGCCGAATTGCTATTTAGGAAGTCGATTTTCGCCGTGCGGCTAAAATCGTTCGGCTGTAGCCACATGTGTAAAAGCCATATGAGCGTATAAAACCAATTTATCCATACATGGTGGCACCAGCATTTGCGAGGACAGCTACCGTCCATACATTTAGCAAGTGTCCGCCGCTAATACGTCCATGCTTCATGCCTGTTCTCCTTGTCCCTCGACAGCTCACGCGCTCGCTCATAATCTTTGCCCCCCATAGTTGGCCGAAATAGATGATGTTTTGTTTCATGAATAAGCCGTCCGCCTCGCAAGTCACACCCATAGACTCTTATGACCGTGCGAAAGATAAAACTACGGTCACATAGGTGATCGCAGTTCAGCTTCGCTTCCAGAAAACTTTAGCTATTTCGGCTTGTAAGTTCGGAATACACTATATCAGCGAACTTAAATATAGTTTGTTTGTAGCAATAAATAATCTAGAATTTTAGTGCAGTGGGTTAGTTATGAAGTATTGCCTAGACTTCGTGGAATAAGTGTGACCAGCCTTTCGTATCGTGACCCATAGTTCAGATTACAATCACGGGTTGCAATTTTGACTTTCGTTACGGTAAGCATGTAATTTGTTACAGTAGGTACGATAAAATGCGATAGGTGCAGTCATTTCAATCATATACTTTGTAAACCAAGCTAGCTACCCATTATATGCAACTCGGAAAGGTCCCTTGAGTTTTTAGTTAATTAAATTTTAAGAAGGGAAAAGCTAGTCTATTGAAAACATTGAATGATTTAAAAGATATAATACAATAAAAGCATTACTACGTAGGTAGGTACTTTGAGAGCTCTTGCGAGCTCTCTGTACCGAGATGTGTAAGTTACACAATCATTTTGTCATTATAATAACATAAATAATAAAATTATTCCTAATATGGATTACGTTTTTACATTTACCTATATATTTTTTCATCTTCTGAGCCGTTATCTTAAACAAAATTAATATTTGTCTCGTAATTCCTGCCAATAACTTTTAATGGAGTCGCGGTGGTTGCGTATGCGCAACAAATAGGTTATATTCTCTATAGATCGACGCACTTTCGGGCAGCCAGTCAATTATAGGTATTTTTATCACGATTTATTATAAGCTATTCCCATTCAGTTTTTTAGACAAGAAGCAACTATGACAATAACGTTATTTTTTTTTTGTTTATATAGATTCGGTGTACAGCAAGCGTCTACTCAATATACCTGCAAAGCTTAGAAAAGAGTGCTGAAGAGGAGAGGATACGAACCACTCCCGTCAGCCTCCCAGAGGTGCACGAAGCAGTAGTTTACTCTATACATCGCCTGCCAGAAACCAGTAAGTCTCTAGGGATACCGAACATAGTATGCAACGGAATTTGAATAACTTATTTACCTGAGATGCATGCTATAGTGTTAAGTTTGATCTTCATATAATCTTGTCTTGTGTTGTATAATCTTGTTTGGAGTTAGCGCATTATTTTAAATAACTTGACATAATTCAAATGTGTGACAAAGTTGCTGGTAAGAAGTAGCGATATTATATGTATTTTCAATTTAGACTTCTACTTCTTCGTCGTACCGATGATTCCATTTTCATATTTAAAATAAGTAAGTACACTACTCTCAAAACGGTGAAGGAAAACATCGTGAGGAAACCGGCATGTCCTAGAACCAAAATTTCGAAGACATGTGACATCCACAAACCCGCAATGGAACGTGGTGGATTATGGCCCACTCCCTCTCATGGAAAGAGGAGGACTGTGTCCCAGCAGTGGGAACATAATAGGCTGATTATGATTTCAAATAAGATTCTACGAAAATTCGGCCACGTCGACAGCGTTATCTTTGGCATAGCAAAGGATAGGCCTTTTCCATAGTGCTGGTGTTTTTGCATAGATATCACGACAATAGGTAAAGTATCATTTGTGATGTGGCTCCACAGTCACATTGTGGCTTGTAGCGGTATTTACAACGCCACATGCGAACAACGCGTCATACTGACGTCACGCAAAATCTTGCATATCGCAAAGCAGAGTTTACCGCGCAACTAGCATAGACACAACGGCCCGACATGAATCATCGGGCAATTGCCGGCCAGACACAACAGGTCTGGTCGGAGGATCCTCCCTTTTCTATGGAGGTTGAGTGAACTTTACACCCTGTTCCTCATACCTCTATAGGCTCATTAATTTACACTGAGCTCATGGAAATACCAGCGGGTACCCTGCGATAGCTCAAAGTGAGTCCCTGAAAATCAGTATTGCGGTGTGTGCGTGTACTACTTGTAGGAAAATTAAAATGAAAAGCAATATGAGCAAATCAAGTCAAATCTAACAAAAAAATTACCTCTCTAAATCTATGTCCTTACTTATGTGACCACTTTTGTACTCTTTAATAAAGATAATACCTATAATAAAGGTAGATTTTTTTTTATTACCATCATATTTTAATGCAGTAACTACGGACGGTACTCCCAGATACGTTTCCCTTCTCAGAACCGCTGGTTCCCAGGAATCATTAATCCGACTATGTTTATACTTCAAAGAATTATTACTGAACAACGAGTTTTGTTTCAAATACTCAACAATAAAAAAAACCTGAAACCCTGAGATGTGGTACCCGCCTTTGGGATAATATATCTACAAATTATAATTCAAACACCAGTTCTCGGAAACTGTTTCACATACAATACAATTCCTAATTTTCAATAACCTTAGTCTATATTTTAGAATTTAATTATCCTGCCACGTGTGAAATATTATAGGGATACCGTACCTCGAGAAGGTAATGAACATTCTTGTTTAATAGAACAATACAACACAATATTGTAAAGGACCGCTCTTTCAAGCTTCATGAATGTGACCTTCTCTCCTTCGTTAAAAATAAATCATTGCCAATAATACGAACCTTACCTTTCAATTTGGAACTTCAATATTTTAATTAAAACGTTTTTGATTGATATTCCTTTCTGAAGAGTAACCTAAAGTAAGGTCTTTCTATTTTTAGACATTTATTTATATACGGAGGCTTCATCAGTCTTGGTATTACGAATTGATTTTGGTTATTAATAATTCCAACATTTCTCATTTCTTTCGGGATTTTGAAGGGAAATCACTCTAAAATATACATTAAATATACTAATATTTAAATAGCTTCTCTGCCGATTCTAAAACAGTTCTCCGATGAACGGTTCGTCGACAAAACGGTTTACTTTTCAGTGTTGTAGAATAAATCTTTTATACCTTGGTTTAAACGCGGCGAATGCCTAACAGTCTATTGACAAAACTCAAAATGTGAATGTGTGAATCGCTCTATCGGCGAAACACTGAAAAGTGAATTGTTCTGTCGGCAAACCGTTCATCGGAGAAGCGAATGTCGGGAACTGTTTCAGAATCACACGGCCAGTAGGTACAGAGCACATTGCTACAGACAAAGAAGGCTTCAATGAAGGTTTCAAATCAAAGCCAATGTGCAGGGTTAGTGACCATTAACAACTTCACCAATGTGTTGTAGGAATGATACATTACCAATTTGTTGGTACAACGTTATTCACCTAGCCTGGGTTAATTTTCCCTTCTCGTTTAACGATGGAACTACATGCAAGCTTTGGTATATATCAGCACTTGGGAGAAAAAAGAAAAATTAAAGAAGTGTGGATTCAGACCTTTGTTTCAAATGCATTGATGTTGTCTTACGCAACAGATCGAGTGTTGCTTGCTAGGCGTGTCCACTCACCTTGTTCACAAGCTTATCTTTAGTTACCAACCACAGGGGTCTACCCACAGATATTTACCGATACTTAGCTTCATAGTTGCTTACTCGTGTACAAATTTTCATAGAACCGGACTCACAGCAAGGTAACCACCTAACCAGTGCAAGTTAGGTAACGAGAAAATTAACCGTTGTCACTTTAGCTGATCTAAGCTAAACTAGAAATGACCCAGTTCCTCGTCCCGGTGGCCGCGCTGACCAAGTAATAAACTATAATAATATTATTATCAAACAAAATATTTACTAGCTCAATCCTCTAAGAGCTTTTATATACATTTAATTAAAAAGGGGCGAGTTTTGAAAATCCCTTGTCTAAAGTTTGAAGCGCTATTGCTTACTTAATCATAACAATTACTTTATCATAACAAAGAGCTTGTATTCAAGGTTCATAAACGCTTTATTATATTACAGACGTAAACTTAGTAAAACTATGTAACACTGGTCAAAGTGGTTTGTAAATATGGGATTTATAGAATTATGAAAACTGGATCCTTAGAGGTGGTTTCTGCTCTCGAAACGGTGAAGGAAAATATCGTGAGGAAGCCGGCATGTCCTAGAACCAAAATATTGAAGACATGTGACATCCACCAACGACTGGGCACTGGGCCTGCGTGGTGGATTATGGCCCACTCCCTCTCACAGAGAGGAGGCCTGTGCCCCAGCAGTGGGAACATTATGAGCTGAGTATGAGAGATGGTTTAGAAAATAAAACGGTATACTTTACTTATCCTACTTCCTATTAACAAAAAAAAAAACAAAAAAAGCGAAAGTAAAAAAAAAAAAGTTAAGTTAAGTTATAAATGCCAAAGTTTGTGTGGATGGATTGATGGATGTTGGTGACTCTTTCACGTAAAAAACTACTAAACGGATTTTGATGAAATTTAGTACACAATATAGTTTTTAACCAGGATTAACACATAGGATACTTTTTTCCCGATATTCCCACGGGATCGAGACTTATGCGAGTGAAACCGCGGGACGCTGCTAGTAGTTAATATAAATTCACGGGTAGACAGACCTTGTATTTTATTAAACAGTAACAGATTAAGTTAATAAATTGGATCCAAAAAAATAAATTTTCAAAATCGGTCCACAATTGACGGAGTAGGTATGTAATCGGTGTATATACATAAAAAAAAAATACGCATCAAATTGATAACCTCCTCCTTTTTTTGAAGTCGGTGAAAAAGTCAATAAATATTCAAAGTGTTTGGTATCCCTGCCAAAATCTATACTAGAAATAAAGTTTTTTTGTTTGAACACGCTTTACTCTGGAACTTCCAGTTGGATTTGAAAAAAAATATTTTTGCATTTGCCTTATTCTCGAAGAAGCTTAGACTATTATAATCTTAGGAGCTGAGCAAAAAGAAAAAAAAAACAGAAAGAAAGCTAAGCTTTTTTTTTTAAGCTAAGCGAAAACGAATTAATAGCGCGGGCGGGCGATGCGATCCGATGCGGTCAGGGCCCGAAATTTCACGCGGAAAAAATAGCGAGCAGAAGCTAGTAATAAAATAAAGGAGCATCAAACCTTTGTTCGTAAAACAAACCATCTTTGTGAATGTGTTACGCTATTTTAAGCTCGCTCGGAATCGTTACGAATTGTTCCGAGCTTGATTAGATCAGCCGAATTTGAACTGCATTTTAGAAACACGAGCGTGCGTATTTAGTGCCTGTGTTCCATTAAAACACAAACAGTCTCAAAAGTTAAATTAGTTTAGACAGTAACAGTTCGTGACTTGAATTTGTTTTTCATTTTTACAGGCTGGTCTGTTTCGGATTTTGAAACAATTTTTATAACCTTCACGACTGTTTTTTGTTTTTCTAAGGCTTGGCAGTTGTGGTTTCATAGGTTATTAATTTAAAAAGTTATTTGGATTCTTAATAACTCTTAATCTAAGTTGGTGACAAAGAATTTAGAATGATCAAAGTCAAATCAATTTGTAAAAGTCTCTAAAAATGTCTTGAAATTACATAAATAACATTGCGCCAGTAATCCCCAAAGGATAAGGCAGAAGTGAACTTATATAGTGCATCCACATTTTTGCAGTTTCGTCTTAAAATTAATTTAAAAAAAATGGTCTTCGTAAGTTGCCATACATAAGCATAAGGATAATCAGTCTAAAATGTTCCACTGCTTCCCAGTAGTGGACACGGGCCTCGTCTCGGTGAGAGGGAGTGGGCCGTAATCCACCACGCGGGCCCAGTACGGGTTGGTAGATGTCACACGTATACGAATTTTTGATTGTAGGACATGCCGTAAGCATGAAATAAGTAAAACTTACATAAAAAAAACTTGTTAATACTTAATTAAATTTTAGTTCAGTCCTGTCGAATTAATCAGCGCCTGACACTACGACATACAAGTTTAGACATGATTAAAAACTTGCCTACTAAAATTACGTCAGTTTAAAGGCTCCTTCACAGGCGCTGTACTTTGTGTTAATTATTTCATCACCACTGCTCTCAAAACGGTGAAGGAAAACATTGTGAGATAACCGGCATGTCCTAGAACCAAAAATTCGTATACATGTGACATCTGCCAACACGCACTGGGCCCGCGTGGTGGATTACGGCCCACTCCCTCTCACCGAGAGGAGGCCTGTGTCCCAGCAGTGGGACCATTATAGGCTGATTATGTAAAGGCTCCTTCAAACAGGCGCGACACAAAGGCACCGCAAGTCGTGCAACGAGCGGCGCCTTTGGGTCGCGCGCGATTATATCACGTGTCGCGCCTGTTTGTAGGAGCCTTAAGGCAGGCACTGATTAAGGACAAGACTGAACTAAAATTTATCTTCTCTCCTTTTCTTAATGAAATAGAAAGAAAAAGATGCACTGAACTTAAATTAAGTTTAGGTTGTGAACAACAGAATCGGCACCATTATTTAAAACTAGCTTAGCCCCGCGGTTTCACCCGCGTAAATGTCGATCACGGGGAAATATGGGAATAAAAATGTATGTTATATGTTAATCCAGGGTGTCAGCTACCTCCATACAAAATTTTATTAAATTGGTGCAGCCGTTTGAGCGTGAAGAAGTAACAAACATATAAACACACACACTCACAAACTGTCGCCTTTATAATATTAAATAACCATTTCTTACAATTTATACCTACTAACAATAAAGGATTCCTATAGCAACCTATAGCTGTAGGGTTTAATTCGTCTTTCGATATCCAGTAGGTATGTATGTAGTCGCGTAGTAATATTTATTTGGGACTGGCGACGATATTCGAAATCGATGTATTTCTAATAAAGGCAATTATAGTTATTGCATGACAAACTATGCTGTAAGTTATGAGGTCAAGGCATTGAGAAGGAAAACCTTGAAAATGATTTATACTAAACTATCTGTGTGCCAAATTTCATCCAAATCCTATTAAAAACGTAATACTAATGATTGAAATACTATCGTGAATTCATGCAAGCCTAGAACGTTTTGTTAGAATACTGCTCAGAAAGTCAGGTCATATTTAAATCATAATTCGAAAGACATGTAGCGCCATCTAGTAATTGTGACCGTCGAAAGTTATTGTTATTTTCCTCAGGAACAGTGTTTTTTTACTGGATGAAAAGTATCCTACGTCCTTTTATAGGACCCCTGACAATGTACGTATACCTATGAAAAATATCATGATGATCGGTTCAGTGGATTATGCGCGAAAAGGTAATAAACAAACTTACTTTTGCATTTATAATTTAAGTAAGGATTCAGATTTCATATCAATATAATACAATACACTTAAACATAGCCTTCCTCTTCACGATAGAGGTAACATGACTGTATACTGTTAACACATAAAAGCTGATTTACACGGGGAGTGTTTCTTGCCCGTGGAGAGGTGAGAATTCCCGTGTAAGTCTCGTAGTAGGCTACACTCGCCAAATGATTTTCGCACTCATAATAATATCGTGTTTACGGTCAAGCAAGATATTAAATCTCGTATACGATTATGCCATTATATTATGAGACACTCTAAAGATAATTTTTAATTTTTACTGTCATTTGACAACTCGAAAGATGTTTTGTTTGCACAGACGCTTCCAGTTTTTCAAGGCGTTCTTCAAATCATGCATGAATCGTATATATAAAGAAAGAAAAAAGAAAAGAATATCACAGATAAGACACACAGTACTGTGTGCCTTTTAAATAGGCACATCAAATAAAAACAAATAAGAATCAAACAAAAACAGTCCGATGTAAGAAATTAGCAGGAAAGTGTGCATGCTATCTACAAGAGCCAAATTTTTTATTTCCATTCCATAATCGTCTTTTCGAGGCGGGAATCTCTCCTCGTGTAAACGATACTTTTGTGAGAGACGCGGATGTGTTTGACTGATATTAGCTACGTTACATAATTACAACATTTACAACCGCCCTTGTATTTGGCACATGACACAACTAATTAACTTGAATTGTGTCAACTATCTTACCGTAATTAATATTCAAACCAATCTCGTTAGCAACACAAAACCAAGTTTTATTAAGTCAGGATATTCAAGTTTGGTTTACATGGTCCCATTAATTTTAAAGCTATATTTTATTAGGTAGGGTAGTAACGAATGGGGCTCGAGCTCAACAAAGAGCGACAATTGTTGGATACGAAACGGGCCTACAGTGGTTTAACATTGCGTTAAGAGTTGGGTTTATACCGAATTATTTCCATTCCGGAATTTGTTTAAACAGTGCTATTTTTTTCCTTTTAATTGATCCCCGAGCAGATACGTGGACTTTTTCCTGAAAAAGCTTTGTTGATTAACGGAATAGCTTTTAATCACGGAAGGTTTTGATTAAAAAAAATCATGTTACATTTTCGTGAATATTCGAGAATTTTGACAAACGTGTAACCTTGTTTTGAATACCAAAATATGCTGATTTTTTCTAGTAATATTACCGATTTTTTATAGCATTTGTATCCCTTTCCGGTTTGATACGTGTGCTATGACCTTTAAGCCCATCACAAACATAGCTATAATATATGTTAATATGTTTTAGTAATTATGTGTGTGCGTGTGTTAAGCTACGGATACGATGATATACCTAATATACAATATTTTGCCTTCGTTTCGTTGATGGTGGTTGATGGTGGGGTTGGTGTCGTCATATATTATTATCAAATATATATTATTGCTGCCTGCGGTCACTTAAAGATCATCTGCCTAACCTTTTCCCAACTATGTTGGGGTCGGCTTCCAGTCTAACCGGATGCAGCTGAATACCAGTATTTTACATGTAGCGTCCGCCTATCTGACCTCGACAACCCAGATACTGGGTAATACTATACCCCTTGGTAAGACTGGTTGTCCGACTTTCGGGCTTCTGACTACCCGTAACGACTGTCAAAGATCCACGAATGACAGCCGGGACCAACGGTTTAACGTCCTTTCCGAGGCACGGAGGGGTCACGGTATGTAAAGATGGTCACCCATCCACAGATCAACCGCGGCAAGCGTAGCTTAACCTGATCGATCGACCTGTGCGGCTGTTATTATTTAGCCACGGGCCCCTCACATAAAGATAGTATTGAAAATATATCGTAATATGTCTAGCTATGATTTATATTAATATAATATATATTATAGCTATGTTTATGATGGGCTTTATGTACTTAAAAAGAAATTTCATTGAAACCATTTCAATAGGCTATTTGACTAGTTTCTGATAAACATCTCAGATTATTTAATGGTGTCTAACGAGCCCACAAAAACCTATTACTTCAAATTGCATAATGTATTTCTTTTAGAAAATAGTAAATAAAAATGTACTGTTTAAATAAGCCGCCAAAACGCTATCTTTAACAATATGGCGTCGTGACGTCAAAATACACGTAAACAAACGTTGAAACGGTCGAGATACTAGACAAAAGTCATCTGTTCTGTCAACGATAGACAGAAATTGACTATATCATGACGTCATCATAAGTTCAGCCAATCCAGACCGTTTTCGATTACGTGGCGCCAGATTTAAAAAGATGAAGTTTTTTCGGGATTTTTTTAATAAATAATACATTGTTTTGTAGTAAAATTAATGCAAATCGATTTTAAAAGCGATAATCTATACGAGTGTCAATAATTATGACCTTAACTTTTACATTGTCAAATAGCCTATTCTGAGAAATTTTAGGTAGGTACCTACCTTGTTAAATTCACTTTAACGTAGAATATTATTAACGTACACGCGTATTAGGAATTATTGTAATAACTTACATTACGTACTTACACGAGTTTCCTTTGAACTTGCGTCATAAGCTTTTATCTAAGAACTAAGTTTCGCATTGTCCTCCATAATATTATCAATGTTTCTTGCCTACAAATAATAAGCAGGGCTTTGAACAACTGAAATACTTACGGCTACAGACACGATCTACTCATATTATTACAAATAAGTAAGACATATTGTGTTTTTTGTACACAGTAATCTTACCTATAGAATATAAGCTTGAGCTCAGTTTGTGACCACTATCGTGTGAGTAAGATCTGTAAGAGATAAATTCTTTTACTTCACCTTGTAGCAAAAATATATACAAGGTGTTAATGAAGTAACCCAAAACCTCTTAATAGGTCATCGTACTCATCATTATGAACAACTTGTACTATGGGGCCAAACCTGAAATGACCAGCTGTTCCCTATATTTTGACGAGTTAGGGTCACACGGGCCACCGGCCACAACCACAAAACGACGCCACCGGCATATTTCCTGTAGTTTTCATACATTTTATATAGACTAGCCGCACACGGTTGACGCCGGTAGCCGCCACACGCTACAAATCTTCTTCTTCTTCTACAAAGCTTTTAGCTTGTTGTGGCGGCGTTTGTGGCTGTGGCCGGTGGCCCGTGTGCGGGGGGACCCTTATGCAAAACTAAATATAGGGAACCGCTGATATTTTTTTTTGCGATTTCAGGTTCCGAAGCGGGTATTTTTTTAATCGTCTTATAAACAAAACACGCGCGGTGACACTTACGGTAACAGTGGCGTGAGTCCAATTTCAAAAAATGCCCAACGCGGCTAAAGAAATGTTCACTTCAAAAAGTATGCCACTCAGCATAAAAACATAACATAACATCACGTCTGTATATCTCCAAAGGGTTAGGCGGAGATGTACGAGTACCTATAGTACACCCACATTTCACCAGTTATATTTAAGTACCTCGTAAAAGGGGACGAACCCATTGCCATCAACCGGGCACAAATCCGGACTACGACGTGCTGCTACTGAGAAATTTTAGATGAACAACCCAATAACACACATTATGAGGAAATGCGGTTGGAAAGACTTTTTGAAAAAAAGCCTAAGTCAAGATCATAATTCGAGGTTTGGCTCTCGCCTATTTTCTCCCCCAATATTGGACCAATTTAAAAGATAGAAAGACAAAAGAAAAGAAAAACAGAATAAGAAGGATATATACTGTGCCCCTATGTATTTTCTTTTTTCATTAATAGTTGTCAAATTTGTACACTAGGCCTCTGTTGACAGCGGCAATTTTGAGCATTTTTTTGAGGGTTCTAGTGGTTCTAGTGCTTATAAAAATAATGTATCATCAAAAAGGAAAACTGCGGGACTACACGAATCATCATTCTCCTGCCCTAGTCCTGGTTTATTTGGGGTCGGCGCAACATATCTTTTTCCATACTTCCCTATTAGTCGTCATCTCGATATTCACCCCCTTTTTAACATTATCAACCTTTACACAGTCCATCAATAGTTTCTTTGATCTTACCTTACTCATATAGCTACCCACATTCATACTTAGAAACTTTTCTCACGACATTTTCCTCATTCCCCCGCATCACATGCCCTTACCATGAAAACTGACTTCCACCTACCTACACGAACACAGAACATTTTATTACAAAACACAGATCCATGTTACTAACACTCTAATAAACCTCCACACAATAAAATACCTACGTCTTATTCCAAATGTTCGTTCCAGTACTTTTTCAGATTGGTAAAAATAAACTTTCCCTTATTAGTATGCCGGTAACATAGCATTCGGTCTAATAGCCTTAATGTTACATTTTGTATGTAGGCGGCCCGAATTTGTATTGAGGTATATACTAAGTGGTAAATCCACTCCCAGTACCATTAAATTTGCTCCATTTGAGGTATTATTCCGAGCTGTAGTGTTATATCCGCTGTTGCCTCATTAGTCTCGTCTAGTTTCGGCGATCGTGGGTTAGTTATCCCGAGGATAGTAAGTGGGATTAATAGTTTCAGCTTCATTATGTTTTGAAAGAAAGGGGTACAGATAAAAATGATAAAGTAGAGAGTTTGTTTTTCTAAATAAAGATACATATTCGCTTTTAACTGAAAAAGAAGACCAGCAGCTGAA
Organism: Oligia latruncula; assembly: GCA_948474745.1. Lineage (NCBI taxonomy): Eukaryota > Metazoa > Arthropoda > Insecta > Lepidoptera > Noctuidae > Oligia > Oligia latruncula. The sequence goes on along the minus strand of OX419691.1, from coordinate 6,119,139 downwards.
AAGCAACAAAAAATTGCGTGTGCCACAGGCACAGAGTAGCTTAGAAGATACAAAAAATAATCCGGCTGCATGATTTTATTGACCTTTATATGTACCTAAATACAGGAGGGGCCCGTGGCTAAATAATAACAACCGCACAGGTTGATCGATCAGGTTAATTCAACCCGTTTGCAAACATTAATAATTGAAATGGCACCAAATTAGAAACGAGGAGATTCGAACATGGCTGATTCCAAACGAGGCCAAAACTGGACCGTAATCATGTACTACAAACATGCTTTTGGTACAGTTGTGGCTTTGATGGTGGACATAGGTCTCACCCAAAGACCAGTAATGAACTTCTTTTGGCTCAATGATAATAATAATGATAAATATGATATGATGGCTTCATTCGCTTGTATTTGTCTCTTCCAATGTGCACTTTTATAATTTCTAAAAGCAAAATCTTATATTTCCTTACATTATACTTCACTGTGTTATCGTGATGATCATACAACGTGACACGTCACGTACGTGGACATGCACGACCACGTTAATATTGTCACGTTAGAAAATGTCATTAATTTTATATCATTTTCTTCCTACTTCTATTTCAACAACATTCGATTCTCAACGTTGCAACTATAACGAAAGATTTCCCCGCTATATTGGAAATTGATATTTGACGATGCAGTTTGCTCACCACAAAGATTTTATACGACTGTCATTTGGACCACCGGGACGCTATCAAAGGGGTTGGGTTGTTTTCACGTGAGATACGGGATAAGCAAGATGGATGACCAGCATCCATCTGACCATTCACTACACGAGCTATCTACAATGCTGAGTAATGACAATCGTTACTTTTAAAACTGTAGTAGAAAAAACGTTATTATTTTCTATTAATAAAATTATAGAAAAGTCTGTGAAAATGACTGTGAGATGGAACTTTATATTTACTCTTAGCTTCTGGGGGCGACTTCGTCCGCGTGAAATTTCGGCTCGACCCACCGCGTCGCATCCCAACGCCCGCCCGCGCTTACTTCGTTTTTGCTTAGTTTTCTGACTATTTTCTTTTACCCGGCTCTTATGAGTTCTAGCGTTATGTTAAATAGCTTATAACCTTCCTCAAGAATTGGGCTATCAAATGCAAAAAGAATTTTACAAATCTGACGCGTAGGACCAGAGGTTAGCGCGCCAAAACAAACAAACAAACTTTTCAGCTGTATTATTAGTATGTGTATACAACATTATTTTTAGTATATGCGAAACCCGAAACACGTGTCTAGTATTTTTATGTAAAGAATCTATGTACAAAATTTCAAAACTGTATCATGAAAAATCACAATGTTATAAGCTTGTTAAGTTACCTGTTTGTCCGTACAAAAACATGCTCACCCGCGCCGCTTTTGCCCGCCTTCTTGCGCTCATTGATAATAGTACCTAGGTACCTAACCGTTCGGCAATTCGGCGTTCGGGATAACCTACCTACTTAGTGTCGCACGGTGTCCAACTTTGGGACAAAATATAACATGGGGTAAAAATTATTGGAATCGATTCAGTTACTTATTCTGAACAAATTGTTCAGGTTTCGCATATACTAAAAATAACGTTGTATACTCGTAGATAGATAAACAATTATATAATTTCCTTCTAACACAGAGGAAGAATGAGTCCCAGCGGTGGGAAAATTATAGGTTGGTAATGTGTGTTATAATTAATTTTACTACTGAGCATCCACATAAAGTTTTTTAAGCCAACTAAATAGCTAGAAACGAGAAAATAGCTAAAATGCTTTTGAAAACATTAATTATAGGATCACCAAAATAACACAGAAACCTGAACGAAACGTAATTAGTTATTATGAGTCTATCTACTGACAAGGATATACTTCTAGGAGACATTAGAATTACGATTTTGTCATAAGGTCTGTCTGGCCGTTTTGCGTAGATGTGACGCATATTTTCTCCCAAATTGTTATTCTGTTTGTGTTTTTTTTGTTTTTATGCGTCATGTTTGCCGCATCTAAACGTATTTTCTTTCTTTTCTTTTTTTCAAGAGGTCTATTTTAGGGTTCCGTATGCATAGGGTGCCAAGGGACCATATTACTAAGCCTCCGCTGTCCATCCATTCATCCGTCCGTCCGTCCATCCGTCTGTTAACGGGCTGTATCTCTTGAATCGTAATAGGTTGACAGTTTAAATTGTCAATGTCTATTTCTATAGCCGATATAACAACAAATAATAAAAATAAAATATGTAATTGTACGGTAGTACTCGGAATCCAACTTGGCCGGCTTCTAAGAATAGCTTTTTAAATGCTATTTACTAGTTCACATTATTACTTTACATACATTCTTCACAATTTTTCCATACCAATAATTCTGTCCACCTTCCATTGCATCGAACTGATACAATTTAAAACGTGATGTCACTGAAGGATTCCGCAGTAATGGAATCTGATATTTCACGATGCATTTTGCTCACGACATAGATTTTATACGAGGGACGGGTCACGGGGACGCTGTCAAAGGGGCCTGGATGTTAACACACGTCTTTTGTTTGTGGAGCTAGTGTTCAGAATCTACTGAATGTACGGTGTGCCTTAAGTAATTGAAGTTTACAACGTATTTGCAGGTTTGAGGGATCTGGATGGGACATCGACGTACATCCTGTTACCATGGAATCAGTAGTGCTGTTCCATACATTTTGACTGAATAGGCATTGCACGTTTCTATGGAACAGTCGTTTTTTTTTTTTGATAACCGACGAAGAATTTCTAAGCTAGGGATCTTGAATGACGTGCATGAATTCATGGTTACAGTTTGCGCGTCGGTGTCCCTGCTATCCTGCACATATCTGCACTGGGCACGTACCTTATTTATTTATTTTTTTTTGGATTGGAAATCATCAAATGACCCCCCCTTTTTAAAACTTTCTTCTTCTTTCTTTTTTTAAAAAAACGTTGCCCCATACTAGGAATTTCTCCTGTATTGTGGGTGCGTTTACAAACATTTAAACTCACCTATACAAATACCCAGACCCGGAACAACTACTTGTAGGTCATACAAATATTTGTTCCGTGCGGGAATCGAACCCGCGACACGCAGCGCAGCAGCCAATCGCTTAACCACTGCGCCAACCGTGCAAACTAACACAACTAACACTAAAAATTATTTTCGCTTTAGCCAGAAAGTGTAGAAGTTGTTACTTAAACATAGCTGGAGAAATGTGGGTGTACTATAGATAGCTAAGAGGGGGGGGGTGTGCTAGTTATTACTATAATTGTTTTAAATAGTTTTGTAAATATTGTAATTATGTTGTACCTACTTTGTTGTTAAGTATTCAGTTCTCGTCCGCCGTGGGTGTAATTATTTCTGAGTTTCTTTGTTCTGATTTATTACGTTAGCTTAGTAGCCAACTCGTGTATCGCTTACATTGTTTTCTTAAAATAATATCGTCTTTTTTTTTTTTTTTTTTTTTTTGCGGATGGGAAATCATCAAATGACCCCTCCCGCTCTGGGTGGAGCGGAAGGGAGTGTCAGACTCTTACTGACTAAAACCCACCCGTGTTCCTTCCTTAGCCCTTTATGTTCCGGGCCAGCGGTAACCCTTTCGGACAATCCCGCTGACCCGGCAGGCTTCGGTCCTATGGGGCCCCTCCTCGGTGCTGACATCTCTTTGAGGCGCGCGTGGAACACGTACGCGCCGTCCGGCACGGGCCTGGTCCTGATCGGGCGGTGAGCTACCCATTACTCTCCGCCCGCAGGCCCGCGCCTACGGTGGCCGGGAGTCGTCGCGCGGCTCCCGACGCCCGGAGCGTCTCCCGCGGCGGCTGGGACGGGAGGCTCTCTCCCTGAGCCGTCCCGCCACCTCCTTCGCTAGCATGACTGCTGCTGCTGCTTCTCTCTCGCCTTTGAGAGCACGTCGCAGTACGTCACGCCCCTCTTGACCGCGTCCGGCTGTAGCGTTATCACTACAGCCGCGGTCTTCGGGGCGCGAAGCCTAGCCGCGACGGCTCTCTCCTTGCGACGCCGCCTCTGCTCCTTTTTTCTGGCCGCCTTGGCCGCCTTCTTCTTCTCCCCGACCACCTGCCATTGGGCGTCGGTCGTGGGAGAAGTGGGGGAGTTTTGGGGGCGCGGCGTAGGCTCTGGGGCCTTCGCCTCCCGTGCCGCTCTGCCCTTCTTCTTTCGGCCCTGCGCCGGGGGATTGCCCGTAGGCGCCGGGGCCCCGCCAGCTGGCGCCGGCGCCGCGGCTCCTCCTGCCGATGCCGGTTTGGCCGACGCCGGTTTGGCCGGCGCCGGTTTAGCCGACGCCGGATTGGCCGACGCCGGCTTGGCCTGGGCCCGGCCCGACGGCCCGGGTTTAGGGGCGGCAGCTGCCGCAGCGGCGGCGTACGAGGCCGCCCTTGGCCCCGGGGTCGTTCCGCCCGCCAGGGGGGGGCGCAGGACTATGCCCTCCAGGACGGAAAACCGCGCCTGGAAGGCCGCCAGCTCCTGCCGAACCAGGCTGAGGACCTGGTTCTCCACCGGGACGGGCTGGCTCGGTGGTTGCGCTCCCCCGGTGGCCCGCAGGCCGGCCAGGTCTGCCCGGAGCCTCCCGTTCTCCTTTTGGAGAAGCTCCGTGGCTGCCGTCAGGCGGGCGACCTCCGCCCGCAATTCGGCCACTTCGCCGGCCGAAGGGCCGGTGTAGTTGGCCGCCTCCGCTGCCGCCATGATGGAGGCCGTCGCCGAGACTATGGCCCTGTTCTTGGAAGTCTGTAACTTCTTCAAGGACACGTCCCGGATGGCGGCCTCCACTACCGCCGCAAACCTGCTCATGCAGTCCGCCTCGGGGTCAGGGGCGTCAGCCGCACCCGCCTCGTCGCTCGAGGGTCCCGAAGCGACCGCGCGACCGGTCCCCCCCTCCTTTGCGGGCTCCTCCGCTCTCTCCGCCGCCTCACGGGCAGTGAGCCCCCTGCCCTTGCCTCGCTTTGCGACCCCACCCCGCCTACTTGTGGGGATTTTTCGGGCCGAGGCCTGCTCTCCGTCTGAGGACAGTCCCTGGCTGTCCCCAGACCTTGGCCGCTTGCCCGTCTTCGCGGCCTCCTCCCCGGCACGGCAGGGGCTCTCTGAGCCTCCCATGCTCGTGCCTCCAGATGCGGCGTCGGACTCCGACCCCGCATCACTCCTCACCTCTTCTTGGTCCCCTGAGGGACAGGAGCCTCCTCGGCTCTTGTTGCCAATGGCAAGTGGAAGACATCTGTTGCCCCCCCCAGAATACGAATGGGGGCTTGACGTTCCCGAAGGGAACGTGGCGGATTCTCCGGCTGCTGAGCAGCCGGTACCGCCCTGGGGTAGTTTTTTGTCATCTGTCTTGTTCATTTTGTTTATGTTCCTTTTAAGGGTGAGGTCCCTTTTCGCGCTAACGACCGGATCCCCTCCGGCCATTCATCCCCTCGGCACGCTAGACCTTGGGATTGGGGTAATTTTTTATAGAGGTTGTCTACCTCGCGGCCCGGGCCTCAGTGGCCCGGACCCCCGGTCCTGTCAGTTCAGGGTTACGGGGTGGCCGGCGGCTGGGCAGAACCAACCGCCGCCCCGGCGTCCCCACGCTGCCGCCGGATGCCGGACAGACGCAGCGCGGGCATGGGACACCCACCACCACCCACACTCTCGTGGGTACCGCGGTGCTAACCGCCCCGCGACGGTCCGCGCCAACTCACCTTCCTCTGTAAGCAGAGGGGGAGTAGACGCGTGACCGTCTATAGCCCGGTTCCCTTCACCGACCATCAAAGATGATCGGTGACTGGAACCATGACCTTCTCCTCCTGTCGAAGATTTGCCGCCCGCCCCAATTGTCCACCCAAACCTGGTGGGCAATTGGAGCCGACGTTGCCCAGGGTGCGCCACGTGGAGGCTCTTCAACGTGCACCCCAAATAATATCGTCTAAGTCTAGGAAAATGTAGGATGTCCCTTGGTATTGTTGGTACCTAATTCATTTGGAACCAAAATTATTTGTTTATTTACTTTATTTTTTTTGCAAAAATTATTTTTATATTTATTTAAGTAACACACTGTAAAATAAACACACTGTACACTGCCATCAAAATATGTTTGTTTAAAGCATTAACATCCGCGCGGAAACGCCTCTAAATAAAGTGTTTTTTTCTCGTGAAACAATATTTGTAGAATGATTTCCATAGAACATTGAATATTGAATCTGCAAAACCAAATAAGGGACAAGAAATAGAGTAAAAATGTGTTTTATACGACATCTGTTTGCAAAGGCGAAAATCCCTGAATATTCCTTTGCAGGTCACGAATTGTGTACATTCGTACCAACTACGAATGCCAATGCCTTGTAACGGCATTATTTTTATAATAAACTAGTTTCGTAATACCCAAATTCTCCAACTACTATTTTTTATTGTATTGTTATGTATTTCTATAATATTGTAGCAGTTTCCCGCGACTTCTTCTGCGATCCAAGATGAAAAGTAGCCTATGTCCTTCTCCAGGTCTTGGGCTATCCACGTGCCAAATTTCATCCAAATCCGTTCAACAGTTTTATCGTGAAAGCATAATAAACAAACAAACTTACTTTCGCATTTATAATACTAGCAGGGCCCTGCGGCTTCACTTGCATAAGTGTCAATCCCGTGGGAATATCGGGATAAAAATTATCCTATGTCCTTTCCTGGGACTAAACTAAATTTAAGTTCAGTGCATATTTTTTTTCTTTCTATTTCATTTAGAAAAGGACAGAAACAAATTTTAGTTTAGTCCTGTCAAATTATTCAGTGCCTAACGTAAATTGACGTAATTTTAGTAGGCAAGTTTTTAATCACGTCTAAACTTGTATACAGTAGTGAGCGCTGATTAATTTGACAGAACTAAACTAAAATTTATCTTCTGTCCTTTTCTTAATTAAATAGAAAGAAAAAGATGCACTGAGTTAGATTGTGAACAAGGTCATCGGCACCATGATCTTATTTGTGCGTAACGGCAAAATTTGGAATGAAAATAGACGAAGTCAGTGATTTTGATACTAATTAAGATGTAACGTCTGGACGTCTTGAAATGAAAAACTAATTTATGTAAAGAGTTTAGTTTTAGTGAATGTTCAACGTGTGATACAACGTGATACGGATATATAGTCTAAAAGAGTCTACGTGAGCGGGTTACAGCTAAATCATACCAACTTCGCTTTATGACGTCATTTATCCGCGCACTCGGAACATTGAAAGTACTTAGCAATAATTCTTCTTCTTCTTCATGATTCTTTTGCTTTTCTGATTCATTACTAGAATTTCTTAAAAGGAATGGTTTTAGTAAACTAGTGGATTCCATCCTTCCTGAATTCTTAATTTTCTGATCATGTTTTGTCTACTTAAATGGCCTTCCGTTAGTATTGTTTGTCGAGCTGTTGAGGTCGTAAAGTTCTGGCTTTACTAGCCCATGATTGCACGGATTGTACAGGTCCCACTCAAAACTGTGTATCTGTGAATCTTTTATTTTCTCAAAAGACCATTCCAGATTGTAACTGAGTTGTGCAGGTCAGATAAGCAGTTGCTCCATTTAAAATACTGGTACTCAGCTGCATCTCAGGTTAGACTGGAAGCCGATCCTAACATAGTTGGGAAAAGGCTAGGCAGATGATGGCCATTTCAGACAGTAATCTGCATCGTCCTCACATGATCTGATCAAGATAATATCTGGACTTTGAAAAGCCTATGATCTCCGAGTCTTGGTAATTCTTCTCGAAATAATTGAATATGAAACACCAAGAGAGTTTTTTAAATATTTTTTCGACTTGTAAAAGTGTTTGTTAAAACGAGTTTACAGAATATGCAAAATTTATCATTATTATCCTGTTGCATCGTTTACGTTTATACATATGGTCATATGAACTTCAACGTACGCATGTTGTGAGTACTGCGCACCTGACCTTTCTGAAGTACATCACAATAAAGTAAAGGTTCAGACGCCAGCACATCAAGCTACTACAATCTGTCAAATTTCTTTAACAGATTTTCAACTTTATCGCTAAAGCATAAGGTTCAAAGTTGATTGGGAAAATTTGACAGTTTCGGGTAACTTGATGTGCTGGCGTCTGTACATCTGGGGCGTCCCCTCCCGACTCGGCTCCAGGATCGTCGCAGGTGGCATTCTGCAGTTATCCCCATTGGAAGACGGCGTGAGTTAATGTATGTGTAGTTTCAAATTATTTTTCCACTCTGCAATTGGCATTTTTGTTTTTGTTTTGATTGTTGTTGTTTTCACTTTGTTTTGTTGTCGCAGTTATGCCAGTGACGCGGGCGCATCACGGATTGATTTGTATTGTCAAATATCAATCTCAATTTGTCAATGTCAAATAATAGATGATGTGTGTTGTCTTTGGTCCCTGGCCCTGACATCAAGCAATGGACAAAATTGACAACATTCTTTTTAAGCTTGTGTTGTTGCTTTAAGTGTGTATATTTTGTCTTTTTTTTATTTGCAATGTGCGTTTTGTTTGTGCACAATAAACAGTTTTTCTTTCTTTTGTAGGTACTATTTGTTAACCATCCTTCATGAATTCTTAAGTTTCTAGTCATCAAGTGTGAATTGTAGTAGAATTGCTGAGTAACATTTTCTATCACGTTTTACGTTGAAATATGAACGAATGTAATCGCGAACTCGTTACATGGAATTATCCGCGAAGTTAGGATGACTTGTGAAATTGCTTTGAAGTACTTATTATGTTGATATGGACTTGTGAATTGTTTAATTTTGTTATTAAAAAGTTGGGATTGTTTAATCTTGTTTTATTATTTAGGGTGGCAGTGACAGAGACGCACAACCAGTTTCCATGAATTATTCAGTAGGTAGGTACGTGATTCTGGACACACCGTGTCGAAATTTTTCGTCGGGTATAAAAAAAAAAACAACTGCTGTTTCCTACAAAAGTAGTACGGTTAGCAACAAAAGTCGATTAAAGTTAAATTAAATAATTATAAAATATTAATAAAAAAATAATTATTATAAAATAATTAATTATTATTAATTAAAGCCCCCCCACCTTTGAAATGGTTCCAGTCAACTGTTTTGCGGCACCACGTTAAGCCGTTGGTCCCGGCTGTCATTCGTGGATCTTTGACAGTCGTTAGGTATGGGTAGTCAGAAGCCCGAAAGTCTGACAACCAGTCTTATCAAGGGGTATCTTATTACCCAGTAATTGGGTTGTGGAGGTCACATAGGCAGTCGCTCCATGTAAAATACTGGTATTCAATTGTATCCGGTTAGACTGGAAGCCGACCCCAACATAGTTGGGAAAAGGCTAGGCAGATGATGATAACTCTGTTAAAATCTTGCGGACGTGGATGCGGAGGTACGATTTCTTGCAGAAGTTCCGCATGTACAGAGGCTGAGGCGAGGTTCCATAACAGCCCTAGTTTCAATGTGTAGTCGCGTTAAGATAAGAAATCATAAAGTAGCCCATAATAATCAGCCGATAATGTTCCCATTGCTGAGACATAGACCTCCTCTCTTCGAGAAGGAGTGGGCTGTAATCCACCACGCGGGCCCAATGCGGGTTGGTAGATGTCACATGTCTTCGAATTTTTGGTTTTAGGACATGCCGGTTTCCTCACGATGTTTTCCTTGATCGTTTTGAGAGTAGTGATGATGAAAGTATTTAAACAAAGTAAAGCGCCTGCCGAGCGTTCAAACCTATGGCCTACGAATCGTAAGTCGGGATCGTTACAACTGTGCTACCACTGGCCTTGTTAGAACTAAAATCCTTCCGTAAATACCTCGGATCTTATATTAAATTACGTCCAACAATAACATGTTTATTCAAGACAAACCCAAGAGCAAGACAAATACATATGTATCAAGTACACACGCTAAGAAATCATACTTATGACGTATATCTGCGAGCGCAGAAACTGCACTACTGTTTACAATAGTAATTTGATATTCTGCTGTATGTTCCAGCCTTATTCCTCACACAGCTTCTAAAGAATTTATTTTCACACTTTCTTCCTGCAAAACGAGAAAAGTAGCAAATATAAATGCAAGATCTCATGAACCAACAAAGTCGGGATTAAAATATTACAAAATGTAAACATTCATGGAGCAGAAAACTGACATTAAAATCTTCATAAAATATCTAATAAAAACGAAGAAAGTTCAGAATAACAATGACGTTAAAAAGAAAATGGGGAAAATATTAAAGTACCTATTTACTTAAGTGATGAAATATTCCACTCATTTGCGAATTTCCAAATTGTTGGAGTAAACAAAGTCAATAAGGAAAGAGTGAAGGAAAACTAAAAATGTCGAAGAAAGAAAACTGAAAATTCAAAGGAATTTTTATCCCAACAATAAAAGGACAGAATATGAAATTACATCAGATGCAAATAACGTTCGAACGAGACTGCAACCATTTTTAGAAAACTTTATGCATAGATAATGCTACGGAATACAAATATTGGGTCTGATATCGCTAAAAGTAGTGAGTGGGGTAATAAAAACAGATATTCTATCTAAAAGAACGTCTGCAATAATATTTTGTTGTTGTCATCCTTGGACCGGACGGATCGATCGAAGGACCATTAAAATTCGAGATTCCATTACATTGTCATTCGTAGATCTTTGATAGTCGTTTTGGGTAGTCGGAAAAACAAAAGTCTGACAACTAGTTGTACCAAGGGGTATCGTGTTACCCAGTAACTGGGTTGTGGAGGTTTCATAGGCAGTCACCATATAAAATACTAGTATTCAGCTACATCCGGTTAGATTGGAAGGCGACCACAACATAGGGAAAAGGCTTGGCAGATCTTATCAAGGCGATGTTTATCATATTTAACCTATGAAAGTTGAAATGATCATGAAATTACAACCGAGTTATTAATAGTACTTCACCACTTTTGCCTTTGATTTTGTGGACCCATAATTAATAATAGTTAAAACAAAAAATCACGCTATCATCATCATCATCATCATTTCAGCCGAAAGACGTCCACTGTTGGACATAGGCCTCCAAGCACTTCCACTTCGACCGGTTCTGTGCCCGGTCGATCACGCTATGTTGTGACATATTTATAACCTTTATTCTTTTAGCTCTACAAATATATGAAATGTCAAAGTTAATATCTCCAGTCTCTATTCAATTATTCACTATCATTTAACTCAAATATGTCAACGATAAATCGTTTGTCATCGTAGATAATTATCGCGGCACTTACGGCGACGGCAATACAGTTATAATATTTTTTAATGATGGCCAAAAAGTTCAACAGGCCAGGAGACCTAATTAACTTCTGGAGGGAGGCGGGCTGGTTGGTATAACCACCGACGGCCGCCATGGCCCACGCACAATGGCCCACTTGAAGGACTAAGTACAGAAACCAAACCCATAACATAGAAGTTTAATTAATCAAAAGTCTACTAAAAATACAATCACATTTTAAATGTTCCAATCATTTTTAGACCTTCAATTACTTAGCTTTAGAAGCCACTGTCATTTAACTTTTTTACTTACAAAAGTGATTTGAAATTATGTTTTGTAAAAGGATTAGGATCGAAATAAATGGTGCTCTAGAACTGTGATCAATTTAGTGGACGTAAGCTTGATTCTGGTTCTTTCAACAATAAGAACGCAAGATATTGTAGCTTACCACTTATCTTTCTCCTGCTCTTATCCCAATTCATTTGGAATCGGAGACATGTTTTTTTTTGTTTTTTGGGGATGCACGAAGAAGCCTCCTCGTGTAGCGCAGTTTCTTCCGCCAGTTACTCAACTGAACCGAGCGCTCGGCATACTGGACAGTCACACCTAACACCTTTTTTGACTGGCCAATTCTTCCCTTGCGGTGGTAGGGCTAACGCCCGCCTGGTTTGCGATCGCCCTGCCACCGGGGCCTGCTGTGTTTCGTCGAAGTTCCAGTGCCTTAGGCATCTTCTTTGCCCGCTCGTTCCATCATAGACCTCATCCATCGCTTTCCCTCAGACGTGATCGAGGTCAAGAGTAGGCACAACTAGCAATTAAAAAAAACTTCTCTATTAGTCGTCATCTCGGTAGAAGATTAGAAAGGGGGTGCATATGGTCTTTCACACAGTCCATCCATCTTTTCTTTGGTTTTCCCCTACTCTTATAGCTATCCAAATTTAAACTCAAAACTTTCCTCACGGCATTTTCCATAATCCTCCGCATCACATGCAAGAACAGCCGATTCTCACACAACAGACTTATACTATGCTCATATTTGTCTTTGGCGGAGTTCCAGAGGGTGACACTTAACATAATATTATTACCCTCTGTATGACTTGCACTCAGAGTCGTTACTTGTTAATTAATCATTCACGTTAATCGACAGGTATAAGTTTGAACCTTGTCAGTCAAAATATGACAGCTTAAAAATATGACAGCTTAAAAATATGACAGCTTAAAAATATGACAGCTTAAAAACATTTAATTATGTTGGTGCTCTAATTAGTTTTAGGGTGACGTCTCTGATGGTGGAAATTGTGACTACATTGTTGTATTGGGTCCCACCTGTAATAGCGAATGTAAGTGGTTGGTGGCTTTTCAGTCACTGGTGCCACTTTTAGACTTTCTGTTATGTACTCATACTACTGTGTAGCTCATAACTCACTGTCTTATATTCCTAATGTATTGTCACCAACAACGGCTGAGTGTTAATCTCTAATAACATACATTATCATACCATTACCAACAGTTTACACACTAGTAAGCACATCGTCATCACACACATGAACATCAATCCACAGATGCATCAATTTGCCTTAATTACTCGCATAATTTCCGAACCATCAGGCTCTTTTCACACACACACACACACACACGGCTTCCGATCATACGGCAACTATAGAGGGTCAAATTAAATTAGTTAGCAAAACTCTGCAGATTGTACGGGTATATAAAAACGATAAAAAAAAGATTTGATGTTTTTTAGGGGTCAACGACCGTTGGTAGTATTGCTACTTCAAGTATGAGTAGAAAATAATATGTTGTATCGTGTTGAGATATCGATATCAATAAAATCTGTGAAGATTACACAAAAATACTGTTTTAACTGACATTTTAAGTGAATACATTGACTGCGGTAGATGACCCCACCAAAATCAAATTTATTTATTTTTTGTTTTATAATGTTTAGATAACGATACGCATTACGTCTGCGGAGTTTCGTTTTTACCCTGTTTACACTACTGCTACTATTACTATACTGTGTGTGTGTGTATTGGCTGTACAGTAGACCATACGTACACAGCTACTGCTATCCGAGCGTACTGTCGAGTATAAAAGTATTTCAGACCATGCTGTGTCTGTGTCCGTGCGTGCGAAATTTTCATAATAAGCAATAGACCTGCACCACAAAATACAGAGAGTACAGAAGGCAATCACATGTATGTACTTTACTTTTCATACCTACGCTCGGCGGTCGCGCTTGGGTTGTCAACTTTAGCTTACGCACAAAAAGCTATCGTGGTAGTGGCACTGGTATCTAGTTGCTTTATTTATTGTTAAGCTTATTCTACAATATTAAAACAAAACAATAAACAGAGTATTACAATACAAAATGTTTACAGAACAAAAACATATAAAATTTTACATTTGTCAATTTTCACTATCAATAATCCCTAATATCTTCAAAACGGATTACCCTATTTACACATTTTATTTTGCCTTATCCGTTTTAGACCTAAACCTATCAAATGACACTAAAAATAACACAATATCTATACAAACAAAAAATCATGTTTTCAACTTACGTAATAGTTGGCGTGAATTTACCTTACAAAAAAGTTACTTCATATAAACTGATTCAAAATAGGAAACTATTATTTAAATCGAGCTTGGATGGCCATTTTTTATTGCTCAATTTTTGCACTTCACAGACGCGTGTCTCAAGCGGATGGCACTCGCGCTCGCACTACTCCCAACCAGTCCGAGATAACGTGTCCGTGAGCGATGTCTATGTGTGCGTTCCTCGAGAGCACTTTGTATGTAGATTGCCTTCTGTCCTCTCTGTATTTTGTGCCTGCACGCACGCAGCCGCGTGCCAGGATCCCACGCATGTAGATTTCCACAGCCACGGCACATTCGTGGTTTTTCTTGAAAGCTTGCATAATTAATGACAACATTATTAAAGGGCCTTACAGTATTGATACAACATGGCGACATTAACATGACATCCCAATATAGCGTTATCTCTCGTTCCTCTCTTGATTGCTTTATGGTTTATTAATCGTACCAGGTTCATTATTAAGCAAATATTTATTGAGCGGGAACGTTTGCAGACAGCTCGTTCTCATTACCTAAATGCTGATGTAGGCAAGGCTTGATGTATAATAATACCCACTTAGAATTAATTTGTTATTCACACTATCAATAAAGCTTAGTGTTCTGCGAAGTTATGGCGGCTTGCAGCACGTAATTATGATTCGAATTTTGAATGTAGGCGTTTGAATTATGTAATGTGTGGGAGTACAATTGAATACAAAGTGGGTTCAACGATTGTACAGTCAATAAAAAAGGTAAGTATGCAGGTTCGTCGGATATAGTTGAAGTTTAGTAAGAAACCGATGGATGTTCTCGAAGAAAGTTTAATTTTATTAATAGAAAACAAACAGCTAATTTATCAAATTAAATTTCAGTCGACAACATCCATCGGTTTCTTACTGAACTTCAACTGAATCCGACGATCCTGCATACTTTTCTCTTTTGTTGATTATACCTAATGAATAACATTTTATTTTTAACAGACTTCAAAAGAGAAGGAAGGTTTCAATTTGGATGCTTATATTTATAGGTATATTTTTTATGTTTATTCTATTTTATTTATTCTATATTATTTATATTTTATGTTAATTCATTCGACTACCTACTGATTTCTATCAGCCTACATCATTCCACTTTTGGGCCTTAACGAAGTCTTGCGAAGTCTTCTCATGACTTCCCACGTCCCATATAGACGTCCCATGTAGACGTTCAATATAATAATTATGTTCGATATATTTAGTACTTGCTGTGCCCGTGACTCGACTCGCGTGCATGTCGGGAAAAAATAGGATTTCATGGGTGTTATTTTTTTGCGCGGAACCTTAAATCTTTTCTAAAATAAAAGCCTAAGTTACTCCTTATATCATCAGCTTTCTGCCAGTGAAAAACGGTTTAGCTGTTTTGGAGATTAGCTGGAACAAACAGACAGACAGACACACAATTTTATTTATTTTTGTAGAAAACATTTATATTTAGTACAATTTAAATAAAAAATATATCAGTATCAATATTTTCACTCAACACCTTTTAATGTTACCAAGCGATAAAATCGTGATTAATATCGATAAAATATGTAGGTTTCATACCCAGACTCCGGTCATGCTGATGTGCCTAATTGAAATGTCAAAACATTTCCGTTTTAAAATTTGATATTTTCAGCTGCGTCTTTTTCGATCTGTGCTGACTTTTTTTAAATATGTTTTTTTAAACCTACCAAAGATAATCGAATATAAATGATTTTTTATCTCGTTTGTTGCTTTTAATAAGTACCGATGATAACTTTTTAAGAATGTTAGCTGGATTTACGAAAAAATACACCTCACGTGTTACGAAAAAATACACCTCACCTCAACTGTTGAACAATTGGGTAGGTAGATTAATATTTATGTGCTTTTCATATTAATTTTGCGCGCATCGTATAGCTATAAATTATGGTAGTTGCAATTATATGTTTATTTAGAATTTATAAATAAAAATTGAGAAATAAAAATATTTGGATAATTAATATAGCTTCAATCCATACTTTATACTAGTACTTAGGGCATACTGAAAGTTTCTGGATTTTGATAAATAAGACTTACGATACATTTATTGATTTTCAAAGTATATTCCCTCGCAATTAATGCATTTTTGCATTCGCTGAAACTACTGTACAAAGCAGTTGGACCAGTCTTCCTTTGGGACCTCCCAATGGCTTCATGGAACGCATTCACCGCCGATTCAAGGCTCGTAAAACGTGTGCCTCTAAGTTTTCTTTAATTTTTGAAAACAAAAAGAAGTCGCAGGGTGCGAGATCCGGGCTGTAAGGCGGAAGCGTCATCAGTTCCACATTTGAAGCCTTCAAATAGGCTTCTGTTACTTTACCAGAATGTGAGGATGCGTTATCGTGGTGAAGAAGGACATTGCTTCAAGGACGCCTTTGGCGAACTTTTTCTAAGACTGGGCAAGCAAGTGTTGACGTTCCAATCTGCACTCACTGTCCCTTCAAGCGATACTGTAGTGTAATGTCCTGATCTGCTGAAAAAAGAAGCAACAATTTTTTTACCAATGCTGCGACTTTTCTTAACTTTCGACGGCCAATCTTCAAAAAGAAAAACCCACTCTGCCGACTGGCTTTTTCTTTCGGGTTCAAAGCAGTACACCCAGGTTTCGTCACCTGTCACGATATTACCTATAGACAGCAAATGACTGTCTTCCGTTAATGTTTTTATCAATTTACGATACCACTCTGGACACGCAGTCGTTTCTGGTCCTCCGTTAAGTCATGCGGTATCCATCGAGTGCAAAGATTCCGAACCTTCAGATGCACATGTAAATTGTTTTGCAATTGGCTCATTCCAATGCCCAACAAAGCACGAATTTGCTGGCAAGTAATTTTTTTGTAAGTTTCAATAAGTTGTCGTACGGTGTCAATATTAGAGTCTGTAACCGTAGTCGCCAGCCGACCTTCACGTACCTCGTCACGGAGATGATCACGTTCACGTCTAAATTCTCCAAACCACGAATACACGGAGCTGCGAAATGGTGCTTCATCACCAAATGCCACTCTCTTCAGTCACAACGAAAATCATAAAAAATCATTGAACGAAAATGTTTACGAGTTAAATTCATTTTGATAGCGAAAAATTTTCGAAAGGCTGTCACAATGAAAAAACAAATGACAGTCTTGTAAATTAAAAAGTAACATGTTCCCAAAGAGTTCTATTTCTGAATTCTGTAATTGTATTTTCATTATTTTATTGTACGTGATTGACACTTATGCGAGTGAAACCGCGGGGCGCTGCTAGTAGTTAATAAATAATGAATAATAATATAACTTTAATAGCTTCCAAAACAAATAGTGCTCAAATGATCTTGATTACCTACACTCTAAAAGCACTAATTAGGTACCTATAGGTCGTTTTCTTAGTATCGAAGAAAATAAAATTATTTTCTAATTAAAAACTTTTAAATAAAAGGTGACTCATGCATAAGGTACCTAAAAAGTTTCTATAAATTACACTTGATAATTATGGATGTGATTCGCTGAACTGACAGCTCAATGAAATGAAAGTAATTTTCAATATATAACTATTCGAAGCTATTTTAGTGACAGCAGACATCGACCTTTATTGCTATTTATTTGACAGTCTATCATAGAATTATTTAGTTGGGCTTCTGTGCATCTTATACATTAAAGTCGCGTTTCGTGTCTGCCTGTGTGACCGCGTTATTTTTCTAAACTCCGCAATGAATTTTGATGTGGTTTTCACCATTATTTAAATAATTTATTCCGGAAGGTTTTTGAATATTAAACTTACAAAAATAATAAAGACAATAACTTTTTACAAAAAAAAAACAACAGACTTAAAAAAAAAAACATTAAGTACAGACGCCAGCACATCAAGCTACCCGAAACTGTCAAATTTTCCCAATCAAACTTCGAATTTTATGCTTCAGCGATAAAGTTGAAAATCTATTAAATAAATTTGACAGATTGTAGTAGCTTGATGTGCTGGCGTCTGTACATTATGTAATGGAAAATGAAAATAAGAACAGTGTGACTAGCAATGATCTTCTGCATTAAACTTAAAAAATGAGACAAAGTAGAATAAAGTATAGTCATGAGCATAAATAAATTACTATGAACATTTGCAATAATACTTATCTGATTGCATGATTCATCTATTAATTAATATATGACGGCAAATATATGTAATTATTTGTGCAAATATATATAAACTATCTGACGAGACAAGCGAGGCCAAAGTATGTATAATAAAAAAATACCTTCCACAAATGATCACATATATTTGCTGTCATATATTAATGGATGAATCATGCAATCAGAGGGCTATTCCCGTACTTTTATGAACGTTCTTGTTCTAATTCCAGTCTGAACCTGTTAAAAATATAATCAATTTACATATAATTTTGACAAGTTTTCGACATTGCAGGTTGTCGTTGAGATTGCGATTTGAATTTGAACTTTTCTTAAGTAAGTACCTTAGCCTTCAGATTATTGCAGAGATGTTCATGATAAATGCTAGTGACTGTAAATAAAGTACCAACCCGACTTAAACCCCTAACTAAATAAAGCAAAATCGCACAATTCGTTGTATCACCACACACCACAGCGTCCACAGTGTCATTTGTTTACGTCCGAGAAGCGTAATCCTATAGTAAATTCGGGCGTCACGATACGTTGTGGTGACGTAGCATAAGCGAAATTCTTGCGGTCACTAGCAAAGCGGTTCCTTCGGAAACATTTGTCACTTGTATGCGCATATGGTGCGACGTACGTCCGTACTAGACCACGCGATGCATTGAAATTATTACGTCGTTTGAACGTGTGGATAATGTGGTTGGCCACAAAAACTGTTGGAAACTCATTCGTCTATGGTGAACGGACAGGTTAATTAGAGGTATTAACCTGTTATTAAGTTGTAAGGAAAATTAAACGTGCATAGAGCCGCAGGTGTTTCCTTATTACGTATTGTTCGCTGTGCTAGTGACTAATAGGGTAGTTTTTTTTTTGCAGTAGGTAGGTAATTTATTAGCTTGACCAGGGTTTATTTTTTGGTATTCAGATTGCTAACTGAGGGCCCGTGGCTAAATAATAACAGCCGCATCGGTCGATCGATCAGGTTAAGCTACGCTTGCCGCGGTTGGTCTGTGGGTGGGTGACCATCTTTACATACCAAGACCCCTCCGTGCCTCGGAAAGCACGTTAAGCCGTTGGTCCCGGCTGTCATTCGTGGATATTTGACAGTCGTTACGGGTAGTCAGAAGCCCGAAAGTCTGACAACCAGTCTTACCAAGGGGTATCGTATTACCCAGTAACTGGGTTGTGGAGGTCAGATAGGCAGTCGCTCCATGTAAAATACTGGTATTTAGCTGCATCCGGTTAGACTGGAAGCCGACCCCAACATAGTTGGGAAATGGCTAGGCAGACGATGAGGTCACTTTCAAAAACTAACCTACATTAACTAAAACATAAATCCTTTAATGTGAAAGCCATTGTTGTATAACGCAAGGTATACAACAATGTTATAAGGGGGTTATTTTTTGCTTAGACGGTTCCAACTAGGGTTGGCGAAGCGTCCAAATAAATCATTATAATCTTGGCTTAAAACTTTAGAATAACCTAAAAAATAAACCTACCTATTAAGGTTGCTGAGGCACTACTTAGGATTTAGTACTCTATTTTACAAAAAAATGCAAATAGTTAAATAGGAAATTAAAAGTGAACTGACTACTTCGCTCAAATTTCTGAAATGCTTCATATCAATGTAATTATTATTATGATTGTGAAGATATAACCTCAATAAAATTACTCAGCCTATCGCGGTCCACTGCTGGACATAGACCTCTGCTCTACAACACCCTGTCCTCCGCCTTCCGCATCCAGTCTGTCTCAGGTCCACCTAGCAGGGGGGCTTACCACACTACGCTTGCCGATATGCAATCTCCACTCCAGGACTCGTCTGCTCCACCGGCCATTGGTCCTTCGACAAACATCGCCAGCCTACTGCCACTTCAGTTTGTTTCCTCTGCAAGCTTTTTCGGTTACTGCGGTTCTTTTCCGGTTAAGTTCATTCCTGATTTTATCCTTCAAAAAAACTCCAAGCATAGCCTACTCCATAGCGCGCTGATCGACCTACCTGCGCGAGATATAAACTACTTTCTGGTATCTTCAACATAAATGAGCTATTATATGATTTATTTTATTAATAGACAATTTTCTTCCTATTTTTAACCACAATCTACATTTTTTTGCAACTAAGGGCTGGTTTTTCATTCAACTGATAACTTTATTCGAGGAATAATTTTGAAATTTTGACAGTTATTTCATACAAGAACTGTCAAACGTCAATTTTATTCCTCGAATAAAAGTTATCTGGCGATAGAAAAATCAGCCCTTAAATGAATAAATAATAACTATTATCTCCTATCAGCATCCCTAGTTCAACCTCGTTATAATAATATAGGAAAATATACCACCTCGTTAGCGGAACGCAACATAATATCACCCTGTACACCTTCCCGATTACGTTGCGGTAATAGGTACAGAGGCTGTTCATTAATTATTTTCTTTGCCAAATATACATTTCTGCAACGGGAAAACTCAATGAAAGTGGCTTGGAGGAAGACTTGCAAATTAGAGGGAGTAAAACTAAAACGGTTGTAGAAAAGTTCCCGTAATTAAAAACGTTCAAAATCTTATCGCAATCTCCTCTCAGCGACAATCAATGTCAAAAACTTGTAAAAAATGTAGGGCAATTAGATTTAGTTTTGACAGATTGAGACTGAGAAGGGCCCGTGGCTAAATAATAACAGCCGCACAGGTTAATGGATCAGATTAAGCTACGCTTGCCGCGGTAGGTCTGTGGATGGGATCTTTACATACCGAGACCCCTCCGTGTCTCAGGAAGCACGTTAAGTCGTTGGTCCCGGCTGTCATTCGTGCAGGGGTAACGTATTACTCAGTAACTGGGTTGTGGAGGTCAGATAGGCAGTCGATCCATGTAAAATACTGGTATTCAACTGCATCCGGTTAGACTGGAAGCCGACTCCAGCATAGTTGGGAAAAGGCTAGGCAAATGATGGGATTGAGACAGAGATCAGACTGTGAACGTTCTTAAAATAACGAAAATTTCTCCTCAGAATTTTTCTACAACATATTTTTAATTTTTCGATAGTTTCAAAGAATTTTCATCTTAAATATCTTATTTCTGTTAGCAAAGTTCTGTTCTAGAATGCCTGAATGTTCTAGAATACTTAAAATCATTTTCACGGGTGAAATTCTTATCTTAGTTTTTATGGGTTTGCTCACGTGTGCTTTATCGGGTTAAAAATATGTGTTATTTTATTATAGAAGCCGTTTATGGACGTTTTATGGTTGACGTTTACCCTTACACAAAAAACAAAAATCAACCAGCGGGGTGTAAAATGTTATAATAGTAATATTTTATTTTTATTTTTTTATATCAATGTTACTAACACTAGAATATAAGATGTTTGTAATACTAACAAAATATGGATCACTGTTGTCCGAAATAAATGAATTTTAATTTAATTTAATGGCCTAACACACATAAAATGACAATTGATCACAATGGTTTTCATTTTGACAGTACAGCCACGTTCATTGCGTTATTTACATTGTGGAGCAGACGAATTTTTCAAACCTGTGTGATGCAATGAATTAGGAACCTGCTCCAAACACTCGTATTGTAATCGAAACTGTGTTACTTAAATAGGGTGCTGATTCCTGCACAGTTAGAAACAGTTACTTATTCCATTTGAGAATCAACACACGACACTCAGCATAATCAGGCTGATAATGTTCCCACTGCTGGGACACAGGCCTCCTCTCTGTGAAAGGGGGTGACCCGTAAACCACCACGCGAGCCCAGTGCCGGTTGGTAGGAGTCACATGTATTCGAATGTTTGATTCTAGGTCATGCCGGTTTCCTCACGATGTTTTCTTTCACCGTTGTTGAGAGCAGTGATGATGAAATAATTTACTCAAAGTAAAGCACCTGTCTGGGTTCGAACCTACGACCTACAATTTGTAAATCGCGGCCGATTCCACACCACACTCACACTGCGCTAACTATTAGTTTTCTATCCTGCAATACTCATTAATCTATTAAAAACAAGTGCATGTTGCCAGCTAGAAATAAGTAGGTAGTGAATTTAACCATTTTAAAGGCATCATAACTAATCGGTCGCATTACCATATGGAAAGAGGGTAATTTTGCGGAAAACCGTTTCATTTGACGCCCATAGTAAATTGTATAGGTATGAAGGAAGAACCATACTCTTATTATATTATGTAAATCGGTACTTCATAGTCGTGCCTTCGAAGTTTTTATGGAATTCAATTTTTTGTTTGCATGAATATTGTTTTGCGTTTAGGAAAATTCTAAGTTGATTGGATCGATACTATAGGAATATTTAAAGGATGTACCACGTTAATAGATTAATATCGAATGTCACATTTTAGTGATAATCTCGTCATGTTGAATATTGTGGGCATTGGCAAGTAAATTCTTCATTTTATAAATTTATTTATTTATTGATATGGACGACTTAGGTCCTTTGTACGGCGAATAAACCGCGCCGTAGAAATATCGTGTCCGTCAAGAAACTTCCATAGTGATCCACTCCACACTGATGACCGTGCCTACACACGGCGTCTAAAGGCGTGTGTGTACAAAGAGTATTCACTAAAACATACTAAACAAACAAAAATTACATACAGTATTAGGAATTGTGGGTTCATCACTTACAGAAGTACACAGCACTATTATAGTCCGCGCGGAACTAGTTGGCCGCGCCTTAGGTGGGGACGGGGGTGAGGGAGGCGGAATTGCCTAGTGTTCGCAACGCACGTACTGAGTAATGACAACGCGCCCCCGCCCCTCTGTCCTACCGCTCACATACCTAAGGCGCGGCCAGCCAGTTCCACGCAGACTATAGCAGAGAACTGAATGATTAAAGGAGGTAAGATACCGTTAGTTGAATTAGTTACAAAATAAACAGAGATGCAAATTCAATGTTGATAAAAGCTTCATGTTTTGTAAACGAATTGGTATCTACCTTATAATAATGGGTTCGAACACAAGCATTTATTATATTGTAAACTAGTTTTAAAATAGTGCTGGAATTCAATTGGTTTTTGTTTAGATAAACGCGCAAATACCGCCACAGTTCGCGTGAGTAAAATGTGGGAAAAAGTATCGCGTTTCGCGGTAGTAAGCGTCGATTTGCAAACGGTATTTTAGTTGAGTGGTTAGTTCTCAAATATCAAACAACACAAATAGTAAATACGCGGATGACAGCGATGTGGACGGGTACTTCGACGCCTAAAGATATCGTATCAAACCGGTCGGCACCGTATCAACTCGAACCGTTCAATTTAATGATTTGATTCTTTGTATGAAACTCCCTACTGCAACGCACACTAATCGGAATCGTAACGTAATCGCCTCGCCTCGGGACAAGCTTACGAACTGCAGTGCTGTGCGTTACAGCTCGTCGTCCCCGCGCTTACGGCTCGTCGTCCCCGCGCTTACGTCTCTCCGTACCCGAGCTTACGTCTCTTCGTCCACCCTTGCCCCTTTCACCCCTTCGGCCTGCCTGCTGCACCATCAATCAGCGGTCGGCGAGCCGTAAGCGTGGCGTTGCCTAGCCGTAGCCGAGTCGACGTATCGGATCCTCTGATCCGCTTTGGCTACGTTAGGTTGACGCCTGTTTGACGTGTGCTATGACCTTACGTGTCATTTTTTTTGTTTTGTATTTATTTGTATAGTGAGTTACTTGGTCATTTAATTTAATACCTAGTGTAAATAGTTAGCTATCTATACATACAATAAATAATAGTTAGTAGTCGGCAAATACACTATTCAAAAACAACATACAAAAAAACCTCAAAAAGTAACATAAACCTTTCATTACAGTTTTCAAACAGCTATTTGCAACTCACAAAAAAACAACAGTTCCCCTTCAAATATAACAAATACCGAACAATAAAGGGAAACACCGCTAAGCTTAGAATTGAAACTGAGATAAGTGCCGCAAAAACATGTGGCTCCACACAGCGGCACAAAAGAAAACAAGTTTGTACTCGTAATTCTGGAGTGCAACACTGCGGATGTTTGAAAAAAAACAAATTAAAAGGGGTAGCGGTTGTTCAAATAAATAACAAGAGTGAGCTGTAACAAATCTACAAATAAATACACGTATAATATAATGAGGGAACATGTCTTGACAGTTTTTATTAGTTATAAATTACTAGCTGCACCCCGCAGTTTCACCCGCGTAAATGTCGATCCCGTGGGAATATCAGGATAAAAAGTAGCCTATATGTTAATCCGGAGTGTCAGCTATCTCCATACAAAATTTTATCAAAATTGGTCTAGCCGTTTGAGCCTGAAGAAGTAATAAAAATAAACACACACACGCACGCACTCACAAACTTTCGCCTTTATAATATTAGTGTGACCAGCAGACCCGGAGAACTTCGTACCGCCTCAGATTTTTTTGTTATTTTTTCCCATGTTTTAATAATTAGGAACCCAACACAGGCGTCCTCAGAACACTCTACAAAAACTTTCATCACCAATGGTTTCGGAACGCATAGAGGACAAACATACAAACATTGATATTTATTTATATAGATAGATTGTGGAGTATATCAAAAGGTACGGTTTCCAAGTTACCGTCACTTTTGGGCGTATGAAAATGGCTGTCATGAAAATGACAGCAGCGCGGCAGCGGTGAGGATTTAAATCGTTAGATTTGTCCTATTGCGTCAAAAGATAGTCGCGTTTCTCTTTCGTTTTGACATCTCTAACACAACGACGTAGTGACTTGACTTGATTGTCATGAAAACGCTATTTTATAATGTTTGAGCTCAATCTTCTCAATACGGACACTTTTTCGTGTGACTAAGTACGGTGAGGGCAAATGTATCGATTTACATTTTAGGTAGCGGGGTTTGAATTACGGTATCAAAAAAGCTCTCTAGGAAAACCTACTTACCTACTTTCATAAATTACGTTTCAGTGACGTCATTTGTCAGTAAATTGGAGACACTATGTAGTGGCCATCCTCTTTTACAGCTAGCTCGTTCGTAGCTTAAGAAAATTCAAAACTCAATTAGTGTTTGTAAAATTTAACAGCATTTTTAATGAATAGGTCTGAACTTTACTCTTCTTATTTTAATTCTAGATGTTTTTCGTAAATAGTCAAAGAAAGTAATTAAATTTCCCGGCTTTTAAGAATGGTAATTTGTTAATTAGCAAGGCTCAGAGTCTGCTCCTTAATCAATTAATAAAGTTCGTCTATCATAGTCCCCATCTGGGTTAAAACATCGTCTAGGTCAGTGTCACTAGTTTCTTATCAACAAGTTTCAGTTTATACTCACAGTAACCCTGTTTATTCTGTAACTCGCAGAATAAACACGCGTCACATTCGTGTCATAAATAATTTAAACAATCACAAACAACATGACTTTAGTTTATATAACCCCCATTTCTATGACGTATGACGTGAGACGTCTAATAGGCCAAAATAACACATGAATATTTGAAACGTCCTCACAAGTCTCATGACCTAGGTCATATCTGTTCACATACAAGCTTGAATCACGCACTGAACCTATTAGATACACGCTACTTTAAGTTCTACAAGGGTTAGCAAAAGCTTTTAAGTCAAAAGTGTTCTTTGTAAATTTTCTACCACCCCTTAGGGAAATTAGCCTTAAACCTGGGTAACTTTATGTGATGTAGTGTTATGGGGCTGTTATGATAACCTTACACTGTAGTGAAGGAATAGTTGGATCGTATAGAAAGTGCGGCATTGTAGGGCAGGAAGGAGATTGTTAGTAGTTATTTTATAGTTTACCTTATCGTGGTCGTATAACCTAAGGCAAGGATTGTTTATAACATGTGGTTACGTTATTGATAAAAATCTCAAAGTAATCTCCTATGTCTCCTGTGTCTTTGTGTTACAAATGACTCAAGCTAAAAAAAAAACAATCAAGAATACGTCTTTGTTTATCAAATCAAACAGCTGCGTCGTTGATTTTTATATCACACTATCACACTACAGAGGCAATAGATTGAATTGGAGCTTGCAATTTTATTCGACAATTGTAATAGTTATTCGATTGTTATTGTGGGCTGAATCGATTCTGGAATAAGACGATTCAATTGTTTTTTTTTATTAGATTCGAAATTGCATATTGTTTGCGACATATCGTTTTCAACGGCAGTAATAAACACTATAATTAATAGAGATCCTACATAATATTTTAAATGTGAAAGTTTGTATGTTTGATGCTCAATCACGCGAAACCGGCTGCTTGAATTTGGATGAAATTTGGCAAATAGACCATGACCTGGATTAACACATAAGATTCATCCCGTTAGACGCGGACGAAGCGCTTAATCATAATTTACGCTTACAAGTAATTTTCTTTCCCGAAAAATTAATAAAATAATATACATACTTACATTTTTATAAGCTCCTTTAAAAAAAATTACAAATTAAAAAATTCAGAGATTCACAATAACGATTGTTAATTTCCTGATAAAGGAAAAAGTTAGAAAG
Source organism: Oligia latruncula (assembly GCA_948474745.1). NCBI lineage: Eukaryota > Metazoa > Arthropoda > Insecta > Lepidoptera > Noctuidae > Oligia > Oligia latruncula. Next base: position 6,092,784 of record OX419691.1, on the reverse strand, counting down.
TTGAAACATTTATAAAAATATAATCTGAACATTATTGGGTCCCCAATTAACCAGGGAACCAATTATGTCCATTAATGTCCAGACTTTGCGACGTAATAACAATAAAACTTCTATTGTGTCTCGTTTCGTGTCCTTCAATGTGTTAAAATGTCGATGTAGTTACCAAAAGTTCACAAAGTTTATTCATAAACTGAACCAAGTTACCCAACTTGATCTTGAATTAATTAAACGTACCTCAGAATTTCTAAAGTCTACTTTACTGGGTTGTATCTTACAACTTCTCTATAATCTGATTGGTCCACAAGCGTTTTGTTTTTCTTCAGAAACACATCTTTAGTTGATAAAGGTCTTTGTTTTTCAACTTGTTTTGAACTTAAAACATGAATTTTGATAAAGTTTTGTTTACGCTTTAGAAATAATCTTTTGAGATACCTACACTTATTTGTACAAGTTTGTTTAACATGAAAAGTTTGTTTTAATTAATTATTTCGCGCAAGTGGTGTTTATTATCAATTAATAGAAGTTTTAGTGGATTACGTTGCAGTAATAATAATATATTATCATTTAATCATACAATAGTTGCAAATGTTTGTTTGTAATAAAATTTTGTGTAAATGATAATTTATGAGCGCCTCGTACACAATTAGAGCGTTATGAGCTAGACTCGAAATTAAATCTACCCAAATAATTATTGTACAATGGCGCATACGCTAGTGGTAGCACTTTTACCTTCAGTTAGCCTTAGTTACGTAGTATGAAGTTTCAATAAAATAAGACACAAGCTTATACTGGTTTGTTTTTTTTTTTATAAAAAGGATAATTATATACGTTGTTTTTTAAAGTGATGTTGGTTGTAACCGTTGAAATATATAATTCTTTAGTTTAATAGTTCCGTTACATTCATCTATATCTAAACGTACATAATAATAATAAATCTGTAGACGAGACATTTCTAACAAATTAATTTAATGTTTAGCACAAAAAAGTTAATGTATTGTATGTAGGTATATAAATTTAATTACAAAAAAATCCGAATTTAAATTCAATATTCAATACTTATGTGTGTTATATTTCGTGATACGTTGTAAAATTGTGGTAATTACACCTTTCCTAAGCGACACATTATAATCTTCCGACATCCACACGAACGAAGTCGCGGGCACAGCTAGTATATAATATAACTAGCCTGTATTGTCCCACTTCAGGGCAAAGACCTCCCTTTCCTTTTCCCACTCGATCCTGAGCCAATATGGACCAATCCCTCATACAGGCATCAAGTTCGTCCCGCCATCTACGCCTGGGTCTTCCGCGATACCGGTGGACGTTTTCAGGGACTCATGCTGTGGTGGTCCACAATGCATTTGCGGCAACCCCATTAGAACTTGGCTGCTTTTTGGGTGCCGTCTGTTAACCGTCTGCGAACGTCGATTACACGGATATCTATGGTCGACTACGACCCATAGAAATATAACCCTAATTCCTACTATAATCATCATCATCTGCATAGCCTTTTCCCAACTATGTTAGGGTCGGCTTACAGTCTAACCGGATGCAGCTGAATACCAGTATTTTACATGGAACAACTGCCTGTCTAACCTGCACAACCCAGTTACTGGGTAATACGATACCCCTTGGTAAGACTGGTTATGAGACTTTCGGGCTTTTGACGACCCGTAACGACTGTCAAAAATCCACGAATGACAGCCGGGACCCACGGCTTAACGTGCTTTCCGAGGCACGGAGGGGTCTTGGTACGTGAAGATGGTCACCCATCCACAAAATAACCGCGGCAAGCGTAGCTTAACCTGATCGATCGACCCGTGCGGCTGTTATTATTTAGCCACAAGCCCCTACCTTCCTTCTTCCTACTATAATATATAATATTATAAATATGAAAGTTTGTAAAGATGTTTGGATGTTTGTTACTCAATCACGCGTAAACCGTTGAACATATTTGGATGAAAATTGGCACATAGATAGACCATTTCCTGGATTAACACAAAGGATACTTTTTATCCCGATATTCCCATGGGATCGAAACTTACTCAGGTGAAACCGCGGGGCGCTGCTAATATATAACGCACGGAAGGGAAAAGTATAGAACCATAATAATAACATATTATTTTCGTGAGATAGGTAACCTTTATCGATAATTGTGGACTACATTCAAGGACAGGTGGTAGCTACCTTCGAACACCAATTCGTTGACTGGCTACAAAATCAGGCCACGAATCAGACCAAGCAATAATTTTTCTCCGGCTGCCCTGCTAGTTAAAACGGACTCCGTTGAGATCACTTCGGCCTTTATAGTAACAACTTGTTAAGCTAAAGTTCCCAGTTGGTCTAAGTGCTGACAAAATGTTAGTCCTTGGAGCTTAATTTTAAATCAAGCTGACTTACATAATTTTCGTCGACTTGCTAAACAGACAATTAGATTATTCGTTTTTTTTTTTACTTTGAATTATGTCAAGCCTTATTTAGGATTCAGTGAACACTTTTTTTCACATGTGATGGCTAAAAGTGCTACGAGTGCGCTACGTGGCTACGCCGTAGCGAACTGCTACGTCGTAGCAATTGCGTAGACTTTATTCTTGTTGCGTACCCAGGATAACGTCTGCGTATTATTTATTTATGTCAACGTAACAGTTAATCCGATTCTTTTGGACGTGACCTCCTTAGTTGTAAAAAATTGAGCAATAAATAACTTTGTTTTTTCTTCCACAGATGGCAGCAACAATTCGGGGAGCACATCAACTACAATGAAAATTATTCATTTGTTAATATACCTTCTTCCTAACGTCCTAAGATAATTTGTTGTTTTCTAATTAGTTAGTAACAATTTATAATCGCCTATGTTCTAACGAACGTATAGAACCAAAGATCCTGATGTTTCTATGACTGATAAAATTATTCTTCTCTATATTTTCACTGTTAATACTTTGTAGTTGTGCCAACCCGAATTTATGTATTTCATTAAATGGAATACACGAAATATGATTCTAATTTACTTAATTCCCCCAAGCAATCAGTTCAAATCTTAAGTCTGTCTGACAAACGGATCGTAAAAGAAAATTAGAAGTTGTACGAATACATACATTATTACTTTCTGGTTATCTTTAGAAGTTATAAATAATTAATTTGCGTTATATTAAATAGTAATTTTAAGAAGTTATTGACCTGGCACTGAGGTTTATGTGTATGCCTAGGTATGTATATATGTACATATGTATGTGCTCAAATACTATAAATAAATAATGGCTATTGTGCGTTTTAAATATTTTAATAATTCGTTGTTTTCAATCACTCTTCATACTTATTAACTTGCTGAAAATGGGTGAGTCTTATACAGGGTGGCAGGTACAGATGCCAGTACATCAAGCTACTACAATCTGTCAAATTTGTTTAATAGATTTTCAACTTTATCGCTAAAGCATAAGGTTCAAAGTTGATTGGGAAAATTTGGAAGTTTTGGGTAGCTTGATGTGCTGGCGTCTGTACATCGACCTACTACTAACTGAAACCACGATGTCAGCACATGATTCTTGAGTAGCGAACACATTTTTTGTCGGTTATCAAAAAAAAAAAACAGGTGTTTCATAGAAAAGTGCAATACCTACGCTGTAAAAATTTATGGAACAGTAAAAGTCAAGACCCTTTTTATCAGGAACGCGTGGAGTTACCAAGTTGAAATTACTATCAAATACTAAAGGCTGCAATCCCTTGAAGCAGTGAAAAAATTAAACTTCTAACTCAACGCAATCAAAATATACGGGCTTATATATTCCGAAATCAAAACCTATAGGGTACTTTCCATTGACCTAGAATCATTACATTTGTCTAGAAGCAATGTCATGTAGCACAAGTAAAGGAAAAAATCCGAAAACCGTACATTTGTAGTTACATTACAAAAAAAATCCGCACTGGGCCCGCGTGGTGGATTACGGCCCACTCCCTCTCACCGAGGGGAGGCCAGTGTCCCAGTAGTGGGAACAGTATAGGCTGATTATGGTTGGTTACAAAAAAAATATTTATAAAACTATTTAAATACTTATAAATTTTAAAGGAGCCCTCGGTGCGCGCGTCCGACTCGCACTTGACCGATTTTTTTTTTAATAACCGACTAAAAATTTCAACGCAGACGAGTTCAGAATCATGTACTGGGTGCGAGTCGATGTCCCTACCACCCTCTATACCACATACAGTTATGAAGGTTGTTATATCAATACTTAAAATGGCGGAACATAACACATATTTAATATTTCATAAGAATTGTACGTGGAATATTATACACGTGTGTGGGTTTTAATGAAAGGCGACGCTACGACATAATGCAGGCTGGAAAGAAAGAGAAGAGAAAAGAAGGTAAGTGTGACAGGTACCTATCCCTGTTAAAACAATAACTACAAGTTATGTGCGCAGCCGACGACAGGTCAATACGACCGTCTCTCTCGAACACTCAAAGAAATTTATCACTTCCTACACGACAACTGTCGTAACGACTAGTCGCAGATGCAAAAGACAACTCTGCGTCTTGTTGCAGCGATTAATCGCAGCGACAAGACGCACAGTTTGCGCTGGCGCTCATGTACCTACATTCCTGGCGATGTATTGTTAGGCTAGGTAATATCAAGCCTTCTACATAACATAGACTAGCGAGCTCAACAACGCAATAATAGAGTTTACACCTAAAATTAGCATTGTCGAGCCTGCGCATTAGACCGCATGGTTTCGAAATTGGAAAGATGTCACCAGCAGCATAAAGGTTGAAACACACTAACAGTATTCAGTATAATCAGAATGGGTAGAGACCATACTAAATGTATGAGCCTGATTATGCTTTTGGCGTTAGACGAAACTCCCGGAAACGTTACCTGGTTAGTGTAATTAGTAATTACCGGGCAAATTGTGGGCAGAAATAACACAAAACTGTTGCCCTGACACAGTAAGATGGAGTCGCCAGGAGATTTAATTAATTAATTTAACATTCACAAAATCCAAGCTCTTTGAAATTTTATCTTAAAATATTATATAAGCTAGTCTTACAGCCAATTACGGTTTTACAATTTAATAGCTATTCAAAATATATATGCAGCAGAAACAAACATACAGATTGAAGTGAAACGACGAGTGGGACGAGTTGGATAGGTTCCGTATAAACGGGAAAAAGAACGCGCGGGCTCAGGAAAGATGAAAGGCGTGGAAGGAAGCCTCTGCCCAGCAGTGGGCAGAACAGGCAAGGAAAAAGAAGTGTTATTGCAGCTCTAAGAATGCAATGAACATTGTTAAAAAATAAAATCTACATGTAGGTACTAACCGCCAAGACTTGACACAGTCGCAATTATAAAACTTGCAAGTAGAAAAGTGTCTGTTTAGTTTGAGATATCTAAAAAATTATGTACAGTCAGCAAAAGAGTTAGGTATGCAGGATCGTCGGATAAAGTTGAAGTTTAGTAATAAACCGCTGGATGTTGTCGAATAAAATTTAATTTTATTAATAGAAAACAAACAGCTCATTTATCAAATTAAATTTCAGTCGACAACATCCATCGGTTTATTAATAAACTTCAAGTATATCCGACGATCCTGCATACCTAACTCTTTTGCTGACTGTACCTACTGCGTCACGTGTCGACTCGCTCACACGTTTTTTGACCACCCCTGCCACGGACGTAGGCATTTAGTATAGTCAGTACAACATTTAAAATATACTTGTCTTTGTTTTCACATCTGTCTTCGTAGAAACTTTAATATTACCATAATAGCTATTAGGTATCTACTTAAAAGAAAGATTTAAATAGTTAGATTCGCACTACCACGTCTAAAGGTATTCGCGTTTTTGTTTCATTTTGAGACCTCTGACACACTTGATTGTCATGGAAACGCTATTTAATGATATGTGAGCTCACTCTTCTCGGTAATCACTTCACTTTTGCTTTATAGTGTTCATACAAATGTGTGTTTTTGTCGTGACTAAGTATGGTAAGGGCAAATCTAGCGATTTAAATCTGAAAACAATTTCCACGAAATGGACGAATATAAAAATACTTCCACAATATTCTCACCGTCGTACCACTCTATTATAAAGCCTACGAAAATGCAAAAGGCCCGCAAAATCGTTTTAAGTATAATTCGGTACGAACGACTAAATTGATGTTCGCGACGACGAAAATTCACGAAAATCTTTTAAACGAAAAGGATTGTTATGATTTCACAGCTTTCATATTTCATTATTTTAGACTCATTTTACGTAAGTCATCATCTGCATAGCTTTTTCCTAACTATATTGGGGTCGGCTTCCAGTCTAGCTGAATACCAGTATTTTACATGAAGCGATTAGGTAATACGATACCCCTTGGCTTGGTAAGACTGGTTGTCAGACTTTCGGGCTTCTGACGACCCGGAACGACTATTGAAGATCTAAAGAGGTATGAGGAACAAGATCTAAAGAGGCATTAGGAACAGCGTGTAAGAGTTCACTAATCCTCCATAGAAAAGGGAGGATCCTTCGCCCAGACGGGTGCCGTGTCTGGTGGGCTGGTGCCAACTCATGTGATGTAAGTATGTATGTATTTTAAGAAATACAGGTACGCTTAGACCGTTTAATGGTCAACTGGACCCGTGGGTCCAGTTCCGAGTGGGTTCAGTTGACCAAAGACTCGACCTACGGGTATAAAAACAGATGATATCCCACGTACCTGCAGCAAAGAAAGGGCTACCAGACTATTTTCACAGGGTGTCTGGTAGCAACTGAATGAGAGTAGCCGAGTATTGAGTAAACTAGCGTGTGATTGGAGAGATCTATATTATTTATGTCATGCATCTGATGGTGATAATGCTGAAGGTAAAAACTTGACCACTTTCTATTTGGAATAGGAAAAAGAATTGATTCAAACTCAAAGCATTTATTTCAATTTAAGTATTTACAGAGCAGTGGTGGCGAAGTGGCCGTGACTTACGAGTTGTAGGTCGTAGGTTTGAACCCAGACAGGAGCTTTACTTTGTGTAAATTATTTCATCACCATTGTTTTCAAAACGGTGAAGGAAAACATCGTGAGGAAATCGGCATATCCTAGAACCAAAAATTCGAAGACATGTGACATCTACCAACCCGCACTGGGCCCGCGTGGGCACTCCCTCTCACAGAGAGGAGGCCCGCGTCCTAGCAGTGGGAACATTATAGGCTGATTATTTGTGACAGATTAGTTGAGCGTATTGGACTAAAAGTTCCTTACAAAATACCCAGATAACTGTAACTGATGTATTCCACACTCGAGCATCCAAGACAAATATTGGAGTAAACTCACCACTAAACCGACTCAACAGAGAGATGAATTCTTTAATAAAATTGGTACCAGATGTTGATCTGTACCATGATTCCATAAAGGTCTACAAAACCAAAATACTAAAGTCCCGAAAAACACAATCCGATAATGTGTTATGTTAATATACTTTGGAAATCCTTCACCCTTTTATAATTTGTTTTAGAAGCTATACTTTCCATTATGATCTCATTTCTATTTATATTATTTACAGTCTTAGTTTTAAGTAAGTGGGCAAAATTGCAATGTTGTTCGTTTTTTTTATTTTATTTTGTGTTATTAATCTTAAGTTTAAGAAGTATCTTGCCATACAATTTTTAAGTTCTAGCCTTTAGTTTAGTTTTGTTATTATTATGTGTGATCACTTATTTCTGAGAGTGCTGGTAAACCTGTAATTGGCGACTGTGTAAGACCGAGACTTTTGTGATCTATAGTACTTAAGATAAATTATACATAGAAGCTGTTGGTGTACCTTAATAAATAAATAAATTATGTTATGTGATAAAATTATATAAGTATTTACAGACACTTTTGAATAGTCAAGGAGTCAGTCAGTCAGAATTTCAGAAACAAGAAGCTAATTGCCTATTACAAAGCGTATAAGTAGGTACTTATGGAGAAGAACGGGCAAGAAACTCACTGATGGACACTTTTGTAAATTTTAATGTTATAAAAATATTAGTTACATCATTAATGTTGAATTTAAAATTATATGTGAGAACAATATAAAAAAAACTGGCCAAGTGCGAGTCGGACTCGCACACAAAGGGTTCCGTACCACAAGGCAAAAACGCCGAAAAAAACACGTTTGTTGTATGGGAATAAATATTTAAGGGGGGTCCCTTAAATATTTATTTTATTTTATTATTTATTAATAAAGTAAGAATACAACTGAGTATTTTGTGAATATTTCAAGTGCCTACCTGTTGGCATTATTGATATCGAGCAAAAAAGGGCAAAAAAATTACGTTTGTTGTATGGGACCCCCTTAAATATTTATTTTATTTTGTTTTTAGTATTTGTTGTTATAGCGGCAACAGAAATACATAATTTGTGAAAATTTCAACTGTCTAGCTGCCGCGGTTCTTGAGATACAGACGCCTGGTGACAGACAGACGGACGGACGGACGGACGGACAGACAGTGAAGTCTTAGTAATAGGGTTCCGTTTTTACCCTTTGGATACGGAACCCTAAAAAGATGTACACGTTTTTATTTGGTGAGCTCAGGGGGCCTAAAAAGGCCACTTTGGAGAATTATAAAAGGATAACATTATGGATTATGATTATGACGAAGACAGTCCGTGTTTTTTTTTTTCGCTGCACTACGTAGGTACAATCAAAGAGGATTGATTGGTATTTTAGTACAGACAAAAACAAATAACTGAAAATGCTTCACCAAAGGGATTTGATACGATTAACTTAACAGTTAACTGTCCATTATGTTATCCTTTTATGATTCCGCAAAAGTGGCCTTTTAAGGCCCCCTGGACGCTTTTCCAGAGCACATCAAATGGAACAAAAAAAAAAAACAATCCAAAAATAAAATAACTAAAATAACCCGTGGAAGTTAAGAGATAAACCAGTGCCAAATGACGATAACAACGAATGCTCAGTATCGCAGGCCATTTCCGGCTATATGAAGTCCAGCTATATTTTCCCAACCGTAACGACGAAAATCGGGAACTTCACCGGTGCACATCTCTTCAAATATTACATATTGCAGCACTCGATACATTGAAGCTTCAAACCTGAAATCGTGGCTTACAGTCATGTCTTTATATTCTTAATTTATACATAGTTATGTATAAATTAAGACTGTAAGTAACTTCGTACCGCCTAAATGTATGAGAAAATGAATTATCTTCATTATTATTTTTTTCGTGAATTTTTCCCATGTTTTAATATTCTATTTATTCTGCTATTCGGAGCGGAGACAAATCCAACAAATCAAACATCATACAAATCGGTCCAGTCGTTCTTGAGTTATAAATGGTGTAACTAACTCAACTTTGTTTTATATTTATAGAAGAAGATAGATAATTTTAATAAATTAGTAACCGAAGACGAAACTTTACATTGAATATTTTTGAAATAACGACGAGCTACGAGCGCGCGGGCTACGAGGTGGGAACAAGTCTGATGCCGAAAATATAGTTTTTAGAATTTTTATCCGCTTGTCTGGGTCATCATCATCATCATAATTTCAACCGAAAGACTCGTCCACTGCTGGACATAGACCCCCAAGCACTTCCACTTCTACCGGTTCTGTGGGACCACCTTGTGCGAGGTCTTCCAACGCTACGTCTTCCGGTACGCGGTCGCCACTCCAGAATCTTTCGGCCCCATCGGCCATCTGTTCTGCGTGCAATCTGCCCTGCCCAGTACCACTTAAGTTTGGCGATTCTTCAGGCTATGTCGGTTACCTTGGTTCTCCTGCGGATCTCCTCATTTCTGATTCGATCACGCAGGGAAACTCCAAGCATAGCCCTCTCCATTGCCCTTCGGGTGACTTTTAGCCTTCTTATAAGGCTCATTGTGAGCGATCACTCTCTTTTGTCTAGGTGTATGATCCGAATTGTATGGCGCAAAAATAGCAGAACGGATTTGGATGAAAGAGTAAGTATCACGGTCCATACAAAATGTGCGTGAATTTTGATCCTTTTTTTTTGGCACACACATACCTACTCGTAGTTTATAACCTGGATTACACATTGGGTACCTACTTTTTAAATCGCGGTAGTAGATTCCCATGGGATATTTTCCCAGACCTACGCGGGCGAAGACGCGAACAAAAGCTACTTCTTGATAAAATAAGAGGGAAAATAACGTTTTGTTATAACGTCGTTCACATGCTTCCTTGGAAAAACTGGATGACTATAACTGGACGCTTGACAGAATCTCAAAAACTTCTTTGATGTCAATTATCCCGGTAAAAATAAAACTTGCAAGCAAAAATGCATGCCGCATTCAGTTAGTACAAACATCATATTTTATTGCCCTTGTAATTCCTAAATCAATATGGACATAACACGATTTATTTCTCTTACAAGACCATAAAATATGCGGCAGAGAGCTAAACTTTGCTCATCACTCTTACTCGAATGCATCTCGTAAAATTTTATGACCGTGCTTACTAAAAGCACTCGAATTTTAGCAGTAAAAACAGGTAGGTAAGGTTCCAATTAGAATGGTAATGTCATAAGCTTGTTTACGTTACATTTCAATGTATGTATAGAATCACAGTTCTCGATTGAATTTCATCTAACAATGTTGTAATACTCTGTGGGTGCATCGATTCTAGGAATTTAATTAAAACTTGTTGAAGAACCCTTCAACAGAAAGTTTTATGATCATAAGTTCGTGTTTGTGTGACACTTGATAGTTTTAATTTGTTTGTAACGATCTGGTTTATCCTTCTGTATCTATACATAATAATTATTATAAAATTAACGATTTATTCCGGTCTGATCCCCTGATTGCACCCGTGCGGAGCAGGGCCCCGGAGTCGCTAAAAGAATCGCTAAAAAAGAGTCGCTAAAAGCTTATTTTAATTTAATTTAATATTTGAATTGTTTTTTTCATTACGGACGCTTTTAACGTTCTGCATCGTTCTCACATGCATAATTTTTAACATGAATGATGTAAACAAGACTTTGTAACCATATTATTTTGATTTAAAAGAGTGTCCATGGAGTTTCTTGTCCGTTCTTCTCCATAGGTACCTACGCTTTGGAATGGGCAACTAGCTTCACCTTTCTGACTGACCGACCCCTTGACAATTCAAAAGTGCCTGTAATTGGTTTAATTGAAATATATGCTTTGATTTTGAGTTTGAGTTTGAAAAAAAAAAGAACATTTATTTAGCACAGACTAAAAAGCACACAACACAACATATTATACCTACTTCAAGTAATAAAAGAAAACAAATAAAAAGTGTCAAATTACATGTTAAGTGAGGGTCGCGGTTTTGCCTTAGCACGGTATTTTTTACTTGTGCTTATACTTTTAATAAATAAATAGGCCCAGTAGAAAAACGTTAGTTTGTCCGTATCTATCTGTCGTCAGGCTAAACTGTCGAACAAAATCAAAATATTTTATTTCACATAAACCCACATGGGCACTTTTGAAACGTCAGAAGCTAGGTACACGGTTCGAATTGGTCGTATCCTATGGAGAAGAGCCGGACAGAATTTAATAAATACTGCAATTTAAAAACATTGTAAAAGCCAATTATTTTTAAAAGCGTAACCGTAGTATTTCTTGTCGGTATGGGAGGACAGCGTAGGCCTGTCAACAAGTACCAGGTACTTAATAAAATAAAAAATGGTCTACAAATCTACAGTCTAAAATGCCTGTTCAATGTAACGTTCTGAATTTCAACTGATACGAATGCCTGACATCCGATAAAAAATTATGCGTTTGGGCAGCTAATGATCTTAAATTATGATATTTTATAAGTTGCCAGTCATTGAATTTTATTTCAGAATAAAATTACATTCCATACATTGTTAGTAAATAATTTATACTTGTTAGTGTAAAATAAAAATGCTCCTGAAAAAAAAAAGTTGAACAGCGCATAATGCATAATTTTTGTTTCATAAAACTAAACAAAGTTGCCATTTTATAGGTCGTCCTTTATCACATAAAATACAGCGTTGTTAAACAAAATTAATAAGGGTAATTTATAGTTAAAGATTTAGGTTACTGATAACGTTCAGACGGGGGAAGCCAAAAGAAATAGAATGTGATATAATAACAGGAATCGGTCACGCCTATATTGTCTGGAGAGACAAAAGTGTGCTTACGATTGAACGGCTACAGAAAGAAAAAACTTACGTTACGTTACGAAACAACGTTTATTTGCGGTAAACATGACGTATAAAAAAAAAACACAAAAAAAAACAGTGGCACTCCGGGAGTGCCGACAGAAGTGAAAACTTGATAAATTTTTTTTACGTGTGTATTTTTTTAATCGTCTTCTAAACAAAACACAAACTTTGCCATCACTCACTGACATAACGGATATACATTAAAACCGTGTACATCCCGAGGCCAGCCGAACACATCCGAATGTAGCGCGGTGTCGGTTACGGTAACAGTGTCGCGAGTTCAATGCTTTTTTCCCCATCTCAATAAATGCCCAACGCGCAAGAAGTTTACACTTCAAAAAATAAGAAGTTGGGGGAAAACATGCGCCACGCAAAAGCAACGGACAAGCGACAGTTTATCAAAACTCTTTCGATCATCATAATCAATCCGTCAAAAGGCGTTTACTGCTGTAGGGGATCCCCCTGGACGTGAGCTATGCAGGGACCTGCCGCTGAAACAATCCTTGAAGGAGGCCTTAGTAATCAGGTATTATATGCATTGCTGGACATAGTGCAATGCATTCAGTATCCACCTAAATACAAGGTCAAATTATTTATTTAACCTTGTACCTATATATGTCGCAGTAAGATGGTGATATATTCATATCCCTAGGGATATAAGATAATTATACATATAATTAAAAAAATATACTAATAATAGACAAAAAATAGACTAATCTAGTGAAATCACTAGATAAGTAAGACAGTTATGAACCGCTGTCATATCACTATATTACGGTATATAGCTATATCTCAAGGGATATAACTATATCACGGCTTCAACTATCTTACTGTCACATTTACATAAATTCGCCCGTACTGCTTCCCAAATCACTTAACACTGGGTTTTCGAAAATAAACATGTTTTGCAAGGAACTTATTGTGTCTATTTTTGGTTTGGCTCTATCATGCGCCCTTCTCTGTTGTGCAAAAATAAAACTAACAGAAAAACTCTTTTTTTTTTTTAATTAACAGTAACAAACCCAGAACTCTTCACTTCGCAGCGCTTGGCGAACAATTAGCCAGCGTCGAAAACAACGGACCATTGGGGCAGTTAATGGAATTTTTCTTCAATAATTTCTACAAAATTGTGGAAGCTCTTGGCATTCTTTTAAAATCTCGGTATTACTGCGAAAACTACTGCAGTAAAATGTACAACGTAATGTGTGTTCCTAGTACTTTTCACATTTAAGTATTGTTGCGATTTTATACGGTTATTTTACTGGTTATTTCCGGATTAGGATGTATCAACGTTTGAAGTAGGTAAACATTTCAACATGTTGAAAATTACTTTAAAAATCAAGATATGAAAAGTATTTTTATTCATACCAATTTCTAACTTTGTGAGTATAAAAATAAATGAAAATAAGACGAGAGACTTTGACGCTAAGTGTACATAATAAGTACTTTGAGTGAATCCTAACTAAATTAGTATCATGTTTAATTTCAATTAGCGTCTTTAAGAAAAAAGATACAAATTATTTTAATTAAAAATAAATATTGTTAAGACGTCGGCAATACTCATTAAAATATTTCATACCTTAGCACTAAATAAATAACGTATATTTTTAAAGAAAATTAAACATTTACCGTATACAATATCACTTTGTTGGAAAACGGTCGGTTCAGATGGAAATAATGGTTCGTTTCTTGCAAACTGCACAGAAGTTGTAGTTGCAGGACATTTTTATTACCAACATTACAATGCGAATAAAGCGGTTGTCTATTATGCAACTGGCTGCAACCAGGAACTGCTGGCTGGTTCTATTATATAAATAGCAATGACTTTTAAAGCAACCTCATCGCAACTAAGCAGCAATAAGTTGAAATGTATTATGACTGCAGTTAAATAGTTGGAAATACTTCCTTTGCAGGCGAGATTTAGAATGCTTTTCTCACGACTTTTATTGTAGTACTAGCTGTCGCTCGTAAATACGTCCGTATGTATTTTGAGTTTTTTGTTATTTATAGTCAACATGTCCCGGAATTACCGCACACCACCAAACACCCCAATTAAAATATGATGTTAAAATAATACATACACAGATTTTTTACTATTATGATTTTTTTTTAATTTATTATGTTAGTTGTAGGTACTGATTGTGGGAGAAAATTGTGGTTACATTCCAAATCTACACACGGACACAATCACACACGTATAAGAGCCAAGCGTAGTAGGTATTTCGTTCATTTTGGTATGTTTTGAGGAGTGTACAACGGAAGTGTCACTGTAATTTTAATTATTTTTGAGATAAAAAATTACCTACATTAAAAATGACAGAAATCGATTCAGTAAATGATTCGGAACAAACTACTTTCATAATGTGCATTATATATTATACGTATTTCGGCCATGGCGACCAATCATAACGGAGATATTATAGTGCATAAGTGTGTGTGCAGACACAGGTGCACTCTCTCTTCCCTCACTCTCGTAGTCCGATGGGGCGACACGTAATGAATACGACCGGAGAGAGATTTGTACAAACAGCTTTACGTGCTTTCCGAGACACACACACCCAACCACCATTATCTAAGAAATTCCTAACGGAAAATCCCAATAACACTTTGCACGAAACTGGGAATCAAACCCAGGAACCCAGGTTCACAGTTGCGCTTGCAAAAATGAGACCAACGGAGCTTTTAAGAACAGCAGTTTTAATAGACTTTATGTATAATAATTCAGACTGACTTCCAATATAACCAGACCCGGCTGAACAGTATTTTACAGACTAACTCCTATTTCAACCTTATTACCGGCTAACGAAGCACTAACTGGGTGATTTACGTCAACACGCCCCAACTTTATATAGTTAGTTTTATTTTGTAATCAGTTCCAAAATTGACCATATGGGACCGCCTTTATTACACGGTAATGTACACAAACGGCATGGATGTTGTATAATTATACCTTTGTGAATGGGAATGTGAGGTTTTTTGGTCATTTTGTCAATCTGTTTAGCCTGTACTAGTCCACAGGAAAAAGTTTCGGTATCGGAAAGCTATTGGATATCTGTTTATTCTTTTGAACAGTGCAACTTACAATTTATTTCATCAACATCATCATTTCAGCCGATAGACGTCCACTGCTGGACATAGGCCTCCCCCAAGCACCTCCATTTCGACCGATTCTGTGCTTCTCGCATCCAACGGGTTCCTGCGGCCTTCACAAGGTCTTCGGACCACCTTGTGGGAGGCCTTCCAACGGTACGTCTTCCGGTACGCGGTCGCCACTCCAGAACCTTTCGGCCCCATCGGCCATCTGTTCTGCGAGCAATGTGCCCTGCCCACTGCCACTTAAGTTTGGCAATTCTTCGGGCTATGTCGGTTACTTTGGTACTCCTGCGGATCTCCTCATTCCTGATTCGATCACGCAGGGAAACTCCAAGCATATAGCCCTCTCCATTGCCCTTCGGGTGACTTTTAGCCTTCTTAAAAGGCCCATTGTGAGCGACTACGTTTCAGTGTCATATGTCATCACTGGCAACACGCACTGATCAAGACTTTCCTCTTGAGATACTGCGGTAAATTTATTTTAAAAAAAAGATCACCAGAAATACTAACTAAGAGTGTATATAATAGGCCCTCTGTACACACAGTTTCTATACAGTACGTTGTATAAACGTGCCGTAGAAAAAACGTGTCTGTCAAGAAGCTTCCATAGTGATCCATACAACACTGACGATCGTGCCTACACACGGCGAATAAACCATACCGTACTAGGAATTCACTTCTTTTTTGGTTCCTAACAATTCAGTTATCTTGTGGTGCAAAAACAATAACTGAAGACTACTCTATACTTCTAAAATGTATTTATAGCACTGTGTGACCTAAACCCGCACTGAAGTCATGCTTTTTTGTGACTTAAGTAGTCCATTTTTACACAGAAAAGTGTGACTTAAATGCGGATTTAGATCACACGAGCTATTAAATAGTATACGATACGGGTGACTTAATCTATTAATGCAAGGCGTTTAATAATGGGCTACTTAAGTCACACGTATCGTAATATACTATTATTTCATGCATTTACGAGTTTACAGTTAGGTGTTCTATGTAGTTTTTTACCCGACTGCGGCGAAGCCCAAAAGGAGGGTTATGTGTTTGACCTGTATGTATGTATGTATGTATGTATGTATGTATGTCCGATTCTTTGTTCCCTTGTAACTTCTAAATGAATGAACGGATTTGAATAAATTATACGTCTTTAGATTTGTCTTGGTAGCGCGAGTGTCACTGGCTACATTAAAATAAAAAACAAAGTAAAATGGCGGATTTAGGGTGCCATATTGTGGAGTTCGAAATTTTTTTTTCTTCTAATACCATCGAGTGAAATATCAAAATTAAGGGTTTTAAAAGGTGATTACGAAAATATATACAACTTATATGGTTAAAAGTAATTCGAAGTGACAAATCGTAAAAAACACGTTAAATAAAATAATTATTTCTTGTTCCCTGTTGAGTGACTTTACGGGTCAGCTATTAATTAATACATAAGTAAATTGTCTGCGAAATCTTTCAAATTTGTAAACTAAAAAGCTGGAAATAAAAAACAAGTAATTAAAAAAACTAAAAAACCCGACTGCGGTAAAAAAAATTAGTTTAAAAAAAACTGAAAAGCTAAAAACAAGGCCATTTTAAATTAAATAAAAGTTGGAAGCAGGCGGGACCCATTTGAGTTTGAAAATATAATAAAAAAATGGTATGGGTCCCGCCTGCTTCCAACTTTTATTTAATTTAAAATGGCCTTGTTTTTAGCTTTTCAGTTTTTTTTAAACTAATTTTTTTTACCGCAGTCGGGTTTTTTAGTTTTTTTAATTACTTGTTTTTTTATTACATTCTTCAATCGGACTTCTCCCCACATTCTTCAATTGAATGAGACAAAATTCAAGTCTTGTATAAAACGCACACTGTGCAGTCAGGCATATTATAAGTTAGAGGATTACCTACATCGCTGATAAAAATGCCTGGCTCAATGCTGGTCCTGCTCCACAACCACAACTAATTGATTAACACTTGGAAATACTGTTGGAGCTGCTGAAGATTGTAAGACTATCTTTGCATTGTATAAACTCAATTTCCTTTGTATTGTATAATTGCATAGCACAGATGTGAGTTCTATGTACCCTATAGCTACCATTTATCGGGTAATAATATGTCTTTCATTGTCTTCAATGTACCCTGGCGGCTGATAGTATGTCATGCTCACTCAAATGTCTCGCTGACAGTGGCGTGTGTGTTAGATCATTTAGCTCCCTTCAAAATGGTTGAGCTGAATGGTGCTGATCTATGCGTCATGTTCGTGAACGGGCGCCGTCAGTTGGGGCTGGTCATCACTTAGCTGCCTCGGCTTATCTTTAATTATTTTATTTTTTGGATTTTTGTTTTTTTAAGTACTATTTGTTGTACTCTGGACGCTTTTAACGTGTACGTCTTTTTTATTTTTTACACCGTTCTCACATTATATAATTATAAATTCAAAAGTACTTATACTAATATTTTTGTAAAATATAATTTAAAAAGAGTGTCTATAGTTTCTTGCCCGTTCTTCTCCATAGGTACCTACGCTTTGGAATGGGCAATTAACTTCATATTTTCTGACTGACCAATTTCTTGACAATTCGAAAGTGCCTGTTAATGGTTTAATTGAAATAAATGCTTTGAGTTTGAGTTTTGATTTCCTTGTCCTAAATTAAACTCAGCAATATAATTTTAAAACGAGTTTCCTTATTGGTTTCACTCAAAGTGGAGATTTCGCTTTTACATTTACTCCCCAAGTAATTTTTCCTTATTCGTAATTTTAGTTATTATTTATAGAGGGGCTTGTGGCTAACTAATAACAGCTGCACGGGTCGATCGATCAGGTTAAGCTACGCTTGCCACGCTTGCCACAGGTAAAAAAGGTTTTATATTTATTTTTCTGCCTCGTTGGTCTATTGGTCGAATGTGCGACAACTTAACAGTTCTTGGGTTCAATTCCGGGATCGGTCAAAGTGTTATTGGCTTCTCATTGAAAAATTCAGTAGCAGCCTGAGTCCAGATTTGTTTCTGATAGGCAGGCAATAGGCTCGACCTAACACAACTTTAAGATTGGCAAACACAATCATTCATAATAATGATGATGTTAATACATGCTATACAGAAAAATAATGGGTAACTTTACCCTATTGTGAATCGCACCCAGACCCTCGCCACGGCCACTAAGCCAATAAGGTAAATGCCGTTCCAGCATAAATAAAATATGGGTTCCATACCCATATCGTATTTTCTTATACATTCTTGTTTTTCTTTCCTCTCGAAACTCATAAATGTTGATTGAAAGGAAGGGATTGATGCGATTCTTTTAACCTTTAGCCGAATTCAAACAGTCTTCCTAACTTAGTACATACATACTGTTTTTTCTGATATATTATAAGGAAGTATTTTATACTATTGTCGTATATTTTTATTTGATTTTTTTTTTTATTGTGGAAGAAGGAGTGAAAAGTGTGAGCAAACAAGTACCTATGCAAAGACAAAGTTTTTATTTCAATTAAACCAGTTTTGAATTATGCGTAAGCAACAAAATACATTAATGAGGACTAAAATATGAATGATCCAGAGCGAGCAAACGTGCCACACGCCTCGTGAATGTATTTTGTTGCATACGCATAATTCAAAACAACCTTGCTGAGTGACAAAGAGTCCAATCATTGTAGGTACTTCTATTCCGTGAACCGTCTCCGAAACGAAGTAGAAAGATGTAAATCCAAGCTCGTAAACCTCGTAAAGTGGCTACCTCAATGTTCCACTCCCTGCCCTCTGTGCTGCAAAACATGTAGACAAAGTGACCTCTGTGGTGACAGACGACGCCGTGGAAGTGGCAAAGTTAACGTTAAAGTTAAGCGTTAATGTTAACAAAATTTGAAATTCTGTCATGGCAGCGACACGAAGAAGAAGATTGTAAAAATCAATCAACCAAAAGAAAAACAATCCTCTGATTGGGTGTTGTTGTTGGCTGAAATCTGTGCCAAGTCCATATATCCACGCACAAATTCAAATATACGCCACTATATATTATGTGTCCACACAATAAATCCACACCCAGTTTTCCCTGTAACCCAAACTGTACGTCACAACGCTGTTCCTTGGCAAAATATTCGCCAATAGCTATAATACTATATCCTATATATATACATATATCCGTATGTATGGCCATAAAATTGGCTTGCCCGGCCGCCAATACCTCACGAATCAGTCCGGTGTTCCGCCTTGTTTACTTAGGACGAGTTTACCCAGCCTGATCAAGTCTTATACCATAATCTCGGTCCATAATAATATATATGATAGGTATATTTTATTATACTTTGGTTTGATCATGTGGGTACACGTACCTTCGTGCGAAGATATCAGTCGTAAATTTTGGGTTTACAGTTATAGTTTGGTAGGGGTGACAAGGGTATCTCAAACATGCACGTAATGTCAAGCCTTTAATGTTCCCACTGCTGGGACACAGGCCTCCTCTCTGTGAGAGGGAGTGCGCCATAATCCACCACGCGGGCCCAGTGCGAGTTGGTGGATGGCACTTGTCTTCGAATTGCTTGGTTCTAGAACTTGCCAGTTTCCTCACGATGTTTTCCTTCACCGATGTTAGAACGTAACGGTAGATAATATAAATTGGTGTTAGGTACCTTAAATTAATTTAGATTGAATGATAAAATCTGCTGGTATCTTTGGAGATCTTTTTCGTCTTAGCATGTCGAATGGCAATCTATATACAGTCAGCCAAGAATTTGGCAACTAGCTTGGCACCTTCGGCAGTGTCCATCAGCTCCTGTAGCGTGCTGACAACAGGATACGCTGGACACGACACTAAGAGCCCCATTGTTTAGTGTCGTGTCCAGCGTGTCCTGTTGTCAGCACGCTCAGCCGGGTCAGCGGGATTGTCCGAAAGGGTTACCGCTGGCCCGGAACATAAAGGGATAAGGAAGGAACACGGGTGGGTTTTAGTGAGTAAGAGTCTGACACTCCCTTCCGCTCCACCCAGAGCGGGAGGGGTCATTTGATGAGTTCACATCCGCAAAAAAAAAAAAAGAGCCCCATTGTTTGTGGGACAAGACCACATTTATAATTGTCGTAAATGGCAGGCAATTACGCATAGTAACAGCGCATAGATTTTTAGTTCTGAAAAGACCCGTTTTCATTCGGTCGTGAGATACAAATTATCGTCAAAAACACGACGGAAAAACCGAATGGGTTGCCATAATCTACTTGCAGCCAAATGGATAATGGAAATTAATTCATTTTGTAGTATTACAAATCCTGCTTAGCCTTTTATGTCACCCACAAAAACCATTTTACAAAACTTTTCGAAATTTTATAATCTAAAAAACTTAATGGAACTACATGTGCTGCAGGGCGTGCGACTAAGTGCTAAAAATGTGTCTGAAATACGTTGCATCTACGCTTTTTAACCAGAAAACTGAATGTAGGTAGGTACATTGAATCTTCCGACCTCTACAAAATGAGGAATCTCGTTAAAAGCAAACCAATGTTAGCCTTCTATAGACGCGGATTTTGCGGGAATTTCACCTTTAATCTTCCAATTGAAAAGAACCTTTGATTAAATACAGATATGAATACAATGGTATTGGTATCCCCTGAATAAACTATCTCTAAAATAGTGATATTTATTGTACAGTTCGCTTCAAAGTTAAGGAACCCCCCTTGGTATTGACATCAAACCTATTTAAGTTTTTCGTAATGTAACGTAAGTGGCGTGTTGGTCTAATGGTTAACACTGCGGCTTGGCGATGCGGTAGTCACGAGTTCAAATCCGCGGATGAGAAGATTTCTTTTTCCTTTATTTTATTTATTTACCCTTTTTTTTAGGTTCTTTATTAGGTGATTTTCGTTAATTATTATTTAAGAAATCAAATGGAGGTTTGTAATAAAAGCTAGGCATTTTGATAAACAATATTCATTTATTTTTCTAATTACATTTCTAGGACTTCATGGAATCCACTTCCTGGTTGAGTATACAGTTTTCTATCTGTGTTAAATTGGGGTTATTTACTTAGAATATTAACTAAACACAAAATAGATACCCTGGATGAGGTTTAGAACGTTTAACATTAGATAAAGGTTCGTTTATATATATATTTCTAGAAACATAACTACAATAATATTTATTTATATAAAATAAAGAAATTTTGTCTTTTGTGTCTGTGAATTACAGAGGAAGAATCAACATGCTAAACTATAATAGTATAGCAATATACATCTTTCTCTTTTAACACATTTTCTAATAACCCTTATTTAACACAACATTAGAAAAATATGTGAGGTCAGATGGTGCATCGTTAATACATTACAAGACTACTTGTAAACCAGATTATCTGGATTGATAATAATTATAAAGGTTGTTTGTTTTTGATTAACTACGAGATAATGATCCCACAAATATTGGGAATTATTAACACTTGCTCGTATATGTTCTAACGCAATTTTATCAGATACGTTACACAATCAATCTGCCGAGTAAATTGCCTTATAATAACGGAGAGGATGTCACAGTCTATCACTTCTTGAAGTTTTGAAGGGTGCCACTAAATGAACTTTCACAATATTACGTTGTCGCTCCATTTGTATTTTCTCTGGCCTTGGCGATCACATTTCACATCACCCGTCGCTTGATACCTTTGTATCCATCTACGAACTGTTTTTCTCTGCAATGAAAATAATAATATTAGAAATACATAAAAACATCCAACTAGTAAGTAATAATGCAACATTATTGCAACAATAAATAGGTAATATGTGGAAGTATAACATAAATCTTACCGTTATGCCCATAACTCGTGCTATTTTCTTTATGCTTTGTTCCTGTTCCCAGATAACAACAATTTTAGCCTTCAAAAAAGTTGTTAATCAAACCATACCATCGGTTAATAGAATCAACTGGTCAAAAACTTAATAAATTTGATAATATTACGACGAAGATAATTACACACAAGCGAATCGGCACGAAAACGAAACCATTTAAAAAATAATTATACCCTCAATCACAGTTTACTAAATAAAGCGAAGAAGTATTCTAAATTCAACCTTAACTCGCAGTTCATACAGCAGTTAAGTTTCTGAAGTAAAATGACGGTAGTGCAACAATCGGAATCAACACATTATATTCAACCAAACAAGAAATCTATGCTAATTTCAACCTTATCTTTTAGTTAATTGAGGAGTTAATGCGTATTGCATTTTGTAAAACTAAGGTATTAAATATAAAACGAAAGTTGAAATTTAAACCTTATTATCTAGAAGATTAGACCGTTAATAACCTTGTTCGTTATAAGGAGTAATACTATTCCAATTTTCGTTGAGGTTGACAACTGAGCCAATAGCCTAGTGGTATAAGACACGGTCTCGGTGATCGGCTGGTGATGCGGGTTCGTATCTTAATCGCACGCAAAGTGTCTTTTTGTAAGTTATTCTTGGTATACGGTTCGGCCAGAAGGAAGCCGAAAAAATACCATATAGAATTATTAAAAACTTGTAAATAATATCTGAGGCGGATCGTTGGATGCGCTCGGGCAGAGATGGGTGCGGCGGCGGGGGAGGGAGTTGCTCAAGGCTCACGTGACGCGCCAGCGCCACCGCGCCGCCGCCCGCCGCGCCGCTCGAGCGACGAGCGACGGCGGGCCCGAGCGTGCTCGGGCGATAGTCTTAAGTCTTGGGGGGGTTCCATTTCTGTGACGCTGACTGTACTTCCAGCTGAAACAAAAAATGAGAAATAAGAGCAGCGAATGTAGGTTGAACTAGAATTAGATATACCATTTTTTTTGCAAATCATTGCTATGGGATGAGACCTTAGGGTTACACACAGGCTTAGGGCCTTATCATACTGGCGATTTGCGAGCGTGTTTTCAACGAGACGATTGTGTGACGCGCTTACTTCGAGTGACTAGCGAGCACGATTGCACGATACGAGAGCGATTAAGAGCGTTTACGCCGAACGTCATTTCATACAAACTTTCAAGCCCTTGTTTTCCGAAATGAATGAACCGATTTTAATCAAACTTCATACGCATAAGCAGGATACAAAGGTCTAAAAAGTTAGTAGAGAACATTTTCGAAAAATAGTGTTACAGCCAAATTAGACCGATTTTAAACTTTTCATAGAAACAGAGATTTCCAGTTATCTTTTTATAAATAAGACATTTCGAAAATGTTCTCTACTAACTTTTTAGACCATTGTATCCTGCTTATGCATACGAAGTTTCATTAAAATCGGTTGATTCATTTCGGAAAACAAGGACTTGAAAATTTGTATGAAATGCCGTACTGCGTAAACGCTCTTAAGGTGACTGAACAAGAGAGAGGGAGACAAGTGAGTGTATTATTTAAAAAAAAACGCGGAGTTCGCGTCGCGTAGTCACAGCTAGCTCGCTGCTTTGCACCCGCCGACAGCACGTTCACAAATCGCCTCTCTGGAAACACGCTGGCAAATCGTCAGTGTGGTAACGCTCTTAGACAACATTCAAACCATTTGATTTAAAATACGTACCTATTGTGTTTTATATTATTGTAGGCAATGAACCTTTACTCTTACTTTACTTAATACGAGGTATACTGAGGTGTAAATAGATCAAAGCATTAGTGGTAGGTAAATATAAACTCTACAAACGCGTTTGTAAGAAGAAAGGAAACAGATTTTATTGGAAAATTGTATAAAAGGTAAGCAATTACAGATTTTGTAGTGTTTTTTTACTAACTTAAAAATAAAAGTCTTTTGAAAATTCATTAGGTTACGCTTTCACGTTAAAACGGCTACACGGGTTTGGCATAAGACCCTATTTTAGCAGTACTGTAGCGGTATCTACAACGCCACATGCGAACAACGCGTCATACAGACGTCACGCAAATCCTGCATCGCGCAAGCGGAGTTTACCGCGCAACTAACATAGATACAATGGCCCGACATGAATCACCGGGCAGTTGCCCGCCAGACACAACACCCGTCTGGTCGGAGGATCCTCCCTTTTCTATAGAGAGTCCATTTTCTATAAGATGACAGAATTAAGATACTAAAGTAGAGATTGCAATGACAAGTTTTTAACTTAAAATTCCCAATTCAGAAACGGGTGTTAATCAACTAACAAGCAGTTGTTTCAATTCCAATTAGCCTTTATTAACAATCTCCAAACTAGTTTTACAATTTATTTACATTAAAGGTTAAGAGCTTTCTTACATTTCGGTACTGAGCGCGCTTCTTGTTTTTTTTTTATAAATGGCTTAAAGCAATTATTGGATTACTAGCTGCGCCTCGCGGTTTCACCCGCATAAGTGTCGATCCCGCGGAAATGTCGGGATAAAAAGTAGCCTATCCAGGGTCACAGCTATCTCCAAACAAAATTTTATCAAAATTGGTCCTGCCGTTTGAGCGTGAAGAAGCAATAAACATATAAACACACCCCCACAGACACACCCCTCCACACACACACACTCACAAACTTTGGCCTTTATATTATTAGTGTGATATTTAACACAATCTGCAAATTAGAGCTCTAAAATCAGCTCTCCATGAGTTTTTGCCTAAACATGTATCGGGAGAACGATTATTGTTAAATAAATAGATAAATAATAAAAAAAATCGCTTTATTATTATTGTAGAATAATTGCGAGCAGTGGTGGCCAAATGGTAACGGCCGCGACTTACGATTTGTAGGTCGTAGGTTCGACCCCAGACAGGCGCTTTACTTTGTGTAAATTATTTCATCACCACTGCTCTCAAAACGGTGAAGGAAAACATCGTGAGGAAACCGGCATGTCCTAGAGCTAAAAATTTGAAGACATGTGACATCCACCAACCCGCACTGGGCCCGCGTGGTGGATTACGGCCCACTCCCTCTCACCGAGAGGAGGCCTGTGTCCCAGCAGTGGGAACATTATAGGCTGATTATGTTATTATTGTAGAAGAGAAAACGAACTATCTTTGCCAACCAATGAAATACATCATGCATCTACGTGCATTTTTGTATATTTTTTCTAGATCACTTTGCTCGCTAGCAAAGGCGTTATAAGGTTGTAAGTCCGGGGAGTCGAATTTGAACCTCCTGATTTACTTTGCGATATAAAAACGTCCTCTTTTTCTATATTTAAGCGGCACATTTTTGCAGGAATCACTTATACATAGTCCAATAATGTCTCCCAATAAAATTAAGTTACGCTACCGAACTCAGCATCCGTCTCAAATGGCAGGGTCGCCAAGGTTAGTGAGTCCGGGGAGATAAGTTAAACAAGCGCCTTCATTGGAATCCCGTTTATTAGTGTTGACAATTATCCAGTACAATTGTTTATGTAGGTGATATTTAACATTACACACATACATATGTCTTACACACTACAGCGTCCCCCAGGCTTATCCATAGCTCAGGGGCGTGAGTATTTCTCCTCCATGGCCCACCTGCAGTAGTTTTCTTCCTATCCTTGAAATTATCTATCCCTTTTCTTCTTTTCTTCTCTCGGATACCATTCTGTTACGTCTCTCAAAAATTAAAAACGAAAGATGTTTGATGCCTGCTACGTTTTATTTAAATATGAAGACAGCTAAGAGAAATGCATCAGATTATGTTTTACCAAAGTTTTTGGAAGCTATCTCATCTATTTCGTTCAGATCTCCTTTTAAAACCTCCCCTGTTTCACAAATTGGACGATGCACGCCACAACCGCGGCCATGTATCATGCAAAACGAGCAATATCACCGCTTAAAGGATGCTATTACATCGCTTATGCGCGAAGATGAGCAATTCCAGGCTTTCTTTCACACGCTAATATTGTAGCAAAATGCAAGTTTTTTATGCAACTTGTTGTACCTACATGTACAAACCTCACTTTGTTAAAAAAAAATTTTGGCGGGAAAAAGGTAGGTACTTACCGAAACAAATATTATTAAGAATATGAGAATAACGATTAAGGAAAAGCAACAGCTTTTGCTTGTTTGACAATCACTATGACTATAATATAATCAATCTATAACTAGGATATTAGGGCTTAGGCCACCAGAATTAAAAGTGCTCTCAAAATTGTATAAACCTCACCGACCAAGACCGCCTATTGCGTCAGTCACCCTATACAAAATTTCTACATTAATTATATCTTTAATTTTTATGGAGAACAAAATAAACAGTATTATAATCTATGAGATTACTCTTTACACAATGAAACTTATGAATGAACAACATTCAATTCGGTCAACTGAACGGGGTGGTAATGACCTACGTATTTTTAAAACAATCGAATAAACTACTACTACTAGCTTTGGAGATCAGAAATTATCCTTCTGGAACGTACTACCCCGATAAAAAGTCTCGGCAACCGGGTAGCCGGTGCCGGGTACCCGGCGGCGAAGTGTATAGCCATGTACGTTAGCTTTCACACGTAGTTTGCCTGGCAAGTGTTACCGGATACCTAGTCGGCACCGGCTACCCGGTTGCCGAGACGTTTAAAAAGGAACAAACTCACTTTCACATTTATACTATTAGTTAGGCTTAGGATATGCATTGGACTTGACTAGGATATTACGGGATTTCCGAAAGTCTATAACTGTATCAATCCATACTAATATTATAAACATTTTAAAGTAAGGCGCATTTCACATGTCCCGGCAACCGGGTAGCCCGGTACCCGGCGGCGAGGTCACGCCAGCCATGTACGTTAGCTTTCACACGTACCGGCGTAGTTGGCCTGGCAATGTTACCGGGTAGTCGGCACCGGCTACCCGGTTGCCGGGACGTGTGAAAAGGCACTTAATTACGCTGTCTGTCGGCCTGTTATATTTTTGACGCTTTATCTAACGGCTGAACAGATTTAGATGTAGACCATGACCAAAGTTAGGCCATATGTTATTTTTATCTAGGTAGTACGTACATTCCCGTGGGATAATTTCAACCTCGACATGCTCGAACCCGCAGGCAAATACTTGTGTAAAATATTTGTGGCATACAGAAAACGAACCTTCAACCCGCAGTACAACTAAAAGCAATGTTAATAATAAAAGCCAAGTTTCTAAAAGTATGTTTAGAATTAACTTCTACATCCTTTGATTAGCTCAGCATGTTTTCAAAGAAACTCCTGAAAAAGATTAAACAATAATTAGTCGTCAGGCAGAAAGGCAGGTGTTGTTTATAGGCAAAGTTTCGTCGCTACAGAGGATTGTGAACGTGACGTCATAAATCAGGGGAGTGCAGGTTTTCGCTTGAGTCTCGGCGTATGCTTCGTCAGATAGATCTTACTGTTGTCTAAGTTGTAGAATAATTAAATGGATAAATCAATCCATATAATAAGGAGTGTAAGTATATTATCGATTGTAATCATTCCATTCTAGGACTGCCCTTCATCTGTATTTATAGCAGATATATTTTGAAAAAAGAACTGGAGTTACCGCTATAGCTTGCAGAGTAAACAAGCTGAAGTGGCAGTGGGCTGGCCAAGTTTATCAAAGGAACCGATGGCCGGTGGAGCAGGTAAGTCCTGGAGTGGAGAACGCGTATCGGAAAGCGTAGTATGGGACGCCCCTCAGCTAGATGGACGGACGACCTTAAGAAGGTGGCTGGGCCAGACTGAATGCGGAAGGTGGAGGACAAGGTGTGGTGCCGACTGGGAAAAGCCTATGTCAGCAGTGGCAGTAAATCTACAAATACGCCACTGGGTTTAAATAACGATGACCCGTCAATACGATTTCACAATAACAAAAAAAAAATGTCTTTGAAATATTAATTGTAACACCTGAACCCTATTCCCCGAAGACTTGTTAACCAAAGTTGTCCTGTTCTACACCTTTTAATCGAGTAAATTTCCGACCCCATTCCTAGTATCCGGCTGTTATTAACAACTTTCCGACAAAGAGAGCAAGTCTCAATATTGAATTAATTTTATTCTATAGCTAGCTACACCTTTGTCGTAATAATAACTGCCTCTAAAGACCTTTCAACCGAGAGTACATCGTTAATGTACCATGTACTCGTAGCCATAGGTGTGCACTTAGCTAATGTAAAGCCGTGTACTCACGATAGTTCGAGTACGAATGTTTGAATTGTATGCATGACACGCAAAGAGACGAGAGATTCATGAACTACACATAACATAAACTTACGCTTTCTTCCCATGAAGCTAGGTAGGAACAAAAGAACGCCACACTGAAAAAAAAAACAAAACACAGACAGAATACTTTGCCATCACTCACTGACATATCGGATATACCTACTTACATTAAAATCGAGTACATCCCGAGAGCAGCCAAACACATCCGAAGCGGTTATTTTTATAATCGTCTTATAAACAAAACACGCGCGGAGTCGGTTACGGTAACAGTCCCATCTCAAAAATGTCCAACGCGCCTAAAGAAGTTTTCACTTTAAAAATAATGTCTTACTTTACCATATTAAAGCGATTTCATTAAAACTTACTGACTTTATACAGTAAGAAAAGAAATGTTTGTAAAACAGTAAAAGACAAAACAGTAACTTTTAATGATTGAAAATACCTACTATTTACAGAAAAAAACAAAAAAAAAAAGGAAAACCACCATTACTGTAATATAAGTAAATTTCAATGGTTTGAACGCAAACACCAAATGAATAAACAGTTAATTTGGTGACCTTTTAGCTACTTAAAACGTTAAAGTTTACTGTCATGACGGTAACATTTTGTCTCAAGATAAAAAACTCGATTTTTGTCACTGACTGTACAATAAGTTAAAATTTTCTGAACACCATTTATACAGTACCTACAAATTGAATAGCCTTGACGTTAACGCCGAATACAGCAAATTATCTAAAATATCCGTCGTCGTTGACGTACTTTTTAAGGGTTTCACTACAAATTCCAGGATCTGGTCTACAAAATATAATTTGCTATTAGATATTGGTCGATAGAAATGGAAAATATTTAATGTCCAGATAATACACTACGCAGGTTAACAGGAAGTTGAGACGACATGAGTAGCTTAAAATACTACCTACAGCTAGATTACAATATGAATTACTAGCAGCACCCCGCAGTTTCACCCGCATAAGTGTCGATCCCGTGGGAATATCGGGATAAAAACTATCCTATGTCCTTCCCCGGGATGCAATCTATCTCTCTGCCAAATTTTATCGAAATCCGTTCAGTGGTTTCGAATTTATAATATTAGTATGGATTTGCTAGTGAGCCCCAAACTAGACAGTTAGTCTGTATCTTATGACTCGGATATTTTAATATGACAGATAGCTCCTAAATCCATGCG
The DNA here is from genome assembly GCA_948474745.1 of Oligia latruncula. NCBI lineage: Eukaryota > Metazoa > Arthropoda > Insecta > Lepidoptera > Noctuidae > Oligia > Oligia latruncula. Next base: position 6,063,330 of record OX419691.1, on the reverse strand, counting down.
GATACCAAGCAAATTTCACATCATGTGACGTAGCCTTCATCGGAAGTGCGTACACAGCTTTAGACTGAACTAACTGAATGCAATTTGGATCGTCAATTTTCCTGGAATCCATTCCACCGTATAGCTGGATAGATTGGAGGGTGTATGGAGCATTTAGCCTTTATTCCTTTGATCCAGTTTCAGGATTCCTTTTCGCCGTGTTCAGCTGAAAGCGTGCACTTATTGCTATGAATTTGGTATCGCAATTTTTTTTATATATCATGTAGTTTAAATATCATATGCATGTGCATTTGCTCTCGGAAAGCACCATTTGGTGAAGTGGCATTGATGATGTTTGTTACCTCAGAACTCCGTTATTTATAAGCGGATTTGCAAATTTCTTTTTTTATTTGAAAGGATAAAGGTACTTTCAGATTGATCCCATAGAAATTTCATCAAAATCGGCTCAGTCCTTTGGTTTTTAAGTCAAAAGTACAGGTAAAAATTCAAGTAAACAAAAATGCGTCGTTTGCTTTCCTATGACTTTTCAGTGTGGAATTGTCATGGGATGCATTGTAAGTGCCGTATCTTTTCATAATTATCCGACTTTAAAAAGGAGGTTCTCAATTCGACTGTATTTTTTTTTTGTATGTAGGTATGTTACGCGATATCGCCGGCTATTGTAAATCGAATTCAATCATTATTTTTTTATGGATGGGTAGGGGACATGGATAGGGTATGCCCTATACCCATAAACTCGTAAATATTATCTTTGCTTCGGTAGTTTTTGAGTTAGCTTCAATAATGATGATGTTATAATAACTTCCCGTCACTGATATTTACATAGTAAGCAGTATTATACGAATTTGTGTGGGGTAAGTACAACTTAAAAGTAAAAAATAAAAACTTTTTTACAAAAAAAAAAACAACCGTCTTCCAAAAAGGACTATTTTTGACTGACTTTATTATCTAGTGAAAATTAACTTTAATTTTGGAAGTCGGTGGTAAACAAAGAAAATGCGACACCAACGACACCGACTTCCGAAATGAAAGTACCTAATTTTTCACTTTGTAGTGTCATTTTTGGAAGTCGGTTGCTTTTGTTTTGGATTTTTTTTTACTTCAAAGTTAAAAGATTTTCTAAAGACAACCAATGCACGTGTCTGTTTATTATCTTTCCATCTATCATAGCAATTTGGAGAGGAAATTGTAAGGAATCCTTTAATTGGAGATGTTAAAAAAATATAAGAATTTTCCTTATTCATGAATAAGGAAAATTCTTATATTTTGTAGATACTGTTATTGATTATGATGTATCATCAACAGCCCGACTTTACCCACTGCTGAGCCATAGGCCTCTCTTTTTAAGAGCCATTCGCCCATTCCCCACACCCCTGTGTCAGCCGTTCTACCCGCGATGGTAACAATGTCGTCCGTCAGCCTATCTTACCGCCGGACGACGGACATTTCGCCTTCCAGTCCTTGGACGCCACTCGGTCACTGACTTACTCAACCTGTCATCACTGCGGCTGCGCCTTGCAGGTGTCCTGCCCAACTCCATTTGTGTTCCATAACTCGTTTTCCGATATCGGGAACCTTCGTACGTCTGCGGATTTCGACGTTTGGGACTCGGTTTATTTTCCCAATTGTTAGTTTTTTTTGGCTCTTTGGAAATAATCTGAAGTGGGCGAAAATATTAAGCTTAAGATTCAGGAAAATTAGAAGAAAAAGTAATTTCAGTTGAAACAAGGCTGCCGTGGTATTTTTTCCTAAAATTAACTCTTTGAGTACCAAGTGTTGCTAGACACTATATACAAAACAAATACAGAAAGCGTCCTGAATACTTTTACCCACATAAACATTTTAAAAATAAATTCTAACACCCCAGTTCGTTGTCTCCTTATTAACAAACAACAAAAAGGTTTTAGTCTCATTCGTTCACCAATATAATAAACTAGCTGTTCCCCGCGGTGTCACACGCTGCGCGGCTCCTAAGGGTCGTAGCGTGATGTTATATAGCCTATAGCCTTCCTCGATAAATGGACTATCCAACACAAAAATAATTTTTCAATTCGAACCAGCAGTTCCTGAGCTTAGCGCGTTCAAACAAACAAACTCTTCAGCTTTATAATATTTTAAGTATAGATTTTATTTGAATCCGTAAAAATATGCAAATAGAAATTTAAAATTGTTTTTTCAAATGTTCGCAAATAAATCGGATACCTAGTAGATAGTCGGATCTTTTGAAAAGATAATTACGGTTTTCTTTTTATTTTCTTATTTTTCAATTTATTACTTTTTACCGAGGAATGGGATATTAGCTTTCTGTGTGTTTAAATTTTGTTTGATGCAAGTAGCGTGTAAACAGAACATGATTGCAATGTGCACACTGATAAGTATGTGGGTACCTACTTATAATGTTGCTGAAATAAATGTAAGAAGTAGGTAAATAAACGTCTTCGTAAAAAATATACTTAAGTGAAGTTGAATCGCCTTTTACACAACCTTTCCAAAATAACATATTTATTTTATATACAATATCAGAGTGAAAACTATGCAATATTTTAAACTATCTGACCCGACAGACGTCCTGTTTTTGATTCGAAAGACACGTGGCGCCATCTATTATTATAATAACGTTATTGTTGTTTTCCTCGGAAATAGCAGTTTTTTTTCGGGATGAATGGTACCCTATGTCCGTTTCTGCACACCTGACAACGTGTATGCAAAATTTCAGGATGATCGGTTCAGTGGTTTAGGTGTGAAAAGGAAAAAAACAAACAAACTTACTTTCGCATTTATAATATTATTATTATATATTACTAGCAGCGCCCCGCGGTTTCACCCGCATAAATGTCGATCCCGTGGAAATCATCAGCCGAAAGACGTCAACCGCTGGACATAGGCCTCCCCCAAGCACCTCCACTTCGACCGGTTCTGTGCTTCTTGCATCCAACGGGTTCCTGCAGCCTTCACAAGGTCATCGGACCACCTTGTGGGAGGGCTTCCAACGCTACGTCTTCCGGTACGCGGTCGCCACTTCAGAATCTTTCGGCCCCATTGGCCATCTGTTCTGCGAGCAATGTGCCCTGCCCACTACCACTTAAGTTTAGCAATTCTTCGGGCTATGTCGGTTAAAATAGGCTGCTATTATTTATATCACTTGATGCTAGTAGTTAGAGTAAAGGCTGATTTTTCTAACGCCAGATAATTTTACCGGAGGAATAATTTTGAATTTTTGACAATTCTTCCATACAAAAACTGTCAGACGTCAATTTTATTCCACAAATAAAAATAATATGTCGTTTGAAAAATCAGCCTTAGAGTAAACAAAGCATGAATGCTGTGGCAGGTTGTTTGCAAAATTGTGGTAAATGTTTTTGCCCTGCGGTCGCCACTAATCAAGCATGTCATATTTCAACCAGTCGAATTGTTTTCGTCCACAAAATAAAACGATGTCACAATATATTTTTGCTATTTCCATAAAAAAACATTACAATAACAAAATGTAGGTATGCGAATATCATGTTTCAAAGTTTTGTTTTCTGCAACTATTGGTTTTTTTTTTCTTAAATTGGTTATATCAACCTTTGTATGAGTAGTACTTGTGTAGGTACCTAATATTAAATGTACAGAAATAGACTGAAAAATAAATCACAAACGTAACCCACACAGGATTACTTTGTTTGTATACGTCCGTATGGAAAATCGGAACCCTTATAGGATTGTCTGTCTGTCTGTTTGTCCGTCTCTCACGGCCAATTTGATCTGAATCTAATAGACCGATTAAGTTGTAATTTGGTATACATAAGAATTTTTGTGACAACAACAAAAAATACCTTGGAAAATACCTGTTATTTATAAATTACAGGAAAACCTATAAATCCTAAAATAACATGGTAAACCTCTTAATATTATAAACTTGCAATTATACAGTTTCCCGAACACGTTTTTCAACTGCAAAGTCAAGTTTTTCCTTCAATCCGGAGTTAGAATTTCGGGCAGCCGAGCACAGCTTTGACACGAAACCCTCACCAACCTCGGGCACGAGTCCTACTCGCACTTGTCCGGTTTTTGTATACCAAGTTGAAATATTCATTCAACATCAGCAGATAGTGGCAGATGAATCTATTAGCTTAACATCTAAAGCCACACTTCAACAACCTCATTCTCACAAGCCGTATACGACTCACCGCATTGTCACGTCCTAACCAAAAGCCAGCGTACAGAAATGCCTAATGCCTAGCTTTAAAGCGCTGTATTTTTAAACCCCTGTGTTCTATTGTGTCCATAAAGCTTAGGCTGCACTGACAGACCGCAGCAAAAGAACAAAAATCCGCTGTCCTGTTCACAGGCTAATGCAACGTGTTGCAGTCGTTTGCGGAAAAGGGTGTAATAATTCATCTAAAGTGTGTTACATTGCAGCGCTGTTCGCGAACAAATTCTGATCATTTCCATACTAGGAATAAAAGTGCGCACCCGAATAGCACAGAGGGCTATTCTGGTAACTCGACGAGATAAAGGGGAATGTTTTGCTTTTATGTATCTGTGTTTAGAGTTGTGTATCTACTTACTTAGCTAAGTAAGTTGGTAGTAAGCCATCAACTAAACTGAGTATGAATGTGAATGACTGTAAGAGAAAGGAGGTGACAACCGAGATGATGATACAGAAGTCATCATCATCTGCCTAGCCTTTTCCCAACTATGTTAGGGTCGGCTTCCAGTCTAACCGAATGCAGCTGCATACCAGTATTTTACATGGATCGACTGCTTATGTGACCTTTACAACCCAGTTACTGGGTAATACGCTACCCCTTGGTAACACTGGTTGTCAGACTTTCGGGCTTCTGACGACCGTAACGACTGTCAAAGATCTAGGAATGACAGGCGGAACCAACGGCTTAACATGCTTTCCGAGGCATGGAGGGGTCTTGGTATGTGAAGATGGTCACCCACACACGGACTAACCGCGGTAAGCGTAGCTTAACCTGATCGATCGACCTGTGCGGCTGTTATTACTTAGCCACAAGCCCCTCCACAGACATGAGATACTTTCAAGTACCTACCTATTTATAATAGATAATGAAGGATTCAGACCTACGAATACCTGTATCTGATGATACGGAAGTATCGAAGAAAGGGACATGTTGCGCCGATCCCAAATAAATTGGGATATGAATGATGCTGATGGTGATGTGTAAGATACTAAAATTCGTATAGATTTTTTTTTTAAATAAATTTTATGATCAAGGAACAACACCCAAAACATTTAACTGGTGGGCTAAAAATTCTCCAAATTGTGATGTTTCATACATAACGTATCATCCACGTAAAGAAAAGTATCTGCAGAACATTACAATATTTGCATTGATTTGGAACTTTTCGCGTAACTTAATCCGTCCTCTTTTACTCCTGGGTCGGAACGAAAAGGCTTTTTTCAAACGACATAGTAGTTTGAAACTTGTGCATAAATTAATTTATTTCAGATCCATCTAAACGAAGAACTAAAGAAAAGAAAGAAAAAGTATTTATTGTTACTCGTACCTACATTAAGATTTTTCAGAAGATTTAACACAATCATAAAAAAAAGAAACAAAATTATATAAAAAGAAAGTTAAAAAAATAGGAAATCATGTACGGAGCCAAAAGGCTCCTATCTCAAAATGATGCTTCGAAATTTAAAAAATAATTCGCAGCGCTGGTATTCTGATAGGGCTCGCTTACACATTAACTACAACTAGATTGCGTTCGACCACCATCGATCAATGACATCGACCAGCGGTGATATTCTGTAAAAATCTCACCATGAATACTTAGGTAAAGGGAGCTCAACTGCAAGCGTCGACGACACATGCAACTGCAAGCGTCGACGACACATGCAACTGCAAGCGTCGACGACAGATTCAACTGCAAGCGTCGACGATTGCAGTTACCTCTGTTGTCAAGGCTAGTGTTTATGCACACTAACCACCTTACTAATAAACGTTGTATAGCGTCTGTAGGTATACTTACACAACGCTTTGTCTTCTTCTTTCGAAAGTCAAGTTACTGACGACTGAAAGAGAGAAATCGGTGTGTAACTATTCATCTGTTAAAATACGTTTATTGATAAGGGGGTTAGTCGGGAATCAGCAAATACCTATTCATTCAATATCTTAATACCTAACTAGTGGTTTCACTTCATGTACGTATATAATTCAAGCAAGTTACTGCAACATACTGGTAACAATATGGATCAATGTTCCTCGATATTCCTCCCTGAAATTGTATGGGGCGATACTGCTCCAGATAGTTCACCTAATTGCTCCGCTGTGTTCGGCGATTGTCACAGGGCAATAAATTTCTCTCAAACAAGCCCATTTATGAGCAGCACCTATAAATCGTAGAATTGCTGAAACATCAGTTTATCTGGTAGTTACGTTCAAATACAACTGAAATTCGGCAGTTCGTAAAGACACTAAACTTTTGGCTGAAATACAGGCTAAAACGTAAGATAGACCTAGAACTTTATATCAACGCGTTGCGATCCGTTTGTTCTAAAGTTTAGAGCAACGAGCTGAGTCTACATGTAGCACCTACTGGAATGCCTTAATAGGCTAGATCTTTGTATATCTTTGACTGTGTGGACTAAGAAAACACAGACGTACTCTTGTATATAGAGTGGCGTGGTTATCACATTGTAGTACAGGGTTAATACAAGTTGATAACTAAAATGTCTGTTAAAATAAAGATTCGTACCAAAAATTGAAAAAAAACCAACTGTAAAATGCGGGCACTACTGCCTACAACAACAACAACAATTTACACGAACTTTATGGTATTTTTTATCTAAATTATCACTGAAGTTCAATAAGTTCATACTTATCTGTTCAATTAATGAATTTTTAACCAACTTCATGAATTAACCGACTTCAAAAAAAGGAGGAGGTTCTCAATCCGTTTGTATTTTGTTCTATGTTTGGAACTTTCGAACATCGTCATCTAAACATTCTTCTTTTGTTTGAAAGCGTATACTTAAAGAGTGGTTTCATATAAGGTCAAGTTTTGATGAGTGGTTTTTGAGTTAGCTTCAATAACACGTATTTTTTCCACTAAGTATATCTTGATGAGGTTATAATAATTTCCTGTCCATGTTATTTACTTAGCAAGTGAATATGTATGTTCGTACGAATTTGTGTGGGGTAGGCACGAGAACTAAAAAGTGGAAAATATAAGGTATAAAACAAAAAAAAACAATCGACGTTCAAGAAAAGCAAAATAAAAAATAACTTAAATTTCAGAAGTCGGTGGCAAAAGACTAAAAGATTTATTACCGATATACAGTTTGGAATTTTGGAGTACCTTCTGCGGCCATTTATCATTATTCTAAAAGTATTAATTATTGTCTATGTATTTACATGATATTTTTTTTTAATTAAAACAAATAAAAAGGTATTGCGTCTAGAATGTTAATTGTTATACATATTATAGTAGTGTGTAAAAATGGCGTGTAAAAACCAAGTGATTCATGGGTGATAAACCTTTTGTTACAAATTTTAAAATCATTTTACATAATGAACAAGGCTACAAGCATAAATACCGACATTTCACCAAAGTCTATTCACGCGCACTTACGAAGTTATTTTATAATAATTATAATTAGGCATTTCAAATGAAAACGTCAAAAGTTTAAAATGATAACCGGTAACGTTTTGAGTGAATATACCACTTCAGTTGTCATGCGACGTCAGAGTTGTACTTTAGCAACGTTATCTAATTCGTTGTATTTTGTAAAGGTTTAGTGAACCTGTCTTTTTGGGTTCTTTACAATAGACATTACAAATTATTCTACTTTATTATTACTATTAATCTTACCAAAAAATTGTGCTCAATCAGTTACATCTACGAAAAGTAGTTTAAGAATAAAAGTTAAAGTTTTTTTATTCTTTCTCAATTCTTTTTCTAAAAACGTTGCCCCACACTAGGAATTTCTCCTGTATTGCGGGTGCGTTTACAAACATTTAAACTCACATACACAAACAGCAAAATAAAAGTTTAACACACTAATAAAAGAAAAACTATCGTGATAATCGAAAATAAATTTAATTTGGTTACATTGACATATTTTCATACTAGAAAGTGTCATCTATAAAAAAAAGCTGTTTTCAATTTGTTTATCTTTAGTCAATTACCTAAACCAACGGAGTATAAGTACGTTCAAACTAAAGAAACCACATGAACCACGACGTATCCTACGTAGTTCATGTGGTCTCTTTGTGTTAAAACGTGGTTTCATTTACTGTGATAACCTCAACCACCCCGTAGAGTGATAAAGCTAGTGTCTGAAATATGAAAGTAATAAAATGAAAAAAAAAGATATAAAAGAAAAAAAGAATTATGTAGTTCATTTGTACATAATTGTTATGTATTAACTACTATGACAAATGCTGTAATCGCGGCATCTTTATAATAACATCACGATTAAAATAATCACGAGCTGTCATGCCATGCCTGTGCCCTACATGCGACATCCACAAGTCATCATCTGCCTAGCATTTGCCCAACTATATTGGGGTCGGCTTCCAGGCTAACCGGATGCAGCTGAATACCAGTATTTTACATGGAGCGACTGCCTATCTGACCTCCACAACCCAGTTACTGGGTAATACGATACCACTTGGTAAGACTGGTTGTCAGACTTTCGGGCTTCTGACTACCCGTAACGACTGTCAAAGATCCACGAATGACTGCCGGGACCAACGGCTTAACGTGCTTTCCGAGGCACGGAAGGGTCACGGTACGTAAAGATGGTCACCCATTCACAAACCAACCGCGGCAAGCGATCGATCGACCTGTGCGGCTGTTATTATTTAGCTACGGGCCCCTCCATCGACATCCACAAGTATAAACTGTTATTATCATACCAGCTCATAGTCTGACACATACTCTATGCTCAAACTATTTAATGTCAACAATGTAGGTAGAGAAGCGATTTGAAAATGGTTACTAGTCCCATAGGCCACATTACACTATGCAGTGATATATTACCCTATGGTAAAGGTCAGTTTAACGCCACTTCTGCGACTTACTAAGGCCGTATATCATTTTAAGAAACCTTGCAACATGTTAGGAAAACCTTGAATGTTTGACCTTTTTTCTACTTTCATCAAGTTTCATAAGTCGAACTATAAGTTTTCCAGGCCGATGAAAATCCCTGCAGAACTAAGCAGTTTTTAATGTGAAATAAGTCAAAGATCAATAACATAACATTACTTCACATTTTACTTATACCTAACATTATTATTTAATAGCAACTACTAGCTGCGCCCCGCGGTTTTACCCGCGTAAATGTCGATCCCGTGGGAATATCGGGATAAAAACCTAAATGTTAATCCAGGGTGTCAGCTACCTCCATACCAAATTTTAGCAAAATTGGTCCAGCCGTTTGAGCGTGAAGAAGTAACAAACATATATACACACTCACACGCCCCCACACTCACATACACCCCCTCTCAAACTTTTGCCTTTATAATATTAGTGTGATTATTATTCTGTGACTTTCCACAAGTGTAAGTGGGCATAAAGCCCTTTGTACACAGCACGATTTCTTTACGGTACGGTATATAAACCGCGACGCGCCTTAGAAAAACGTGTCTGTCAACAAGCTTCCACAGGGATCCAAACAACACTGACGACGTGTCTTCACACGACGTAAACACCGTGCCATAGAAAAAACGTGTCTCTATTGTGATCCATGCTACACTGACGACTGTGCCTACAGCGAATATGCCGTAGTTTTTAACGGCAAGAAAAACGTATGTGTACAAACGGCCTCAGACACGTTTTAAGAAGAGCGGCAAGATGGTCGAGAAAATTCGGGATGATGGGTTGACCACATCGATTCAGTTTTAACACCCGGATGTACGATAATCATAATGACGCCATCCAATTAGGAGATTATCAAAATAGTTAATATCTACTATTACGGTGTAAATGACTGACCATTTCGATACAATTACGCTAACAGACTGGGCCCCCAGCCTGGATGGCATACGATAGTAATTATTCCTCTGATACAATTATCTGGCGTTGAAAAAATCAGCCCTAAGTCTATAATATTTTGAAGAACGTGTTCAACAGCGATAAATTTAGCCATAATTTCAACATGATGAATAATATCAATTAGAAGCACATTTTACTAATAGCCCGTTTAAATCAATTATCCTTTCAATAGCGCTAAATTCTTGGGCTACATTCGGATTTACCACAATAGCTTACTGGGGTTGAATTTGACCTTATGACCTTTTTAGGTCGGCAATCGACACTTTGGTTCGATGGTTAGTTATTTATATGTACTTCAGCACTCGTATTTTAAATGAAATAATTATGAGGTGTTGATTTTATAAAGGTAATTTTTATGTGATTTTATTTGGGCAGATCTGTTAATTGAAGCCATTGTGTTGTGTGATAGAAATAATAATTTAACTTTTATTTTGTATTTGTGCCGATACAAAAGAAATTACTGGACATTTCTTGAAAATTTTCGATAATTGAGTGTCAGTTTTACATTGAAACCTAATTAGCGATTACAACACAAAGTATCATTATTTTTTTTTTACCTTATTAACACGGATTTGTCAATTGTCAGATAACCTGAGACACAGTTTGACAGTAAATTAGTAACGAAATCAAAACTGTACATAAAAATATTTTTGAAATGAAGTAATTGCTACAAAACTAAATTTTCGGCATCAGATTCGTCTATGGTAGACGAATCTGATGCCGAAAATTTAGTTTTTAGAATTTTTTCCGTTTATCTGGATGTATGTTCCGGATTGGCGCAATAACGGCTGAACGGATTTGGATGAAATTTGGCACGCAGATAGTTTGTAACCTAAATTTAACACAGCAACGTAGGTAGTACGTTCCCGTGTGTTATTTTCGTCAATCCATGCGGGCGAAGTCGCTGGCAAAGGCTAGTAGAAAATAAATGTCAAACATATTTGCCTATCCTGCCTTTGCTATCTGACTTCCGCAAATCCTTAGGAAAGCTTTAAATGTAGGTTTTGAATTTGTGGCAATCATTACACAGCTGGGTAATTGCGTAACACACTATCAGTAGCAATGAGTTTCATTATGACAGATGAATAACATTCATTGCGTTATTTACGTTGTTGAGCAAACACATTTTTCGAGCATAAGGAGCAATAAATTAGGAATAATATGCTTCAAAATTATTCAAATTGAGAGTAATATTCTGTTAGGTACGCAAATTATGGTGCAGGGTGGCAGGAATATCGTCGCGTAATCTGTTACCATGGATACAGTAAGTACAGATACATCAAGCTACCCGAAACTGTAAAATTTTCTCAATCAACTTTGAACTTGATGTGCTGGCGTCTGTACAAGTCAATAGTGCTGGATATTGTATTAATTATAGGCACTGTTTTTTTAAGTAAAAAAAATAATAAAAATACCATAATATTTATCTACACCGCGTATTGAAATTGGGAAATTGATACCAATTAACAGCCCGTTCACATGACACATGGTCTCCGTTTTCCTGGTCCGTTTTATCGGATACGTTTTTTTTCATCGATAGCGTAAGGAGTTGTATGAGCAACTTCACCTATGACACAGTATTCAGTAAAGTATTATTAAGTATTCGTATCCATTAAAACGGGTACCGTAAATACGGTGACTATATGTGTAAACGGGCTGTAAGTATATTTTATTTCATGCAGAGATTATTTTTATACTTCTGTTTTTATGTCTTAACTAGTGTCCGACCGAAGGTGCAATTCTGGCCGAAGCCGAAGCCGAAGCCGATTAATCGGTATTCACCAAAACCTTCGGCCGAAGCCGAAGCCGAAGCCGAAGGTGTCATTGACCTTGAGAAATACGATAGTTACTTTAATCTCAGAATATACTAGATACATATTGTGAGAGCTTTAGAGATTTAGCCCAATAACGAGCCGAGTGACCAACATATACAAGTAGGTAATAAAATATTGTCTAAAATAAAAGTTTCAAATATACAATGTTAATTAAATATTTATTTATTTTAAGACGTAATTTTAATTTTAAGACGCGCTCTCAAACTTGTTTTGACTCGTTTAGTTTACTAACTGCGATTCGTTTGGTCCGGTGCGGCGGCGCGGCGAAACTCTGCTGCTCTGCACACTCTCCGCCTCGCTCTAGCATCGTTCAGTAAATTTCAAATTTTGACAACTAGCAATCCTTCGGCTTCGGCCACACCTTCGGCAAATTTTTGGCCGAAGCCGAAGATTTGGCCGAAGGTGCTTTTTTGGCCGAAGGTGGCCGAAGCCGAAGCCGAAGCCGAAGCTTCGGTCGGACACTAGTCTTAACACATTTATTTGTTTCATGTAGCTAAGTCTCGCCTTGAAATGTAAAATTTTTTGAGATATATTATTTAGTTCAAGACACATTTTCGTTACTTAAAAAAGTAGTTACGGTCACCAAAGGAGATAAGTAACCAGGGTTGTCGGATATAGTGTTGAAGTTTAGTAAGAAACCGATGAACTGATTGTTTTCAAAAGTTTTTATTAGAAAACATCCATCAACAAAGTATGAATAAAATATCATTTAGGCAATTATTCCGTGCCCCTGACTAATGGTAGCAGAAAGAAAATTATAAGTTATCAGAATCAGAATTATTAATTTGTTTTTTTTTTGTTTTGTTCGTTATTTGTTTGTTTTTTTTTTATTTATCGTCGTTTATGAGTCTGATATAACCCTCCTTTCTCCATCGATGGGAAAATTCATGAAGATTCCACCACCGGATTGCCTCGTTGGTCTAGTGGCCGCAAGAGCTACTGCTGAACATGAGGTCCTGGGTTCGACTCCCAAGTCGGGCAAAGTGTTATTGGGTTTTCCCATCTGAAATTTCTCAGTAACGGCCCGGAGTCTGCATTTGAGTCTGCACTGTGTGGCGTCGAAGTACTACTACTTAGAATACTTACTACGTAGAATACTTTTGAATCACTTCGACGCCACACAGTTCTGACGCGAACTCCGTTCATTAGTATTGAATTTCTGACTTTGATCATCTACTTTTGCTGTTGACTGTACATAAGGTCTATAAATGTATTGCTATCTTGAAAACTGCGCGCCATGTCGCGTCGCGTCGCCGTGTGTACTGGCCCTTACCGTCCATTACCTACCATTTACAGTCCCAACAAAAACCTGTATTTGTTCAGGTGTACAACCAAGTAAAGACCCGGAAACACATATTATATTTATAAAATCATTCGATAAACTTCCAAGTGTTTTGTTTGGATTTCCCTTGGGAACTATAATTTCGGTAAGTATAAGTTTCATGGCCGATGGAAGTGTTCTCAATTTGTTGTGTGTCGTTGTAACGGAGCTTATTACCTTCAGAGGCTTCAGTATTGATGTTATTAGGTTACAATGGGTTGACGTGATTGAATGTAATCTAGCTAAACTCGTAATAATTATTTCAAATTCATTTATTAAAACTTACACATCGCACGCTTAATCATATACTGACATAACTCAAAAAAGACGTTTTCGAGAAATCGCAAAATACGATTTAGCATCTTTGAGTGTGAAAGAGACAGACGTTTGCGTGTGCAAGAGACCCATATAGGTATAACTCCGCCTAGAAACAAGATATCAAAAAAAATCCAAGATAGGCCGAAAGAGGGCGTTAAAATAACCGAAACACTAATCGGTCAGTACCTATATTAAGCGTGCGACATGTTCAAGTGTTAGCATGCAGTTCTTGGTTAGTACCAAGAGAAAACTTAGACCAATTTAACAGCGGGTCCCAAACTAGGCCCAGCCTGTATCATGGTGACCCAAACACTATACAATTTAACAGCGGGTCCCAAACTAGGCACATCCTGTATCATGGTGACCCAAACACTATACAATTTAACAGCGGGTCCCAAACTAGGCACATCCTGTATCATGGTGAACCAAACACTATACAATTTAACAGCGGGTCCCAAACTAGGCACATCCTGTATCATGGTGACATAACACTATACAATTTAACAGCGGGTCCCAAACTAGGCCCAGCCTGTATCATGGTGACCCAAACACTATACACAGTTACTAATTTAATCAGTTCTGCTATCGCAAGATTAGTATTGATGATTTCATAATAATTAAGTATTCAAAAAATTATAATTTACAATTAAAATTTAATTTTATTTATTAGCTAATAAAAAAAGTGAGTAAAAAAGAAGCTAGAATAGACATACAAAAACAGTTGGGGTGAGTAAATGTGGGGTGTTGTGTGTGTAGTCAGTAATTTGAATGAACTTGAGATCAATCAATTAACCCTTAGTATGCCGGCGGAACGCGTAGATCCACGCGAGACACAATGGTTTTTTAATTGTTTCTGTAATTACGGCATTCAACCGGTTAATAACCTCAGCCTATCGCAGTCCACTGCTGGACATAGGCCTTTCCCACGCTGCGCCACAACACCCTGTCTTCTGCCTTCCGCATCCAGTTTGTTTCAGCCACCTTTTTGAGGTTGTCTGACCACCTAGCTGGGGAGCACACTACGCTTGCCGATACGCGGTCTCCACTCCAGGACTCATCTGCTTCACCGGCGATCCTTCGGCAAACATGGCCAGCCCACTGCTACTCCAGTTGGGTTACTCTGCAAGCTATATCGGTAATTCCGGTTCTTTTCCGGATAATTTATACGGATATTTATTTGAACGAACTTGAGACCATAAACCAGTGACCTTCGTGTTCGTTAGTTTGTTAGGTTATTAGTGTAATTATGATGTTGTATGTATTTATAATATTTTTAAGTTATTAATATTGTATTGTATGTGTTTTATATGGGCCTTGATGCCTGAAATAAATGGATAAAAATGAAATAAAAGTATAACAAATAAAACCGGTCTCAGTTCTGTTCCTAAAATTATATTGTTTCAATAGAAGTGACCTCAAAATAACAATAAAGCCCTGAAATATTTTAATTGTTAGGAGCTTATAAATGGTTCCGTCTAATTTTTGTGGGTCTTAAGCTAGGTTGCTCTTCGAAATCATGGTTTTCGATTTTCAGATCAGGTAAATAAATTATTAGCATTTAAAACTCTTCTAACAAGGGAAATTAGAGATATATTTTGTATGACAAAGTAATTAATTTTTTTACAAATTGTGTGTCACATTATGTGCAGACGCCAGCACATCAAGCTACTACAATCTGTCATATTTAGATTTTCAACTTTATCGCTAAAGCATAAGGTTCAATATTGATTGGGAAAATTTGCTTGATGTGCTGGCGTCTTTACGTTAAAATTGTGTAATCTATACTTAATATTATAAAGCTGCAGAGTTTGTTTGTTTGTTTGTTTGAACGCGCTAATCTCTGGAACTACTGGTCCGATTTGAATGATTCTTTTAGTGTTGGGTAGTCCATTTATCGAGGAAGGCTATAGGCTATATAACATCACGCTACGACCCTTAGGAGCCGCGCAGCGTGTGACACCGCGGGGAACAGCTAGTGTTTCATAAAATTGTCTGTTCGTACTATTGAAACGATTGTATTAATTTATTTAACCATGTTTGTACACACGTATAAAAATAGACAAGAAGAAAAGAACAGAAAAATACATACCACCCGTGTTCCTTCCTTAGCCCTTTATGTTCCGGGCCAGCGGTAACCCTTTCGGACAATCCCGCTGACCATAATGTGATGAATTTCTAAAGAAATCTCTTCCAGCATACCTGTGTTAGGAGAGTATGTATAGAGATGTAGACACCGCGTGTGTAAGTGTGGAAGAGAAAATAAAATACATACAGTCAAAAACAATTCACTAAAACAAATAATGTGGGTCTACAAAGTAAAGTAAAGTAAAAATGTATAAGAAATGAAATCCTCTATTCAAGGTCAATTTAAATTAGCTAGCGAAAGAAGTGATGAGATATGTAAACATGACCAAATAAATATAAAAAAGATTTTAGATGTTTATGGGGGTCAACGACCGCTGGTAGTTTTACAGTTGCTAGTTTTGTAACCTGAAGTACGAGCTCTTTTTTGTTTTATCATGTTTAAATAAATAAATAATAAATCACGTCCATGAAGTTTACACAAATTTTTTTTTTTTTTTAAACTGATATTTTTTTGTGTCTACACGCACCCCAAAAAAAAACTCATTAACTTCATTTATTTTTCGTTTTTCATCAAGCCTGCAGAGTTTGGCTAGCTAATTTAATTTGACCATGTATTTTGTAATCCAGTTGCAAACAGACACGATGTTTCACATCTGTAACTGGAACCGAATTTATCGGCTTAACGAGCAAAATTTATGCCTTTAAACTGAGCAAATAGTTCGAACAACCATTAAATTGATAGCTGTAATTAAAGAAGCACCAAATTGAATCGCACCAATTAAAATCATCATTTGTCTGCATCGAACTGCTGCAAAATATCAGACAAGGGCTGTCATTCATCGTTCTATCAAAATAATTATTGAAAGTTATGAAAACCATTACATTTTATACGATTACTAGCTGCGCCCCGCGGTTTCAGCCGCATAAGTTTCAATCCCGTGGGAATATCGGGATAAAAAGTAGCCTATATGTTAATCCAGGGTGTCAGCTACCTCCATACCATATTTTATCTAAATTGGTGCTGCCGTTTGAGCGTGAAGAAGTAACAAACATATAAACACACACACCCCACACACACACACCCCACACACACACACACTCACAAACTTTCGCCTTTATAATATTAGTGTGATTATTTTATATTAGCCGAGTGAATTTGAATTTATGCAAGAACTTGGCTGTATTTTTACGTTGGAAAAGTTTCTAGTAGCGCATCCCCTGGTGAAGTAAAATGTCTTGGTCCTACAAGCTTAATCAAAAGTCAGAAGGATCAAATAGGGGAATAAAGAGGGAAACATAAACATGGTAGGGTGAATGAAATCCATACTTATTAATATTATAAATGCGAAAGTGTGTCTGTCTGTTACCTCTTCACGCTTAAACCGCCGAACTGATTTAGATTAAATTTGGTATTGAAATATTTTGAGTCCCGGGAAAAGACATAGGCTACTTTTTATGCCGATATTTCCATGGGATCGACACTTATGCGGGTGAAACCACGGGGCGCTGCTAGTACACAATAAATTCCGCAAGTATTTAAATTAAATGTTAGCAGTGATTTATGCTAAACTATTTATTGAGTTACAATGGAGGTGTATGTTGCAGCCAACTGGTTAAATTAGCCGTTTAGTTACCCGCCTGGCCTTTGGAAGTAGTGCTCGCCTCGCTTCGCTCTCTCGACTCGCACGCGGTTGATCACAGTTCTAACCTAAACTATAATTGAATATCATTCAGGCCGTTAGTTGAACGGCTGCCATTTAGTTAAACCAGTTGGCTGCGACATGTATCTATAAAAAATTGCTTATATGAGCTAGAAATCTTAAATATGAAATCTTATTATAATAAAAAAAATATATAAAAAAATATGAAATCTTATTATCAAAATATTTACGCCCTTTTCCATGAAAACAATTACAGTTTATTAGTCCTAAAGGTAAACATAATGTTATTTCTCTGTCAACCTGTTGAAGTTGACTGAAATAATTGTTTTAAATATTTTCACCCGCGAAAAAAAAAAAAGAAATGTACCTACACCTCTAACCCGTCTATGTAGGCGTAATTTCATGTTATGTGCATGTGTTCTAATATTTTAGAGTTATGTACCTACGTAGTACAGACGCCAGCACATCAGGCTACCCGAAACTGTAACATTTTTTCAATCAACTTTGAACCTAATGCTTTAGCGATAAAGTTGAAAATCTATTAAAGACATTTGACAAATTGTAGTAGCTTGATTTGCTGGCGTCTTTACATTACAGTGGAAGTCACAACTGAACTAATGAATAAATTAAAGAGTTAAATGCTAACATAAACTTTACTGTTGCACCTACCTTAAAAAGAACTTCGTTTAAATGCCACCTGTAAACTGGTAAGTAAGCTATCCAAGACTTTCCTCCACAATCGGCAGGTTTATATCTTCAAGATGCCTGGATTCGGGTAGATTTAAAGGTCCGCGGGGAAATCAGAAGAGTTCCAGATAGCACGGGCCTTTCATCGACCACCATTACTCGTATAAATGAAATTATTTCGACTGATAAAATTAAAAAAAACAGTTGGAATTAGGAAGCCACGGAATTAAGTAAAGCTGCCTTAATTTAGTTGAAGAAGATTTATCACCGGGCTCGGTGCTTTTGGAATGATACAAAAACGCAAGGCTGTTCCGAATTTCGTAGACAATTTCTGCAAACACAAAATGGTGGATTGAGTAGCTGACTTCTAATGGGTTCGAACGAAATGGTGCAGATGCTACCAAACACCATTTTTAGGGTTCCGTAGTCAACAAGGAACCCTTATAGTTTCGCCACGTCCGTCTGTCCGTCGGTCCGTCCGTCCGCAGCTTAGCTCAGACTCCTAGAAAGCTTTATTATTATTATTTATTTATTTATTCAAGTTACAAAGACTCATAGACAATATACAAAATTCAATAAAATACATCACACATGCATCAGAAAATAAAATAAAATACATTAATAATTAACAATACAAAACAATAACAAAAGACCACCGTACCTCCGACCCTTACACACGACTGTAGGTAACGTGCAAGTCACAGCAGCGTCGCATGTAAGGACAGTCGAGCCTGTCCGCTATCATCATCAGCACGCTGTTGGGGCTAATTTGGTATGGATATACTTATTAATCACGCCGACAAAGTGGTAAAATAAAATCTTGAAAAAATATTGTTTTTAGGGTACCTCCTCGACACGTTATTTTTTCTCGCCTACCCCATGGTGTAGGGTATCGTTGGATAGGTCTTTTAAAAATATAGCGGGTTTGTGAAAAACATGTTTCGATTCAGGGATCAGTTTGTGAAATATTAAGCTTTAAAGTGCCAATTTTTGTTAGAGTCAAGTGGCCCCATCCCCCCTGCCAGCTAAATGGTTGCTTTTGAATATGTGAAAAAATTCGTGGTGTGATATATAACGAAATTAAAAGGAATACTATGATAGCTAAGTAGGCTTAGTAGGGGTTACAAGTTTACGAGAAATAGTCGACCAAATTAAATTTGCAGTTGCAATGTATGGGAAACATGATTTTCAACTATAATGTTAGTTTATTCTGGGATAAATTCATTTCAACTACGGAACCGTTCATTGTGTGTGGTCCGACACGCACTTGGCCGATTTTTTGGCTTATAAACGATAAAAATAGTTTTTGTGACCCAGTTTATGGATATTGATAGGTATCCTTAATAATATTTTAAGTGTAAAAAGGCGGGTATCCTACCTGTGCCTGTTAGTGCTTGCGATCCAGGGCTAATGTGAACCACTGGTCGCTGTCCAGCTCGTCCCGCTATAGTCCAACAGTAACATGGGTAAGATAAACACATCCAACGACTGATGGCAGTAACCAATTTCGAAGATACATCGACCTACGTAGTTTCAACTTAGCCACGAGCCACATTGTAATGAATGGACCTATTTATATTTTCTTTAATCAACTGCAAAACACCAGAAAACCCCATAGAAATACACATTAATTTTTACGCCTTGTCATAATCTTTGTGTATAATCTTATCATAATCCACATACGCCAATCCAAGCCTTATATACTCTCTCAGGATTTCATACATCCGGTATAATATTTTCGGTAGTAGGGCCTTCATATAACATAATTATACGATTTCCTGCTTATCCAGAATTACAGTAATGCTATATATGGAAAGCAGTTTCGCCTCAAGGTTTTTTTCCAAAACGCGTACTTTTATGGCGTCCCAAACACGTGAAATGTTGATGATTTTGTTATTACAGTTTGAAGTCATTGTTCCCTGTTTGTTTAATACACGATATTTTGAATATTATAATATCTATGCTATTACTAAAACAGTTTGAAGTTTTTTTTCAGGTCGATCATGATTATTATCTATTTTCTGTGTTACCAACTTATTTAAAAATATCCTGCTAAAATTTGAATGTATTTATATATAAGACAGGTACTCTAATTACTTAATTTCTGTTGTTAATTAATTGCTCATTTTCTAAAGCTCACAATACCTTTCAATCCTCCAAAGGATTATATTAATTGGAATGTGCGTAGGTGTAGCTTGGTTAAGCCTGCTTAGACAATCACTTTAGTGCCTTCCAAAGATCTCCAGGGGTGACCTTTCCAAGCGAAGATAGCAGATATTATAAAAACAACTCCTGGTTGAGTCAACAATAGGTAGATTATTGTTTTTTGGACTTCTTGACCCAGAAATTAGCTACGAGTTTGGCGGTTTTTTACTTTCAATAATTGACGATCGTTGAGTGAATATTGTCAAAATCTTAATTATCATTTGGTTAGACACACTAGCAGCTAATTAGCTGATGCGTGTTTATCAAATAGCTTGGAGATATTTAAACTGTCCAGTCGATTCTTGAAGTAGTTCAGTGTGGCAGCCATCACAACATTATTTCACACATCTTGTTTGTGAAAAAGGGGCCGTGGTTAAATAATAACAGCCGCACAGGTCGATCGATCAGGATAAGCTACGCTTGCCGCGGTTGGTCTGTGGATGGGTGACCATCTTTAGGTACATACCTCCGTGTCTCGGCTGTTATTCGTGGATCTTTGACAGTCGTTACGGGTAGTCAGATGTCCGAAAGTCTAATAACCAGTCTTACCGAGGGGTATCGTATTACCCAGTCACTGGGTTGTGGAAGTCAGATAGGCAGTCGCTTCATGTAAAATACTGGTATTCAGCTGCATACGGTTAGACTGGAAGCCGACCCCAACCTAGTGGGGAAAAGGCTGGCAGATGATGATGTTTGTGAAAATTTAGTAGAAGTGAGTTGTCAATAGTGTCAATTCCTAGCATCAATAAGGAATGACACCTTACTTCAAACTCACTTCACTTAAGTTTTCACGGTGAGATTTTAATAGGATAGGCTTACAGGTGACCAATTGCAGTTTTGTTTCTCGTAAACCATACATTACACAAGACGAACCAAATGCCATGCCATTTCTACAGAACTTTCACAGTTACTTTGCCTCTGAATTTGCATCGGTGTCCAAATCATTGTGATCTTTATTCTCATTCCTACAAGGTTGCTTAAGGTTGCTGTTGAGTTGCTGCCATTGAAAAGTCTCTCAAAATCAACATGATCTTTATTCTCATCATAATAAGGGTGCTCCTATTAGGGTAAAATATAATTACTGTGAACGGTCTGTACCAGTCACAATGACATTTTTTGATACCAGTCACTCTTGCGTCATTTTTTTATGGAAGCCCATAAAATATTAATGCCTGTATAACATCATTAAAAGAGGCTTTAGGAAATGCACGAGCTGAAATAATAATATTGTAAAGCATCTTCACATTTACGACCGCAGTTCGTCAACATTAGGGAGAAAGTTCAAGCTTTAAGGACTAAAGTATTTTATGTACTGCGAAGATGAGGATCATGACAATGTCTTGTGTAAGTGTTATGGCTTGTTATAATGGAATATTTGGTAGTAAAATAAGAAATGGATTTTAATATAGGTCACCTGTTTTTAACCGTTGAAGCATAGGTACTGTCTCGGAACAATAATTTCAACATTTTAATTCTGTTAGTGGTATTTGATTAGTTTTTCGGCGACGTCTCTGAGTGTGCAAACCGGTGACTAGTGTCTCTTCACATTTATTTCACACCTGACAGCAGCAACCCAATAGCAACTTTATTGTAAAGATAATAAAGATCACTGTGATTTTGACAGTAAAGCCAAATCAGAGCTAAAATAATCGTGAAAGGACTGTAGAATTATTGTACAGACACAAGTTACTACAATTTGTCAAATTTCTTTAATAGATTTTCAACTTTATGTCTAAAGCGTAAGGTTCAAACTTGTTAGGGAAAATTTTACAGTTTCGGGTAGCTTGATGTGCTGGCGTCTGTACATTGTTATTTTGTGTACCTGTAAAAACAAATTAGAAGTGATAGTAGTAAATAAAATAATTAAAAATAAATAAATAATTTTTCTAGCAAATTCCTTTTACATATTATTATAACTGGAGCGTGTCGTCGTCGTTTCGAACGGTAATTTTTCATTTAAAATGTTGGCAATACATAGTCGGAATAATGATAACGTGCAGTAAGTTGTACGTGCCCAATGTATAATTTTGGCGATGTTCGCGTGAGTGGTCTTGAAAAAAAAACCGGCCAAGTGCGAGTCGGACTCGCACACGAAGGGTTCCGTACCACAAGGCTTAAAACGCCGAAAAAAACGTTTCTTTTATACCCCTTTAAATTTTAACTTTATTTTATTTTTATTAATTGTTGTTACAGCGGCAACAGAAAAACATCATCTGTGATAATTTCAACTGTCTAGCTATCACGGTTCATGAGATACAGCCTGGTGACTCCACTGTTCGTCTGGAACAGTGGAGTCTTAGTAATAGGGTCCCGTTTTTACTCTTTGGGTACGGAACCCTAAAAATAAACCTCAACTGCAAAAAGAGAAAACCCATTTGGCAATTCAACTTAAAAATACATCGCAACATCTACAAGGAACCTTATTTATGAGTCTCTGCCAAAGTTCTGGCCAGAAAAATGTTTCCGAATACGGAGCCACCCGTCACAGGCGCTATGTATTAAATTAAAGCAATTTATAAGTGCTACATTCGATGGTGCCCGCAGTGCGGCGAGGGGTGGCCGTGTTTAGGGGACAAAACTTAGGATATTACACTGAAATGTTATAGTGTCGGATGTCAAAATACTGCTTAGGGTGCAGCCGCTTTAAGCGCTTGAAGTTTTGGGATGTTTATATTGCAAGGTTTTTATTACTGTCTTGGAATTTCTTTCTCAGTTGTAGTGTCATTTACTACTGGTATTTTACAGTTACACACTCTACCAGGCGCTTTACCGCTTCCATAACAATCGACATATCTAAATTATTATTAGGACACAATAAAAGAAAAAAAAAACTTTAGGTAAGTACAATCACGAGCAAAAGTATGTATACACTTGGCTTTATTCAAAGGCGATTTTCTCCTTTATTTTTGAATGAAATTTTATATTAGTAGGAACATAGTATTTTCGAACCCATAGGTACCTATATGTAAAGTGTCGTATTTCAACGTTGCATTCGTTATTTTGTGAAAAAATCACAATTTAAAGTTGCCAAGTGTTGACATATTGGTGCTCATGACTGTACAAAAGAGATTATACTCGTCCGCCACGACGTTGAGGAAATATAATAGTAATCATTTTAATGACAAAGATAAGCCGTTATGTAATAATCTCATTTCCTTTGTTTTGTCGTCGTTATGTTTTATTATCGTAATTAATATTTTGAAGGTATCGTCAAGGTTTCTGCCAATTCAATTTAACGCTTATAACAGACTAGCTGCGCCTCGCGGTTTCACCCGCGTAATTGTCGATCCCGTGGTAATATCGGAATAAAAGTAGCCTATATGTTAATCCAGGGTGTCAGCTACCTCCATACAAAATTTTATCGAAATTGGGCTAGCCGTTTGAGCGTGAAGAAGTAACAAACATATAAACACACACACACACTCACAAACTTTCGCCTTTAGAATATTATTGTGATGTGATATTAGTGTGATTTACGTACAGCTACAAAGATACGATTATATCTACTTATTGCTTTACGATATTCGCCTTTCTAAAAAAAAAAACACATTTATTCAACAGGATTCCTCAGCTTCTAAAATCAATAATGAAAATTAATGAATATTCAAAAGAGGCTATTAAGCTATTACCCAAACAAAAGACTTACAAAACTAACTTCTTCAGTTAAACGAAGTGAACATTCACGCTTATAATTTTCGTCTCACGTAAAATTAAATCAATGATGAATTACGGTGATTCAGCGGAAAAGCTATAAAGCAGCTGGATTGTACGATGAGTCACCGACCGGCGCCGTCTAGTCGACTGCCTCCGATGCAAGAATGCCTCGACATCACCCTAACCAGTGTAACAAGATCTCTAGGAATACTCTGAACTATAGTCACGGTACTACAATACACAAGACTAAGAATCGAAGACAGCTCATAATAAAATGGCCACCTCTGTTTATTTTTATCTCCTGCATGCATTGAGGTTGGGGATACGTTTTAGGGGAATACTTAAGTTCACGGTACGGCACAATTATTATAATATGGAACGTGGTTAGCTAGGGGTTTTCTTGGAAAAGTCAAAAGTATAACCGATTTTATGTTTTTCATAGAGTTATGGTTATAGTTCTAACGAAAAGTTTGAAGGGACGATAAAGATTTACTACACTTGTAAAGTCTATCAAGGGGTACCCATTTCTGAATGTTTAACATCTATAGATACTTATAATAAATCTGTATAAGTGAAAATTCTGTACATTGAAAATATCAAAAAAATAAATGGCAGGGGGGGTGTTACTATATCCGTGTACCGACATCGAACCCAAAAATGTGATTAAAAACATTTTTGTCTGTCTGTCTGTTTGTTCAGGCATCACGCAAAAACTACCGGTTCGATTACGATGAAACTTTGTATAATTATTCTTTAATATCCAGGGCACCACACTGGGTACTTTTTATCCCGGAAAAGTATATAGGTACAATAAAAAATAATCTCTGGAACTACTGGTCAGATTTGAAAAAAAAATTTTGCATTTGATAGCCCAATTCTTGAGGAAGGCTATAGGCTATTTAATATCACGCTATGACCCTTAGGAGCCGAGCAAAAAGAAAAAAAGACAGAATGAAATTTTAAAAAGAAAAATAAGAAAAAAGAACGCTAAGGGAATACGAAGTGTTGCGACGGAGTGGGGGTACAAGGAATTTCACGCGGACGAAGTCGCGGGCAGAAGCTAGTTTTATAATAAACATTGAGGAAAGACAGAGGGGCAGACACTGTTGCCATCGCGGGCGAAACGTGGATTAGGCTGGACTTAGACAAAGAAAAGTGAGGCCTATGCCCAGCAGTGGGCTGTGGATGGTGATGATGGGGAAAGACAATCTTTTATTTGTAACTATACTCCATTTGAAATAAGATTAGACATTTAAATAAACCTTTTTTACAGTCCGTTCAACTGATTTTTAATTCTATTACGTTTGTGGCATGACTTAAATATGGCAGCTGCAGTAAAAAGTTGGTATTGTAACTACTTTTTTGCTTTTAGTACCATCCTTATGCCTACGTTATAGAAGTCAAAATTAGAAGTTTAATCTTCTTTCAAATGGAGTATAATTATTTACACTAGATACTAAATTAAATGACTAATTAGCTTACTATACAAATAATTACAAAAACAAAGGACACTTAGGCGTCGAATTACTCGTCCGCATCGCTGTCATCCGTGCCCAGAAGACTGGCAGCATTGCCACGTTGAATGGCAATGCTAATTCTTTGGCCAAGAACCAGCCCCTGGTCACGTGAAGTGTCGACCAGTCGGCAAGAAATTTCCTTAAAAAGGAGACACGCACTCGGGCCCCATGTCCGGAACGTTTTGACTCCAAACGGCTCAAAGCTGTAGTAACCCATAAGGTTACAGTATTTGCGCCATTTGAGGGTCTCAGCAGCCGCAGCAGCGGCGCTAGCACAGCCCGCCGTTCTAGGAACATGAGATGGAGCAAGGGTATCGACACACGTTGCGTCCCACACCAGAGGCCTACCCACCTACCAAGGCAACAACGTCATGCCGTCTGGTCTCTTCCAATCGTCACAGTCGTCGTTCACTGGTGGTGACAAGGGCTCGACGAATAATATCGTTGATGCTGGCTTGCCGTGTAAGGGAAAATGAAAGACACCAACGATCGGTTATCTCCCATCCTCCTATCAAACAAATATTTCTACAGATTACTTATTAGTAGGTATCTAAGCTAGAATAATTAAGATTAAGTGAACTATGAAGGAGAATTTTTTATATTTTAATAGAATGGCCATTAGGGAAGCAAACTAAATAAGTAAAGTCTAGCTATTTTTATGAATATATAAAGTGTACCTCCATTTTTGATGAAAATAAATTACTTTTTGCGTCTTTTTTTTAAATATTCTGACTTTCATTAATTTTTTAACTGAGTTTTGTTTAATATTTTACGTTTTTTGATTCCAGAGAGATTAGCAACTTAATCTATGTTCTATAATAGACCGATATTCCAAGATTGTTATGTATTTTATATTTTTTTTCATATTCAAAACTAATTTTGTTTCTGTAAACATTATGTCTCTTCAATGAAGGTTCATTACTATTCCAACTAGCTGTTTTTTTTTAAGAAAGATTAAAAAGAAAACTTATTTTTGTTTTTGACTTTTAAGTCGTGGTACCTCACAAAAATTACAGGAAGTTATGACATCAGGAACATACACAAACTCAAAAACTACTCAAACCAAGTTAATAAAATTGAAATGGGAACGCTGTGCGGGCGACTTCTACTAAATGAAAAGAATCTTGTCATTAAGCCCAGTTATTGCGAAGAAATTGATGAATGAAAAAAATAAATAGAATTTAAAAATATAATAATGCCTGACAATTTTTTTTTGAAGTCGGTTAAAACTTGCGATGCAATGCCATTGGGTAAAAAGCTGATTTTGAACTACGGCCCAAGTTTTATAATCAAGTGCCAACACACTGTCCTCAAATATTTAATATAATATTTTAAGGGAACTATATTTTCTATCACCAAAATTTATATTTGTCATCAAGTTGTATCACCTAATAAATAGATCTATCGCCACGAAATATTTTCGTTCTCAGATAAACAAAAATTGTTCCCAGGTATGAATTATCAAATTAATGTTAATATATGTGTAAAATAAGAGATCGGACATTATCGAGAACCGAATTAGTTACGAGGTTAATTATTTAAAAAAAAATGCTTAGGTTAGGTTAGGTTAAAACTGTGACCTCCTACGCACGAGCCGAGCGAGCGAAGCGAGCGGTGCCGCGGCAGCGGCCGGCGAGTGCCAGAAACGACTAAATTTTAAAGAAAAAAAATATGGAAAAAGGATACTTGAAGGATATGGAAAAAGGATATTTGAACTTAATGCAATTTTCTAGTAAAATAATATGATTTATTGGTGATCTCTTTAAATTAGTTTGCTTAAATACTTATTAGGACACACCTATTATAATACATACAAAAACATTTATTTGGTACTAGACCTTATATCTCAGGATTTTAGGTGATTTATTGTGGAACTGATTTTGCATTGTTTGGTGACTACATTTTGGTGACAGATCTACTATTTGGAGGACAAACCCTATTATTTAAGAAACACAAAACTAATTAAATTGGTGATAGCTTAAATGATACCCATATTTTAAGCTTATAGAACGTTAATATTTTAATAGCCACTTGAACAGTGTAAGGCGTCAAAATGAAGTCTGAATATTTCATAGAACTGGAATCCAAAGATTGCGTAACGATTACGAACTTCGCGAGAAAATCATCGTATTTTAATATCTCGGAAATATTTAAATACATAGTAAAGATTTACTTACACCTGTTTTGGTTTGCCGAAACCGACTGTATTAAATTCTTTGGTAAAGGAACCAAAAATTCCACACAATTTGATCAACATTCGTTCCCAAAAATGTTCTCCAAAGTCTAAATAAGCAGCTAAAGTTTTTATACAAAAATATTTGCCGTTAAATAAAGAACTTGTAACGGGTTCCCCGAACTACAGATCAAAGTCCAGTCCGCATTGTTTAGGGGTTAAGTCCTGTGTTAACAAGCCCGGGAGGGTTAAATACCATTTCGACGAAGTTGCGGATTCAGTTAATATGATTTAGGGTTTATGGTAAGCCTTCTGTGTCACAAAATCGACAGAAATGTTCGGTAAGCAGGGATTTGTGACGTTGTTTAATATTGTAAAGTATGGATACCACGCCTACATTATCTGTAAGGGTAGACAGAAGTATGTTTACATTACACACATTTGCCATTCAGCCTTAAATCTATACCAACAAAAGCTGAAGAGTTTGTTTGAAAGCACAAATCTCTGGAACAGCAAGTTAGATTTTAAAAATTATATTTGAATTTGGTAGCCGAATTCTTCAGAAAGGCTATGGGCTATTAAACATCACACTAGGACCCTTAGAAGCCGAGCAAAACGAGAACAAGTCAGAAAGAACGCTTAGCTAAAACGAAATAATAGCGCGGGCAGGCAATGCGATACGAAGGGGTGGGTCGGGGGAGCAAGGAATTTCATAGGGACGAAGTCGCGGGCAGAATTAGCTAGTAATGTTATAAGCCTTAAGGCGAAAGCGCCAGGGTAGCCCGCGAAATTCATTTTTTTTTAGGTTTTTTGCAATTTGCTGGTCAGTATTAAGTTGTACGTTAATTAAAATATGATTCGCGGTCGTAACAAATACGTATTTACAGAATTATAATCATTAAAGTCATCAACACAACTCTCTAAGACCATGTAATCCCCAAATGTCAAGATTTCATGAAATAGTCATTCTTGGGGATTACATGGTCTTAGAGAGTTGTGTTGATGACTTTAATGATTATAATTCTGTAAATACATATTTGTTACGACCGCGAATCATATTTTAATCAACGTACAACTTAATACTGACCAGCAAATTGCAAAAAACGTAAGAAAATTTGAATTTCGCGGGCCACCTTAGAGCTTCCCCCTTAAGGGTATTAAGGGGAGGGCCTATTACTGTGAACATAGACCCTGATTCTGAGAATTTACTAATGGAAAAATATTGATAAATGGTCGAAATATAAAAGGTTAACCACAGATGTTAAAAACCGCATTTAAATGGAAAACTCTTATAATAGATCAATACTGGATCTATGGGGTTTACTTAGGTATGTTTATATATTTTCTCTAATTCTGTTAAATACATATAGGCACAGATAAGGATAAAGTAATTGGTAAATCACACTAGTATTAAAAAGGCGAAAGTTTGTGAGTGTCTGTGTGTGTTTATGTTTGTTACTTCTTCAGGCTCAAACGGCTGGACCTAGTTTGATAAAATTTGGTATCGAGGTAGCCGTCACCCTGGATTAACATATAGGTTACTTTTTATCCCGATATTTCCACGGGATCGAAACTAAAGCGGGTGAAACCGTGGGGCGCAGCTAGTTACCTAAAAATGTTACTTGTATACAAAATGTAAATATTAGGTATATTGCACTCTCACTCACCTTCAAAGATTTTTTTTTTCGGCAGTCCTTCTATTAAGTAACACAATGTTTTATCTAAACTGTTAGGGGTTCCATATTTGACAGCCCAAATGGCTAACATTTCCAGAATTACAACAACATATAGATGGACGATGGATGGATAAAGATTCGAACCCAGGATGTCGCGCTCGGCAGGCGCTTTGCCAACTAATAAACTGCAACATACAGGGTGTCCCTTGAAGTTTGGATCAAATCGAATAGGGGAGTGGGCAAGGTCATTTCCAAAATTTTTTAACCCTGAGAATGTCGGTGAATTTTTATACCGTTCAAATTAACCTATATTTGTTTTCAGGGCTATCTAAAAAAAAATTAAATCCATAGCCCTGATAGTTTTTTTTTAATGAATTTTTTCTATGAGCACTATGCGAAGTGATTGAAAAAAAAACAAAAATTGGTCATAACTTTTGAACCGTAAAAAAATTCACCGACATTCTCAGGGTTAAGTTTGGACATGACCTTGCCCACGCCCCTATTCACTTATTATTATTTATTATTATTATATTAGACTTCCACTACTACTTATTATTATTATATTAGACTTCCAGGGACTACTAGGACTACTAGGTTTGTAACGTGAGTATTATTTCAGTCTCTAAACCATTTCGAAAGGTCATCGCCCCTTCCACCACTTACCTATTCCAGGAGATATATGGACTAAAAGTGCTTCTGACTCAAACGCACACTCTCAGTGAGCATCAAAATTTTCCGCTGAATAATATTTTATTCATATTCTACCTTAAGCCCTGACCTCTCTGTACAAAGTCTACGCTATGCAAAGATATAAATCGTTAGATTTGGCCTTTTTGGTACTTATGTGTGAGACCGTACGATGTCGCGCGCAAACTGTCAATACTAAGAAGAGTGAGCTCACATGTCAAATCAACCCATAGTAATATGTAGAAGGGTGGTGAGCACTGCAGCTCAAAAATCCTCGCTTGCAGGAGTGATTCTTTCTTGTAAGAATGGAGTTTGAGGATGACCTGATGTTAAAAACATCAGCTGTTAGTAGATTAGGTCCTTCCAATCGGGTTCACAGTATTGAAAAGCAATCAAGAGCATTGACACGAGTCGTTTAATGGGGACCATAACCATACCATAATCAGCCTATAATGTTCCCACTGCTGGGACACAGGCCTCCTCTCGGTGAGAGGGAGTGGGCCGTAATCCACCACGCGGGCCCAGTGCGGATTGGTAGATGTCACATGTCTTCGAATTTTTGGTTCTAGGACATGCCGGTTGGAATTCCCCACGGTCTATAGGCTAGAAAATACCGGTGGAACTGGTTAGAAATAATATTTAGAACGAGGTGGGTCAACTTAATTCATAGTACGACTTAATTCAAGAAAACTACATCCTTGCACTTGAAATAAGGGTGATATTCGCCCACTCAATCATTCATTCACCTTGAGGAGTTATAAATTTAATTTATTTTTCTTTATTTTTTTTATTAAATTCACACTTTCTCGTCCCTGTCTCTTTCTATTATACAGGTTGAAATTGAAAACATGCACCAAATCGAAATGGGTGATTGTACTCATCGTTATGAACAATTTTTACTATGGGACCAAACACGAAGTCGAGAGAAAAAAAAATCAGCTGTTCCCTATGTTCGCATAACTCGTCAAAATGTAGGGAACAGCTGATTTTTTTCAACCTGTATACGAGTGTGTGTGCGTGTGAGTATCGTGTAAAGAACTTCATTCCTGACGGGGGTCCCCCGACCGCACACGAGGAAGTAACAAGCATAAAAAGATTTTTTTTAATGGGAATCTCCTCCTATTTTTGAAGTCGGTTAGAAACAATTTAAAACAAAAGAAAGTGATTGTCGCACATAGCCCGTCAGCAATCTGCATAAACGATTTTAAGAAAATGATACCAAAAGTCATTTTTGAAAGTATTATTATTATAATCTCATACATTTAAAACTCGTAAGAATCCATTGAATCGTTCCCAGCATCCCATCTGATTCACAAAGAGCAGTCTCATTAGGAAAAAAACAATTTCACTGTACTTATAAGCATTAAGGAAAATCAGCAGGGCGGAGTATAAAAGTGTTGTTAATGCATTTCTTGCTTTCAAAGAGCTGGGACATTTCCCTAACTACCCCCGATTCTATCTACTTAGACCTATTCTATCTGTTTCATCTCTTAAATTATCTTGATGAAATCTTATTCCCAGCACGCTCCTGCAAATGTTATATCCTGATTTTGTTATTGCGCTAACAGTTTCTACAAATACAAGTTACCTTAGAACTTTAAACTCTTTAACAACCTTTATTTTAGCATAAAGTTCCTTTTTCTGTTGTTTTTTTCAACGACTTCTTTGTACTTTTATTTGACTGCTTTTTCTGAAGGAGGCACTGTTTCCAAGATTAGTATTTTTTCTACGTCTGTTCTTTGGTTGAATTATAAAGAAGTGGAGTTCGTGTAGAATTCAAGGCCTATCTTCAATCTTTTAAATGCTACCTAAAGCATTGTATCCATGTGTCACAAACGTTTTGTATTGTAGCAAAAGTTATTTTTAATTCCTTTGCTGTCTTTTGAAACCACAGATAAAATACACCTAGATAACGCAAG
Source organism: Oligia latruncula (assembly GCA_948474745.1). Taxonomy (NCBI): domain Eukaryota; kingdom Metazoa; phylum Arthropoda; class Insecta; order Lepidoptera; family Noctuidae; genus Oligia; species Oligia latruncula. The sequence goes on along the minus strand of OX419691.1, from coordinate 6,031,572 downwards.
AGCAACTACTTCGCGAGACAAAAATCGTAAGCCGCCACTTCCGTGCTCAGTCCTGGGTACCGCTGGCTGGGTGAGTGTGAGCACTGGCGCTAGGCCCCGGGGGTGGGGCGAGATGGGTGCTGCACGCGGCGGCGTCTTTACATCGATTTCATTTTCCCATCACTAAATAGTGCTCATGACGTCATACTGGTAGTCAAAAATTCATACAGATCGTGATACTTGCTTTATGTAAGTGTATCTACGTCCTACACTAAAGGTACATACAATTTTGAAAATTCCAAATTTGTGAGACGAGAGCAACTGCCGACAAACTGTTATGCAGTTTGGCCGACTTTATGTAAGTTAATATTAATACAGATTATGAATAAATAAATAAAAATAAAAAAACTATTCTCAGCACTATCTGCCCGCGCTATTACCAAAGCCACTGTCAGAACTCGGAATAGCGGGTCTGCTGGGTGCTGAGTGAGGGTCGTGGTTTATTAACACTATTTATGAAAAGAGGGCTTAACTTTCAATGCCACGCTGGCCAATGTGTGTTGGCGAGTTCTTCGTCAAAGCCTCGTTCGTCATTCAGCAGGGGTAGGAGGCTGCACGCGGTGCTCTCGGTTGGCTATGGTGATCAGATGTCCCCCCCGGTGGGTGGCTTGGTCACCCACAGTGAAGTGAAGAGAAACCTGAGGAGGGGCCGCTCGTCAGGGCTTTTGCTGATAAGCCAATGACGTAGCGGCCAACAAGTACGCGCGCCCGCCACCGATGGCTGACGCGATGGGGCCGCAGGGGAGGAGGAGTGTTGGTATGATGTTGGCCGCTCTCCCTATCCTCTGCGGCCAAAAATTGGCAGGCGGCGGGGCCAATGACCCTTTCGCAGGGGGACCAAGGGTGCCCAGACACGGGGTCGTCTGGCGCTCATGTGCTGGTTTGGTCCCTGGGGTGGTCACGGCGTGCTATGTGTTCTGGTGCGCCGGTGATGGGGAGTACTCCCCAGAGGAGGGTCCGGTGACGGACAGCCGCGGCGGGTTCAAGGATGAATGCTAACGCGTGCCCGTGTTCCTGCCATAAGCGGCAGAGGAGGACACCGTGGAGTTTTAGTGGGTTGGGGATCCAAATAACTGCACTATCTCCCCGTGGTAATGCAGAATGCATGAGCATTTCTCCACATTAAAAAAAAAAAGGTGATCAGATGTCCAGTCGGGAGTTGCGGAAGGATCGTACGCTCGCGCGACCCCTGACGTAGGTGTGAGATGGAACACCGGGGTGGCTTTTAAGAGTCTGACAGACCCCGCCGCCCGCTCCAGGGTGGCGGACATCCATGAGGATTTTCCACCACGAAAAGAAAAAAGAAAAAGGTGATCAGATGTCATGCCACCCCCTTATTCCCACAAAAACTAAAATAATGCCTACACCCACAATGTCCTTGGTAGGCTTCTGTCTAGACTTTACTACAGACAGTGGTTTAAAATAGTTCCAAAGCTTCTTGTAAGTACAAACAATAACAAAATTCCATGAATCAGAATTAATTATCATCATTCAACTGCTTAAATAATTCTGAAATTCTGTTCATAAATTGAATCGGAATCATATAAGTTCCACAAACTCCACTTGTCGCTTACATTCCAGAGAACATTCCTAGAATGAGCTGAATTTGTTGAAAATGTTGTCACTGCAATCCTTATTTTTATTAGTAAATTAAATTCGTATTATGCTGCTTAATTAAACATGATTTGCAAATTGTTAATATTGGCGCCGATTCTGTTGTTCACAAACTAAATTAAATTAAGGTTCATGCATCTTTTTCTTTCTATTTCATTATGAAAAGGACAGAAGATAAATATTAGTTTAGTCCTGTCAAATTAAGATACTCCATAGACAATTTAGACGAGATTAAAAAAATGCCTATTAAACATACGTCAATTTACGTCAGGCGCTGACTAATTTGACAGGACTAAACTAATATTTATCTTCTGTCCTTTTCTTAATGTAATAGAAAGAAAAAGATGCCTGAACTTAAATTTAGTTTAGTTTGTGACACAACAGAATCGGCGCCATTGCCTTGTTTATTAACTTGGAGAATAAATTGTTTACATTATATTAACAGACAAGTATGCAGGATCGTCGGATATATATTATAGTTGAAGTTTAGTAAGAAACCGATGGATGTGGTCGACTGAAATTTAATTTGATAAATGAGCTGTTTGTTTTCTATTAATAAAATAAAATTTCATTCGAGAACATCCATCGGTTTCTTACTAAACTTCAACTATTACCGACGATCCTGCCTACTTATCTTTTTTGTTGACTGTACATTAAAATAATAAGTAAGGAAAAAACAACTAATACCTAATTAGTTAATACAAATTACAAAATTATATCCTAACTAAAATTATACACAAACTAAAATAAAGCGTCAAAAATCGTTTAGTTTAAAAAGGCCGGCGGAAACCTAATCACGTAACACATTTTCAGTCACAATCTGAATGATTTTGAAGGATATTGCTAATCCATTGCTTCATAAGTCCGAAAAATTTATCTGCTCAACAGCGTAAATAACGTAATGAATGTTGTTGAACTGTCAAAATGAAAACATTGCTACTGTTAGTCTGTTAGGCAATTACCCCGCAGAGACCGACCAATTGTGAGGGAAAGTTCCAGAATTTTAGCTAGCTTCACTGAAAGATGTCATGAAACTACAACCTACTTTTCAAATAAGTACCTAATTCCTTTGTTGACAAGTCTCAAACAATACAAATCGCGTAGAAAGTATTTATTTACTGTCGTGTGGAAATAGAATTTCAGTTGTATGTTAAGTGTAGATATCATATACCGTCACTAACAAAACCGATTTACATTTTAGTTTTTGAATGTTAAAATTAATGGTCATTATAGAAGGACAATCAATCTACCTAGCCTTTTCTTTCCCAATCTAACCGGTTGCAGCCGAATACCAGTATTGTACAGTACATGAAGCTACCACCTATCTGATCTCCACAATCCAGTTACTGGGAAACACCCCTTGGTAAGACTGGTTGTCAGACTACGAATGGCACCCGCGACCAACGGCTTAAGGTCGTGGCACACGTATCAAATCGGAAAGGGATCAGCACCGTATCGCCTTTCGCCTCGCCGTCGAACAGGCGTCAACCTAACGTAAGCATGTAACCAAAGCGGATCAGAAGCTCCGATATGTTGACTCGGCTACGGCCAGGCAACGCCGCGCGCCGTGCTTACGGCTCGCCGACCGCTGGTTGATGGTGCAGCAGGCAGACCGGGGGGTGAGAGAGGCAAGGGTGGAGGAAGAGACGTAAGCTCGGGTACGGAGAGACGTAAGCGCGGGGACGACGAGCCGTAACGCACCGTGCCGCGGTTCGTGAGCTTGTCCCGAGGCGATTACGTTACGATTCCGATTAGTGTGCGTTGCAGTAGGGAGTTTTATACAAAGAATACTGAACGGCTCGAGTTGATACGGTGACGATCCCTTTCCGGTTTGATACGTTTGCTATGGACCTTTAACGTGCTTTCCGAGACACGGAGGGGTCTCGATTTATAATGGATGGTCACCCATCCACGGACCGACCGCGGCAAGCGGAGCTTAACCTTCGAGCCCCCTAATTATAGGTAAAATCGAAATGACAACTCTTCAACTATTAAGATCATGAAATGCTGAAAAGCGGTATTTAATAGACTTTCGTTGCTTATTGTACACCCAATACCAAGAAATATCAAGTTTTTTTAAGCATAAGTGGAAAACTCGCAAATTCTGTTATGTGTCAGAACTTAGTAAATAGCTTTTTCAATATTGTTTCGCGAGTTTGACGTTTTGGTGTCCCGAATGATGGATGTACAATTTTGCAGACATAAAAAATTGAGTAGGTAGGTACTAAGCCTATGTACACAGCCGCAGCCTTTGTAAATGAGGCGGAACGGAGGTTGCAAACGACGAAAATAAACCCCTTTTAACATATTGCTAATGGGATGAAGCACATTTTTCAATTTGTATCGTTGGAAAATAGGTTGGGAGTTTGTGAGTCGACGGATGTTAATACTGGGAACTTATTTCCCATACATATACATATATAAGGCATGTATTTAAGGGGCCCGTGGCTAAATAATAACAGCCGCACAGGTCGATCGATCAGGTTAAGCTACGCTTGCCGCGGTTGGTCTGTGGATGGGTGACCATGTTTACATACCGTGACCTCTCCGTGCCTCGGAAAGCACGTTAACCCGTTGGTCCCGGCTGTCATTCGTGTATCTTTGACAGTCGTTACGGGTATCCAGAAGCCCGAAAGTCTGACAACCAGTCTTACTAAGGGGTATCGTTAATACCAGTAACTGGGTTGTGAAGGTCAAATAGGGAGTCCAGTTAGACTGGATGCCGACCCCAACATAGTTGGGAAAAGGCTAGGCAGATGATGTGTATTTAACATAGCCTCGAATAATTCCCATTTTGCTTTCCTCAAAATATTATTGATAACATGTAATGAATGCTCTTTTTATGAACCTTAATAAAAACTTACTTTGAAGTCCTAAAAATACTAAACAGTCAAGTACAGTCACGAGCACCAATATGTCAACACTTGGCAACTTTAAATTGCGATTTTTTCAGGAAATAAGAAATGCAACGTTGAAATTCGACACTTTACATAAACCTATGGGTTCGAAAATACTATGTTCCTACTAATATAAAATCGACTTTGAATAAAGCCAAGTGTATGCATACTTTTGCTCGTGACTGTACCTATCTGCGACCAACTTGGGTGTAGCGCTCGCCAACCGCTGCCGCAGCAACAGTACCACTCGCTAGCTACGCTCGCTCGGCTCACACGCGGTTGGTCACTGTTCGACCAGTGCCCCAGCCCCAGGTGCCCCAGCTTCATTAAAGTGAGTATAATTAGAAGTCCAAGAAGTTTGAGGTTTTAGTTTTCGAAAAATAGTGTTACGGCCAAATTAGACCGATTTTAAGTTTTCCATAGAAACAGAGATTTCCAGTCTTTTTCTAAATAAGACATTTCGAAAAGGTTCTCTACAAACTTTTTAGACCTTTGTATCCTGCTTATGCGTATGAAGTTTCATTAAAATCGGTAAATTAATTACGAAAAATAAAGGCTTGAAAGTTTGTATAAAATGCCGTACGGCGTAAACGCTCTTAAATAAGACCTGTACAGTCACGAGCACTAATATGTCAACACTTGGCCACTTTCAATAGCGATTTTTTCACGAAATAACGAATGCAACGTTGAAATACGACACTTTACATAAACCTATTGGTTCGAAAATACTGTTCCTTATAATATAAAATTTCATTAAAAAATAAAGGAGAAAATCGCCTTTGAATAAAGCCAAGTGTATACATATTTTTGCTCGTGACTGTACGTTCCAGCAGAAGTCAACAATCTCTTGCTCTTATCCCAGTATAATAAGGGTCAGCTCTTCTTCTCCATACTATGTCAGCCGTCATTCCAACCCCTTTCTAGCCATACCTAGAACTATTCTTCAATAACTTGAAACCCGGAATATCATTAGTCCTGACTGACGGATCACCTGCATAGCTTTCCAGAATAACTTAGATGAATGTTACGTAGTCCATTGCGTCGCAACAAGTTTAATGGAAAATACTTCATCCTTTGGAAATCGCCTTCCAAAGCTGCAAGGAATGTCTTTGAGGATAGATTTACAATTTAAGCTTTGAGTCGCTTGGCAACCAGGAACATCGTATCTATTTAGTGCTGTGGTGTATATCTCCGAATGGTGGCAACCGTTAGGAAGATATATTCAGGACCTCTGTGAGCTCTGTTACCTAAGCCCGTATATGATTTAAATTAAGTCGGTAATCGGACAGCACAAAACCTTTTATAGGATCTTAAATAATTATTATCCTTGAAACAATTATAATTTTTCAAATTTCTTTTAAATGATTTTGTAAATAGGGGTTCGTAGCTATATAGTAATAATTGCTGCATGGGTCGATCTTTAAGGGCCGAGGTCAGTCACTGAGTGGGTAACAAATCCATTACATAAGTATGTAGTAGTAGTAATTAGTTACGGGTAGTAAAGAACCCGAAAGGCTGACAACCAATATTACCAAGGGGTATCGTGTTACCCAATAGTTGGGTTGTGGAGACACAGGCAGTCGCTTTATGTAAAATACTGGTATTCAGCTGCATCTGGTTAGGCAAAAAGCTGACCCTAACATAGTTGGGGAAAGGCTAGGCAGATAAATACATTTTGAGTAACGTAAAAACTCGCCATAATTTGGATAATTTGTTGAGGCAATTGTTTGTACGTACTTACATGAATAAAGTAAAATCGAGTAAATGTGACAATGTATCTATAGCCAGGAAAATTAATTGTTCAGCAAATTGACATCCTTGGCCGAGTTACAGACATGTCGTACAGCTGTCAAAAAATTAAAGTTGTGTTTTGAAAATATGGGCAATTCAGTTGTGTAGTCAATTTATTTATGAAATAATGTTCCCAACTTTACGATTGACATTTTTTTGTTACCATCGATCGATACAGCTCACTGTTCAACTTTAGAATTATTTATATGACATTTTAAGCTAGATGGGGTCGACTTTCTACCCGACCACGGCGAAGCAAAAAGGAGGGATATGATTTTGTATGTTACTTATTATGTATGTTAGTACAGCGGCATGCGACCACGGGAAGGTATTTTCTTGTTTCATCCTTTTCAGTAGTTGCATTTATGTTTTTTCCTATCTGACTACTCCTGAGAAGAAATGGCGAAACAAACTGAAGGGTCTAAGTCTCTTTTAAAGTAATGTTGGTCAGATGATATCATGTCATAACACAGACATTTTTACTTATAATTTTATTAACTTTTATTTATATATAATTAACTATTTTACCATTTAAGGCGAAAGCGCCAGGGTAGCCCGCGAAATTCATTTTTTTTTAGGTTTTTTGCAATTTTCTGGTCAGTATTAAGTTGTACGTTGATTAAAATATGATTTGCGGCCGTAACAAATATGTATTTACAGAATTATAATCATTAAAGTCAATAACACAACTCTCTAAGACCATGTAATCCCCAAGAATGACTATTTCATTAAATCTTGACATTTGGGGATTACATGGTCTTAGAGAGTTGTGTCCGCATCGCTGTCAATGGCATAAGTGCCCAAAAGGCTGGCAGCATTACCACGTGTTGGATGGCAATGCTTATTCTTTGGGCTAAAAATAGGCCAGCCCTCTGGTCACGTGAACAGTCAACCAACCGCTTGGCGATGTCCCGAAATATTCGATGAGCACTCAGACCCCAAGGCCCTAGTGTTTCAACCCCAAACGGCTCAAACATATAATGTTACTTATTTTGTTTTGTCTCTGGAATGACAACGCAGTTGCGATGCCCCAATTATTGCAGATGCGGCCATGTTTGGAGTCAGAATTTGAGCCCGATGACAATGATAAATCGCACCTCAATTTTATTCAATTTGTGACTTGTGTGCCTTTAGTCTAAACCTTAAACAAATAACTCCACATACTGTTTGTTAATTAAGTTGTCCAGCTCAGTTTTGACTGGCACATAGTACTATTATCATTTATTATTCAACTAACTACTGGTACTTTATAAAGGCTATTCCGTAAATTCGTCAGTTTGGTAGTTTCGCAGGCTCAATGGGCAATTTTCAGTTCCTGAAATTATGCTATTAAATATTCAACAAATTCTTTATCTATATCTTTCGACAGTAACAATAAGATGTCAATCATGAAGTCAGGAAAATTATTTGTTAAACGAATTGACTACACTCGTAAATTGTCCGTGATTTCAAATCACAACTGTCATTATTTTTTGACAGTTGTATGACATGTCTATAAATCGGTAACGACGTAGAACGCCAATTTGCTCAACAATAAATTCTCCTGACTGTACTCTGTCCTATATACTTGAATTCGGTAAAACTTGTGAAAAATGGGACTTTTACATTACCTACTATTTTACCCAACAAATTATCCAAATTATTGTGAGTTCACGTTAACTATCAAAATTAAACAGCTGCCGAGTGCTTCCGCCATATAAAATATTACTACCATAATAACAAGTTGCGTTTCAATTACTAAATCTTGACACCGAACCAGTAATTTTATAAACAGCCATTATTTTCTAATCGAGACCGTCACGAAACTATTAGTGGGTTAAATATAGTTCGTTACAAAATGGAACTCTTAAGTTGATACGATCTTCTCCTAGGGTATATTCACGTAGAAAGTTGGTAACCTCGCCGATATGCGCTCATATTCTTTGGTATTGTTCGTCGAGTCGTTGAGCTTTTCAAATTTTGAGTTGAGCTGCTTGCACTGACTGGACTAGTCCATTTAAATCTATGTAGTTCTTTCCTTAAAAGAAGATTTCAGGGACTAATCTACATTGACCTCATATGATCTGACCAAGATTATGTCTGAACTTTAAAAGAGACCCTTTTTTTTTGCGGTTGGGAAATCTTCAAATGACCCCTCTGTCATCAAATGCCCGCTCTAGGTGGAGCGGAAGGGAGTGTCAGACTCTTACTGACTAAAGCCCATCCGTGTTCCTTCCTTAGCCCTTTATGTTCCGGGCCAGCGGTAACCCTTTCGGACAATCCCGCTGACCAGACTGACTCTTGCATTTGTTTCGCCATTTCTTCTCAGGGGTAGTCAGATAGGAAATGAGGACTTGCTTATTTTTTTAATAATATGACGTGAAGTGATTCCGATATCCTATATATAGAATAAAGAATTTCATTTCATTTTGCCAGTGCTTGTTGGCGCAGGCAAGCGCTGGAGGTCAACGCTGGTCGACACAGACCGTTTTCATACTTTTTGAGGCCATTACCCCGCGCAGACTTGGCAAAAAGTACGAAAACTATTTTCGGTTCAATCCTAGACTGGCGTTTTACTTTGCGTAAATTATTTAATTACCACTGTTCTCAAAACGGTAAAGGAATCATTGTGAGGAAGGAATCCGGCATGTCTTAGAACCAAAACTTCAAAGACATCCACCAACTCGCACTGGGTTCGTGTGGTGGAATACGGTCCACTCCCGCTCACTGAGAGGAGGCCTGTGTCTCAACTGTGGGATAGAGGCTGATTATGCTACAATAGTACATTATGATACGTGTGTGCTATGTTGATCATTGCACCCGAGGTGGTATTATTCTACGCGAGTGCGATAAGGAAGCCGAGTGTGTAATGATCAATGCACAAGCGTTTCATACGACTTTTTCAACACACTTGCGAGGAAAAAAACAGAGTTGTATTGTTATTAACTTTTATGGAAAATGGTGCGCTGGTTTTGTTTTTCCGCGCGCCGCGCTAGCGATGCGCGCGCAGGTGTCAATAAAGGCACTGGCAAAACCGCTAAACAGCCTATATAAAAATATATTATAATAAATACAAAATAATGTTTATACTGATCGTAGTGTTGTCGTATGTCAAATTGTAGTTTAGTTTGTATGGAACGTACTATTGGCATAAAGAAATACACATTAGTTCAGTGAGAATCCGCAATAATAGAACTCCAGTCAGGGTCTTTTTCGTTTGTTTCCGGGAATTCCGGGAATTTATTTACCCTAAATTATTGTTCTACGGACAATTTAGGGTAAATAAATTTTAATTAATTTTTGGACCAAGGACAATTCAGACTAATAAAAAAAAAATGAAATATGGCCCGCAGATTCCCTTTGGCATGCTCTTTGATGAGATTAAAAAAGCGCACATCTCCGATTAGTAAATAGTTATCTGTGGCGTTACCGTACTAGTGCGGTAATATAAAATAAAAAGCCCATTTTACATTATGGACCTAAAATCGGTTCATTAAGAGCCACTTTATGAGCAAGTATGTTGAAAAAACTAAATATGGCGCCGAGAAGCACTGGCTTATCGGCGCCGGTGACCAGCTTTCTATGTGAATACACGCTTACACTCAGGAAAGCTTTTATACCCTTGACACGTTGGTTATTACTTACTGAACAGAAATGTTCGAGATTTCCTAATAGCATGTTAGTTATAAATAGCTCAAAACAGATACCTACGAAGAAAATGTTGAATTAGGACATTATAAATAGGTGAGAAGATTTTGTAAGTATGAAGTAATGTCTAACCTACGAATAGTCACACACTGATTTCTCTTATTCAGTCGTCAGTAATTTGACTTTCGAAAGAAGAGGACAAAGCGTTGTGTAACTATACAGCATATACAACGTTTATTAGTAAGAGGGTATAAGCCTAGGGGCAAGTAATAGTAGGTAGGTACCGAAAATACATGATGTAATAAATTATTTTAATATATTAGAATATTTTGAATTAATCTTTGTTAACTTTTGATCATCCTAGCTATTATACAGGGTGGCGGGGACATCGACGCAAACTGTAACCATGAATCCAACATATATTATTCTAAAAATTTTTTGAGGGTTATCAAAAAAAAAAAACTACTGTTTCATAGAAAAGTGCAATACCTACGCGATCAAACAGAATGGAACAGCAATATTTTTTTATAACCGACGAAAATTTTCTACGCATGGGGGGTTCAGAATCACGTGCATTTTGACAAGTTTTTGACATTTGTTTATCGCCGAGATGAGACTGCGACTTGATTTTGAACGTTTTAAATTACGAGAATTAGCCTTCAGATTGCACGTCGATGTTGCCATCACCCTGTACACCTATTATATAGGTTTAGCACAAAAAATTGCTTAGTGGTTTACACTGCAACGACCGAACAATAATTAAAAATGCTACCTACAAAAGGAACCAGTGACCAGAGACCGACTGTTTTGGGCTGTCGTTAAAATTGACATAGCGTAAAATTAACTAAGTAAGTTAGCTACTTTATACAAGTAAGAAAACATTAGAAACGGACTTACCTACATAAAGCCACTTATGTAGGTATACAAAATGGTTTTTTTTATTAACCTATTTTGTCCCACTACTGGGCAACGGTCTTTCCCATAGCTTTCCAATTTTATTTTCCTTGTGTTTTGTCTTCTCGGGTCAGTAGGTCAGGAACGAGACCAAATCGTCACGCCTGCGTTTCTGCTGCCTGCCTTGGTGATGACCCCCAACTTCAGGCACCCTGTGTGTGACGATCCTGGCCTATCCATCCTGTATAAGTGTGACCTGCCCAGTCGCATTTCATACAAAATGACACTACAAAAACTCAAACTCAAGGCATTTCTTTCAATTAAACCATTTACAGGCACTTTTGAATTGTCAAAGAGTCGAGTCGGTCAGTTCGTCAAGAAAGTTAAAGTTGGTTCGGGTAATGTTTCATTCCAAACCGTACTCGTAGATCTTTATGGAGAAGAACGGGCAAGAAACTCTACAAATCTTACAAAATCCAACAATAATGCCATCATAGTATCTTATCTTTTCTTTGTAATAGATAATATCTGTTAACAAAGCTTATAATACTTGAAAGCAAACCAGCCTTTATTCCACACGATAATATCGCAAACAGCTCGGAACTTCGCATTTTACATTTCGATATAATTGATAAGGAATTAACGTTCTTATGAAGTTCTGTATAAAGACTATATTCACGTGGTTGTGAGATCTGCCTTTGGCTATTTGATCAGTTTCATTTTCATATGCCTATTTAAAAGTTTCCATTTTGCGACGAATGAGGTCGGTAATCGTTAATGAGGCTTTTATCACGCTAAAAGTTTTGTTGGCTGTTTAATGTTTCATTTCAGTTATTGGAAAAATGATGGAATGCGTGGCGAATGTGCCTTATATTTATCATCACGTCATCTGTAACAACACCATTCTCATCGTGGGTCGGTAAAGAAATATTTTTTCACGACTGTATTTCAGATCTTGTTGGCCCAAAACTTTGTCACTTCCACAGCGTCGTCGGTGGCAGCGCAAAGGTCGGTGACTGCATGTTTTGGGACACAGAGGGCAGGAGGTGGAGCATGGTTTGCTACATAGCTCAACATCCACACCCTACTGCCGTTCCTCGTCAAGGTAGTCACACTTTACCAGGTTGGAGTTACATCTCCCCACTTGTCAACAACGTCTCTACTAGGAAACCAGGGGGGCAATTGCGTAACACATTTATCAATCGGAATCGGTTTCATTTTGACAGTTCAACAACATTCATTGCGTTAATTACGTGTTGAGCAGACACATTTTTCGAACTTGTGAAGCAATGGATTAGCAATTTGCTTCAAAATGATTCAGATTCCGATTGATAGTGTGTAACGCAATTAGGATGCCGACCATTATGTATCTATTGGTGCTGGCTAGCACAGTTATTTGTTAAACGAATATTAAATTGGAGAGCTATTAAAAAAAAAACTCTAAGGATGAACTTTACCAATGAAATCGAAAGCAAACAGGACCCTGACAGCTCTTGAACGCGATTTAAGATGTGCTGATCGCGTTCATATTCATTGGTGAAATTCGCCTTTATTTAGCCACCTTTACAATACGCTTATGGTTCATATTGCGGTAGGTAGTTTTGAATAACTGAATAGGGATGTCATGTGGTGGTCTTACATAATTTCAGATGTACTTACAATAGAAATTAATGAACGCAACACTTCATTATTAAAATAAAAGGCGTGGGCGCACGTAGTCACGAAAATTGGCGTAATCAACCCCGCTTTCATCGTGAATCCATACAAATGATCCCTTTAGCCTTTGTAACCCAGCTCTGAGATTCATAATTTCAATGTAATAAACATAGGCAATAAAAAAAAACAAAGGAAGAAGTATAAAAGCTTTCCTTTGTTACAAAGAAATTCCAATAAGTTTTCTAAAGAAAACAGGGGGCCTGAAAAGGCCACTTTGGCAGAATCATAAAAGGATAACATTATGACTCATAATGGACAGTTAACTGTTAAGTTAATCGTATCAAATCCCATTGGTTTTTTCAGTTATTTTTTTTTGTCTGTGCTAAAATACCAATCTCTTTGATTATACCTAAGTAGTGCAGCGAAAAAAAGAAAAACACGGCCTGTCTTCGCCATATTATGATTCATAATGTTATCCTTTTATGATTCTGCCAAAATTGCCCTTTTATCCCCCCAGGAACCTTCCTAACTTCTACATCATAGGCAGAGAACTTCGCCCTACTTTACGCGCTGTAAAATTCACAATTTGCATGCAATACTAAAATTCCCTTGATGTATTTTGTATTGTTATTTTATATGCTTTTTACTGGCTGACTTGACCGTTTATTGTCAAACAACCGGAATGGGAAGCCATGATGTTCAGCGATGAGGAAAAGTTGCATGTACAAAAGAGTTTCACTGAAAAGAGACCAGTTTCAAATAACCTTTCAGTCATAGACTACGTCCCTTGTTTAACAAACTGTTACTCGGTGAGTGCTCTTAAACTCTTAAGTGAAATTAACTAATCTTTTTAACTGAAGGTTCTCTTGCCTATCTTAACTCTCTTTGAAAGTGTTTAACTAACTTGATGAAGTGGCCCCGCGTTATTTAAGAAAGCTCTCCACAATTTTATGGAGATTTTAATATCTGGCATTAAGTATTGTTTTGAATAGTTTATTAGGCAGAGCTCGTCTTATTTCTAGATAAAATATGAATAAAGTTTTATGTAATATTTATGTGGTCTTCGAAGCGAGATTTATCTAACGAATAAAAAAAAGCGCAAGATTTCTATAAACCAAAAAATAAATATCTGTAATTGAATTCAAAGAATTCTCTAAAAGAAAAAGAGAACAGACGAACCCATCATTCTAATTTCAAATCATCATCTTTTGTAACAGAACACTATGACAGTAAAGTTAAGTCTTCTCTCAATCCTGCTGTTGTACGTGGTGACGTCATCGCATGGCGCCTTACCGTGCAAGTTACGGGTCCACCTTGCAAGGGCTGAGCAGACCGATGAGCATGGCCGCAAGTGCTGGGACACTGTGAAGGTTCCCGCTTGTGGGGGCAGATGTGATTCTAGAGAGGTAAGGCAGTTTTATTTATCATCATCATTACTTCAGCCGAAAAACTTCGTCAGTCAGATAATAAATCATCATCTGCCTAGCCTTTTCCCAACTATGTTGAGGTCGGCTTCCAGTCTAACCGGATGCAGCTGAATACCAGTATTTTACATGGAGCGACTGCCTATCTGACCTCCACAACCCAATTACTAGGTAATGCGATACCCCTTGGCAAGACTGGTTGTCAGATTTTCGGGCTTCTGACGACCCGTAACGGACTGTCAAAGATCCACGAATGACAGCCGGAACCAAGGGCTTAACGTGCTTTCCGAGGCACGGAGAGGTCTCGATATTTAAAGATGGTCACCCATCCACGGACCAACCGCGGCAAGCGTAGCTTAACCTGATCAATCGACCCGTGCGGCTATTATTACTTAGCCACAATAAATATCAAACATAAAATATCATTACGCCTCTTTTGCCCAAAGGAAAGGGGGGGGGGGGGTTAGGAAAAAATGTGACGTATTAGTACACATACATTTTGCCAGTTCTGTTTAAGTCCCATGTTATAGGCCATTTACACCAGCAGCCTTTGGGCTAATCATACCCAAAAAGCAAACAATGCCCTGCGAATAGGTACAATATAATACCTTTAGGGTGCTGTTGAGGCCCAGTAGAGGGCCTACGCCCGTCTACTAGGGCGCAGTTGCCACTTCAAATCCTTTCGTCCCCATCGGCCATCGGTTTTGCAAGAATTGTGCCCTGCCCACTGCCACATAAGTATGTATGAGTACACTCTAGTAGTTGGTGAACAAAATAGTCCCATTTTTAAAATTGATATAATGTACTGAATATCACCTTTAACACAATACTAAAGTTGAGTTTGAGTTTGTCCTCTAACTCTGACCCGTAAGAAAATAAGAGGTCGGTACAAAAAACAGTGTTTAGTGGCATTTACTAATTAAACTTATTCGAAAGAATTACCTCACCATTGTGACCTATAAAAACTTTAACAATTACATGACAACCTATTAAAACAGAACATTAATTCTTAAAAAAAAAATAACTTGAAATTGCCTTAGTTTATAACAATAATTATTTCCAAAAAAAAGCTGTTGTAAACTTTTGAACATAAAAATGTGTAGAAGTTTAAAAATAAAATGCCAGATGGAGGATACCTGGGGAGCAATAATTAAAAGGCTGTGTAGGTACCTGTTGTTGGCATAATACGAGCTAGGCCGTGTCCTGACCTGACGTAAGCGATTGGCGTGCTAATACGCGATCGTCGCGAACATATTTTGTTCGGAAAATCTGTAGGCTAGCGCGACGACGCGTTCGGGTTCGCCGAATAGAATGACAATGATCGTTTATACTACACTCCGTTGGTTTAGGTACTTAACTTTTTTTTTTTTTCGTTTTGGAAATCGTCAAATGACCCCTCCCGATCTGGGTGGAGCGGAAGGGAGTGTCAGGCTCTTACTGACTAAAACCCACCCGTATTCCTTCCTTAGCCCTTTATGTTCCGGGCCAGTGGTAACCCTTTCGGACAATCCCGCTGACCCGGCAAGCTTCCAGATAGTTAACTTAAGGTAAACACAAACAACCACGTGATTAATGGGTGCCAAACCTTTTCATACTTTCGTCCTTCTTAAAAAATTATCTGCAATAGGTTTTACCCCGAAGTTGCTTCAACTTTTCTCGAGTTATTTCACTGATCGTTTTCAGTATGTCCAAATCTCTGGATATAAATCTGCACCATATTTAACTTGCTCTGGTGTAAGCCAGGGTAGCACCCTTGGGCCTACGCAATTTATTGTAATGGCTAATGACCTGCCGAAGGTCGTCAGGACGGCACGATGTCTCATGTTTGCGGATGACCTGAAGATATTCTTGGGTATAAATAATGAGCATGACTGTGAGGCACTACAGAGGGACATCGATATGGTGGTAAAATGGAGTGAAGCCAATCACTTGGAATTTAACACTTCCAAGTGTAAAACTATGTCTTTTACCCGTTCGCGTGCGCCCATTCAACATAACTACCACATATCGGGGGTCCCTCTGGAGCGCGTCAGCGAAATACAAGATCTTGGACTGACCTTAGACGCGAATATGACCTTTAATAAGCACATTAATAATGTCTGTGGCAAAGCCTTTCAATCACTTGGTTTCGTTATGCGGCAGGCGAGTAGGTTTAAAGACAGGAATGTTATTCTCACTCTTTATTACTCTTTTGTACGCAGCAAACTTGAATATAATGCGCTGGTATGGGATCCACATGAGCAAAAGTACAGGCTCATGATAGAACATGTCCAACGAAAATTTGCTCGCTACCTATATAAAAAAATTTATGGTTACTATCCCTATTTGTATCCGTCTCTGTTTGTTGCGGGAATGATAGGACTCAACACGTTGGAACTGAGACGTAAGTGTGCGCTGTTGATGCACTACTACTTATTGCTCAATAATAAGATTGATGACGCGACTACACTAGCTCGCTGTTCATTATTTGCTCCGGATCGGCTGCGGCGGTCGCGCGCCTGTGCCTCGCGGTGCCTGCTCGCGGCGCCGCCAGCGCGTACTCATACTGCTCGCTTTGCTCCCACAACCCAGGCGATCAATCTGCTGAACGCCCTGATTGCTCAGGAGCCTGAAGTCGATATATTTATGTTTAGCAGTAAATCTATGTTTAATGTTTGTATAAAGTTTTTTAGTTAAGTAAATGTTATGTATATGTTTTTGGCTTGCTGCGCGCTTTGGTGTCTTACTGTAAGTGCAGCATGCAATTGTTATATAAATAAATAAATAAATAAATAAATACAAATTTTAAAATCATTTTATTTATTGAACCAAATATGACAACCGAATATGCCAAAATTTCACTAAAGCCTATTCTTCCGCACTTTTACTATTTTTTTTTAGTTATTTTATAATATAATTAAGCCTCCTCCTTAAGTTTTGAGTTGAGCTGCATGATTACTGACTAATTCGTTCATTGACTGGACAGGTCGACTCAATCTGTATGGTTCTTTCCTCAAAAGACCATTTCAGACACCAATCTACATGGTCTTCATATGATCTGATCAAGATTATGTCTGGACTTTAAAAGAGGTGACCTCTGAGTTTGTTTCGGCCTTTTTTTCTCAGAGTAGTAAAATAGGAAACACCGACCTCACCTAGTTTTTAAAAATATGATTGACGTGTAAAAGTGTTTGTACAAACCTACTTACAGAAATAAAATTATTTAAAACGTCAAAAGTTTCATATGATACGGCAATATTTTGAGTGAATTTATATTAAACAAAAGAAACAGACTAAAAGTAATACCTACTTGTCACTTCAGTTGTCATGTTACGTCACAAATTTAGCAACTTTATCTAATTCGTTGTATTTTTTTAAAGGTTTAGAGACCCTCTCTTTTTGGGCTCTTTACAATAGACAGGTTCGAAAATATAATATTTTTAATGTAAATCCAACTAAAAAATTGTTCTCAAGCAGTTACATCTATGAAAAGTTAAGGTAGGTAAAAAGTTAAGTTTAACGCATGAATAAAACAAGAAACTGTAGTAAAAATCAACATTCGCAAAATTTTGTTAATTACCTAAACTAATGGAGTTTAGGAGTTGGGGTTAGCCTCTGTGGGTCTTGTTTGAAATGTTTGTATAATCAATCGCAGATACCTAGTGCTTGATGAACAAATCATCACCATTTCCAGTTTGGGCCTGTCCTATACAAAAAAGAACCTATTAAACCCAAAGTCGCGTGGTTCACAAACTTTACTTTTATCATAACTCGAGGCTTCACCCTGTAGTTACCTACAGAATTTAAAATACAGGCCTCCCAGAACAATCCAATTTATTAACCTCATGTTTCATATTGTTGGCTCTTGTGATACAGGACTTCCTAGTACAAGAGCCAGGGCTACACTGATGTTTGTGTCTTGAAGTGAAAATAAACAAATTATTATTATTATTATTAAATTGGCACTCAAGTTTCGCAGTCATTTTTATTTTTACATTAAAATTGGATTTTGTTCTTTCAATGTTGGTTTTTTATTTTAAAAATCTGTACGTAGGTAATTCTGACGAAGGGCGGATACAAAAATTGCTGATCGCTTCCTCTGACCGGATATTTATCTGCCAAAATACTTCTTTAGATGTTTTGAGTCCTTTTTTTTGTATTTTCGGATACTTAGATAGTAAAAGGTTATTTGATAAGTAAAGTATTTAGGTCATTTTTTGGTCTTTGTAAAAAGATGTTAATTAAACGAATAATTAGTTTCAGATTTTTTGTTAAGTCATGAGCAGGTTATGAACGAAAAAACCTGAACAACATGTAGTGAAATAGACAAAATTAATCATTTATTACTTTAAAATATACGAATTAGTTAGATAACATAACATAATAAGCCATCAATGTTCCCACTGCCGGGACACAGGCCTCCTCTCTGTGAGAGTGGGCCGTAATTCACCACACGGGCCCACTGTGGGTTGGTAGATGTCAGATGTCTTCTGGTTCTAGGACATGCCGGTTTCCTTACTATGTTTTCCTGCACCATTTTGAGAGCAGTGGTGGTGAAATAATCGCTGCTCAGGGTTTGAACCTACGACCTACAACTTGTTAGTCGCGGTCGTTACCCACTTTTTATAAAATAAGTATAAAACCAACTGTAAAATATTTCTTAATAATTTTATCGTCGTACAAACTCGACTTTCTAATAAATGAGAAACACAAATTCCTATTAACATAATAACATGCGCTAAACATAAACAACACGAGATTAACAAAATGATTACAACACGGAAGCGTCTGGAACAGAACAGGAAATCGAGATCAGCCGGATGTTCCTCCATAGAAGCGTTATTGAAAATTACTAGGAGCCAAGAAACTAAGGCTGCCTTTACAGAAGTACGGCGTAAAAAACGTGTGAGTTTTATGGACATTTTGTTCCATTGATCTTTGCCTCGCTAGTCTATTGGTCAAGTGCTAATACCGCACTGTGGGCCAATTGCGTAACGCATTATCAATCGGAATCGGTTTCATTTTGACAGTTCAACAACATTCATTGCGTTGTTTACGTGTTGAGTAGACAAATTTTTCAAACTTATGAAGCAACTAGCTGCGCTTCGCGGTTTCACCTGCATAAGTTTCGATCCAGTGGGAATATCGGGATAAAAAGTAGGTAGTCTATATGTAGTCTATATAGAATTTTGTATGGGAAATTAGGCTTCTCCTAGTGACCACCAGGTGGCGCTATAACTTTTTCCCATATAAAATTCTAACGCGCTCGCAATCGAACGTGAGTGAAAAACTCACACTAAAGCCTCAGGTCCTGGTTCCGGTTCCCAAGTCGGGTAAAGTGGTAGGTATTGGGTTTTTTCACCAGGAGTTTCTAGCTGTTCAGATACTGCAAACACTGCAAACTGCAAAATAAATTTGCTAGTTGATGGCAATGGGCTTGCCCCTATTAAGGTCTACGGAGACTGGGATGGCATGGCAAGGGATTTTGCCGTCAGTCAGCGCACACTAGCCGCTTAGATACCGCGGCATTCCAGCGGCTTCCCCGCTTCTCTACCCCCGCCGCCTCACCCCGCGGTACGTCACAACGAGCGCTGGAGTCCTTGGCATGCCGTGCGTTGCCTACCGCAGGACGCCACGGCATCCCGCCGCCGGAGCCCGTGGCACTTATCTCCTTTTCAAAATGACAATCTTGAACCTACCTACTATCCTACCTCAAAAATGGTGAAGGGAAACACCGTGAGGAAACCAGTGTGTCCTAGAACCAAAAAATCGGAGACATGTGACATGGGCCCACGTGGTAGATCATGGCCCACTTCCTCTCACAGAGAAAAAGCCTGTGTCCCAGCAGTGGGAATATTATAGGCTGATTACGCTAATCATGAACATACAACTGCTTAAATTTTTCATTCTCCAACTTTATAAGTTTATTTTTGTATTAAAAATAATTTCTCTTCTCAGAAAAATCTCGAGTTATAACAAAAATATTCAGTAGGTACTCCGAATGAATAAAAAAATACATTCTTGAAGGAAGACGAAAGCTTTTTCTAAGAAAAATTCAAGGAATTCTAGAAATACCTACTGGTCTAAGGTTTAATTACTTTTTTAATTGCAAAATTATGTTCACTGAAAGAAAATTGTTACAACCTGTGCATGGTAGGAGTTGCGCTCCTTAGAGAAATTGTACGTACTAGCTCCTACCCGCAACTTTGCCCGCGTGGTAATCGATTAAACTATAAAACATACCCTATGGCAATGTGTAGCTTTGGCGTGAAAGAATTTTCGAAATCGGATCAGTACTTCCAGAGATTAACTCCTACGTCCAAACATAAGTTTAAATATTAAACCAACTAAAGAAAAAAAAAACGTGTGCGGTCGGCGGACCCCAGTCAAGAACGAAGTTCCTTACGCAAAAATCGCACGCAACACACTCGTACATAATAGAAAGAGACAGACAGAGAGAAAGATGGAGGGGGCAAACGCTTTTCAATCAACTCCCGCCGCATGTCGCGTGTTCCAAAAACATCCGAAATAGAACACAATCATATTAACTAAACCCCCTGGCCTATGACCAGCAGTGGACGTCTTTCGGCTGAAATGTTGATACTATTAACTAAACACTGATTTTACGTTAAAATTGCCAAACTGGGCTTGATGGTGGGGATATTGGCACAAAAGTAGGTACCAAACTTCTTACAACGCCACTACAACGCGCCACGCAACGGAGCGCGGGAAACAGAGCTACGAGTAATCTCTCCGCGCGAAAGTGCGTTTTTATTGAATTTGTATGTAAAAAACCACTCACGGGGGCGCGTTAACTTCGCCCCGTCGTCGTCGCGTGGCGCATTGTAGTGTGTGATCCGCCTAAGCGCCTGGAACGTATAAAGGCAACTTATAATCCAAATAACTTCTGAGCACAGCAGCTATTATTACAATAAATCAGAAAAGAAAATTCCGCTAGAATTTTCCGCAGCAATTTGCAAAGTATCAAAAGTGTTGGTCGCGCTTTAAATTAAACTTCTCACGCGAAGTGTGCTCATAAAGTCAAGTGGATAGGATAGCATCTTTCATCGCAACTCATTATTTATTAACTGCGTTTACATTCAGTGAACCGTGCAAATAATCTTCGAACTGAACACGGATTAATTATACGGTTCCTACACGGTTTTATACGGTTTTACACGGTTTGTACTGAGCAAGTATGTTAGGTTGGAAAATAATTTCGATACAGGGAATAATGATAGCGTATAATCTATATTAATAATAATGCTGTAGAGTCTGTTTGTTTGAACGCAGTAATCTCTGGAACTACCGGTCGGATTTGTAAAATTATTTCTGAATTTGATAGCCCTGATCCTTAGGAGCCGAGCAAAAACAAAAAAAAAACAGAAAGAACGCACAAGAATGTAAAAAATCACGAATAGAAAAAAATGTAGTTGTCCTAACTCAAATCAGCTAAAAAATGAGATAGGACTTTTAGTCACGCGAGCGACGATATTTTGTATTATTTTCAAACAATAACTTAGAATCGTTAGTGTGTGACTTTCAAGTGACGTCACAACACTTCATCATCATCATAATTTCAGCCCGGAATCACCCACTGCTGGGTCTTGCCTCGCCTTTGATCTGCCATATTTCCCGGAACAGTGCCCTCATCCCGCAGGGTAATTGCGTAACACACTATCAATAGCAATGGGTTTCATTTTGACAGCTCAACAACATTCATTGCGTTATTTGCGTTGTTGAGCATACACATTTTTCGAACTTAAGGAGCAATAGATTAGCAATAAGCTTCAAAATGATTCAAATTGAGAATAATAGTGTGTTACACAATAAGGGTGCAGGTGTTTCCCGCGACTTTGACGATATCGTCAACCCAGCGCGCTTGGTTTCTTTGGCCTACTAACCTAACCTCACAATATTTGCAAGCAATCAATCATTTTATTATTATTGTTGGTGTGCCTTAGGGTGCTACACCTTATGTATATATAATGCATTTTCCAAAATAGATAAGATGAGATGGATGAGAGAGCATTACTCAATTATTTTACTGTTATGTTAAAATCATATAAGAACAATATTTGAAAATCATCAATATCTTTTTGGTGAAACACCCACCCAATATCGAAGATCATTTTCGTATAAACATTCTGTATTTACAATTGTAATTGCTCTGATTAAAGCTCCCAACCAAAAACCAGCATTGAAAAGTACTTATGCAGGCAATTAATAAAACATTCTTCTCTCATTCTTTCATTGGAAATTGTATGCCTCGTTTTCATTAAAACGAATGCGGTTTTAAATAAATAAAATACAGTTAAAACATTAAAATACAGGGTTATTTCAGAATAATCTGCCCCGTTGGTGTCGTGGTTGCAGGCGCGACTGCTGAGCGTCGGGTTTGATTCCCAGGTTGGGCAAGTGTTATTGTTGTTGTGGCGGGTTCACGGATGAGTGCTAACGCGTGCCCGTGTTCCCGCCGTAAGCGGCAGAGGAGGACACCGTGGAGTTTTAGTGGGTTAGAGTCCCACATAACTGTACTTTCTCCCCGTGGTAGTGCAGAATGCATTACTCCACGATAAAAAAAAAAGTGTTAGTGTTTGTTGGGTTGTTCCAATTACTACTACTATAAAATTTGCCTATAATCACCACTGCTGGGACACAAGCATCCTCTCTGAGAGAGGGAGCGGTCTGTAATCCACCACTTGGGCTCAGTGCGGGTTGGTAGATGTCACATGTCTTCGAATTTATTGGTTCTAGAACACGCTGGTTTCCTTCACTATTTTGAAAGGTGTTCAAATAATTTACACGAAGTAAAGCGCCTGTCAAAGTCCGACTAGTAGACTTAGACCTACAACTCGAAAGTCGCGGTAGTTACCACTGTTGCTCTTATTTGTTTAATGAAGTTGGATTCGTTGGTTAACGCTGATACAACGTAATTAATCGATTGTTGCTGGTTCGTCGTGAAACCAGCAACAATCGCGGTTTGCGACAATCACGAGAATTTGTGAATTTCAGATCTGTTAATTTTTTGTTGTGTTTACGTTGTTTATTTTTGCTTTCACCAAAAATATCGAAAAAAGTTATTAATCCGCCGTTTATTAATATGGGGTTATCCCTTATTAATAAACGGCGGAGTGAAATGATGCCAAACTTTTCGGAGTTTAAACTCCGAAAAATTTATGGTAGGTTAATCTAAAGTTAGGTACAGGTTGTAACTTAGATAAGTCAGCGTATATATAAGGTCAGTGTTGACTATCCCACTCATTCGTGTAGAAGAAGCCGAGCAAAGACAGAGGACCTACCGGGCGATCCTGTAAAAATCTCACCGTGAAAACTTAGGTGAAGTGAAGTGAAGAAAGTGGAATTGACACTATTGACAACTCACTCCACGTTCACACACATATTTTTCTGATTTTGTTGTAGTCGATCATTTAAACTTTTAGGCATTATAAAACTTGCGTTTTTTGCGTATAGGTCCTGTGTAGTATAAAGTTAAAGAAAAAAACAGCAGCTGGATAACAGTGTAGCTGAGGACCGACATAAATGGCGAGAGAATGGAGAGGCTTATGCCAGTGTCAGTAGACCACATTGAGTGGCTGGTGAAGACTTACGTAATTTTTTGATGGCGTATTTATTATACTTGATAAATAATTTTTCGCAAAAGTAAAAACAATACTGAACATGTAAACAATGCTGGATTGGCAAAAGTTTTATAGCTTTTTCTTTTAGAAATACAGTCAATTGAAAACTTCCTCCTTTAGAATAAACTGTTGAACGGTTTTTTTGTTTGGTCTTGTAAGTCTTCCAGGGTACATTTTTTTTTTAAAAGAGCAAAAATCAACATTCGCAATCAGTCGCTTGAAATATTTTTAGCCTTATTGTTTATGGGTTTCTGAATTTTTACTTGACTTACAATGATATATTTTCTGATTTACAGTATAAGTTATCTTCCAGAAGAAATTACATGACTTAGCATATATGTATTTCAATTTACAAGACAATGGCGCCGATTCTGTTGATTATTATTATTTCCTTTAGTTCAATAAATACATATAAAATACATTTTTAAATATTAGAATTAAAGAAACATTTAAATATATAAAAAATAGTTGCCCACCGGTATCGGGGGATCAGGGTCTAAGCTAAGCTAAGCTAAGGTCAGGGTTCCAGAGAGAGGAACCTCCTGACAATGCGAGCCGTGTCCAGAAGTACTGTTTTCTGAATGAGGCCAACCAATTTAATTATTGTTATGTATATAAGGGCAGGGGAAGAATCATAGGGCATCAAAAAATTCGTCCCCATCGCTGTTGACAGGAAAAACGCCCAAAAGGCTGGTCGCATTGCCACGTTGTTTGAAAATCCGAATTCTTTGGCCAAAAAATAGTCCAGCCCAGGTTACGTAAAGAGTCGACCAACCGCTTGGCGAAGTTTTGAAAAAACTAAGTAGGCACTCGGATCATGGCGTTAGTGTTTTAGCCCCAAACAGCTCGAACATCATCATCATCACCAACCTTTTCCCAACTCAGCTTCCAGTCTAACCAGTTGCAGCTGAATATCAGTACATTACATGGAACGACTGCCTAGCTGACCTCCACACCTCAGTTACTGGGTAATACGATACCCCTTAGTAAGACTGGTTGTCAGACTTACGGGCTTTTTACGACCTAAAACGACTGTGACATTGAATCCACTTTATTTTGCAAAAGAGATCTGTCAGAGCCATTTATAATCTACGTCGCCGCGAATCTCTCAGGGAACTTTTTAAAAGGATTAATATTATGACGGTACCTTGCCAATTCATTTATGAAAATATTATAAGAAAAAATCTACATCTTTTTAATAAAATAAGCGATATGCATATTTTTAATAGGTACTAGAAATAAAGATAAAATACATCAACCATTTTTCAGATTAGCCAAAGTACATACCTACATCTTTTATGGGGTACTGTGTTAAATGTTACAATAAAATACCTTGTGATATATTGCAAATAAATGCTATGGCTTAACGTGCTTTTCGAAGCACGGACTCGAACATATAAGTCCCAATAAGATTGGGGTAGGTACATTATAACTTAGGACCATTAACCTTCCATAATCATCTTTGCCAAAAAATTTGTGTCAAAAATTTTGCCAAAAAGTTTGTGTGTGTTTGTATGTTTGTTCCTTCTTCATATACTTTTCGAATTCCGCGGTAAATAAAACTGTATCTATCGTATATCCGTGATACTTAGCTAGTTACCTACGTCATCACAGATATACGATAGATACAGTTTTATTTACCGCGGAATTCGAAAAGTATATGAAGAAGGAACAAACATACAAACATACAAACACACACAAACTTTATGACGCATTAATATTTAGACGCATAAGTATTTACTTATTTTATTTTTTTTATATTCGTTCCATTCACACATGTTTTTCCAATATCCTGGGGTGTGTGACCCATTATAATACGCACGTATATTTAGGATTCATGGCCGATTCCCTATAACAAAAGTTAAAATGCTATTGATCCTTGCTCGGAAATCAGCGATCATTGCCTCCACCAACCAAGATCTATTGTCGTATGTTTTATATTAAAAAGCCATTTTTTTGTTCGGTTTATATATAGCTTTGTATTCTGAATTTGCAACACCTACAGTTCCTTCGAAACAGAGTAGCAGGGACATCGACGCACATGTTACCATAGATTCAGAACATAAATAAATAAAATAAATAATAAAAAGTAATTTAAAAAAATTAAACCGACTTCAAAAAGAAATCAACTCAAAATTATGAAATAACTTTAATTTCTTGGGATCTGTATTTTAGTTTTTTGCCACCGACTTCCGAAATTAAAGTTATTTCATAATTTTGAGTTGATTTCTTTTTGAAGTCGGTTT
This sequence comes from Oligia latruncula, assembly GCA_948474745.1. NCBI lineage: Eukaryota > Metazoa > Arthropoda > Insecta > Lepidoptera > Noctuidae > Oligia > Oligia latruncula. The sequence continues at coordinate 6,005,764 of OX419691.1, read as the reverse complement.
AATTTTTTTAAATTACTTTTTATTTTGTAATTTTTAGTTTTTGCACTAGAATTTGACCAAGGTTTTGAGATGTTTTCCCTTTGACACTACACCCGTAGCTCGTATCAATACGCCAGGCCGTCACACTTACACGTATTAGTCCATATCTTGAAAATTACTGAACCGATTTTAATGAAACTTGCACTGTTCCCTAAGTTGAAGTAAATGTAAGCTAATACAAAAAAAATGGTCACGATCCGATTAATAGTTGCTGAGAAATGCGTGGACAAACATACATACATACGTCTATGAAATTTTGTATATTTGTTTGGAAGCCTTAGTAGATTGTCATATGTGAATATAATGCAATTCCAATAATATTACATACATACGTATCGAATTGATAACCTCCTTTTTTTTGAAGTCGGTAAAAATAAGTTTATTAACACAAAAACCAAGCTCATACAATACACATAGGAACATAAAACTTTGGGAAACAAAGGTGGCATAAATAGTGAAAACCCTGCCTCCTAAACTAGGGGGGACCCTGTGACTTAGGAGTCAGTATTACATGATTCTGAAACCCCTTGCGTTGAAATTTTTCGTCGGTTATTAAAACCGCATAGGACTTTTCTATGAAACAGCAGTTTGTTTTTTTTTCTTTAAACCCTCGTTTAGAATCATTTGCTGAAATTATGGTTATTATTCATCATAATTAATGTATTTTTTGCTTTTAAATGACTGTCCTACTTTCATTGGTTCACAGAGTCTTGACACAGAAACAAATAAAATAGGTATTTTTCCTAAATTGAAGTTTGAACCAAATCGCGAGCAGGGGGCCTAAAAAGGCGACTAAAAGGATAACATTATGAATCATAATGTGGAGAAGACAGTCCGTGTTTTTCTTTTTTTCGCTACACTACGTAGGTATAATTAAAGAGATTGGGATTGGATTTGGTTTGGATTGATTGGTATTTTAGCACAGACAAAAAAAAAACTGAATAATCCTTCACCGATGGGATTTGATACCATTAACTTAACAGTTAACTGTCCATTATGATTCATAATGTTATCCTTTTATGATTATTCAAAGTGGCATTTTTAGGCCCCCAGAACGTAGTAAATAACAATTCATATTATATTGCCCATTATTACTTTATACACAACAATATCTGGAACGCAAACGCAGGATAAAGCTACGCCAAAAGTTTTTGGCTAAAATCATTGTCCGAGTTGCCAAGGGGAGCACATTGATATGCCTGCACTAAAATTTATTATTCCAAAGAGTGGAGGCATGGTATATTTTCATTTATTCTGTGGAATCACTCTGCAAGCCAACTTAGGTGATATATGTTTGTTTCTACGAACTTTATTTTGTACACCGTGTTCACTTTGTCGAAGCTTCATCCGCACTTAAGTTGAGAAACATACTGTTCGTAAATTGAAACCTCTTGCTTTTTAGGGCTCCGTACTCAAAGGGTAAAAATGGGACCCTATTACTAAGACTCCACCGTACGTCTGTCTGTCTGTCACCAGGCTGTATCTCATGAACCGTGATAGCTAGATAGTAGAAGTTTTCACAGATGATGTATTTCTGTTGCCGCTATAACAACAAATACTAAAAACAGAATAAAATAAATATTTAAGGGGGTTCCCATACAGCAAACGTGTTTTTTCGGCGTTTTTGCCTTGTGGTACGGAACCCTTCATGTGCGAATCCGACACGCACTTGGCCAGTGGCCAAAATTATTAAAATTGAGTGTAATAGTGTGTTACAGTATTACCAAGCGTCATAGGATACATTTTATGTTAAAACAATTTTCGCGCGGACGAAGTCGCGGATAGAAGCTAGTATTAATTAAAATATTTAGATAATAAAATGTTTAGGTGTTATAATTTATTTATTAAAACTGTATGCACATGGCAAGTAAAAACTGTACAAAGGCGGACTTAATGCCTTGGGCATTTTCTACCAGTCTTCCTTTTTTTTTTTTTTGGGTGGGAAATCATGAAATGACCCCTCCCGCTCTGGGCGGAGCGGAAGGGAGTGTCAGACTCTTACTGACTAAAACCCACCCGTGTTCCTTCACTTGCCTGTGCCAGGGGCCACGGTATCTCTTTCGAACAACCCGCGACCCTGGCGGCTACCAGTCTACCTTAGGGTGATGCAGAGACAATACGCAATAGGTGCAACAACAGAAAACAATTAAGAAAATATATATAACTAAAATATAAGAATAAAAACATAATACCTACCAACAAAAAAAAAAAAAAAAGTTATGAGAGATAAACAAGAAAACCTACAACAAATTAATTCTGAGACGAATCAGCCAACTTCTTGTGTATGTGTTCTCGAGCTTTCACTTTAAATGTGAACATATTAGTTACCGTCCTGACATAATTGTGGTTTAAATAAATAAATAATAATATAAGTAAATATTTTAACCAACACCGTTGAGCCTCATCTCTGTGAACTGTAAATCATAGTAAAGTGAAATGTTACATAAGAGCGTTTACGACTTACAGCATTTCATACAAAATTTCAAGCCCTTGTTTTTCGAAATTAATGAACCAATTTTAATGAATCTTAAAATGTTACTTATGAACATTTTCGAAATATCTTAAGTATTTAAAAAAAGATAACTGGAAATATCTGTTTTAATGGAAAAATTAAAATCGGTCTAATTTGGCTGTAGCACTATTTTTCGAAAATTTTCTTAATTAACTTTTTAGACCTTTGTATCCTGCTTGCGTATGAACTTTCATTAAAATCGGTTCATTGTTTTCGAAAAACAAGGGCTTGAAAGTTTTTATGAAATGCCGTACGTCGTAAACGCTCTTATACCTACAAAATAAAACAACATGGCGTATTACCTCCTCTGCAATGAGTTAAATCATGCAAATTACTCAGTAAAATATGTTAATTTGATAGCATGCCGATTCATTGAATGCAAAATAATTATATCGCTATCAATAAACCGCGAGGATCGTTCATTGCGCGTAATTAAAAAATATTAACTGCTTATGACATTAATTAATACTTGAAAGTAACAGATTCTTTGTTATAATGCACGGTACGCAACGTATTGAACGGACGCGTCCAAAGTATCCGGATATTATCTCTTCTTAGCTTAGATTATGTTTAAAGGTACAATTCCGAGATGGGCTGCAGACTGCAACCGCAGGCGAAAAAGCGGCTTTTCATAGAGATACATAGAAACCAATAGTGTCGCTTGAACCTGCAGCTGCAGTTTGCGGCCTGCGGTCCATCTTGAAATTGCACCTTTATTCTATTCTATTGTCGATGTTTCAGATTATACCAGTCTTCATATCTTTCTACTAATATAATTAAAAGTTTCTCATCTCAATTATAAACAAAACAACGTGCGTCATTAAGCGATGCACGCGGCAAACTAATCCATGTGACGTCACCAGCACGCAACGCATTTTTTTTCATATTATAGTGGACGCGGTGTTTTATGAATATTCATACCTACAAAGCAAACCAAAATCCGCGTTCTGTGCGTGCGTTACAGCTGATGCGGACCAGTGGATGTTTACCTTTAGTCAGCGTGAATTTTGAATAGGGTTACCAGATGATATTTCCAATAATAAACTTATCAATTTAGTTATAAGTATACCAACACCATATCATGCTTGGGTTAAGGCCGTAAGCACACGGCGTATTTTAAATGCGCAGACGACGCGCGTTTTCGGTGTCATAGATGCTGATTGTTTTGGATTTGAATCTCGTTTGAAGCGCGTATACGCGAGTCATCTGCGCGTCGTCTGCGCGTTTAAAATACGCCGTGTGCTTACGGCCTTATGCCAAGCATGGTATGTGTTGGTATATTTATAACTAAATTGATAAGTTGATTATTGGAAATATCATCTTACGGGCCGTAAGCACACGGCCGTAAGTTACGGCCTAAGGCATTATAGACCGTGTTCCAAACGTCGAGATCTAAAGACTTCAAAGTACGAAGGTACGAAGGTTTTCGATACCGGAAAACCAGTTATGGAACTCAAATGCAGTTGTGCAGGACACCTGGCAAGGCGCAGTGATGGCAGGTGGAGTAAGGCAGTGACGGAGAGTTGCCTAAGGACTGGAAGACGAAGTGTCGGTCGTCCGGCGGCGAGATGGACGGACAATATTGTTGCCATCGCGGGTATAACATGGATGAGGCTGGCACAGGAGCGTGGAGATTGGCACATGAAAGAGAGTCCTATACTCAACAGTAGGGAAAGTCGGGCTGTAGATGATGATGATACTAACGCCGAGAGTAATTCATAAAACTTTAATTAAAAAAAAGAGTATTAAATGTGCTGGTATATGTCTGTCAAATTTCTTCAATAGATTTTCAACTTTATCGCTAAACCATAAGGTTCTAAGTTGATTGGGAAAATTTGACAGTGACAATTTGACAGCTTGATGGCGCCTGTATAAACAGCATTTGCTATACAGTTAACGAAACCCACATGATAATTCCTATTATTATACTTATAACACTTATTCACTGTAATTCTTAGCACCTGTATCTATTTCTGTACCTATGATCCACAACAAACATGATTGATTGATTGAACAATACTCTGTTGCATCATTAAATCCGTATCGGATTTTCTAGCTGATAAATTTTAGTTGTGTATCAATGTTTGTACCTATGTTTGATGATGAACTGCATCAATGTTTGCATGCCAAAACGGTAGAATGTACAAAGATTTTTAATATTATTGTAACCACCTTATTGTAAATACCAACAATCTGAGCAAATAAATGAATATTCTATTCTATTCTAATATACGGACTTTTGTAAAACTTCCCAAAATAGTACTTACGTATTTAATAATTACTTCATAAAAGCGTTTTATGCCAAGTTTCTACGCCTACCTACCTAGGTCCTTACGACATTTCATAAAGACATTACACCCACAGGTCGCTGGTTTCACAAAAAGTATTTATAATTTTTATTAGAGTATTCTTCAGATTTCAGACTGGGAGTTTCCGTTCAAGAAGTCTCACCACCCCGTCTGTGTGTATGGTGGTCGCCGGCCACTGATGGTACGTCTGCGTCACTGTGACCCTAGTGTGGCCATGGGCACCGATGTCTTCCACTATATTGCTGCGGAAGATTGCCGATGCAAGGTAATTAAATAAACGTCATCTTAAAAATCTTTCATTTCAGCTGTCTCGTTGGTCAAAACAATGAGTCTTTGGTCAACTGGACCCACTCGGAACTGGACCCGCGGGTCCAGTTGGCGTAGTCATTTATTTTTTGTATTTTTATTGGTTAACTGGACCCACATTCAAACTTAGAAGCACATCGTTAAACGGTAAAGCTCCGCGCGTGACCGATGGGTCACGAAACAGTAGAAAATCAATTGTGTCTCATTAACGGACCTTAATGAGTTAATGCTGAGTATAAGGTCCTGAGACGGTAATAATGTTATTATTAAAAGAGTAACCGTGGAGTTTCTTGCTGGCTATTCGACATAGGAAACGACCAATTGGAACCATACACCTAGCTTCTGAAATTTCATAAGTGCCCATGTTATGTGAAATAAAATATTTTTATTTTGTTATTTCAGTGTTTACACTAGAAATTATTCAGTAGCCTGGAGTCAGAATTTGTTGGTTGATGTAAATGGCTCGTCTCGTAATACCTGGCAAACTGGGACTTAAAATAATTGGCGAAATGAAGGTGTACTTTAGGACCACTTTCTATCCCTGCGTAAAAAGTAGGTGTGTTTTTGTGTTAAGTATCTTTTTTTCACGTTGAAAACTTTATGATTGTGTTACCTTCTAACTCCTGGGAAGGCTATACGATTATGTCAGACTACAACAAAGTAAAATCGTAGGTAGCCGTCTTCACATTCCAGGACTTGAATGTTCCAGTTAGAACTGTGATGCTTTTGGTACGATACGGGCGACTATCACAAGCCATTGCAGTTCATCGTGCTAGCTCTTTTTTTTTTTTGGGGTTGGGAAATCATTAAATGACCCCTCCCACTCTGAGTGGAGCGGAAGGGAGTGTCAGACTCTCTCCCTGAGCCGTCCCGCCACCTCCTTCGCTAGCATGACTGCTTCGCAGAAGGAGGTGACTGCCTGCCACTCCCTCTTGCCCCGGGACCATGGCTTGCACCAGGGCCGGACGCGAGAGGTCACCGCCGTTGCATCGTGCTAGCTCTCATGTCAATTTTACCTACCATACCTCTATAAAAGGTAGCTATTAAAGTAGATGGTAAAACTCGTTTGGAAAAAATCAGAAAGCTGCTGAGTCATTTAAAAATGGCCATACTGAATTATCTAACAAAAACCTTAATTACCTACACATTCGCTCGACTTAGAACTAGAATCAAGAAGCTCATTAGTGGTTTATAAAAGCTTGGTATCACAAGGCCAATGAGGCATTGGTTTTTTCTTCGAAAATTAGCATACAAATGGCCGACCGTCTTCGTAAGTGGCATAAGAAGCGGCTAAGTGCCCTTTTACAGTTCCGATGGCTGCCGCGTCGCTGCGAGGTCGCGGAAACGTCGCGAAGTCTGTGTAAAGCTAGTAAACTAGTAGCTATTAGAGTCTAAATATGCGCTGCTATGCCTGATAAGTATTCTTGCAGAAAATAGGAAAGTTTTCTTACGGGATTTTCGCATGTGATGACAAAATATAGACATATTTTATGTGTGCCCTCGTGAATATAATCTTAAAGTATAATCAGCTGTGTCCCAGTGTGAACACACACTGCTACACTGGAACACAGGCCTCTTCTCGTTGAGAGAGAGTGAGAGTGGGCCGTAATCCACGCGGGCCAAGTGCGGGTTGGAAATTCACATGTCTTCGAATTTTTGGTTCTAGTTCATGACGGCTTCCTCACGATGTTTTTCCTCAACGTTTTTGAGAGCAGTAGTGATAAAATAATTTACACAAAGCGCCTGTCTGGGTTCGAACCTACGACCTATAAGCCGTAAGTCGTAGCCATTACTACTGGGCCACCACTGCGGAATATAATTGTGCAAAATAATATGTTATCTATGTATATAAAATGGTAAACTGACTGACTGATTGTTGATATATCAACGCACAGTCTAAACCGCTGCTCCTAGAGACATGAAATTTGGAGGGTGTGTTCTTTGTGAAGAGTAGGTATCCACTAAGAAAGGATTTTTCGAAATTCCACCCCTAAGAGGGTGTAATTTCACGCGGACGAAGTCGCGGGCAGAAGCTAGTTATAACATATAGGCACTTGTGTCTTTTAGTTAATCTGAGACACTTTGTTGCTAATGTACAGACGCCAGCACATCAAGCTGGGTACAGTTTCGGGTGAAACTGTAAATTTTTTCCAATCAACTTTGAACCTTATACTTTAGCGATAAAGTGGAAATACTTTTAAATACATTTGACAGATTGTAGTAGCTTGATGTGCAGGCTGCCGTCTGTACCTAAACGTCATCTATTTCGAAATCCGTTAGCCTTTTAAAAACCCCAGGAAAGTCCTCAATTACAACAAAATAAATAAACGTAAACAGCTTTTTTATTGGGCTTTGATACAGAGTGAGAATAAAAAGTAATAAAATTAGCACATAAATTGTGAATTTGGCAAATAAAACAAAGACCATATAACTCAAACGGAAAAACATCGGTAAATTACCTATAAAATCCTCTTTTTGTCTCTGAATGGGCTGTATTTGTTCGTTGGCGCACTTTTTACTGCATACAAATAGTCTTCTGAGGGAATATTTCGGGACAAACCTGTTTTATATGAATCAACTTCTGTTGAACTCATTCTGCTAGGACTTGCGAATAAGTCATAAAAAAGTTATGAAAGATGCGCACTGAAATTTACAGGATTCTTCGAGCTGGCTACCTACTATTCGTGGAAAATAATTCAATATCAGAATAATATTAAAAAGGATAGGACACACAATTTTGTATTTCATGAGATCATATATTATTCTAAGGAATAATGATATTTTGTAGTCTTTAACCATATTTTTTTCACACCTCTTGCTTAAAACGACCGTCATTGTAGCGTACCAGAGCGAGAAAAAAATAGCATAATAATATTTACCTCTAGGGGAAAAAGTTTATATTTTTATTTTTGTCTGTTATCAACGAGCCTACATAAATGAACAGTCTTTATTCATAACTAGAATAATCATGAATAAAGACTCGACTTATTACTGTTTCATAAAAAAAAAAAAACATTTTATATAGGACAATGGAATTAAAAGCGGCGATCTTTTTGGTAGAATTAAAATTTTGCAAATTGAATTGGTGACCGTAATTTATTTTTATTAATATCTATTGTATTGGATTATTTTATGTTGTCGCAATCGTAGTAAAAAGTAGAGTGTAACATACGGCGCTTAAAACCCATTATAACTCGGTTTATATTTACGCTAAAGCTCGGGAGTAAAACTACTTCGTGTGTAATGGGTCATTTTAGCTCCTTGTATAACAATCTACTATTTTCACCGATACATACTCTTATGTTACATACCGTTATGTTTCTAAGCTGACCTAAGAAACGCTGGCGTGATGTTTTGGACTTGTTTCTCACCGATTGGCTGGAGATTTTGAGAAAGATAAACTCAAAGTAAATTGGAAAAGAATGAAGAAGACCTTTTCTAAGCATTGGGACAAAATAGGTTATAATAAAAAAAAAATGGTTGTTTATTCTAGTTAAAGACCACAAAACCTTCAACAATGAGTTTTATTAATCTATCATGTGATTAAATATTAGAAATACCTAATTTAATTTGAAATCAACACTGACTATGTAATGAAAACTTATGTCTACACCTCGACAGCTTATTGTCAGTTGAAAATCCTCTTTGAATTGAACACGTATTAATTCCACCTGACAATATATCTGAATATCAAACTAAAGTTCCGATCAAACTGAGGGGAATTCTGCGTGAGATGCGGGTATATTGCGAGCGCCGATTGTGTCAACCAGCTTGTGTGGAGTTGTCAAACTGGCCCGAATAGTTGCGTCACTACTTACCTAATCATTAAAACAATCAATGCGTGCAGTCGTGGGACTCAGTTTGAACAGTTTTTAAGGCTCTGAGCCTACGAATAATAAAAGTCAAGAAATTTAACTCAAGCTCAAAAATGGCGCCACGCAAATGTTTACCGCGGTGGGCGTTGCCGAAAAGGCCACCGCGCACCAGAACCAATCACGGCGCTTGCCGGAATACAACACTTTACGCGAGCGCAGCTGATTGGCTTATTTGCATGTATGTTCTTTCGTTCGAATACTCGAGGTATTTTGTTAATGTAGTGAAGTTTGGAGCCGAATTTCTGGATGATTTTGTTCATAGTTACACTTCCTTACTTTTTATTATTCGTAGCTCTGACCGCTCTGACATTCAACGCCGGCTGTCGCTGAAAACCAGCGCCGGGGCTCTGCCTCGCATAGGGTTGTAGCATTGTGCTGAGTGATGGCCGTGTTGTGTGGATACAACGCATATGTTCCCTACTTTGTAATTTTTTGTGTTTGTGTTCTATATCTGAGTCATGCTTTCCGCAAATAAACATATTTTATTTCTTTCTTATTTTATATTGGTAAACCTAGGCAGTTATAGTAGAGTTATATAATCTGCCTAGACTTTAACAACTATGTTTGGGTTGGCTTCCAGTCTAACTGGATGCATCTGTATACCAATATTTTGATGACTGCGTATCTGACTTCCATAACCCAGTTACTGGGTAACACGATATCCCTTGGTAAAACTGGTTGTCATACTTTATACCTCTGACTAACCGTAACGACTGTCACAGGAACCTTAACGGCTTATGGTTTTCTCCGAGGCACGGAGAGGTGTCGATTTGTAATGGATAGTCACCCACCCAAGATCAGGGGGCCTAAAAAGGGCACTTTGGCAGAATCATAAAAGGATAACATTATGAATCATAATTATGGCGAAGATAGTCCGTTTGTTGTTTTTCATTTTTTCGCTGCACTACGACGTAGGTAGGTACAATCAAAGAGATTGAGATTGGATTTGGATTGGATTGATTGGTATTTTAGCACAGATAAAAAAAATAACTGAAAAATCCTTCACCAATGGGATTTGATACGATAAAGTTAACTGTTAACTGTCAATTATGATTCATAATGTTATCCTTTTATGGTTCTGCCAAAGTGGCCTCTATAAGCTCCCAGACCGTCGCAAGCGCAGCTTAACCTTCGATACACCCGGAAGGTTGTGATTATTAAGCCACGAGCCATTAGTGGAGTTTTATAAGATCAGAAATTCCGAAGTAAAATTCCGATTTTAAAGTGAGAGCCTTTAAATTAACGAGATGTTTTAAGAGGAAATGCGGTCGAAGAGACTTTTGAAAAATCCTAAGTAAAAAGTCATAATCCGAGGTTTGGCTATCGCCTATTTCCTCCTCCAATATTGGACCAATTTAAAAGATATTTCATAAACTGAATAAGAAGGATATTATTATAAACTGTGTCCCTATGTTTTTTTTCATTAATAGTTGTCAAATTTGAACATTAGGCCTCTGTTGACAGCTGTTTAAATCGGCATTTTTTGAGGGTTCTAGTGCTAAAAATAATGTATTATCAAAAATGAAAACAGGACGTACAAGTAGTTAATATTTATTATTCCGTAAAAAATCATTGCTTTATGATCATTAACTAGAAAGAAAACCGAGGAGAGCGTTTCTATGGAGAAACGACCAGCCGCATTTCCTCTTAACATCTAGTCCTTTTAGCAATGAAGTTACAACACAAAGGCTTTTATATCGCGGTCTTCTGTTAGGCCCATAGATGTTAGGCCGGAACCGTACACAGTGTGTCATAGGGTAGTTTGTTTGTCCCCTCTCTTATCTAATCAACCCATTGTTATCACTCTTTTCGCCAGGCTTTGGATAAAGGTCAAACGCGACAGGACTTTGACTTTTTCTCTAGGTACATTCTATAGCTTGGGTTTCTTAAGAAAGCGGCGAACGGTCACACAATAACGGCTATTCAAATACAGACTGTTTTTAGGTTTCCGTACCTCAAAAGGAAAAACGGAACCCGTATACGATCACTTCGTTATCCGTCTGTCTATCCGTCAGTCAAGAGCCTTTTTCTCAGGAACGCGTGGAGTGATCAAATTAAATTAATATCAAATACTCTGGGCTACAATCCTTTAAAGCTGTGAAAAAAACAAACTTCTACATCAACGCATTCAAAAGATACGGGCGTTTATGTTCCGAAATCAAAATCTATAGGGTACTTCCCGTTGACCTAGAATCATGAAATTTGGCAAAAAGCAATGTCATATAGCACAAGTAAAGGAAAAAATGGGAAAACCGTAAATTTGTATTTACATTACAAAAAATATCATTTAAAACTAGCCCTCGGTGCGCGAGCCAGACTCGCACTTCACAGACGTCCACTGCTGGACATAGGCCTCCTCCAAGGACCTCCACTTTGACCGGTTCTGTGCTTCTTGTATCCAACGGGTTCCTGCGGCCTTCACAAGGTCGTCGGACCACCTTGTGGGAGGCCTTCCAACGCTACGTCTTCCGGTACGCGGTCGCCACTCCAGAACCTTTCGGCCCCATCGGCCATCTGTTCTGCGAGCAATGGGTTAATCCCAAATACTGGTGAAACGACGGACGACCTAAAGAAGGTGGCTGGGGTAGACTGGATGCGGAAGGCGGAGGACAGGGTGCTGTGGTGCAGTCTGGGAGAGGCCTATGTCCAGCAGTGGACTGCGATAGGCTGAGTTGATTGTTGATTGACTGGTGAAAATGACTGAATCGATCAGAGGGAATTGGGTTCAGGGGATCAGATCGGAATAAACCGTGCTATTTATGGTTTAATACTAAACATAAATTAAGGGTACGTGAATTACACTAATATTATAAAGGCGAAAGTTTGTGAGTGTGTGTTTATATGTTTGTTACTTCTTCACGCTAAAACGGCTTGAACAATTTTGGTAAAATTTTGTATGGATGTAGCTGACTCGCTGGATTAACATATAGGCTACTTTTTATCCCGATATTCCCACAGGATCGACACTTATGTGGGTGAAACCGCGGGGCGCAGCTAGTATTTCTCTTCCTGGTTCTAGACACAGTTATTCCGAAACGCAACACAAATCAGGGTTTTATGCCTCCCCTTCGCTGTCATCAATATCCTTTAGGCCGTACATACAAATCCTTAAATGCTCCAGTTTATTTCAACAATAAAATAATAAAGAGGGCTATTATTTGTGGGCTTTGAGACAAATTAATTCAACTCTGCTAACCCTTGGATTTCTAAACTTAGGTAGGTAAAACTTAGTATTCTCACAAAGGCAACTTCACTTAAAACAAGACATTCTGTCTAATTTAATTGTCTTGAAATGTAACACAATTTTGACTTTGAAAAGACCCACTTCATGTTTAAGAGGCGAGTGAGCAATGAAACTATTAAGGAAACATAACATCGCGCCTGTATCCCTCGAGGGGATATACAGACTGATGTGTACATATACTTAGTTCACCCACATTTCGCCGGTTATGTTTAAGAGCGTTTACGACGTACGGCATTTCATACTAACGTATGCAGCATAATGCTGAGCGATAGTCGTTTTGCGTGGATGTGACGCATGTTTCCCCCAACCCTTTCTTCTTCTTTTTTTGTTTATTTTCTTTATTGCGTCATGTTTACCGTAAACGTATTTTATTTCTTTCTTTCAAATGCCGTACGTCGTAAACGCTCTTCATTTATTTCGAAAAACAAGGGCTTGAAAGTTTTTTCAAGCCCTTGTTTTTCGAAATGAATGAACCTATTTTAATGAAACTTACGCATAAGCAGGATACAAAGGTCTAAAAAGTTGCTTAAGAACATTTTCGAAAAATAGTGTTACAGCCAATTATGATCGATTTTAAATTTTCCCTAGAAACAGAGATTTCCAGTTATTTTTTTAAAATAAGACATTTCAAAAATATTCTCAAGTAACTTTTTAGTCCTTTGTATTCTGCTTATGCGTACGAAGTTTCATTAAAATCGGTTCATTCATTTCGAAAAACAAGGGCTTGAAAGTTTGTATGAAATGCCGTACGTCGTAAACGCTCTTAAGATGCCACTAGTCGATATTTTTTCCATACAAATTTCGGGAGAGTATTATGTACTCTAATGTTTGACATTGTGCATCCAAAGTTAATGATATCGTTTTGTCTTATTATTAATTTTGTCTGTACGGAAACAGAATAGTAAAATTAAAAGCCATTAAAAGTTATGAGCAAACAAAGATTCGTTTTTCTTGCTATTTTTAACGTATCTTTGGGTGCAAATACGTAATAAAAGAACTGTAAAATCTTCAAAACAAAGTCTTTACCGACAAAGCTCAGTTATCGAAGAGTTCAATAAACTTTATTTGTAATTGATTTATGCAGTGTTTTTTTCATAAAACTCGATTTTCCAAAGCACACTTCGAATTTTTTTACGGGCCCTTCAGTTCGGAACGGTGTTTCTGTGCTTGAGAACTAGACGTTGTGCGTGTAGACTAGCGTCTACCTGCTCATCACTGATACTATCTCTGTCGGACACGAAGCCAGGTGAGACAGCGTGATTTTCGGCCATGCCTACCAGTGAATTCGAGCTCGCGACTAGTTCCACCTTAAGTCATCTAATAAGGTGCGAGCCTATTGTCATCAACTCTTTAACCCAATAAAACTTTGCCCGACTCGGGAACCGAACCCAAGGACCTCATGATCAGCAGTATCGCTTGCGAGGCAGGTAATACGAGGGCGAGGAAATACGTAAATACTTTTTTAATTAAGCCTGAAAGGGTAAACATGGGAACTTCCCTCCAATATATTTTTAATATTACAGATCAAACGTTGTCTTTCTAACAGAAAATCTTGTAATGTTCTTGTTATTACGACATCTCAAAAGGCAGTTTTATAGGTATTTCAAAAGTTTTCCTTCGTCAGTTTTCAAGGGCACAAATATTATCACAAGTATGAGGCTTGTAGCTTAAAACAAAATAAGTACAGACGCCAAAACATCAAGCTACTACAATATGTAAAATTTTAAAAGATTTTCAACTATATCGCTGAAGCATAAGGTTTAAAGTTTATTGGAAAATTTTGACAGTCTCGGGTAGGTTGATGTGCTGGCGTCTGTACATGTGTTGTAACATGATATAATAGCTAGCAATTAAAAACTTTCATCATTATCTTGTTGCAGCAACTTTATGACGTCACTTGACACGAAGTGCTTGGCCAGACAGAAAACGCGGGCGCAGGGCGAGCGCGGCGCGGCGTAATAAAACATGAACTTCATTTTAGCGTTCATAGTGGGTAGGCAGGCGCGGTGAGCAGCGCGGGTTGTTTGGGGCGGGGAGCGCGTGGGCAACTCACGCCATAGCTCGTTCATACAAGTGGCCGCAGTGGGAGTGCGGGGACCGGTGTTCTCAAACTAGTTCGAGCTTTTTTCTAGTAAAAATAAGTCTTATTCATCTATATTATATTTTGACAACCACTGGACACGACAACACTCAGAACGAAGCCGCGCTCGACTGCGGACAGGCAGATCGCGCGCGTTCCCGCACCCGCGCCGCTCCCCGCCCCGCGCTGCCAGTCTGGCCAAGCACTAAGTTAAATATATAATACAGCGTGTAATCTTCCTGGGAGCTAAGCTGTGTACCAAAATGTAATCTGTCTTTATTTGGCAACAGGAGACGCACATTACTCATCTTGGATAGGTACCTAAATTGCGAAAAGATTTGTCTGTCATATTTTTTTTAACCGACTTCAAAAAAGAAGGAGTTTATTTATATGATAATCGGTTTGTATTTTTTTATGTTTTTTAATCGATTTTCGTCAAATCCCTATTCCACATACCTACTTAACAAGTTACACGAAATAGAAAAACCATTTTTTTTTCAATATTATCACCTTAAGTTTAAGGGGAATGCGGGAGTCGCAAATTTTTCCCGTGACCTGCTGTCATTAAATCTCATCTCTAAAAAAGTTTATAGTGAGTCAACCTTACAAGATAGACATAAGCTATTACGGACTTTTTTTTAGAACTTTTAAAAGGAAACAACTCCGTCGTACATGATTTTTGTGTAACTTTAACCGTTTACGCAGCGTACGCAATGGAAGCTCTCAAAAGGCATAATTTTTCCCGTTTTTGCAACATTTTTCAATAATGCTCCGCTCCTATTAGTCGTAACGTGATGTTATAAATGGACTATCCTTTCTCGATAAATGAACTATACAACACAAAAATAATTTTTCAATTCGAACCAGTAGTTCCTGGGATTAGTGCGTTCAACTAAACAAACAAACACTTCAGCTTTATAATATATTATAATAGACTAGCTTCTGCCCACGACTTCGTCCGCGTGAAATTTCTTGTACCCCCACCCCGTCGCAACACTTCGTATTCGCTTAGCGTTCATTCTGACTTTTTTTCTTTTTGCTCGGCTCCTAAGGGTCATAGCGTGATATTAAATAGCCTATAGCCTTCCTGCAATCTAATCTCTTCACCACCCTTGGCTGACTGGTAAAGAATGCCTAAGGCATTAAGTTTGCATTTGTAACTTTTTGTGTGCGAAATTTTTAAATAAATAAATGGTACGTGACCTTCCTAGCACTCGCATTATAAAAGTTACACGGACTTCGGAAAACTACTAAGGCAGAATGGCTTTGGGTAAAAAGCACCTCATTTGATTAAATCTTCCATAGCTTTTAGCAAAATATCGTGTGTAGAGCTTCTTAAGTAATGTCCTTCGGACTTTGACATGATCTCTGCTATATAAATTCACTGACCCTGACTTAGCCTGGCATTCAGAGTTGGCTTTGAGTCAAGAACACGAACTCGTATTGAATGCAACGCGTCGTCAAATACATGCGTTTTAGGATACCTTTTGATAAAAAAATAGAAGTTTTAGGATACCCTTTGAAAAAAAGTTAATAGAAGTCTTGAAAGGACATTAGGAAGAAACGTCCCCACCCTCCAACAGACATGAAGCAAGTGTCATCGGAAGCGTCTCGCAGGATAGATCATTTCTTATCTTGGCGACTTATGTCAAATATATGGGTTTGGGATTTATAATATATTTTTATTCGTTTTTTTTTTATTAGAATACATATTCATTTACTTAGTGTGCAGTATGAGGAATAGAATAAAGCGACCAATATTGTCTTTATATAATACCTATAATCTTTATCTTTATTTTCGTTGTTCGCTATTCTCTCGGTTATGACTATCGGCTTGTACTAACCCTTGCTTGTTTACCGTGTGAGGGACTGGTTTACCTATGTGCAGCAAAAAAAAAAAAATACAGCAATAAAGTCTCAAGTCAAACAGACGTAATTGTTTACGTCTGTTTGTTTTACGTCTATTGCTGTATTTTGTTTTCAAAATTCACGCCTCCCCATTTGTACAGACTTATTAGGTCTAGCACGTGTGCACTATTAAAGTTTTTATTTGTTATCTGACCATTCGCAAGCATGTCTCAATCATTTGCCATTTTTGTCCCAATCATTTTCAGTTTTTTTTTGTACAGAATTATTCTTATTTTATATAAAATATGCATTTGTTTACAAATAATTGATTTTTATTTAAAATAGACACATTTTTTCCCAAAAAAAATCTATTATAAAATAAACCCTATCGATTTTGCAACTAAAACAGGTATTTTGACTTTTTTTGGACTCTTATAAATATATTGACACCATCCCTTGACTTTTGGAGGGTGGGGTCCATACAAAATCCCCCATGGTACTTTCAGTTTGTCCTTTTATTTTCATCTCAGTATACCTTTATCAGTAAAAAAACACGAACAAAATACAGAAATTAAAACTATAAAAAATACTACGAGCTTATGCTAATATTTTTACGTCGGAAAACTTGACCCAAGTGTGAATCCTACTGCATAAAGCAAATTATCATTGCACCAAAAGTTTAGCACTTTTACGTCATTCTCTGATTTAATTTAGAATTCCACTTTTTAATAACGTTCTGATTATTCTATTAAAAATCCTGGCCAACTTCATAACTTTCTGCTTCATTTTAATTATAAGAAAGAAAAAGGCTATTTTAAAAATACTTCGTTATAAGAACCTGGTTTATCGGCTATAAAAGCTGGGAATGTGATTAGTGAATGCAGGCGCCTGTTAGTAATTCTTGCAGTTTCCGACAAAATCTACATACCGTACGTCCGTACCTCGTTTGGCAACGCCGTACGGAATAAATGTCGCTCGTTCTCCGAATAGAAAGGTTTTTTTAATGTTCCGAACACAGGGAAACGGTTAACTGGTAGGTAGGTTACATGTATAAAATTGTATTGTGAAATAAATAAATAAATGTAGGTAAGCATTTCGTGGGGCACACTGACACAGACCTGAAAATTGCAAAAAACATAAGGAAATTTGAATGTAGCGGGCTACCTTACCAAATCCCCCATAATATCGATAGCAGCAAAGTAGTAGAAGACATCTACAAAATTAGAGCAGATTAAAAAAAAAATGTCCACTTTGAGAGTAATGGACCGATTAACATTAAATTTTCTATGATGCATTAAAATAACCTTCTTTATTGATTGTGTAACAGGTTTTATCGCTATATCGTTGTTTTACTGAAATAATATAGATTTAATTTTTTTACTTTTGAAAAAACTTCGACGCACACAGTTGCTCTGATATTCCCCTTTTTTTGACCAAATTTTGTAGATATCTTTATTTACTTTGCATTTAACATTTTGTACAGCTTTTTAATTTATTCCTTGAGGCCCCCATTTTCAAATATTGACTGATATTTTAATAATTAATTGAAGGTAGAATGCGTTAAACAATGTCAATTCAATAAAATAGTATAAAAAGGCACGAAAATATGACGGAGCCTAAAAAGGCCACTGGCAAAATCATAAAAGGATAACGTAATGGACAGTTAACTGTTAAGTTAGTCGTGTCAAATCCCATTGGTGAACCATTTTTCAGTATTTTTTTTTGTCTGTGCTAAAATACCAATCAATCCAATCCAAATCCGATCCCAATCTCTTTGATTATACCCATAGAATTATACGTACATAGTGCAAATAAAGAAAAACACGGACTGTCTTCGCCATATTATAATTCATAATGTTATCCTTTTATGATTCTCCAAAGTGGCCTTTTTAGGCCCCCAGCAGTACACACTAGAATGTGACAAGTGACTGATGTCTTTGTTGACGTTTCTTTCATCTGTCATAGCTCCGAAGTAAAGGCGGACAGTTTCGAATGTCCATTTCTACTGCGATTTTTTTTTTTAATCGAGTGTAGTGTCCTTATTTACGTGTCAGATTTTCTTAATTATTTTGAAATTTGAAATAATTTTAATACAGACTTGTAGATAGGGCTGAAATAAGCTCATTTTTTTTTGTAAAAAAATGCATTTTCGCAAAAATATGTAAGTCCGTTTCTACTTTGCTGCCATCGATATAATACCTAGTATGCGAAGAACCTTCTTTGTAATACTAGTAAGTACTTCAAACATTTCCTCCAGCTTTTTCATAATAAAAATCGGAAATGAAAGCATAAATTCGGGACTCTTTACATAAGTCTTCTTAAAATCAATTTTGTAAATGGCCGTGTCCATGTCAAAGACGAGCTTTACCTTCAGAGATAATAAAAACACTCCAATATTTCAACGACTTTTTCGTTGTAATGGACCTCGGGAAGAAATAGGTAATCCTTCTTATTGTTCTGGGCCGTTAAAAAGGGCCGGGTTTTATGAGACGAGGCCTATTTACGTTGTAAATAGGCCTCGTTTTAATGAGATAAAGATTACAATACTATTTTATTTCCACAGCCTAGGAAAAACTTTAGAAGCTTTATTAGTCCAGGCAGTGTCCCAGTAATGCTATTCTGTAAAAAGATCACCGTGATAACTTAGATGAAATGAGCTTAAAGTGAGCTGTCAATATTGTCAATCCCTAGCATCAGGTGGAGTGACAGGTCACTTTAAGCTCACTTCACCTAAGTTATCATGGTGATCTTTTTACAGAATAGCACCGCTGTTTTTGTAACCTTTCGATGGCAAAATCATAACCATTTTGCAGATTTTTTACTTAGTTACAAGTATTTTTTTTTACGGCCCACTCCCTCTCGTGGAGAGGAGGCCTGTGTTCCAGCAGTGGGAACTTCATAAGCTGATTATGCTTACGTCACTAAGTTCTTAAAAAAATATGTTGTACTCCCAATAATGACCGAGAAAATTGCTTCGACTTTAAATAAATATTGCCTGCAAGTGGGATCAAGGAACAAATGTATTCTACTCACACATAAATGTTGGATATGAAACTTTTGCTTTTTATCTCTTGCGATGCCTTCTTTGTAAACTAAAAGTGCAGTAAACCAGACATGCTCAAAATATTTTACTTGAGGAACTTCCATGTAGCCAACTTTGTTTAACTGCATGAGTAGTCTGTGACTTCAGCCGTTGAATTCTTTTACATAATAAAGTCCTCCAGACCTTATTTCGACCATCGCAGCCAATCTCAAAGGAGACTAACCTTCGGCGCGGGAGATATTGTAGTGCACAAGTTTGTGCGCAGACACAGGTGCACTCTCTCTTCTCTCACTCTCGTAGTCCGATGGGACAACACGCAATTCGACACGACCGGAGGGAGATTGCGCAGGACCAACGTCTCTGTTACATAGTGTGTTATCCTTTAGAATCTGATGCTTGACGTAGGTGTCAGGTGGCACACGAAGGAAGATGATACGGTTTTCTAAGAATCTTGTTGCTAATCAATTGATTTTCACTCATTGGTACTGTAGTAGATATTTTACCTAATGGGGTTTATTTATAAACGTTTCTTGAAGTATTGATTAACGCCTGCTAAAGCACATTTTGTTTGACGTTTAAATGTCTCTAAAAAGTCTCTAAGCAATGTTTACCTTTGTGTTTCATTTGTGTTTTGTTGTTTGTTGTTGTGTTAGTGTTGTTGTTTTAGGCCATAAATTTGGCCCTCTAATTTTAAGTATGAAACTAACGGATTATGATTGTGATAGCGTCGCAAAACGACGCGTCGTGTCCATTATGTTTTGTCCTTTGTCTCTATATCACGTGAAATTTGACAGTTAACATGAGCAAAAATACCTCTAACTATTACATGTAATATTTGATCTACCTGAATAGTTGAGATTTTATAAAGAGTTCCTGTTAGATGGCATATTAAGGATTGGGTCAGACGATAGATGGATGGAGTGACGAGACAGTATGTAAAAGAGTTCGAATTCGTCGTCTGTCTATATAAAATAGTGACGTCTCGAGGGTAAGACGGGATAAAGCAGATATCAGAAGGCCAATTCTCGTAATTTAAAACCTTCAAAATCTAGTCTCAGTCTCATCTCGGCGACAAACAAATGTCAAAAACTTGTCAAAATGTCCCCACATTTTGAAAAGTTCTTAGAGAACATTTTCGAAAAATAGTGTTACAGCCAAATTAGACCGGTTTTTACCGACTTTACAAAAAGGAGGAGGTACTATGTTCGGGTGTTTGTATGTTTTTTTTTTTGTATGTTTGTTCATCGAATACTCCGCCAATTATCGACGGATTTTCAAAATTCTTTTTTTGTTCGAAAGTAGATAGTTCTGAGGTGGTCCCATTGTCACCAAGTTAGGATCTGATGATGGGATCTTAGAGAAATCTAGGGCAACCCTCAAGTTTTATAGGCTCACTTATTGTTTTTCGCATATTTTATGAAGTATCTTGTGTATTTGTGTATGGCTGTCACCATCTCAGGTAGCTGGGCTGATGATGGAAGGTACAACTCCTTAACAGTAAGAAGTTACTCGAACAGGCAAGGACCGTGTTAGTAAATTGTTTTGATGTTTGATAGGGCATTTGCCACATTTGGTCTCATGATCATCAAGTCATGACCTGATGCTGCAATCAGGATAGTCTGCAGAGTACCTAACTCCTCGACAACTAACATCAGATATATCGTGTTTAGGCTCATTGAAAAGGGCTCGATGTGTGGATAAACGTACTGTTACTGAGGAACACCGAATACCTGATGCTGAAGCCAGGAGCATCAGAAAAAGTACAAACCTTGAAATTACAGCACCGTAGTCGTGTTTGGGCTCATTTTAAACAGGACTAATTTTAAGTTCAATGCAATGTTGACATAAGTCTGGCCTGATGCTGCAGCCAGGATTATCAGCATCTAATCTAAAAAGTAATAAAAGGAGAACTCCTCAACAATTAACGTCCCTGCATCGAGAAAAGGAATATTTTATAAAAAGGCGATGGGCAAGTTGACATTAGGCTATTATAACTTAGATAAATTATAAATAGACCCACTAAAAAGCGAGAAATAAAAACTTTTTAACAAAAAAAAAACCGACTTCCAAAAAAAACACTACAAAATGAAAAATAACTTTAATTTCGGAAGTCGGTGGCAAAAACTAAAATACTGACCCCTAAGACACCGACTTCCGAAATTAAAGTTATTTTTCATTTTGTAGTGTTTTTTTTGGAAGTCGGTTTTTTTTTTGTTAAAAAGTTTTTTGTTGTGTGTTTTGTCGACTGAAATTTAATTTGATAAATGAGCCGTTGGTTTTCTATTAATAAAATTATATTTTATTCGAAAACATCCATCGGTTTCTTACTAAACTTCAAATATATCCGACGATCCTGCATACTTATCTCTTTTGTTGACTGTACTTCTGCTGCAATTAAATATTTTGCTCGGCTTTTGTTGCTGACCGTACCTATATTAATTAAATTTGAGCAAATAATTACTATACATACATAATCAGTCTATAATGTTCTCGAGTTACAATTACTATTTTAGTGTGTTGAGTACCAATAAAGTGATTTGTACCAGTATTTGAATGTATAATTTTTTCATCCTCACGGTTGTATTTATCAGCAATTTACAAACAGAAAAATATCAGAAAGAAATATTTTTCATGAATGACAGGCAGTTTCATAAATATGACAGTGGTATCGAGTTTTCAAAATCAAATCATAGCTTTGAATTGGTTTATTACATCAACACAAGAAGGTTCTATCTAAAATTTAATCGCTTGATCCCCGGTACTGAGACACAATTGATTTTTCTATTGTAATGGGCCGTCAGAGACCCGCGCCGGGAAGGAGCGAATATTTTTACCTACAATATTCTACGTGGGGCCCGTGGCTAAATAATAACAGCCGCACAGGTCGATCGATCAGGTTAAGCTACGCTTGCCGCGGTTGGTCTGTGGATGGGTGACCATCTTTACATACCGTGACTCCTCCGTGCCTCGGAAAGCACGCTAAGCCGTTGGTCCCGGCTGTCATTCGTGGATCTTTGACAGTCGTTACGGGTAGTCAGAAGCCCGAAAGTTTGACAACCAGGCTTACCAAGGGGTATCGTATTACCCAGTAACTGGGTTGTGAAGGTCAGATAGGCAGTCGCTCCATGTAAAATACTGGTATTCAGCTGCATCCGGTTAGACTGGAAGCCGACCCCAACATAGTTGGGAAAAGGCTAGGCAGATGATGATGATTCTACGCCACAATGTTTTTAACCGGCTTAAAAAAAGAAGGTGGTTATGCATGTGACGTCTTGTTTTGTCTACCTTACCCATCTTATTTCTAAGTAACACTGCTTTGTTAGGTATTTGTTAAGCATGGGTGCCATACAGGCACATTACATGAGACATTTCGGTTTTGTCTCTGGGATTGAAACTCACTTACAATGCCTCTTGTATTGCCTGCTTATTTGACAGTAAAGTTCGTAAAAAAGACTTCATCCATTAATTAAGAACCAAGATTAATATATTCAATAAGCCTTGCGGAGGAGCGTCAGAGTCACCCGCAAAATTAAATTTTCTTACGTTTTTTGTAATTTGCAGGAAGGTAAGTGTCAGGTTGAATTTTGATCAAAATTATGATTGGCGACTGTAAAAAATATTTATTTATAGAATTATAATCATCAATATATGACAGTCAAGTTCATCATATGACCCTATTGAATTACTATTTCATGAAATATCAATAGACGTAAGAGAAAATTTGAATTTCGCGGGCTACCCTGCTGCTTGCCCCAAGGCGTAAAATACCGCGCGTTTACGGTTGTAACGCTTTTGAATCACCTGTGACCACTTACCTCTATTTATACATGACAGGTCGGACACTTCAGATGAAATGTCGTTGCGTAATTTTCATAGAAAACCAAGCACGCGGTAGTTCCATGTTACAACATTAAATGTAAAAAACTTATCCTTGGAAACGTAATGTTTAATTCCTGCTTTATTCAACCAGACCTTCTCACTTCACGTGCCAACTGACCTATCCCATGTTAAAACGTGCTGCGCATAGGCATACGTCATGTATAACATCGCTTCACTTTCCACAGGTTCATTAGAAAACCAGCGTCAGACATTAATGTCTGGCATTAATGCTGAAATGAACCTTTTTTGGCGCAGCCGTGAGGCACACACTATCTTTTGTTGTTGAAACATAATCTTTTATTTTGTTAATTTTGTATTTTGTGTTTCACGAACTGTGGCCAAATAAACATTTTTCTTTCTTTATCTTGTGGCGCAAATGTGGTAACAATATTGATCAGCTGCGGCCGCAGAACAGGACAGCTCGTAAACATCATGGTCCGATCCTGTAAATCAAGAATAGGCTTTAAACGGTCAAAGTTTGGCAGTTATACAATCACAGCCGTTTCTGGTTTTCAAATGTTTGGGCAGTGATTCGGGTTTCTAATCACATCATTATTATGATTTGAAAACGTTATAATAGTTGTTATAGTTACCTATTTTAGTTGTTTGTCTCAAGTCTATTTCTCAGATTCGTGGAAAGGAGGAAAATATTTATGTTATGAGCGCGGCAGTTATTTCGCAATATTCTCAATTTCTGAGTTTTAATCATACAATTTTCCGAATTATGATTTTGAATTGAATCACAATACTTAAATAAACAGGGTCCATGATTGTTTCTTTTGGCAAATGTTTACCACCTAAGCCTACATTGCGGAATGCAATAAAGAATTGAGTATTGTGTATTATAATTGAATTTTAGCGTTATCAGATCTCAGCTGATCTTGTTGAAAACCAAAGTCAGGCACTAGTTGTCTGGCATTTTTGCTGAACTGGGCCTTTTTGGCGCAGCCGTGAGGCACACTTTCCTGCTAATCTCTTACATCGGACTTTGCACTTTTTATTTTTGTTTTTATTTTTTGTTACGAGAATTTGCCTTCTTTTTTAGTCTGTGCTAAATATATGTATTTTCTTTCTTCTTCTTTCTTTCTTTATGTAACACGTGAGACAAACTTCTAGCTTCTTTTGGTCGACGTGATGATATTTGATTATATATGATTTGCAGCTCAACAGAGAAACAGATATTTTGAACGCAACTAAACTCAAAGGCTCGAGATTTCTAAGAAGCTTTCGGGTGCTCGACGTACCACCACAAATGAATTTCATTAATACCCACAAAAAGCCATTAAAAAATCCCAGTCATCAGGCGATAAATCCCGCGGCTATAAATCATCAGGCTGCGTCAATGGCCGACTGAGCACAATTTCCGACCGGCCGGCCACGGTAACGGTCCACACTGAATGATTCAAGCTAATATTTAACCTTAATACCACAAGCTGCGATAACTAACTGATATTGACTTTCAGCAGTTGCATAGAATAGGAATTAACTTCAACGGTAACGAGTTAATTTTCGCGTATGTTATAATTTAGCCTGAATTTTGAGAGCTAGCTCAAAGCAATTATTGTGTTTGAACATCCAATAATTGCTTATTTGAAAATGTACATTCTTACTTTACAATTATACCTATCTAATTTGTTCTCAATCTAAACAAAAATATAATAATTCAGAAAAAAAATCTCTATAACCGAATTTGAGAATGTTTTACCGAAACAGCTTTCTCTTTTCAGGTATGTTCATCTGAATACACAAGCTGCGAATGGCTTCCGCCAAACTCCACTCTGCTGGAGGGAATCTACGACTTTGAAGATCTGGATGAAGAATAAAAACAACGAACAAAAAAAAAATCTCAAAAGGACGTTGGCCAAAAAAGCGGTTACGCTGTTTAGCATATCACATTATGTAGAATTTTTCAATTCAAAATGGCCGAATTCTCAAACATCAGTCAATTTGAAGTTAAATCCGATATATTAATATATTCTGAAAAATATATTGTAGAACGTGACTAAATAAATGCTATTTTTAAAATCCATCCCTCTTTGTTTATTTTCAGGCTTCTTTTCATCGTTTCTTCGGGAAAAAAAAAATTAAAAGCTTATTTCAATATTTCAAATATTATGAATTGAATTGTTTATTTATGTACGTAATTACTCGGAAATGGAAGATTTTTTTGATCCCTGGCACTTATAAGATCTTGTATTGATTTAGCAAATAAATTATTTTGTTTTATTAAATAAAAGATACTTATCGATACATTATCAACAATGCTTTTACTGCGGCGAAATACGTGTAAAAAGGCGCGGGGCCCTGGACCTTTTAGTGTATTTTGCCCTTTTACGAAGTTCGGTGGAAGAGTGGCCAAGCATGAATAAATAACTGGAAGACACCCACGATAAAGTGTTTTGCCCTTGATACATGGACAGTCCATTATTAAACCTATGTTTAAAGCTGTATTGAGTTGACCTTCCTAGGTTCAATTACCTACTTGAAAACTTCAGCTAAATATTAAAGGACAATTCACGAATAAGAATAAAGATTAAAGATATTGTATTTATTTATTTTGACCTAAAATAGATAACCAGAAACCTATTGGTAACTAACTGACAGTAGCAATGTACTTTCATTTTGACAGTTCAACAACAATCATTGCGTTATTTAGGTTGTTGAGCAGACAAAGATTTCGAACATATGAAGCAATGGCTTAGCAATATCCATCAAAATGATATAGATTGTAATATTGAAAGTGTGTTACGGAATTAGGGCGCTGGTGTCGTATAAGGCTTAGCCTAAGACAAAATAATCTTCTACACAGAAAAAAACAGATAATAAAAAAACAAAGAATAACAATAATATCTGTCACAACAAATATTTGTGACTTGGTATTATTAGGTTTTTTTTTATTTAGGGGGGCCCGTGGCTACATAATTACAGCCGCACAGATCGGTCGATCAGATCTACGCTTGACTGTTGATGGGTGACCGTCTTTACATACCGTGACCCCTCCGTGCCTCGGAAAGCACGTTAAGCCGTTGGTCCCAGCTGTCATTCGTGGATCTTTGACAGCCGTTACGGGTAGTCAGAATACCGAAAGTCTGACAACCAGTCTTACCAAGGGGTATCGTATTACCCAGTAACTGGGTTGTGGAGGTCAGATAGGCAGTCGCTCCATGTAAAATACTGGTATTCAGCTGCATCCGGTTAGAGTGGAAGCCGAACAAAACATAGTTGGGAAAAGGCTAGGCAGATGATGATGATGAGGTATTGTTTACCAAACGTGGTGATCATGGCCATTTGCCGCGACCGTTCATTGTGGCGGTCTATTTGGAGACCCATGAGCCGATATAAAGATCGTGACCGGCACTTGCTTTAGAATGCAGACTATAACACGTAATACCCACCACGTCCACGCATTTAGGCAGTATACGGAATGACTGCAGCTAGTGGGCACGTTGCCAACTAAACCCCATCTCTTCAATAACGACCAATAAATAAACAAACGTTTAAAACCGATTAGAGCTAGGAAATAACAGAGTCTGCGCAGAAGTGAAAACTTCTTTAGGCGCACTTTGCGCTCTTTCTTTCTTTTTTTTTCGTTCGGGTCTGCGACGCTTTTTCTTTTTTTTTAGCCGATGGAAAATCATCAAATGACCCCTCCCGCTCTGGGTGGAGTGGAAGAGAGTGTCAGACTCTTACTGTGACGCCTCTCTAGCCACTCCTCAAAAAGGGGTCTTATCGCCACTATCGTAGCGTGTCCAGCGCTGGGTTGCGACAGTCGCTCTTTCCATGTCACATCTTGTCATGTCATGGGTCAGCGACCCTGAGTCGGACATACTCGGCTCCAGAGTCGGTCGGTGTCGCAGACTCGAACATACTCGGCTCCAGAGTCAGTCGGTGACGCAGACTCGGACATACTCGGCTCCAGTCGGTCGGTGACGCAGACTCGGACATACTCGGCTCCAGTCGGTCGGTGACGCAGACTCGCGTATAATCCGCTCCAGTCGTAAGTTTTCAGTTCTATCGTGCGGTCATAACACACACCTCCTTTTTTATATTCCTTTAGTGAAAATTAAGTGTCAGTTTTAATTTTCGTCGTAGCAAATTATTTTTCATGTTCACAGAATTTTAACAAGTGTTTTTAGGGATCTCTGCCTCAAAAGGCAAAACGGAACCCTTATAAGATCACTTCGTTGTCCCTCCGTCTGCCCGTCTCTATTTACTTATCACAATTTTAAAGATTTTATTCATAAAAATTGTTATACTGTACCCTTTTCATATTAACAAGCCAGTGTAAATATAAAAATGCAAATATATATTAGGAAAATATCAAATACCATCATCTGCCTAGCCTATTCCTAATCATTTTTGGGGTCGGTTTCCAGTCTAATCGGATGTAGCTGAAAACCAGTACTTTGTGGGGCAACTGCCTATCTGACCTCCACAACCCAGTTCGGGTAACACTATACCTACCCCTTGGTGACACTATACTGGTAGTCAGACTTTCGGGCTTCTGACGACCCGTAAAGACTGTCAAAGATCCACGAACGACAGCTGGGACCAAACGCTTAACGTGCTTTCCGAGGCCCGGAGCCCGGAAGGATCTCTGTATGTAAATCACTCATCCACGGTCAAGGAAAACATCTAGTACTATTTCCAAGAAATGTCAGGAACAAACAATAATGATGTATTTATTATACTCGTAATAAACTATTCATTTGGCCTGTTCAAACTATTTTAGCCTTTCGGGATTGTAACAAAAAAAATAGTATCAATATTTCGCCTTCATTTGGTATATTTTTCCTCATCCCGTATTATATTCATATGGACTGATTGTCCGTATTCAGGCCAATCAAATAATATTCACGCGAGAACCCACTTCATTACGTACTTCATTGATATAATTATATTTCGATTACCAGCATTGCTATCGCATTACCTATCTCATTGGTAAAATCGGTATAAAGGTATATGGTATGTAAATTTTACGTGGGCTTAAATTTGGTACATTCTAATAATTGGTAGTGGATTATATTTTTGAATCATCATAATCAGCCTTTAATGTCCCCACTGCTGGGACACAGGCCTCTCGGTGAGAGGGAATGGGCCATAATCCGCCTCGCGGGCCCAGTGCGGGTTGGTAGATGTCACAGGTCTTAAAATGTTTGGTTCTAGGATATTCCGATTTCCTCACGATGTTTTTTTTCACCGATTTGAGAGCAGTGGAGATGAAACAACTAACACAAAGTGAAGCACTGTCTGGGTTCGAACTTACGACCTTACAACTCGTAAGTCGCAGCCGTAAGAATGGAACACAAATTGTAAACAATCAAATAAATTATTGTTGATGTTATACATCTTTTTGATGCTTACTGTACAACCATATATCATCCATACTAATATTATAAATTTGAAAGTACCTCTGTCTGTAGGTCTGTCTGTTTGTTACCTTTTGACGCCTAAACCACTGAACGGATTTCGATAAAATTATCCATACTATTTTCCATACTAATATTTTAAATTCGTAAGGACTTAACTCTGTCTGTCTCTATGTTACCTTTTCACGCCTAAACCACTGAACGAATTTCGATAAAATTTGGAATAGATATAGATTGCATCCCGGGGCAGGACATAGGATTGTTTTTATCCCGATATTCCCGCGGGATCGACACTTATGCGGGTCGTGCTAGTATACAATATGTACGCATATATACTCAGTCATAATGAACGTGTAGCTAGGGAAAAGAAATATTGTGGCATTCATTTTGCGGGGCCCAAATCTGGTTATTGCAATCATTATCTAACAGAATTAGGTGGCCGCTTTCCTTCCACACGCGTAATATAAACAAATAAAGTGTTTCAAATATATTATGATGAAAAGAGAACGGTAATAGTTAGGTGTTCTAGTTCCAGCTAGTGGGAGAAAGAAGAAATACATATGTCGATGAAATACTTACGAGTTTTTGTAGATAGCTTTTTTAGAGTTCCATACCTCAAAAGGAAAAAACGGAACCCTTATAGGATCACTTTGTTGTATGTCCGTCTGTCTGTCAAGACCCTTTATCTTGGGAACGCGTGGAGGTATCGAAACACCTCAGTTAACGTAAAAAGAAGATATGGCCGTTTATGCCGCAAAAAACGTATATTTCGACACTCTTAAGGCAATCATAATGTATAGGGTACTTCCCATTGACCTAGAATCATGAAATTTGGCAAGAAGCAAGACCATGAAGTACAAATAAAGGAATAAATCCGAAAACTGTAATATAAAAAAAAACAAACAAACCCGTGATAAACTATTTACATACTACAAATTTGTACGGAACCCTCAGCGAGTCCAACTCGCTGTTGACCGGTTTTTCTCTAATAACGCAATTGTTTTGTTTCCTCACCTATCAGATCGGAGAGCTAAAACAGCCCTAATATGGAAACGCATATTCTGTATAGTGCCGCAAGATTATAACAAAATTCCAAAATCAATAAAAGATTTAAATTTTAATGGATTTAAAACGACGCTTGGTAATGCAATAGGTAAGTGTTATTATAATTCAAACGGCTATTTGAATGATACTTTGACATCCTAATTACATGGTATGATTATTTTTAAGTGATATTCATAAAATTTTTATTCGTAAATATGCAATAAATAATGTTAATACTAACCTAATAAATAATATCTGTCCTGTAATTAAATAAATGTTTGTACAGAAGCCAGCACAACAAGCTACCCGAAACTGTCAAATTTTCCCAATCAACTATGAACCTTATTCTAAAGCGATAAAGTTGAAAGTCTATTAAAGAAATTTGACAGATTGTAGTAGTTGATGAGTCTGTACCTAATATTTGTACGCCACGCTTGGCAGAATGTGATGATACCGTTGACTAACAATAACACCATATTCTGACAAATAACTGACTATGCAAAGGTCTGATTGATTCTATACTGGAGGCAAAAATCTACCGACAGTAAAAAAGTATTCTGACAATACGAAGTTAATGTTTGAAGATAATATATATTAAGAGATTGAAAATGGAAAAGTTAAAAAAAGATTTACGACACAAAATGAAAATACTTGAATAATGTTTCTTTGCCTGCCGAGCGATAGTTCGTCATTAGTCTTCTGAAACTATTCGCTTTGCTCCAACCACGTTCGATCTTTGAAATACAGAATATTTTCTATGCCAGCGCGAACTTTTTCTCAGATTCAATTTGTAAAAACTATTTTCTAGACTCAACTTTATTAACAAAAGATAGATTACAGTCACAGTGGTTAAGGCGAAGACTTACGAGTTGTAGGTCTGGGTTCGAATCTAAATAAGCACTTTACTTTGTGTGTAAATAATTTATCATCATCACTGCTCGCAAAACTGTGAATGAAAACAACGTGTGGAAACCGGTATGTCCTAGGACCAAAAATTCGAAGACATGTGACATCTAACAATCCGCACTGGGCCCGCGTGGTTGATTATGACCCATTCTCTCTCACAGAGAGGAGGCCTGTGTTCCAGCAGTGAGAACATTATAGACTGATTATGCTATAATGCACTGAAGCGGCACTGGGCTGGTCATGTCTGTCGAAGGACCGATGGCCGGTGAAGCAGACGAGTCCTGGAGTAGAGACCGCGTATCGGCAATCGTAGTGTGGGATGCCCCTCAGCTAGATGGACGGACGACCTAAATAAGGTGGCTGCGGTAGACTGGATGCGGAAGGCGGAGGACAGGGTGCTGTGGCGTAGTCTGGGAGAGGCCTGTGTCCAGCAGTGGGCTGCGATAGTAGTTGATTGATTGATGCTATTATGCTAGATTACGTTTGAAAACCAGAAATCTTTTGATGTGGTCGAGTAAGCTTCAAAATAAATACAAAAATGTTCGAGTTGAGTGCAAGGTAAACTCCGTCTCATTACGGGCAGAGCTAACACACAGTCCGTGCTCGTCGCACGAATGATCACACGCCTCCAATTTAATTTGGTACAGCTATAATGAGATCCGCTCTGAATTAATATAGGTTTTTGAATAAGGTATCTCGCGTACAAACCTCGTTTACCCGCCTCCTTGAAGCGCGTATTTTCCCCTCACACAATCACGCATTTTATATTAACTGCTATCGAAATGTTGCCAGCTGAAACTCAAGGTGTTATTTTCGCTCGTTCTCGCATCAAACTTCACCAGTGTGTACGAAAATTCAAATAAGAAAATAACTTTGGCAATATAAGTATGTAAATCGTGTATCAAAAAGTGCCTGAGACGGTTCTGTAAGTGCGTGATTATACTTCTTGAGACTGGATAATAGGAGGGCTTTGCTTGTTTACGATTTACTCGTTTCTTAAAAAAATATATGTGAGTTCTTATGTGTGGTCTCCGCGCATCGGGAAGCGTAGTGTGAGACGCTCCCTCAGCTAGATGGACCGACGATCTTAAGGAGGTGGCTGGGATAGATTGGTTGCGGAAGGTGGAGGAGAGAGTATTGTGGCTCAGCCTGGGAGAGGACTGTGTCCAGGAGTGGACTGCGATAGGCTGAGTTGATTGGTGTGTGGTCTCCATACCATACACAATGCGTAAGATAATGAACCCAAGACCTCATACACCCCAATTAGAGTATTAAGTTAAAAGCATAATACAATGATCAAAACAATATTTTCTTAAAGCTAACTATTATTATTTAGTAAATCGTGTTGACCCTATCATTACTTTATGCATTTAAAATTGAGTGTTATTGCCTTTAAATAAGATTTAATTTTCTTTGTTACCGTTAAAAGTTACCAAAATTAATTCAGTAATCAATTATGAACAAACTACTTTCAGGACTTGCGTTTATTCTGTTACAACTTGTATAGTATGAAATATAGAAACCACCTGAAGACTCCAGCTTCGAGAAAAGGGTTTGTTTTTCTTGTTGCAGATGAGAATCGTCAGAAGCGCTAAATCAAGTTATTTTTTTTTTTTTATATAAAACGTTGCCCCACACTAGGAATTTCTCCTGTATTGTGGGTGCGTTTACAAACAATAAACTCACATATACAAACAGCCAGACCCGGAACAACTATTTGTAGGTCATACAAATATTTGTTCCGTGCGAGAATCGAACCCGCGACACGCAGCGCAGCAGTCAATCGCTTAACCACTGCGCCAACCGTGCCGTCAAATTTTAATAAGATAATAAGTAATAATACCTACCTCCTTCAAATGAATGACTTCCAATCAGTCGTAAGGCGCTTATTTTCTAACCCTTTACTAATAAACGTTGTACAGCGTCTGTATAGTTACACAACGATTTGTCTTCTTCTTTTGAAAATCAAATTACTGACAAATGAAAGAGAGAAATCGGTGTGTAACTATTCATCTGATATAATACATTTATTAGTAAGGGGGTAACTGTAATTTATGTAGTAACAAGTACACTAATTTCACTAATTTTGCTGTCTAGGTTCACAAAATTATTGCAATGCGAAAATGATTGCAGTCCACAAAAGACACAAAAGTATGCAGGATCGTTGGATACAGTTGAAGTTTAGTAAGAAACTGATGGATGTTCTCGAATAAAATTTAATTTTATTAATAGAAAACAAACAGCTCATTTATCAAATTAAATTTCAGTCGGCAACATCCATCGGTTTTCATACTAAACTTCAACTACATCCGACGATCCTGCACACTTATCTCTTTTGTTGACTGTACGTAACTTCAATCACACATACAACGTAATGAACTGACAACACATTACTGTCTCTTTCATCTCCATTCAACACTGCTATAACTTTCTCTACTCGCTGTAGAAAACAAACATTATTTTAAGAGGGCATTCCTAAGGTTTTTATTGCTTTCCAAGTACAGTAGGAGCTGCCAACATAAGCGTTTGGTAAATAAATGCTTGTGGTAAACAAAGGACTTATCTCTTGAGCCATAATGAGTCATGTGCCCCAGCTGTAGGGCTCTACATACGCAATATAAAGACGTCACGATATTAATATTTAGCAGGGTGATAGTGTACGATGCGTTATCTTATGGCTTTGGAAACTCCTTAGTATTTTCAGATTTTTTTTTGGTATTAGGTTAAAAAAAAACAGCCAAGTGACAGTAAGACAGACAGACGGACGGACAAAGAAGTGATAGGATCACTTCGTTGTCCGCCCGTAAGGGTTCCGTATTTTTCAACTTTTTAACAAGCCAGACTAAATAATGGGCCTTTTGAATAAACCTTGCTTTAAACATCATATAAATCAACACATAATCTGGGGGCCTAAAAAGGCCACTTTAGAGAATCATAAAAGGATAATATTATGAATCGTAATATGGCGAAGAGAGTACGTGTAATTGTTAAAAAAAAAAACTGAAAAATGCTTCACCAATAGGATTTGATACTGTCCATTATGTTATCCTTTTATGATTTTGCCAAAGTGGCCTTTTTAGGCTCCCTGTACGTTAAATTGTAATTCATCAGTTATTACAATCGTATGGACACTTCACAATCTTGTAAACGGTTCAAAAAGTGATATCACGATTTTATTCTTGATCTTATTTTCCGAGGCCATTTTTGGACGAATCAAAGGATGATCATTAACATAAAAAACTCAGCACTAACAGCGGATCTATTATTATGACTTAAATTTTTTGGGGCGGTCCGATTCCCGTCAAGGACACTTTGCATACTTATATGCTGTGCACATCCTGGGGTTCCGCCTAATTGTGGTTGAAGGAACAAGAGTTTGAGTCTTACAATCATACAGGTTAGCAGGGACTTCGAAATAAATTATAAAATAATGTCTTCGTCGACATTTTTCCTCGATTATTAAAAAAAATACTGTTCTATACATTTTAAACGCGTAGGTATATACACTTTTATACTATACCTGCTCGGAAAGTAGGTACCTTATTACTTTTTTAAAAGTGAGGTAGAAAGTTTGTTGGGTTTGTAAGTGGGTCGAAAAAATGTATGAAAATCCAGTACCTAACCTAATTAAATGTAGTATTAATGCCAAAAGACAAAAAGTATTCACCAAGATTTCAACAAACGCAAAATGATACTGGCCACATACTTTTGCTGATCATTTCCTCGTAGGTATAGTCTATAGCACTATGTAGGTATCACTCGGAAGAAAGTGCGATTCCCAACTCGTGTGTATTAATGCCTTCAGCTGAGCCTCTGGCCTCAAACTACACCCTCGGTGAACAATGCACTATTTTTAAACTACTGATTTTCTTGTTTTTTTTTATAACCGTTTGAAAATTTTGAGAAAAGAATTTCTCTAAATTTTTCGAGGTAACAATTTGCGCGGCGATGGCTCCTGCCACCCTGTATAGCCCTCCGTTTAATAAGACTGAGGTTATGCTTATCATTCGACACAGGAAAAATAAGCAGCGGTACAACAAGCTTCAAAGAAAACATTCCTGCTTTCATAAATATTCTATTTGCGATCAAATTATGACTTACAGCGGACTTATTTTGCAGTAAATATATTATTAGGTCCAGTCCGCAGACACATTTAATTATTAAAGGCATTAGCAAACGGGTCATTGATCCGGTAATGTGCGCTGTGCTGCTGGAGCCACTGACAGCTTAGGCAACCACAACGTCTGACCGGTCCAGTGGTTTGTGGTCACGCCAGTTACCTCTGTGTTCTACTGTTTAGGCACTTAGTTAATTTACTAAACTAAGTAGTTTCAACTGAAAATTTTATACCGTTAAAGGTAGGCGAAGCTTAACCAACCGATGACCTGGTGAAGGCCGCGGGAATTCGCTGGTTGCGAGAAGCACAGGGCTGGTCCGTGTGGCGACAATTGGGGGAGACCTGTGTCCAGTAGTGGACGTGTCCAGGGTATGACGATGGTGATGACGAGCATAATTTGTGGGGTCGTTACAGGTAATGGGGTTCTAAAGTTGTGTGTAGGACCCCCACATTTCTAAATTACGATTAAGTAAGGGGCCGAATAATTTGCCATTGACAGGGCACAAATCCGAGCAAAGGGCAGTTACTGAAATAAATAACTTAATAGCAAGCACTGAGCGATCTGGGGATCGCACCCAGCGGCAGAGGGGTAATTGCGTAACACGCTATCAGTAGCAATGGCTTTCATTTTTATGGGTACAACATTCATTGTCTTGTTGAACAAACAAATTTTTCGAACATATTATTATGAAGCAATGGATTAACAAAACCCTTCAAAATTATTCAGACTGAGATTGATAGGGTGCTGGCCTCATCCTCAGAAGTAATGCTTGCCGATAAAGCAGTCCAGGCAGTCCTCATGATCATAGCCAGGATTGTTTCAACCAACTTATAAGCCATCTCCCTTTTGTGCTATGCTTCCCTGGTCTGTGTGAATCCAGGCAATATTTTTTTCTAATTACTCACTTTTTCCAGGAACCCGTAGGGTTCATGAAGCACAGAACCGGTCGAAGTGGAGGTGTTTGAGGAGGCCTATGCCCAGCAGTGGACGTTTTTCGGCTGAAATGATGATGATGATGACTCACTTTACTAGATTTACCCACTTATAAAATATAAAGCGGGGTCTCTGAGCAATTCATGTAGCAAATCTCCCAGCTAAGCCATTTTTCAAGGAAATGTCGGTTAGTCCGGACATTTGTCGTCTCGTAAACGGTCTATAAAATTTTGATGAGTCTGTGAGGGTAACTTAAAACGAGTTAGAGAGATAGTTCGCGTCCCGGGAATTTAAATATCTTTGTAGCGCACTGTGTCTCTTACGTAGCATTAGGAAATGGTTTTACTACTAGCTGTAACTACGTATGACTAATAGAGGGTCGTGGCTAAATGATACCAGCCGCACGGGTCTATTGAAGATTTAGCTACGCTTGCCGCTGTTAAATTATGGATGGGGAACCATTACATATATAATATCGTCACTCGCATGACTAAAAGTCCTATCTCATTTTTTAGCTGGGGGCCTAAAAAGGCCACTTTGGCAGAATCATAAACGTATTTTGCTTTTTTTCGTTGCAGACAAAAAAAAAATAACTGAAAAATCCTTCACCAATGGGATTTGATACGATTAACTTAACAGTTAACTGTCTATTATGATTTATAATGATTTGATGATTTCTTTTTATGATTCTGCGAAAGTGGCCTTTTTAGGCCCCCTGATTTGAGTTAGGACAACTACATTTTTCTATTCGTGATTCTTTACATTTTGTTGCCTTTCAAAATTATTATATTTTGATATCCAAATAACATAGAGTTAGTAGGCTAGTGAAAAATGTAAAGAATCACGAATAGAAAAAAATGTAGTTGTCCTCACTCAAATCAGCTAAAAATGAGAATAATGTTATAGGACTTTTAGTCATGCGAGAGACGATACTCGAGCCCCCCCGTGTCTCGGAAGTTCTGGCGGTCATTCGTGGATCTTTGACAGTCATTACGGGTAGTCAGAAGCCTAAAAGTCTGTCAACAAGTCTTACCAAGGGGTATCGTGCTGTGTTACCCAGTAACTGGGTTGTGGAGGTCATATAGGCAGTCGCTCCATGTAATATTTATTTATTTTATATTAAAAAAAAAAATTGCCCCGCACTAGGAATATACTGGTATTCAGCTGCATCCTAAACATAGTTTGAAAAAGACTAGGCAGATAACTTTCAATAAAATATTGTAATTCAGCATAAAGAGAGTAACAGAGAGGAAGAGAGAGAGAACATAACAGAGAGTTAACATTTCGCTGTAAAAAATATTCACATAATAAATGAAACAGAAACATGTAAAGCATTTCACCAGTTTATTCATTAACGTGAATTTTGACTATTACGTTACTCAGAAAGAAATTCCCATGTGTAGCGTTCATTACTTTTTCAACGAATCCTTTCGAAAGAGCTGTGTGAGTCTGTGTGTCCCATAGGGGCTGATAGTAAAGTCAGTGGCTTTAATAAACTAGTATTACAGTACGAATATACTGGGTGATAGGGACATCCGCACAAACTGTAGAAATGAATTTAGAAAACAGTGGCACTCCGGGAGTGCCGACAGAAGTAAACACAAAACACAAAGAGAATACTTTGCCATCACTCACTGACATATCAGATATACATTAAAACAGAATACATCCCGAGGACAGCCGAACACATCCGAAGCGGGTATTTTTTTAATCGTCTTTTAAACAAAACAGGCGCGGTGTCGCTTACGGCAACAGTGGCGCGAGTTCCATGGTTTTCTCCCATCTCAAAAAATGCCGTGTCTAAAGAAGTTTTCACTTCAAAAATCTGCTATTTCATAGAAAAGTTCAATACCTAGACACGGTAAAATGTATGGAAGAACATTTTTTTTAAATAACCGACAAACATTTTTAACGTGTTTAGAAACATGTATTGAGTCCCGGAGGGGTCCGCGGCTAAATAATAACAGCCGCACAGGTCGATCGATAAGGTTAAGCTACGCTTGCCGCGGTTGGTCTGTGGATGTGTGACAAACTTTACATACCGTGACCTCTCCGTGCCTCGAAAAGCATGTTAAGCCGTTGGTCCCGGCTGTCATTCGTGGAGCTTTGACAGTCGTTACGGGTAGTCAGAAGCCCGAAAGTCTGACAACCAGTCTTACCAAGGGGTATCGTATTACCCAGTAACTTGGTTGTAGAGATCAGATAGGCAGTCGCTCCATGTAAAATACTGGTACTCAGCTGCATCCGGTTAGACTGGAAGCCGACCCCAACATAGCATTAACATATTGGGAAAAGGCCAGGCAGATGATGAGAAACGTGTACCGAGTCCAGGATTGTGCGTCGATGTCCCTGTCGCCCTGGTAAGGTAAGGTAAGTATATAACTTACCTACCGTGGAAAGCCACAACTTACTGTGAACATAATCAGCCTATAAAGTTCCCACTGCTGGGACACGGGTCTCCTCTCTGTAAGAGGGCCGTAATCCACCATTCGGGCCCATTGCGGGTTGGTAGATGTTACATGTCTTCGAATTTTTGGTTCTACGATATGCCGGTTTTATCACGATGTTTTCCTTCACCGTTTTGAGAGCAGTGGTGATGAAATAATTTACACAAAGTAAAGCACCTGTCTGGGTTCGAACCTACGACCTACAACTGACGGCACGGTTGGCGCAGTGGTTAAGCAATTGACTGCTGCGC
This sequence comes from Oligia latruncula, assembly GCA_948474745.1. Lineage (NCBI taxonomy): Eukaryota > Metazoa > Arthropoda > Insecta > Lepidoptera > Noctuidae > Oligia > Oligia latruncula. The sequence goes on along the minus strand of OX419691.1, from coordinate 5,967,561 downwards.
TGCGTGTCGCGGGTTCGATTCCTGCACGGACCAAATATTTGTATGACCTACAAATAGTTGTTCCGGGTCTGGCTGTTTGTGTATGTGAGTTTAAATGTTTGTAAACGCACCCACAATACAGGAGAAATTCCTAGTGTGGGGCAACGTTTTAAAAAAAAAAAAAAACTCGTAGGTCGCGGCTGATACCACCTGGCCACCACTGCTCTGCTCTATCTCTATTTCTTACTGTGAAATCCACGGCAAAATAAGACCATCTTCATCGAAGGTGTTACGTGACTAATATTCGGCCAGGGAAATTAATTACCTACTTCGTTTTTGCTTTTGTTCGGCTGCTAAAGTTCTTAGCGTAATGCTAATATTATTATTATATATAATAAATGCTATAGTCTATAGCCGTCCTCAAGGCTTAGGCTATTAAATGCAAATAAATGCGATTTTTTATCCAACTACTATCCAGATAGTAGCGCTTTCATGCAAACAAACAAACACTTCAGCCTTATTATTACTTTAGATATAGATTTACAAAATAAATTACGTAAACAAACTAACAAACGGCACAAATTCTCTTTATAAACTAAACTAGAGTAAACGGAAGCGTTTGGCCTGAATATAGTAATGAGAGTCACCCACCTTCCGACGTGGTGTCGCAACCAAATTCCTACGTGACACACAAATGAATTATTTTGTTCAATACATAAAACTGAGGCACGGTAAAATGACCCTTGCATCCGGAAAACGAACCATCAAGTTTCATGATCGAGGTACCACAGTACAACAATATTACTTGCAAACTGTATACTCGGAAACATGATGCTCTCCCGCCCACCCAAAGAATAGCTTCTACGAATTGGAGAGGTGTTATGTTTTGACTGGTTTTGGCATATAGTAACAGCAACACGCAGGAAGGAATATTTATATGAAGATCAAATTGCTTCCAGTAGCAAAGTAACTAGATTTTCACGGTGTATCGAGTTAAATTGCTGGGAAATCCTATCTTCAGCATATAAAACAATTACGTTGTTTACGCTAAGAAAAATATGTGAGACAAGAATTTGTGCTCTCATATTATCTCATTATAAACAGATAATGAGCTGATAAAATATTATATAAGGCTAAGTAATAACAGCCGCACGGGTCGATCGATCATGTAAAGCTACGCTTGCCGCGGTCGGACCGTAGATGGGTGACCATCTTTACATACTGAGACCCCTCCGTGCGTCGGAAAGCACGTGAAGCCGTGGTCCCGGCTGTCATTTTTAGATCTACGACATGGGTAGTCGCTCCATGTAAAATACTGGTATCAGCTGTATCCCGTTAGACTGGAAGACCGAAAGGCTAGGCAGATTGGATGAGGTCATAAAAATAAATATTCTGTTGTCTCACGACACAGTTGTGTCAGAAACCGTATCCAAAGTAACTGAACCGGAAAAGAGTGTCAAAACAATAACTACTGCGTTACGAAGTCAGTAAAATGAATAGTCTTGAGTATTTCAGACAAAAATATATGACAGTCGGGTACCAGGGGATCATAGATCATGGCGGAGTTGCCACAGTTCCAGGTAAAGTTGGATATCACTACGACTCTCCGGTGACGCACCATTATGTGACTTTCCTGAGAAACTTTTTCGCGTTTTTCTAAGGCGTAATATGATGAACGGAGCGACCATGTCACGGTAATGTTTTTTTGTGATTATATCGTAGAACAAGACAAAAGTAACTAGTATTTTTTTGTTATCTAATATTTATTTTTGGTTGAAGTAATACAGTGGAAGGTATGTGACAAAAAGTTTGTTGTTTTTCCTCGTCCAATGTAATATTAGTACAGCTACTAAAAATGAGACTGAAAGAGCAGTGGTGGCTTAATGGTAACGACCGCGATTTACGAGCTGTAGGTTGTGGGTGGGTTCGAACCCAAACGGGCACTTTACTTTGTGTAAATTATTTCATCACCACGGCTCTCAAAATGGTGAAGGAAAACATCATGCATGTTAAAAATGTTATTTTTATTTTTTTCTTTAAATTTTTTGTTCTAACTACAAATTTAAAGACGTGTGACATCCGCCAACTCGCACTGGGCCCGCGTGGTGGATTATCCCAGTCGGCCTCACAGAGAGGAGGCCTGTGTCCCAGCTGTGGGAACATTAATGATTATGTTGGGCAGTGGAACGCATGTGATAAAATTTTTGTTGTTTTTCCTTGGCCAATGTGGCGTTTTGGTTATCACATTAATTAAAAGCACGTATTCTACATTACGTGCTTTAAACATACACAATTAAAATCATTAATAACAATTAACGTTAGCCGCGTGGCACCTTTTTTCGTTTTAGTATTTAACAACATTAAACTTAATTATTTGGTAACAATACCATAAATTTTGTGTTGAATTGTTGATACCATCGCCTCGCGCGTGTCTAGATGCCTTATTATCAAGGGTTATTATTTCGTGCTAATTTTTACGCTATTTATTTTGCTTGGAAAATTCAGTATTATAATTATTTTAATAAACTGATAACAGCTTGTAATAACCGCTGTTAATAGCTGTTCTGTATAATTAGTACAGCTAATAAACTATGGTGGTTTAATGTCTGTGGACGGAGGCTCCTTTCAAAATTGTGTTTATCTTTTGCATGCCGAAGCATCGATTTTGTATTCTGGCGTTCGGTTAACGTGTCCTGTTCCCAGAATAAATAAAGCTGCAAACATCTCTTGGAACGCCTGAGTGAGTGTTTATAGTGACAATAATGTAGGGGTAGCGACAGTTTTCTTCCCTGAACACCATTAAGTAAAGCGACCCGCAGGTACGGTAGGCGGCGTGTCAATAGTAACAAAACCAGTAGCTATAATCTACTGGCCTCGAATTCTATTGAATCTCCGTGCTACGTTGGGCCAGCTAAAGGTCAAAGTGTTACTATTGACGTGCTGTCGACTGTACCCTGATTCTTATATGCATGAGACAAGAAACGACTAACACCAAATAAATGTTTATTTTAGATTTCCAGTTGGTTGTGGGCCAATAATTCAAAGATTACTTTGCACTTTCGGTACCAGGAAGGCATAAGCCCGGAAGAGCATTTTATCGTTCCCCTGCGAACATGATTATGAAATATTTATTTGTGCGTCTATTCTGCGCATGTGTACGTCTATTTTTGTTTTGTGATGTATTTTTATGTGCGTTTACTTTGAGTACCGTGTTTGTCCACACTCTGCTGAAAATTGGTGATATCGGGGAAAAATATTGAAATGGAACACGACTGGTTGTGGCGTTATGAGTTTTTATGGAGTTTGACTAAATGCGAACCGCCGCACTTTATTTAGCCCATCCGTTACTGAACTAGAACATTGTAAACTGTCTTCGAAATAAGCCAAACGAAAAATGAAACAAGCGAAAAAGAAAGAAGAAAAAAAAAGTTAGATATTTGGACAAGCACAGGAAATAAAATTTTATTTTTATTGCAAAATGGGCCTGCTCTCTTAAGCTCGACCTCGCCGTACGGAAAGCGATGAATAGAGTCTATAGTTACTATGGAACGAGCATGCCGAGAAAATGCCTGTTCCCTGTTGCTTTGAAGGCTGATGGGTAATTATGAGGAAGGGAACACGGACGCTGGCAGAGAGTTCCACACTTTTTTTCCACGACATTAATAATCTGTCAAATCCATCATATTCCATTTTATTTCACCATTTCAACACACGAATAAATAAGGTAAGTCGAGAGAGGCGTCGATTTCCAAAGGTAATCGGGTATTCGAATCATAATTGTACAGACGCCTACATCAAACAAAATTATGCAAATGGCAATATTACTGAAACGTACAAATTGACGATTATAAACCAAATCGATTGTTCCAAATCATAATCGGTTGAAAGGCAAATTAATCATAGCGTATTGACGAAACTAACTAAACAGCCGTTTGCATAACAAATGCGGTGTACATCACTAGTAAATTTTGTGTGTCGATAAATTTCGAATCGATGTTTGTTCACTTGCTTCGTTTGTTTGTTAGCAATTTGGTATAGTGATCTCATATCAAACCAACGAAGGTAAAACAATTGGTGTAGATTGAATTATATTTTTGTCTTTTATGTTACTAAGGTTAGCTTGTTTTTTTAATTGGTGTCTTTGGTGACACCTGAACCCCCCTCCGCTCCCTCCTCCTGGATCCCCTGCTAGTTCGTCTTCTGTTTTAATTGTGGTGGGTCAGAATATACACACATCAAAAGTGTCTAGGGATCAACATATATTTTTGCAATAACTTTTCTCCTGATTGATATTAATTAAAATTTTCTTTAAGGATTCATCAAATAAAGTGTTTTCGTTTGTCACAGTAACGATAAACCAAGTCACCTTTGCATTAATAAAAAAATTTGCCATTTTCCTAATAAAGGGATTTTTGACATTTGAACCACTAACACAAAAGTTCGAAAAAAAGACTGAAATAACAGTTTTCTTTAAAATTTTATTGGGTAACTTAAACAATTAATAATCCGTGTTTCTACCGCGAACACTAACAACACAAGAACATCGGTTTGGCATACTCAAAATGAGTTCATCCAAATCACGCTGTGGAATGGCCGCCCATGTTCGTTGCAACAACAAAAAAAGGTCTTCTTGCGACTGGATACCCTCCATATTCGGCAGAGCTCTTCTCTGTAGCATATCCCATGCATGCTCAATCGGGTTCAAGTCTGGCGACTGAGCAGGCCAGGGCAGGACATTGATGTTAGCTGCGGCGAGAGTCTGTCTTACAACTCTTGCGGTGTGCGGTCGTGCATTATCATGCATTAACTGAAATAAGGGACCGATTTGCACTTGTAGAGGAACGATGACGTCTGATACAATCGTCTCAACATAAATTTGAGCGTTGAGGTTGCCTCTGATCCAAATCAACTCAGTTCTTCCGCCGATCCAAATACCCGCCCATACCATGATGGTTCCACCACTATAAGGATGGACTTCCTGGCAGGATTTTAATCGCTGTTGGCGTCCAGGGGTTCTCCAGTGTCGTATACGTCTTGTATCCGGTCTCATACCAAAACGAGACTCATCAGAAAAGCACACGAAACGCCATTGTTCTTCTGCCCAATTTCTGTGTTCAAGAGCCCATTGATATCGAATCCTACGATTGTGCATTGCTATAGGTGGTACCCGTAGCGGTCTTCGGGAATGAAGGTTCACTTCATGCAAGCGGTTTCTGACTGTTTGGTCGCTAATTAAGTTCCCTGAAGAGTGATGAAGCCTCACGGCTAACATCATGGCGGTTATTGTTGGAGCTCTTCGAGTTAAGATTTGAATGTATCGGTCTTGTCTCCGTGTGGTGCAGCGATACCGTCCTCCATGGCGCTCAGCCACGGTACCAGTGCTTCGGTAACGTGTCCAAAGTCGACTGATAACACTCTGACTTGTATTCAAAGCTAAAGCCACAGTACGTTGCCGGGAACCAGCTTCTATCATTCCCACGGCTCTGAGCATTTCTTCCCTGCTTAAATGACGTCGCCGCTCCATAATAACGTTGGTTTTAATCAGTAGTAGGGAAACAGTAGCACTAATAATGTCTTCAATGCGTTGTATGTTTTTATAGGGAAAATATTGACAGCTGATTTTCATCTTTTACTCGAATTTGATTCACAGTTCCTGATTCAAATTATGAAATGCACCAAAAAGGATCCATATAAATTTATAAAATCATAAATTTATTACAAAGCCACATCTCAATCTCAAGAAATCCGCATAAAAATGCTTGATCCCTAGACACTTTTGATGTGTGTATATTACATTACAAACTGGCTTCTATAGAGTGTTATACTTTTATTATATTTTAGCTACACATGTCACAACCTAACGTGCCGATTTTGGGGCCTCTTCTTGACTAAGCTCAAATCATACGTATGTGTCAATTTATCAGGCTGCCACGTTAGTGACAGTGCACTCCAGAAGTCTGTTAGGACGGACCGCTATGTTAAAATGTTTTAAGGAAAACATTTTTGTCAGGATTACATTGGCCAGATAACGTATTTCTATTACTTTGGAATGAACACGATTCGCTGTCATTTTCTACACAAAATGAAATACACGTCAGTCAGACGAATACCACTTTTCGGCATTAGGGATGCCCAAAGCCATTGCCAGACATTTCTCAAGTTAGAGCGGCCTTAAAGGATTCCAACGTCCTAACGACCTAAGCCTGCGACTTATCTGCTTGCCACTAACATGACGGGACCCTTTCAAAACGAGGTCGGATTTTTATGAAATAATATTTTCAGTAATCACAGGCGAAAAAACGTTTGAACATTATAATATGGTTTTTTATTGAGCGTGAAGTTAGAAAAAAATAATCACAAAATATAAAAACAAAGTCGCTGTGTCTGACTGTCTGTCTGAACTCGATAAACTCAAAAACAACTGAACGGATTTTCATACGGTTTTCACTAATAATAATATTTAAAAATATAATTTATATGTATTTGGTTAAATAAAGGAAATAATAATAATAATCCATTTATGTCAGGCATCGCAGGCCCACAGATAAAAAATACCTTAACCTAAACATACATACATACTCGTATTTTAATAAAAACGAACTATTGTGCACGAAGTGATGACTGTGTCGGCGTCGTGTTGCGCTGCTTGGTGTCGCGTAACCTTCCACAAAAATGTCGGTACGCTACACCTTTCGGTCAAAACTCTTCGACCTCTTCTTCTTCTTTTTCTTCTTCGTAACTAATGGACGGAGTGATATGAATAAGGTTTAAGTGTATCATTCATTAAGGTTTTGTGTAAATTGGCTGAAATTACGATGATTGTTGATTGTATTGGCACGCAACGCGTAAACCAATAGAGTATTATTAAAAAAAAAAAAAAACTAGCGGCCCGCCGCAGCTTCACACTGTTTTTTTTTGTTTTATAATTTCCAAAATTTTCTTTCATACAAACCTTGTCCTGGATATACCAAACACAACAAAAAAATAATAATCCAATTTGGTGCAGTCATTCGGAAGTTATGCGCGTACAGACATTTTGGCGACTTGTTTTATACAATGTAAGGAGAATGTATAAATGGGATATTTTCCGACATAACGCGGGCGAAACCGCGGAAAAAAGCTAGTCTCATTATAAAACTTGTAGTTTCGATGGAAAACTATAATAAGAGTTATTTAGGGCATACCCCCACAATACCACCACAGATATTTTAGAGTCAAGTGAGGCATATTCCCCTCCGAATAGATTTAAATCTATTCCATGCTTCTCCCTATATGCCAGACATCTTCATTCTATATTTAAGCTTGATTGAGCAACAAATATCGTGTGCAAAATTCGAAAACCAAATTACTTATGACTAGCTGCGCCGTCTCCATTTCGTGGAAATATAGGAATAAAAATTCTATGTCTTATCCAAGTCATGGTCTACCCATGTGTCAAATTTCATCCAAATCCGTTAAGCCGTTTTAGCGTGAAAGCGTAACAAACAAACATAAAAAATTGAATGTTTTTTCTGCATATTATTAGGTTTAGACTTACCTGCAGAGCTAAAGCTTCCCAGAGCTGTTTGCTAGTTCTGTCCTGTATTACATGTGCGGCATGCAAGCATCTTGCCAATTACTAGCACTATTCTAATCCCCGTCGGTTTCTGAGTTACCAACAACACAAAAGGCTCGAATTACATCGAATATTGAATATGTATCTCACTGAATACATCATCGGGGGAAATGGAAATGCCTGACTGAATAGCTGTGTGGGTGATGAAGTATTCAATAAAGCAGCCTGAAATATACTAGCTGTATTTTAATGTCTTGGAAATCTTTCAGGGGGTTGAAGTACTGATGAATATAAATTTTTGTGCTGCACGATTTCTGACAAATGCGTGCACTGACTGGACAGGTCCTTTCAATCTGTGTGGTTCTTTCCTCAAAAGACCATCTCAGACATCGATCTACATGGTCTTCATATATCCTGACCAAGATTATGTCTGGACTTTAAAAGAGACTGTGACCTCTGAGTTTGTTTCGGCCTTTCTTCTCAGAGTATTCAGATAGGAAACGCCGACGACATCTAGTTTAAAAAAATGATTGACGTGTAAAAGTGTTTATGCAAACCTACTTACAAAAATAAAATCATTTATCATTTAGTAATATTCACTAGCTGCATGCATTTTATTCTTGTATGTGTACACATGTTTGAGCAAATAAGTATATCTTACCTTGTCTTACGTCGTGAAAACTTTTAACAGATGTAATTTTTCAATCAATCAACTCAGGCTATCGCAGTCCACTGCTGGACATAGGCCTCTCCCAGACTGCGCCACAACGTTCTCCTCCGCCGTCCGCATCCAGTCTACCCCAGCCACCTTCTTTAGGTCGTCCGTCCATCTAGCTGGGGGCGTCCCATACTACGTTTGCCGATACGCGGCCTCCACTCCAGGACTCCTCTGCTCCACCGGCCATCGGTCCTTCGACAGACATGGCCAGATGTAATTTTTACTATGTCATAATTGTATTGGTCTGATTGCGTTTTTTTACCCTAACATAGAACAAGAAACTAAAACTCCGTAATACCAACCCGACAACTAAAACACTGGCCAAGTGCGAGTCAGACTCGCACACGAAGGGTACGCACCACAAGGCAAAAACACCGAAAAAAAACACGTTTCTTGTATGGGAGCCCCCCTTAAATATTTATTTTATTTTGTTTTTAGTATTTGTTGTTACAGCGGCAACAGAAATACATAATTTGTGAAAACTTCTACTGTCTAGCTATCGCGGTTCTTGAGATACAGCCTGATGACAGACAGACGGACGGACAGACAGCGAAGTCTTAGTAATAGGATCCCGTTTTTACTCTTTGGGTACGGAACCCTAAAAACATCGGTGGGTGCTACAGTCTGCAAACGTTAATATGAGTGCCCAAAAAACTTCAGTTCCGACCAACATTCGAAGTAAATCCTAACAGCAGGTGCGACTTACTGCCAACTTTAATACAAGTAGACATTTGGGGCTCATAACGACATCTTTGAACTTCACATTTCTCTTGGTAACCAGTAAAAAGTGGCACGAAAAACTTTTGTGCCCGAAAAGTTAGGTACATGGAACACTATTGCTTTGGCTTAATTCTTACCGGCGAAGTCTCTTTTTAGGGTTCCGTACCCAAAGGGTAAAAACGGGACCCTATTACTCCACTGTCCGTCTGTCCATCTGTCACCAGGCTGTATCTCATGAACCGTGACAGCTAGACAGTTGAAATTTTCACAAATGATGTATTTCTGTTGTAACAACAAATACTAAAAACAGAATAAAATAAATATTTTAGGGGGCTCCCACACAACAAACGTGTTTTTTTCGTCGTTTTTGCCTTGTGGTACGGAACCCTTCGTGTGCGAGCCCGACTCGCACCTGGCCAGTTTTTATTGGATTAGAAGAGATAAGACTAAGAATCACTTATTTGCTCAAAATATACGTTTATCAGATGTAAAAAAATGGTGGCTCATGCACACTTGCACAGTCCGTATTTTACCTGTTTCATCATAAGCGTACATCAGTCCAATGTTGGGCATAAGCCTCTCCTATTGCACGCCATTCAACTCGATTTTCTCGATTTTGAAAAATGCATGCAAATTAGTGTTACATTAATAATACCTACTTATGTACTTATTTTAATAAAATTTACAACTATGTACAGTCACGAGCACTAATATGTCAACACTTGGCAACTTTCAATTGCGAGTTTTTCGTGAAATAACGAATGCAACGTTGAAATACGACACTTTACGCAAACCTATGGGTTCGAAAATACTTTGTTCGTAATAACATAAAATTTAATTCAAAGCTGAATGAGAAAATCGTCTTTGAATAAAGCCAAGTGTATACATACTTAATATAGTTATGCTCGTGACTGTACTCATATAAATGCCAAGATTAACACTACGAAACTATAACATAATTATGCTGATCTTGGCTGTGAATTTCCGGGTTAACATTCTCCATCCTATTCGCATTTTAACATCCTGTAATCATACCCCAACATGAAAGGCTTTTCCATAATAAACTTTGAACGTTTTGTTATGTTTAGAGCAAGTTGCCGACTTCAAGTCAATAGCTTTAAGTTGCATACAGATTTGAACTTGCAACTTAGCCCCGAACAGATTATACTATGCTCCCACGACTCTTACATGCACACAGCATATGTGGTTATGGTTAATTATAACAACACCGCCATTTCCATTAAATTGAAGCTAGTAGGTAAATTTAATTAAAAACACCTACTGCTTCACTGCTTCGTACGTGTTTTTAATTTACAACATAATATTATAATATCACGCCTGTATACCTCATAGGGTAAAGAGGCGTGTAGTACACCAAACGTACTGTTCGGTACAGCCCGATTCAAACTAGGCGCCTCGGAACATGAGGTAAGTCGCTGCGCAGTAACAAATTCACGTGTCAGCGTAGGTGAGGGGTGAGGTACTGCGCAGCGAGTGGCGCACTTCAGAGCAATACAACAACACAACACACAATACAAAAACACAACAACAACAACATACAACACAATAAAACAACAACAATACACAATATTTGCAACCGAATAGCTCAGCACTTTTGCCTGCGTGCATTGCATTTCCATAAATGTATGTATCCATCGCAACTATGTATTACCAGTCAGTACGTGTTCGACTACCAATAACGTTATTGAAACCAAACCAGATCAAACCATCATAAAGCTAATTTAGCTTAGATTTACCATTTGATAATTATAACTAATATTAAATAGTCTTTAAATCATATTATTTCGTATCATTATAGCAGTGATCGTAAACCAACAAGCAAACTAGAACCAGTCCAATATAATACCAAATCAACCAAATATCAACCAACCCAAAAGTTAGTAGGCACTAAATTTTACACGTACACTGTCTTATAACTAAACGTACGGAATCGAGAATTATCGGATACGTTACCGCTGGAATCAATTTCTAATCATTGCCCGAGGCAGCAGAACTGTGACGCAAACGTCTTGTTGCCTACCGAAGGGCAAGGCAAATAAAGCGATATCTTCCTGAATTTACAACTGCAATTACATCCCTTTTACTTCAGTACGAGACCACCTAAATATCTCCGACCCCGCCTAATAAAAAGATTTGTGCGTGCAAGTCTTCGCACCAAAATTAAACACATAAATATAAAGAGAAAATCAATTTGTCCACTTTACGATTCTTTTCTCAATGTTTTTTACTACTTTACAGCTTTCTCTCTTCCTTAAATAAATCGTAAATCTATTTACATAACGACTGTCGTTAGGTTTATGAAGGCGGATCCGAATTATCCACTTGAGTTGCTTTTTATGTTGACATTTTTAAAGCGAGGACGACTCAATGAAGTTACTGATTGACTGATTGAGGGTGTTGTTTTATAAGAGGGATGACTGGGCAGCGTTCTTCAGTCTTTAAATCAGCAATTCGTTTGATTCATTTCATTTTCTTCTTCTTCTTCTCCATAGGTATGGAGAAGAAGACCATACTCTACGCTTTGGAATGGGCAACTAGCTTCATATTTTCTGACTGACCGACTTCTTGACAATTCAAAAGTGCCTGTAAATGGTTTAATTGAAATAAATGCTTTGAGTTTGAGTTTCAAATATCTGAACAATTAACAAAATGCACTTATCCTTAGCTACATTATCTAATACTTATAATTGAGGCAGTTTATGAGGCTAGTGCCTTATAAAGAGTCTATTTGCCTCTCAAAGCTTATGAGAGATAATTTTAACTGATAACAAAATGGATAGATGATGACAATAACGCAAATTATTTAGTAAGTTATAATTTTACTGACTGTGTGCAGGTATAACAAATCATCATCATCATCATCATCCTATAGCAGTCCACTGCTGGACATAGGCCTCCCCTATTGAGCGCCACAGCGCCCTGTCTTCAGCTTGACGCGTCCAGCGTCAAGCTGAACAGGTTTAACAAATATGATTGACGAACGTGATTGATAAAGTATTCTCTTCCATGATTTATTATTAAGAACTTATACAGGGGATGGCTTTAGTATTTAAATAGGTATATCTGTGAGGTTATAATGAAACATTAAATTCCCAAAACAACAATCTCTCAGCAGCAGATAATAACAGATAGTTAGACCCGTTTGCGCCACAAATTACTAAAGGCGTTTAGCGCTAAACGAATTTAATACATCTGTCTGTTTCTGTCAATCGTTTAAAGGTGACAGAGACAGAATTATGTTTTAATTATATTTAGCTTATCGAAGGTATTTGCATTTTTCGTTATCAGAAAAGTCGGACATGACGGGTAACCGAAATATTTGTCAAAACACTTAGTACAGACGTCTAATTATGCACTAAAGTTCACTAATTACAAAAATATCATTTGATTAGGCAGATGCAGTCAGATTACAACCCTCCAAAAATATTTTCATGTAAAATGTTGCCAAGACGAGATCACATATGGCTCGCACTGCCAAGAAGTTATCAGATCTCATGTAGAGCCAAGCTTCTAACTCTACACGCCCTAACTTCACAAACTCTACACCTTAGTCAAAATATGAGGCTTGGCCGTTTTGTTACTACAAGAACTAGTATAACAGAAGAGTAATGAACAGTGAATAAATTTTTCACCTTCCCGCCAATGTGATGGTGGTGAAAAAAATTAATAAACTGCTACAATTATTCCGGCAAAAATTGCCGGCCTTATGTACCTATTACCAGAATGTGTAGGAACAATGTTATCTTAGAGGAAGGTACCTCAAGGTACTTCCAGGTACCTCTGTATTTTAGATAATTTCGTTTTGGCCTTTCATACTGTCCACATAAAAATGATCTTTCTACACAATGTATTATGATATAAAAACAAAGATTAAACTACTTTTTGATCGTTATTATTTCCTCGAAACAGTTTCTTAAGCACAAATTGTAATGATAATAAAATAAAACAGATGCTGTTTCTAGTTGTTTCGGAGTCATCATCATCTGCATAGCCTTTTCCTAACTATGTTGGGGTCAGCTTCCAGTTTAACCGGATGCAGCTGAATACCAGTATTTGACATGGAGCGACTGCCTATCTGACCTCCATAACCAAGTTACTGGGTAATACGATACCCCTCGTAAGACTAGTTGTCCGACTTTCGGGCTTCTGACTACCCGTAACGACTGTCAAAAATCCACGAATGACAGCCGGGATCAACGGCTTAACGTGTTTTCCGAGGCACGGATTTTCGGACTAATAATGATAATAAATTATATGGATGGTTTTTAGTTGTTTTGGATATAATACCATCGTTCAATTAATCTACCCACCTCAATTCCCCCAATGAAATCAATTCGTCGACTTTAAAACAGCCTATATATCGTTAATTGTCATTCAAATCTAACCTTTATTTGTAGGCCCATACTGTGGCCTATACTGTGAAGGTTGTATAGTTTGCTATTGTAGTTAGCAAGACGATCCCGAGCTTAGAGGTTACGTGATGGGCTTAACACGGCAGGCTGTGCTGCAAAGCTGAGCTAATTCTGCGAAGTACTGAACATTTGGAGTGTATTTAGGAGATTAGCCTGTGAACGCCGATCTTTTGATGGGTTGGTTACTCTATACAAATAAACAAAATTAAATTGTCTGTTTTAAATGTCAAAATAACAGCTTTTTACTAAATGTATTTGAAAATACGACTAGCTTCTGCCCGCGACTTCGTCCGCATAGAATTTTTGATTTCCCGACACGAAATTCAATTTTGATATAGGTAATAAATCGAGAGGTTCACAAAATCTTAACACGAAAAATGACGTATTTGCACAACGCCATCTATGGGTAAATGGATAAAACGTCTGCACATAGCGTGACGTTGCAAAGATGTATTCGTTAATGTTTTAGCGGCATTTTCCGTTTTAGTAATTTTATAATATCTCCGAAACTATATGACCAATTGACATACTGTAAAAGGCAAATCTTATCTCTGTGATGTCCATGTGGTCATAAAATAATTTATTTTGATAAGGATTTATATTTAAAAAACATATTTTCATTCAAACGTATGTCTGTCGAAAATCTCTTTTTAAAAAATAAAAGAGATATTAAAAGGTAAAATATAAAAGATAGAAATAAGGTGCGTTTAACGCAGTGGACGGCCTAAGAGTGATGTCTGATGTACCGTGCAAATTGCCAAGTGGCACGTCCCCGTACCTACCTTTGTCACGTGGAACTACTATACAGGGTGGCTACGACATCGACGCGCAAATTGAAACCAAGAATTCAGCACATGATTCCTAACCCCCATATCGCAGAAAATTTTCGTTGGTTATCAAAAAAAATCTACTGTTTCTTAGAAAAATGCAAACATCATCTGCCTAGCCTTTTCCCAACTGTGTTGGGGTCGGCTTCCAGTCTAACCGGATGCAGCTGAATACCCGTATTTTACATGGAGCAACTGCCTATCTGACCTCCACAACCCAGTAACTGGGTAATACGATACCCCTTGGTAAGACTAGTTGTCAGACTTTCGGGCTTCTGACTAACCGTAACGACTGTCAAAGATCCACGAATGATAGCCGGGACCAACGGCTTAACGTGCTTTCCGAGGCACGGAGGGGTCACGGTATGTAAAGACGGTCACCCATCCACAGCCAACTGCGGCAAGCGTAGCTTAACCTGATCGATTGACCTGAGCGGCTGTTATTATTTATCCACGGGCCCCTCCATATAAAAGTGCAATACGAGGTCAAAATTCATGGAACAGATTTTTTTTTAAACCGGGTAAAATTTTCAAAGTAAGGGGGTTCAGAATCATATTATCCTTGGTTACAGGTTACGCGTCAATATCTCTGTGTATTTAGAATCTTTCGTACCTCAATGTTATTGTGTTGTTGTACAGACACCAGCACATCAAGTTACTACAATCTGTCAAATTTCTTTAATAGATTTTCAACTTTATCGCTACAGCATAAGGTTCAAGATTGATTGGGAAAATTTGACAGTTTCGGGTTGCTTGATGTGCTGGTGTCTGTACTTACACCCCAATAAATTTTCTATTAAACAATCTAGTGGTTTCCCTTAGGGCCTATCTCACTAGGACACCATGGTGGCGCAACCATGGTCGCACTGCCAAAAATGTATCGTTGGTTGCGCATCCTATTGGACGCTTGGTGAGATGCCACCATACAGCCTATGAGTGAGATTACCTTTAGGCTTATATCTCACTGGGACGCCATGGTGGCGCAACCATGGTTGCCCTGCCAGCAAAATATATAATACTAGCTGCGCCTCGCGGTTTCACCCGCGTAAATGTTGATCCCGTGAGAATATCGGGATATAAAGTAGCCTCTATGTTAATCCAGGGTGTCAGCTACCTGCTTACAAAATTTTATCAAAATTGGTCCAGCCGTTTGAGCGTAAAGAAGTAACAAACATATAAACACACACACACCCCCACTCACAAACTTTCGCTTTTATAATATTAGTGTGATACAGCTTTATGGTGGGTATCTCAACATAAAACTATATCACACTAGGCAGTGGCTATGGCAGTGCGACCATGGTTACGCCGCCATTGGTATCCTAGTGCCTTTAATGAGGCATAATATGGCACACTCCAAAATAGTACTAACAGTGGCCATAAGCCCTTATAAATTAATACGATTGATAGACCGCCGTTTAAATTATTATAGTACAATTAATTGCTTTATGTGATAGCCGAGAATTAGGTTTAATTTCCGTTCAAATTCGTCAAATGGTTTGGCTATTGAATAGAAATGTGAAAATCATTCAAAGCTTGTCGAAAGAGCTTTTCCTACGGTGTTACCGCTTACCTTAATAGAGTAAGCGGTAACACCGTAGCTTACTTTACCACCGTAGTGTACCTTTACCACTCGATATTTACTCTATTAAGGCGAAAGCGCCAGGGTAGCCCGCGAAATTCAATTTTTTTTAGGTTTTTTGCAATTTGCTGGTCAGTATTAAGTTGTACGTTGATTAAAATATGATTCGCGGTCGTAACAAATATACCATGTAATCCCCAAATGTCAAGATTTCATGAAATAGTCATTCTTGGGGATTACATGGTCTTAGAGAGTTGTGTTGATGACTTTAATGATTATAATTCTGTAAATACATATTTGTTACGACCGCGAATCATATTTTAATCAACGTACAACTTAATACTGACCAGCAAATTGCAAAAACCGTAAGAAAACTTGAATTTCGCGGGCCACTTTAGAGCTTCCCCCTTAAGGACCTTTACCACTCGATATCAAATTTACAAGGAAAAGTCTTATAATTTTCAATTACCAAGAAATCTTCATCTTTATGAGTGTCCACTAAGATTAACCTTCTATACTAATAATAAAGCTGAAGAGTTTGTTTGAACCCGCTAATTTCTAGAACAACCAGTTTGTTTTGAAAAAGTCTTTTTGCATTTTATAGCCCAATTCTTGAGGAAATCTATAGCTATGACCCATAGGAACCGAGCAAAAATAATAATAGTCTGAAAGAACGTTGGACGAAAACGAAGTAATACCGCGGGCACATGATGCGATATGATGGGGTTGGGTCGGGGTCGGTATACTTTGACGCGATTTTTTTTATGAAACCCGTATTGTTCCACTGCTGGCCAAAGGTCTCCCTTCCCCACAGTTTTACACTCTTCCTAGTAATCTTTGATGCGCATACGTCGAATAAATTCTTAACACTCACCCTTCTAATACATGTTGGGCTACAGATTATCACCCTGTTTTAGAAAACTTGAGCTAGTCCCTGATAAATAATGTATTTTTAGAGCTCTCTTCTTGTTAGTTGGCGATAATAATAATAAGACTAAGTATAACGTTTTCCCACTTAGTAGTGGGGGGACGTTATACTTAGCTTACAAAAATGGAAAGAATTAGTCGCCTTTATCGGATGTGTTCCAAAATACCCTGATTAGATAAAAGATAAAAATTATTGATGTTCTTACCAAAATAGAGCAACAAAAGTGGAGATAGTCTTGCGACATGTAAGGGAAGTGAAGTAAAGTTATGAAAGAATGCATTGATAAACCAGAGAAAACAAAAGCAACAACACAATATAAAAGACTAGCTGCTGCGACTTCATCCGCGTGAAATTTCCTAATATAATTCAATCATGATTCGAAAGACACGTGGCGCCATCTATTATCATAATAACGTTATTGTCGTTTTCCTCGGGAACAGCAATTTTTTACGGGATGAAAGGTACCCTATGTCCGTCTCTGTACACCTGACAACGTGTATGCAAAATTTCAGGATGATCAGTTCAGTGGTTTAGGCGTGAAAGGTAACAAACAAACAAACTTACTTTCGCATTTAATATTAGTTAGAATGGAAATATTGAGAGCTCACAGCGCTCTGAATTGGAGAAGAATCGCTAAAGATAAGACTCTGTGGAAGTTGCTAGTCTTTGGCAAAAGGCACACTGAATTAAGAGACATTATGTTAACTGAAAATACCGTAACGCAAAGATGTTCAGACTAAAAAGGTTTTATTATTATTATCTAAAGTGTTGACTTTTTTAAATAACAGATTAAATTGTTAGTACTACACTTTTTGAAATCGATTCAAACCCAAATCTGGCCACACCTAATTCCCTGTTTACACAAGCCACAGAAAACGAAGTCTTCTCTCCGATTCAAAAGCGTTCGTTTCATCCGCACTTCGTTCGAAGAGAAATGACATCGCTAGAAATAGAGAAATATATTCCTAAGACCAACCAAGCTGCTCAATGAGGGTGAAAAAGGAACATTTTCAAGTTTCACCTCGTTACCCGTGTGTTTCCCTGTTTTCTGCAGCTACGTGGAAACTGGATATTTTAAATTGTCTATTTAACTAACAACTAGATTCTAGATTTTGTATCTAACGTAAAAGTATTTTTTAGATTTTTATTTCTCCAGTCTCGTCTTAGGTAATGAGAGTCTTTTAATTATTATCTATTGCTACGTTTTCCCCGCAGTTACACGTTCAGCAATCTATTTTCATAAAGGTACTGACACATATGCCCCAAAAAAAAGCATGCTTAAAACTAGCAAGCTCACATTTTCAGCTGTTCACATTTGCGAGAAATAAGCATGCTATTAAGCATACTCTTGCTCAAAGCAAACAATTGGACACACATGCTATTTAAACACTGGCTCTCGGCCAAAATGAAAGCTTTGCAAGAAAATACAAATCAAAGCAATGGTTCCCTAAACTTACAAAAATATAGTAGTGTCAGTTTAGCATGCTCGGTAGCATGCTCGAAAATGAAACGACTGTTGATTTTTGAGCATACTCAAAATGAGCATTCTTTACTAGCAATGTTTCGACACACATGCTACTGAGTAGCAATTGCTCAATAATGGCATCTGTCCGTACCTTTACACACTTTCAGTCACAATCTGAAAGATTTTGAAGGAAATTGCTAATATCCATTAAGATGTTGCAAAAGGTCGGTTGGTGCCTCATTTAATTGAAAACATCTAATGGGTCTCTGTGACTTGGCTTCGGCCTATCGTACGCCTTCCAAAGGTCCCGATAAATGTCAAGAAACATAAAAAGTTTATTCAAAGAGTAATAATATAATTTTGCAAATTCAGTGATCCAAAGACTAAGCATCGCTTGTATGTTGTGGCTCTAGTGTTTGAAAAATTCGTCAGCTCAACACCGTAAAGTACGCAATGAATGTTATTGAATCGTCAAAATGAAAGGCATTGCCATTGTACCTGTGTTAGAGAATGAACCCGCTGATAAAAAGAAGACTATCGGTTTCAGTATTTTTGTCTCACGAAGCGACACGTGCTTTACTTGTGTTTACCAAGTGTACAAACACGTTGTGAATGCGTGCATGAGGACAAGTAACGTCAGCAAATAACACACACACACGCTTCCGACTTCGTCTTTTTCCCGGACGGTACCGACAGCTCCTGCGCTTACATTCACATTTACAGCGTCTTTGTACACACTTGGTTAACACAACTACAGCACGCGTTGCTCCGTAAGATACAAATATTATATAAGTTAATGCTTAACTTTTAAGTTACAAACGCGTTGCAAAATCCAACCAAAAAACTAACAAAGAGCAGCCATTTTTAAAATTAAGTAACTTTATTTTTAACTTCGCCAGAAGTAAGTTTACTAAACTCTAAACAAGGGGCTTTCGCCTTTCAAAAAACATAAGCTTACTTGCTAATCTTTCAGCCGGAAAAAGAACTTACTAAAATACGGGTTACCAAACATGTGGCCACCTTAGATCTAAATAAATACAAGCGGCAGAGTGGTTCAAATAAACTGAAGACCCAAGTGCGCACTTAAGGCGAAAACATCAGGTTAGCCCGAGTAATTTCTTACGTTGTATGCAATTTGCAGGTCAGTATCAGGGGGCCTAAAAAGGCCACTTTGACAGAATCATAAAAGGATAACATTATGAATCATAATATAGCGAAACCGTCCGTGTTTTTCTTTTTTTCGCTGCACTACGTAGGTATAATCAAAGAGATTGGGATTGGATTTCGATTAGATTGATTGGTATTTTAGCTCAGACAAAAAAAAATAACTGAAAAATCCTTCTCCAATGAGTTTTGACTATTATGATTCATAATGTTAATCTTTTATGACGCTGCCAAAGTGGCCTAAAATAATCATTCAACAGGGTAATATTTTAAGAACTTAGAAAGTTGTATTGATGATTTTTATGATAATAATCCTATAAATAAATATCTGTTACGGCCGCGAATCATACTTAGATCAACATATTTTATAACCTGATAAAACCTGAAAATTACAAAAAATGTGAATTTCGCAGGATACCCTGATGCTTTCGCCTTAAGTCCTTTATTTTATTCATGCAGTACTTAAATTATTATTTGACCTCTAACCAGTCAGCTAAGAGGCACTTAGGCAAACAATGTGCCTCTTCTAAGGTCAATTGCTTCTTAGAACTATTGTTAGGACAAGACAATATATATGTTGGAGTGAAGTGCTTTAAATTGTGTATGGGTTTGGGCCCTTACATTAATTTGTACAATACGATTTAAGGCTGGTTGTTTCAAATGGTTGGCTAACGTAACATATGTACGTCAAATAATAACGATTACGTACTCTTAACTATTTGACGTACGTCAAGGCCATAATTTTGAAATTGAAATTTGAAACAATGCTTTTTTTTTGTTTGACGATAGGTAGCGCCATTTTTGACGTATACGTGTGCGTCAAATGGACTTGGAAAAACCCGCCGCTAGTGTTTAGAGTTCCCACGGGGTAATTGCGTAACACACTAACAGTAGGAATGGCTTTCATTTCGACAGTTCACCAAATATCTTTGCGTTATTTACGTTGTTGAGCAGACACATTTTTCAAACATATGAAGGCAATATTCTTCAAAATAATTCAGATTGTGATAAATAGAGTGTTACGCAATGAGGGTGCAGGATTTTAAAATAATTAATATTTTTTTGCGCTCCCCACAATAAACAAATCATAGTTCTGGACGTCATAACATTAGCTGTGTGACAGTTCTGTTGATATAATGACTTTTTTTTGACGTTAGGTTCATTTGCAAAATAGGCCATATCATAGAGACAGCAGCAGCTCGCTAGCGAACTAAACACAGTTATACAGGGTTATTGGTAAAACATTAACAACCTCTTAAGAGGTCATTGTACTCATCATTATGAACAACTTTTACTATGGGACTTTGGTCCCATAGTAAAAGTCCAGTTGATTGTTTTTCCCTGAAATCGCGAAAAAAAAATCAAGTGTTCCCTACATTTTGACAAATACGAAAATAAATGTAGGGAACAGTTGCTTTTTTTCGCGATTTCAGGTTTGGTCCCATAGTAAAAGTTGTTCATAATGATGAGTACAATGACCTCTTAAGAGGTTGTTAATGTTTTACCAATAACCCTGTATAATATTCTAGCACTGTTACTGTTAGGTACTGACACGGAATAGATAATCTATTCCGTGGGTACTGAGCTATCCATTTAGGGAGAATTAATATTCCATGACAATTATGACACTGACAGGTCTAGAACGCGGTTTATATGTGCGGATCTCGTTCAGTTTTACATAATGAAATTCGCCCTAAGTAAGATGAGCAGTGGTGGCCAGTGGAAACGGCCGAGAATTACGTTTTTTTTTTTTTTTGAGTTGTAGGTCGTGAGTTAGAATCCAGGCAAGCGCCTAACTTTATGTAAATAATTTCATCACCATGACTCTCAAAACGGTGAAGGGAAACGTCGTGAGGAAACCATGCATGGCATGGCATGTCCTAGAAACATAAAATTTGAAGACATGTGACACCTACCAACCCGCACTGGGCCCGCGTAGTAGATTACAGCCCACTCCCTGTCGAGGACAGGAGGTCTGAGTCCCAGCAGTGGGAACATTATGGGCTGATATGTTTAAGGTGATCTATGTATAAAACTGAAAACTTCAGTATTAACAAGTAAAGTAAAAATGCTTTGATCAGTGCAGTTAGGTTACAGAAAACGTTGAGCCATTGGTCCCGGCTGTCATTCGTGGATCTTTGACAGTCGTTACGGGTAGTCCGAAGCCCGAAAATCTGACAACCAGTCTTACCAAGGGGTATCGTATTAAATAAATAAAGTCCTCCAGACCGTATTTCGGCCACGGCGGCCAATCTCAACGGAGACTAGCCTTCGGCGCGGGAGATATTATAGTGCACAAGTGTGCGCGCAGACACAGGTGCACTCCCTCTTCCCTCACTCTCATTGTCCGATGGGACTGCCCCGTTGGTCTCGTGGTCGCAAGCGCGACTGCTGAGCGTGGGGTCCCGGGTTCGATTCCCGGGTCGGGCAAAGTGTTATTGAGTTTTTCCATTAGGAATTTCTTAGTAGCAGCCCGGAGTTTGGAAGTTGGCGGTGTGATACCCCCGTGCCTCGGAAAGCACGTTAAGCCGTTGGTCCTGCGCCTGATCTCTCTCCGGTATCGTATTACCCTGTAACTGGATTGTGGAGGTCAGATAGGCAGTCGCTCTATGTAAAATCCTGGTATTCAGCTGCATCCGGTTGGACTGGAAGCCGACCCTAACATAGTTGGGAAAAGGCTAGGCAGATGATGAGAGTGAGTTAGGTTACAAAAAATCCTTACTAATCCACATAGATTACCTACATAATATCGCAAAGTTATCAAAGCAATATCCCACACAATCAGCTAACAACCTGGGACGTACAAGACTTGCTTCATCTAATTATGATTAGCTCAAAGCTGTATCAAATATAATTAATGTTAGTTAGTTTCATGGTTGCGTGTGTTAAGCTCCTAGTTTATGCCCCAAAGGCTTCAAATTTCTCGCTAAGAGTAAGGAGGCTGATTATTAATTATTCATTAACTAGGTAACAAATTTTACTGCATAGTCATAGTGTACTGTTGATTCGAAATGAATTTGTGTACGTAGGTACTGGGGTTTATTTATGAACGATGATTAATGATAAGTGAAATTTAAACGTCAAAAATGTATGGTTAAACAGTCGCCCCTTGCCCGTACCCCTTGGTAAGACTGGTTGTCAGACTTTAAAGGGCACACGTATCAAACCGGAAAGGGATCGGCACCGTATCAACTCGAGCCGTTCAGTATTCTTTGTATGAAACTCCCTACTCCAACGCACACTTTGGAATCATAACGTAATCGCCTCGCCTCGGGACAAGCTCACGAACCGCGGTGCGGTGCGTTACGGCTCGTCGTCCCCGCGTTTACGTCTCTCCGTACCCGAGCTTACATCTGTTCGTCCACCCTAGCCCTTTTCACCCCTCCGGCCTGCCTGCTGCACCATCAACCAGCGGCGCGACGGTCGGCAAGCCAGCGCGGCGTCGTCGCCTAACCGTAGCCGAGTCGACGTATCGGAGCTTCTGATCCGCTTTGGTTACGTGCTTACGTTAGGTTGACGCCTGTCTGACGGCGAGGCGAAAGGCGATAGGGTGCCGATCCCTTTCCGATTTGATACGTGTGCTATGACCTTAAGGCTTGTAATGACTGTCAAAGATCTACGAATGACAGCCGGGACCAACGGCTTAACGGGTTAGCGAGCTTTCCGAGGCGCGGAGGGGTCTCGGTATGTAAAGATGGTCATCCACCCACAGACCAACCGCGGCAAACGTAGCTTAACCTGATCGTTCGACCTGTGCGGCAGGTATTATTTAGCCACGGGCCTCTCTTTTGTATTGGTAATGATAACAAAATCCTGAAGCAACCAATTAAAATCACCATTGTATTATTTAGACAAATAATTTCTCACAATTTTCGAGCTTTTTAGGGTCTCGACCTAATAAGAGGGAACGTTTAGTATAATTATACCCTATTAGAATAATAAGGCCCTATACCTTAATAATATACCAAAGGTCGGAACATGGATCGTTGACCTATGATATTTTTTAAACATACCCACCCGTATCATTGACACATCCAATTTTACGGTATTAGAATTATAATAATAAACCCTTCAATACCGCTTTTATAGTTGAAATTTGTATAAGAATAGGGTCGAATGGAGGGAGAATTATCAGCTCTAGATATACGATGCAAATTGACACCTATTATCCGAAATAAATTGGAGGGACTTGCATCGCTATACGACCTTCGGCCTGTCATGGTGATTGTGCAATCCACGTCCAATTTAGAACGAGAATATGTTGAATTTATCAATTTATACCACGGGATATATAAATACTTAGAGTCGATTCCAAAAATATTTGTAGAAAATGGAAACAAACATTCTTACGCAATCTCTCACTAAAGGGAATTAGTAATAAATTCATCTGCATTTAGAAGGTTTCAACTTTATGTCTCGCCCCTTTTTCCCACAAATATTGTTTAAATAACATTCTTACATTGTAATTGAAACCATCGACGAAAATAACAACACAAACATAATTATGATGAATTTTAACTTAAAAATCCGTATTTATGTATTCAAATAAAATCAAAACACGCAATTTGTAAATGGCAGTTTCAGATCTAATTGTTTACATTTCCAGAATATACTTTCGGAACAGACCATACTCGATACATGTCGAAGGAAAATGAGGTATTTTCACCTGCTAAGTGACAGGCTGAACAATTTATACACAACAAACTTGCAGCAACTAATCGAGTTTTAGGAAAAGTTCGATTTTGTAGAGATACTTGTATGACAGTCTGTTACTAAAGCTATAGGTATGTGTCATATTTCTGGCTAGAAACCTATTTTACGCTGGTTGTTATCGTGCCTACTGGCTTCCATGCTTTCATTCTTCTATGACTATATCAATAAAGGAAAGAAAGAGAAAGAACACAAACAAGAAAAAACAACAATTTGGGGGAAAATACGCTTCACATCCACGCAAAACTGTCAGCATAATGCTATGACTTTATGCGAAACAAAGCCCGATAGACGTTGAAGGGGTTGGTAGATCGAAAATAGTTGTAGATACCTATAAATGATACTAGCCTTTTAGTTTAGGTACCTACTGTGAGGGTTTGATGAGCTCTTCGAAGAAATCAAATAAACGATTTCTTCACGTCTTTACATTTTCGCGACTAAACTAACACTGTTTTTTTTCTAAACAAAAAGCCTAATAAAATAATCATTTGCCACCCCTGTGACTAAAAATCTATCTACTGAAGAGAAAAGTGACTCTTAAGAAGAAATTGAGCAACTTATGGTGTCATAAACACGGTAAACACATACACACACCCCCACACACTTCACCCCACCTCCAGTCTATACCTACAT
This sequence comes from Oligia latruncula, assembly GCA_948474745.1. NCBI lineage: Eukaryota > Metazoa > Arthropoda > Insecta > Lepidoptera > Noctuidae > Oligia > Oligia latruncula. The sequence goes on along the minus strand of OX419691.1, from coordinate 5,942,847 downwards.
AGTAACCTCCACACAGGGTATATACTCTTTTTTATTTATTTTGAACTATAAACTTAGAGGATGTATTTCTATCCAGGTTATAAACTATCTGTGTGCCAAATCCGTCCAGCAGATTTTGCATGATTGAGTTAAGCTACGCTTGCCACTGTTGGTCTGTAGATGGGTGACCATCTTTAAATACCCCTCCGTGCTTCGGAAAGCACGTTAAACCGTTGTTGGTCCCGGATGTTATTCGTGGATCTTTTACAGTCGTTACGGGTAGGGGAAGGTGGGGCAGCTTCATACAGTTTTTCTATTTTGTCTCATAGATTATTCTCTGGTATCAATATCTGAATAGATTGAATAAGAACTAGTACTATAACTATCTGACTTTCTATCAAAAACATATAATTTGTTTAAATATACATCTGTGACTTTTTATAAAAGTTAAAAAAAAAAATCAGGAATGTATGAATGTGCCCCGCATGCGGGGTACTTTCATACAGGCTATGGGGCAGATTCATACATGTGAAAAAATACACAAATTAAGGAGTAAATATTTAATTATTTATCAAAATAAAAGTATCAAAACTCAACGTATTCGAAACCAAAAGCAATTAGACTCTGTGAGTAACTAATACCTAGAAAATAATCAAGTAATAAAGAAAAAAGTAAAAAAAGATAACTAAGTAAACAGAAAATAACTTAATATGTAGGTAGTTTTTCCTTTTATGGCACTGAAAGAAACTTAGTTAACCTAACAGTCTTTCTGATCAGTCAAATAAGTATATCTATGTCCTAGAATCAAGTAACATATCTTTGTTATGTATCTATTAGTAGGTAGGTAGTATGAATGTGCCCCTCTTATTACTGTATGAACCTGCCCCATTCAATGATTTTGAAAAACAAATATTCTTATAAAAAAACCAAACATATATATTATTATTTACGTATCAATTCACAAAATACATCCTATTATCTTTGAAATAAAATAGTATTGAATAATCTAGATAAAAACTTTCATCAAAATAAAGATGTTTAAAGTGAGGTTATAAAATTACTTATGCGTTGCCGAATCACGTTCCACGTCACCTCGTCGCGAGTTTCACACTGACTGCTGTCAAAATTCGTGAGCCAACGCACACGTAGGTAAGTCACGTGTACATGCTTAAATCGTTCAGTTAACGCGCGCCCAATAAAAGATGTCGCTAGTGTATGACGGTGCCCCGTGTATGAATCTGCCCCACTTCCCCCTATTCAGAAACCCGAAAGTCTAACAACCAGTCTAACCAAATGGTATCATACTAACCAGTAACTGGGTTGTGGAGGTCAGACCTAGGCAGTCGCTCCATGTAAAATACCTACTATCAATAGTTTGATAGTTTGTTCGTTTGATAAAACATTTAGTTATTCGCAACATGAATGGTTTATATTTCCGGTATCCATCAGTTTTCTGTTTTAGATAGATGTTAAAATGCTATCTAAATTGATCAGAAATATTTCACAGAATTGCCATTTACAAAACATCTACTACAGTTTTGGATATAACAAAAAAAAATATAAAAATCCTTTTTGTCAAAATATTTCCAGCTTAAAAACTATAAAATTAAAACAAATTGGTAATGATCTTATACATTAACAACTTCAAGATTCAACTATCAACAATCAAATCAACTATCAACAAATCAATCAAAAATAAAATGCCATTTTCGTGATTTCCGATAACTCTCGAAGGTTCGCGGGGACACGCGACCGCAGCACTTGGCCCAAATGAATTGCGTACAAAGCGCTGAATACTGGAGTAGTCATTTCGCGGAATGGCCGCCGGAATAATAAATACAGCTGTAATTGATCATGTTTTGTGTAAAATGTGATATTTGCATAAATGTTGCCTGATATTTACATTAATTGAGGCATGTACTACCCGTTAGGTAGGTACCAACTAGCATGTTTGTGGAAAATATGTTAGTTTATGCCAACCTTCTCCTTCCTACAAGGAAAAATTTTATACAAATGATCAAAGATTTTTTACTGTTTTAATCATAAATAATTTCACCAGAAAGCTAAATCATAGACATAATTCCTGACTTTCGAAAGGTAGGTATTACCCTAATAAATACACTTGAAAGCCAGGTTAATAATATCAGGAAATCCTACTGCGACATTTTCAGCTTTGACGCAAGACGAAGCTTAGCTGCTCCCATTCCTTACATTCCCTCAAAAATGTCTCACTGTTTGTTTAGAAAATAACATAAACTTAAAATGGTTTAGAATTATTTCGCTAACAATTTTAAAGCCATTATTTTAAGCGCCACAGCATAAATTACATCGCAAGGCCTTGCTAGCCTCTTATTCGCAGCGCAACGTGGTTGGATTCCAGTCCAAAACTCTCATACAAAATGTATGCAAAGGCCAAGGAATCCCAACACATGTGTACGAATTGTTGAGTAGAAATAACAATAAACATATTATGAAAACCTTTATTGTTTGAGGGTTTTGTTTTGTAAAACAAAGGCCACTTTCTGTATTATATTAAATGGTGGCCTGTGGCCTCGAGTTAAGCGAGGCAGCGGGGAAGTGTTTACGTTTATAGAAATATAATGACTTCCTATTATGAATACCATACGTGTTTGAATCAACACAGTCTCGTTGTTATTTTCGGTTGACGTCTAGTTTATGGCCTGACTTTAGTCTTGATATAATATGTATGTCGGCAGACACATTGATTAGCAGCTGTGAGAGACGGCGACTAGATGGCGCTAGTGGAACGTGCACAAGACGCAAATCATTCACTCTATCGATCATTTGGCCTAAAGGACTTGGTATCCAATCCAGTAAAATATTGTAACGGTTTCCCCCCCACTAGCGATCGCCTTTATAAGGAGCTGCGCTGTTTGATCGGTACGCATTTCCAACGGTTGCGTCGTGGTGCACGGACCACTGTCTCTCGACAGTCAGTACTGCCCGATTATTGGATGTGGAACGCTGTCTCTGACAATTAGTACTATCCTTATTGCGGTGGGTGCATGGACCACTGTCCCTGACAGTCAGTACTGCCCTATGTGACCGCCTTTTGCCGTTATTAGTTTTACTATTTCATTTCTGTATTTTCTAGATTTAAGATAACTGATTGTTCAATTGAATAAACTTGTGTTTTACTTCTGATGTCTGGGCCAATCCGACATCAGAAGTGGGATCGGATTGTCCGCCCACCTCTGGCACTTCATTATCACAAAATGGCCAGAAAAATATTCCGCTACCCTCAAATAATTTAGAAGCATTTCTTTCATAATTAACTGATGCTCTACTACCCGGTCCAATGCGCCACCACAACCATTCACAGTGTTGGTACCATTTGATCCTGATTACCCCAATTCATACGTAGAGGGCTGTCAGACACCATAATTAAAAGCAAAAATTTGAAAGGTGTCAATTTAATCATGACGCTGACCTTGCCTTCGAGGCGGCGCAGCCACATTACTGATCAAGATGCCTCTCAGTCATTATCAATGGGAAGATATACGGGAGACTTTGAAAGCTCAGTTCTCTCGCCCTTTGGCTTACGCAATGCCTCTTCCATTTTTCTATTAATATTGCTTTAAAGCCGATGAATGATGAAAAGATTTTTAGTTTTCATGGATGTACTGTACATGTACTTTCAATTTCAAAAGATATTCATGAAGGGCTTAACCGTTTAGACAAATTACTTAAAACTCTGCCCAATGCAGGATTCTCGTTTAATTTAAATAAGTGTTCAGTTTCTGAATGTCCAAACCTAGTTCCAGCTGGGGAGATTAATGCAAATTAAAAAAAAAAATGTGATTGACCCTTCCTTGCCCATTGAAATCCATACCGATGCAAGTACTCGTAGTGAGGGATATAGTGCAATTCTTATCCAAAAAAACATAATGATACCCTTCATGTAGTAGCGTATTATAGTAGGAAGACCATAGATGCAGAGACACGATATCACTCTTAGGAACTGGAGATGGATGGCTCATGCAGATTTCTTGTCTCGCGATTTGTCAAACACAAATTATTCTGAACCCCGTAAAATAAATTATCTTGAATTAGATAAAGGTTGGTTAATTATAGAACAAGAACGCAATTCGTAACTTTCTGAAATAATATCAAAATTCCGTAATAATCATTTACCTGAAGACATATTGCGTACGTATGTAGATATGATTTAAGACAAGGAATATTTTAGAGGAAGATTAATTGTTGTGAGGTATGTAAAACTTTTAAAGGCCCTTCAGGTGCATAGCAAATGCAATGCATTCAATTCGTTTGGCACACAATTCATTTAGATCAAACTTTCGGGAAAAATGATAGAAAAGAATATTGCTTAGTTTTAATAGACGCCTTTACAAAGTTTGTACTGCTTGAAAATACTCCGGCCTTAAGTTCTTCACACGCTGTAAGAGCAATTAAAAATCCTGTAAACTTATTTGGTGCTCTGAAGCACATTTGATTATCGCAGGTAAAGGACGTTGTTATAACTGCGCATTATCGCAGGTAAAGGACGTGGTTAAGACTGCAGTGAGTTGAACAATTTTGTAATGATAATAGAATAGAGCTCCATTTAATAGCAACTGCTTCTAGTAGAGCTAACAGACAGGTTGAGAAAGTCATGTAAAGAATATTCTTCCAATATTGCCTGGAAGGATGAACTAGGAGAGATTCAACTTGCTCTTAATAATACACGTTCCAGGACCACAGGTTTTACGCCTATGGAACTGATGTTTGGCATCAAAGGTTCCTCAGTTAATCTAGCTAAAATAACTCCTAGTTCTTTTGAACCAACTGTAATTAATGTTGAAACGGCTCGTTCATCTGCATAAAAAAAAAAAAAAAAAAAAATTCAAAGAGTGGCTAACGCTGACACTATCATCTGCCTGGCCTTTTCCCGACTGTGTTGGGGTTGGCTTCCGGTCTGGTCGGGTGCGGCTGGGTGCCGGTGTTTTGCGTGGGGCGGCGGCCTGTCTGGCCCCCGCGCCCCGGTTGCTGGGTGGTGCGGTGCCCCTTGGTGGGACTGGTTGTCGGATTTTCGGGCTTCGGGCGCCCCGTGGCGGCTGTCGGGGATCCGCGGGTGGCGGCTGGGGCCGGCCGCGGCGGGCGTGGCTTGGCCTGGTCGGTTGGCCCGTGCGGCTGTTGTTTCCTTGACCACGGGCCCCTCTAACGCTGACACTATGTTCTATGGGTTTGGCTTCCGCACTTAGTCCTTCAAATGGACCATTGTGCCTGGGCCGTGGTGGTCGTCGGTGGTTGTTCCAGCCAGCCCACCTCCCTCCGGAGGCTGATTGGCTCTCCTGGTCTGTTGAGAGCTTCTGTGTGCGGTCTGGGTGTCCCGAAGGTTTCTGACCTTGCCTGGGTGAGACCTCTGCTCTCAAGGAGCACATGTGCGGTGGTTTCATCGGCCTCCATGCGAGCCCTGCACAGGGGACTGTCCGTTGTGCCTGTTTTGTTAAAGTGTTTTATCGGCGAGCGGTGTCTCGTGGTGGTCCCCGTCGCCGGGCGCGGGCCTTTCCTGTCCAGTCGTGGTGAGCGCCTGGTTAGCCTGCCATCCAATGACGGCGTAGCTTCTTTGGACTGCCTGCAGCCTGGTGACGATATCTACGAGCTTTCTGCTTGTGTGTGGGTGTGCTTCTGTAGCCACCTGCGTAGTTGGTTGAAGGGGATGGGCACGATAGGTGCCGGACCACAAACTGATATACTGGATGCCCTTCTGGGCAGCTCGTCAGCTGAGTCGTTGCCTAGTGATCCACTGTGTCCTTTTATTCATTGTAGTGTCACTGTATTGCGGTTTGATACAGTTACCCGTTCCAGCACATTGTGACATTCTAGTAAACGCTGACACTGTACGGTTTAATAAGGGAAAAGCCCGGATTAAACCTTTTGCAGTTGGTTAATTAGTTTTTGTAAAATGCGAGGAACGACACCAAAGAAAATTAGATGAAAAAAAATAATAAGGGACCTTTCAAAATGACTAGTTTTTTTTAGATAACGATCGTTATTAATGTCTCTATAGGTTTACAAGTACGCACATGTAAATTTGAGAGAAGTACCTAGAGGTCAACAAAGTTTTCTTGAAATTTCTGAAAAATTATGAGTCTGATGACAATGAACGGTGATAATGGATAATGTATCTAGTAATATAAATGATGATTTACATAATGCTGTTTCAGGCGAATTAGTGGAAAACTCTTTGCCATATTTAGGAGATCATAGTTCTCAAAACTTAAATGTCAGTCGAGTCTCAGAATCCGAAGAAACATTATCTATTGGTTCACAAACAGCAACTATTAATTCTGAAGATACTTTATCTATCGATTCTGAGGCGACTGTATCCTGTGATTCAGTTCTGTATAGCCCAGTACCGGAACAAGGTTCCTTGCTGGATGACTAAATTAGTTTACACTGTAGGGGTTGCAAGAATTGTAACCTAGCCCAGTTGTAGCTGAAGGGGTTTCACCTGCTTTTGTGGGTTGATAACCTAGTCCAGCGCTTTGTGAGCTGAAGGGATATCATCCATGGGATGATTATCTAGACCAGCAAATATGTACTGTAGGGGTTGCAAGAGTATTGTGACCTAGTCCAGTGAGCTGCAGGGATTTCATCCATGGGATGATTATCTAGACCAGCAAATATGTACTGTAGGGGTTACAAGAGTATTGTGACCTAGTCCAGTGAGCTGCAGGGATCTCATCCATGGGATGATTATCTAGACCAGCAAATGTGTACTGTAGGGGTTACAAGAGTATTGTGACCTAGTCCAGTGAGCTGCAGGGATCTCATCCATGGGATGATTATCTAGACCAGCAAATATGTACTGTAGGGGTTATAAGAGTTGTGACCTAGTCCAGTTGTAGCTGCAGGAATCTCACCTGCTTTAGTGGGTGACGATTTAGACCAGCATGTTTGAACTGTAGGGGTTTTCTATTGTAAAGAAATACCTAGACCAGTGATATTTGCTAATTTGATATGTAACGATGATGACGATGTGAATTGATGACGAATGAATGCACTCGAGAACGAGTGATTTATCAGGATGGCCGTGTCGGCAGACACATTGATTAGCAGCTGTGAGAGACGGCGACTAGATGGCGCTAGTGGAACGTGCACCAGACGCAAATCATTCACTCTATCGATCATTTGGCCTAAAGGACTTGGTATCCAATCCAGTAAAATATTGTAACGGTTTCCCCCCCACTAGCGATCGCCTTTATAAGGAGCTGCGCTGTTTGATCGGTACGCATTTCCAACGGTTGCGTCGTGGTGCACGGACCACTGTCTCTCGACAGTCAGTACTGCCCGATTATTGGATGTGGAACGCTGTCTCTGACAATTAGTACTATCCTTATTGCGGTGGGTGCATGGACCACTGTCCCTGACAGTCAGTACTGCCCTATGTGACCGCCTTTTGCCGTTATTAGTTTTACTATTTCATTTCTGTATTTTCTAGATTTAAGATAACTGATTGTTCAATTGAATAAACTTGTGTTTTACTTCTGATGTCTGGGCCAATCCGACATGTACAATTTTAAGTGTTTGTTAATTATTTTGTGTTAACTCAAACATATATTTTAACATAATATTTACAGGCCGTTTTGATTGTCAAGGACTCATTTCAGAATATTGTTGTATTATATTATTTACAATCATACATCAATATGCTTTGTTTTATTCATTTAGACAGGTAAAAATAACAAAATTAAATTCTAACATAACTAAAACTATACAGAAACTAGAAAATAGCGTCGAAAAACTCATCCGCATCGCTGTCGACTGGTAATGTACCCAAGAGGCTGGAATATGGAATATGCTTTGTACGTTCAAAATCTAGTCGCAATCTCATCTCAGCGACAATCAATGTCAAAAACTTGTCAAAAATGTAGGGAAATCAGAGGTATTTTTGACAGATTTAGACTGAGATCAGATTGTGAACATTCTTAATATTACGAGAATTGCCCCTTTGAACATCATCATCATCATCATTTCAGCCGAAAGACGTCCACTGCTGGACATAGGCCTCCCCCAAGCACTTCCACTTCGACCGGTTCTGTGCTTCTCGCATCCAACGGGTTCCTGCGGCTTTCACAAGGTCGTCGGTCCACCTTGTGGGAGGCCTTCCAACGCTACGTCTGCCGGTACGCGGTCGCCACTCCAGAACCTTTCGGCCCCATCGGCCATCTGTTCTACGAGCAATGTGCCCTGCCCACTGCCACTTAAGTTTGGCAATTCTTCGGGCTATGTCGGTTACCTTGGTTCTCCTGCGGATCTCCTCATTCCTGATTCGATCACGCAGGGAAACTCCAAGCATAGCCCTCTCCATTGCCCTTTGGGTGACTTTTAGCCTTCTTATAAGGCCCATTGTGAGCGACCACATTTCAGTGCCATAAGTCATCACTGGCAACACGCACTGGTCAAAGACTTTCGTCTTGAGACACTGCGGTATGTGGGACGAGAAGATATAGCGAATTACGGCCGAGTTGCTGAAGGCCGGCGGAAAACCCCCTTTGAACACTTAGATGAATTTTATTGAGCTGTAAGTTTTCATGGTGAGATTTTGGGCGATGGAGGTCTAGTCTTAAAAAGTAGGTATCGCTTCATCCGCTGTTAGCCTTTAGCATTTAACTCGCCTTTCCTAATCCCTAAACTAAGATACATTAGGCATTCAGTTATGTAGGGTCTCTATGTAATTACCTAAACTGCGGATCACGATGTTACATACCATTAATTAACTTCAATTAAAATAATGCTATTACTGAAAGACAATTAAAACTAATGGGTCATTTTCTGAAAGATTATTACTAATGCTTCAGCCTGAAAAGTTAGACTTTATAAATTCACTTTTGTAGGTATTTGTCCTGAAAAACGAAAATAGATGTTTCACCTTGGCTCGATTTCAATGTAATAAAAGAAATCTCTTAAAAACAAAAACGTAGATTAAGCCCTCGTACTCACAAGCGATTTCTGAACGTGGCGATTTTTTTTGAGCACTTGGTCTTTAACGCAGTTCTCAGCGCCGAAAGTTGAAACCCAACATTGTTTTTTTTTTTTGACGTACTTGGATGAACTCTGTTGGATTCTCATAACCAATATTCAGTGCAATCGCGTACTGAATATTCAACTCAGAGCGTTGAGACAGGCGATTTTTTAAAGCGACGAAAATCGCGTTAAAAAATCACCCGAACGAACCTAAAGTAAATCATTTCGCTATTCTTAGCCTCATTTCACATCGAATCTTTGTTTTCAAGCATTATTATGTTGTAGATACAGTCAACAAAAAAAAATAGGTATGCGGGACCGTCGAGTATAGTTTGAGGTTTGGTAGGAAACCGATGGATGTTGTCGACTGAAATTAAATTTGATGAAATGGGCTATTTGTTTTCTATTAATAAAATAAAATTTTATTCGGGAACATCCATTGGTTTCTAGCTAAAGTTCAACTGTATTCGACGACCGGTATATGATACTTGTCTCCTTTGTTGACTGTACATATCAATATACTTAGGTAGGGTACTAAAAGTTTTATAAGTAGGTCTTTCTTCTCGAAGTAATTTCTTTTGAATAAAATAAATTGAGTGAGATCTATAAGGTCACTTTTGCTATTATCGTAGGCAAGGGCATGAAATCGAACAGTCTTGTTAGAGTGAGGCTACACGAGCGTAATAAACATTCACGTGGTACAAAGTGAGTTTCCAAGAACACGTTACATAATAATATGGTTTTGAGGTTCACCGCGCTTGAAGTAAAATTAATTCCTGGAAAATTAGAAAATTGATTCAAACGTGATTCCGCAACTAATTTTGAGCGACCCACATTAGGCACTCCTGTCTGACCTGAACCTTACTAGTTTTAACACTTTTATTTAGAAAATAACTTAATTGTAGTAGTAAGCGTTTCGATCAATTTAATTACAAAGTAAGTTTTGAACTTTTAGATTGTGTATGATTTTGCGGTCACAAGGGTATACTTACTTTAATCGAGGCTTTTAACCATTAAACAAAAGATTCATACACATTAAAAAGTCAAAAAATACTGGCACGAGGCACAGACTTATAATTATGTAGGTGGACGATAAGCTGACTATTTAATTATAATTACTCTAGTTTTTCTCCGTGACTTCGCCCGCTTTGCGACTCGCAAGGTAAAAATGAAACGGTTTGCCGTTGGATCACAATCTACAGGATGGCGTAGTTTTTCACAAAAACTTAATGGCAAAGGAAACATTTCATGTGATAAATAAATAAATAAAAAAAAAATAGTAGACCGTTGATATACCTAAACAATTAAGTAGATATACCTACTAAAATTAAATTGCGTAAAAAATATCCACTCTATCTAATATTAATTTACAGAAACAAGAACGTGTCCATGCAGACAGTAAAAGGAAACGCCAGGCGATGGTATCAACAACTTAACACAAATTATATGATAATATTTTTTATCCAAATAAGTACTTATCACTCCAGTTCCACCACTACCACCAGTTATACCAATCACCACTTATCTGATCAATTAACTAAAAATGGCAACATCTGTACTACCGTGACCGGTCTTGGGTCAACATCATCATCTGCATAGCCTTTTCCCAACTATGTTCGGCTTCCAGTCTAACCGGATGTAACTAAATACCAGTATTTTACACTGAGCGACTGCCTACCTGCCCCCCACAACTTAGTTACTGGGTAATACGATACCCCTTGGTAAGGCTGGTTGTCAGACTTTCGGGATTCAGACTACCTGTAACGACTGTCAAAGGTCAGCCAGGACCAACGGATTACTAATGAGCCAACACACTCGCCACCATCAGCGAGTCTTTTGAGTGAGCATGACATGCTCTCAACTGCCATGATCTTTTGAGTTAGCATGACATGCTCTCAACTGCCATGATCTTTTGAGTGAGCATGACATGCTCTCAACTGCCATGATCTTTTGAGTGAGCATGACATGCTCTCAACTGCCATGATCTTTTGAGTGAGCATGACATGCTCTCAACTGCCATGATCTTTTGAGTGAGCATGACATGCTCTCAACTGCCATGATCTTTCGGGCAATATGGTGTTATGGTACTCACATTACAAAATCGGAAAATGCTTAATACTGAAATAAAATATTGTTTTCTTCACTTTATTTTTTGCCTGACTTAGCCCTTCTAATAAGATTTTCGCTCGAACGACTAGTCTCTCACTATACAAGGTGTTGATTTGCATCCTAGTCAAATTCAAGGACGTAATTATGCTAATGATTCTAGACTCAAATCAACAATAAAATGGGTAGGTTTTTTTTTTTTTCTTATTTACCGAAATCCGTAAGTGTGAACCAGCCGTATTTAAACGCGGCCCGTCTGTTACTAGCCCTATAACCGCGCTTTCACACACACAAACGCCTTTTACTTTACTAAGTACTAAAATACTAAAGTACTAAAATGTCTTTTATGACAACCTCCTGAAATTTGACGAGGATGCAAATCAACACCTTGTATATAATCAGAACCTAGTAATTCGGTGTAGATATTTTCAACTTCTCGCATCCAACGGATTCCTGCGGCCTTGACCAGGTCATCGGTCCATCTTATTGAAGGCCTTCCAACGATACGTCTTTTGGTACGCCGACGCTGGATGATAGAAGCACAGAACCGGTCAAAGTGGCGGTGCTTGGAGGAGGCCTGTATATCCAGCAGTGGACGTCTTTCGGCTGAAATGATGATGATGATGATGATTTTCAAGTTAGTTGTATTCGAGTGAATTGAACCTTCAAACACGCTCAGTAAGATAATAGCACCAACCATGTCACATATTTTTATCAATTCTAAGATATGCATATTTTATTGCACATATAAAATGGGCATCTGCTGGTTTACGTACAAAACAAGGGGATACACCAGCTATCTACATTTTATAGCGGAATAAAAATACTTTTGTGATGGTTTGTACGGAAAATTGACATTTTTTATCAGGAACTTTGATATACTGCTTGTTATGGTTTGTCTGTTGAGATATGAGGTTGAGGTATGAAAAGGTTAAGGGAGGAATGAATTTTCATTAATTTAACAAACGGGAGTTTGCTGCCCAAGTTATTTATTTATATATATATGACGGAGAAGGTACATCTATCTCTCGTTATCATCAGCCATATTTTAATTACTGTGGGCGTACCTACTATGGGTTGGGTAGTGTTGGTTATTACGCAATAGAAAACCGTTTGCAGCTCAAATCAGATTATAAATTTACGAAGAAGTCGAGTCAAAAAAAAATCCAATCGAGAAATCGAGATCAAGAGCGGGACCATTAAGCAATAAAAAAAAAAACCCGCTAGCATATCACACACTGTACACGACACATGTCGTCCGTACGACAAATATGTTAAAAATACATTTAACACTACAAAACATACAATGGGCAGCCTCCTCGCTATCTGCGATCTCTTCCAGACAACCTTGGAATGGACAGTGATCAAAGTTCGTCGACTTTTTCTGTACTTTTGTCCCCAAATATATATATGAGGGAGGTAGGGAATCATGTTCGGTTCTGCTCCACAAGAAACGAACTTGACCCCTACCTAATATTTATATTTCAGTGTAAAATAATTCCTTTTCTGTCATTTAAAACAACACAAATAAAAATACCAACCTACTAAACTGTCAATGTAAAAACCTGGTCCGCACACAACTTCGATCTTCCGTTTACATAACAAGGTCACCCAATACAGGCATTTTCTCCGGCATCTGAGTATTTCTCAATAATACCTCGTAACAATACAATGGGGGGCAAATCCGGAACTAATACCCCAGTTGTTATTAGCTGTCAACTTGTCTACCAGCTAGAGACTTTACTTCTAATAAATCTTGGTACACAATTTTCCCCACATTTTCTACCAAATGTTGGTTATAATGAGAAGTTATTTTTTATTTATTGGATTTTGTTTGGGGTTATTAGAAGATGGTATTTATTTTCTAATGAGGATTTAGCCTGCCTTTTTAAAAATCCATAAGTCGATTTAAAATTTCGGGGCTCCTGGCTTAATAATAGCATTCTATAATTTTCATTCAAAGAACGGTTTTTATTGTCTTGCAATTGACTTCACAGTCAGAAGATTGATATTTGAAAGTGCATGCTCGGTTTTGTTTAATAAATAAATTGGTGCTGCGTCACTATCGCAACCTTTTGCTAAACATAGTGTGACTTCCAGTAGTTCTAGTGAAACTTAGCGGGCAAAGGTTACATGTGAGTCATAAGTTATGCGACAGTGTAGCGTGTGAAGCCTGCGGTGCACGAGCTTTGGGGTGAAAAGTGCCTTCTCTTTGTTGTAAAGCGTTAGCTATAAAAGTACTTCAGTAGGTAGGAATTCCATTAAATGACAACAATATTTTAGGATTGATCCTTACCTACCTACTTACTTCTAAAACTACTGTGTAGTAATAATATAAAAAAAAAATTGGGAATGGTATCTCGCAGTTCAACCTAGGAGGTTGTCGTCTGATTAACCGGACTTGCCTGTGGTTGCCTCAATAAATTAAGGCCTCCAGCCACTGCTTAAAAAACTTACAAACTAAGCGACTACACGCTAAGGGGTACGAACTTCGGCTTAGGGCGTCGCTGGGAGAGGGCAGCAATTAAGGGACAGGCTGGATCGGAATTAAATAATAATAGTAATACAGGTTGTAAAAATTCATACAAAATATCAATTGTCGATGGTGACACTATAAGGCCCCGTTCACTCGGCAACGGGCAGTTGCCAAATATTTCTATTCTGTGCTTGTGAATAAAGACCTATTTTTTGTTTTTATTTTTCTTAAGATGTATGCACGTGTTTATGTGACAATTAACCTATTTTTCTTTTTTAGTATGATCAGTAGGTACCTACGATATTTGACCGTATAATTTTGAGATACCACGAAAGTTCCATACTGCATTTGTTTTCAGGTACCATACAGATTCATCATCTGCCTAGCCTTTTCCCAACTATGTTAGGGTCGGCTTCCAGTCTAACCGGATGCAGCTGAATACCAGTATTTTACATGGAGCGACTGCCTATCTGACCTCCACAACCCAGTTACTGGGTAATGTTACCCCTTGGTAAGACTTTTTGTCAGACTTTCGGGCTTCCGACTACCCGTAACGACTGTCAAAGATCCACGAATGACAGCCGGGACCAACGGCTTAACGTCGCATACAGATTATACCTTTAAAAGTTTTTTTTTTTGCTAAAACGCTATGAAGCTGCCGTCGTTTCAGTTTAACCATGCTGCTGACTATTGATATTTTACACGACGCGACCGATTTAATCTCTCCGACGTTACCAGTGAGTTATGTCGAGTGGCTGAAATATTTATTTTAATTTCAGGATAGGCACAAAAAAAAATTGTCTGTTAATAAGAATAATATTATTACTGGTTATGTCTTTATACTCCTTAGTTTGTTTAATATGGCATTTTTGTCCGTATAATGTCTGAAATGATTACTTGGTCTATTCTATTCAGCAAGAGAAAATGCCCCTTCAATGAGACTTTTCATAAAAATTAACCTTCCATTTCGTCAATCAATATAAATAATTATTATAATAATAATAAACCATTTTTTTTTTTTGTAGACTTTCATTATTCGTTTCGCTCATTCATTCAACATTCAGTCACGACCATGGACGTAATATATATATATATTACGTCCATGGTCACGACTAGAGAAAAATATTCGATTTGACAATTTTGACAAGTGCTCGGAACTGACGTCCCAGTGCTGCCATCAAGTGAACGTCATTTCGGAAAACTCCTATGTTTTTTCGCCGCTATTTGGTCCCGGATTTCTAATTTAAAATGAAAACATTCGAAAGCTCTAATTCCACTTTCAAATTCCCAAACAAACCGTCATTTTTTTCTGTGCCAAGGCCCACAATATTTCTAAACATACTCAGAAGAGCGATAGACGTTGTTTGTAGTTCTAGTTTCCATAACATTTTATAGTGCCTGCAGCGTATGTACCAAAGTTTTTTCAATCAATTCAGACGACCCACTTGATATTCAGATGGTTATTGAGTGTGGTGAACTTTTCCGGTGCGCAGGATCGGGAGATAGGTGGCCCACTAACTTTAGCTTTGAAATCTTTACCGGGCTTTTTATATGATCACTTATACAGGGCGAGGTGGGAAGACTTGATAGTTATCGAACGGTTTATCGGTACTGTAGAGGCTTGTTATGTATGCCAACCTCAAAGTAGCACTGGCTACTAATATTGTTTATTGAGTGTAGATAAAAAAAGTTAAGACGTTATGTCAGAGACGAGACACTCTCTCAGAGACAAATTTAAAGAGATTAATGTAATGACTATGCCTTCTCAGTACATTTATGAAAATCTTTTATATGCCCATAAAAATATAAAATTGTTTAAAAAATACAGTGATATCCATAATATAAATACTAGAAACAAACACAAATATGTTGTACCTACAACCAGGCTCAAGAAAATAGGTGGCTCGTTCAGATGCCAATGTATACGCTTTTACAATAAACTACCAAGCCACGTTCAAGATCTAAGCCTTAATAAATTCAAATCTTTCATTAAACGTAAGTTGTGCCAGAAAGCCTTTTATACCGTTAAAGATTATATTGAGGACAAAAAGGCTTGGGATTGAGCTGCTTCCAATTTCTGCATTTTGAATGATTTTTTTCTTTTTTATATACACATTGACATTGATGATTTTTTTTTAAACAATGACATTTGCTTACTTTGTAAAGTATTATATTATTTTTTCATTGTGAATGTGAAGACGATGTGGGTCCTTTTACATATATATATATTTTTTTATTATTCTCTCTGTTCTGTTTTTTTTTTCATGGTCTGGCAGTTTGAGTTATTTATGTGGCCTACCCAAATGTCCTTTCTTTGGTATTGTTCGTCGAATCGTTGAGCTCCTTAAGTCTTGAGTTGAGCTGCACGATTTTTGACAAATGCGTGCACTGACTGGACAGGTCCTCTCAATCTGTGTGGTTCTTTCCTCAAAAGACCACCTCAGACATCGATCTACATGGTCTTCATATAACCTGACCAAGATTATGTCTGGACTTTAAAAGAGACTGTGACCTCTGAGTTTGTTTCGGCCTTTCTTCTCAGAGTAGTCAGATAGGAAACGCCGACTTCATCTAGTCTTAAAAAAACATGATTGACGTGTAAAAGTGTTTGTACAAACCTACTTACAAAAATAAAAATCATTTCATTTCAAATCATTTCATTTCATTTCATTTCAGAGAGATATAATATGACGGTTGAATAGAAAAGAAGTAATTTTTATAATATAAATGTTTAGTAAGATTATCTAAACAATATAGAGTTAAAACGAATAAACTCTTTTATTAAATGTGAAGCCCCTCAAGTTTCACAGTACCTACCTATACCTACTATTCGTTACAATTTGCGATTTTGTCGTGAATTTTATATCAGCGCACTATTTGTTTCAAGTTGGAGGATGTTAGTTTTGGATTTATTGATATTTTTTTATTTTTATAAATTTCTTTCTCTTTCTTTTTTATAAATGTCATTGACAATACAACATTATTTTGCAGTGCTCACCCACACGCTTGTAGAAATAGTACCTACTTATTTTGTAAAACTGTATTTTTAACGTGTTCTACAATCCTTTGTCTTGAGTAAATAAATAAATACATTTTTAGTATATGCGAAACCCGAAACACGTGTCTAGTATTTTTATGTAAAGCTGTATCATGAAAAATCACAAAGTTATAAGCTAGCTAAGTTACCTGTTTGTCCGTACAAAAACATGCTCACCCGCGCCGCTCGCGCCAGTCCGTCCTGCGCTCATTAATAATAGTACCTAGGTACCTAACCGTTCAGCGCGGAGATTGCATAACCTACTTAGTGTTGCTCGGTGTCTAACTTTTAACCTTTTTTAAATATTTTTGGGACAAAATTTACCTACCTATTCTGAATAAACTATATTCAGGTTTCGCATATACTAAAAATAACGTTGTTTATATATTTTTTTTCCATAATTTCAACTTACTCGGGCATGTGTAGTGTCTATCTCAACTATCGCCCGTACAGGGGTCATACAGGTAAAGGGGCCTCCTCTATTTACACCGCACCCTGTACCTGTAATGGCGTACACCGAAATTTCCTTTTAGACGTGGTTGGCGTAACTTTTTATTAGTGTACTTACCTTCATGGATCGTGTTAAAATTTACGAAGCATGAATATAACATTCTATAAAATTTCTTAATTTTGGCTGCGATATGGTCTCATATTGTGGTTATTTGTTGCGATAAACATCGTTATGTGTATGGTAACAATAGCATTAATTTGCTTATATGAAATACATAACATCACGCGTAGAAAGGAGTCATGACTACCAAGATGACGACTAATAGAGAAGTATGGAAGAAAGAGACATGTTGCGCCGACTCCACATAAAGAGGGACAAGGACAGGAGAATGATGATGACGTTCACACCTGTAATCCGCGAAGAGTTAGGCTGAGATTTTTTGTATGGAAGAAGCCAGTCTGACAGTTTTTGTATGGAAGAACTGTCAAAAATTCAAAATGGTTTCTCCGATAAAATTATCTGGCCTTGGAAAAATCAGCCCTTAGTGTACGTTGATTATGTTATAATAACTTCCTGTCACTGTTACTTAGCAAGTGAAGGTATACGAATTTGTGTGGGGTAAATACAGACGCCAGCAAATCAAGCTACTACAAAATTTCTTTAATAGATTTTCAGCTTTAACGCTAAAGCATAGGGTTCAAAGTTGATTGGAAAAATTTTACAGTTTCGGGTAGCTTGATTGAGCTTGACACCCATTGTTGGAAGTTACATCATTTTAGTTTATATTTACACATTGTAATATTGTAGGTACTACTATCATTTTGACAGATCATCCATCAGTGGTTTTGTGTCACTGCCTTTTGGTAGTGAGATTAAAGAAGTGTTTGGATTCGTATTCAAGGTAACAAGTGCGTGTTATTTATCGCTCTTCCTATCCCTCATCTCCTGGAAATGAAACCAACCTACAGTGCATTATAACAAAGGGAGTCAAGCGGGTTGGTTGAGTATTGCCACACAGCATTTAACACCACCGACATCTCAACCAACCACATTTCGTCAGTTATTTTTTTAGTCCCATCACAGAATACATAATAGTACTACGTACAGATGGGTCACTCTCTTCCCCGCGCTCGTATCAGATACCGCAGCTCACCCCGCACTCCGAGGTATTCGTCGCCGACTCTATAGCAAGGGCGTATGAACCACAGCACTGTGTAGGTACTGCTGACACGAACACACAATTTTGCGATCCGAATTGAGCGAGAGAATATTTTGTTCAACATACAACCTGTCTCTGACCTGGAAAATGCAGAAAACGTAAGATAATTTGAATTTCACCGGCTACCCTCCCCCTTAAGATCATAGCACACATATCAACTCGGAAAGGGATCGTAACCGTATCACCTTTCACCTCGCCGTCAAACAGGCGTCAACCTAACGTAAGCACGTAACCAAAACGGACCAGCAGCTCCGATACGTCGACTCGGCTACGGCTAGGCGACGCCGCCGTTACGGCTCGCCGACCGAGGGAGGGGTGAGAGGGGCAAGGTTGGAGGAAGAGACGTAAGCTCGGGTACGGAGAGACGTAAGCGCGAGGTTGACGAGCCGTAAGCGCGGGGACGACGAGCCGTAATGCACGGCACCGCGGTTCGTGAGCTTTTCCCGAGGCGAGGCGATTACGTTACGATTCCGATTAGTGTGCGTTGCAGTAGGGTCTTTCATACAAAGAATACTGAACGGCTCGAGGTGATACGGTGCCGATCCCTTTCCGGTTTGATACGTGTGCTATGACCTTTAATAGTATTTCCAGTGTATAGTGCAGTGCAGTGATTAAATTAATTGAAATCGTGTGCTTAAACTGTCTTTTTATTATCATTGCTGATCCAGGGCATAAGCATTTAGCTCGCCGTCCGGTAAGGACAGGTTGTGTTCCACGCGCGCCTCAAAGAGATCTTAGCACTAACTGACGTGGTCCGCTAGGGTCGATGCCTGCCAGGGTCGCAGGCTGATCGAAAGAGATACCGTGGCCCCTGGCAAAGGCAACTGAAGGAACACGTGTGGGTTTAAGTCAGTAAAAGTCTGACACGCCCTCCCGCTCCGCCCAGAGTGGGAGAAGATTTGATCATTTCCCACCAAAAAAAAAGGGCTTAAGCAGTTAGCATTTTTTTTCTTAAATTAAATGCTACCAATAAAGGATAAAAAAACAATTCCCGTAACAGTATAATTTTACTGTCATGAATTTCCGCAAAGTAACAACAGATTTCTCAACTTAATTTCCTTAACTACTGTATTTAACAACACTGAAAATGTTTTGAGCATCCTTTCAGGAAATCTATTTAAATATCTACTAATAATAAAGCTTTTGTTTATTTGAACGCGGTAATCTGTGGAACTACCAGTCGGTTTTGATAACAATATACTCATAATATTTTCGTTATTTCAGTGTTCATAATCTCAGATAATTTACATTCCATCGCCACTTAATCAGTTACTCTACTTTAGGGCTAATTTTTCAATCGACAGATATGACAGCCGGGACCTTTTTTTTTTGTTCTCGGGGGAAACCTTCAAAAGGCGCCTGGTCTTTGGGGATAAAACCAGGGAGTGTGGGATTTTTACCTCACTAAAACCACCCAGGTGGTCACCATCTGCACTATAGAAGGGGCCCCGTTACCTCTCAAAAGACCAATCCGGAGCCCCCTCTGTGCAACGCCTGTTAGGGTACATCTCTGGGGAGACTGTAAAGGGGTCTCCCCAAAACCTAGCTGAGCAAGTGTACACACATGAACAGCCGGGACCTACTGCTTAAAGTGCTTTCCGAGGCAAGGCATGTTCTAGAACCAAAAATTCGAAGACCAGCCCGCACTCCCCGTGGTATATTAAGCCCCACTCCCTCTCACAGAGGGGAGGCTTCTGTCCCAGCATGAAGCAGTGGGAAACTTATAGGCCGATTATGCTTTTTTTTTTGTTGTAAATATCTATAATGTGTACTGTGCTGCCATCTATTTACTTGTATGTGTAAGTCTTTACTTCATAATAAAAGAGCATCACTTTTCTTTCTGACACAGCATAGCACGTTGTTTTATTATAGGTTATGGGCCTTAAAATAAATAAAATATAGTGTTTTAACAAGAATTTCGGACTAAAACGAGTGTTAAAAGACTTCTATATTTGGAACGTGTTTTTTCACAGTGTAGTAACGGACGATTGGGCTTAGCGCGGAATAATAGTGATAAAAAAAATGTCTGCTAACTATTTAATAAATGTACCCAAGTTACGCGGACGAGAAAATTATAGCGAATGGTGTTTCGCGGCAGAAAATTTCCTAGTCCTTGAAGGCATGAAACATTGTGTTAAGCCAGAAGTAGGGGTGATCATAAGAGCTGCAGATGACGAAAAGACCAGAGCCAAATTGATTATGACAATCGACCCGTCTTTGTATGTACACGTGAAAAGTGTAAGGACTACGAAAGAATTGTGGGATAAACTACAACAATTATTCGACGACAACGGTTTTTCACGAAGAATAAGTTTGCTACGGAATTTAATTTCGATACGCCTAGAAAATTGCAGTTCAATGACGTCATATGTGACGCAGATTATTGATACAGCGCAAAAATTAAGTGGCACGGGATTCGAAATTAATGATCAGTGGACAGGATCGTTGCTTTTAGCAGGATTGCCTGATCGGTTTTCACCAATGATCATGGCTATCGAGCATTCGGGCATTAGCATATCGGCGGATTCCATAAAGTCAAAATTATTAGACATGGAGTCAGTGACCGAGCAAGATGAAGTTAGTGGAGCATTGGTTACTCGTTCAAAACTCATTGGAATGAAAAATAAGTCTATGGCAAGAAAAAATGACAATGTTGACAGCAATCCGTCAAAATCAAATGTCAAGACAGTGACATGCTATCGATGTAAACAACAAGGACATTATAGAAACCAATGTACGAATAACGAAAATAACTCGTCGAGTTCGAAGGATAAAAGTCGAATGCAGTCTAATGCGTTTAGCGCAGTATTCCTGAGCGGAAATTTCAACAAAGATGAATGGTATGTTGACTCAGGAGCCAGTGTACACCTAACAGCAAACGAAAGTTGGGTTCTGAATGCGTCTTATGATCAGAAGAAAGAAATTATTGTAGCAAACAAAGAAAAGTTGTCGGTTTTATGTTCTGGTGATGTGAAGATTACGACTACGACTGATAATATCAATTACGATATCGTGGTAGAAGATGTATTTTGTGTTCCGAGTCTGACTACAAACTTGCTATCAGTCAGCCAACTAATAAGCAAAGGAAACAAGGTATTTTTTTCGGAAAGTAGTTGTTCTATATACAACAAGAAGAATGACTTAGTAGCTACAGCATTATTAGTCAATGGAGTGTACAAAGTAAACTTGTTAAACATAGAACATTTAGCTGGATCAGTCGTGTCAGGTGTTACATGGCATCGCAGATTAGGACACATCAATAAAGACTATTTGCATCAGATGAAGACTGCTGTACAGGGAATGTCTTTTGATGAAAAAGTGGATATAGGAAAGTCCTCATGTACTACGTGTTGTGAAGGCAAGCAGTGTCGCTTACCCTTTAAGAGTACTAGCCAGAGAAGTAGTAACCTACTAGATATAGTACATACTGATATCTGTGGACCTATGGAAAATGTATCCTTGGGTGGGTCCAGATACTTCTTGTTGTTTGTCGAGGATCATAGTCGTATGGCATTTGTTTATTTTCTGAAACATAAGAATGAGGCGTTGAAGTGTTTTAAAGAATTCAAAGCTCAGATGGAAAATCAAACAAAGAAGACAATCAAAGTATTAAGAAGTGACAATGGGCTAGAGTACTGCAATAGAGAATTTGACAACTATTTGAGTAGTGCTGGTGTGATACATCAAAAAACAAATCCGTATACACCACAGCAAAATGGATTGTGTGAGCGATTTAATCGCACAATCGTTGAAAAAGCCAGATGTCTACTCTTTGATGCCAACCTAGGCAAAGAGTTCTGGAGTGAGGCCACCAACACCGCAGTGTATCTTCAGAATCGAAGCGTGGCTGCAGCATTGGGAAATAAGACACCGTATGAGATATGGACTGGTTGTAAACCAGATGTTAGCCATATCAGAATCTTCGGGAGTACTGCAATGGTCCATATAGCTAAAGAAAAGCGTAAGAAATGGGACAAGAAGTCAAAGAAATGTATTCTGATTGGTTATCCAGAAAACATAAAGGGTTATAGACTGTATAATCCAGAAACAAAGACTGTACTGACTAGTAGAGATGTCATCATAGTTGAGCAGGAATCGAAATCTGAATGTCAGTTACAAGTTCAAAATCAGAGTTTCGATTCAGTGGGGGGAGATGGAGTTAAGATTGATGAATTCAACTCGGAAACATCATCATCAAATACAAGTTCGGATGACACATTTCTAGATGTGAATGATGAGACGTATGAACCCAGTGATCGCGAACTGGAAGATATCTCACTCAGATCTCCTAGACCTACACGCGAGAGGAAGAAGCCAGATAGGTTTCATTATTCAAACCTTTGTACAGGTGAGGATACCTATGATGACGCGGCTGGTTTGTCTCTACGTGATGCTTTAGCTGGATCTGAAAAGGAGCAGTGGAAGAAGGCCATGGCTGAAGAGTTACAGAGTTTCAAAGATAATGATGCTTGGGAGTTGAGAAGTGCTCCACAAGATGGTAGAGTTGTTAAGAGCAAGTGGGTGCTACGTAAAAAATATGATAGTGAGTATAATGTTCGATTTCGTGCGCGTTTAGTGGCGAAAGGTTTTTTCGCAAATCGAAGGTGTAGATTATACAGACACTTTTTCTCCTGTAGTGAGACATACCACTTTAACAATGTTATTTGCTCTGTCTGTTCAACTAGGTCTTGATACAACGCATCTTGATGTTACAACTGCTTTCTTAAATGGGTCTCTTGAAGAGGATATTTATATGCAAATACCTGAGGGTTTTTCTGAGACAGTACAGAAAGGACAAGTTCTTAAATTAAAAAAGTCAATTTATGGTCTCAAACAATCTTCAAGAGCGTGGTATAAGAAAGTGGAGGAATGTATGTTAAAAATTGGCTATGTTAAATCTAAGATAGAACCATGTATGTTTTTGAAGTTACAGGATAAGTTAAAAACTATTGTTGCGTTGTATGTGGATGATTTCTTTATATTTTCTAATAATAGTAAAGAAACCAAATACTTAAAAGATGTTTTAGCTGATAATTTTAAAATTAAGGATTTAGGTGAAATCAAGAAGTGTCTTGGTGTAAATGTAACCATAAATAAATCAGAGAAAACAATATCACTATCGCAGTAAGATTATATTGATCAGTTATTGCATAAATTTAATATGACTCAATGTAAAACTGTTCAAACCCCAATGGAGACTAAGTTACAAGTATCTAAGGATGAGAATTTTGTAAATGAATTGGTTTCCTTATCAACAAATAATAGATTGTGTAACTGAGAGAATTGTAAATGTTAAATATTTGCCGTCAGTTGAGATGCCCGTTGATTTGCTTACCAAGAGTTTATGTGCTAGTAAGCATTATTATTTTTTGGATAAATTGGATGTTCAGCATATTAAAAATGTACTAATATACATGTGAGCACATTGTTAGATTTAGTGGGGGTGTTGTAAATATCTAAAATGTGTACTGTGCTGCCATCTATTTACTTGTATGTGTAAGTCTTTACTTCATAATAAAAGAGCATCACTTTTCTTTCTGACACAGCATAGCACGTTGTTTTATTATATTTTTTTTGAACTCACTTCAAAAAAAAAAAAATTGTTGAATTGGCCCGCTCTTGACCTCGATCACGCCATCATAAAAAAATATGTGTGAATGTTTCTCTACGAATGCTGCTCCGTTGCTGATTCTGGGTGTATTTTTCTCGAATTGGACAAGAGTTTCCTAGGGAAAGTAAGTTGATGATGATGGTGATCTAGAATAACGAGCGCCTGTATTATCTAGTTTCGAGAGAAGAAAAAGACCAAAAAATAAGTAGTGGCTTTTTTCACTAGATGTTGGCGACAGATCTGGCAACCCGGTTGCTAGGGTCTTGTTATTGTTGGTTGGCTAGCGACCGGGCGGCTTGCGTGTTTCTTACCTTTTTATAAGCGATTCTTGTGATCTTTATTTAATTTTATTATACCCTCTTGCACCTTACCTTGGTTTTAATTTGGTGCCTAACATTACTACTTACTTTTTTTTTACACTATTTTCTTTTTTAGTTTATTTTGAACATTATTGACATCAGCGAAGAAAACATCGTGAGGAAACCTGGGCATTATAGTTCGACATGGACCTGTGTAACACACTATCAAACGAAATCTGAATCATCTTGAAGCAAATTGCTAATCCATTGCTTCAGTTCGAAAAATGTGTCTGCTCAACACGTAAATAACGCAATGAATGTTGTTGAACTGTCAAAATGAAACCGATTCCGATTGATAATGTGTTACGCAATTGCCCCGCTGGGCATTAAGATAGATCTGAAATCGCCAACCCGTCTTGCGCAAGCGTGGTGATCAATGCTCGTGTCTTCTCTGTATGAGAAATTGCCTTCGCCCTGCTACCAGCCATTTAATAATAATACCAGCCTATTAATGCCTCAAGCATTAATAGGCTGGTATTATTATTATTAGCCTGTGATGTCCCACTGCAGGGCAAAGGCCGCCCTACTCTCTTTCCACTTCTCTCTGTTCAAACCAGTTCTTGTTGAAGGAGTCCAGCTCATCCCGCCATCTCCGTCTGGGCCTGTCACGACGCCCTGCCAATAGGCTGATATTATTAGTTATTATGTCCTTTATTAAATTACATGCCTTATTTTATTACATTTTTAAATATTTCTTAAAAAATAAGTATAAAAAAAACATTTAAAAATATAAAAAATAGTTATCCGCCGGTGTCGGGAGCAGAGTCCAAGCTACCGGTGGTTAGGGCTCCAGAGACAGGAACCTCCTCACAATGCGAGCCGTATCGAGGAGTACTGCCTTCTGAATCAGGCCCTTGATCCAACCGCCTAACGAAAGCCTCGATAGATGTTGATCGAGGCTTTCGGCCATCAGTCCATTGGCCGATACGACAATCGGCACAATGATAGCCGAGCTCACATTCCACATGTCAACAACCTCGTGAGCTAAGTCGAGATATTTAATTTGTTTCTCTTTCTCAGCTTTCACGAGGTTCCCGTCATGTGGAATGGTAACATCGACAATTATTGTGCGGCGCGCTAATCGGTCTATCACCACTATATCAGGCTTATTGGCAACAATAGTCCTGTCAGTAATGATAGACCGATCCCAGTACAATGTGACATGGTCATTTTCAAGAACTGGGTCGGGCACATACTTGTAGTACGGTACCTCAGAATCCACAAGTTTATATTTCAAAGCAAGTTGCTGGTGAATAATCCTAGCTACTTGGTTATGCCTGTGCAAGTACTCGCCGTTAGCCAGACGAGAACAACCAGAGATAATATGTCTGATAGTTAGTTATTATAATTATTATTATGTGAGAAAACCTACACCAATATTGTGGTGCATAAATACAGCCTGTGTTTTTATTTATTGCCCAATAAATGTTATGCCAAAGCCAGGCCTAAAATGTAAATTCGTAGAACTGCGCAGTAAATGGAGGTTCGCGGCGAAAACTTTATGAATAATATTTTTTTTCTAGTTCTTTTTTCATAACAACATAAGTAAATAGCGGTTTATTTAACCGCATGCCAGTTATTATTTTACTGGCTTATTCTAGGAGTGCTGAAAACAAAAATAATGTTACGTATTTTTATGAAAATTTAAACTTGTCAACTGAAAATGCTATATAGATTTTCATGGTCTATTCGGCTATGCGTTCAAAATGCATCGTGAATATAGTTTGGGACAGTTTTCAAAAATCTTGGTTGAAAAATACCTACAATAACTCATGTTGGCACTATTTTGAGATTTATGACCAATATGGCCGCTCTCTATTATTAATTCTGCTTTATCCTTTGCTATTTAAATGTTTAGTATTTTTTTAAATACCAATGTTATGCAAGTTTCATTATTATTCCTTCTTATAAGGTTGATTCGTGTTTCTATAATTTTATTTTAATCATAATCCAGGAGTAGGTACCTATAGGTAACTTAACTGGGCTACATAACTTTTCTTCAAGTTAATGAAGAAGGCTTTTTAAGTTTGATTTGAAGGAGGAGGTTCTCAATTCGCTTGTTTTTTTTTGTAATATTTATTACTTTAGAATTGCGTCATTTTAAAAATAATTAAAAGAATTCTTCTTTTGTTTGAAATGAAATGAAATGATTTTATTTTTTGTAAGTAGGTTTGTACAAACACTTTTACACGTCAATCATGTTTTTTTAAAACTAGTCATAGTTATGAAGTCGGCGTTTCCTATCTGACTACTCTGAGAAGAAAGGATATGAAGACCATGTAGATCGATGTTTGAGGTGGTCTTTTGAGGAAAGAACAACACAGATTGAGAGGACCTGTCCAGTCAGTGCACGTTTGAAAAGGTATACGATTATGTGGTCCCATACTTGGTCAATTTCCGATGAGTGGTTTTTGAGTTAGCTTCAATAATACTTATCATTTTTTGCTACTAAGGGCTGATTTTTCAATCGACAGATAATTTTTATTCGTGGAATAAAATTGACGTCTAACAGTTTTTGTATGGAAGAACTGTCAAAAATTCAAAATTATTGATCGGATAAAATTATCAGGCCATGGAAAAATCAGTCCTTAGTGTATGTTGATTATGTTATAATAACATCCTGTCACTGTTACTTAGCAAGTGAAGGTATAAGAATTTGTGTGGGGTAAGTACTGACGCCAGCACATCAAGCTACTAGCAATCTGTTTCTTTAATAGATCTTCAACTTTATCGCTAAAGCATAAGGTTCAAAGTTGATTGGAAAAATTTAACACTTTCGGGTAGCTTGATGTGCTGGCTGGCGTCTGTACCTACAACAACTAAAAAGTGAAAAATTTAAACGTTAATATAAAAAAAACAACCGACTTCCAAAAAAATCAGTGTGGTTTTATATTTTCGTTTTTTACCACAGACTTCCTAAATTAAAGTTGATTTTCTCTTTGCAGTGTTTGTTTAGGAAGTCGGATGTTTTTTTATTTTATAAATACCTACCAAAGTTTTGGTTCCAAGTCTCTTAATTAAATGTAATTTCTGTAATATGTTCCCCTCAAAATGTTGACTACTCACACCATACGAGTAGCAGACATAACTTACAAAATAAACGTTCTAAATTAAACAAAACAAATTCACCCGTTGCCTAGCAACAGGAACAATGCAAACGTACAAACTACCCTCCATTACGGAGATCGACATTCATCTATCCATATATAGTCCTCTATGTAACGTATGTCCGGTCCAACATACATTTCCATTTACTACATCCTCGAGTCCATGTCATATAGTATCACAGCTTTATATCATGTGTATGGATTCTGCGTTAGTTTTCGATGATATACCAATATGATTGTTTAAGTTCTGTCGACCAAAAGTCCATAGGAAAAGTCGCAAAGTAATAGCTTGAAGTTTAGTTTGACTTACGACCTTCTTTTAATGAGTAATTAGACACACACACCCGCATATTACTCGAATAATCACGCTATTGAATATAGTTCCGTGTCATGTTCGTCTTGTTCACATAGTTCGTAAAACTTTATGATTATACCGACACATATATTGGGTCAAACGTATATTTGATTTCTATATTTCGATGCTTAAAGTCCTGTATTCATAGTAAACAAAGACTGAAATATTTTGTGTTACTTATACATAATCAGCCTATAATGGTCCCACTGCTGGGACACAGGCCTCCTCTTTAAGAGAGGAAGTGGGCTAATAGATAATCTACCGCGCGGGTTCAGTGCGGGTTAGTAGATGTCACATGTCTTCGAATATTTGGTTCTAGGACATACCGGTTTCCTCACGATTTTTCCATCAGCGATTTGAGAGCAGTGGTGAGGAAATCATTTACACAAAGTAAACCGGCTATCTGGGTTCGAACCCACGACCTACAACTCTTAAGTCCGTACAACTCGTAAATTCTAGGGTACCGTATCAAAATGGAAAATTTATGAGGATACCTTATTCAGCTAAGTAATTGCGTAATACACTAACAGTAGCAATGGCTTTCATTTGGACAGTTCAACAATATTCATTGTGTTATTTACGTTGTTGAGCAGTCACGAGAATTAATGGATTAGCAATATTCATCAACATGATTCAGATTGTCATTGAAAGTGTGTTACGCAAATAACCGCTGATATGTCACAGTCAATAGAACATGTTACTTCGAAAGCTGCAATTGTAAAACTGCATGCCGGTTATATATCAAAATACTAAATATTACTGTAGGTATCAAAATATCAAAGGAAAAGGAGAAAAACATTTTTTGTCTGGATATTGAAGGGGCAAACAGGGGTCGCTTTCAAGTGGGCACGCAGATCGAGTACGGAACCCTCAACGATCTCGAACGAATCCATTTTGCTCTTGACCGATTTTTTATTTGTTGAAATTAAAATGCTTACTCTGAATGTACTTTTCGCTATAATGTGGATAATTAGAACTGCGAAACCCACTTCTGAACGCAAAATACAAAAAAATAATACATTTAAAAATGATGTAAAATCATGTTTTTTTTATTTTTCGGATGGGAAATCATGAAATGACCCCTCCTGCTCTGGGTGGAGCGGAAGGGAGTGTCAGACTCTTACTGACTAAAACCCACCCATGTTCCTTTTGCCTTTATGTTCCGGGCCAGCGGTAACCCTTTCGGAAAATCCCGCTGAAAAATCATGACATCTATTCAATTTAATATCAAGCGCTATTGCTGAACATGAGGTCCTGCACCCTAATTGCGTAACACACTATTCCTCTCAATTTGAATCATTTTGAAGCATATTGCTAATCCATTGCTCCTTAGGTTCGAAAAATGTGTCTGCATAACAACGTAAAACACGCAATGAATGTTGTTGAACTGTCAAAATGAAACCCATTGCTACTAGTGTGTTACGCAATTACCCTGCTGGATTAGATTCTAGGCAACTTGTTATTGAGTTTTTCCATCTGAATTCTTTTAGTAGCAGCCCGGAGTCTGGCTTTGTGCCCGGTTGATGGGATGAGGCTCGCTTCCTATTACATTTACATAAGACTCAAAGTTAAGTGGCAAATTGTAGGTGCACTATAATACACTATGCTTAATCAATCGAATGGTGTTAAATCATTAGCATTGCTTGAGACAACTCGTGTGCAATGTGTGCATCGTAAAAGCACTGTCATCACAGGAGATTAGTACCCACGGTCGTCGGATATAGTTGAAGTTTAGTGAAAAACCTATGGATATTTTCGAATTAAAAAATAATTAATAGAAAACAAACAGTTCATTTATCAAGTTAAATTTCTTGCGATAAAATCCATCGGTCTCTAACTAAAATTCAACTTTATCCGAAGACTGTACCAAAGACGCAAGGGCAGCTTGCAAAATTCAAAATTCCTCACGTTTTTGCAATTTGCAGGTCAGTTTCAAGTTCATAGAGCCCTATAGAGTGATTATTTCGAAATAGTCAGAATAGAGCTTCCCCCCGCTTCCCCCTTAAGGGCAATAAACTACTTCTAGCCTTATAAAAGAAGCAAAACAATATTTGACTTTACAGCACTCTACCGAAGTAAACCAAAAATAAATAAACTTTAATAAAGTACCCCAGTCCATAGTTCTAAAACCGTGTTTCTGAAATAATTTTCTAAACTTGGGAGTTATGAAAGTGTTAGTGGTCCTAAGCTTTAAGCGAACGAACGATTTTCGCTAACTTCATTTAGTGCCTTCTCATTCCCTAATAAAGGCTTTCAAAGTTATTAATTTCAGAATAAATTGGAACTTCAAGTCGGATCATTGAAAACTATGAAGTCTTTAATTAAATTACAGTAAGGTCTTCATTTTTATTCTTTAATGGAGAATGTTTGAGGGTGGTAGTCAAATATTTTAAGACTAAAATGAGATTAAAATGGTTTTGCTTCAGCAATTTACTTAAGACTCAAAAGCCATTAAGATTTTTTACACATGATTGAATATGTCTGCGTGTAGCATTAGGTTAGACCAAGTGGTTTTAATTTATTGAGGTCAGTGCTCAGGCTTCATTAAAAATTATATTTAGGAGCACTTCAGAAATTATATTAATCTTTGACTCTTTAATGGTTAAGTATAGCCTGCTCTCATATCATAAAAAAATAGGTGATATGACAGTTTTAACTACATCACCATTGAAAACATCCATCAAAAGAAAGAATAACGGTTATTTGGACAGAGTTCTTGAAACACAAAATAAAAAATAATAAAATAGTGTTTTAAAACATTGTACCGGCTACGACAAAAAGGTCATACCACAAAAAAAAAAAACAGCTTTTTCTATAAACCTGAAACTTCTTGCAACCTGCCTCTATTATAAGCACTTTTGCTAAAAACACCAACGTTGAGTTATTATTTATTACCTGTTTCGCTTATTTTTCTTTTAAAAAAGCTGTTATGAAAACAACAAAAAGCTTCCGGCCTGCAGCTGCCGATAGTTCTAGAAAAATAAAATAAAGAACGGTGATTGGTCTGAGCAGGCTAATGACTGTTGAAACAAACGCCTTTTATTTTCCATCGGTTTATTTTCGACTAGAATCGACTGGCTCTAATTACTAGTGGGAATACAAAATGGTTATAACTATGTTAGTAACATATAGATGGTTTAAGAGCGTTTACGTCGTACGGCATTTCATATAAACTTTAAATTCCTTGTTTTTCGAAGTGAATGAATACAGCAAAGTAACAGCAGGCAAAACTTAATCCCTTTTAAAAGGTTTTCTGTGAACAAAAAGTCCACTTCGACGAATTCGTGGGCAAAACCAAGTTACGGTTAAATACCAATTAAAATTTTGTATACGCTAAAATAAGACCATTTAATCAACGTTTTAAATAGCTCTATAAAAAGGGAAACTCAACATCTTTTCCCAACATCGCTAATTATCGTGACTAAACTACAGAGAAAACGAAAGAAAAACTTTGCAGCAGTTTGCCCGTTTAGTTTATGTTCTAAACGCGCCAAACTATGATGATTTATTTTCCAAGTATCTAACTGGATATAGAACAGAAAACGGATGTCTGCTGAAATTTACTGGCTTTTACCTAGTTTTAGATAAAGTATTAAAATATGAGACTAACTAGCGCTATAATAAGGCTAACTAGGTTTTGCCCGCGAGTCCGTCCGCGTGGTTGGTTTGGAGTGGCGTTCTTTAGGTATACAGTTATTCGCGATAGCGTTGATTCGGGATAAAGTAATTCGGGATAGTGTTCACTCGGTATAAAGTGATTCGGGATGACATTGTTTCTGGATACACTTATTCGGGACAACGTTCATCGGAATAAAATGATTCGACATAGCGTTCATTCATTATAAAGTGATTCGGGATGGCAGTCTTTCGGGATATGTTATTCGGGATTTCAAGATTCGGCCTAACGTATATGAGTTGGATTACGGATACGAACTTAACATTTACCCAAGGCCTTTCGGTGTTTATTTGAGAAAAGTCTATTTTAGGAGACATTAACACCCTCTAAGGAATATAAATCTTACTTTCTTGTTTCTATTTTAGCGTTCCGGGTTGTGCGTCTGCCCGTTAGATAATCTAGGAACTGTTTTGTTTGCGGGCTTTTAACCTTACAAGTAATAGTGTAAGTAAGATGGCCTCGTTGGTGTAGTGGTCACAAGCGCTACTGCTGAGCATGAGGCCCTGGGTTCGATTCCCGGGTCGGGAAAAGTGTTGTTCCAGACCCGGGAATTTTCCTTTGGAATTTCTCAGTAGCAGTATTACATGGGACTTAAACAAAACTGGTGAAATGTGGGTGTACTATAGGTACAACTCTGCCCAAAACCTTTGTGAATACAGGCGTGATGTTATGTTATATTATTACAAGTAGGCATATCCTTTCTTAATACTAGTGACACATGCATATATCGTTTCAATATAGCCAATAAAGAGAATTATACTCGTATACCCTTTATGAGGTGTTTTTTTTATATACCATAACTCTACGGTATTAATGAGACCGTATCAAAGAATCAATGGCATATGAATTATTTTTCAATTATAATTATATATTTTTTGTTTTCATTTTTCATACAAAATAATTCGACAAAGTCACGATTATTAATGTAAAACACCCTTACATGAAATATGACAACGTCGCATTTTCTTAGCTTCAAATATGAATGCTTGTTTTGAATTTAAATGAATTACTCGTAGGTATTTATCAATGAAACTCAGATATCTACATGATATCTTCGAAACTATGCATTTTTGGACCACATATTCTAAAACTTTTTGTATTATTTTTACTTATAATAATATAATCGTAGAGTTATGGGATATAAAAAAAAACAGTGGCACAACAACACGCAAAAGAATACTTTGCTATCACTCACTGACATATCGGATATACATTAAAACCGAGTACATCCCGAGGACCGCCGAACACATCCGAAGCGGGTATTTTTTTAATCGTCTTATAAACAAAACACGCGTGGTGTCGCTTACGGTAACAGTGGCACGAGTTAGGCAGGATACAAAAGTCTAAAAAGTTAGTATTTTTAGACCTTTGTATCCTGCTTATGCGTATGAAGTTTCATTAAAATCGGTTCACTCATTTCGAAAAATAAGGGCTTGAAAGTTTGTATAAAATGCCGCACGGCGTAAACGCTCTTAACTAAATATCTATTTAAAATAGTTTGAGTCTAATTATAGAATCTAAAAAAAGCTTCAAAATGTCAAACGAAATATTTTATTCAAAAAACAGCCATATTCGCTGGTATGCTGGTATGGTGAACTACGCCGTAGCATAGTGTGAGCTACGCCGTAGCACAGTTTGACCTACGCCGTAGCACTCTCCATCCGTCTTACGAATTTTCGATCAGGTCACGTTTCCTGACGCGAGTTTAACATTTTTTACCCATTACAAAAAAAGTGTACAACGCCGCTAAAGAAGTTTTCACTTCAAAAAAACACGTTGTATAACAAATTCACAAAGATCAATGTCAGAGATATTGGCGCTGAATGACAAAGAAGGCTTATCCCAACAACATGTAGGATTAACAGACAGGCATAGAGAGAGAATATTATATACGATCTGCTAAGATCACATAATACTCATTAAGTAATTGTACACTTAGCACTTCTAGGACTTGTATTAATAAACAGGTCTCAAAATGGCTCCTGACAGACAAATCATAATTATGCGGCAACATGGCAACACAGAATGGAAACGTCATTTGAATTTCATTTTGAGAAATATTTAAATTATCCTCTAAAAACGTTTTTATCGTCTGATGTTTTCTTTTTTATAAATTAATGATCTTCCATAACTTTTTGCGCTTCTATTATTGCAAACTCTTTTAAATAAAAGAGCATATTTTTATTTTTTGGCATTTTCTCACAGTTGGTGTATCCCGACGAAATGAGTTAGGGTAGGTTGGAACTGTGATTAACCGCGTGCAAGCCGAGTGAGCGCTATATCCAAGTAAGTCGCAGTTACCTGACTATTTAGTATTTTTTCACACCACCTGCTTGCAAAATTATGTCATGCAAACTTTACTTAAAGCAAGCCGGACAATAATATTGTACTGAATATCATTATGACCCGCTGCCGCTGCCGTGCATAATGTGATTTGAATTTGGTACCTCAATAAACAAAATCGTATGAAAACTTTTACCAAAAAAACAACTTTTTTTCTATTAAAGTACTAAAGTACATAACGTTCTAGTAAGAACAAAGAGGTTTAAACTTGGTTTTAGTGGCCGTTGACGAACAGATTAACTTAATTACGTCATTTTATTGAGATAGTTATTGTGGAATCATAAGTGTAACAATAAAGTTCATTCATTAAAAAGATCAAATAAAAAAAAAAGTGTGTGGTGTCGGGGGACCCCCGGTAGGAACTAAGTTCAAAATAAAAATCCAAAATGGCAGCTGCGAAAATTTATATGACCTCACTATATCGGCGGTATTATGATTTGATTTGGTCTTGAGGAATGTCACAATGGTACCTTTATTTTCCTTTGAAAAATATTTAAGTAATAATTAATTAACAAACAATCCATCCTACTTCTTGGTAAATAGGTAACTATCCCACATCTAAACTAGCTGTTATTAAAATGGTACGAGTAAATAAGAAATTCCGTACCTACCAATAATATAATTTGAAACAAGTACTTTAGTACCCGTAAAATATAAACCACATTCTCTTAGTAAAACACGCGGAACGTGTTTATAAATGACTGTATAAACCTCTTTGTTAAACGCTGTTACATAATCTATGGTACAGCTTTATCTATGGCTTTTGTTCTCAAGCGCAAGCAGACTTGTGAGACTTGTGTAACCCCAGCTTAACGCAGACAATGA
The DNA here is from genome assembly GCA_948474745.1 of Oligia latruncula. Classification (NCBI taxonomy): domain Eukaryota; kingdom Metazoa; phylum Arthropoda; class Insecta; order Lepidoptera; family Noctuidae; genus Oligia; species Oligia latruncula. Next base: position 5,908,312 of record OX419691.1, on the reverse strand, counting down.
AGTAATCTTGGATATTCATTTAACACAGCTAATAGGTAAATTATTACTACACATTGTGTTCTGAAATATTTCCAAGCTATGTAATGCCTTAATGAATGTGGACAAAAGACTAGAACTTACCTACGAGAACAAACCTTCAGTACTAATGCTACGAGGAGATAAAATTTATGAGTTTACTAGCAGCGCCCCGCGGTTTCACCCGCATAAGTGTCGATCCCGTGGGAATATCGGGATAAAAACTATCCTATGCCCTTTCCCGGAACTCAAACTATACCAAATTTTATATAAATCGGTTCAGCGGTTTAAGCGTGAAGAGACAACAGACAGACAGACAGACACACTTTCGCATTTATAATATTAGTATGGATATGGATAGGTGGGGGGTAATCTTCGGAACTGCTGATCCGATTCCGACAATTCTTTCAGTAATAAGAAGCTACAGTATAATTGAGGCGTGGTATTTACAAAAGGGCTAAGTGCCAAAAAAGCAAAATAAAAATTTTGTCTTTCCAAAGTGCTATGTTGGACAAAAAAATAAGGCTTTTTTTTAAATAAATGACTTTGCACCAATGTTATTGACAGGTATACATAAATCCTCGTCTGGGCTTGTGGCTAAGTAATAACAGCCACACGGGTCCATCGATCAGTTTAAGCTATACTTGCCGCGGTTGGTCCGTGGATGGGTGACCATCTTCACATACCAAGGGCTCTTGGTATGTGAAGATGCCGTGCCTGGGAAAGTACGTTAAGCCGTTAGTCCGGTTGTCATTCTTGGGTCTTCGACAGTCGTTACGGGATTTTGTAGATGACCGTATAAACTTTGTGGCCGTCGAGTAAAAAGTTTTCTACTGTCTTTAGCGATTACAAAATCTCTTCACTGCCTTAGACAACTGTCAGTTGTCAATGTGATTTTGACAGTTTGTGATGTTGACCTTGAATACTTCTATACCAAATACCTTTGTTTTGTGAAATATTTCCATACTAATAATATAAATTCGGAAGTAACTTTGTCTATCTGTCTGTCTGTATGTTACCTTTTCACGCCTAAACCACTGAACGTATTTCAATAAAATTTGGCAGAGAGGTAGATTGCATCCCGGGGAAGGACATAGGGTAGTTTTTATCGACATACCTCGCTGGCGAAACCGCGGGCGGAAGCTAGTTGCTTCATTAATATGTTCGAAAAATTTGACAGCTCAACGACACTAATAACGCAAATAAAGTTGTGGAACTGTCAAAATGCTACCATTGCTACTGTTAGTGTGTTACGCAATTACCCCGCTGTAGCCAGCGAACTTGGTAATTTCATTAAGTTGACGCGACCATCAAAAAGTTTCCTTTTCTGTGGCAATTTCACAAACTTCCATAATTACCTATTTATGAAATAACTCGACAAAGTTTTCTGGCGAAAATGGCACTGGGGTGACTGATATTCATACAATACGACAATACTCTTGGAACGGGGCTAAATATAATTGCTTTCAGGAAATATAATGGCATAAGCGACTTCGTAATTGATTTACCACCCTAAGTCTGAATGTCACTTGTACGTCAAAAAACGACAAAGTCTATTTTTCTATGTGATAGTTAGATACTGGAAATTCTCGTCAAAAATGATAATGCAATTAAGAGGTCGACAATATAACTAGGTAACAAACAAGCCATTGCAAATATGATGTTCGTATTCCAGTGAAGTCACGGGTATAACTAGTATGATAGTATCTACATATATTATGTAGGTATACAGGGTGAATTTTTCAAGTGGGCGTGGATGGCCAAATCCGAAACTATGAGGAATAGCGAAAAGTACTCAAAGGAGTCTCGGGCTCGATTTTGATGAAAACTAAAACTGCATCATTGGAGCCCGTGACTCCTTTGAGTAATTTTCGCTATTCCTCATAGTTTCGGATTTGGCCCTCTACGCCCACTTGAAAAATTCATCCTGTATACAAACGGCAAATTCAAACAAGCTATATTCAGACGCGCTTCAGTTGCGGTTCGCTATCATGTGTGTTGTTGACTTGTTAGTATCGATAACACAGAGTAAATACTCAACAGAGATCAAGATTTGTCTGTTTACAGAACCTGTACTTATTTTTTTTCTTTCATTCCTTCTTTCACGCATCGCAAGGCACTTGTGCAAAATGTGAATGCAATAAGAAAATCGTTTTATTTATAAAATCATTTTAATTCGAGTATCACTGACTCATAATAAAACACTCATACAGTCACATTACAAACACAACACACAAAAATAACAATAATGAAAAATAATCACAATTAAATTAACAATTTACATAAAAAAATATATTTGTTAGTCGCATCAGCCTGCCACATTTCGCTTGCACATCAGTGGGAGATGATGGAGCAAGCAAGCCTTACCGCGAGCGCGACCAGCATGCTGTAAGCGCTCCCCCGCATTCGCCGCACCAGCGACGTGCCTCTCTTGCACATAGTGGTGTGGAAGCAATCCACGCGCGCTTCCGCAAACATAGTCGATGCGCTGCATATATTTGTCTACTTGCACTACGAACGATGCCCTCACACATTTACTGCGCGAAGTGTGTGTTGCTATAGCGAACCGCACGACCATCGTAACTTAAACTTAATCGTAAAATTTTTTTTTGCGCACTGGATTTCAACACACCGCTTAGCGCCGAGAGTTCAAAATCCAACAGCGTGTTTTTTTGACGTGATTGAATGAGCTCTCTTGCATTCTCAAAACTCGGTTCAATACCAAGAGTTGAAAATCCAGTGCGCCATAAAAAACATAGCGTTAAAAAAAACGCCCGTGCTTACCTGGGCTTCGACTATACCTGCGTCTTTATTTCTTAGCAGTAGCTAACAACCAAGGATTTAAATAGTTCAATTTGCTCTCACCATATTTAGGTCGCACGAAAACGTGTCCATACTGAGAAAAGTGAGCTCACATAGCCTACATGGAACGTTAGATATCTATAATTTTCAGTATTAGTAAGCGAGACAATACTATTGAATAAATGTCATTGTGCACAACACTGAAACGTGAACATCTTTAACCGCGGTCAGGCGAAGCTAAGGTTTTGACAGACCCTTTATTTTATAAACGTTGCTTAAAATTAAGAGACGTTTAAATGGCAAAAATTTAAGATTAACAGTCACTTATATAGCAACGTTTATAAATAAACCACACTAACTTTCGTAACAGCAGTTTTCACAGTATATGTGCTACTAATGATGTGCCATTTGATTGACCGTACCATGCAGCTGTATTGCAGCGTGATAATATGAAGTTTGGTATCTGTTGAGTATTTACTCTGTGCCTCTAAAGTCTCTTCAAACATACTCCGCGAAGATCGCTAATGATGTCTGATGTTACTTCGTCTGAGGCAACATGTATGGAGTTATTGCATTTTACGAACGCGAGTCAATCATTGTAATTAAACCATAACTTCATGTTCTTAAAAGCCACATGACGCTCTTTTGTGACTTGTCCATCGAGCGTGTACAGTAGTCGTGTTTTGTAGTTCTTGTTAGGGTTATTATTTCAAAAAGAAAACGTACAGTAAACTAAATATTATTTATAAAGAGGGATTTATTTGAGGTGTGAGATTATGACCGTCGTAAAATATATTAGGTACAGTCAACCGTACATAAGTGGTAACAATTTGACATTGACAGTGCTTTATGTCGTAGTAGTAAGGGCGAGTGTCAGGCTACGGACACGAAGTCAGCGGGCGCGGGGAGCGGGCGTTTCAATGCATAGATTTATATGGAACTGCGGCGTACGAGCGATGCGCACCAGGGCTATCGATGCCCCGCGTCTGCATTGACGTAGTGTTGTACATTTTATTTTTTTGCTTGTTAACGACTGACGTTTCAAAATGTTGTATCAAAAAGATGTTGTCGTCGCTGTTTAGACAAGAAATGTCTGCGTGATCAAAGTCACTAATTTCTCTTAACACAACACTACGCCGCCGCTCTAGCGCCACGCGATCTGCCTGCTGGCTTTGAGAACGGCGGGGCAGTTGCGTTACACAGTATCAGTAGCAATCGCTTTCATTTTGACAGTTCAGCAACATTCATTACGTTGTCAAGCAGAGAAATTTTTCGGACATCTCAAGCAATAATATCCTTCAAAATGATTCAGATTGTAATTTTGCTGGTCTGCGTCACCGCGCCGCCGCCGCCGCCGCCGCCCCACAATCGCTGACTTTGTGTCCGCGGCCTTACCGCTGACGACCGATTGACTTTGTTAAAACGACTTTTATCTTTTATAGCACTCACTAATCAATGAATGAGAAGCCGATTTTTTGATTATAATGATGTTTTAAAAGGCGTATATTAACTTAAATACATAAACTCACGCCTTTTTTCCATGTGGGTCGACAGATACTGCAGAACGCCACATACTGCGATCCTTATATACTGAAAGTACTGAAAGCGTATATTTATCAGCACGCGTAACATGACCATCATAGAAACGTGAATAGACAAAATTACAAATAGAACAGACAAAATGACAACTAGTATCTACAGATTTCTTTAGAAATCTGTCATTTTGTCTATTTTTCAGTCGACAAAACCCGTTTCTATAGTGATTTTTAGGGTTCCGTACCAAAATGGTAAAACGGAACCCTTATGGTGAGACTCAGTCTGTCTGTCTGTCTGTCACAACTGGATATCTCAAGAACTACTAATGCTATCAACTTGAAATTTGGAGTAGTTTTAGATGACGTTTGCCCAACTATTTTGCAAATAGGAAAGAAATAAAAATATATATGTATATTTTTTGCAACGGGTACTGAAAGAGGGTCTGAAAAATTCCAAGTGGGGCTACTAGGGCATGTGGGTATCATAAGAAAGAGCGCAGTTTGCACATTCTCAAACATTTTTTATTTTATTTTAGGCCGCATAGTTTTCGACTTTTGATGAAAAATTAAAAAAAAAAAATACCGTTCCCCCTTATCTCCGAAGTTTGAAAAGAGAAAAATCTCAAATTATTCTATGTGATAGAAGTTTATGTGAAGATTACAGGAAAAATAAAACGAAGTCTCTCATTAGTCAAGAGACATATTGGTCAAGAGATGGCGCTGACATAAAACTGCAATATTCTACACCGCAGTGCACAGTGATAAAATTATCTGACGACTAGAGGCCTCGCCGATGAAAATTTAAAAAACACATGATGGTACGGAACCCTCGGTGCGCGAGTCCGACTAGCTCTTGTTCGGTTTTTCTTTTTCTACGTGTGCAAAATGTTATACCTATATCTATTTTATGACTTGCATTATTAGACTTATTTGTAACCCTTGTGGGACGGCCATAGGGTTTTCATTTCATTCTTTTACTTCAAAAGCAAATGCAAAATCAATCATTTTATATTTGAAAATGAAGATAAAAGTTTTGGTACCAAGCGATTTGCTAGCTCTTTAAGATAAAAACGTGTTAAATTACTTCAAATTTTTCTACTTTATCTAAAATATACTTTATGGATGACGTAATAGATATCTGATCAGTTCAAATAGTAGTGAAGAGTTGAATGGACATAAGGCGTATTTTTCTCTGCACTTGTCTGGATGCAGTAGTCCATGTTCGTAGGCTTCTTTAAAGACTGCATGGGCGGAACTGTCTTGTTCTGTTGGCTCCAATCTGCAAGGAAATATATAATTTAACAATGTAAGCATACTGCAGTAGTTACATCTAGGGCCTATTCTTCTTCTTCTTCGTGTCGCTGGCACGACTGTATTTTAAATCTTGTTTTCCCAAAACTTTGCCACTTCCACGGCGTTGTAGGGGCCCCTATTAAATAAAACCGATAAGGTGACCAAATTGTCGGATTGTCGCCACAATCCGACCATTTTACCATGTTTTTATACATTTTATGCCTTAAATTTTCGCGAAAATTTCGTAATTTTCAAGGCTCATCAATCATCAAAGTCCACGAAATGCAGAGTACAGGCCTCCTCCTCTTTTTCATACTTTATTTTATATTAACCTATAGTGTCCCACTGCTGGGCAAAGTTCTCCGGCATATTTCTCTATTCATCTTTGCCTGCTGCCTTTTCCGGCCAGTCAGCCAAGAAAGAGGTCGAAGAAGAAGAATTTGGAGGAGGTCGCAGGAGGTTTGGTTATCGCACATACATTTAGCTACAGTAAATTTTTTCACAAAATATTCATTCAAAAAGGTTCCTATAAGGTTATCTTTATCTATAAAATTCAAAGCCCTGACTGGCTGATATCGCGACTCTTCGCATTAAAAGTGTACAATTACCAAAAAAATTCGAAATTGAGTTAATCATTTATCAACGGACAGCCTAAGCCGCTGGTCTTAAAGACCTGAAATTTGGAGGGTGTGTACTTTGTGAAAAGTAGGTTACTAAGAAAGAGTTTTTCGAAATTCCACCCCTAAGAGGGTAACTGGGGGGAGGGTGAAATTTCACGCGGACGAAGTCGCGGGCAGAAACTAGTCCTCTTACAATAATAAAGGACCAACACACACGATAAACACGGAAATTTATCGTGTTAAAGTAATAATCTCATTTATTCCCTCCATTCTCGCATAAGTTTATGATGCCTTCAATAGTAAATATACGAATAATAATTCTTCATAAACGGACCAATAAATGTATAACAGGTTAAACACGGTATAAAAATAGTTATAACCAAGAATAACCAGTAGTTTATGATTCAAGCTAGGTCGTAATGTTTTACCCTTTATGTGGCGGTAATTCTCGTGTTTTCCTTCGCAATGAATTTCAACCATTTTCTGACTACAGTTACTAAATCGACCCATTTACACGGAAATTTTTGGCCCGTCGAATGTATTAAGTTGTAAAAGTTTTATCGTATAAGTGAGTATACACACGAGTTACACGCATCAACGTCAGAGGTAACTGCAGAAGTCGACAGGGTTATTATTACTTCTGCGTGTCGCTCGTGTATATAAGCACTTACCTGCCTAATAGGGGGGGATGTAATACTATCGTTGGATGCGAGAAGCACAGAACCGGTCGAAGTGGAAGTACTTGGGGGAGGCCTATGTCCAGCAGTGGACGTCTTTTGGCTGAAATGATGAATACTATCATGAAGCTAGGATCATACTTGACTGTTAGAGCCATTTTTGACAGGGAGAGAAAGAGAAAAATGCGTAGGCGAGAACGAGGCCTTGTTGAATTTTGTAGATTTGCAAATATTTTTATAGTGTCGACTTGTTGACGGATTCCCTTTTATTTTATTTTATTTTTTAGATTTTATTATATCTATACTATTATTAACCTCGTTTGTAACACGAAATAAAGTGTCGTTTATGTATTATATTCAGGTATTGATACCTGAATACATTACCTATACGACACCTTATTATCATATACTCGTATGTCACATATCACTTTAGGTATCAATACCTGAATATAATCAAATCAAATCATTTATTGGTTTGCAAACATGGGTATTTAGTACATAGATGTTTTAATATAAGAGTCCTCCATGCTCTACCGTCACATGGGCACGCAAAACATATTATTATTTAATTTACACAAATTTAAAGTTATTATAATTTTAAATAAGAATTACGAGAATTAATTATTACAAATACAAATTAAATTAAAAAAAATATACAAATTAAAAAATGTCACAATAATTTAATACTGGCAAATGTCAATGTTATATAAAAAAAAGAAAAAATATGTTAGATGTCATCAAAGTTACAATGAAAACAAAATAAGAAATGTCAAATGGTATAATAGCATGTCAATCGGTCAGTGATTCATCATTAAGGAAGTCGTCAATTGCGTAATAACTTTTTTCAATTAAAATTTTGATTAGTGCCCTTTTAAATTTGAATACAGTCATAGTTTTAATAATATTAGGTACTTTGTTAAAGATGCGTGGGGCAATGCCAAAAAAACTTTTTTGCATTAGTGCGGTTTTACATTTAACTTGACACAATTGATGTACATATTGAGTTCGTGTTGGATTCCTTCTGACTGCCGAAAATTTTTGAAATAGATGTGAATTATTTTTCACAAATAAATAATGATAAAATATAAATATAATACCTATACGACACTTATAGCTTAATTATTAACAGTATGATCATACTTAATATGTTAATAATTAAGCTTTAAAACAAGTTTTGCTGAAATTTCTACAGCATTAAGTTACCAAGTTAAGTTTAGTAAGTTATCTAATGTGTGCATTAAGTAGTTAATGCAGTAGCTAGCTACAGAAATTCCCTGTACCCATTTAAGCTGGTACGATTAAGTTCCGAAATGTAGGTACTGAATTATTTACACGGATAGTAAGTACACTGCTGTGTAACATCATCATACATGATTTGCATAATATTGTTAGGGAACCCACAGGTCTTAGAACCAAATAGTTCAAGAAATAATAAATTACCACCACCAGCTCTCACTGGAACGCATGTACAGTCAACAAAGAAGTTAAGTGTACAGGAGCGTCGGATATAGTTGAAGTTTACTAAGAAACCGATGGATGTTCTGGACTGAAATTTAATTTAATAAATGAGCTGTTTGTTTTCTATTAATAAACTAAAATTTTATTCGAGAATATCCATCGATTTCTTAGTAAACTTCAACAATATCCGACGCTCCTGTATACTTAACTCCTTTGTTGACTGTACCTACGCATACGGTTCATATTCGGTTTGCGCAAATATGACCATGTTTCCGAATTTCGTGTGAAGCTGAAGTGGTTACCAATTCGCCTTCGTTGGAATGCTCATATTCTTTCCCTTTTGTATAATGTGCTCTTTTCTCCTTCCGGGGTGGAAGTACAGACGCCAGCACATCAAGCTACTACAATCTGTCAAATTTCTTTAATAGATTTTCAACTTTATCGCTAAAGCGCAAGGTTCAATGTTGATTAGGAAAATTTTACAGTGTCGGTTAGCTTGATGTGCTGGCGTGTGTACAATTAAGTATATATAAATAAATAAATATGGCCCACCCTTCCTCATAAAAAAAATGGACATCTTTGTAAACGTGTTAAAATTCGTATTTTTGTTTAGCCACAGTGGTTTTGTTTATTATTGTGACTAAGAGCGTTTACGCCGAACGTCATTTCATACAAACTTTCAAGCCTTTGTTTTCCGAATTCATACGCATAAGCAGGATACAAAGGTCTAAAAAGTTAGCAGAGAACATTTTCGAAAAATAGTGTTACAGCCAAATTAGACCGATTTTAAACTTTTCATAGAAACAGAGATTTCCAGTTATCTTTTTTTAAATAAGACATTTCGAAAATGTTCTCTGCTAACTTTTTAGACCTTTGTATCCTGCTTATGTGTATTAAGTTTCATTGAAATCGGTTCATTCATTTCGGAAAACAAGGGCTTGAAAGTTTGTATGAAATGCCGTTCGGCGTAAACGCTCTATTGCTGTGCCCTAGCAGGGTCCATGTATGAAACATATATACTTGTAACAACTTTTAAACTACATGAATGTAATAAATGATGATATGATATTATCACATTAAATGAAACCATGTGTCCTACATGACGTTCTTTCCCCGTGTGAACAAGTTATAAGCATTATACAAGTTACGATACTTATTAGTAGGTAGTCGAAAAGTCTTGTAAAAGACATGTCTTATATTTTGAAACATGTATGATATATTGTATTGGAGTTATTTCAGACATGTATTGTCAAACATTTTGTTAAAGTTTTCGTAATTATTGATAAGTTTTCTATGAGTTTTGTATAAAACCTATTGTGTAAACGATAAACACATGCACTTAAAAAAATAACAATTTACATTCTCTGCAGTACCTTTTTTGGTTTTAATATTTAACAACATCAGGTAAATGCAAAGATACGAATACTATTAGGTCACCGACCTCGCCTTTGGTATAAATACTTTTTCTTTATTTTCTTTCTTTCTCTCTTTGGTCTGCGATATCTTCGCGTACCACGTAGATAAGTGTCTTGTTTTGTTTGTTATCAAAGTGTAAATAAATTAACCCGACTAACAATAAGAGGTGCTTTTAGACCATCGTACTGAACAACTTTCACTATGGGACCAACTCTGATGCTACGTTCACACGCGCGCGTTCAACTCGACATTCAACGTGCACATTCACATTCCCGAGCGTGTAAACGGTACGCCCGAGCCCGTAAACGCGCCTGTGAACGTGAATGCCGCGAACCGGGCGAGTGTCGGTTTTTTGGCAAAGTTCAAAGGATGAATGGGCGGGCGCCCGGTGACTGTTTTCACGCGCGCGGGCAGTCAGTCTCTCTCATAGACTAATATATATAAACTGAGAGTCTCTCTCGCGCTTTCGTGACGAGTGGATCTTCTTTGCAGTCTGTTTCTCCGTCGTTCATCATTTTGTTTCTTTTTCCAATAAAAATAAGTTAAGCCAAAGGATATGGCAGCAACAACACCGAGATCCTCGCTGCCCGCCATGCTGGCACTGACTGACACGACGGCGTGCGTGTGAACAGCTTGAATTTTCGCCGACCTGGGGCGGGCTGCATGCCGCGCAGCCCGCCGGGCTGCACGGCGTGCATGTGAACATAGCATGAAATCACGAAACAAAAGTCAGCTGTTTAATACAAAAGTTGGATTTTTATGCCTAGCCCAGAAATTTAAATTGGCGATTGATTGATTGCGGCAGTTGTTTATTGTAGTTTTGATAAGTAATATAAAAAAAAAACTGGCCAAGTGCGAGTCGTACTTACGTACGTACAAAAACGCCGAAAAAAAAACACGTCTGTTGTTTGGGAGCCCCCTTTAAATATTTATTTTATTTTGTTTTTAGTATTTGTGACAATTTCAACTGTCTAGCTACTGCGGTTCTTGAGATACAGCCTGGTGACAGACAGACGGACTGACGGACGGACAGACAGCGAAGTCTTAGTAATAGGGTTCCGTTTTTACCCTTTGGGTACGGAACCCTAATTATAAAATGCATGTTTATATTAACAAGTTCGGCAGTAAAAGCTGAGCAGTAACGTACCTAAATAAAAATGAGTCATAACAAATATTTAAATGCGTAAGTAAATAAATGTTTAGCAGTAAACTGGCTTAACGGGCTGTTAAGTGTCGGGCTGTGGGCAGTTAAAAATCGGAACTAAACGGTGAGAAATCTAACTTGGAAGTACTTAGTGCGCGTTTGGTCACGGTTCTAACCTACTCGGCGTTATTACAAAACAAGGTTTATATTTAGACCCAGGTAAAAACCATCGTGCCATTTTCGAAATTCGAACTTAATTCCGACAAAATTAAAGTTCTAATTATAAACATTTACGGCAAACCCGAGTTTAAGTTGTCAATTTTGTAATAAGAACTTAAAGTTCTCCGAATAAAGTTTAAGCCTTCGATTAAAGTTTGAAATCGTTCTGTAATAAGATGGATTTAGTCGGGCTGACCGGGCAGTGGTGGCCAAGTGGTAACGGCCGCGACTTACGAGTTGTAGGTCGTAGGTTCGAACCCAGACAGGCGCTTTACTTTGTGTAAATTATTTAATCACCACTGCTCTCAAAACGGTGAAGGAAAACATCGTGAGGAAACCGGCATGTCCTAGAACCAAAAATTCGAAGACATGTGACATCTGCCAATCCGCACTGGGCCCGCGTGGTGGATTACGGCCCACTCCCTCTCACCGAGAGGAGGCCTGTGTCCCAGCAGTGGGAACATTATAGGCTGATTATGGTTATGGTATGGTTATGGACCTGGCTTAGTTACTGCGACTAATTAGGTACTGAAGAAGTACATTTAATATTACTAATACAAATGAAATACTATCTTGAATTCATGCAAGCCTAATACTTTTTCTTAGATTACTGCTCAAAACTTTTGCAAATGTGTCGTGAACAGAATTACCGTCTTCAATAAGTAAATTGCACCCGTACGAAACCGGTGCGGGCACAGATATAGATAGACCTAGATAACGCAAGTATCACGAACTGTATGAAAACCAAGCGTGCCATTTTTTGACTACCTACTATGACGTCAAAAGCTCGCGCTCTCGCTCACGCTTACCCAGCCAGCAGTACACAGGACTGAGCGCGAAAGTGGCGGCTTATGATTCTTTTTCGTAAGCTGGTGCGATTTTTGGCACGCGAAGTAGTTGCTTTTGCGTTATCTAGGTGTATCTATATCTATGGGTGCGGGTCATTAGTATTTTAATAAACAAACGCGGTTACTGAAAAAGATTACGTAAATCTCCAAACTGTATTAATAACACCTCGCCCACCGACCTCGCCACTTAATCCTCAAACAATATCACAGATATACAACAGTGAATATTGGAACTTTAACAGGATTACCGTTCGGTCGTGCTAAGTTGGCCCGATGCACGTAGTATCAATATTTGCGCGCTTTGATTAAATTCCGATTCATAGGGCTCGAATTCCAATTGATTCGGTCTTATCAACACTGCATTGTTAGTGGAGTCTATAAATAGATATTGTTGTGAAGGCTTTCCGATGGCGCGGAGATTGAAGAAAAATATGAACGGGTTTATGAATATTGGATGGTTCATTTTATTTTCAAAATGACTGTTCATTTTGGAGTTTTTTTTATTAATTGTAACAGTTATATCGGTTCGGATTTTCAATGGGTAATAAGCTATTGGTATTATTAATAACGAAATGAAAAGTACTACTTTTCATTTCGTTATTAATGAAACTTCATAAGCATAAGCAGGATACCTACAAAGGTCTAAAAAGTTAGTAGAGAACATTTTCGAAATGTCTTATTTAAAAAAAGATAACTAGAAATCTCTGTTTCTATGGAAAATTAAAAATCGGTCTATTAAAGCTGTAACACAATTTTTCGAGAATGTTCCCTACTAACTTTTTAGACCTTTGTTTCCTGCTCATGCGATGAAGTTTAATTAAAATCGGTTCATTCATTTCGAAAAATAAACGCGCTTAATATCAAAATAAGTACGGGCATAAAACATTAATAATTAAGAATGTATCCCACATATTATATTTGAACATGAAACACACCACAAACTCCCATTTTTTCATCCAAATAATCGTCAAAGTCACACTCCTGCTCCTATACTTTTTACTTATGAAAACTTCAGCATTCCCTTGTACACAGAAACTGTTTTCAAACATGCGTTTCTTTTTACGGATGTGGCAGTTCCGCCATACTTATTTAATAAGCTACCCTAATGGGCTAGCGAGCCTTTTTTGTACGAGTTGGTAAATGTGAGATATTAAGGGTTCATACAATGCTGGCTTGAAACGAGGCACTGGAGAAGAGTGGTCGGACTTTTTTTAAGTCAAGTCGTAATATTGTTTATGCTTTCTTGTTTTGTGTGTTCTTCGCAATACCTTATCAGCTGTGTTAGGCGCATGTTTAGTAAAAATCGATCCAAACAAAAAAACGGTCTTTGACTAAAGGATTTAGGATCTGTATGCGCGCCATCGAGACCTCACATTATGCCAAAATTCAAATTCCTACGTTGCATAGATTTAGAGAAATCCTCTGTAGCAGACGGACTAAGAAGTGATCTTATAAAGGGTCCACGTCTTTCCTTTTAGGTCGAAGCCCTAAAAATATCCACAAAATGATCAATCCACAATCTACTCAGCCTATCGCAGCCTACTGCTGTACATAGGCCCAGGTGGTGGCGTCACAAAACCCTGTCCTCCGCCTCCCGTATCGAATCTGCCCCAGCCACCTTCTAAGGTCGTTAGTCCATCTTGCAACAGCTGGGAGGCCCCCACACTACGCTCTCCAAAACGCGGTCTCCACTTTAGAACTCGTCTGCTCCACAAAATAATCGTTGTTTAGCAATTCATCAGAATCAACTTGGCCGCCTGTCCCCAGCTTGACATTGCTTTCTCAGAACAAAATAATTCGACACGATTTAGCTGTATAGTATTTCACCTTCGCTTTAGTACCAAGTATTAAATAGTTACTTTAGCCACTTTACCGTAACTTTTTGAATACTATTTAATTGAAGCAGTTGATAGATCTAAGTCTAAGTAATATGATTGGTGCTGATTAACCAATGTAAGACTTAAATAACCAGAAAAAAATTGGAGGATATCTAATGTTACATACTCGTAACAGTCAGCAATCAAAAAATTTGCTTTTCTCGAGTAGCCATATTGCAGCTAGGTATACGTCATGTGCACGTAAAATTTTACATGTGAAAATTTTGACAATTGACCATTTTTAAACTTGCCACGGTCGGCTCTTGGATGGGTGAGCATTCATTACATATCGAGACCCCTCCTAGGTTAAGCTCCTAGGGAAGCACATTCAGTCGTTGGTTCAGGCTATCATTCGTAGATCTTTGACAGTCGTCACGAGTAGTCAGAAGCCCAAAAGTCTGGCAAACTGTCTTACCAAGGGGGTAAGTATCGTGTTACACAGTAATTGGGTTGTGGAGGTCAGATAAGCAGTCACTCCATGTAAAATACTAGTATTCAGCTGCATCTGGTTATAATAGGAGTCGACCCAAACATAGTTGTGAAAGGGCTAGGCAGATTTCTTGTAATGAAAAATACAAAAGGTCTGTCAACTGAATACGACTGCCTTATGAATTGGCAAGTGGCTTGTCTCAAAATGGAACTGGTAAAAACCTTTTTCCTAAAAGGATCCTGATAATATTGCACAATATTTTAATACGTACAAGCATGGACCAAAGAAATTCTCGGTTTTAATAACGTCCGAATCAAAAGGGGCTTTTGTCATGTTTTCAATAATACATCTCGCATAATATTCATTTATTTGGTTGTTTTTAAAATTATATGTGCTTCGTCATTGTCAACATTATTAATCATTTTCTTTTTTATTTTAGTAAAAAAATACTTGCTATAACCATGTCAAAATCGATCATCATCTGCCTAGCCTTTTCCCAACTATGTTGGGGTCGGCTTCCGGTCTAACCTGATGCAGCTGAATTCCAGTATTTAACATGGAGCGACTGCCTATCTGACCTCCACCACCCAGTTATTGGGTAATACGATACCCCTTGGTAAAACTGGTTATCAGACTTTCGGGTTTCTGACGACCCGTAACGACTGTCAAAGATCCATGTATGACAGCCGGGACCACCGGCTTAACGTCATTGACTTATATATTGCTATTGGTTAACGTGCTTTCCGAGGAATGGAGGGATATTGGTATGTAAAGATGGGTGGACCCATCCACGGACCAACCGCGGCAAACGTAGCTTAACCTGATTGATCGAACCGTGCGGTTAAATCGTTATATAAAATTGGTCCAGCCGTTTGAGCGTGACGAAGTAACAAACATATAAACACACACACACACTCACAAACTTTCGCCTGTATAATATTAGTGTCATATTGATGTAGAAAACACTAACAATACCAAAGATTGGCCAGTCTTTTGAGCACGGCATTTAAAGCTCTTCTCACTTATCTCGCGTCGGCACGATTGAAGAAATCTGTAAACAAAAAGCAAAAACGAGAGGCGTCGTGGGACACCCGCAGGGTAACATACTAACAGTAGCAATGGCTTTTATTTTAATAGTTCAACAACATTCGTTGCGTTATGTACGTGTTGGAGCAGACAAACTTTTCGAACATTTAAAGCAATGGATTAGCAATACCCTTCAGATTGAGATTCATTGGGTGTTACGCAATTAGTTTGCTGGTTGGAACGAAGTTCCTTTCGATTTTGTACACAATCGAAACAAATGGAACGATTTGACCGACACGACACTTGTTGCGCGAAAAAATTTCGTGATGACATTTAACTGTCGTGACGGTCAAAATGTTACACTTTTTTCGATTTAGCTTTCATTCGCCAAGTATGCAAAGTTTAAATAAAAAAATATATAATAGAGAGTCAGAGTATATATAAAGTCCTATATGGAACTTGGTTCCAGCAAACTAAAGGATATTTCTCCTATAAAAATTTATGCACAAAGACTTGGTACATACAACAACAATATAAGCTTATTACATTGAGAACAAAGCTTTGTTTTTCTTTATTCTGTGCGTCGCGCGTCGTGATGAAACGTAAAACAACAGTCAAGTTATATTAAATCGGGGTAGACATCTTTCCGTTTATGACAAACGAGTGTTTTTTTATGTAGCATGACGTACCTGTAACATATTAAGTTAATAAATCCTTGAATATTTCCTGCGTGTGACAAATTTCATCCAAATTGGTTTTGATATTTGAGTGATTTTCATTTCCATGCGGAATTTCGGATTTCAGCATCACGATGTTTTAAAAAAAACCGTTTGTTACGATCGGACGGACGCAAAACAGACGATGCAAAATTAATGTTATGACGGTTCTGTTTTCCTAGATTATAGAAAGAATGAAAATTTATTTGCGGCAAACATAACGCAGAAAAAAATACGAAACACAAAAAAGAACAATTTGGGGAAAATATGCGTCACATCCACGCAAAATATCATCATCATCTGCCTAGCCTTTTCCCAACCATGTTGGGGTCGGCTTCCAGTTTAATCTAATACCTGCAGTATTTTACTAGGAGTGACTGCTTATCTGATATTCACAATCCAGTTACTGGGCAATACGATACCACTTAGTAGGACAGGTTGTCAGACTTTCGGGGTTCTGACTTCCTCTTTTCTAGGTACACTAACAACAAAGGCAATGTTTGCATCTTGATTACCTACACGAGATGCAGATTCAATTTTCAGATGCATCTATTCTCTGAATTCGGTTCCATATTTTATCAAAACCCTTGACCAGATTCATGTGACCCAATAAATCGTACTTACAGAGGAAGGCAGCACTGTTCCAACTCTATCCAATTCCAAAGCGTCTTCTTTTACAGTTCAGTAACATTTGTTCCGTAAGATTCTTGCACACGTTACAGTTGCATTACGGAACGGCATATAATCCGAGCCGTAGAAAAAACTTGTTCGACAACAAGGTCCCATAACTACCCCTCGCCTGTTAGGTAAGCTTATTAAGTTCGGTAACAATAGAAAAATTAATTGTGGTTTATTAGTGACAGTTGAACTCATATTGATCCATACAACACTGACGACCGTGCTAGGCACGGTCACCGCGCGGTTTATAAAAACTAAAGTCCTCCAGACGTATTTCGACTGAGACTAGCCTTCGGCGCGGGAGATATTATAGTGCACAAGTGTGCGCGCAGACACAGGTGCACTCCCTCTTCCCTCACTCTCATAGTCCGACGGGACGGCAATCCGACACGACCGGAGTGAGATCAGGCGCAGGACCACCGGCTTAACGTGCTTTCTTTCCGAGGCACGGGGGTCTCACACCGCCAACTTCCAAACTCCGGGCTGTTACTATGAAATTCCTATAATGGAAAAACCAGACCAACGGGGCAGTTCAGCGTGGTTTAGGTACTACGGGCTGCTATCCGCAACTCCACGTCAATGCGCGTATTTTGCGTACGGTTCGGCGTACCGCCGGGTAAAAAACGCGTCCGTCAACAAGCTTCCATAATGATGCATACTACACCGAACGACCGTGCCTAAACACGGCGAATAAACCTTAGTTTTTCACGGCAAGAAAAACGTGTGTGTACAAAGGGCTTAAAGGTCGATCAGTCGATACTAGCAAAATATTTGAGACTATTGCAAAACCAACTTGCGGTCCAAACATCCACATTACTGGTTATGACGATATACCTTAGTAGGACATGCAGTGCCGGATTAGCCCCTAAGCAATTGCTTAGGGCATCACATCTCGGGGGGCACCATAAGGCAGAAACAGCACCGAAACAGTATTTGCTAGCACATGAAAGGCAAGGCTGTTTATCAGCAAGATATTACAAGACCCAAAAGTCACTCTAGCTAGAGATGTGCGCCAATTTTTACAAATCGCTCGTCGATGTTTTGGAAAAATACGAGGCGACTAGTGTGTATGATAGGAGAGAGTGGATAGGAGAGCCTACAGGCGTGGATTGCTTAGGGCATCAAGTAGTCTTAATCTGGCACTGAGGACAGGTTGTCGGATAATCGGGCTTCTGATTTTCTGTTTCCTAGATTTCCCTCATCATGCTGAGTAGAAGCCTCCTTGTCAGTCATGACGTGCAGCTGTCGACTATTTCTGTTTTGTACTCGTGATTATAGATCTATTTTGTTTTTATTTTTCTTTGTTTAAATAAATACATATACATTATATTTTTAAATCACATCACACATTTAAAGGCGAAAGTTTGTGAGCGTGTGTGGGGGTGTGTGTGTGTATTTATATGTTTGTTACTTCTTCACGCTCAAACGGCTGGACCAATTTTCCTAAAATTTGGTATGGAGGTAGCTGATACCCTGAATTAACATATAAGTTACTTTTTATCCCGATATTCCTACGGGATCGACATTTACGCGGGTAAAACCGCGGGGCGCAACTAGTATAATATAAAAACATTTAAAAATATAAAAAATTGTAGCCCACCGGTATCGGGAACAGGATCAAAGCTACCGGCGGTCAGGGCTCCAGAGAGAGGATCCTCCTAACAATGCGGGCCTTTTCCAGAAGTACCGCTTTCTGGATCAAGCTCTTGATCCAGCTGCCCAACGAGAGCGTCCTCCTCTATTATTTTTCTTTATTATTAGAGTTATCTTTTTGTATGCACGTGTTTCTGTGTCAAATAAACCTAATTTTCTTTTTTCTTTCTTTCACATGCTAATGCCGATTCGCACTTCTTGTTAAGATTTCTGTTTTTGATGAAACCAGTTAACTGATGAATTTCAGCCACGGTGGCCAGATTAGCCAGGTACGCAGGAGATATTTTTTAGTGCACAAGTGTGTGCGTAAGCACAGGTGCACTCTCTGTTCCTTTACCCTCATAGTCCGATGGGACGGCAATCCGACACGACCGGGGAGAGTTCAGGCGCAGGACCAACGGCTTTACGTGCTTTCCGAGGCACGGGGGTATTCAACCGCCAACTTCCAAACTCCGAACTGTTACTAAGAAATTCCTAATTGAAAACTCAATAACACTTTGTCCGACCCGGGAATCGAACCCGTGGGGTCCTCCCACGCTCAGCAGTCGCGCTTGCAACCACGAGGCCAACGGGGCAGTCGAGAAGACCTATACGTTGAAGGAACTGATATTTTTTCCTTAAGTAACCTCGTCTTAGGGCATTAAATATGTATCGGTTAGTCAATCTGTCTGACCTTTCCCCAACTAACCAACTTAGTTGGGAAAAGGCCAGACAAATTGATTGACAGGTCGGCTTCCAGTGAACAGGGGGGATCGATTGAAAAAAAGAAAAATGCGTTTATTGACATTCTAGCAAAATAAATACACCTTAAAAGTATAAAACAGAAAACAAAGATTATAATGACGAGGGTTCTCGATACATAATGGATGGTCACCCATCCATCAACCAACTGCGTCAAGCGTACCATACCCTTCGATCGACCCGTGCAGCTGTTATTATTATCAAGTAAAAAAGCGGTCAAGTGCGAGTCAGCGCACCGAGGGTTTCGTACGTAGACCAGGTATGTAACTACCTACATTTACGGTTTTCGGATTTTTTCCTTTAGGTACTTGTGCTACATGGCATTGCTTCTTGTCAAATTTCATGATTCTAGGTCAACGGGAAGAAGGTACCCCATAGATTTTGATTCCCTTGCGAGTGTCAAAATATGCGGCATATACAGAACATAAATGCCCGTATCTTTTGATTGCGTTGACTTAGAAGTTTTTTTTTTTCACTACTTCAAGGGATTGCATCCCTGAGAATTTGATATTAATTTCAACTTGATAACTTTAGGTCTTGACAGACGGACAGACTAGGCGGTCAACGAAGTGATCTTATAAGAGTTCCGTTTTTCTTTTTGAGGTACGGAACTTTAAAAACAAAGTGGGTCGTATAAATATTATACTCTAAATACAGTCTTAGCCGAAGGTAAAAATACCAATTATAATTATACTAAAATAGCTAGGAGGACCAATTTACAACTGTATATTTATTTTACACATATGTACAGACGTACTAATTTTAAGTTTAAAAGGTATATTTTATTCACCACTTGGTCAAAGTTTCGGAGAAAACCAATTTCATTTTAAATAATTGTCCTGATTTTATAAAAATAAACAAAATATTTAAAAGGCTACGATATATTCACATATTTAAATATTACCAACCTGCATGCCACGTTGCCGTAACACGTATAATCACATCGTAATTCAGAAGGTAATAGGTATACTAAAACTTTAAATAAAATAATGAAAATATTTTATATTTATGTAAGGCCTATTTTATTTCACACTGTAAAATTTACTGTAACACGAATTATATAAAATTCCATAGAGGTGTATAAGAAGCATGATGAATCGTGTTGAGTTTCTGATTACAGTTACACACGTCGACATATCAAGCTAAGTATACGTTTCCAGTTTTAGCTGACCTCGTATTGTATAAGCTTTTCGTACAATGAGGAGTCAACTAAAGGTCATAGCACACGTATCAAATCGGAAAGGGATCGGCACCATATCGCTTTTCGCCTCGCCGTCAAACAGGCGTCAACCTAACGTAAGCACGTAACCAAAGCGGATCAGAAGCTCCGATACGTCGACTCGGCTACGGCTAGGCGACGACGCGCGCTTACGGCTCGC
Organism: Oligia latruncula; assembly: GCA_948474745.1. Classification (NCBI taxonomy): domain Eukaryota; kingdom Metazoa; phylum Arthropoda; class Insecta; order Lepidoptera; family Noctuidae; genus Oligia; species Oligia latruncula. The sequence goes on along the minus strand of OX419691.1, from coordinate 5,887,785 downwards.
CGAACGCTGGTTGATGGTGTAGCAGGCAGGCCGGCGGGGTGAGAGGGGCAAGGGTGGACGAAGAGACGTAAGCTCGGGTACGGAGAGCCGTAAGCGCGGGGACGACGAGCCGTAACGCACCGTGTCGCGGTTGGTGAGCTTGTCCCGAGGCGAGGCGATTACGTTACGATTCCGATTAGTGTGCGTTGCAGTAGGGAGTTTCATACAAAGAATACTGAACGGCTCCTGTTGATGCGGTGCCGATCCCTTTCCGGTTTGATACGTGTGGTATGACTTGAAATGGAAACTTTAACCTATAAAAATACCTTTAACCTATGAAAGGGAACTTTATAGCTTAACAAGTCGTCGTGAGTACGTATATTAAGCATATATATTATTACGAGTACATTAATACACATATTATTGGTTTGGTATGTAGCCAAGTTACAGTTTTTTTTGTAATGTAACAGTGAATAACTCTTCTGTAAATTACAGTAGAGGACATCATTCAAGTGTCGAAAATTTTATACCCAAAAAAATTAATTATGGGATGTTAAAACAATAGTTACCTAATATTATGCTTAAAACACTGGTTATAAAAATATAATTTCTGGCCTTTTTAATCTCAAATAGCAGCCATGGGGTTAAATTATTGTAGACATTCGTTGTAATAGTAAAAAATGCTTAATATGTTATTTCCCATAAGAAAACAGAACTTTTTTTCTGGCCCAGCACTTTAATTTTTGGGTACGAATGTCCTTTAGACAAAACTGCCTCAGTTTTAAATAAAATGATAGATTTTGCCCAAAATTTAATTCGAAATAACTACATCACCCAACTCAGCGACTGTACTGTAAAAGAAATGTACAGACGCCAGCACATCAAGCTACCCGAAACCGTAAAATTTTCTTAAGGCGGAGATTCCTTGAAAACGGTCAAAAAGTTGGTTTTTAAAGCAGTGTATCTCTTAAAACGTAAATAATTTTGACCAAAAAAAAAATTATGATATTTTTAAGTCTTATTTTAATACAGTGATGGAACTCAAATCATAATTAAACATACATTAATGCATCAAAAAAATCTTCAAATACACCTGTTGGATTTCGTATTAGTTTATTATTTTTATTATAGGGTAGAAATTAATATGACTTGCAAAATGCGTCACTATCCTATCGTGTCCTATCCTTTTCCCACATGCAACCCCGGACTATCGCTGTCCTGGTCACCATCTCCGGTGACGGTGTGAGGAAATTCTTCACTTGCCGCGTTGCCTTCAACGAGAGTAGTGTTCCATAACATGCTCCCTTGTTAATTACCAATTTACGGTTGCGAACTGTCGCGAAGCATTACGAACTATTATCTAAAACACTACGAAAAGTGCGTGTTTATGCTGTGAAAGGCGTCTGTGCGACCTCTCGCCGCCCTGATCCAGCCAGACTCGAACCTTCGACCGGCCGACGTGGAGGATTGATGGTGAATCTACATACAGGTCAGTGGTGTTGCATTTTCCTGCCAATTCCCTTGTTCCATGTACAATTTTCGTCGTCCTAATTCGTGTCGTGTATTGCAAGGTCAGACCTACCCACGTACTTTTCACCCCCGCAATATACAGTCCACTATTTTAATTGATCCAGCTCCCAGCGTCTGGGATAAACGCAAACAATTTCTTTATATTTCCGCCCAAGTAATTGGTGTTAGGCGCCACCATTTATTTTTGGTCACTTCGAACCGCATTTATGGTCGTTTAGGTCGAATTCTTAATTCAAACCGCATGGTCAGTTATAACTAAACGGTCACTGTACTACGTAATTAATAAATAGATTGTCGTTTATTCTTTGTATTTTCCCGCACTGACATCTATTTCTTTATAGTTCCGCACCCGCATCGCATAGTACAACACAACGTAAAAGTTATTTCTTTCCAAATTCATTCCATTTTGGTATTCCGCCATTTTGAATCGGTTCCTATACGGTCGTTCTTTAGATGACTCGTTCGTTCGTAATTGTTCGGTGAACTTCGGCTCGCTTCGTTAGGGCACGTACGCATACCAGTACTTTGGATATTTTTCTCTTACCCGCAATAATTTATTTTACTCTCGCAACTAAAGTTAGTCGTTTTATGATAATAACCGCTTATTTACTTTGTTTACATAGTCGTGTTGCATACTTATCGCCGCTATTGTACATATTTACAGTAGTTCACAATGACTAAAGCAAAGAGGAAGGGAAGTGATGCAGATCAGTTCTTCGACACTACCAGTACTAGTAAAAACCAGTTATCGTTATACGTAGTCAAACGTGATGTAATTTACAAACGCGTAGAAAATATTTTCGAACTTGCACAGAAAACAAATACTGATCGACAATATTATAAGTCGTTTTGTTCTAGTGCTTTAAATATTGATACATTGCGTAATGATTATCAACAAGTTTTAGATTCTTATAATATGTTAAATTTACAGTTGAACCCCGATTCCGAGGTCGAATATGATTCCTGGTTATCATTTGAAGAAATGTTTTGTTTTATAAAACAGGTTTTACTCAATAATAAAACCGAGTGTCCTGAATCTGAATCTCAAACTTCATTACAAAAATCGAATCCTCGCCTTCCGCCCATTGATTTGATGTCATTCGACGGTAATGTCAAGAAATGGCCATTGTTTTATCAACAATATAAAAGCATGATACACGATAACGCATCGCTCACTAATAGTGAAAAAGTATTTTATTTAGTAGGTAAATTAACTGGGCAGGCGTCGTGCGTTTGCGCAGGGTTGGCTCCAACCGCAGAAAATTATATTATTATTTGGGAGGCACTCGTGCAAAAATATGACGATCCTCGCTCACTCGCATCCGCATATTTAAACCAATTGTTACAGTTTACACCGCTATCCATTGCTAGTTCTGATGGGTTAGACTCATTTATAAATAATTTTGATTCTTCAGTACAAGCGCTTAAGCAATTGAAGCTTAATGATTTAACTGAATTTATTTTCTTGCATTTGGCTCTGCAAAAGTTGGACGCAGACACAGTTAAACTATTTGAAATTACCTATCGTAAAGATAAAATACCTCCTTATCATAATTTAATTGAATTTGTAAAGGAGCAAAGTAAAGTTTTGTCTCGTTCTATGAACCTTAGTAAATCGATAGATAGTCATTCTCAGTCTAAACAGCAGCGTCAAACTAAGCGCATCCCTAAACCGTCCAAGTCTTTTGTTAATACAGATGTAGGGTGTGGTCCAAGTGTAAGCGATAAATGCGCTTTATGTGATGAGAAACAACATGAACATTTATACTCTTGTTCCTCATTTAATAAGTTAACCCCGCGAGAAAGATATAATTGTATAAAACTTAATAATTTCTGCAACAATTGTTTAAGTACAAAACACAAGACTTTTTCTTGTAATTCGAAACATACTTGTTCTCATTGTTCAAAGCGACACCACACCTTATTACATTTCAATCCAACACAAAATGATAAAACAAATTGCAACGTTGGTTCTGTGGTGTCCAATACCTCTAATCCTATTCCCGCTACCGCTCATGACATGCCGCGCCCTACCCCGGCCAGCAGTCATTCAGAGTCCGCTATGACTCATTCACTCGCCGCTTCTAATGACCCTACAACTATTGCAAATAATGCATCGGTGTGTACAGTTTCGTACGATCGAACCGCTCGTTATCAAACGACTACGTTGTTAGGGACCGCAAAAGTAAAGTTTGTTGATTCTTTAAATCGCACGCACTTTTTGAGATGTCTAGTGGATCCTGGCTCTCAAAGTGATTATATTTCCGCAACTTGTTGTAAGCGACTATCGCTTTCTATTTATAATCAAACCCGCTATTCGCAAGTTCAAGGCATTGGAGGAGCCTCACAAAAAATTCTCGGTGTTACTTCTGTTAAATTCACGTCTCGCTTTGATAATAAGTGCGAATATTCTATTAGACCGATGGTAGTAGGACAGATTACGTCACAGTTGCCGGACACCTGTGTTGATACAGCGTCTATTGAATTTATTCGTAACTTACCGCTCGCTGATGATGAGTTTTCGCAGCCGGGAACAATAGATATACTTTTAGGTGTTAAATTTTATTGTGAAATTTTACTCACTGATAAAATTAAACCCCCTTATGACGGTATGCCCTCCGCCTTTGAAACGACTTTAGGTTACCTGATTTTAGGTGACGCTCCTATTATATCTCCGCAACCCGCTACCCGCACATTGTGTGCTTTTACTTCTGACCCGCTACACCAGATTGTCGAAAGATTTTGGGCAGTCGAGGAATTACCTTCGCAGTCTTTTTTAAGTCCCGACGACCAGCAGTGTGAAAATATTTATACTTCAACCACTGTTCGTAACTCCGACGGCAGCTATTCAGTTGACCTTCCTTTTAAAGAAGACCCAAATAATCTAGGCAATTCTTATACTACCGCTAAAAAACGCTTCCTACTTTTAGAAAAGAAATTTTCTAAGGATCCTAGTTTAAAACTAAAATATGACGATGTTATTCGTGATTACCTAAATAAAGGTATACTGTCCCGCACCGCACCTGAGGCATTAGTCGCCGCAGGCTTTTATTTACCGCACCATCCTGTAGTGCGCAACGACAAGGCGACAACCAAAGTTCGTCCTGTGCTGGATGGCAGTGCCAAGACCGATACAGGCTTATCACTAAATGATGTCCTGTATACAGGTTGCAATCTACAGGCTGATATATTTCATATACTTTTAAATGTTCGTGTTTATTACATTGCCTTTTGTGCAGATGTAAAACAAATGTATTTATGCATTTATGCAAATGCTCCGCACCGCAAATATCAACGAATCTTATATAGATTTTCAGAAACCGACCCACTCGAGGTTTTTGAGTTCACTCGAGTCACATTTGGGCTTCGGTCTTCACCATTTTTGGCGCTCCGCACGCTACGCCAGCTCGCTAGCGATGAACGGCATAATTGGCCAACTGCGGCAGCCGTATTAGAGAGGGACATTTATATGGATGACGTAGCTTCATCTGCTTCTTCTCTCGAGGAAGCAGTCAAGACAGCTACCGATCTGATCCAGATCTTCAAAACTGGCGGGTTTGACTTAGTTAAATGGACTTCCAACTCACAGGAATTGCTCAAACATATTCCCGAGTCGCACCGTCAATCTGAATGCATTTCTTTCGACGATGGAAATACATTTAAGATATTAGGTTTGCGTTGGTTACCCGCTCAGGATACTTTTATTTTCGAAATATCAAGTCCCCCACCTGCTTGTACTAAACGCGCCATTTTATCCGCTACCGCTCGGTTGTACGACGTCTTAGGACTCGTCGGCCCTATAATTCTTTTCGCTAAATTAATCATTAAGGAACTCTGGCTTTTAAATCTCGATTGGGACGATATACCCCCTTCTCGCATTGTTAAAATTTGGCAACAATATTTAATAGAATTACCGCAAATATCTAATTTATCATTTCCACGTCATTTAGGTATAGAAACCCGTTCTACAGTTTCCTTAGTAGCATTTTCAGATGCGAGCGAATCCGCATACGGCTGTGTGATTTATTTACACGTCGTCAATGGCGATCAATCGCCTATTATTTCACTCGTGTGCTCCAAATCACGTGTCGCATCTGCTAAACCTAAAATCACTCTCGCACGCTTGGAATTAAACGGAATACTTTTAATGTCACGACTTCTTAAAACCGTTTATGACACTTTATCTAAACGACATAAAATTGAAGATATTTATGCTTTTTCGGATTCTGAAGTAGCACTCTGTTGGTCTGTTGCTTCGCCACACAGATTCAACACTTATGTTGCCAACCGCATTTCCCAAATTCAGGAAAATATTTCACCTGAAAATTTATATCATGTCGCTGGCATCGAGAACCCCGCAGATTGCGTATCTCGTGGGCTCACGCCTTCGCAGCTCATTCAACATGAGCTTTGGTTTAAGGGCCCATCCTGGCTTTCCTTGCCTAGACAAGACTGGCCTATACAACAATTTTTATCCAACCGGTCTTCATTACCGGAAGAAAAAACTGTTACGCATGTGACTCAAGTCGCAGATAATGATAACCCGCTTTTAAAATTAGCTTCAGAGTGTTCCACTTGGGAAAAGCTGCTGGAAGCTACAGTTTTTTCGCTTCGATTTATTAAAAAATTGCCGCAAAACGATACAATTACCGCTGAAGATCTAAATATAGCTGAATTGGAAATAATTCGCGCGGTCCAGTCTAAATACTTTTCTGAAGACATTAAGAATATTTCTAAGGGTCAACCATGTTCGGCCAAGTTACGGAAACTGTTTCCATTTTTATGTAACGGACTTCTACGTGTCGGAGGTCGCTTATCGAACTCGACACTAGACTATTCTTCTAAACATCCGATTTTACTTCCCGGGCAAGGACATGTTGTTAAATTATTAATTGAATTTTATCACCGCGACAATTGTCACGCCGGGCCGCAATTATTAATTTCGATATTAAGATCCAAATATTGGATTATTTCCGCTAGACGTGTGGTTCGACAGTACATACACAAGTGTAATGATTGTTTCCGAGTTAATCCTAAGCCTACGTTTCCGCCTATGGCCGATTTGCCTAAATGTAGATTAGAGCAATGCAAAGCGTTTTTACAAACGGGCGTCGATTACGCAGGTCCGCTTTATGTGACTCCTTACCGCAAACGGGGCGTACGAAGCGTAAAAGCTTATATTTGTATTTTTATTTGTCTCGTGACAAAAGCAGTTCATATCGAACTAGTTTCTAACTTAACTTCCGCTTCCTTTATCGACGCATTTAAACGATTCATATCCCGAAGAGGTCCTTGTAATTTCTTATATAGCGATAACGGGACTAATTTTGTCGCTTCAAAAAAATATTTTAATGAACTTCACGAGTTTTTACAAACTGCTGATTATTATCAAAGTTTTAGTCATGAACTCGCGAAGAACCGTATCACGTGGCGAATGAACCCTCCTACAGCAAGTCACTTCGGAGGGATATGGGAAGCGAACGTTAAGAGCACCAAGTCGCTTTTATTTCGTACAATCGGCAATCAAGTTCTCACCTTTGAGGAGATGTCGACCATTCTTAGTCAAATTGAGGCCGTGCTAAATAGCCGTCCTCTTTATGTTTTGAGCTCTGATCCATCAGAGCCATTAGCACTTACTCCCGCGCATTTTTTGTCTACCACTCCGCTAGAATGCTTACCTGCAGCCGACTTATCCGACGAACGAACAGATCTGTTGTCTCGTTTCTCTTTAATGGATTCGATAGTTCAATCGTATTGGAAGCGATTTAAGTCGGAATATTTACATAATTTGCAACAACGCGAAAAATGGAATACTCCGTCTAATCCGATTACAGTCGGTACTGTAGTGTTGTTAAATGTAGATAACGCTCCACCCTTGCAGTGGCCATTAGGAATTGTTACCAATGTATACCCTGGTAAGGATGGTGTTGTTCGCGTAGCGGAAGTAAGAACTAAAACCGGTACTTATAAACGACCAGTAGTGCGGTTATGCCCTCTTCCGACTCAATAGTCATATATCTCTAATATGTGTACTTTACGCACATAAGTTTTAAATTAGCTTATTTTATGTTAGTTAAGTTAAATTTAGAAGTTTCATTATATTTCTCCGCTCTAGTTACTCCTTGAAGTTGCTAAATATAGCGATTTTCTTAACTTTTTAACCTTCTTTTGAAGGGTTTCTTCAAGGCTGGGGGGATGTTGGATTTCGTATTAGTTTATTATTTTTATTATAGGGTAGAAATTAATATGACTTGCAAAATGCGTCACTATCCTATCGTGTCCTATCCTTTTCCCACATGCAACCCCGGACTATCGCTGTCCTGGTCACCATCTCCGGTGACGGTGTGAGGAAATTCTTCACTTGCCGCGTTGCCTTCAACGAGAGTAGTGTTCCATAACATGCTCCCTTGTTAATTACCAATTTACGGTTGCGAACTGTCGCGAAGCATTACGAACTATTATCTAAAACACTACGAAAAGTGCGTGTTTATGCTGTGAAAGGCGTCTGTGCGACCTCTCGCCGCCCTGATCCAGCCAGACTCGAACCTTCGACCGGCCGACGTGGAGGATTGATGGTGAATCTACATACAGGTCAGTGGTGTTGCATTTTCCTGCCAATTCCCTTGTTCCATGTACAATTTTCGTCGTCCTAATTCGTGTCGTGTTTTGCAAGGTCAGACCTACCCACGTACTTTTCACCCCCGCAATATACAGTCCACTATTTTAATTGATCCAGCTCCCAGCGTCTGGGATAAACGCAAACAATTTCTTTATATTTCCGCCCAAGTAATTGGTGTTAGGCGCCACCAACACCTTTTGATTATGTCTTTAAAAGCAGTTTATCCCTTCATTAACAATTTTAATTATAATATGCCATTAAATTTCTAATGCCAAGCTGCATCCAGTGATGGATTATTTATTATTAGTTTTTGTAAATAGATAATTTCTTCATATTTTACAATAAATCACCAGTTTTGTGTCATCGCGCTTCTCTTTCTTTTCTATGCAGTCCGACAGTGACCGCGCTTTAGGTCATGTAAGTCCCTTAATCAACTTTAAACCTTATGTTTTAGCGATAAAGTTGAAAATCTATTAAAGAAATTTGACAGATTGTAGTAGCTTGATGTGCTGGCGTCTGTACTACGCTTTTTTTAGCTTAACCATCGTTTTTGGTTTAGGCTGTGCGTTGCCTATCAGTGAGTGAATTTAAGCTTTATATTATGTAGAAGAAATAATTATAGTCAAGAGAACAACAAAAACGGCGTTCTATAGTTTCAGCTTACCCTCATGAGAAGAAAGGGTACAGTCAACAGCAAAAGTAGATGATCAAAATCAGAAATTCAATACCTACTAATGAACGGAGTTTGCGTCAGAACTCTGCCACACAGCCACACAGTCTCTGCACATAGCTCAACAACAACAACAGCAACAGCTCTGCCATACAGTTCTGAGGCGAACTCCGTTAATTTGTATTGAATTTCTGATTTTGATCATCTACTTTTGCTGTTGACTGTACCTAAGTTTATGTACGTTTATGTGTAGAACAACCAAAACTCAGGTGCCTATAAACCTATTTACCTATTTGAAATTATGTCTATTCATTAAACCGAAGCGTACTATTCGCACCGATAGCCCAAAAGTTTAAATGCCCGGCTCGAATTATTAAGCTGACCTATCGACCGCTCTAAAAGGGCTTGAAAGCGGCACTTTATACCGGCAAATCCTATCTACTAGGAGCAATAGGTACGACAAAGATCTAAATTTTATGAGTTCGTTCGATATCGTTCTCTTGTACTTACGTCTTGTCGACTGATTTATTGGGCTTTAGAAAGGACGTTAATGTACGAGCTGTTACCTAGAAGTGTGCGTCCGGTCGGGTAAAATATATTTTCATGATCCAATTTCCTTGCAAGCTGCACTTTAAAAGTAAAATAATATTAAGCTTTTGAACCTAAAAGGGCCTACAAGAAATTTCTAAATAAAGAGATCGATAGAAGAAGAAGCGATAAGGCCGCCCATTTCATGTTTTGTAGTGATAAATGTATATTTGTTATATATTTTCTGGTATACAATAAATTATACAGGAAGATTTTTTTATCACCATCTAAATTTTTACAGGGTGTCTTACCCACGAACATGAACAACTTTCATTATGGGACCAACTCTGAAATCACGAAAAAAAAACAACTGTTTCATGCATTTTGGTCAAGTAGGTATTGAACTTTTGTATTTAACAGCTGATTTGTTTTTTTGATGATGATAAAACAATCTTCCTGTATATCTCTTTCTCTCTCTGTCATTGTTTTAAAGAAGATAGGCTAAGTACATGAAGTGCTGGGCAAACGAATTGCGAAATTCCTCGGTTTTTTAAGTCGAGAAGTGGAATAAAACTCCATGCCTGAGTACTCGACAGTATAGCCAGGACTCTTCAAATCATGAGAGAATTTTGTAAATAGAGTATTTCTCTCTCAATAGAGTATTTCTCTCTCAATAGAGTACGCAACATCGTTTTTATGGGAAATGTTGATCATACGTGACTTTAACAACTTAATAAGGAAAATTCCGATCAAAATACTTGTTACTACGCTGAAACAGATTCCGATTGGTTTTTCCTGGAAGATCAAAATTCACGGTACTTTCAGCTAATTTTTAAGACTAACTAGCTGCGCCCCGCAGTTTCACCTGCGTCAATGTCGATCCCATGGGAATATCGGGATAAAAAGTAGCCTATATGTTAATCCAGGGTGTCAGCTACCTCCATACAAAATTTTATCAAAATTGGTCCAGTCGTTTGAGCGTGAAGAAGTAACAGACATATAAACACATACGCACACACACACCCCTACAAACTTTCGCCTTTATAATATTATTGTGATATCCGCTTAACAATGTAACAGAACTTGAACAAAACATTTGAAAAAAAAACACAGCCCAAGCTTTTTAAGGACTCTCCCGATAACTTTGGTATTGTTTTGACACACCCCCAAACTTCTCCTTTTCGAGGAATAATAATGGAATACGTGATAAATCTTCGGGAATTTATTTCACCGCCCATTACCCGCAAATGTGAGGTGAATTCACAGCATTAGATGGATTCTTGAGCGAGACCGCAGCCTTCCAAGGTTTTGTATGTTGATAAAAGCTTTCGTGATCATTTTATTGATTCAGTTCAGATTTAGTTGTATTGACAACGTACGAGATGCGTTAAAGGACACGAAATAGGAGGACAACATAGATATCCGAGAGGACAAACTACATACTATAGACACACATTCAATATATATATATATATTTAATGTCACGAATAATTAGTGAACCGTGCATGAAAAACAGTGAATGTTGCCTCAGGTCGAAGTCGAGTTTTCTAAGGAAAATTGTTTTTGGTTAACCACAATGAAGAAACATAAAAAGAAAAAGATATATAGATATATCATTGCAGATAATAATGCAGTCCCTAAAGTTCAGTCTTCTTAATAAAAAGAAATATTAATTAATGATAAAAAGAGCAATTAATTATAAAAAAAAACAGTGGCACTCCGGGAGTGCCGACAGAAGTGAAAACAAAACACAAACAGCATACTTTGCCATCACTCACTGACTTAACGGATATACATCAAAACCGAGTACATCCCAAAGACAGCCGAACATCCGAAGCGGGTATTTTTTTAATCGTCTTATAAACAAAACACGCGCGGCGCGGCTTACTGTAACAGTGGCGCGAGTTCAATGGTTCTTCCCATCTCCAAGAATGTCCAACACGCCTAAACAAGTTTTCACTTCAAAACCATAGTGTGCCTTTGCTAAACTGCAAAGCAGTGTTGTAGCAGACGTAGCTCCAATATTAATGAACAGAACCAATGAAAACAAGGAGTGAAGAATCCCATCCCAAACGGTTGCATCTCACTTCATTTTACACTAGCTGTACGCCACGGTTTCACCCGCATAAGTTTCCCATGGGAAAATCGGGGTATCCTATTGGATAATCCAGGGTATCAGCTACCTAGACACCAAATTTTATCAAGATTGGTCACAAACTTTCGCCTTTATTTAGTGTGATACTACATTTTAAAATTCAAATAAACACGAACACAAATATGAGGAGTCAGGTACAAGATATTTGTTTCGCCCGAGCTCTGAGTATGCACATGAGATATTGCTTTGTTGGGAACACGTGGCCTTGACGATATAGAACAGACAACGAAGGAACTGCACACTCTATTTTACTAGCACTTCACCCGCGACTTCGTCCGTGAATTTCGTACTCTCTCCTACGAACCAACCATACTTATTACATTACAATCATTCTGATTTTTGTTAGATTATTCTACGAGTAACATACTAAAGCACTAGTGTTTTAATTTTTAGTCCAAACAATAGATTTTTTGTAAATAGATAATTGCTTCATATTTTGCAATAAATTACCAGCATTGTGTCATCGCGCTTCTCTTTCTTTTCTATGCAGTCCGACAGTGACCGCGCTTTAGGTCATCTTAAGTTAAGCCACCAAGATAGTTTTGGAAAATAAATAGCTGCGATTTTTATTAATTACTTACAGAAGTATTTGTGCAAAGTTTCAAGTTAGGGGAAGTGACGGGTTAAGGAATCTTTAATACAAATTATATTCCCCTATTTCACCCGACGACGGGGGTGGATTTTTGAAAAATTGTTCCGTGCCTTTCGATTATTTTACTTTAAGATTAAAATTAATTTTAGAGCTAATCGAAGTTAGCAGTAAAATTCACCCTTAAAAACTGGATAACCCTTCTCCACTTAGTTAATTAAGGGTTGATTGTCGCAAAAAAAATTCTCAGTGTAACCCTTCGTTTTAATCCATTACTTTCGCCCAAAATTCAAGTTGTGGGCTGTGCGAGAGTCTAACGAACATACCCTGTTCTTATATGTATATAATAGATATATCGTTCCTCTCTCATATTGCATAAAATGTCTTCATTTTTTATCACTTTGTGAACTAAAATTGAAAATTGTGCGACAAACAAGCCCTGGCTCGAAACTTGTTACTCTTGTAGTCATTTTAAGATGCTGACTTACTGGAAATGAATGTTTAATACCTGCAATTAATTATGGAAAGGCGTTTGGGAGTTGGCTGAAAATTTACAGCTGATGTCAAACGAACCTAGAAAGTATTCAGAATATAAAGATTCTCAGAAGATGCAATGACTTGTTCCACAATTACGACCGTGATGTTTTCCGCGTTAAACATATTTTACCACCTAAAACATCAAGATCGCAACTGAATTAACTATGTAGGAGAGATCTATATCTTTAATAAAGTACCTATAAACTGTTATTATACAAAAACAGCATTTATAAAGCTATAACGCACTATTGAATATTTTTTACCGGCTACTACAGGCCCTTCAGTTTCTGTGTCATGCTTCCAAAAATACTGCTTTCAAGGGTAAGAAAGTAATGGGTCAATGTTCTGTGAGTCAGATTATATAAACTTATTCGTGGAGAAGATGTTAGTCGGATAAATTTTGACGAAACTGTTTTTCTCAAACAAATTCGTCTTTATAGTATTTTGTCACAGTCTAAGTTTTAGTCATGATTGGTTGACATATGGTTGCACTAGTTGACAGCATAAACTCGTTGGTAGGCGTGGCTTGTATGCATGCTATTTTGTTTATTCATTAAATTGTTTAGTTTTATTTAGTTAGTACCTATTTATTTATTTGTTTACTTATTTATTTAGTGAATTAGACGATGATTTAGAACGAATACGAGCAAGTAAAATTTCATAATCAAACCTTTGGGCGTATTATAGATAATATGAATAAACTGATAGATGTATTTATTCAAAACTAGCTTCCGCCTGCGGCTTCGCCCGCGAGGTATGTCGATAAAAACTATCCTATGTCCTTCCCCGGGATGTAATCTATCTCTCTACCAAATTTTCAGTTGCAAATCCGTTCAGTGGTTTAGGTGTGAAAAGGTAACATACAGACAGACAGACAGAGTTACTTTCGATTTTATAATAATAGTATCGATAAAGTTATTTGAATTTTTGAACCTTGAGCCAAGATCAATGGATACTTATGTCAGAATTACCACAACAGTACCAATTAAAAAAGGTATCGCATATACTAGGTACAGCAACATAATATGAGATTCAAATCAAATCAAATCAATTTATTTGCCATAAGTGTTGGTACAATATCGGTCTTAACATATGTTACAAAATTATTATCATTATGGATCCTTAACACTTAGTCATATTACTGTGACATGCAAACATTTATGTTCCTAAATAATAATATACGAAATCGATTAAAAAATAAAGATATGTTTCTATTAAAGTTATTCAAATTGCAATTGGATTTGGTATCTACCTATGTAAGTATTTTCAGGCAATTCACTTCCATTTTCTTTACAACTTCAACGCGAATTTCATCGCCAAAGGATGTAGGATGCACAATAGAAAATTCATTTCCGAGACATGAATAGCCATAGATGGTTTCTTTTTTATCGTTTTGCACGAGTGTGAAACGCCTATCAAAGCGAGGGACGCAGACGATTCTGTCGATACGTCATGTGGGTTCCGTGAAAGCGTGCATACCTATCCTGCGCCATGATTACCGAACGAACGGAACGGCGGCCATGATGTTTTGAGCTGTGCGGTTTCCTAATAGTTTTGGCTTTATTTTCACGTAATAGTGGAGCACATGTAGGTTATGCGTCCAAAAAAGGCTAATTTCCACAAAAACGGTCTTTGATTTTTTTTAGTTTGTTAATGGCCTTTTTGATATACTAAAGTCTATGAACATTACGTGCCTGCACCCTAATGACGTAACACACTATTACGCTCAATTTGAATCATTTTGAAGCATATTTCTAATCCATTGCTCCATAATGTTCGAAAAATTTGTCTGCTCAACAACGCAAATACAGCAATGAATGTTGTTGAACTATCAAAATGAAACCCTTTGGTAGGTACTGATAGTGTTACGCAAATATCTTTCAACGGAATTGTTATGGTTTTCTAGACATCAAACTAGTTTAGAATGTTGAACAAGTTCTAAGAACTTTATTGTCACCTGATACAGCGTAAAACGTGTGTCCTAGTCTAGACAAAAATATTTAATTGTATAGAGGGGACCAATCCAAATTAATTCCCTAAATAACTTATTATCAGCCTATAATGTTCCCTCTGCTGGGACACAGGCCTCCTCTCTCCGAGAGGAAGTGCACGAGTGGGCTGTAATCTACCACGCGAGCCCAGTGCGGGTTGGTAGATGTCACATATTTTCGATTTTTTGTTCTAGGATATGCTGGTTTCCTCACGATGTTTTTCTTCACCGTTTTGAGAGCAGTGGTGATGAAATTATTTATACAAAGTAAAGAGCCTGACTGGGTTTGAACCCGCGACCTACAACTTGTACTTTGTATCTTGTTACCACTGGGCCACCACTGCTACACTAATTAATTCCTTATTGAGCATAAAAATCTAGATTATAGTTGTAGCGGCATCTACAACGCCACATGCGAACAACGCGTCATACTGACGTCACGCAAAATCCTGCATCTCGCAAGCAGAGTTTACCGCGCAACTAGCATAGATACAACGGCCCGACATAAATCATCGGGCAGTTACCCGTCAGACACAACACCCGTCTGGTCGGAGGATCCTCCCTTTTCTATGGAGGTCGAGTGAAATTTACACCCTGTTTCTCATACCTCTATACAGTGAAGATTCATAATGTATTAAAAGTACAGTCTAGTTACTAAAACGATTCACGTTTCATGGATGTTACATACGATATTACAGTCGGCAAACGCACAGAGGCAGGAAACGATGGCTATCAGCTGTTCTAAATTACGACTGCAAATACCCGATAATTATGTGTTTGCGCAACTTCACTTACCCTGAATTGACCTTAGTCACATACGAAACGAGGTCGCTTTTGGAAATAAAGTTTCGGCATTTAGAGGTATTGCTTTTATGACATTGTAGGTGTAACAGGTTCACTGTCCACAAAGTAGACAAAATTGTCAAACAATCAACATGAATCATTATGTGATTCATGGGACAGGGAATGGGTTGAAACGAAAGCGTCAGGGTAGCCCACAAAATTCAAATATTCGTGAGTTTCTTGCAATTTGCAGGTCAGTATCGCATTGTATGTTGATCTACATATAATTCGCGGCCGTAACAAATATCTTATATTTATAAAATTCAAAATCCTGACTGACTGATATATCAACGCACAGCCTAAACCGCTGGTCCTAGAGACACGAAATTTAAATTTAAATTTCTTTGTGAAGAGTGAATATCCACTAAGAAAGGATTTTTAAAATTCCACCCCTAAGAGGGGGTGAAATTTCACGCGGACGAAGTCGCGGGCAGAAGCTAGTTTATTTATAGAATTATAGATTCCTGGGTCGGGCAAAGTGCTATTGGATTTCTCCACCAGGAATTTCTCAGTAGCAGCTCGGAATCTGGATTTTTGGCCTGTTGATGGCAATAGGCTTGCCTCCTATCACATGGCACTTTAACATGACTGGCGCAATGTGGGTGTACTTACTGTGGTAAGTAAGGTAGGCGTGATGCGTGATGTTACGTTATGTATTACTAGCTGCGCCCCGGGGTTTCACCCGCGTAAATGTTGATCCCATGAGAATATCGGGATAAAAAGTATCCTATATGTTAATCCAGGGTGTCAGCTACCTCAATGCAAAATTTTATCAAAATTGGTGCAGCCGTTTGAGCGTGACGAAGTAACAAACATATAAACACACACACTCACAAACTTTCACGTTTATAATATTATATATATTGTGATTTAGAGACAAGCCATAATTCCATTGTGAATGATAAAGATATTATTATAGAGAACAATTAAATAATACCTATTCATTCTTGCACAAAGCAGCCTATTATTTCAAAAAATATTTCACATAAAGGCTTTACCCCTACCAAAGTTTATTCAGATTCCGAAACCATTGAAGTTTGGACAATGCGCAAGTTAGAACTTTTTCATTCTGTTTTAAAATATGCGAATTTATGATCAAATGTAAAACGGGTTCATCCCAAAATAGATGGTAAAATACTGTTAAGTAATAATGTAATTTTTTTCTTGTTCTATTTTAATACTCAATGTGACCCAAGTGTACTTTTGGCCAGGCACTTGTATGATTTCAAATGATTGTATAAGTAGGTAAGCCATAAGCTACGATAATTATTATTTAAGATCTCTCTTCAAAAACGTCTGAGGAAAGCCACTTCAGGAAAAAAGTGGGAAGCAAATCAACTTTATGAAAAACGTATTTATAAAAAGATATTTTCTTTTATTCTGTACCAATTAGCATTAGTAAGAAAGAAAGAAAAATAGGATTTTTTATTTATTTAATACTTCAAGCACATAAATGTACAGAGGTGGACTTAAGGCGAAAGCGCCAGGGTAGCCCGCGAAATTCAATTTTTTTTACGATTTTTGCAATTTGCCGGTCAGTAGTTGTACGTTGCATTGATTAAAATTTATTTGCGGCCGTAAAAAATATGTATTTACAGAATTATAATCATTAAAGTCATCAATACAACTTTCTAAGACCAAGTTATCCCACTGAATGACTATTTCATGAAATCTGGACAATTGGGGATTATACTAACTTAACAAGTTGTATTACTGATTCTAATGATTATAATTCTGTAAATACATATTTGTTACGGCCGCGAATCATATTTTAATCAACGTACAACTTAATACTGACCAGCAAATTGCAAAAAACGTAAGAAAATTTGAATTTCGCGGGCTACCTTAGCGCTTCCCTCTTAATGCCATTGGCTTAGGTATTTTTGTCCCAGAAAGAGAGCTCTAGTACTACTCAACTCCGCTGCGCTCCGCTCTGCTCTACTCTGTTATAATCACTAGTAGGTAGGTACTTAAATATCTACTTTATAACAACAAAGAATAAGAAGTCGAAATTCACAGCTAGTACCTACCTTACTTATTTGAAGCCACTTGACGTACAAAATCCAATTCGTGTACCGAAAGTTTAAATTACTCGACTGGAAGGTATTGATTTCGCAAGACAACAGATAAGTACCGACGGTTCCACGCGACACGCCCATAATCATCATCATAATTAGCCTATAATGTTCCCACTGCTGGGACACAGGCCTCGTCTCGGTGAGAAGGATTGGGCCGTAATCCACGGCGCGGGCCCAGTGCAGGTTGGCAGATGTCACATGTCATCGGCTTATCAAAATTAACTTTCGGTTCAGAAGTCAGCATTATAATCAAAATCATCTGAACCGAAAGACATACAAAGTCATGGCAGGAAAATGATTAGTTAAGCAAATTGATTAGCCACTTTAAGCGTCCGTATATTCAAATCGCAACTGTCATTCTTTGACAATTCTTTGAATTGCCTAAAACACTGCAAACTGACGTAGGATAACAATCAAGCTGCGCCCCGCGGTTTCACCCGCATAAGTCTCGATCCCGTGGGAATGTCAGAATATGAAGTAGCTTATGTCTTAATTCAGGTCATGGTCTATACATGTGCCAAATTTCATCCAAACCGGTTGAGCCGTTTTAGCGTGAAAGTGCAACAAACAAACATACAAAAAATCAAATCTTTGCTCTTTATAATATAAATTCAGATTAATTTCCATGACTAGGTACAGGCAAATAGGCGTTTTTCTGACACATACTGAGCTGGACCTTGTGAAGGCCGCAGGAACCCGTTGGATGCGAGAAGCACAGAACCGGTTGAAGTGGATGTGCTTGGAGGCCTATGTCCAGCAGTGGACGTCTTTCGGCTGAAATTATGACTGAGCTGGACTCTAATTTATTGCAACCTTGAGACGCGCAACACCCTTCTTCGTTATTTGATTTAAATTATAATGTCACTTTCTTTCTTTAGGTAACTATGTTTATTCTTTTAGCATATGAGCACCTTCTTGTTGTAATTTGTTATCATTTAGGTAATTATGCGTTTTTGTCTTTTGTGTGCACTGAGTTAACGTTTTATCTACCTCTGTTATCTCTTTTCTCTCAGACATCGTCAAGTTCAACTCTTTCCGCATTTGCGATAGTCCCACGACCTCCACTCACCAGAATAGCATTCAACAATCAAAAGAAACAGCGCAGCTTATACAAGATACTTTAACTTACGTAAGCATATAGACGAACCCTCGTAGCACCTCGTTGTTCCCTGGCTGCGCCCCGAGCTCACAATAGAAGTACCTCGCACATTGTATCGGGTCGCACAGCAATATTCTTTTCCATCTTACGGCAGGCTTCTGCGAATTGTTCAAAATATATTGTTGGACATTTAAAGTGAAACGAACATTGCTTGCTTGTAATGGATACAGTTTAGTTTTGTGTACATTCGTGGGTAGTAAGGGCTTGTTCACAAGTTGAAGTAGGGACTTCAAATGCATGTTGTAGTAGCGGAAATAAAGTGCCGTTTGATCACGGATATTGCGTTTCACGGATATCGATCAATGCGTTTGATCGTATTTGAAAAATATTGGTATTCAGCTGCACCCGACCCCTACATAATTGATGATCGTATTTGTAACTAAAACAATTTTATTTTGATAAATGTGTTGGAATGGTTATCGATAAAAAGGTACGTTGAACCAAAGGTTGAACTTAAACTAGATCTAAACATTCGTATTATATTACAGCATCAGCCTCAAACATTCCCACTGCTGGGACCCAGCATGCAAGGGGTAATTGCGTAACACACTAACAGTAGGAATGGCTTTAATTTTGAAAACTCAACAACATTCATTGTGTTATTTACGTTGTTGAGCGGACGAATTTTTCGAACATATGAAGCAAGGGATTAGCAATATCCTTCTAAATGATTCAGATTGTGATTAATATTATGTTACGCAACAAGGGTGTTGCTATGTAATAGGAAGTGGGCCGTAATCCACTACGCAGCCCAATACGGGTTGGTGATTGTCACATGTCTTTGAAATTTTGGTTCTAGGACATGCCGGTTCCCTCACGCTCTTTCCTTCACCGTTTTAAGAGCAGTGGTAATGAAATTACACAATTACATGTTGAACGCGAAGTGTGTGTGTGTGTTGTTCTAAGCGAAACTCATCATCATTTTGAGTGTGTCGGTTACTATTCGAGTCTTACATTCGGCGGAATATTCCCTGATAATTATCCGTATGACAGTCGTCTGTACCAGCCTTAAGTTTAGAGCAACGGTTCGGGTAGTTAAACTTTACTCCGAGCAGTGTTAATGTAGTAAACGTTTTGTTCTTGATCTCTTTCGTGTAATGCGTTGCAATCACTCACGACTTGCATCGTTAACAGATACAGCATCTATTTATGTTTAATCTCTTTTAAAACTAAGCTACATTTAGCATTCTAACTACCATGACCCATGACATCTATATTATCATCCGCAGTCTGACTTCACCCATTGCAGGACAGGTCTCGGCTGTCATTCATAGATCTTTGACAGTCGTGTTTTACGGGTCGTCAGAAGCCCGAAAGTCTGCCAACCAGTCTTACCAATGGGTATCGTATTACCCAGTCTCTGGGTTGTGGAGGTCAAATAGGCAGTCACTCCATGTAAAACACTAGTATTCAGCTACATCCGGTTAGAGTGGAAGCCGACCCCAACATAGTTGGGAAAAGGCTAGGCAGATGATGATGAGTTACGAATAGCCAATTACTAATCGATATCTATATCTTCTTATTTATTTTCGAAGTTCACCTCTAATTTTTAGAGTACTACTACGAGTAATAAAATTATACTATCACGTAAAACTTAGAAAATGTTATCAATAAATTAAAAAGTCAATAACAATATCACTATCCATTTAAACGTGCCCCAAGGTGAGTTTATCCAAAATGCCAGATGGCAAGTTCTAGTTTTCGAATTACTTTGATAATTTGTGCGTTATTAACGTACCAAGTTTTGAGACGATCCGACTTAAACTGTAAGCCGATGTTAATAGTTAGTCAAAGACCGAACTGATTGTAGGAATGACGTAGGTACACGTACACCTAGGTAGATCTAATGAGAAGTTGTTAGTGAAATAATAATTTGAGGGGCACGTGGCTAAATAATAACAGTCGCACGGGTCGATTTTTAAGGTTAAGCAACGCTTGCCGAGGTTGGTCCATGGATGGGTGACCATCCATAACATACCGACAGCCTTTTGTGCCTCGGAACGCACCTGAAGCTGTTAGTCCCGGCTGTAATTTGGTGACCTTTAACAGTCGTCATAAACCCGAAAGTCTGTCAACCAGTCTTACCAAGGGGTAACGTGTTATCCAGTAACTGGGTTGTGGAGGTCAGATAGACAGTCGCTCCATGTAAAATACAGGTATCCAGCTATATTCGGTCAGACTGGAAGCCGACCCCAACGTGGTTGGGGACAGGCTATGCAGATTAAGTGAAATTAATATTTATTTATTTCACCAAAGAAGCATGACAATATTTATGATGGCAATAGAATAAATGCTGTGGAAATAGGTTCCTTGCGAAGCATGTGTTGTGTTATTATGAATGACTAGCTACGCCCCGCAGTTTCACCCGCATAAGTGTCGATCCCGTGGGTATATCGGGATAAAAAGTAGCCTATATGTTAATGCTGGTTATTAAGTATCTATGTGCCAAGTTTTATCCAAATCCGTTCAGCCGTTTGAGTGTGAAGAAGTAACAAACATTATAAACACACCCCCACACACACACACACCCCCACATTCACATTACATCACATTATTTTTTTTTTTTTTACTTTTTTATAAAAATTATCTGTCTATAGAGAAATGGGCCTTATGTTATATAACATATGGCCCATTTCTCTATAGACAGATACATTTTATTCGTGGAATAAAATTGACGACAGACAGTTTTTGTATGGAAGAACTCTCAAAAATTCTAAATTATTCCTCTGATAAAATTATCTGGGGTTGGAAAAATAAATATGAATAAACAAGAACAATTTATAAAACTAATTAATGGAATACCTACAATGGTAAAACACACGAGAACGGAGTTGTTAACAAATGCAGAAGTTTCTTCGCTACGAAGAAAATATTAATTCAATTATTAATTAACTTTACACGTTGGTTCCATGGGTTTATAATTTATTTACTTTCAATTTCAAGTGTTTGGGATCCATAATTAATTTTCTAAGAAAGATTGTGTTTTATTATGTTTGATTTTGTGTGGGAGTGTTGTTTTATGTTTGATTTTGAATCGTAAAAATATACCCTGGATTCTGTCTGATCATTAATTTTTAGGGTTCCGTACCCAAAGGGTAAAAACGGAACCCTATTACTAAGACTTCACTATCCGTCCGTCCGTCTGTCTGTCACCAGGCTGTATCTCAAGAACCGCGATAGCTAGACAGTTGAAATTTTCACAAATTATGTATTTCTGTTGCCGCTATAACATCAAATACTAAAAACAAAATAAAATAAATATTTAAGGGGGGCTCCCATACAACAAACGTGTTTTTTTCTGCGTTTTTTCCTTGTGGTACGGAGCCCTTCGTGTGCGAGTCCGACTCGCACTTGGCCAGTTTTTTATAAATGTAAGACATGTTGCGCCGACCGGTGGAGTTTCTTGCCCATTCTTCTCCATACGAAACTACCTTATCTATGCTTATGCTAAATGTTACCACTACTGCCTATATTTTCCTATGCTTATTTTCTAAGTAATCTCTCCAGCATCTTCTTTGATACCC
This sequence comes from Oligia latruncula, assembly GCA_948474745.1. NCBI lineage: Eukaryota > Metazoa > Arthropoda > Insecta > Lepidoptera > Noctuidae > Oligia > Oligia latruncula. The sequence continues at coordinate 5,865,584 of OX419691.1, read as the reverse complement.
ACGGATAGTACATACATACATAATCAGCCTATAATGTTCCCACTGCTGGAGTGGACACTCTCTGTGAGTGGGAGTGGGCCATAATCCACCACGCGGGCCCAGTGCGGGTTGGTAGATGTCACATGCCTTCGAATTTTTGGTTCTAGGACATGACGATGTTTTCCTTCACCGTTTTGAGAGCAGTGGTGATGAAATAATTTACACAAAGTAATGCGCCTGGCTGAGTTCGAACCTACGACCTACAACTCGTAAGTCGCAGCCTTTGCCACTGGGCCACCACTGCTCCCCACGAATAGTAATGTGCCTTTATTTCGTGGGACATCAGACATTTACAAAATAACTTTTTTGTCACAACTTTTTATAGCCAAACGAAAATGATTAAACTGTCTATTCTTAGCCGTAAATGAACCAAGGGGTTCCAACTAACATCTTTCGGGACTTAAGCCAACCTCACCTGCCCGTGGTGCACCCTGTTAACAAACAAACGAGGCTATAGCGACCCGCCAACACGGTCTGGACCAGCAGCGTGGTGGGTTACGGTCCAATCCCCCTCCCCCCCGAATGGATAAGGTACGTAAGCAAAATTAAACGGTTCGTCGACACAAACAAGAAAGTTTAAAGTGTAAGTAAGTATTTGGACAAGTTTAAAGTAGTTTAAAGGTTAAATGACACAACATTTAACCTTTCATTTAACCACGGTCTACGCAAGGATCAAAAGGATGATGAAACTTAAATAATAGATGTAAATAAATTTAGACGCCAATTAAAGTTATTGTCTTTTAGACAATGACTGAAATTGGCGTCTTTTTGTTTTCTCGCGGCCATCAACCAAATTTTGTGTTTCTAGTACAGAATAGGAAGTATTCCCGTTTGTGTGACTTTACGAAAATCTAAATTAAGAAAAATGGCGTCATACTCCCTCCGACCTGACAATGTATAATTAGTGAGGAGTGCATAACGTACGGGAGGGGGTTGTACCAAATATTCTAATGTCCATATATTATCATAATATATCCAAATTTTGGTACTCACTCCATTTTCCGAACTTTTAACGTAGTCTAAACGTTTTATGAAAAGCAAAATTGCTCCACCGTGTCACGGGAAGTGGTTAACATTGATATTAAAGCTAACAAACTCCGAAAAACATCGTTAAAGCAGTAATAAAAACTGAAAACTCACACCAAATGAACATAAAATGCATACAAATGATGATCGTTATACGAATAAGCCCACCGCAAACACACCGATTTAATGATATTGTTGCACCAGGACTGAGGTTTCAGCAATTATTACCATGGTCTATACTCCATTTATAATAGCATTAGAAAAAAGAGGCTCGCAGAAGCAGGAGTACGAAACCTTTTATTTTCAAGTTAAGTTCAAACGATTTTAATAAATAATGTATGTGCTTTTTTGTAAGTAACAATGTATGGCATACAATAAAGCATATTCCATCCATCTACTCGTCACAATGCTTGGATAGGTACATAAAATGAAACAATTTTTAGTAACAATCAGTTTATTAAAAACAACTTTATCACAATGGCATGTCCTTATTATGTTTTTAACAAACCAAATAAATACGACACAAAACGCTACTTGACTGATGGTGACAAGTCATAATTTTAACTATAATAATTTAGAATGCCAGAGGATTAACAAAAATACTTTCGCAAGCTAAATACCAACTATAAAAACATTTTCCAGAGACATAGAAGTGTGAGATGAGATTTATTGCTATTAAAGAAGAGAAAAAGTTTTGCCACCTTAATGATATAATGGAGATGATAGATGTTCCATTCCCAATTATTCATCATCCTCTGATGATGATGATGAAGTTTCACCAACGTTAATAATAAATCTTTCTACAACATTATCCATTATACCATCAAGTTGGCAAAACCTTTCCTCTTCTTTAATTGTATGAGCAATGCAAGATTGCCGTTTCTCTGCAGTTATGTTTATGAGTGCTTGCCGCTTCACTTCTTCTAATTTAAAACTTTTATTGTTTTGGGCTACGTACCCCTTCATTTGAGCCCAAACTAATTCTATTGGGTTGAGCTCGCAGTGGTAAGGGGGGAGGCGCAATACTAATATATTTTTTTCTTTAGCCATATCATCTACAGCAAACTTTTGGTACAAATGTTTTATTTGTTTCACTTTTTCTAATAAAGTGGCCCTAAGGTCTTTTTCCTCAAAAGGAATATTTTTGTTTTTTAGCCACTCTTGAATATCTGCCTTTCGTGTGGCTGCAGTTGGCAGCTTCTCCACTTTCCTCGAATGATATGGCGCATTATCCATAACAATAACAGCACCATTCTCAATTTTTGACAATATTAATTTGAACCACTTTTCAAAATTGTGTGCATCCATTTCAGAATGGTACTCTCCATCACCCTTTTTGGCTTCAAATATTAATTCACCATCCATTAAAAACCCTTCTGTAGATCCTGTGAAATGAAATAAAAGCAAATCAATAATTGTGCACCGGTGGCATAGATTACTTGACTGCTGGAAATAGATCTCAACCTTTAAATAGCAACCGAAATTGACTGCATCATTACTGTCCTTGAACAGATAAATCTACTACCATAAACCCATAATCTACCCATAAACATCTTTCTCCGAGTGGAGGCATTAAGACAATTTCAGTGACAACGGAGAGATTATTTTATTCATGATTTGTTATGTAACAATGGTAAAGTAATTAAAAAAAAATACATATAAATCAAGGTTTACCAATATGGCCAATGATAAGCCGCCTTCCTTCTCCAGTTAGCTTGCAGAATCTTGTCCAACGTTGGTAACTCATTATCAAAGAAAGAAGAATGAATTTTTCTTGGTATTCCACTTAACGTAATATCATCATAATCATCAGATTTTGAGTATTTCCGTTGGCGAGGAGGTGGCGATTGCAGGCGACCTTCTGTATTGTACTCTTTGAGTACATTATAGACTGTTGCACGAGATATGCCTATAAATTAAGATTAGTAATGTATGTTATTACCTTACAATGCATGTTACTTTCAAATACATTTATTTTTTAAGGTAATCATTATAAGATCCTTACCCGCAATTTCTGCAGTTTTGTTAATTAACTGCGTTCTATAAAGAAGAGTACCTTCGGGCCCCCTTAACATCTTCATAAATATTTATCACTATTCTTTTTTCTGTAGAACGAAGCGGTGTTTGCTTTATTCTATTTTTCTTAGGAGACAATATTTTAGCATCGTGATCTACTTTCGGGCCTCGTTTTTTTCGCTGCTGACACTGATCAGCGCTACTAGCAGTTCCAGAGCGCACATTGCGCTTGCAAGCCACTCGGGCCTGCACCGGGATCGTCCGTGTGCATAGTTCAACAAAACGTACCGCTTTGTACGAACAACACAAAACTAACACCAATAACGATAACAAAACAATAACAACAGAAAAACAGTAACAAATAACAACTAAACCACGAAAATTCAGCAATAACAAGTATCCACAAGTGAGTGAATGACAATTTGACAACTGCAGATTATTTACGCAATTTGACGTATGGGCTGGACGGATGATATCATAAACCGACAAAATAAAAAAACACGTGCTGCCACCACTTAGAAGGGAATATGTAACATTTTAGATTTGGTAGGGTTATAGTGACATGAAAAACGTTCCGGGTCCTGTCCTCCCCTGCTTCTTTTAGATTTTAAACCTTGACACGACAATATTTTATGTAAAAACTAAATAATATTAAATGAAAGCCTTGTAATTTCAGAAGGTAGATAGGTTAAATAAGTACAAATAAGTCTGACAGCTGTTAATTAAATTTATTATATTTAACTCCACATCAATCTTGACTGTAATAATGTTTGTTGTACTTTTATTACAAAGTGTGCCCCTAAACGAGTCTTTTTTAACTTCTGTCTAATGCTATTGTAAATGGAGTATAGTTAAACCAGGTTTTAAAATAAATAAGGCATGAAACTCCCAAAAATGAGTTCATTTGCAATAGCTGATAATTTATTTAAAGCAAATGAATAAACCAACAAAGTTTATTATTCGAGAGCTGCCGGCGAAATGGACGAATGCCTTTGTTTAAAAAACCCCCGGAATGACAAAAGGGCGTAGCTAAAAGGCCTGGGTATCATACACAGCTTTGCAGACAGATGGATTCACAAATATAATGAGTTTGCTGTTTCTTTAGTCTCATCCGATTGTGGAGGGGAATAATGATGTAATTTTTTTCTTCTGAGGATACCCACTCACGCGTACGCCGTCATAAACTAACGCAACCTAAAATACGCCTCAATGACATCTGGATAAAACTCACATATCATAAAACTGTGACAGCAAGCCCTCAGTATTTATTTTTTTGTAATTTTGTCTATGGGAGTATTGCTTGCGTTCCATTTTCTTTAGTCGAGTGGTTAGATGTAGTACATGTGTGCCAAAAACCGTGAGTTCGTAGCAGCATTACGAAATTAGTTATCTGTAGTTGAAAATCATAAAAAAAACAAATGACGGCGATGACGGGTGCGGTAATAGGATACTCGCGTGATATAAATGTTATTGTTTTTATAAACTTTGAAACTACAATGGTATGTATTATATGTCATTCGATTCGGTATGAATGGGGCTATTTTTTAGGTAAATAAAAAAATAGGGTCATCGCTTTCGATTTTGAATGAAAATTACTTTAATTTTTAATTTTCGTAATGTAAACAAACATTAAAAATAAGCAATTATTAAAAAAAATCAAAGTCTCTTAAAGTTACGAAACAAGTTTTGTAATCTACCCTGGTCTATCCACTTGAAGAAACAGCCATTAGTTTAACAGCGGTCCATAGATTTTTTTTCTGTACGAGTCGTGTATAAGTGGCGCGGCCCAAAATAAAAAATGTATGGGCATAACAATGCCCCTCGCGCGGGAAATGTTTATGTGAGTGACATGTCTACCTACTGTATGGGAGCTAGACAGAAGAAAATTACAATATTCTCAATTAACTTAGGCACTGAGTAAGAGTGCCGGTGCGTTGCGTCGTCGCGGTCGCACAGCTATGATTTCAACTCACGGCATGCCAGAGGGCAATGCGGTGTCGCAACGCAACGTCGATTACAACGACGTTGCTGGCGTCTGGGTATTGCGTGAGTCAGTATTTTACATAGTACAGACGCCAGCAAATCAAGCTACTACAATCTATCAAATTGTTTTAATAGATTTTCAACTTTATCGTTAAAGCACAAGGTTCAAAGTTGATTGGGAAAATTTGACAGTTTCGGGTAGCTTGATATGACTGTGAAAAAATACTGTGCTCCGCTGCGATACCATTCCGAATGCTCGGCATCGCACCGCAACACGACCCTTCCCGATTCGTTTCTCTAGTCCCCTTGCGTTGCGTCGCCGCACGTCGTCGCAACGCTCCGTGTGGCATATCATTGTGGTTTGTATGTAGGATGACGTAGCGTCACCATGGACGTAATATATAGTTACTTCTATATATTACGTCCATGAGCGTCACCGCTCAGGCATACGAACGCGCCGGCGACGCATCGTGTAGCTTCGCTCTAACTGAACCAACAAAAATACTCCAGGGATCTATTCAATAACGTAATATTTAAAAAGAACCCGAAAACCTCTTAGTTCCCCAAATGTTAATGCCTGTTATTAGACGAGGAGTTTGTTTAACGACATTAAATCGAAAACGTAAACTATACTCCTTTGATGGCTGAAATCACTCAACCCGTTACGAAGTATTAAATTCCTGTTGATTTCTCTAAGGATTACACCAATTTGTACGTTGGTATGATAATAATACCTAAGAGGTTTTGGTTCTACTGTTTGTTTGTTGAATTTTGTAGAAGCTGTTGAACAGATTCACGTGAAAATTAGACCTTTTTTTCTCATTACAAGTATAGTGCTGAACTTTTCAGCTCTTCAAGAGCCCACACACCACACATCTAATTTGTTTTTTTTTTGTATAAATCTGTAATTCGTTCGTCCTAGGAATAAAGTAGCAATAGCCAGGTGGGTGGAAGACCAACAGAAGATCGCAGGGAAGAGACTCGCACAGACCAGCATCCTAATTGCGTAACACACTATTAATCACAATCTGAATCCTTTTTAGGGTTCCGTAACCAAAGGGTAAAAACGGGACCCTATTACTAAGACTTCGCTGTCTGTCCGTCCGTCCGTCTGTCTGTCACCAGGCTGTATCTCAAGAACCACGATAGCTAGACAGTTGAATTTTTCACAAATTATTGTTGCTCTGTTGCCGCTATAAACATACAACAAACGTGTTTTTTCGGCGATTCCGTTGTCGGCGGCGGCCTTGTGGTACGGAACCCTTCGTGTGCGAGTCCGACTCGCACTTGGCCAGTTTTTTTAAGGATATTGCTAATCCATTGCTTCGTATGTTCGAAAAATTTGTTTGGTCACCAACGTAAATAACGCAATGAATGTTGTTGAACTGACAAAATGAAAGCCATTCCTAGTGTTAGTGTGTTACGCTATTACCACGCAGGGAGGGTGGCCAACAGAAGATCCTAGGAAAGACCTGCATGAGGAAAAAGGGGGGAGGCATTTATTATACTTAGCAGTGGGTGGCAAGAGTGCTGCCAACGATGATGAACAAAGTCGACGGCAAAAGCTAACTCACAAAATGTAATAAAATAATAATTTACAATTTAATATCCTTAATGCATGAGTTATTTTGTTTGTAATTGAAGATGGTTGAAGCAAACAAAACTAAGGAACCTCTTGAAGAGAGCAATATATATTAAAATATTCTTAGAAATTTAATTATGAAGGAATATCGGAGAGGAATGTTTTAGTAATAAAACAGAAATAGAATTCTAATATCATAACATTATGCCTGTATTTTCTGAAGGGTTAGTCAGTGGTGTAAATCTATATATATAAAATGGTAAACTGACTGACTGACTGATTGTTGATATATCAACGCACAGTCTAAACCGCTGCTCCTAGAGACATGAAATTTGGAGGGTGTGTTCTTTGTGAAGAGTAGGTATCCACTAAGAAAGGGTTTTTCGAAATTCCACCCCTAAGAGGGTGAAATTTCACGCGGACGAAGTCGCGGGCAGAAGCTAGTACAGTATATAGGTATGGTATTTTATCAATATATAAACACTAGCTGCGCTCCGCGGTTTCACCCGCGTAAATGTCGATCCCGTAGGAATATCGGGATAAAAAGTAGCCTATACCTATGTTAATCCAGGGTGTCAGCTAGCTCCATACAAAATTTTATCAAAATTGGACCAGCCGTTTGAGCGGGAAGAAGTAACAAACATATAAACACACACACTCACACACTCACAAACTTTCGCCTTCATAATATTAGTATGATTTAGAGCCATCTGCTTGGAGTTTCCCTACATGATCGAATCAGAAATAAGAGATCCGCAGGAGAATTAAGCTAATCGACATAATCCGAAGAATTGCCACCAAACTTAAGTGGCAGTGGGCACGGCACATTGCTCACAAAACAGATGGCTGATGAGGCAGAAAGATTCTGAAATGGCGACCGCGTACTGGAAGACGTAGCGTTGGAAGGCAAGGTAAATAAATAAAAACGTTTATTTTTCCTCACTTCGTTTTGGATTCAAAAAAGCGCCCTCGACGTAAAAATATTATTTTGCTCCCTTATGATACAATCTACTATTTATTTCCATATATTATTACGCGCAGTCGACGTCCTACATCAATCTGGATCTTAAGGCCTTTGCCCTAAGATCGAGATTGGTGTAGGAAGGCACCGAACAATGAAGGGAAAGGCGTTCAACATGGCTATTGCTAAACTAGTTTACAACTTATCATATATTAGGTATTGTGATACTTTACAGTGCGGTTATTGCATCACAAATGCATCAACATCACGTGATCAACATCCTTATCGGGTTACATAACACATTGCAGTATGACATTTATTTAAAGGTTTGGCGATACATAAACTAAACTCATCACACTTAGGGGTTTTTATTTTTTTTTTGCGGAACGCTAATCTTTTTCTAAAATAAATTTTAAAAAGTATGCCTAAGTTACTCCTTATAACATCAGCTACTTGCCAGTGGAAGTTCCGTCAAAGTCGATACAGTCGTTTCGGAGATATCAACAAACAGACAGACAATTAAAAAAAAAATGATTTTTCATATGGATTTGGTAAAAAACTGTTATTTTGACATTACAAACAGACACTTTCATTTCATTTATTTGTTTAGAAAATACCTGTCTGCGCTACAGTTGGATAAGTCAGAGCTCAAAAAAAATCTCTTAAACTAAGCCGATCTTCGAATACATCTGACAGCGTTTGACAGTTTGGCAGTCAGTGGTTAATGCAACGCATTTTTGCTAAGGCTAAGTGCGTCCTTCAGAGTTAGGCGTTGTCAAAGTTAAAGCAGACGCGCATAAAAGTTATAAATTGTTATATAATTATATACTTTATTGTACACCAGAAATCAGATCAGATCAGGGGGGGCCTAAAAAGGCCACTTTGGAGAATCATAAAAGGATAACATTATGAATCATAATATGGCGAAGAGAGTCCGTGTTTTTCTTTTGTTCGATGCACTACGTAGATATAATCAAATAGATTGGGATTGGATTTGAATTGGATTGATTGGTATTTTAGCACAGACAAAAAAAATAACTGAAAAATGCTTCACCAATGGGATTTGATACGATTAACTTAACAGTTAACTGTCCATTATGTTATCCTTTTATAATTCTGCCAAAGTGGCCTTTTTAGGCCCCCAGGTCAGATCAGATGTGTATTGTTTATCTTTTTCATAATTTCCAAGACAAAAGAAAAATGTAAAGCTTACTTACAGTATGACTTTGTGAGCTAAGATCTCTTTTGAAAAGAAACCTTAAAAGCTTCGTTGCCGCAGTCAGTGCCTGGTAATCTTGAACCAGGAGGTGGAGACTGTACAGCACTCCTACCAGCAACGCCAACAGGATTATCAACCTGGAAAATACAAAATGGCGGTCTTAGAATTTTTTTTCAACATACAAACCGACTAGAATAAAATCTGGAAACAAATAGTCCCATAGCCACAAGCGGTACTGCTGAGTGCGAAGAACTGGATTCGATTCCTGGTTCGAACATAGTGTTATTGGGTTTTGAAGAATTTCTCAGAAGCAGCCCGGAGTCTTGATTCGTGCCCAGTTGGCATTAATGCTAATTAATGCTAATGATGCGCACACTGACTATTACTTTGCGATAACGCGGAAAAAAGCTGCCTCAGTAATATCCCGAGTGAGGGGAAGCAGCAAGAGCATTCTGAAGGGGTTTGCAGAGAGGCTGGATGGGCCTACAATGGGGAGGTTTACCAAACTAAATGTTCGCAACAAAGCTTGTTAAACCTTCCTGTGATTGTGATTGTCTTTTTCTTTTTAGTGTAATATAGTTTTTAAGTAAGATGTAATACTAACACCCTATGGGACTTTTTTTTTTTTTTTGCGGATTGGAAATAATTAAATGACCCCTCCCGCTCTGGGTGGAGCGGAAGGGAGTGTCAGACTCTTACTGACTAAAACCCACCCGTGTTCCTTCCTTAGCCCTTTATGTTCCGGGCCAGCGGTAACCCTTTCGGACAATCCCGCTGACCCGGCAGGCTTCGGCCCTATGGTGCCCCTCCTCGATGCCCCCCCTATGGGCCTATGGGCCTTGATGCCTGACTTTATGGGACAAACATAACTGGCGAAATGACGCACATTTACTATATTTCTGCCTAACCTTTCGGAGAAAACCGGCGTGATGTTATGTTGACTAATAAACTAGCTAACTAAGCAAGCTGCAATGGCAATGGGCCGGCCATATTAGCCGTAGAACCGATGAACGTTAGGGTAGACGTGTTCTTGAGTGGAGACCGCGATTCGATAAATGAATGGCGGATACAGGAATGCGCAACGCACGGCGCTCATAGCATGCTTCGCAATGTGTGGACGTTCATATTCGTGGTGAGGTCAGCAAATACTTCACGATCAAAGAGTACGTGTGGACGTAGCAAAACACTCACTATACGGGGCACTATACTATATGTGCAAACAAGTACTAAACTTAATTTTATTTATGAGGCTAGTTACGTCTTTGAAGAAAATAAAAAAAAAACATAAAAAGTTTATGTTCTAGAAAAACAAAATTAAAACGCTTTCTTATTTTAACCAGGTTTTAAAGCAGTAAAGTGGCCAGTACTTATAACTAACTAGTTTTTTCTTTTAGTATAACTAAATTAATTAATATAACATAATTGCTCTATAAAGACCTAATTTTGTAAACTATGTTTTTTAGGGTTCCGAATCTAAAGGGTGCCAACGGAACCCTATTACTAAGCCTCCGCTGTCCTTCCGTCCGTCCTTCTGACTGTCAGCGGAGTGTTTCTCATGAACCGTAATAGGTAGATAGTTGAAATTTTCACAGAGTTTGTATTTCTATTGCCGCTAATACTTATTTAAAATAAAATGAAGTCAATCAAAATGAATTCTCTTTACACGAAACGTGTTTTTTGCCTTGTGATACGCAATTTTTACCGCCTTCTGTATTTAAGTATTTTTTTTTTTATTACTTAGCCACGAGCTTCTCCAGAGAGCTTTAGCTAAATCTCATCGTAAAAACTTAGATGAAGTGAGCTGTCAATAATGTTATTCCCAGGGATTGACATTATTGACAGCTTAGGCCTGAATTCCTGTTACTCTGACGTCGGTCGCGTACGGTCGGTCGCGTACGATCAGTACCAACATACGCGCCGCTGACGTCAGCGTCGCAGTATGATGCTATATAATAGAACACAATGTATATTCACATGCGCGACCGACGTACGCGACCGACGCCGACGTCAGCTTAACAGGAATTCAGGCCTAATTTCAATCTCACTTCACCTTAGTTTTCACGGTACGACTTTTAAAGAAGAGCAGCTGTGGTGGACGTTAACTGATAGTATAATACCAAAATATTAATGTTTGGTAAATCATTTATTATCACTAACGACTATCAAACTAATCAATTTCTATTATTTCCACAAATACATAACATCATAGATATACCCAAGAGAGTTTCCAGGAAAACTGCTAATTGATTTATGAATAATTTATATTATTTTGTGCGAAAGAAAATAAAAATAATACGTCTAAAGCAATATCTTCGGTTCCCGCGAAAAAATCCATTGGCGAGGTGCCAGTGCAAAGGATTTCAAGAAATATGTACTTCAACGACTTACCGAAAGAAATTATGTGAGAAATGGTCGTTTGTTCTTGGAAAAGATTGCTTTTTTTCTAACAGGATTGTACTTGGAACGTCTCTTGTATAATATAAATTGTAATATATAAATCTCTTTGAAATATGAATATATGATTATTATATTATTTTTTATACGTTTTATTATTATTATTTAATGTTTTTGTAATTTTATATGACTGTATTAAGAATGTGATAGTTTTATAATTTTTATGATTTCAATCACAATGTGAATTGTTCCTGAATAAATTGAATTGAATTGAATTGACCTACCGGAGAATACAATTTCAAAAGTTCTTTAACTTTGTGAATACAAAGATATTTTGGGATAAGGAAGATTAAGAAAGTAATTACCTACTAGTAATTGAATCGAAACAGTCTAATTGACTTACTGAACTTATGACGTCATGCGCAGACAAATGGCCGAATGCTATAATTTACGGATCGATTGAGACTCTTGTATCTTTACCAATAATAAAGCAAAGACCTCATAACTTTGCATAGTAGACCCTTACATATGGAAGTAGCTATCACAAAATAAAATACACGGTCCCATTAAAATAGATGGACGAACTTTAACACAGCGCTCAGTTCGTCTAACCAAAGGTCAAGCACAAAAAAACACAGATTAAAGTGATTTTATTTTGACTTAAAATAGTAAATTGCCGGCACATTAGTGTATTTTCGTTAGCTGATTATTTTTCTTGTAAGTGTATGTATCTAATGCGTTTTTCCTAAATATTTTTTATCATCGTCCTTATTTTGGTGGTCTGAATGATTTCTAAAAGTTTGTCCATATATTTTAATGGGACCTTTTACATCAAAATTAGCTTATGAATAAAAAAAAGTATGCCCAGTTTGACAATGTGAAATACTACCATTGGTAAGCAAAACGATTTGTTTTTGTTTATAGGAGGGTTTTTGATTATAGGGTGACGAATGGTCGGTAACATTAGTCACCCGCAAAAATCTCAAAATCTTTTATTCCAACATTAAAAGTACAATATGGAGATTGTTGGTTTCAAACTAGGCACATCCAGTACCTTGGGCACCGTTTAATTTGTAGCGGTATCCACAACGCCACATGAAAACTACGCGTCATACTGACGTCACGAAAAATCCTGCATCGCGCAAGGCAAACATTTTGGTTATTTTTGTAAATAAAAGTTGAAATTGGTGACAGTTAAGGTGCAATTCCAAGATGGACCGCGCAGGCCGCAAACTGCAGCTGCAGGTTCAAGCGACACTATTGGTTTCTATGTATCTCTATGAAAACTGCGGTCAAGCGCAGCCGCTAGCCGCTTTTCGCCTGCGGTTGCAGTCTGCAGCCCATCTCGGAATTGTACCTTTAGCCTCATCGAGACTGCAAAGCGAAAATAACAAAAATAAAACTAATTAAGGGAAGAAAACTAAAATGATTTAATTTAAACTGTGCATAAGTATAATCAACGATACAAAAAACTGTTTTTCCGAAATCTACACAGCCTAATAATTACACCTTGACTCTAGGCAAACAAAATAGAAAATACCAAGAAATAAATAGAAAATGATAGCAAAATATTTAACGTCGCCTAAAACAAACTACCAAGTCAGCTTATTTAATAAATTCGGCGTCCATAATTCAGCGCAAGATTCATTTCGTCGGAATATTTGAATTTCGAAAAGAATCGTCCGTGTTCCTTCGTTGTCTACCAAGCTCTGTTTACAGACCATTCCGGAAATTAATTGGCTTCCAGTTTAAGTTATTTACTGTTTAATTGTGTTATTAGCCGAAGGCGAGGCCGGAATTTGGCTGTATATTCTCCCAGTATTTTGTATCTTTTACTTTATCTCTGAAGTTTTCGGGGATCTAAATGGCGAGCCTCTTTTCTCTAAATTTTTCCCCCTTGTCCTTTTTTCCAACACCTGCCTTCGACGCTAATGGTTGAAGACCAAGAATTTGTAAAAGTTCTAAACTTCATGAATAGTGTAAGTACTTGAACTGGCCTTTGTTTTTTTCTTCAAGTCCAAAGATTGATTGAGACAAAAACTTGAGTAACTAATGGAACTTTAAAAGAAAGAAAGAAATAATACAATTTTATTTGGGCACGGCCTGGAAATACAAATAGTAAAGAAAACGAGCATTTAAAACTAACAAAATTACATTTACAACATTAAAAAAAAAAGATCTGTGCGACGCCAAAAAGGCTTTATTTGAAAGGGTTTCTTCAATTCAAACACTAAATATAAAGTGCTATGAAATATCGAACTCTAAAATATTATTTTAAAGTGGGAGCTAAGAGCCTTAAAAATAAACTAGAGCTAAATTGCCTTTACAACGATAACTTGACCTAACTTTACGCACCAAGTTTTTGTTCTAAGAAAGTTTTATTTTATAACAGCAATTAAGAGCGAGAAAAATATTAACAAAGATAAGAAATATGAAAATATAATAGCGCCACCAAAAAAGTTTGATATTTTTTTTTGGGAATGCTGCCATAGAAAAAAATCACAAAAAAATCGTCTTACTTGATCCCCATTTTAAAACACACACACGACTAATAACACACACAGAATTCAATGAAATACCTGGGCATTCCTTCCCGCGCTGATTAAATTCGAAAATGCCATTTCTCCGCCTAGCCGTGGTACTTACAGTGTCTTTGCTATAACACTACCATGTTTGGGAGGATGCTATGTCGTACAGACTGTAGTAACAGTTAGGCCCTTCTAAATTGGAGTGTGTTATGTGAGCAGTTTGCGGCTGGAGGAAAGTGGTCGCGGTGCACTGCCTCAACGAGTTTGCTGTTTAATTTCCTCTAAAGATTATGGATTCGCAGAGGGTTTCATCCTGTTTAGAAAATCGGTTTGCCAAATGGTTTAAGTTTTTAAAGTATTTTGGTTATTTCTCGGAGAAAATACTTTCTTTTATTGAGTCCTCAAACAACGGGCAAACCGACCGACAGTCACCGAAAATAAGTAGAAATAAAAAATAAAAAAAATTGATAAAAATAATAATGAAAGTTCGCGTAGGAACAGTGAAGTACTCGGGATCAATAAAGTTTATTTTAACACCGTCTGCTTCAAAGTACGATTAAACAATTTTTCAAAAAATATCCCAGGCATCTGGCGCTCCTCGACACGCCAATTCCAACATTGCTGATCCCAACTTCGCCAATGTCGGCGTAATAGCTGTTTGTTTGAAAAAAAAAAAGGTTTTTTTACCTCCCACAGTATCCGCAAAACTAAATATCAAAATCGTACAGAATGCAAAAATAATAAAGCCCAAATTCGCTCAGCAGAAAGTAGCAAGGCAAGTTTTTTTTAAAACTAACTTACTGTTCGGTATCGGAAATAAAAAGTTTTTCAATCTGTTCGCTGAAGTTACTTGACCGAGGCGGTTCGCCCACAATTTGATATAACCAATAAATCAGCTTCTTGAAGTAGGTAAATTGTTATTGCTGGCTGAAAACGTTTCATTATAATTTTATAGCATTTCGAACTTTTTAGACGAGCCACAGAACTTGTATGTATCACGGATACACTGTTACAGTTCGTTCACAGTATTTTACCTGTGACAGCAGCAACTGCATAGCAACCTTGCAGCAACGAAATTATAGATCTTTGTGATTTTGACCGACTTGGCAATGGCAGCAACCCAATATCAACTATATTGCCAAAACAATAAAGGTCACTGTGATTTTGACAGTGATGCAAAATCAGAGGTAAAATAACTGTGAACTTACTGTACAGACGCCAGCACATCAAGCTACTACAATCTGTAAAATTTCTTTAATTGATTTTCAACTTTATTGCTAAAGAATAAGGTTCAAAGTTGATTGGGAAAATTTTACAGTTTCGGGTAGCTTGATGTCTGTACAATGATATTTTGGGGTTCGAATGACGTTGACAAATGACGTAGTCGAATGGCGCTGTTGGTAAACATCTGTGAAATGTGTTGAAAATAAGATGGCGGCGTTACTTCCAATGTTGGCCACATGGCAAAAGAATGGCCCTTTATACCTTTAAATTATGGTTTTAATATTTTTTTATATTAATTATTAAAAAAAAAATGATATAATGATAAAATTAGTGTAGTATACATATAAAAATAAATTAAAAATAATTATGTTGAATTAAATTAATTAAAAGCAATCCGGCGTCAATTATCAGTATCAACAACTGAACTGTTTTACATATACAAGAAAAAAAAAAGAGGTGTCACAAAGAAAATCTTCGTCCTCAAAAGATAAAACCTAGGGCTGAAGCGACAAAAGAATCCTTTGTTAGATTTCAAAGTATACAGAGGTATTCGTAAGCAGGACTTGGATGTTGAAAACGGAAATAAATCTAAAGTTGATCCAGAAATGTTCTAAACATTTCAACAGTACAAAGATGGGGTCTATAGAGATAAAGTCATAGGTTTTGAAGACCTTATTTTAAAGATGTTAAAAGTTAATATAACGAGTGCACACAAACTTGGGTCGTGACTCGTGAACCCTTAAATGTAGGTCTACACACGGGGTCAAAATTACCCTGTCTCTTTGACTGTTTACGACCTGTTTGTAAATAAAAGCTTGATTATTACTTTTACTCTTTTTATTCAGTGTATTTGATTAGGCACTTAATTTGAGATGTTGACTCGAGACGTTTATTAGTGGAAAAGAAACGTTATTTATTTTGAGTTAAATCAGGTCAGTGAAAAACCCGAAGGCGATTTGTATCTCTGCCTGAAGACCATCTCGTGAATAATAAATGTCAAATTAATCAATCAAACTGCCTTTTTTCCTAACTATGCTGAGTTCGGCTTCCAGTCTAACCAGCAGCTGATTACCAGTATTTTACATGGAACGACTGCCTATCTGACCTCCACAACCCAGTTTTTGGGTAACACGATACCTGTTGGGGATTCTTGAATGAAAACACGACACAGTAATACAATTCGAGACAACTTACTCCATTTATTGTTCCTTGTTTACATGTTGGCCGACGACTTGCTGATTAAAAAACTAACTTTACATTGCAAAAAACGCTCGACCTTATACAATTTTACATAAGCGCAAGTAGTGACGATGGTGCGCTTTCTCACATTTGAAACGCCAATTACAATAATCTTTGTTCGTGCCCAACTCTCGATCCGCCAATCACAGCAGTTTTGCCGTCGTTCAAGTCTGGACAAGTTCAGACCTGTCGAGAGTGGAGCACGATCCTATATAAACATACATATGTATAGAGACTTACGATACTAAACTGATACGCTAGCACATACGCACAATGACACTTATTTACTTTACGTTACCGTTTATAAGGTATATATAAGAGATAAATAGGTACCTTTAACTCTAAACGGAGTTGGAATTATCTCTAATGACGGTGCCAAGGGGCAGAAAAGAGAAGTTAACACTGGTCGCGCACAATAAAGTCTCTATTATGAGTCACTTGTTGCACTTTCACTTTAGTTTGTCTTTAGCACTGAATGTCCGTTCACAACACATGTTCACAACGTCGTAGCTCTTCGCAGACGGCGGCGGCGTCGCCAACAGTCTCCCCCTTGGTGCCTTGCACCTCAGCTTGCAGGGGCGACGTCGCTGGCACTATCACGACCAGCCGGGATGCTGGCCGCCGCAGTACGCCCGCCGAGGTGCGGACGTCGACGATCCTGGTTCTTCCATCTGGCCCGGGGTAGGTCGCGCTGATCTCGCCGCGTGGCCACGAGCAGCGTGGCAGGGTGTGGTCCACTAGCAGGACAAGGTCGCCGACGGTGGGATCCCGGTAATGGGGACCCTGGAAGTAACGGGGCGAGAGCGTAGGTAGGTACTCTCGCACCCATCTGGCCCAGAAGTGGTCGGCCAGGCGCTGGGACGTTCTCCAGGAGGGAGAACCGATGAGCTCGGCGTCGTCGAATGAACCAAATATGTGGGCTCCGCTGGACCTCCCGATAAGGAAGTGGTTGGGGGTCAGTGCTTCTTCTTCATTGGGGTCAGTGTCCACGGTAAATAGTGGCCGTGAATTGACCACATGTTCTGCTTCAAGCAGCAGGGTGTGCAGGACTTCTTCTTTCGGTCTTCTTTCGTGGAGCGTTGCTGCTAGTGCGGTCTTGACGGTGCGCACCAGCCGTTCCCAAGAGCCGCCCATGTTTGGGGCTCCCGGGGGAATGAACCTCCACACTATGCCGATCTTGTTGGTAGCCGTTTGAATGGCCTCTTGCAGCTCGCGACTTGCACCTATGAAGTTGGTGCCGTTGTCGCTCATGATGACTTTGGGAGTGCCTCTTCTGGCAATCATTCGCCTTAGGGCCAGCATCATGGAGTCGGTTGTCAGTGATGCGGCCAGCTCCAGGTGAACTGCGCGTGTTGTCATGCACGTAAATAGGGCGCCCCATCTTTTCTCGACGCGCCGTCCCACGGTGACCAGTAGTGGGCCGAAGTAGTCCACGCCCACGCAGGTGAAGGGAGGGCTTGTTCTTGACAATCTTTCTTGAGGTAAGTCGCCCTGGGGTGCCAGTTGTGGTGCCTTCTTCCTTAGTTTGCACCACCCGCAGTCTCTTGCTGTTGCTTTGACGATGTTTCGCAGGCCAGGAATCCAGTATCGTTGCCGCAGCTCGTTCATAACTGTCTGATGATTCCCATGGTTCAGACGCTCGTGTACATGTTTCACTAATAGTCGAGTGATCTCGTGGCGTCCGTCCAACACTATGGGACTTTTGTAGGCGGCCGTTAGGTACTTAGCCGCGCCTACACGGGTCGATAACCTCATCATGCCGTCTTCAAACTTGATGGCGAAGTTCTTGAGCTTATGGACTTGGTCGCTCTGTCTTCTTAAGGCGGCCAACTCTTCTGGGTAGCTATCTTCTTGAACTCGTTGAATTAAGAGTCGCTCGGCCTTTTCTACGTACAATGCAGACTTCTGACGAAGTTTCAATTCTTCGCTTCTTTTCTTCAAGACGAGCGGCTTCTTGTCTTTCTTCTGAGCTCTCTTCCAGGCTGGATCGACTTCTTTCTTGGTGATTCTTCTGGTGCTGAGGGTTTTGTGGGCAATGCTTCGTTTGAAAGCGTCCACAACTTGCAGGAACCTCGCTGTCGCGTGCAGCAGTCTAGTCCACCGTGAGAACCTCCCTGGCTCTGGAACGATGGTGGGCGCGACTTTTCTCACGCTTAACGTGACGGCGTTCGGCTTTTCTTCTCCAGTGTTCTTGAGGGGTTCTTTATCTTCCTGTGGCCACTCTTCTTGGCCCTTGTAGAGGAATGACGGCCCCGTGAACCACCGATGCTCTTTATTGAAGTCCTTAGGCGCGTCTCGCGTGGCATCGTCTGCGACGTTGTGCTTGGTAGGTACCCATCGCCACTCTTTATGTCTGGTTAATTCTTCGATCTCGGCGAGTCGATGCGCGACGAATGGCTTGTATCTTCTGGGGTCAGCCTTGATCCATGCTAGCGCCGTCCTTGAATCTGACCAGAAGTATCTTCCTATGACGTGCAGGTCCATTTCTTGTTGCGCATTCGTGGCGAGACGACTGCCCAGGAGACAGGCTTGCAGCTCGAGTCTGGGAATCGAGGTGGGTTTCAGCGGTGTCACTCTTGCTTTCGCCGCCAGGAGTTTTACTTCCACTTGACCGTCGGTACGTTGCGTGCGCCAGTACACCGCGCACGCGTAGGCCTTCTCGCTGGCGTCGCAGAACGTGTGGAGCTCCCCCTCGTCGGTGTTTCTTGTTAAACAGCGCGGGATACCCAGGTTCTCTAACTTCTTGAGGTCTTGCAGCCACCTGGACCATTCTTCTTCTCTTGCAGGAGGTACTCGCTCGTCCCATTCCACGCCGCTTCTCCAGAGGTTTTGCAGCATGATCTTGCCCTGGATCGTGATGGGAGCGGCTAAACCGAGTGGGTCGAATACTGTCATGACCGCGCTCGTTGCTTCTCTCTTCGTGGGAGCGCGCCTGCCGTCGATTGCTTCTTCTGGCGTGTTTCTTAACGTCAGCGTGAAGTGTAGACTATCTTCTTTCACGTTCCAGTTGAGCCCGAGTGTCTTCTCCACCTGGTCTTTTTGCTCACCCAGTCGAATCGTGCCTGTGGTGTCCTCGGCTAGGAGCCCTTCTGTGACTTCTGGATGATTGCTCGCCCAGCCTCGTAGGACGAACCCTCCTTTCTTGTGCACTGAGTCGACTTCGCTGGCGATTCTTCTTGCTGTCGCCGCGTCTGGATAGCTTGCCAAGTAGTCGTCCATGTAATGGTTGCGTGTGATTGCTCTCGCAGCCTCTGGATGTTGTGCCTCGAACTCGCTGGCGTTCTTGTTTTTGACGTATATCGCTGTACACGGAGATGACGCAGCCCCGAATATCAATGACGTCATCCTGTATTCCTTGTCTTGCCACAGGAATCGTAGACTGTCTCTGTCTTCCTCGTTGATTTTTACGCGCAGGAACATTTCTTTAATGTCTGCCACCACTGCTACTGTACTTTGACGAAACCGTAGCAATACTCCGAACAATGATTGTAACAGGTCGGGTCCGGCTAGTAGCGCGTCGTTGAGTGATCTTCCATTCGACTTAGCCGCGGCGTCGAAGACCAATCTCATTTTCTTCTTCTGCGGGTGGACGACTGCGAAGTGTGGCAAGTACCAAGTCCTTGCGGAGGTAGGTTCTTCTCTGGCTTCCTCTGCATACTCGCTGATGATCAAGTTGTTGATCTGCTCTTCATATTTCTTCTGAAACTCGCCGTCTTTTGTGAATCTCTTCTGTATTCCTTTCAGGCGTTGTGCAGCTGTTGTCTTGCTTTCGGGTAGCCGCTCGTTTTCTGTCTTTCAGATGAGCCCTGTGCTGAATCTCCCGTCGGTCAATCTCTTCGTAGTGGCGTCCAGGACTTGTAGCGCTCGTTGATCTATGTCGTTGGCTGGCTTCTTGTTGGAGATTCCCAGCGCTTCGATGGCGAAGTGATCCCTTATGAGCTTCTCTAAGTGATCGTCCTTGGCGTCGGGTTGTGTGGCGAGATGATTCACGACTCTGACTGGAGTGTTGCTGCTGGACCGCACTCCGTGTAGCACCCATCCCAGCTGCGTTTTTGAGGCGACTGGCTTGCTGCGGTGACCATGCTTGATTTCTTGTGAGACGATTAGATTCCAGTTATCTTGACCGATGAGCACCGTTGGCTTCGCGTTGGGGTACTTCAGCTGGTCTCGTATCTCTTCTAGATGTTCGCAGCCTTCCAGGTCCTTCTCGTTGATTTCTTGAGGCGACAGGTGCAGGTTCTTCACAGTGTACCCGGTTAGCTTTTCTATGTTACGGCCGAACATACCGCGGATCTTGATTTCAATTTTCTTAGACTTTTGATCCATACGGTGGCCGCCCACGCCTTCTATTCGCAGCTCTTCTTCTGGTCCCTGTGCCCCGATTTGCTTGATGACGGAGTCTTCAATCAATGTGACCGTAGAGCCTTCGTCCATGAGAGCATAGACGCTGGCGTTCCCTTCTGGCCCCATTAATTCCACAGGAACAATCTTCAAATAGGCTCTTGATACTGTGCCCGCTGCGTTGACCGCGGAGCTTATCAGAGCCGTTGTTTCTTGCGTCGGCGGCTTCGCTGTTTCTTCATAGTGCAGTATCGTGTGATGACCCTTCTTGCATTTGCTGCATGGCTTCGCTTTGCATCTGAAGCCTCGATGTCTTCCTTCTAGACACTTGTAGCACAGCCCGGACTTCTTTGCTTGATCCCATTTTTCTTTGATTGACGCTTCGTTGAACTTGCTGCATTTCAGAAGCGTGTGTTCGCTTTTGCACAGCGGGCAGGAGCTCTTCTCATGTTCCTTCTTGTTATCTTCTTTGCAGGAACACACCTTAGCTGACTTCGTCTTGCGTTCGCGTTCGCCTTCAGAGTCGTCTTCTGATGAGTCGGCTTCTTGCTTCTTCGCTGCTCGAGTGGTGTGCACGCCGCGGGAGCCCCCAGTACGCGTCCGGAACTTCGTGCCTTCTTTCTTCACTCTGGATCCTACACACTCGTGCATCTCGAATTGATCCACCATGTTGTTGAAGAAATGCATGAGGCTCAGGAGTATGGGCTCATCTTCTTCTTCTTTCTTCGCTCGATACTCGTACCACTTGAAACGTACCAGCGTACACATCTTCTCGATGATTCTACTTGAGATATCGCTTGAATGCAGGTAACTTTGTTTCTTCATTAGTCTCACGATGCTGACGGTGTTGGCTACTGCCCCGGCGTAGCGCACCAACTCTCTTGCGTCTTCTGACATGGGGGGAAGCTTCTCAATGTTTTCTATCTCGCTTCTAATGAGATAAGTCGGACGTCCGAAGCGGCGTTCCAATGCTGTCATCACTTCTTGCGGGTCGATTTGCGTGAACAATAGCGATTTCACGGCTTCCTTTGCCTTGCCCTTGATGGCTCTTCTTAGCCTTCCCATGTTCTCTATGTCCGAGAAGAGGGCACGGGTATCTTCGTATGTTGCCTTGAAAGCCATCCAATCGCAGGCGTCGCCTTCAAACTGATGTAACTCGCTAACGTACTTCGGTGCGCGTTGCACGAACGATGACGTCTTACTTTCCGACGCGGACTTGACTGCTTGAAGAATAGCTTCGGCCAGCTGGTTGGTGTGACTTGGTGCGGCGATCGCGGTCTCTGGGGCGGGCAGCCCACTTGGCGGCTCCCCCTCGTTGCGCTCCACACTCTTCGTCGTCTTCACCCATGCCGCAGTTGCTTCGGCTGCGGCGGCTTCGACTTTAGCGTCTTCTTCATCTTCTTGGTCACTCAGGTCCGTATCATCTTCTGCGCGCGCCAGTTCCAGCTTGGTGCTAGCGAGTTTCGTCTTGATTCTTATTTCTTCTAGCTGCAGCTTTTCGAGCTCCAAACGTGCTTCTAATTCCTTTTTCTTGTTGGGATTCTTCTTGGAAACCGACTTGGGCTGCTTCTTGCTTTTCTCCACAATGGTGGCGTCGGCGTCTTCGATCATGGTCGTGTCTTCGGCCGTTGCGGCGCTGTCGGTCACCGTTTCCGACGTGGCGCCTGACGTAGTTTCAGTCGCCGTTGTGTCGCCGCCGCTGGTTTCTTCCTCCGTTGTCGACTTCGTGCTATCTCCTTTGCGGCTTCGCGTCATCATCTCTGGCTTCGAGAAGAGCGTCTTCTTAGCTCTTCCCAGCAAATCCCGACGAATCTTCAATAGGAAATCTTCCTGCTTCCAAGTCGCGACTCCCTAAGGTACTTTTTCTTCTTAGCGCAAGTAGTGGTGGGCCCGCTACCTTAGTCGACGCAAAGTACCTTATCCTAATGTCGTGCTCGAGCGTGGATTCGGCGTAGGTTCCGATGAGATGATGGACGCAGCGATTTGTCTGGTCGTGTGCGGTCGTGGTCCTTAATACGAGCTATACGTGTGTGGTCCTTTTGTTTTTGACTAATTCTGTAACGTTTTGACGATTCTGTACGTTTTTGACTAATTCTGTAACGTTTTGACTATTTCTGTAACGTTTCTGATGAATTCTGTATGCTTTGACCAATTCTGTTAAAGAACAGACCACACGTATCGCGACACTGCTACCTAACCCTAAACCACACGTTTCACTGACCAGACGATAGCACTTGTCTTCAAAATACAGCGGCGGAGTTCTTCAATTTCTTCAATGGCGGCGAAACTGCATTTCTTCTGGCTTCAGTCTTGAATCCGGCTCACGAAGGACCATGTATTGTTGGGGATTCTTGAATGAAAACACGACACAGTAATACAATTCGAGACAACTTACTCCATTTATTGTTCCTTGTTTACATGTTGGCCGACGACTTGCTGATTAAAAAACTAACTTTACATTGCAAAAAACGCTCGACCTTATACAATTTTACATAAGCGCAAGTAGTGACGATGGTGCGCTTTCTCACATTTGAAACGCCAATTACAATAATCTTTGTTCGTGCCCAACTCTCGATCCGCCAATCACAGCAGTTTTGCCGTCGTTCAAGTCTGGACAAGTTCAGACCTGTCGAGAGTGGAGCACGATCCTATATAAACATACATATGTATAGAGACTTACGATACTAAACTGATACGCTAGCACATACGCACAATGACACTTATTTACTTTACGTTACCGTTTATAAGGTATATATAAGAGATAAATAGGTACCTTTAACTCTAAACGGAGTTGGAATTATCTCTAATGACGGTGCCAAGGGGCAGAAAAGAGAAGTTAACACTGGTCGCGCACAATAAAGTCTCTATTATGAGTCACTTGTTGCACTTTCACTTTAGTTTGTCTTTAGCACTGAATGTCCGTTCACAACACATGTTCACAACGTCGTAGCTCTTCGCAGACGGCGGCGGCGTCGCCAACAATACCCCTTGCTAAGACTGGTTGTGAGAATTTCGTGCTTCTGACGACCCATAACAACTTTCAAAGATCCAAGAATGACAGCCGGGACCAACTGCTTAACGTACTTTCCGAGGAACGGCAAGAAGTCCTTGGTATGGAAAAACTGTAACCCATCCACGGACCGGCCGCAGGAAGCGTAGATTAACCTGATAAATCGACCCGTGCGGCTGATATTACTTAGCCAGGAGCCCTGAATAAACGTCAAACATCATCAAATTCTTCAAAATCTTATCTCAGCGACGATAAATTATAAATTTGACAAAAATGTAGGCAAATAAATTAGAGGTATTTCTGACAGATTCCTAAAAGTGCGGGAATTGTCCCTTTTATATTTTCAAGAATATTTGTCATTCATATTTCTGTCCAAAGTCGTATAACGTAATATCAGAGACAAAACTCAGATTATAATATTCCGAGCTTTATTCATTGTTAACATTCCACGTCTTTCCTTTGTCACTATGTTAATAGTGTGACACAGGGAAGGAGTCTTACCGTAAATCTTCATCAACGTTATGTGTGGAAGCGAAAACCGCTTCGAAATATATCTTATTGTTCTCCAGATTAACTTGGGCACGGAAGTAAATGCCGTCGAGGGATTTTGGTTGCATATTTTTTACTGTATGGTGTTTTTACCCGACTACGCCAGAAGGAGGGTTATGTTTTTACCCGACTGCGCCAGAGGGAGGGTTATGTTTTTCGAGTGTATGTATGTATGTATATTTCTTTGGCACGCTCTGTAGCCTAAACGGGTTAATCGATTTCAGCTTGAGAGGTCGTCTTAGATTCATCTTAATTGTGAGAGTGAGAGTATATCAAAATTGAAAAAGAAATAAATAAAATGGCCAATTTCGGCGCCTTAATATGTATTCAATAATTTTTTTTTCTCCAAACCTGTCGAGTGGGGTATAAAAATAAATGGTTTTAAAAGGTGATTACAAAAATATACACAACTTATATGGTTAAAACTAATTCGAAGTGACAAATCGTAAAAAAAGGACCAAGAACTAAATCGTCTGCGAAATCTTTCACATTTTGTAAACTAAAAAGCTGGAAATAAAAAAAAAAGTCATTTAAAAAGCAGTCGGATTTTTTATTACTTTTTTTGAACAAAATTTTGGAAGTTTATGGAGCTGCAATAATTAAGCGAAAATTTAGGTTTTGAGTTTTATTCTTAGGTAGGGCATAATCAGGCTGTAACGGTCCCATTGCTGGGTCACAGGCCTCCTCTCTTAGAGAGGGAGTGGGATGTTATCTACCACGCGGGCCCAGTCATCATAATCATCATAATCAGCCTATAATGTTCCCACTGCTGGGACACAGGCCTCCTCTCGGTGAGAGGGAGTGGGCCGTAATCCACCACGCGGGCCCAGTGCGGATTGGCAGATGTCACATGTCTTCGAATTTTTGGTTCTAGGACATGCCGGTTTCCTCACGATGTTTTCCTTCACCGTTTTGAGAGCAGTGGTGATGGAATAATGTACACAAAGTAAAGCGCCTGTCTGGGTTCGAACCTACGACCTACAACTCGTAAGTCGCGGCCGTTACCACTTGGCCACCACTGCTCTTCCGGGCGCGGGCCCAGTGCGGATTAGTAAATGTCACATGTCTTCTAATTTCTGGTTTTAGGACTTGCCGGTTTCTTCACAATGCTTGCCTTCACCGTTTTGAGAGAGTGGCGATGAAATAATTTACACAAAATAAAACGGCCGGCCTGGGTTCGGAATTCCGACTTATTTTGATCGACTAAAACTGCGTCGGTTTATGCTAACAGAAAATAAGTAACTTATTTCTCTAATGGCTTCATATTTTCTGAGCTAAACTAATTGTAAACTCAATCTTATCAAGCATCGACGGTATCCTGCCGGGTCAGCGGGATTGTCCGAAAGGGTTACCGCTGGCCCGGAACATAAAGGGCTAAGGAAGGAACACGTACGGGTGGGTTTTAGTCAGTAAGAGTCTTACACTCCCTTCCGCTCCACCTAGAGCGTGAGGGGTCATTTGAAGATTTCCCATCCGATGAAAAAAAAAAGCATCGACGGTACCAGGACCGCAAAAAAGAATAAGAGTTTAACTTAAAACGCAACTGGCAAAGGAAGCGGAAACTGCCCTTGGTTACTCAATTTACGTGTCTACCTAGTAAGTACCTAGATATTGTATGGTATCCATGTACCTAAGACTAATCTCTGAGGAGCTTCGCATAGTAAACAAGGAAGCACTGCGGCATCGAGAAGGAGCTTAGGGAACTACATTCAAGCACCGTAGTTATGTACCTATTATATGATCTATATTGCGGTGCATGTAGGTGCGAACTCGAATTCCGTCGAGTATGCGAAGTTTCCAAAGTTCGCCAATAAACTTCGTGCAATTTCCCATTTGATGGAAGAAGGAAGGAATTCAGCCTATGTGTGGTGTTAGTGAACTATATATTAGTGGGTAGGTTTATACGGCTGATCGGATGAATTGCAATTAAGTTTTAACAGTTAGGTACTCGTACATCGAACTGAAAAGTTTTTGATATACGTTTCAAAAAGTTTCCAATTTAAAAGGAACATTTTAAGACGTGGAATACGTAACTAATACCAATTGTAGTCCATGAACGAGTGTGCCATTTGTTTAAAATTTTATTTTTAATTGTATAATTTTTTTAGTTTTGTGCTTTATTCAGTGTTTAAGCTATATTTTTGTTTTTAATAATTTACGTTTTAAGTTTTAATTTCACTTCGATCTCAATATTTAATTTAGTTTAATATGCAATTACTTACCCTATTCTTACATAAATTCCAATGGTAAATATCATTATCTATGACAACTTTGTTACCCAAGTTATAGGCACCGCCTAGTTTGGGGTCCGCCGTAAAGATCCAAATGATGATCGCTAACAGTTACAGACCGACATTAAGTTAATTATAAGGTAATATAATCGTAACATTGGTTCAATAAATTATATTTTTCATAACAATATTCTTGGTGTTCAAGTTTCTGCCTACGTCCACTTCTCCACTTTTTAGTATTTGCCAAGTAAGCTTGAATCGTACAAGTACAATTGCATAACGTTTCTTATCGCGCAAAGATGTATCGTACTAGGAATGTGACCACTTACGACGCGAACGGGTAGGTAAGCAGAGTTTAGCATAATTTGTTTACTATAACATGTCTAACTGCTTAAAAGAGTGATATTTATGCTAATAAGCACGTAATCTCTAATCTTTCTGGAGCCAAAGGTCCTTCCTAGAAATTAATTTGAAATGTCGCGTAGTCAATGTCTGTTAACGCTTTGAAAATGTATAAGTAAGTGAATTCTTTCCTGTACTACTACAGCTACTCAGAAGAAAAAAGGCATAAACATCCGTGAATCTTTAATTTACATACTTATTGATAACTTTTGGGGAAGCTGTGCCAACCTCTGAAGTGCATAGGCAAAGTTAATTAACTATCAGTAGCGAAGGGTCAATTTTTGTAAGAGGTAAGCCGGAGTGGATATTTTAAATATGATTGTATGTACTAGCTGCGTCCCGCTGTTTCACCCGCGTAAATGTCGATCCCGTAGGAATATCGGAATAAAAAGTAGCCTATGTATTAATCCAGGGTGTCAGCTACCTCCACACAAAATTGTATCAAAATTGGTCTAGCCGTTTGAGCGTGAAGAAGTAACAAACATATAAACACACACACTCACAAACTTTCGCCTTTATAATATTAGTTTGATTATTTGTCTATAGAATACTGACTGTGCCATTATTCAAAGGGAAGTCGGTACGAATCGAGTTGTATAGAACCTTCGCCACTGTTACCTATTTGAACAAAACTAGGTTAACTGTAGGTGTATTTACAGTCTATTTTTAACTTCGAATCGATGAGCATGGGATTGAGATCAGTAGTCGGGCAAAACCGATATACCTACCTACAAGGTACCTACGTAAGTAATATCATTCTAATCTATCCTCAGATTGTGCCCGTATTCGTCACAATAGTCGAAACGGGTTGGTAAAGCAAGCACCTCTCGCACCGGTTTAGAAGGCTAGTTGCACGATTATCCCGTTCATGATGCGTGTGACGTCAGAGCCTCGTACGGTCAGTGCCAAGGTGCATAAAATTGTCTTGATATTTATTCCATAATATGACGTTGCGCTGTTTTTTTATTTATATTTTCATTTATAATTATATTAAATGGGAAAACTGACCGTTCTTCTATCTATGGCAGGCAGCTGTGATCATCGATCCGGGCATTTTTTTTTTTGTGTAAAAGAGGCAATATTTGGTGACTTTGTATGTAGGGGGTTATCTTTGAAACTACTGATCCAATCCTGAAAATTCTTTCACTTAAGGGGCTTACAGAACCTAAACACAAAAAACGCAAGTTTTAGAAACAATAAAAATGTATGTTTATTTTTTTCTATCTATTATTCAAAATCATTGGCAAGAAATAAAAGGCTTTTTTATTTTTTATTTTATTTTATTTATTTATCTATATGATTGACTACAGTAAATAAAATTAAAGAAATATATGATATTCTTCAGGATATATGCTAGGTAGGTGTTGAAAACATAATACAACTAATTTGATACGAAAGAAAAAAATCATGAAGATACCTCAAAAAAAAATATTTTTACAATAACAACCATACTAATATACATACAATCATTCTGATTTTTTGTCAGATTATTCTACAAGCAACATAATTATGTAGTTACTAAAATACTAGTGTTTTAATTTTTTATTACAAACAATAGATTTTTTGTATTTAAATAATTGCTTCATATTTGGCAATAAATTACCAGCGTTGTGTCATCGCGCTTCTCTTTCTTTTCTATGCAGTCCGACAGTGACCGCGCTTTAGGTCATGTCAGCCCCTTAATGGAAAGCTACATTAATGCCGAGTATCATAGGATATTTTATGTTAAAATAAAAACGATAAATTCCACGTGGACGAAGTCGCGGGCAGAAGCTAAGTAGTTATAATAACGTAGTCATTGCCTTAGTACTTACTGTAGCTCAAGGTATTACTCTTTTAGATTAATCCTGTGTATTTCCTTTGAAAGGTAAGTACGTTTGTACTTTTCCTGTAGGTCTTGAGAAAGTTAACGTTTGCTCATATTTTATACGTTACGCAAAAAGAGCCCCCCTACCGCTTCTTCAATTTACATAAGAGGAAAATTATGTGGGTATCATAAACGCGATCTTATTATATATATATATTCATGTTTCTGAAATTTTGTTGAGTTGTTTATGACGCTAAATGAAGTACCTAAATGGAGATACAATTCTGTAATTTTCGACTTTCCAAAATTAATAGGGCGTAATATTTTTGAAATGAAATATTGCAGGCATTATGTCTGGTTACTAGAATTTGATGTATCATCATCTGCGTAGCCTTTTCCCAACTATGTTGGGGTCGGCTTCCAGTCTAACCGGATGCAGCTAAATACCAGTATTTTACATGACGCTAATGCCTATATCTGACCTCCACAACTCAGTTACTGGGTAACACGATACCCCTTGGTAAGACTGGTTATTAAGTCATCCCGTAACGACTGTCAAAGATCTACGAATGGCACCGGGACTAATAACGTGTAATGGATGGTCACCCATCCACGACCCGACCGCGGCAAGCGTAGCTTAACCTTCGATCGGCACGTGCGGCCGTTATCCCTGTTTAAATATTACCTACTTGTACAATGGAAAATTTATGTTCACCGAATCTTACAAATTAATGTTCGACAACAGTTTAAAACTAAGACCAAAACACTCATTTTATACAAGGTTACATTTAAGGGGGAAACGCTAATAAGGTGGCTTGCGAAATTTTAATTTTCTTAAGGTTTTTTGCAATTTGCAGGTCAGTATGAGGTTGTACCTATGTTAATTAAAATATGATTAGCGACCGTAACAAATATGACTTTACATAGGTAATTATAATCATTAAAATCATCAATAAAACCCTCTAAGTTCATAATATAATCCTATTGATTAACATTTCAAATGAAATATTTTAATATTGTTCAACATTCATACTGATACTGACCTGCAAATTGCAAAAAAAGTACCTAAGAAAATATTAATTTCGTGGGCTACTTACAGGACCTAAACACAAAAAACGCAAGTTTTAGAAACAATAAAAGTATAATGATCGACTACAGCAAACAAAATCAGAAAAATATACGATATTCTTCAGGATATATGCTAGGTAGATAGTGTGTTGAAAAAAAATACAACTAATTTGATACGATAGAAAAAAATCATGAGGATACCTCTAAAAACTTTCTTTTTACAATAAAAACCGTACTAATATACATACAATCATTACGATTTTTTGTCAGATTATTCTACAAGCAACATACTAAAGCACTATAGTGTTTTAATTTTTTAGTCCAAACAATAGATTTTTTGTAAATAGATAATTGCTTCATATTTTGCAATAAATTACCAGTGTTGTGTCATCGCGCTTCTCTTTCTTTTTTTCTATGCAGTCCGACAAAGATCGCGCTTTAGGTCATGTAGTCGCCTTAAAGAAAACCGATAAGATCGACAATTTAATTAGGTAAGTAGTGTGGAAACTAATAAATAATTCCTTAAGGCTTATTCTATGATTTAGAGTGTTAGTAATTAGTGGAACGATGAGGTTCCCCGAAAATTAATTATTTATTAATATTAAGTGCTTGGAAAGCTTCCATTATGATAATTATGTAGATATTGGGAGTAACTGTTGTGATATCATTTGGATGATAGCGTGAAATTAATACCTTTAATACAAACAAAATGCATTCAATTCTATAAAATGATTTCGACAAAAAAGTTAGGTATCCAACCAATAAATTACCTACAAAAAGCCTATATTTAAAGAAATAAAATACATTTAGCACAGACTAAAAGGCACACGGTACAAAAAACGACTAACGAGGCAAAGGCAGATAAATCATTTCAAAGAGGTAAGCATAACAAAAGAGGTAGTTATAGTAGATGCTTTGCTATATACTATTACCTATTTCTATTATTCCTTTAGAGAATATTATATTACACTGGAACAGCTAGCCATATTCTGAACAAAAAAGTCTGTCGCTTTTAACGGAGGACACGGGAGAAGGGAGTCCGTATCTACCTCTGATTTTTTAACGATAGATATTTATTCGGAATTTTGACTGAATCCATGAAATAAAACAGCTGATGCATAAAATAATAAAATTTTAATGTTATTATAACCATAATTAAATAAAAGTAAGTAACGCAATTTATAATAATCCTAAGACAAAATGTTTGCATTAACTAATAATTTCAATAAAAACATTGAACTTATAAAACCACGACTTCGCATATCAAGTGCATGTCGCTGTTTTGACGTATATTTTCGTAATGCAAAAGAAAAATATTTTGAACTCAATGAACATAACAACAAGCTGTCATAAAAGCAAATGTGGGGAAAAATCTCAAAATACAGACTGTCTATAAAAGATCGAAGACCGTCGATCGTGTCACCGTATGTAAAATATTCTACATTTATACACACATCAAAAGTGTCTAGGGATCAAGCATTTTTATGCGGATTTCTTGAGATTGAGATGTGGCTTTGTAATAAATTTATGATTTTATAAATTTATATGGATCCTTTTTGGTGCATTTCATAATTTGAATCAGGAACTGTGAATCAAATTCGAGTAAAAGATGAAAATCAGCTGTCAATATTTTCCCTATAAAAACATACAACGCATTGAAGACATTATTAGTGCTACTGTTTCCCTACTACTGATTAAAACCAACGTTATTATGGAGCGGCGACGTCATTTAAGCAGGGAAGAAATGCTCAGAGCCGTGGGAATGATAGAAGCTGGTTCCCGGCAACGTACTGTGGCTTTAGCTCTGAATACAAGTCAGAGTGTTATCAGTCGACTTTGGACACGTTACCGAAGCACTGGTACCGTGGCTGAGCGCCATGGAGGACGGTATCGCTGCACCACACGGAGACAAGACCGATACATTCAAATCTTAACTCGAAGAGCTCCAACAATAACCGCCATGATGTTAGCCGTGAGGCTTCATCACTCTTCAGGGAACTTAATTAGCGACCAAACAGTCAGAAACCGCTTGCATGAAGTGAACCTTCATTCCCGAAGACCGCTACGGGTACCACCTATAGCAATGCACAATCGTAGGATTCGATATCAATGGGCTCTTGAACACAGAAATTGGGCAGAAGAACAATGGCGTTTCGTGTGCTTTTCTGATGAGTCTCGTTTTGGTATGAGACCGGATACAAGACGTATACGACACTGGAGAACCCCTGGACGCCAACAGCGATTAAAATCCTGCCAGGAAGTCCATCCTTATAGTGGTTTAACCATCATGGTATGGGCGGGTATTTGGATCGGCGGAAGAACTGAGTTGATTTGGATCAGAGGCAACCTCAACGCTCAAATTTATGCTGAGACGATTGTATCAGACGTCATCGTTCCTCTACAAGTGCAAATCGGTCCCTTATTTCAGTTAATGCATGATAATGCACGACCGCACACCGCAAGAGTTGTAAGACAGACTCTCGCCGCAGCTAACATCAATGTCCTGCCCTGGCCTGCTCAGTCGCCAGACTTGAACCCGATTGAGCATGCATGGGATATGCTACAGAGAAGAGCTCTGCCGAATATGGAGGGTATCCAGTCGCAAGAAGACCTTTTTTTGTTGTTGCAACGAACATGGGCGGCCATTGCACAGCGTGATTTGGATGAACTCATTTTGAGTATGCCAAACCGATGTTCTTGCGTTGTTAGTGTTCGCGGTAGAAACACGGATTATTAATTGTTTAAGTTACCCAATAAAATTTTAAAGAAAACTGTTATTTCAGTCTTTTTTTCGAACTTTTGTGTTAGTGGTTCAAATGTCAAAAATCCCTTTATTAGGAAAATGGCAAATTTCTTTATTAATGCAAAGGTGACTTGGTTTATCGTTACTGTGACAAACGAAAACACTTTATTTGATGAATCCTTAAAGAAAATTTTAATTAATATCAATCAGGAGAAAAGTTATTGCAAAAATATATGTTGATCCCTAGACACTTTTGATGTGTGTATTTGTGCAATTTAAGGTCCATATAATGAAGAACATTTCTATTCCATTTTGTCAGTTGTATTAGTCCATATCTTTAAATTGTAGATGGTTACCTATCGGAAAAGGGTAAACAAATACGTTAGATACATGTACCTAAACAATTTGCTACTGCAAAAATATTCCGCATTGTGTTTGTCACCATCTAAACTACGTAGACTACAAAAGTTGTACCTACCCGCATAGTATTATTTTTGTGGGTACTCGAGACTGTCGGTGTAAAATACACAGAATAATTTATGAATAGCTGGGTCCGCAACAGACAATCCAAATTTAGATCGGCGGTCCACGATCCACGTTCATGGCGCTCTGCGAAATTTGGATCATTTTAGCTTCCTTCTAAATGGTTGAGCTGAATGGTGCTGATCCATGCGTCATGTTCGTGACCGCCAGTCGTGAGTTGTGACTGGTCATCACTTGGCTGCCTCGGCTTATTTTTTTTATATTTGCTGTACTTACTCCTGATACTTTTAACGTGTATGTCTTTTTTACATCGTTCTCATTTATATACCTAATTATAAATTCAACATTAATGATGTAACTAATATTTTTATTAATATAATTTAAAGTTCTTCGCCAGTACCTTACTACACTTTGGAATGGGCCACTATAGCTTCATATTTTCTGACTAACCGACTTCTTGACAGTTCAAAAGTGCGTTAATGGTTGAATTGAAATAAATATTCTTATTTCTTTTATCCAAATAATAATAGGTCTAGCTTCGTGCGAAATAAAGTAAACTTTAATGTGAATGATTTTTTTGTTGAAAATACTCGTTTCGCACTGAATTTTTATTTAGTTTATAGACTTTATTCACGTACTTAATCTATTAGTGATACTAACTATAGAATAGAATAGAATTTTTCTTTATTAAATTGACCAAGACTCAAACTCAAACAAGATTGTTAGTAAAACTTACGACTATGTTAGTAAGCACAGACACTAAACAAAAACACAAGAAATAACAGTTGGTCACCGTTGTGACATCCCATGAGAGACGGCACAACAGTGACCCACGTACACACAGTCAAGGCGACTCGCAACCATGTTTAGGACACTGTTGGAGCCGCCCCACACCCTGCGCACCAGGGAAGCGCACCTTTTACGCATTATTGCGTAAAAGCAATCTACATGCGCATCTGCGAACATCAAAACTACTAGGTATGCCGAACCTAAATGCAATGCGATAGTCGCATTTTCTATTCAAAAATCAAGTCGAATCGAATAGGTGAGTTTACATTTGCGTTCGTGTTAGGACTCATGTAGTCCCCAAGGAAACATCAAGGAACAACAACAGGCAATAGCTATTACAATATATAGGTTAGCGATTCAGTCACCTGCATCCGTCAAGGGAGTGATTCTACCCCTCATTCTAAACAAGTTTAGCTATGATCTCATACCCGAATCATACTAATCATAAAAACATACGAGCATCGAAATAGTTTGTATTTTAATCCCGATTAATAATTAATCGGATAAGAGTTTCATAGCTAGTTTTACGGCGAGTCGTAATGACTGGTGTATGCACGTGACTAAATGGCTACCTCTACCTGTATAACAACACAGTATAGATTCTATCTCCTTCCTTCAGAAAAGTGTTTAGCAGGGCTGACTGGCCGCGGTACGCCAGACGTACTTAAGTGTACTCTTAGCGGCTCTTTTAATGCACCCTAAAAACTCCTTTCATGTAGCGAATAATGTACAGGCTTAGGCAGGTGGGTGAACTTGGCCAAAGAAAATGAAAATTGGGAAATAAGTTTAGATTGGAAAACGATATAGATCAGTAAGGGTATTGTTACCATCACGGGTAGAACCTAAATGAGGCTGGCACAGGATCGTGGGGATTGGCACATGAAAAGAGAGGCCTATGTCCAGCAGTGGGGTGAAGTCGGGCTGCCATAATTTAGTATTATGTTTTCAAGATAAATAAAAGAAAGAAAGAAAAGAAAGAAAGAAAAGAAAGAAAAAAGGAAAGAAAGAAAATAAAGAAACGAAAGAAAGAATAAAGTTTATTTGGACACAGTTGGGGGGTTGTTTATAATCGGGGGTTGGGTTTTGGGTTGGCACTTTTATATGCAAGTTTAGTGTTATAACTAGACTTGTGACAGTCAGTGAGCAGGTGCTTCATGTAAAATACTAGTGCATCCAGTTTAACTGGAAGTCGACCCTAATTTGGGAAAACGCAAAATTATAATCTTCGTAAGATTATGATACTTTTCTAATCATGGGTGCCATAAAAAACAACATAATAAGTTTTTAGTTTACTTTTTAACAGCACAGCAGTGTATGGTTTGTTTCCTTTAAACAGCAAGTAATCAACAATTACCCTTCCAAGCATGGTGGTTATAGCAATATGCTCTTTAACCTGTCATGTAGTCGAACCGTGGTGTACTGGGCACATTTTGGTTTGTCCTCTATACTTGACTGTGGCGGTCAAAAGCTTAAAGATTAGCTAACACTGTTCAGTAGTTGATGGTTACGAGCGGATACATAGGACAGATTGGCTGCCTCCCAAACTATCTTGCAGGCAATGCTGCAACAAAGTACTGAAAAAGTTTCACAGCTTTTCCGCTTTCAGTCGGACATTGATCCTTTGACGTTCATTTGCAATAATTATATTTTTGATAATTGGCTGTCCGGAATCAAGCGCTTAGGAAATAGGTAATATGGGCTGCTGCTGGAGTCAATGCGCGTATTTTACGTACGGGTGAATTTGTGAAATGTCGGACTGCATAGAAAATCAAGAGAAGCGCGATGACTCAACGCTGGTAATTTATTGCAAAATATGAAGCAATTATTTAATTACAAAAAATCTATTGTTTGGACTAAAAAATTAAAACACTAGTATTTTAGTATGTTGCTTGTAGAATAATCTGACAAAAAATCAGAATGATTGTATGTATATTAGTATGGTTTTTATTGTAAAAAGAAAATTTTAGAGGTATCTTCATGATTTTTTTCTATAATATCAAATTAGTTGTATTATATTTTCAACACTTTATCTACCTAGCTTTATCCTGAAGAATATCATAAATATTTTTCTGATTTGTTTACTGTAGTCGATCATATACTTTTATTGTTTCTAGAACTTGCGTTTTTTGTGTTTTTCGCAATTAGATTGCTGGTGTTTTTATCTAGCGCAAGAGTCAAGGTTTCACTTTATTAATTTGTGTATTTGTGTATTCATTTATTTACGAGTACTTCATTGGTGGATGCTACGCCTATGATCCATGTACAGACGCCAGTACATCAAGCTACCCGAAACTGTCAGATTTTCCCAATCAATTTTGAACCTTATGCTTTAGCGATAAGTTGAAAATCTATTAAAAAAAAATTACAGATTGTAGTAGCTGGATGTGCTGGCCTCCCGTATTATTATTATACTCTTTGGTGCTGTACAATGTGTTGCATTACCCGTCATCATTTGAGTACACTCGCTTTATGTTTGTAAGTAAGCGAGTAAAATTAGACAGTGTTCCAATTCCACTGTCACGTAATGCCCTCGTTCAAGTGCGCTCGGATTACCGTTTGTAGTAGCTACAAGTGGGTTCGTGTTATCGGGGTTCAATCGGTAAGTGATACGTATCAATGATTGTTTTGTCTTCATAGTAATTAGTCCCAAATATAACTTTACGAAAAGGCATTAATTTGACCTTCCATTAAATTTACCATAATTCGTAGTTAATTTGATGTTTACGGTCGTTGAGCAGTCATTACGTAAATTACTTTTTAATGGATTGACAAGTGCTTTAATAAGCGAAACGGTTTAAATTGATCCGGTCATAGCTGTAAAAAGAGTTTAAATAAACCATTATGTTTACTAGAAGTGACCTTTACATCTTTTCTGAGTTAGTGTGAACTGAAAATCCACGCGTAGGTGCTTAAAGGCTCACGGTCGATAATATCGGATGCGTTATTGCCATAATGCATCCTGATTCTTTACCACACAGTTGTGTTTTTATTTTCCGATACTTCTAATGTGTGCGTGTAACCTACACTACAGGCTCCCCGTCCGCACTACACGCTACTACGTTATTAACGCAGGTGTGTGTAAGATTAACTCAGGTGTGTGTCCGTCCTAATACAAAATGTACTGAATACAGATATTGCAATAACGCATTCGGGTGCGTTATTATCGACCGATAATAACGCATCAGTGACGGAGAGCCTTTAATCTGATTGTTAGAAATACTATCCAAACCATCTGACGTGGGCACGCCACGATAGTGGCGATAAGACCCCTCTTTGAGGAGTGGTTAGAGAGGCCTCAAAGAGATGTCAGCATCGAGGAACCCGGGTCAGCGGGATTTTCCGAAAGGGTTGCCGCTGGCCCGGAACATAAGGGAAGGAACACGGGTGGGTTTTATTCAGTAAGAGTCTGACACTCCCTTCCACTCCACCCAGAGCGGGAGGGGTCATTTGATGATTTCCCATCCACAAAAAAAGAAGCCATCTGACGTGCAGCCAGTCACCCACACAATGTAAAGTTCATGTCTCATTTCAAAAAAATCTTCATTGTTTTTTTATTTATTGTTGTTACATATTCAAAGGTCCTATGAATAAAATAGAATGTAATGTGTGCCCACAAACTTTGTTATATAGTTATGGACACGCCATAATGGAGCATAATATTTTACAGCCGCTTTTGTGGCTTGTTGTACATGATATTAAATCAAAAACAATGGCTGGCCTGAAGCCGTTTTTGATAACCTAAATATTCATAGCGCATATGTTGTTCAAATTAATTTTAGTATAATTGTATAATAAAACCAGTCTGTTACTATACCATTGCCTGCCAAATCCCTCTTCTCATACAGAGAAGGTATTTGCGAAGGATTGGCGATTTCGGACTTATATTAACCATAATTCCAGGTTTCCTCATGATGTTTACCTTCACTAATGAGAGTGATGTCCAAGGTGAATTTCTAAAATTCATAGAAATTGAAAAAGAGGGGCCCGCGGCTAAATAATAACAGCCGCACAGGTCGATCGATCAGGTTGAGCTACGCTTGCCGCGATTGGTATGTGGATGACTGACCATCTTTACATACCGTGACCTCTCCGTGCTTCGGAAAGCACGTTAAGCCGTTGGTCCCGGCTGTCATTCGTGGATCTTTGACAGTCGTTACGGGTAGTCAGAAGCCCCAAAGTCTGACAACCAGTCTTATCAAGGGGTATCGTATTACCCAGTAACTGGGTTGTGGAGGTCAGATAGGCAGTCGCTCCACGTAAAATACTAGTATTCAGCTGCATCCGGTTAGACTGGAAGTCGATCCCAACATAAGTAGTTGGGAAAAGGCTAGGGAGATGATGACATAGAAATTGAAAAAGTCACATTTGTACCTTCTTGCCTTGATTTGAATCCTATTTAGTCTAATTAACATTTAAAAAATTAACGAGGTTTAATGTCTGTCGTTTTCAAACGATTGACAGAAACAGAAAATGATGTTTTAAATCGTTTAACGCTAAACGAATTTATTTATTTGTGGTGTAAATTGGCCTAAGAAAACAAATA
Organism: Oligia latruncula; assembly: GCA_948474745.1. NCBI lineage: Eukaryota > Metazoa > Arthropoda > Insecta > Lepidoptera > Noctuidae > Oligia > Oligia latruncula. The sequence continues at coordinate 5,827,407 of OX419691.1, read as the reverse complement.
AACAGGTGAAGACAAAGCCAATCTTACCAATAAACTAATCATTTTCCTAATAGTATGCAAACATCTCAACTTTTCTGCATAAACCGTTGTAAACAAACCTGAATATCTTACCCAAGAGACCGAAAATATGTAAAAAAAAAAATACCTCACTCAACTTTTTAATAGGACGGTCGAGTTACAAAATTCTGTACTGCTCAGAAATTTAAATAGGTTTATGGGTCCCATTAAACAGAATTTATTGTCCAGTTTGAGGTAATTTTTTATAATTATTTTGAAAAAAAAAAAAAACTTTATCTTGATGAATTTTAATACATTTTCAAGTTAGGTTTACAAATAACACCTATCTAAAGTTTATGAACATCGTAAAGTTGAAAATTATGATCGTTTTTGGTTTCATTTTCATGCAAATGAGGACTGATCGATTCAATCTAGATATTTTCTGGTATTTATGTGCAAGAATCGCCTTGTAATTTATGTCTGCGTTATCATAATGGATCTCATAAAAAATCTTGAACCACTTGCGGACCAGAATAGGCGACGAGCTGCAAGGAAATTCAAAGTACAGAATAATGGGTGGTATAAAGCAGTCTCATTCTCTTTTAAAAGGGAAACAATATTCTGAAGGTTTTCGTACTCATTCGGTACTGTGAGAATTCAAACAACGTTATGATTTCTCTACGTTTATTCTAAGCGAACATCTTTACATCACTCTATATTATCACTGTTTTCTTCCAAACAAAAACCTAATAAAAAAACAGTGGCACTCTGGGAGGGCCGACAGAAGTGAAAACAAAACACAAACAGAATACTTTGCCATCACTCACTGACACGAGCACATCCTGAGGACAGCCGAACACATCCGAACCGGGTATTTTTCATTTTATAAACAAAACACGCGCGGTTTCATTTACGGCAACAGTGGCGCGAGTTCAATGGTTTTTTCCCATCTCAAAAAATGCCCAAAGAAGTTTTCACTTAAAAAATTGAAAGCTCATTCTAAACTCGCTTGACTGTTCGCATGCGACCAGAGATATATTATTGCTAGCCTGTACCATGAAAGGTTGGCTTTAGCGGACAACCTCTATGCCTCGGCCACGAAAAAAACGCCACGCTTGAGGCGTCAATTCGCTACAAGCGTCATTTCTAAGCGTCAAAAGTAAGGCCACGAACTTCAAATATTCGCGTGGTACGTCGGTGGGGGAATGCATCAGTTCAAAGGTTACATGCTCTGTGAGTACAGAGAGTGAGCACGCGTCGATAGTATATTACAAGTGAAAATGTCGCTTTCAAAAATATCTAAATATTGTTAATAAAACTTAAAAAATAATTTTAATTTCTTCCCACAATTTTTTTACAACATTCCTAAACTTGTGTTGCGGATGTGAACTCATTCATAACCCAGGTCGATTTTGGATTGCAGTGATAAATTCTTCAGTAAGTATTCATATTGGATTAGTTACTATGAATGCGACAAAAACAAAACAATTTGACCGATTCTATCGGAAAGCGTGGAGCGACTGTTTCGTGCACACTGTGGAATGTTCTCATACAATTGTTTTCGACGCTCATAAAAAACGCGCGTCAGATCATCCAACACTCGTGCAAATTCGCTCGTAGCAAATTTCGCTGCTGCTTGCAGCGCTACTTCGTGGCCTTGTAGATAATAGACATACATTTGTTTTTGACGCTCGACGCTGATGCTTGCAGCGCAAGGTGAATTCGCTTGGAGCGTCGTATTTCGTGGCCCTCGGGTTACAGTACCTAAGCACCAGTTTACGGAAACAAAATCAACTAAGTAACAATGCGGTATCATTTCACAATTAAAAGTTAAACTTAAACTTTTTGGTCAAACTGGTTCTAATTGTCTATGTTCACGCCTGAGCATCTCGACAAGTGTCGCGTGAGTATTTGATCTAGTTACTTTCTGCTGTAAGTTTAGAGTTTAGGAGTAAGAAAGATGCAATGCTCGTTCCTCATTGCTTTAAGAAGACAAGTTGCTAGTCGCTAGCGAAATATTGTTGTTCATCTACTCCTTTCACATCTGCCTAGCCTTTTCCCAACTATGTTGCGGTGGGCTGCCAGTCTAACCGGATGCAGCTGAATACCAGGATTTTACATGGAGCGACTGCCTATCTGACCTCCACATCCCAGTTACTGGACAATACTATAGTCCTTGTAAGACTGGTTACAAGGCTTTCGGGCTTCTGACTACACAGATGGACTTCTGATAGCCGGGACCAACGTGCTTTTATGTCATTGATGGTTACTCTTCCATGTACCGACCGCGGCAGACTCGTGCTATTATTATTTATCCATACAAAGAATACTGAACGGCTCGAGTTGATACGGTGCTGATCCCTTTTCGATTTGATACGTGTGCTGTGACATTAACCCTGTAGCGCAATATAATCCTTTGCAAAAGATTAATAAAAAAAACCATATCTTGACTATATTTGGGAAAGTAGATTGGGGTTGGATGGAGTTCCATGATTCTGATATGTGCGCAGGAAGGAAGGATACAGGCAAAAAGATGGAAAGATTCGCATTGCGGGTAAAAACCCGAGGCCATCTTTTTTTACTTATACAACCCGGTTGAACGGGAAACTAGCGTGTAATGGTTTCTTTTTTTTTGCGAAACGTTTTTCGCTGTAAATATGAACTGAGTTATATTGCCTTAAGCTATTTACAGTAGTATCGAATACTGGAAATAAAAATTGATGGGTTTTCGAAAATATTGGTACCTACTGAAACTGAAACATCTCTATTGGATAAAAAAAATTAAAACAACTGATTGATATAAACATGCAGTGTGAAATTAAATTGGCTAGCGATTCCCCACAAACGTGGTGGGTATTGATAGTTTAATTTTGTTTTTGTTGTATAGAGGTATGAGGAACAGGGTGTAAAGTTCACCCATACTCTATTGAAAAGGGAGGATCCTCCAACCAGACGGGTGTTGTGTCTGGCGGGCAACTGCCCGATGATTCATGTCGGGCCGTTGTATCTATGCTAGTTGCGCGGTAAACTCTGCCTGCGAGATGCAGGATTTTGCGTGACGTCAGTATGACGCGTTGTTCTCATGTGGCGTTGTAGATACCGCTACAGTTGTATTTAGATGTCTATATCTATCACCTTTGTGAAGGTTACGCCAAAAAACTGATAGATACGTCAAGTAATAACTAACTGTGGATGTTGATCCCAAAAAACTCACCATTTTTATTTTTAGGGTTCCGTACCTCAAAAAGAAAAAACGGAACCCTTATAGGATCAGTCGTGTGTCTGTACCGTGAAAGTTTACTGTGAACATCTCAAATATATTTTTTCCATAATTTTAAAGTAAATTTTATTAAAGTAATTTAAGAAAATAGATGAAAATTGACCATTCCCCCCTTATCTCCAAAACTACTGAGCTTAAAAAATACCTACAGAAAATAGTTTTATAACTATAAAATACAGGCAAACCTATAAGAAGTCTGTGGTCTTAAAACAACATGGTAAATCATACAAACTTACATTTTCAATTGGAATACAATATGGGAGAACATGTTTTTCAACTGCAATGTTAAGTTTGTTCTTGAGATAAATACATTTCAACTACGGAACCCTTAATTATGCGTGGTCTGACATGCACTTGGTCGGTTGTTTTTTATTTGTTTTAAGTGTCTTGTTTATTACCTATTATGTCTCTGGAGATTCGCTAGTGAATTTTATTTGAACCTAAAAGTTATGCAATAATCTGGTAAAATTTATATTAATAAAAAAGTTTGGGTTAGAAGAAGACAACATTTAATTTTGTAAGGTTTTTTCTTTTTTCAAATACGGCTGTCGCCATTTACTTCAAACTTTTTACATTACAGTTTCAAACATTTTCCGGGAAAATTCAGAAAAGGATACCTAGCAACATAACACTGTAGGAAGGTACTGCAGAATAAAATAGAATACTATATGTACCTACACCATATAAATTACAGACATAAATATAGAAACTGTATAAAGGGTGACACAATGGGCGGTCTTATCGCTAAAAGCGATCTTTTAAAGACAAACTTTGGATGGATTAAAAAGGGGAAGGACAGACAAATACTGTAGGTAGTCTGTGGTGTACCATTTACATAATACAATAAATACATACATAAAGTATATTATACAGAAATCAAAATCAGAATCTAATATTAAAATACAAGCTAACCAAATAGGTATAAGCAATTTTTGAACCTAAACAATTCCAGGACCAAAAACTAGAGTTTAAAAGTGAAAATTGGAAAGCGGAGTGACGAGCTCAATTCTAAAGAAAACTAAATCATCCAATTTCGATCCCCGACTAAACTAGCTTCCTTTTCAAAAATCCGAAACTTGGTTTGGTTTAGCTTATCTCCTTTTTTCTGCTATACGATTTTCGCCTTGCAAAATCTCATCTCAAAATCTCATTCAAGAATAGAAAGAAGCGGCAAGTGCTAGTACATCCTAAAGTTAACAAAATATTTTCATTTGGATAATGAAACGAAAACGTAGATTATTCTTGGAGTTCGTTCTCGAGTTTTTGTTGTCTCCTCTGTCACTCATAATTATAGTATCTTAATCTCGCGAAGACGCGCGCTTTTGAGGTTAACATATGCACAAACACGCTGTGAATGTGTGTGTAAGCGCCCCAGATAAAGGTGAAGTCGGAAGTGTGTGTGTGTGGCGTGTGTGTGGTGCTGACTGAACTCGTCTTATTTTTTTTTTTGGTGGATGTGAAATCATCTACTCGTCTTCACACACACATTTACAGCGTGCTTATTCTTTTGTTTAATAAAAGAAAAGCACGCATTGTTTCGTGAAATAAAAATCCTGTACCTGTTTGACAGTCTGCTTTTATAGCTAAGTGCACATTATGGGCGCCGCGGGTCTCATTGCAAAAATGCGCCAGAGCGCACTATGAGACACGGGCGGGCCGCACCGCAACGCAGTAATTGTTTCAGACAGATTCAAATTTCAAATTTGAACTGTTTCCACTCCAGTGCAATGAGGCTCGCGCACATTTGTGCGGGCTGCGACGCAATGCTCTCGATTACTTTCGTACATTGTGTATGATATGAACCATCGCACTCTGGAAGCGCATCGCAACGTAAAACAGTAGCTGCAAAAAAACGCCTGGCGAGCGATCCACCAGCGCGCAGCGTGTTGCGTTGCGAGCCTTAGAACTCGAAGTGCCACATGCACGCTCGTGTGTTGTAGGTGCATTAGCGTCCGTGTGACGCATTGATTCGGGTCGGCATAATTCGGCATAGCCGGGCGGCAAATTTATTCTCTGCTGGAGTTTGTTGCGCCACATCTGCCAAGCTAAAGCACTAGGGCGGGCGTTTTGGGGGACTGTCTCATGTAATTGTGACGTTAAAAAACTGCTGATTCTCAACCTTAGTTAGGTTTTTGATTATGATTCGATTTTGCCGACCCGAACAAAGCATGTAGCACCCCTTACATATCTACTTTGCAAATTAATCATATTACATAACTACCCACCCTATAAGGAATAGGACCTCTGCACCATCTGACCCACAAATAAATTAATCATCCTAATAAAGTACCGACATCCTCCAAGTTCCTTATCACTAACGGTACACGTACACCAAATCCGTCACCGGCCGAACGATGCTCGAATGTCGTCGGCCGAACTCGGTTGATCGAACCAAACATAATTTAAAATAAAGAGTGTGCGTATACCTACTTATCGGATGTCATCTGACGATGTACTGACATTAACATCGAATGAACTGAGTTTTGACTGCCCCGTTAGTCTCCCGTGCTGCGGAAAGCACGTAAAGCCTTTGATCCTGCCTCTGATCTCTTTCCGGTCGTGTCGGATTGCCGTCCCATCGGACTATGAGAGTGAGGGAAGAGAGAGTGCACTTGTATATGAGCACACACTTGTGCTCTATAACATCTCCCGCGCGCAAGGCCGGTCTGCGCTAAAATTGGTCGCCATGGCCGAAATTCGGCCTGGCGGATTTTTTTTTGTAGTGAACGCACTCACTTTCTTTTACATCGAGCTATAGTTCGTCGCATGACAGATTAGGTGTACGTCTTGCGTATGGTGTTGACTCGTCCGTTCGCAACAAGATTGTGTTTACATAATTTTATCTGATGCACGCTTAAAGATTGCGGCTGTCCTTTGACATGATACTCATCTGCTCGGTACATAATGTTACCAGTTTGTTTTCTCTCTTATCGGGTCAATGTACGTGTTTCTTGATTAATAAAACTGTGTGAATTTTATTACATTTGGTGTTGTATAAACGCATGTTTGTGGTTGGTGTTTAGTGGTGAAACACGTATTTAAGTTACTTTATCTGTGGTGTGTCAGATGAATAATGGTACATACAAGCTTATGAATGACCCTATTATAGGAACTGATTTTAACTTGCAGACCCATTTATGGAGATGGGTGGTATGAATTTTAAAATAGAAAATAGTTTATTCCTCACCAGCATAGCAACAACGATTACTTAATACTAAGTAGGGAATGCAATCCGGACTATCCGTAATCCGAAAAATCCGGATATCCGCACATTTTTAATAGACTTCCAAATCCGGATTTGAAAATCGAATCCGGATTTTTTGAACAATAAGAAATTGTAACAAAAAAATCGAAACGAGCGAGTTCGCTGTTCGCGCGTCAGGTTTCGTGAGTACCTATCGAGTTTATCGGTTCACGGGGGAGCGAGCGGGGCGGGGTGTACAAATCCAAATCGAATGCCAAATAATCGAATATATATTGATCGACCACTATAAATCAAAAGTTTAAATACTCGAACGTTCATAATATCGAATGGTTAATAAATTGAACATTCAATCTACCGTCCACTCAACACATCGAGCGTTCAAAATATCGAACAAGAACTTTCAAGTATTTAGACGTTCGATTTCTTTAAATCGAACGTCTAAATACTCGAAAGTTCTTAAGTACTTGAAAGACCACTTTTGGTCGATCAAGTAATATTGAATTATTTGGCATTGGATATGGCATAGTACACCCAAAATAAAAGCACATGAAAATCAAGTCAAATTATTTTTTATTTTTGTGGGTTTATTCAAAATTTTATTAATAAATACCATAATTATGGTGTAATTGCTGGGTGTACTATTAAAACATTCATTTGATTTGATTTTCATGTGCTTTTATTTTATTTTAATCCATTTAGGTACACAAATATCAGAAACATCATATTAACAAACTAATATGGGTAGATTTGTTTATTTTCATGAAAAATCCGTAAAATCCGGATAATCCGGATTAGACCCAAAATCCGTTCTAAAAAATCCGGATTTTGAAACAGAACGGATTTGCATTCCCTAATACTAAGTAAGTATATACTAATGTCATACAATAATCCCACAGCATTTGTGGTGGTAAAGAGAGGTTTACTTAGGGTAGGTATTGACTCTATCTTCTGAACGAGGCGAGGCCTGTATCTCAGAAGATAGCACTCAGCTGACAATTTCGTTATTTTATAACCTAAAAACATTGTGTGCTACTGTTTTAATTTATTTATAAATAATAATAATAAAGACTGTAAGTAGTGAATAAAAGTGTGTGTGTGCGTCTATGTGTGCGCGTAGGGGTGTGTGTGTGTTTCATTAATTAAAATGTTTGTGAAGACAAAATATATTCGGCATTTAGGCTCTATTCAGCGTCTTTTTTCACAGAGATCTTAGCATCATGGTTGCTTAAATGTAATTTATTAAGTTTATTGTTGATTTTGTTATAAAGTATAACTAAAGCTAGTTACATAATACTGTCTTCTTGCAAATGCTGTGTGATGAAAAGAAGTATGACAAGAACTAATAGTAATAAGTAGCAGAGTAGGTATGACAGAATCAGTATCGCCATACAAAGTTGCAATGCTGCGAGCCATTTGGACCTTTTTCCTGTTGACAACGAACAAATTTTTTAATGCCTTAGATTTCGTTCTTTTCCTTCTTTTTTATTAAATACATGTATTTATTTTGTCTGTTTAGCCTATATATTTTGTAATTACAATACAATAAAAGCTAAAACAACATTAATAAATGAAAAAAAAAACAAATAAACATTACAAAACTATTAATACCTAGTTTCTTTAGGTCATTGTTTGTACTTAGGTAATTAGGGTCAGTCTGGGTAAGATACCTATCTCCCTTTTGAAAGCAACTTGCCCAGTAAAGTTGCGTTCAGTAGGGAGATATGTAGTTTAATTTTCATCCTTCAAAAACTTGTGAGAATTTGACATTCAGAATTACATAAGTGCCACCTAGAGGCATTTTCCTGCACCATGTTACTTCATCCTTGGTCATTCGCCATGCGCCATCTATTTACCAATTAATGCGGTGTGTGTTCCACGAAGAGGTTCCAGTTACAGGGAGTTCTACAACCCTTATCTAGATGGCGTTTAAAATATAACTGTTGCTATTTTTTTTAATACTTTTTTGGTGTTTGATTACATTTTTTATTTCGTTGTATGAAGTTAATAAAATGTGTCATATTATGTTTTATTTATCTTTTACTTAGTACGGCTGTAGTATTTCGAAAAAAACTTAATATTTTCACCGTGCAATAATATATACTTTGTTTTACACATTTCTAAACAATTATTTACAGGATTACTTATTTTTTGCAATCATTTTGGCATTATTTTTGGTAGCGGGTGGCGTTCTGTGGTTTCTGCATACCCTCATAGAAAGGCGAGTTTATGTGGTTCCCTTTAAAAAAAGATCACTCTTTGCGATAAGACCGCCCATTGCGTCATCCTTTGTAAAATGTCTGCAAATATATCAGCAATTCATATAATGTTTATAGTAAAGAGTACTTATTCTATTCTACAGCTGAACTCCAACAAAAAGAACAATAATATAATTTTCCATAACAATGGTACCTAGCCAGAATGTCAACCCAGTTTCCTTCAATGAATTCCAAAAGTTCGTTCTGATTTTATTCTCATTGAACAGTGTTAACTGTGAAGTTAATCGTATCAAATCCCATTGGTGAAGGATTTTTCAGTTTTTTTTTGTCTGTGCTAAAATACCAATCAATTCAATCCAAATCCAATCCCAATCTCTTTGATTACTATACCTACGTAGTGCAGCGAAAAAGAAAAATACGGACTGTCTTCGTTTTAATATGATTCATAATGTTATCCTTTTATGATTCTGCCAAAGTGGCCTTTTCAGGCCCCCAGATCAGTGAAGACAGGCAGTTACTCCATGTAAAATACTTTTCCGCTGCATCCGGTTAGTGGTAGGTACCTACAGTCCGTTCAGTTATTTCACCTCTGATTTTGCATCACTTTTAAAAGCACAATGATCTTTATTGTCGTTACAAGAAGGTTGTTTTTGTGTTGCTGCCATTGACAAGTCTGTCAAAATTACAGTGATCTTTAGTATCGTTACTAATCGAAAGGACTTTAGTCTGACTAACACACATATTTTTTATCTATAGTGTAATAAGTCGATGTCGAACATTGCAATTTCATCTGTCACTGCCATCTGACGGCGAAATCTTGAACTATTTTAGTTTCCATGTAGAGAGGAAAACCTCAGAGGAAACTCTATGCGAGGGTTGTTCTTATTTTAACATACTCTTACTAGATGGCAGCACGGGTTTAAAATCCAAGGTAGTTCAGTTTAATAGTAGGGAGGCATAGAGCATGGCTTTTAGAAAAAGTTGAACAGAAAAAGTGATAACACCAACCGTTTTCTTCATGACGACTCTTGTTACATATCGCCGTAAAGGATAACATTTTGAATCATAATGGACGGTTAACTGTTAAGTTCATCATCATCATCATTTCAGCCGAAAGACGTCCACTGCTGGACTCGGGCCTCCCCCAAGCACCTCCACTTTGACCGGTTCTGTGCTTCTCGCATCCAACGGGTTCCTGAGGCCTTCACAACCACTGAACGGATTTCGATAGAATTTCACAGAGAGCGATAGATTGCATCCCGAGGAAGTACATAGGATAGTTTTTATCCCGATATTCCCACGGGATCGACACTTATGCGGGTGAAACCGCGGGGCGCTGCTAGTGTATAATAATTATGTATTACGTTGAAACTGTTTGGTACGAGTATTTCCCGTCACTTATCTCTAAAGGTTCTATAGAAAACTAGCGTCAGACAGCATCTGTCTATATAATTAAATGGACTTTTTAGGCACACATTTAATAAACGTTAAGCTTTCTTTCTGTAAAAGTTCCAGTCACTTTAGCTCTTGAATAAAGACGAGACCATATTTATTGCGACCGCAAAATATTCCACCTCGACTGCACCCTTTCGATTATTCAACTGTAGATCTAAAATCAATCCAGACCAAAATCGTATGAAATATATGTCTTAATAATTAAGTGGTTTACTAAATTGGGGTTAGTATTGTTAACCTAAGGGAAGGTAATGAAATTTTGAACAAGCAGCTGATGTCTTTACGCCGGCAGCGTCTCGGGAGATTAAAGTGGACGATGTCACCAAATAACACGGGTTATGATCATAGAGTATAATCAAAATGGAGTGCTAAGACAACAATTAAGTCAGTGAGGTCGAAATTGCAAATAAACGGGTATTTTATCGGCAGAATGCCCCGATATTATACAGGGTGGTTCCAGGGTAGTTCCTGCCACCCTGTATAATATCGGGGCTCTCACCAATGCGAAAATTGTAGCCATTTATTCAGTAGACATAGTTCTGAATGCGTTGTATTTTTTTGTCGATTGTTAAAAAAAGTCTACGACTCGTGTGCTGAATTTATGGTTACAGTTTGCGTGTCGATGATGTCACCGTGAATTGTATAGACGCCAGCAAATCAAACTATCCGAAACTGTCAAATTTTCCCAATCATCATTGAACCTTCTGCTTTAGCGCTAAAGTTGAAAATCTATTAAAGAAATTTGTCAGATTGATGTGCTTGAGTCTGTACCTAAATCAGTATTAACCAAGACAAATTGTACAATTTGAAGTAAATTAAAAGATTGTGTCTCCTTAATACTTCAGAGTATGACAGTTAAATATGGAGTACCTACTCTTTAAATGCTCACTCGCGACGGGCGGTGCGGAAAATTACAACCTGCTAAGAAGAAGTTTGCTCTTATTTACTGGCGTGTTATCTTTCCATGTCTTCTTGCTCTGTGGCTGAGACCTTAAGTGGAGGTTTTATCTAAACTAATTATTATGAAGAGAAATTATTTGATTTTTGTATCATCATCATCATTCCAGGCCAAAGACGTTCACTGCTGGACATAGGCCTCCCCCTAGGATATTTTTGTACGTTTGTTTGTAACGAAAAAAAAATGGTAAACTCCAAAAAATACTTAACCAATTTAAAATATTCATACACCTAAAGAAAGCTACATTACCAGAAAGTAACATGGGCTGTATTTTTTTTAGTATATAGTGGTGTCTTACGGCCTTCACGCGAACGAAGTCGCGGGCAGAAGCTATCTATTATAAAGCAAGTGTTTTGTGATATACAAGTACCTAGTTATGAAGAAACTTTAGTAAGCATAATTATGTTTACAAAAGATCGCTAGCGAACATGGAAAATCTACCAAGAGAAACGTTTAAATTAATACCAGCTCTTTAAGACCACCTCAGACATCGATCTACATGGTCTTCATATAACCTGACCAAAATTATGTCTGGACTTTACAAGAGACTGTGACCTCTGAGTTTGTTTCGGCCTTTCTTCTCAGAGTAGTCGGATAGGAAACGCCGACTTCATCTAGTTTAAAAAAAAACATGATTGACGTGTAAAAGTGTTTGTACAAACCACGGATGTACAAACCTACTTACAAAAATAAAATAATTTATCAATAAATTCATATGTGGCAACCAGTTATATTTCCGTGTGGTGTGGATTTGTCAACCACAGACCGTATGTACATAAATTAAATGTACCAGAAGTTTAAATATTTAATGTTTATGATAGAACTAATATTGCTAAATGGGCAAAAACATTTAGTTTAAAACACTAAGCAATGAAACACAAAATTTATATCGGATTTAAAATTGCAAGCGCCAAACCAGTGTGGTTTAAATCTTCTCACGTTTTTCGCTACACCGGTTTACTACCTACCTTATCTGATTATTATAAGCTTTCTACTTCTTTTGCTTCACACCTAAAGAATTACATACAGTACAGCTGTCGAGAGAATGCTTTCTTGACACTTGTAAAGAAAAGAAAGAAAGAAAGGAAATCCGTTTATTTACTTTTCGTTTTTTTTTTACTTGTCAGTTTCATACAAAAGAATACGTATGTATTTCGAGTTTAATCTTTATTAGTTACTATCAGTGTAAATAATAACAACCACACGGTTTGATCGATCAGGTTAAGCTACGGTTGCCGCGGTTGGCTCCGCGGATGGGTGACTATCTTTCAACATACCAAGACCACTGCGTGCCTCGGAAAGCACGTTGAGCCGTTGGGCCCGGCTGTCATTCGTGGATCTTTAACAGTCGAACCAGTCTTACCAAGGGGTATCGTAATACCCAGTCACTGGGCTGTGGAGCTTCTGTGCTATCCGATAGGCAATCGCTCCATGTAAAATACTGGTATTCAGATGCATCCTGTTAGACTAGAAGCCGACCCCAACATAGTCGGGAAGAGGCTGTCGCACAGGAACGCATTTCTCATTAACGTCAAGTTGCCCGGTGAAGCCCGATGCGGGCTATATAGCGAATTATAAAGAAAGAAAAAAATAAGAAAATCACACCTCCCTCTAATCCTTACAAAAGGTGTAAAACAGTCAGTCATTAAACTATTTAAGGTAGCTTAAGCACGCCGAGTGGTGACGTTGACATTTTAAGACAGCCTAAATTACCATAAGCTCTTTTAGCTACTCAAACCGGAACAGGGGTAGCTACCCTACTTGCTATAGCTATGTACCGTCTCTGATGCGGGTAGGGTTGCCGATACCAAGTTTTGAGGAAGTTGGGCGAAGAAAATTTATAAAATTTATAAGTTTTTGGATTATGGAGAATTTTTTTTAATCACTAAAACGAAGAAGATAATGGTATCAGTTGGACAAACCAAACAAACAGTGGTTCACATTAGCACTGGATCGCAAGAGAAGGCAGTACTCAGGGAGTAACCCGGACTGGAGGACATGGGGAAAAGACTTTGCCCAGCAATGATACAGGCTAACAGTACGAATAAAAGTAAATCCTTATTAGGTATGTTACGAACATTGTTTTTTTGTAAACTGGATGTCAATTACTTTTACATTTCCTGTCTTTTTTTTTTGGGTGGGAAATCATAAAATGACCCCTCCCGCTCTAGGCGGAGCTCAAGGGAATGTCAGACTCTTAGTGACTAAAACCCCGGGTGGGTTTTAGTCACTAAGAGTGTTCCTTCAGTTGCCTGTGCCAGGGGCCACGGTATCTCTTTCGAACAACCCGCGACCCTGGCAGGCATCGGCCCTAGCGGACCCCGTCAGTTACTGTTCACATCTCTTTGAGGCACGCGTGGAACACAACGCGCCATCGACCCGGTACCAGACGGCGAGCTGCCCATTGCTCGCCGTCCGCAAGCCCGCGCCTACGGTGGCCGGGAATCGGCTGTCGATTCCCGACGCGACGCCTGATTTCCTGTTTTATACATAAATTACTTTCTGTCTAATAAATAATATTAATAATTATTACGAAGTCGTGATTAATGAAACAACACCCACATTTTTAGCAGACAACGTAGTACTTACTACATTAACACACTAATATTATAAAGGCGAAAGTTTGGGTGTGTGTGTTTATATGTTTGTTACTTCTTCACGCTCAAACGGCTGGACCAATTTTGATAAAATTTTGTATGGAGGTAGCTGACACCCTGGAATAATATATAGGCTAATTTTTATCCCGATATTTCCACAGGATCGACGCTTATGTGGGTGAAACCTCGGGGCGCAGCTAGTAATATTATAAATGCGAAAGTGTGTCTGTCTGTTACCTCTTCACGCTTAAACCGCTGAACCGATTTAGATGAAATTTGGTATAGAGATAGCTTGAGTCCCGCGAAAGGATATAGGATATTTTTATCCCGATATTCCAGTAGAATCGAAACCGCGAGGCGCTGCTAGTACCTATTATAAACAAAGATATAATTTACTTAGTTGACCCAAAATTGCGTAAGATGAAAAGCAATTTAAATTAACAACAGCCCCGAAAGAGGAATTAAATAATAAGTGGTACTTGAACACTGAACCAACCTGAAAAGGGAGATTTTATTAGGTAACATTATCAGTCCTTTGCTAAATAACCTGGGTTCCCAATTACCTCTAATCAACATATTGTACAGACGCCTGCACATCAAGCTACCCGAAACTGTCAAATGTTCCCAATCAACTTTGAACCTTATGCTTTCGTGATAAAGTTGAAAATCTATTAAAGTAATTTGACATATTGTAGTAGGTTGATGTGCTGGCGTCTGTAAGATTAGCTTCTGCCCGCAATTTTGTTCGCGTGAGTTGTTTTAACACTCGTTAAGACACTCGGCATACTGTAGCTTCCCATTCATAATCATCATCATCATTTCAGCCGAAAGACGTCCTCTGCTGGCAGCGGCGGCGACCTCTCGCGCCCGGCCCTGGTGCAAGCCATGGTCCGGGGCGAGAGGGAGTGGGAGGCAGTCACCTCCTTCTGCGAAGCAGTCATGCTAGCGAAGGAGGTGGCGGGGCGGCTCAGGGAGAGAGCCTCCCGTCCCAGCCGCCGCGGGAGATGCTCCGGGCGTCGGGAGCCGCGCGACAACTCCCGGCCACCGTAGGCGCGGGCCTGCGGGCGGAGAGTAATGGGTAGCTCACCGTCCGATCAGGACCAGGCCCGTGCCGGACGGCGCGTACGTGTTCCACGCGCGCCGCAAAAAAAAAAAAGACGTCCTCTGCTAAACATAGGCCATAGAACCGGTCGAAATGGCAGCGTGGCGCGGCGGCGGGCGCTTGGGGGAGCCTAAGCACCTCCACTTCGATCGGTTCTGTCTTCCCGCATCCAGCAGATGAATAGCTTCCCATTAGTGAAAGCGTTTCAGAATTCGAAATCAGATCACTAGTTACCCTACATACAAACTAAGTTTACCTCCTTATAATGTTAGTGTAGATAGATAATGATGTATTCATCGTGTTTTGTTCTGTTAATTTTGCATAATTACAACAGCAAATGAATATGAGCTTTCGCTACAATTCATTGTTTGATACAATACAGGTAGTTTTGCTCTGGAATTAATAAACTTATGTGTCATCACAGTGTGATGTTATCGCCAATAAAGCAGACGACCTCTTCTCATAAATGGGGCTCAATTTCACGAAGACCTTGAGTTATGTTATTTAAAAAGGACGATGAAGACACGTTAGCAGTGACCTTCGTGGTACTGCACTAGAATACTGTTGCGCGCCACAATTAATGCCTGGTACATGATGACATTAGTTACCACTAGCGCCATCTAGTATCGAGTAGCAGAACTAGTCGAGTCACGATCGTTCTGGAAAATTCGATACTAGAACTTTGTAGAACTTTCTCGAACTATCGACACCTAGTCGGTCGGGGCCGGTATGTACTCGAACATTCTAGATGTTTCTACAATGGAACACTATATAAGGCCGGGATGCGCGACGACCGAGACAGTTTGGATACAGCGAGACAAGCGAAAACATCAAGCGATCTTCAAGTGCGAATTAAGAGTGATCAGTAGTGTAAAATTGTGTTTTACTAATTAGTGTGTTTGAGCTGTAATTAGTGTTGTTGATTAAAGAGTTATTTTTGGTTATTAAATCGGCAGTTTTTATTGTCACGAACCCGAAGCTCGTAACAATACTTTGCGGTTATTGTACTTGTATAATACAGGTCAGTGATATCCGTGTATGTATTCCCATGGAATCGAAACTTATGCGGGTGAAACCGCGGGGCGCAGCCAGTACTTATATACTACTAACTCTTCTTCTTCTTCAGGACCGCCTTTTTAGTTCTGTTTTATTTTACATGTATTACACTTGTCTATGACTTGACAGATTTAATTTAAATAGCAGGTCTTTTTAGGGGACCGTACCCTTTCTATTACTAAGACTCCACTATCCGTCTGTCCGTCTGTCAACAGGCTGTATCTCATGAACCGTGATAGCTAGACAGTTTACATTTTCACAGATGATTGTATTTCTGTTGCCGCTATAACAATAAATACTAAAAACAGAATAAAATAAATATTTAAGGGGGGCTCCCATACAACAAACGTGTATTTTTCGGCGTGTTTGCCTTGTGGTACCCTTCGTGTGTGAGTCTGACTCGCACTTGGCCAGTTTTTTTATTTATGGATTTGAAAACCATTTTTTTTTTGCTATGTTGTATGAATTTTGATTTTCATTAGGTTTATTTTATTCACAGTATTAGGTAGATTATTAATAACAGCTCAAATATACATGCGGGACACATCTCTGCATACCCTCTAAGAATTTCAGGGGAATATATAGAATACCTAAAGACCAAACTGCAAAAATCCCACGCTACATTCGTAGTCATCACTTCGAACCACTCATGTGTAAATTCGTTGACCCCGTTCTTAGCCAAACTAGGTCTTTAAACTCGGTCTGCATACTCGATCATCCAATCAAGAATCCATTTATCCTAGAGCTGTAAGCCAAATCCTCGCATTCGGAAGTCCCCCAAAAGTCGCCCCCGCCACAGATGGCTTTTAAAGCTTGAAAACAATCGTTAAGATGTAAGGATTAATGGGGGCGAGTTCGAGTTTGGGCGTTTGGGCTTGAATCCTGACCCACTTGTTAACAGTTCCCGAGCTTATTTTAGAAGTCAATAACATTTCTAGTCTATTCGAGTTCGCTCTGAACTAATAGGAAACTAATTTATGTCTAACTTCGGATGCGATTGCTGCATCTAACCGGTCTTCCCCGACCGATAGGTTTTATTTGTTTCCTTTATAAAATGGAGGAAAGTTCCATTGGATTTTATGCCGAACAGAAGCTGCTATCGGAACGTTCTAATTACGAATTCAATGTCCGATAGGTTGGTTGGTAAATATTTAATGATGTTAGTTCGTGTTAGATCAATTAGACTCCATTTAAAAAAATCGTTTTGCTCGTTTCGTATTCAAGTTTTAAATGGAGCAGCGATTTATTTTAGTTGTTAACTTAACTTTAAACGGTTCACTTTACCAAATCAAATCAATTTACAGAAAGACGCTTCCCGCAGACGGGCGCGACCCGACGATGCGACGCGATTCTGGTAGAAAATTTTCAAAGAAATTGTTCTTCTGGAGTCGCGTTGCGCCTGTCTGCAAGAGCCTTTAAACGCTTGTAATTAAGATAATGGGGCCAATATTTTTGTTTTATTCGTCTTATTACTGCACACTAGTATCTACCGAATCAAATCAGGCAAAAGTAAACCACATCAGACGATAGCTGCCCATAATTATCAAACTATTCAACCCCTTGACCTCCACTAATGTCACAAATAGGTAATCCAAACAACGTGGTTTCACGGGAGGACCCGAAATTAGGTAACCGGAAAATAATAATCGGTTTAAGCCCCGATCCGTGGTAAAACCCGTCCGAGCCGACTTTGTATTAAAAACGACATTGACTTTCGTTTGTTTACTTGGAATAATTTGAATAATTTTGCGTTTTATTCATTCGGAAGTTTGGTAATCGACTATCCGTTGATTTATCTTTTCTTG
This sequence comes from Oligia latruncula, assembly GCA_948474745.1. Taxonomy (NCBI): domain Eukaryota; kingdom Metazoa; phylum Arthropoda; class Insecta; order Lepidoptera; family Noctuidae; genus Oligia; species Oligia latruncula. The sequence continues at coordinate 5,809,736 of OX419691.1, read as the reverse complement.
TTCATGACGTGTTAAGGGTTTTTAGGTGTGTGAGTTTGGCGGAAAATATTAGTGTGGCAACAGGGAAAAGGTTTTCGTAAGAAGACAGGCGGTAACGTTTGAAATAAAGGTGTAAATAGCATGAGGGGCTTGTGGTTCAGTAATAACAGCCGCACGGGTCGATCGATCAGGTTAAGCTACGCTTGCCGCGGTTGGTCCGTGGATGGGTGACCATCTTTACATACAAAGACGCCTCCATGCCTCGGAAAGCACTATAAGCCGTTGGTCCCGGCTGTCATTCATGGAGCTTTGACAGTCGTTACGGGTTATCAGAAGCCCGAAAGTCTGACAACCAGTCTTACCAAGGGGTATCGTATTACCCAAGTAACTAGGTTGTGGTGGTCAGATAAGCAGTCACTCCATGTAATATACTGGTATTCAGCTGCATCCGGTTAGACTGGAAGCCGACCCCAACATAGTTGGGAAAAGGCTAGGCAGATGAGGTGTAAGTAACAAGTAAGGTTAGATCTGTTAGGTTTGCTCGACTGCCTCGTTGGTCCAGTAGTCGCAAGTGCTACTGCTAAGCATAAGGTCTTGGGTTCAATTCCCACGTCGGGCAAAGTGATAATGGGTTTTTTTATTCGGGATTTCTCAGTACGATTACGATTGAAACGATGTTGGCCTCTTTTATTATTGCGCTTATTTTTAATTTTTGCTATTTTTAAACTAAGTATCTGAACTTTGAAAGTTGGTCAGCGGAAAATTCTTACTGGGTTGTTTTTATTACGCAGTGTTATTAATCCAATCGATCTTTCTGATTTTCTATTGACTTTCTATTAATCTGTGTGTGTTTCCTTCTAACCTGAGCTCAAGAAAGACACAGTAAATACAAGTGAAGATCGGAGACATCCTGAAAAGATATCTGACACTAAGTATGTATGTCATAACTTATATCTTAACACAATAATTTAAAGTCGCTTTTATATTTGTATAATTCTTAGAATTTTTTCTGGATGATTCATGTGTCATCAATAACGTATAATAAGGAAATCTCAATGTATCTAGGAAGGTGTCGAAAATTTTGTAAATCATGAAACTTTTATTTTCTTTTGACTGTACTTACCTGTCAAAAAGAGTAAACTTATATAATGTGGATAAGACAGAGATTAAAACAGAAGACGAACTTGCAGGGGATCGAAGAGGGGGGGGTGGAGGGGGGGTTCAGGGGATCAGACCGGAATAAATCGTAAAAACGGTGCGAAGCAGGGGCGGGTCGCTAGTAGATCAATAAAAATTAAATAATTATAGTCCAAAGCACCTTATAATATATTTTAACTGAAACCTAGTTCTCATCATCATCGATTTCTTACCCTAATTCCAATTTATTTGGGGTTAGGCGCAACATGTATTCAGCGGGATTGTCCGAAAGGGTTACCGCTGGCCCGGAACATATAGGGCTAAGGAAGGAACACGTGTGGGTTTTAGTCAGTAAGAGTCTGACACTCCCTTCCGCTCCGCCCAGAGCAGGAGGGGTCATATGATGATTTGCCCAAAAAAAATGCGCAACATTTATTTGTCTTCCATACTATTACTGCAGACAGGCGCGACGCGACTGTAATAAAACATTTTTTATGAAAACTTCATGGAAAGTGTTCTACCAGAATCGCGTCGCATCGTCTCGTTGCGCCTGTCTTCGGGAGCCTTTAGTCTTCATCTCGTTAGTTTTACTCCTGCCTTAATATTTATTTATTAAAACTTTATGCGCAAGTAAAAGAAATGCTATACAAGGCGGACTTAATGCCTGAGGCATTTTCTACCAGTCAACCTCAGGGTGATACAGAGACAAAACATGGCAGGTATCTTTCACGCAGTTCCAAAACCTAGTTCTATGTGCCCAAAAATATCCTTCTTTGTTAGAAGATAAAGAGATCACAGCGGTTCCTAAATATAACATAATATTGGCCATTCGACGCGGGGAAAATATTGGTTTTATCTCGTGAGGGCTATCCGTGGTGCCGAGACAAAGACTCCGACGGGTCCTTTTGTTATACACGTAGGTACTATTTTGGACGAAGATTTTGTGTAGGAAATAATGGTATGATATCTTTATAATGTTGTATGAATGAAAAAGAGAAATAATCACACTAATATTATAAAGGCGAAAGTTTGTGAGTATAGTGTGTGTTTATATGTTTGTTACTTCTTCACGCTCATACGGCTAGACCAATTTTGATAGAATTTTGTATGGTGGTAGCTGACACCCTGGATTAGCATATAGGCTACTTTTATCCCGATACTCCCACGGGGTCGACATTTACGCGGGTGAAACCGCGGGGCGCAGCTAGTAAAAATATAAATAATTATGATAAGACAACCGATTCTAAAATCCATAATAATCACTTACGGGTTGTGATTATGATGGATTATGGCATCGGTTGTCTATAAAGAGGTTGATCAAGAATGACGAGTACCTAACTATTCAATTGTCAAAAATAAATGTTAGTCAAGAGGGTTTATTTATAGTAGTTAGGTACTAGCAAAAGCATAGCACAGCCACTAGACAATTTTTTTTAATGAGAACAAAAGTAAAAACTGGCCAAATGCGAGTCAGACTCGCACACGAAGGGTTCTGTACCACAAGGCAAAAACGCCGAAAAAAACACGTTGGTTGTATGGGAGCCCCCCTTAAATATTTATTTTATTCTGTTTTTAGTATTTGTTGTTATACCGGCAACAGAAATACATCATCTGTGAAAATTTCAACTGTCTATCACGGTTCGGACAGACGGACAGCGGAGTCTTTGTAATAGGGTCCCGTTTTTACCCTTTGGGTACGGAACCCTAAAAATCGAAGCCCTGTGACATCTACCAACCCGCAGAAGGCCCGCGTGGTGGATTACCTTTTACTACGACCCACTCCCTTTCACCAAGAGGAGACCTGTGTCCCAGCAGTGGGAACATCAACAACCCTAAAAAGTATAGGTAAGTTTGGTATTTTGGAACAAAAACAAATTGAGATGAAACAATGACACAATGGAAACGATGATAGCTACAAAAGTTAAAAACTGTGTCGCAGTTATCAAAGCCCGTCTAAACATAAGGAACTATAATATGAGTACAGTATACTTAGCTAAAATTTTGATCGTATACATGCAAAAATTAAATAAAAAAAAACAATAAAAATAAATATGCAATGTATGTGTGTGAGTGAGGGTGTGTGTAATTGCTTGAACTGAAGGTAGAACTGACCATTTGTAGCACTAAATGTGGTGGAAGACGTTTTTTTTTTATTTGAAACGGTTTTGCTCTTGACTCTAGTCTAGGTCAGAGGTGACAGAGACAAAGTTGACGATGGAGTCAGCTTACCCAGAAGAAGCCTGTTCACTCTTACTTTGAAGAGACGTTAAAGGAACTGATGGATGCTGGTGATGGCGCCAAACAAGTAGTCGAATTCTGGACCGAGTCCATTTAGATTGCTATCGACGCTCTAAGAAAAAGACAAAGGCTGGTTTTCCACCAGAGATGAGCGAAGATGCGTAGCGAGGGATGTGTGTGAAACCTACCAATACCAACGCTAACTTATTTCAAGCTATGAAAATGAAGCGATCGCACATCCCTCGCTACGCGTCCTCGCTCATCTCTAGTGGAAAACCAGCCTAAAGGTGATACAAAAGGAAATCTATCGATTTTATTTACGACTCTCACGGAAGTCTCATTAGATAAGCCGTTGTAATTTGTTTTACAATTTTCCCAGATGTTCTGCCAAGGCCTAAGCTGACTGGCTCATTAATTTTACTGGGCACAGCCCAACATTCCAAAAAATCTCAACTAATTACCCAACACCTCAAACTTCCCAGCGAAAAAATAGGTCGAAAAAAAGTCCTTTTTCCTAAAGAATCTAAACTTTGCCCTTTTACTCAGAGACATCATGAAGCTAATCTTCTTATGCCCGGTCAGATTTCCTTGCAAGGATTCGGGCAAGTAATGCGAGTTTATGACTGTTCTGTAAAGCTCACACGCCGAGATTAGGGTAGGTCTTATGTAGGTCCGTAACTGATTTGGGTTAAGTTAGTTATATAATAGTGGGGACTATTGTCACTAACGCAACCTTGGGTTATAATTCGAGTACCTACCTAAAACCAATTTACGCTAACACGTCATGTTGGTCCGTTTTATGGAGGTTTTAGAAGTCGGACATCAAAACAAATGTACAGACGCCAGCACATCAAGCTACTACAATCTGTCAAATTTCTTTAACAGATTTACAACTTTAACAGTTTGACAATAAAAATTTGACATTTTCGGGTAGCTTGAATTCATACCTAATATTATTAATGCGAAAGTGACTTTGTCTGTCGGTTTTTCAGTGACGTTATCACGCGTTATTTAATTATTAATAAGTTTTAACTTGTTAATTATGTTCCCAAATTTTTTTTATGATATAAAAAATAAGAATGACATTGTATAAATATTACCTATTTATTTTTCTAATTAGATGTAAGTCTTGCTGTGCCCTACAGGGTCCATAATTGTATTTTTAGCTTTAAGTCATTATTGTAACATCTGTAATGACATTACCTATGGTACGCAAATAAAGATGAATATGAATTAGGTGGAACTCATTTCGATGTTGGCATACAGATAGATCAGAACTTGGGTTCCATAGGATACTTTTTATCCCTAGTTCCCGTGGCTTAATTTCCGATCTCCACTCGGTTGAAGCCGCGAGCACAAGCTAGTAGTAAATAAAATGTATTCATGTATCAATGTATTCATAAATGTCATGACGTCATTATAATAAATTAATAATGACTAGCTGTGGTTTCACCCGCCTCGTTCGGGTAAGGGTCGTGGCGTGACCTTCCTCAAGAATTGGGCTATCAAATGAATAAGTTTTTTATTTATTTGGCTGGTATAGGTCTACCAGAATTTCATGGCATAAAAAAAAAACATTGCGATTTTCATATGGCAATGTGAATCCATATGAAAATCACTATATTTTGTTTGAAAAAAAAAAAAACCGGTCAAGTGCGAGTCGGACTGGTGCACCGAGGATTCCGTACAAATTTTTGGGTATATAACTAAAAATTTACTTTTTTCGTATTTTTCCCTTTACTTGTGCTACATGACAGTGCTTCTTGCCGAATTTCATGATTGTCGGTCAATGGGAAGTACCCTATAGGTTTTGATTCCGGAACATAAACGCCTTTATCTTTTGATTGCGTTGACTTAGAAGTTTAATTTTTTCACTGCTTCAAGGGATTGCAGCCCTGAGTATTTCATATTAATTTCAACATGATAACTCCACGTGTTCCTGAGAAAAATTGTCTTGACAGATAAACAGACAGACCGACAACGAAGTGAACTTATAAGGGTTCCGTTTTTCCTTTTGAGGTACGAAACCCTAAAAACCAACTCTTCAGCTTTATTATATTAGTATAGGTAGACTAGACACTAATAGCCAAAAAATAACGACAAATCACTAGATACACTTGGCACCCAGCAGGAGATAACTTGTAAGAACACTTCGAGAACGACAAAGATCTACTTCCATTGGGTGAGTAGCAAATTGCACAGTATAGGGTAGGTAAGGCAAAGTTGTTGGAAATTGCAACAAGTTGCGACTGGGGCGAGCGCGAAGCTTAATGCTAATGGGGCAAACTTGGCACCAGCTCTGTACGAATAAGGACTCTTGCACACTGGGCGACAAGTTGGCCGAAGTTAGCGGATGAGGCATGATGCATGTGTTTCTAGTGAGTTTTACCTACCTTAGTTTAAATGTATGTTCAGACACGTGTAGACTCCTGAATAGGTTTTAGTTTTTCGTCGCTTAGAACTGTTTTGTTAAATTGGAACTGTTTCGTAGTTGTTCCAATGTACATTGTGATAATGTTTGTGGAAAGAGCAACTACACCAGTTATTTGTTGTTCTATATGGGTAAAATTTTCGACATCTTCATCTACCTAGCCTTTTCCCAACTATGTTGGGGTCGGCTTCCATTCTAACCGGATGCAGCTGATTACCAGTATTTTACATGAAGCGACTGCCTATCTGACCTCCACAACCCAGTTACTGGGTAATACAATAATACTTGGTAAGACTGACGTAGGACTTACACATATCTGGCGAAATGTGGGTGTCCTATAGGTACACCTCTGTCCAACCCTTCGGGACAACAAGGCGTGATAGTATGTGTACAGTCACGAGCACTAATATGTCAACACTTGGCAACTTTTAATTGCGATTTTTTTGTGAAATAACGAATGCAACATTGAAATACGACACTTTACATACACCTTTGGATTCGAAAATGCTATGTTAGTAATAATAACATTATAAAACATTAAAAAATAAAGGAGAAAATCGCCTTTGAATAAAGCCAAGTGATCTTATGTCTATTATTCAGACCGCAATTTTTAATAAATGACTTGAGTACTTATGATAAAAATAAATTGCTACGCCAGCATTCCCAATACCTATCACGGCGCGGCATCGCCAACGCTTTCATAAAAACTTGGTGAGATATATCTCTGTTATTTTTGTGTAAGAGGACATTATTTGCATACATTCACTTGAACAAAAAGCTCTTCAGTAAATTACCATAGTCTTTGTTAAGATACTTTTTGTAGAGACCTGTCGACCTATTATGTGAAAATCTCACCGGAAAAAAAAAAAAAAAAAACTTAGGTGTTGCTTAAATTTATTTGCTTGGTTATGGGTAAAGAAAGAAAGAAAATACATTTATTTAGCACATATTAAAACACACACAATACACCAGGGGCCCAAGTCTGCTATTTGATTTATATTCGTCATTCCAACACGATCCCATTGTCATTTTGCTAAAAGTTCGTAATCTGCTAAATTCATGATGGTCTATCATTGGTCGGTCAATGGCACAGAACATATACGATACTCGTAACGAATTAAAAGCAATGACTGCACAATGATGTTTTAATGGTAGGTCACTGATCAAAGGAACTGTCAAAATTTTAGCAGATTACTGCCCAAGTCAGTAATTCATTTGTTATTATGTACGAGATTACCATTCTATGCAATTTCTTTCAATGGAGTGTCAGTGGTTGACCATTGGAACATCAAGCTACTACAATCTGTCGAATTTCTTCAATAGATTTTCAATGTTGGTTGGGAAAATTTGACAGTTTCGGGTAGCTTAATGTGCTGGCGTCTGTATATCAGATAAAAACATAAAAAATCAAATAAAAAGTGTAAAGTTTGATGTAAGAAATTAGCAGAACAGTGATGTCACGGCTAGCGCCAAAAAGGCCCAGTTCAGCAAAAAATGCTAGACAACTAGTGCCTGACGATGGTTTTCAACGGGACCTAATGTGTGAGGTGACGGATGTAAATCAGTTTTATACTGCAGACTACTTGGTAGGTACTGAGGATACACAATTACAACAAAAGTTCTTGAAACCATATCCTACCTTAATACCTAAGTGTGTAAATATCTATCAAAATCAAATCATTTTTATTTCAGGAGTACACCCACCCATACATCATTTAGAATTTACACCAGATTACAAATGATTACAAAACAGTCAATATTACATTACAACAAAGCAATTGATAAGTATTATTTTAGCTGGAATATCAATTGCCATACTTATACGAAGAAATAATTTACCTCGTATAAGGCCCCCAATATATTTACTATTGTCAGATTCATGTATTCGGTTCAAGGAGGCCTGCGACTTTCTCGAGTGACTGCGTAAAAGTCATCTGCCCTGCCTTCGGGAACTACTATAATAAAAATATACCCATACATAAACTCACGCCTGCCACCAATGAGGCTAGGCAGAAACCACAGAACGCCACCTGCCCCGATCCGAGGCAAAAGGTAGTGTGTAGAGAACACACTACTTTTGCCTCACTTGCGCTCACAGATCCGGTCGTACACTCACGCCACGCGCCGGTTGCAGGAAAATGATTTGTCAATTGTGTAAATCCTTACCCCCTTACTAATAAACGTATTATATCAGATGAATAGTTACACACCGATTTCTCTCTTTCAGTCGTCAGTCATTTGAATTTCGAAAGAAGAAGACAAAGCGTTGTGTAACTATACAGACGCTATACAATGTTTATTAGTAAGGGAGTTAGTATCAGGTGGAATGATAGGGCACTTCAAGCTCAGTTCACCTAAGTTTTCACGGAGAGATTTTTTACAAAATAAACCGTTTGTTTTAGCCACAGGTTTCTGACCGTAGCAGCCATAATATAAGTAACTATATTTCTATGATAGCAGCAGAACAGTACATTCTAAGAAAAAAGGTTTTTCAAAGTACTAGACTAAAGTCAAGAGCAGACACATTTCAAATAAAATTTAAAAAAGTAAATTACCCGCTTAGTCGTGTTCCAACTAAGTTAGTATCGGCTTTCAGTCTAATCTGATACGGCTCAATATCAGTATTTTACACAGGGCGACCCATCTGACTTCAATCCAGTTACTAAGCAATTATGATGTACCCAACTGATTCTTTAATTCTTCACCTTCTGATAAAAGTCTTCTCGGGAGATTTCCAAAAGTTCTCCTGGTGTTAAGCTGTCCTCAATCAAGCTTATATTATTTTTAACTACTCATAAAGATTGTCATTATAAGCCATTATTAAACGTGTCAGCTATCCTCATCATTCATACCGAGGGGTTATCCGAATTTGCCTGGTTTAGAATCCATTTTAAATGGTCAAATTAGACTATTTAGTTCCAGAAAAAAAATGTATGTCACAGATACATCTTTGTTCGAGTGAAATTAACGGTTCAACTCACGTTAAATTGTAATTTGGTCGATGAAAAAAATGTGAAACAGGGTCTACTTCAAGAATATTTTTCGTTTCATTTCCTAATTACCGCACATAATAACAAACAATTGCACTTTATCGCTACAACATAAGGTTCAATGTTGATTGGACTTTGACAGTTTCGGGTAGCTTGATGTGCTGGCGTCTGTACCATGAATCTGGCTGAGACCGCAGGAACCCTCTGGATGCGAGAAACACAGAACCAGTCAAAGTGGCGGTGCTTGGGGGAGGCCTGTCCAGCCGTGGACATCTTTTGGCTAAAATAATGATGATGATGTCCCATGAGTTTATATTATACCTATTATAGTAAATTCAAGGGTTGGTTTTTTGATATTACTTAATAGATTTTAAAAAAATATCAGACCTTGCTAATCGGGCTAAAACAAGGCCCGAACAACCTCGCCTTAACACAACAACATTAAAATCTAATCAAAACCAGAATATGTCCACAATATTCAAACACAAACTCAAACACAAGACTTGTTTCTGTAGGTACAGCTGCATATTAAATTGACACGACAGCATTCTGCCGAGAATAATTCCCAGTTGCAATTTGAATTTGAATGTCTCGAATGGCTTACGGGGGACTATAATTACATACCTTTTCGCCCGGCGAACTCTTTAATTAGAGGTCTCCTGTAAGACAATATGGCTGGCTCTAATTTGTTACGGTATTTTTCTAAAGGAATAGAAGTTGAGAATGTAATGAAAGGTGGAAGAAAAATGTTAACATGTTTTTTGTATGTTTTAATGGTAAACCGAATTAATGTTTAGATTATTTGTTAATTGATGATAACAATGGCGGTTTGGTTTTTGTGTTTTGGTATTTGGTGGTTTGGTGTTTCTTGTGATTTGTGCTTTGGGTTGGTGCCTGTTATTGTTTAGTTTTTTAAGCAACTTGGATAGGAATGTATTGAAACGTCCTTACTTTATATTTGTCCATAAGATTGTGATTTGAACAATAAGGATCGCGTAAAAAGTCCTGAATATCCAAGGACAACATACAAAAATAAGTATCTATACCAGAAAAAGTTTGATAAACAACCTTCTGTAGTAAAACGGAAAAAGAAAGGAAAAAAAAGCGTTTACAAACTATTTATACAAACAAAGAACTCTATCAGATTAAAACTCAATCCGTTCATACCGGAAAAAAATAAAAGTAACAGACACAAAAATCCCATGCACCACAATAGCATGAATTATTCTATCCAACTACGAATAAAAACTGTTGAGAGTAAACAAGAATGATCGCCAAGTATAGGCGTGATGCCAGCTTACTCTAATATTGATATTCAAAGGGTATTTTCTTGCATTACAAAGGATTTGAATTTTATTTGCAAGCCCCCAGGGGCCTCACATAAAATCTGTCGGGACTTGACGCAGCGCTGACTGGATGAAAATAGAGGTATATAAGTATTTTGCGCCGACACTGTCTGTGTTATGCCATCGTGTGTAGCGACCCGAATAAATTCAAATTTAGAAAAAAAGCTGTTCTGATTCACACTTTATGGCGTTCGAAAATCTAATTTCAAAAATGACTGCCAGCGCTTTTTTTCTTCTTTTTTTATTAAACCAGCATACGGAATTGGTTTTGGAGCATACTCCTCTAATTAAAATTTGCTAATCGAGTTGCCTAAAAACAATGGACGAGCGATGACATTAAACAATGAAGGGTACTAAGAACAAATCCAAACCCTTTCGGGCGGTCGGTGCACGAAAACAATTAATATGATTTATGAGAGAAATAAAAACCCTTGAGGCCATTTAGCAGCATTTTTGCTTTAGCAATAGTCGACTTTCGTAATAAAATTTGATTTATAATATATTAAATTTCACAAAGAAAGCGGGAGAATATTGTATTAGCAAAATTGTCGGTAAAAATTCGTAAGTATAGGAATAATATACGTTATAAACAGGGCTTCTACTTTCCTACACGTGGTTACCCACGTAAAGGGAAGTAGAAGCCCTGTTCTGTTCTGTATTTTCTTGGCATTTTGAAGCCTCACCGATTCCCTTCAAACGAAGTGGGCAATTTATATATTTACTAGCTGCGCCCCGCGGTTACACCCGCATAAGTGTCGATCCCGTGATAATATCGGGATAAAAAGTAGCCTATATGTTAATCCAGGGTGTCAGCTACCGCCATACACAATTTTATCAAAATTGGTTCAGCTATTTGTGCGTAAAGAAGTAACAAACATATAAACGCATACACTCACAAACTTTCGCCTTTATAATATTAGTGTGACAAGTAAAATAAGCAGAGGTGTGGTGGGTACATACTCAAGAAATGTTTTCCGTACTAAGTAGGTATATTTTGTACGTAAAGACCCGGCTTTTTTTCTTTCTAGACAGACATACGTCTAGTGCCTTCGTAAAATATTTATTTTAGTTTGGCAATATGCCCATATTATTTATGGTGATAAGTATCGGAAAATACTACCACTAGATTGAAAACCGAGCCGAATATAATTGGAAAAGCGCTAGACGCATAATTTTAAAATATTTATGTTATTACTAGCTGTGCCCGTGACTTTGGTCGCGTGGATGTCGGAAAACAATAATGTAAGGAAGTATCTCTTTAATAAACGTTTTTTTTAAATTAAAAGTCAAAGTTACTGCTTATAAGTCAGCTATCTGCCACCGAAAGTCTTGTCAAAATCGGTCCAGCGTTTTTGATATTAGCCGGAAAAAAAAGAAAGACGGCCAAACATTTTAAAAATTGTTTTTATGTGACGTAAAAAAAAACACACGGCCGCTTATGCCGCAAAAAACGTATATTTCGAGACTCTCAAGGGAATCAAAATTCATAGGGTACTTCCCGTTGACCTAAACTCATGAAATTTGGCAAGAAGCAAGGTCATGTAGCACAAGTAAAGGAAAAAATCTGAAAAACGTAAATTTGTAGTTACATTAAAAAAAAACCTGTGATAAACTATTTACATACCTAGAAATTTGTACGGAACCCTCGGTGCGCGAGTCCGACTCGCACTTGACCGGGTTTTTTACAGTAGTCCGACTTAAGACATGGTATTATTTTGTATGATTTTTAGTATCATGTTCAGAGTGTCAACTGCATCCGGTTAGACTGGAAGCCAACCCCAACATAGTTGGGAAAAGGCAGGCAGATGATGTTTAGAGTGTCAACTTCATCTCGATGACCGTAAAAGTGTTAAAACTTACCTAACACCTAACTTAAACTATAAAACGTCCAACCACCTCGAAAATTACTACAGAAAACCTACAGTCCACCCACTGCATGTAGATAGAGGTGATCTGTCGTGCAAAGGTCACGTGCCACATAAACACCTCAGTGACCTTTCTTAGCGCAGCGGGTCGAGCGAGCCTTATTTATAACCTACTGAGCTAATGGGTGGTGACATTTTAAAACTTGCTTCTGTAAGAAGGTTAGTTCTGGTTCAGTCAGCTTTGGTTCTGGACTGGTTTAGAAACGGATCTCTCTTTATCTAAAAGAGTATCCATAGAGTTTCTGCCCTTTCTTCTCCATAGGGACTTGCTACGTTTTGGGATGGGCATCTTCCTTCATCTTTCTGACTGACTGACCCCTTGACAATTTAAAAGTGCCTGTAAATGGTTTAATTGAAATAAATGCTTTGAGGTTTTGAGTCAGGTGCGTAGTACTCGAAAACGGCGTGCATGTATGACCAGATATTATATGAACGTAAACGAGGCAAAACAAGTATCTCCCAAGAGAATGAGGCGTGAGTTTTTATTATGTTTAAATGCTTTGAATTTGAGTTTGACTGTGGGAGGAACCAATCCTTTGGGAGCGAACTGGTTATCCTAAACGCAATCCCGTGTAGTTAGAAAAATTCAGACGAAAGGCTTACCCCGCAAGGCTTGCGGACGGCGAGCAATAGGCTCCGTCCGGTAAGGACCAGGCCCGGGTCTACGGCGCGTTGTGTTCCACGCGCGCCTCAAAGAGATGTCAGCACTAACTGACGGGGTCTGCTAGGGCTGATGCCTGCCAGGGGCGCGGGTTGTTCAAAAGAGATACCATGGCCCTTGACAACTTAGAAACACGGGTGGGTTTTAGCCAGTAAAAGTCTGACATGCCCTCCCGCTCCGCCCAGAGCGGGAGAAGTTATTTAGCGACTTCAAAACTAACAAAATCCTGAAATCATAAAGAAAGACCAGTGCGAGGCCAAAAAGGTAGCAGTGGAATGCGTAATGGAAATAAACCATGAACTTTTCTTTTTTTTTATTTGCTAACCTTTTAATAATCACGTAGTAGTACCTAACTCACCAAGAGGATGCTCATCACAACAATGTCATATATGGTAAAGCTCCTCAAGAGACAAATAAAACTGGGGGTTATGTCTCATAACATAACCGCAACTACCGTTTAAAACTTCATAGGGCGACAATGTTGCATTTAAAATATCGCGAGGTGACTGTTCCTTACGTTAACTTTGAGTTAGAAATGTTAGAATGTAATAAAAACTGGAGATTCTTAGTTGTAACTGAAGACTGAAGAACTGAAGATGCTGGGTGGATTTTGGGCTAATTTACGTTTATATAACATTGTCATCATGAGTACCTTCTCAAGTCGTGGTTATGTAATAACAGCCGTAAGGGTTGATCGAAAGGGGCCCCTTAGGGCCGAAGCCTGCCGGGTCAGCGGGATTGTCCGAAAGGGTTACCGCTGGCCCGGAACATAAAGGGTTAAGGAAGGAACACGGGTGCGTTTTAGTCAGTAAAAGTCTGACACTCACTTCCGCTCCACCCAGAGTGTCCCCACTCAGTGTCCCCCACTCATTCAATGATTTCCCACCCCAAAAAAAAAGGGTCGATCGAAAGTTTAGCTACGCTTGCCGAAATCGGGTTCGTGGATGGGTGACGTGGTGATTTTGAAGTGAATACAGAGAGTATACTCTGTTCCATTCGGTCCGTGACGCTGAATCGCGTGTCATCGACTCCAGTCGCTTCTACCGTGTAGCACACACTCTCTTTTTCACAAATAAGCATAAGCATAACATAATCAGCTTATGATGTTCCCACTGCTGGGACACAGGCCTCCTCTCGGTGAGAGGGAGTGGACTGTAATCCACCACGCGGACCCGGTGCGTGTTGGTAGATGTCACATGTCTTCGAATTTTTGGTTCTAGGACATGCCAGTTTCCTCACGATGTTTTCCTTCACCGTTTTGAGAGCAGTGGTGATGAAATAATTTACACAAAGTACAACGCCTGTCTGGGACCTATAACTCGTAAGTCGCGGTCGTTACCAATGGGCCACCACTGCTCCTTTTAGACCACCACTGCTCTCTTTAGGCCACCACTGCTCTCTTTAGGCCACCACTGCTCTCTTTAGGCCACCACTGCTCTCTTTAGGCCACCACTGCTCCCTTTAGGCCACCACTGCTCTCTTTAGGCTTCCACTGCTCTCTTTAAGCCACCACTGCACCCTTTAGGCCACCACTGCTCCCTTTAGGCCACCATTGCTCCCTTTAGGCCACCATTGCTCCCTTTAGGCCACCACTGCTCTAACCTAATAGCACACAGGTTTTCCCAATTACAATGGAATCTGAACACGCCTATGATAGCAGGATATATACTGAATCACGTAGTAACAAACAGTAATGCCGTATGCAAATATTAAGCTTGCAGCCAGCGGCCGTGCTGACGATTGATTGAAATACATGGAACAGGCACGAATAGGCATTTATTTATTTATTGCACAATGTGCACATACATAGTTATACGCTAGGCTTAAACTAGTCAGTACATGACCCTGTTAGGGCGCAGCAAGATTACTTAAAATTAATAATATTTATATTTAAATATAGGTAGATTTGAGACTATTTCTGGTTAATAAATTATTTTTCTCATTAACATTACACATAGATATTGTTTGAGGAAGACATGGCGCACTACCTTTTTTTTTTATCTAAACTATGGTTTACAAATAAATTATTTTATTTTATTCTACAGAAAGAGAATACCAATAATCCAATATGGTCCAAAATGCCACATACAACTAGAAACAACGGAATAAATCCTTCAACGCGCGTACAAATGTTAGAAAACTGAACTGAAAATTCAATTTCATAGAATGTTAGACTTCGTATTGAACGGGCATTCCGACAGCTAAAAATACTGTATAGATTGGAATCTAACTGTTCGTCGATGAATTTCTGTTATTTCTCGTATATTCATCGATAGTTTGAATGCGAAAGTTGTTCGTATGCACTAGGTATCTGTTTGTGTGTTTTCTGGGATTAAGTAAAAACGGGCCTATTGGATGTAGGAAAGGCTCAAATGGGATTGGGCGGGTCACATCAGCCGTATGCACGATGACCGCTGGGCAAAAATCTCCACACATTGGGTGCCTGAAGATGGATGGCGCCGCCGCCGAGACCGGCCCAGAAAGCGATGGCGAGATGACCTGGACGCGTACCACGAGGGCTGGTTCGAGGTGGCGCGGGAAAAGAGTTCCTGGAAGGATTTGGGGGAGGCCTTTGCCCAGCAGTGGGACAGCATAGGCTAGCAAAAAAAAGGATGTAAAGAGTAGAACCCTTACTTTTTGTAAAATCCTGACAGTAATATTTTGCACGTCTCATATAATGCGAAGCATTAGAGAGGTCTTTACTATCGAAAAAAAAATTGCCTCCTTTCTGCAACTGTTTCTATTGTTATACTCACTGTACTGCTAGTACACAGAACCTACCTACTTAATTTATATACCATTGTCTAAATAATTTAAGGGAGATTAATTCTGTACTTTTCAAAAATTTATTTAAAGCAGTAGAAACGAAAAAAAATATCAAAATATTTCTAAAAAAATTCCCGTCCATCAAGTGTGAAACCTGAAAACATTGTAGCTTGCGAAAAAATCATTTAATTAAGTAATTTTTTTTTATTAGATTCGTTTCACCCATCTTTAAAGAAAGAACCCTATTGAAAATAACTGTTTTATTCAAAGTAGTTTTTTATGCGATCAAAAGAGCATTTAGAGTCGTGCACTATTAGATTTTCCAAATTTTTATTTTTTGCTTAATGTTGTGTAGGATGGGAAGAACTAGGCATGCAGAGTCGACCTAAATAAACTGAATTGGGATAAGGGCGGGAAATTATAATGTGTAGCCGACGGGCATAGGATTCGGGCCTCTGAATGAAAGTACTTGGTAATTTTCAATTACTACTTTAATTACCCCAATTATAAACACGGTTAAGGGAACATAGAACAAGAATTATTAGAGATTTAAAATGGCCGGCACTTTACGAGTGTGGCTTGAGACACATCGCGGTCGAGAATGGACTTCCCCGCGAGAGGCGCTTGCTCAACAGTGGCACTAGAAGCGGGGCGCGCGGGAAAAATAGTGGCATGTGATTGGTCATCACAAACAGTGGCGCCAACCTTTCTAATGCTCCCGCGATCATCAGATTGGATATTACTAACAGTGTGGCCAACATCATCGTTACTCTTATGGTCGTGGGGTTGCCGCGCTACAAATGTTATTTAGGGTAGACAATCATGATTTATGACTCGAGCAATTTTGAATGCAAACGAAGCCCTCATTTTCGGGCTCGTTACGGGTCGACCCATAAATGATATCTAATGATAAAATATTACTTAAATGATATTTATTTGTATAAACTGGTTTAAAAGAAACACTTAAACGTCAAAAATAACTCATGTTTAACTAGATAAGTTCTATGTTTTTCTATCTAACTACTACGTACGATCTGTTCTACACCGATTATTATACTTAGTACTTTCAGAAACGAAAATGAAAAAAGAAAAATAATAGGTTTTAGATATATCTTTTAAAACCCAACCTGTTAACGGTAATCGTGATTCAGACGGCGTTCATCGCATGCGGCTGTGAATCGATACAACCGCGTCCGGCTTCCGGCTGTCAGTCGTGCCGGACAGGCCGTCCGTAATTGCACGTGTCAGTGCGAACGATACCAATTTATTCTGTCACCTGCTAATAGGTCGGCTAATAATACCTTTTGAAGTTATTATGAGTATTGACCTGTCTAAATTGGGGATTAAATGATTGTATCCGATTTGTGGGGATTTCACACTTTGCATAAAGGTACAGTCAACAAGAGATAAGTACGCAGGATCGTCGGAAATAGTTGAAGTTTAGTAAGAAACCGATGGATGTTCTCAATTAAAATTTAATTTGATTAATTGAAAATAAACAGCTCATTTATCAAATTAAATTTCAGTCGACAACATCCATCGGTTTCTTACTAAACTTCAACTGTATTCGACGATCCTGCATACTTATCTCTTTTGTTGACTGTACGTGTAACAAACGCTTGACAATTTGTCATCAAGGATGGTTACCGTTATTGCGGTGCCAAAAAATGGGCGGATGGCACTATACGTCTATCTCTTTCTCGCACTGCAAAAATCATGACTACAGTCGGGCCCTCGCCTCGTCGAGAGAATGCGTTCCTGTCAATCTGTCAGAGTGACAATTCTAGTAGATAATAAAGATCAAATTCGCAAAACATACTTATTCGTATTCGGGTACCTATTCGTTTGTATGAAACTGACAGGTGTCATAAACGCAAAGGTGTCGGCCGCACTGTAACAGACTTCCCTACGCGATCCTATCTCTAGTAAAGTCAAATCATCTGCATGGTAAACAGTATTAAAATAAGTTGTCAAAGGCACAAAAGGGATGATGTTTATATTCAACATAGGGTGGAACAAGGCTGCCAGCTAAGATGATAATCTTTTTCTGTTTTTACACAGGTCCTCAAAACCAGACACTTTCTACCAAACCAAGACCAATCCGCGGTGCCATTCTGTAAAAATCTCACCGTGATAACTTAGGGCCTGTGCACAGCACGTTTTTTAAACGCGCCGATGACGCGCGTTTTAGAAACGTGCGTCGACGGCGCGATTTTATCCTACAGAACAGTCGCTGCTAGTATCTGACTCGCGTGCGTATCGCGTCTGTATCGCTACAAACGCGCGTCAACGGCGCGCTTAAAAAACGTGGTGTGCACAGGCCCTTGGGTGAAGTGAGCGTGGAGTGAGCTGTCAATAGTGTCAACTCCTAGCAAAAACAAACTCACTTCAACTAAGTTTTCACGGTGAGATTTTTACAGAATCGACTGGCTAGATACATTTAGATTTTACAGCATTACCTAAATATTCCTCAACGCTTCTAACAAACACCCTTTTACCTCATTACAACCGTAAAATTACATAATATGTGAATACAAATTTAATAATGCCAGCGATAGTGACCGCTGCCGGCATCTGGACAATACACTACGGTATGCGGACAGGCGGTTTACGAGCGGCCCAGTTTAAAACACTATGCCCCTAGTTATGTGAATGAACAATGAAAATTTCAATCATTCTACTGTAATTGCTTTAGTGTTGGTGTTGTCGCTTTTTGGACAGAAAAAGGGAAATTATAGCTACATTATTGCAGTAAAAATACCTATTGTGGGATTGTAAATGAACTTTTGGCCGCAGGAATCCGCTGGAAGCGAAAAGCACAGGATCGGTCAAAATGGCGACGCTTGGGGGAATTTTATCAAACTCAAAGCATTATCACACTTCACACTATTATTATAAAGGCGAAAGTTTGTGAGTGTGTGTGTGTTTATATGTTTGTTACTTCTTCACGCTCAAACGGCTGGACCAATTTTGATAAAATTTTGTATGGAGGTAGCTGACGCTCTGGATTAAAATAATTATAGGCTACTTTTTATGCCGATATTCCTACGGGATCGACACTTATGCGGGTGAAACCGCGGAGCGTAAATTTGGTGCTGTTCCACAAACGATGGGACACTTAATATCGTGTCCTGCGTGTCCTGTCAGCTGCACGTTACAGAAAGCCCCCCCCCCCCCCACATTAGGCGTGCGCCGGTCGCGAGCGTTCCTCGAGCGTGTGCCCGACGTGCGCGCCGCGCAGTGAAATTGACTGCGGCGCGCACGTCGCCTAAATGTTGGACTCTGGTCTGGCAAAAAAGTAGCCTAATTCTGGGCCGAGTCTATTTAGATTGCTATCGACACGCTAAGAAGAAGACCGCGGGGCGCAGCTAGTTTCAAATAAACCAATTACAGGCACTTTTCAAATTGTCAAGGGGTCGGTCAGTCAGAAACCTGAAGCTAGTTGCCTATTCCAAAGCGAGGTAGGTACCCATGGAGAAGAATGGCTAAGAAACTCCTATGTGCAGCAGTGGACGTCTTACGGCTGAAATAATGGTGATGATGATGAGATGAACTTTTCGGCGATAGGTTAATAACATCTAGTATAAGTCATGCTTACCAAAAGGCAGGCAAACTTTTTTTAAATTTGCTATACAAAAATGACAGTTGAGATCGACCTTTTTTGGTCAAAACGTGACATTATTTAGTACAGACGCCAAGCACATCAAGCTATCTGAAACTGTAAAATTTTTCCAATCAACTTTGAACCTTATGCTTTACCGATAAAGTTGAAAATCTGTTAAAGAAATTTAACAGATTGTAGTAGCTTGATGTGCTGGCGTCTGTACATATACAGGGTTTTTGGTAAAACATTAACAACCTCTTAAGAGGTCATTGTACTCATCATTATGAACAACTTTAACTGTGGGACCAAACCAGAAATCGCAAAAAAAAAAACCTGCTGTTCCCTACATTTATGTTCGTATAACTCGTCAAAATGTAGGGAACAGCTGTTTTTTTTTACAAATCGGACTGTTCAGGTGATGATGTAACCACCTACATCTTTCTCTTGTACGCACGTTCACAACAGTATAGTTCGTCACCCAACTCAACATCGAAAACCAAAATAACTTCTAGAAAATGTCTTTACCACGACATTTCTGTAAAGTTAGCTCAAGAAAAAACCACGCCAGCTTCAGTTTCCTCTTGTCATTATAATGCAAATGAAATAAAACTGAGGTAGAACTTCTTACAGTAAGAAAAGTACGAAGTCTTCAAAAGACTTACTTCTGATTCCATACACGTGTATATAATGGGTGATCATATCCAGCGGGGTAGTTGTGTAACACGATAACAGTAGCAATGGCTTTCATTTTGACAGTTCAACAACATTAATTGCGTTATTTACGTTGTTTAGCAGACAATGTTTTGTTTTGTTTAAGCAAATGAAGCAATGGATTAAAGATTTATTATTATTATTAATCACAACATGCTTTGAGGACTGTCTGTGTTATGTCGTAGTGTGTAGCGACCCGAATAATTTCAAATTTAGAAAAAAGGCTGCTCTGATCACACGTTATGGCGTTAGAAAATCTAATTTTAAAACGAATTCAAGCGTTTTTTTTAAACAAGCGTACGGAATTAATTGGGTTTGGAGTATACTCCTCTAATGAAAATTTGCTAATCGAGTTGCCTTAACACAATGGACGAGCGGTGACATTAATGAAAGAAAAATATTTTATTTGGGACACGCACAGGAAATACGTTACAAAGCCACAATTAAATTTATAACTAACAAAGCTACATTCAAAACAACAAAAAAAAAAGAACTGTGCGAGGCCCAAAAGACTGATATCTCAGCATATTGCTGCGATATTTGGAAAATAAATATCGCAGCGATGGTATTCTAATAGGGCACGAAGGGCTGTTGGGTAGCAAGAACAAATTCGATATCCGTGTCCAAACCCTTCCGGGTGGTCGGTGCACTTAATAATAGGTGATCATATCAAATCGTCTTGTCCAGTAGCAATATGACTATTGTCACATTGTCATCATCACAATATGCTTTGATTGAAGCATTTGTAATGGAGCTGCGAGGGTTCATTATAACGTTCAAAGCATCTCAATCAAATGGTCATAGATAAGTTAGGTAGATATAGTATATGACATTATTGCAGCCAATTTTAAACATCTGTAAGATGTATAAATTTAACGGCGTTTAATGTTAGAATTGCAGATGATGGTTTAAATCTGACTTTATATAATTTTTTTCTTTATATAATAAGGTAGAATGATTTCTTAGTTAAGAAATCTATAGATCTATCTAAAAATGAGGACTGCCTAAATTTGGTATCTCATATATAATTCGTAGCTTTTAAAACGGCCAGTAGGTATAATTTCTTGAACCATTTCGATTTGATGATATATTTTATTTTGTGTTTCGCGAACTGTGCACAAATATACTTTATTCTTTCTTTCTTTCTTTATATACCATCATCTACCTAGCCTTTTAATAGAATAATATAATATAATACAAATACGTAATCTCCCTACCACCCCGTAATCATCTAAAACTTCAAACTATACAAATTCACTAAATAGTTTACATACTGGCAACACATTATTAATTTAATATCGAAGCACTTCAACAAATTATTCTCGAGCACCTACATATATCGTTCAGTAAATCTGTTTGTAGACCACAGATAATTTTAATTGTCGGCAGTACTATAATTGAAACAGCAGTCATTATGCATATCACACGCTCCACTAGGCTTATCGAATGATCGGAAACCATTAGCAAATAATCTGCCGGTGTAATTATCCTAGTTGGCCTTTCACACAAGAATCCAATAATTATGATTCTGCCTCGTTGATTCAACGTAGACTTGAATTTGTCAAAACGAACTATACGACGATTTATTCTCCCTGAGATGAGATTGCGACGACTTGAGTTTGAACGTTTTTTAAGTAGGTACGTGAATTGGCCTTCAGCGAAAAGGTCTTTCCGATAGTGACCCTCTACAAGGCCTACAAAGTCCTCACATTTACAAAATAAGAATCTATCAAAAGGACAAATAGAAAAATAGTGTGACAAGTGTGTTACGCTGACACTATTTTTTATTTCAAAAATAAATCTGAGCTTTATTTCAAAGCGAAAATCATTTCCTCAGAATCCAAAAATCGTGTATCATATTATTATAATATCAAAACGATTTACTCAGAAATATACTGTGTTCCGCCGGCAAATATTATCACCTATCAAAAAGTACTCTGTGTTATCACTCATCCCGAGTTCCCGACGCGACGCCTGCAGCCAAGGCAACGGGTGCGAAGGCTGCGCCCTGCATGCGCAGAGCCCCAGGCCCCGAGCGCGACTGCGCCGCAGTCGTCAAAACCAGACCAGTCTATCAAAAAGTACTCTGTGTCAAAGACTACAATATGATGCTGCTCTGTGTCAAAACCAGTTGACAATAATAATTTATCCTATTGTGTCATTTTGTAATTATTATTTTTTTTGAGTGCGTGTTTAAATAGTTTATTTTTATATTCTTTAGGTAAGTTTTACTGTAAGTTTAAGTGTGTTTATATGTATATATGTTCAATGCCGGCTGTAGCGACGCCGGAAACTGTGCTAGTCAGCCTACCACATCGCTTGATGTTCAGCTGGTAAGATGTCCACATTGCTCACAGGCACGCTTTTTTAAAGGCGAACGGGGGCTGAGGATACACTATGGCAAGATCCACAAATCGCATAGTGTTCCATTGTGCCCCCCAGCCACATCCCCAACATCAACACCTCTAGAACAAAGTTTATGGAAAAAATTAGCAAAATTAAAAAATTCTACCCCTGTATTAAAGAGAGTTCCCCGGGGCGCGAGACGATCTGTTGCAGCGAGTTTGGCGCAATGTATCCGTCTTGCGACCCAGGAGAACTCACAAAGTGCCTGGGAGCAATTACTTACCTTCCCTTATAGGATTCTGCATGTTCAAAAAAATTTGGCAACTAAAAAAACATTAACTAACCAAATTAAAGAAAATTGTAACAATTCGGCCCTTATTTTAGATCCAAAATTACCTGCATTCCATAACTTAAGTCAAAAAGGATTATGTTCACATGTCGAATCCAAATTAAGTGAAGGTGACATCAGGGGTGCGGCCAGGATACTTTTCAGCAGCGATGTGGTGGCGCCTTACTCTCCAGAAACACTAACAGCTCTAGAGAGTAAACATCCAGCGCCTGCGGATGGTCTCACCTTTCCCGACCCCCCCGACCCTCCCGACCTAAATTCAACCTTCCTCAACGTTTCGGCCCCCCAGTTGTTTGCAGCCGTGAGCTCCTTCCGAAGTGGTTCCGCCGGCGGCCTCGACGGCCTGACTCCACAACACCTAAAGGATCTGTTGAGTTCAGGCGCCGGGGAAGCTGGTGAGTCGCTTTTGAAGGAGCTTGCGGCCATGATTAACCTCATGCTTACCGGTGGTGTGAACGAGGCCGTCGTCGATGTCTTGTACGGGGCCAATCTATGTGCCCTGCGCAAGAGAGACGGCGGCATTCGTCCCATCGCCGTCGGGTGCACCTACAGGCGTACGGCAGCTAAAATTTGCTGTAAGCTATACAGCGAATCGCTTACAGCTAAATTTCAGCCCCTGCAGCTTGGTTTTGGCTCGAAAGGGGGCTGTGAGGCTGCCGTACATGCCCTTTCAACATTTTTAAAGTCCAACAAAGGTGAGGTCATCCTCAAGGTTGACGTTAAGAATGCCTTTAACTCTGTGAACAGGGACACTTTGTTGGCTGAAGTCAAAAAGGAACTACCCGAAATTTATGGTTTTATGTGGCAATGTTACAGGTACCCTTCCAAATTATTATACAAGGACAATGTTTTGAAATCTGCAGTTGGTTGCCAACAAGGTGACCCTCTCGGGCCAGTCATTTTCAGTTTGGCTATTCATCCAATTATTCAGAAACTAAATTCAAAATTTAACGTGTGGTATTTAGACGATGGAACGCTAGGAGGTGACGTAGACACTGTTTTGAAAGATCTTCAACTCCTCAAACAGGAATTTCAATCTATTGGCTTGGACCTTAACCCCTCAAAATGTGAACTTTACCTTTCTGACATTACCGACAGACAATTGACTCTAGATAAATTTAATGCAATAGCCCCACAAATCAAAATTTTAGACAAAAGTTCACTGCACCTCCTAGGTTCCCCGATTTTCGAAGATAGTTTTACTCCTTTCATCGACGAAAAAATTCAAAATTTCAACGAGATTTCGGACAGACTCTCCAAAATTAATTTACATTCGGCTTTCACCCTGATTAGATATTGTTGTTTTGGCCCAAATTTTATGTATTTTCTACGCTCTTCCACTTTATGGAAGCAACCACACCTCTTGGACAAAATTGACCAAATTATTCGCAGCACGCTAACGTCCATTCTAAATGTGGCCTTGGACGACCGAGCGTGGCTTCAAGCCACACTACCCATCCGTTTTGGTGGCCTCGGCGTCCGCAAAATTACCAGTATTAGCTTACCGGCGTTCCTGTCTTCTGTCCACAGCACTGAAAAGTTGACCGGGAAAATTTTAGCCCCTTGCCTAGTCGACTCTGAAGTGCCGTGCTTGACCGACGCGGTGAACGCCTGGAAAGCGGCTTGCCCGGATACAGATCGGCCCGTAAACCCATCTTCCCAGAGACAGTGGGATGAGCCGCTCTGCAGGTTGGTACGGAATAATCTTATTAATACGTCCACCAATTCTGCTGAGCGTGCCCGCCTGCTGGCTGTGGGTGAGTGGGAGTCGGGTCTCTGGCTTCAAGCACTCCCGTCACCCAACATAGGCACTATGCTGGGTGACACCACCTTCCGGCTCGCTACCTGTCTGCGTTTGGGCGCTCCTTGCGGGGCTCCGCATCGCTGTCAGTGCGGTGAAGCTGTCGACTGCCTCGGGCACCATGGCCTATCTTGTAGTAGGAGCGCAGGCCGGATAGCACGGCACGCCAGCATTAATGACATCATCCGCCGTGCTCTTGTCACCGCCGGGGTGCCAGCTGTTTTAGAACCCAACGGTCTGGCACGCGACGATGGGAAGAGACCAGACGGAATGACCATAATGCCCTGGAAGTTAGGCAGACCTTTGGTGTGGGATGCAACATGTGTCGACACCCTTGCGCCATCCCATCTTCCTAGCACGGTGGGCTGTGCTGGGGCGGCTGCTGCAGGTGCAGAAAACCTCAAACGGCGAAAATATTCCAACCTGATTGGGAGTTATATGTTCGAGCCGTTTGGGGTTGAAACACTAGGGCCATGGGGTCCGAGTGCCCACTTGGTTTTTCGAGATATCGCCAAGCGGTTAGTCGACTCTTCACGTGACCAGAGGGCTGGCCTATTTCTTGGCCAAAGAATTAGCATTGCCATACAACGTGGCAATGCTGCCAGCCTTTTGGGCACTGTTCCTGTTGACAGCGATGCGGACGAATTTTTTGATGCCCTATGATCATTTTGCTAATTTTTTTTCATATAAATGTACATATTATTATTATTTTAAATAGGACGTAGACTTTGAATTTTATAATACGTTCTTTTTTTTATAAATGATAAATGATTTTATTTCTGTAAGTAGGTTTGTACAAACACTTTTACACATCAATATTTTTTTTTTAAACTAGATGAGGTCGGCATATACCTGACATGGACTTCGTCTTAGTGTGTCGATGGCAAACATGACACAAAAAAAAAATAACATACATAATCAGCCTATAATGTTCCCACTGCTGGAACACAGGCCTCCTCTCAGTGAAAGGGAGTGGGCTGTAATCCACCACGTGGGCCCAGTGAAAGAAAAAGAAATAATATATAGTTTTTTAAATTTGTTTGGCCCAAAATTCAGCAACGCGGATACCGTTCGCTGATGCAGTCATTACTCACGTCACATTAGCTCACGTGTGCAGGTGACAGGGCTTGCGGTGCAGGATTGGAGGTAAGCCATTATCTGTGGAGAGACGCCGCAAACACACCGGAGCGCGGAGGTCTGAGTCGTCATTGAACCACCACTTGTGGAGGATGTTCGTGCCTGCTTGGGTACAAAGTCTATTTACGATTATCTAAGTAGGCCTCAGTAACTTGTGCCCGGATGGCTCTCTGATAGTTCAATAAAAAAAAATAGGAGGTTTAAGGAGCTCTAGCCAAAGAACACATCTTCTTGTGGAGGGGCCATCGGCTAGACTCACGCACTCAAGAAAAAGCCACGGACTGAACCAGGAATTCAATTGTAAATTCTTGGCGAATAAAATTGGTTTACTGTAAAGTCGTCCTTTCTAAGCATTTGACATTTCTTAGACACAAGTTAACTACGACAAAAGGAATTTTTAAAACTTAGATGAGGTCGGCGTTTCCTATCTGATGACTCTGAGAAAAAAAGGCCGAAACAAACCCAGATGTCACAGTATCTTTTAAAGTCCAGACATAATCTTGGTCAGATCATGTGAAGACCTGAGATTGTTGTCTGATATGGTCTTTTCAGAAAAGAACCACACAGATTGAGTGGGCCTGTCCAGTCAGTGCACGTATTTGTCAGTGATATAAGATAAATGTATAAACAATTAAAAAAATACATGGCTCATCCGTCACTGAGAATTATAGAATAAAAACAGTCAACACTAATTTAATAATCTAAATGCAAAGCAATACAAAGTTTAGTATGCTTTGTGTCTACATACTGCATTTAAATTCATATTTCATACAAAGAAAACTTTAGGAGGTGAATAATAATGCAGCTAAGAGTCTCGCATGCTGCTACTTTTTAGAAGCTAAACCCAAAATTATGAGAATTTTAATGTTGATGAAATATTAGCTAAGTGAATGAAGGCGCAGTGAGATTTTTGGTAACTTTACTATAAAATATTTGATATGAGATTTTGGACTGTAACCGAGGGGCCCGTGGCTAAATAATAACAGCCGCACAGGTCGATCGATCAGGTTAAGCTACGCTTACCGCGGTTGGTCTGTGGATGGGTGACCATCTTTTAATACCGAGACCCCTTCGTGCCTCGGAAAAGCACGTTAAGTCGTTGGTCATTTGGTTGGCTGTCATTCGTGGCTCTTTGACAGTCGTTACGGGTAGTCAGAAGCCCGAAAGTCTGACAACCAGTCTTAAAAACTCAAACTCAAACTCAAAGCATTTATTTCAATTAAACCATTTTACAGGCACTTTTGAATTGTCAAGAAGTAGGTCAGTCAGAAAAATGTGAAGCTAGTTGGCCATTCCAAAGCGTAGGTACCTATGGAGAAGAACGGACAAGAAACTCCATGGACACTCTTTTTAAATTATATTTTACAAAAATATTAGTTACATCATTACTTTTGAATTTATAATTAAATAATGTGAGAACGATGTAAAAATAAACAAGACGTATGCGTTAAAAGCGTCCAGAGTACAACAAATAGTACTAAAACAACAATCCAAAAATAAAAATAAAATAATTAAAAATAAGCCGAGGCAGCTAAGTGATGACCAGCCCCAACTGACGGCGCCCGTTCACGAACATGACGCATAGATCAGCACCATTCAGCTCAACCATTTTGAAGGGAGCTAAATGATCCAACATACACGCCACCGTCAGCGAGACATTTGTGTGAGCATGACATACTATCAGCCGCCAGTGCACATTCAAGTCAATGAAAGACATATTACCCGGTAAATGGTAAAATAAGGTATAGTACTTACATAGAACTCACATCTGTGCTATGCAATTATACAATACAAATGAAATTGAGTTTATACAATGCAAAGATAGTCTTACAATCTTCAGCAGCTCCAACAGTATTTTCAGGTGTTAATCAATTAGTTGTGGTTGTGGAGCAGGACCAGCATTGAGCCAGGCATTTTTATCAGCTATGTAATCCCCTAACTTATAATATGCCTGACTGCATAGTGTGCGTTTTATACAAGACTTGAATTTTGTCTCATTCAGTTGAAGAATGTGGGGGGGTATCGTATTACCCAATAACTGGGTTGTAGAGGTCAGATAGGCAGTCACTCCATGTAAAATACTGGAATTCAGCTGCATCCGGTTAGACTGGAAGCCGACCCCAACAAAGTTGGGAAAAGGCTAGGCAGATGATGATGATTTTGGACTGTAACCAAAAAAAACTGTTTTCTCCCTTTCATCGTCATTATCATTGGCTGCATTGTTGCCACCCACTGCAGAGTAATGGGTCTTCTCCACTTTGTTCCATGCTTCCCTGGGCTATGCGAGTCCCATCCAGGCATTCCACGAGATCTTCTTTATGCACTGCAGGACCTAATAAGACTGACATTTCCAATGACACCCTAAAAATTAAAGTCGCCCAGTGCAAAGCAAGTCTGTCACAAAGAGCAATTCTACAATTTGCATTTCACATTGCTCAGTGTAAGTTAAATTTGCACAGATATGAAAAACGTCGCCCGCCTTGCAATTCCTCTGTTATGACTTGTCTGAGATAATGCCAAATGAGGAATGCAACTATTTAATGCTGGAGTGTTAGTTGGAACTTTGAGGGCAGACTTACTCGTGAAGTACTGTATATAAAGTGGATTGTTAAAATAATAATTGGCTTTTGTGTGATAGGGGTTTTATTGTCTCTAATAAAACACAAGTCATACATAACTGTGTTCTTCAAATATTTACGTAGGTAGTTTATTACGGTAATATTTGGCAGTTCGCAATGACAATAGAAAGTTCACGTGAAGTTTTACAGGTTTCGTGATAAAAATTAGACCGCTGTCCCACTTTTTTTTTATTGTGATACGTATACTGATATTTTATTGAAATAATGTCATATTGAGCTTCCATTTTTTCTAGCGAAGGAGGTGGCGGGACGGCTCAGGGAGAGAGCCTCCCGTCCCAGCCGCCGCGGGAGACGCTCCGGGCGTCGGGAGCCGCGCGACGACTCCCGGCCACCGTAGGCGCGGGCCTGCGGGCGGAGAGTAATGGGTAGCTCACCACCCGATCAGGACCAGGCCCGTGCCGGACGGCGCGTACGTGTTCCATGCGCGCCTCAAAGATATGTCAGCATCGAGGAGGGGCCCCATAGGGCCGAAGCCTGCCGGGTCAGCGGGATTGTCCGAAAGGGTTACCGCTGGCCCGGAACATAAAGGTCTAAGGAAGGAATACGGGTGGGTCAGTAAGAGTCTGTAAGAGTCAGTAAGAGTCTGACACTCCCTTCCGCTCCACCCAGAGCGGGAGGGGTCATTTGATGATTTCCCATCCGCAAAAAAAAAAAAGCCTCCATTTTTTTTAAAGCAAAATTCTCATTTGTTTTTTCAAATGTGATTCGTGACTGATTGGTGTGATGTGATTGTGTGTTTTGTGATGTGTGATTGTGATTCTAAGTGATTTCATTGGTTTTTGTTATTTATAACAGCCTGTCACAACAAGCTGTCACGAAATCCATCCATACTAATATTAGATATAAATGCGAAAGTGTCCGTCTGTCTGTTACCTCTTCATGCTTAAACCGCCAAACCGATTTAGATGAAATTTAGTATAGAGGTAGTTTGAGTCCCGGGAAAGGACATAGGAAAGTTTTTATTTTATTTTATTTATCCATTTATTTCAGGCATCAAGGCCCATATAAACACATACAATACAATATTAATATTAATTTTATCCCGACATTCCCACGGGATCGAAACTTATGCTCGTGAAATCGTGGGGCGCTGCTAGTATAATAGCGAAAGTGAGTTTGTTTGTTGCGCTTTCACGCTTAAACGGCTGAATGGATTTGGATAAAATTTGGCACATGGATAGACCATGACCTAGATCAGGACATAGAATACTTTTATATCGATATTCTCACGGGATCGAGACTTCTAGTTAACTATAAGTCCAGATTTCCTCACAATGTTTTCTTTCACCGATGTGAGTAATAACCAAGATAAACTCAGCACCTCGCCACTTAACTAATGCCACTGTTAATCAGCCGTTAGACCCAGTAAGATGTTCAGCATTGATATAATAATCGCATTACCTACCTACCTACTTTGAAACAATATTGATTGATGAAAGCAATAATCTACGAGATGCTTACCGAAATCCTGTATTATGTCTGCTTGAATACGGTACATAATACGATTCGATCACATAATCGCCTCTAATGATCATCCATTGTTTTGTATTCAGTGGGGAATGAGACGTACGAATCAGTACAGTCACGAGCACCAATATGTCAACACTTGGCAACTTTAAATTGCGATTTTTTTTACGAAATAACGAATTCATGAGATACAGCCTGGTGACAGACAGACAGACAGTCGGACAGTGGAGTCTTAGTAATAGGGTCCCGTTTTTACCCTTTGGGTACGGAACCCTAATAGCATAACAAAACCTAACACTTGTTTGTGTGTTTTGATTTGAACAAGAAATGTGTGGACTTGTCTTGACTTGAGTTAGTTTCGATGTATCTTCTCAGATTAAGATAGGAACACGTTCCTTCTAGTTCTTCTTCTTCATCCTAGTTTTTTTAAATATTTTTTAACGTGTAAAAGTGTTTGGTAATACCGTTGTTATTGGTCGAATTATGATTGATTCTGAAGGTTCTAGGTGCGGTGATTAGAGGCTAAGTTCGATATGGTTTGCTTAAGGTTTCACTATATTTTAAGAATATTAAGTACCTACAAGAGGAACATCACACACAACATTTTTCAGACCCAAGTTGTAGCAGGTTAGACATGAAAGCTAAGATAAATGGTGGATTTTTATTATCATAAACATTCTTACCTTAGTTCTAAAGCTAAGTCGCTACTGTCTAAATGTATCGAAACCTCATAAGAGTATAGACGACACGGCCTAGAAAACAAGATAAATAATGAAAGAAAGAAAGGAAATACGTTTATTCGCGGTAAACATGACGCAATAAAGAACATAAACAAAAAAAAAGAAGAAAGAGTTGGGGGAAACATGCGTCACATCCACGCAAAACGGCTATCGCTCAGCATTATGCTGCGACCCTATGCAAGACAGAGCCCCAGCGTAAATCTTTCTTTGGAATACGCTCCTTCTAAACATCAAAATGGCTAACAGTCCGTTATCTTTTAAAGTGAAAGCACGTAAACATTCGAATTACCCCAGCGCTGAATTGCTGGATTCGTTTTCTCCATATCTATAGATATTTTTCTCGACAATGTTTATTTTTGAACATATGATAAGTATATATCGTTATACATAATATATTATGTATGTATTAGTATTTATTCTTTTTTTTATTGTGCACCTGCCATGTTTTGTGTCTGCATCACCCAAAGGTTGACTGGTATAAAACTGCTTCAGCCATTAGATCCGTCTTTCTTACAGTATTTTTTCTTGTACATAAAGGTTTAATAAATAAATGAAATAAATCTTTATCTTTTATAAATAAAAAAAACATTAAGTTGGAAATGCGGTTCACGCCTACTTCCTGTCAAGTTAATTTATTGAAAGCCTAAAACAACTGTCGAATGTCGGACAATTCCAGCAGGCTTAGGTGAAGACGGCGCGTCATGAATTCTTTAGCAGTACTGAAATATAATATGTATTAAAAAAGGCTTTTTCAGTACAACCAATCATAAAAACTTAACGTAAAGGCCAGGGTTTTATTAATAGCAATAATAAATAATTTTCTAGGAATTAATTCGGCAATTAATATAATTTGATAAAAATAAAATAATGACAACCCTAAAAATTACCCCTTACATTACAATAAAATTAAATGTAAGTACAGTAGGCCGCGCTTCAGCGGTAAGACATTAAAAAAAATGCTGAATGGGCCTGCTCTTGAACTCGATTACGCCTGATGGAAAGCGATGGATGAGGTCTATGATGGAACGAGCATGCCCAGAAGATGCCTAAGGCACTGGAACTCCCACGCATCGACGAAACAGCAGGCTGCTTGACCGGACTTCGATGGGAGGATGGTTGCAAACCAGACAGACGTTAGCCCTACCACCGCAAGGGGAGAATTGGCCAGTCAAATAAGGTGTTGGGTGTGACTGTCTAGGATTCGTCGAGCGCTCGGTTCAGTTGCAGTGGTTCAGCTGGCGGAACAAACTGCGCTACACGAGGAGGCTTCTCTATGCACCCCAAACACTTTGAGCTTGACCTAGCCTATAGTAGCATGGAGTTTGAATAGATTAAGAGGCTAGATTATACTGGCTTTGTTGCCACTCACGCGCAGCCTACTATACAAGAATATTATTATCGTTACTAATAAATTATACATTCGAAAGTAACTCTGTCTGTTTATTACCTTTTCACGCCTAAACCACTGAACGGGTTTTGATAAAATTTCATGCAAGGAGATAGATTGCATCCTGGGGAAGGACATAGGCTACTTTTTGTACCGGCAGCAAGTGGGCGAAGCCGGGGGCAAAAGCTAGTAGGTATATAAAATACAAAATACTAATATAAAAGTCCTCTGTAATAAGTATAACCTAAGTAATTTAAAAGTCCTCCTTCATTTTCAAGTAGGAGGCCGATCAGCACAGTTATTAAATAAAATTATTAAGATTTTCGTGGAAAATGCCTTCGCACAATCTCAGGAAAATTTGGCAAAAATGCTTTCTTATTGGCTCCTCAGACCTATAAAGGAAAATGTCTTCCAATTTTGGTCAAGGTTTTTGAAGAATGCTTATGAGATCCTCAATTACTTCCCTATCCATAATTTCATTTTATCCAATAAATTAAAAACCGATGTTTTTATACCTACTATAAATTATACTATAATTATTTTATATATTTATACATTATGTACATCGTGCCGCTTTAAGAACATATTTTCATTCCATTAAACGTTATTATTTATTTGTTTAGGTAAATATTTTAGCATTATGTATTTATCTAAGTATATTTAATTTTTGTAATTGTTTTGCATTATAAATATGTTAGTTGTCCACATTTCTTTTACATTTCTCCTTTCGCTGAAAGAAATTTCTTAAGAAATAAGCAGTATCTTTGTTGTACGTCTGTTTTACTGTGGTCTGTGTGTATATAAAAAAATGCAGTAGAGGTTTACAAAATAAATCCGTGAAAAGATAATTAATCAACTGAAATATATGTCAATTTATTAAAGAGTTTTTCATAGAGAGCCTGCAATTACAAGTATGTTTTCTAAACTTAGCAATAAAAGAAATATAACCTTTTCTAAAAATAGGATTAGGTTTTCATCGTGTGAATGTCAAAGAGAACAAAACTAAACTTAAGTTATTTAAAGCTACAACAGGAAGGTCAACAAGTATTTTCTATTTTAAATTCTGGTCTTTCGCCGAACCTACATTTAAACCTTTTTATTATATTGACTCAACATTCAAGCCTAACAACTAGAAACTTACTAAACGCAACTTACAACAATGAATATCTTTGAAACACAAACATATCCTAAACAATTATACAGATATTATCTTAGAGTAGTTATATTTGTTTTCAAAACAATTAATTTTAAGTTTAATTTACACATGTATACCTACATTCTAAATGTAAACCGAGAATAATAACAAGCAATTATGGCCCTTTACATATGTGTAACAAGGTTTAAAGTAGAGTGTAGTTTTTAACCATCCCATTGATTGTGTGGAAGTCTTTACCGCTACGAGGCAGAAGTTCTCAGGAAAGACAAACTTGGAATCGATTTGTCGGGCTACTTTATAGTTTTGTGATATAAAATGATACCAGACTACTTTGTAGCATTTTGTAGATAGTATTTATTAGTCTGTGGCCTGAGACTAGTTTATTTTCAATTTCAATTTTAAAAGCTGGGATTTCTGTTGAAGATATCTTTGTTGGTTTGTAATTTGAACAAATAATGACGATATAATAAGGTCTGTCATAAGGCTGGATCTTTAGAACAGTAATAGGTAGACACTTAAAATTTTATTACAGCTATGGCCGCTATAACAACAAACAATAAAAAAAAGTAAAAACTAAAGAGGTTTCCTATACAAGAAACTTGTTCTTTTTAAAATATACCGTTCGATGGTACGGAACCTTTCGTGTTGGCCGGTTTTTTTAACAGACTTATACAGAGCAAACTAATTTAACGTAATCGAATAAACTGTACTTAACAGATTTTGTCTCAAATAAAAATATAATTATGAAAGTTTCACGATCAAATCAAATCGCATTTGGAACATTAAACCTCCCCTTTATCAAAATGACAGCTGTCACTCGTAATTATTTCTCGCAGTGGCCACATAACGAGATATATATCACACATATAGGGCACATATGAGAATATAATTTAATGACACGATCTCACTATGTGCCAGAGCAACACGGTATTACATTGTGCAGAGTTACAGTCATTTACTCAGTTTTAGTTCAAGTTGACGTGTTACTGGGTCCGGCCCGGGGTCGGGGGTTTGTCTTTAATATAAACATAACTGGTTACTCTGGATTACCCCTTCGGAGAATACAATCGTGATGCTTTGTTGTGTAAGAATTTTAGACATGGTTTTGTTTAATAAATTGGCTGCGGCACCGCTCGCTTTGCTCGCTCGCTCGACTCGTGCGTTGTTGGTCACAGTTTTAACCGGGGGGGCACACTTAACACTGTCATCATTTCCATTGACGACAGCGATATCTTAAGTTTGGTGGGTTAAAAAAATTTGGCAGCCATCTTGTCTTGTTTGTCAAACAAATGTCATTGTCGCCGGCCATCCGCCATTGTCAATTCCGGTTTTCCCAACGTTGATGCGCTTCCCGAAATTCCAAGTTTAACTCAGTTATTTCTGTTATAATTGTTACTTGTTACCTACTGTTATTGGTTTTGTTAAGTTTTGTTGCTACTCATAGTAATTAGTAAGTAAGTATGCATATTAATAAGAGTAGCGAGTCAATATACGAGAGAATATACGAGATATTAAGCATTGAATATCTATAGACAGGTGTATATTTATACCTATAGGTAGGTGTATATTTATACCTATAGGTAGGTGTATAGCCTTAGTTCACCCACCAAACTCAAGGTGGCAGCACTTTCCATACATGCAAATTTTACCACAGATTTGTTACTCTTTTCCTCTATAGTTACTTTACTCTTTGGTTTTAACCTAACCGTCGGTGTACCCGCTAGCGTGTAGCTTAGTTACAGCGTATTACATTATCTGGGGTTACAGCGATCTTCTGTGAGAAAAGGTCAGTTAACTAAAATGAGGTTAATTTTTTTGTAAAGTGTGCTTCCTTAGAAGCCCAAAAAGTTTTAAGGGTTCATTAATTTAAAAAAAAGCGTACGTCATTAGACGACCAATAAGTTTTAAGAGGATCAGTAAACTATTGCATCTATTTTTTTTTTATTTATATACATATTTAAGTCGACACGAAAGCGATTGTCAATCAACACAACTTCTGTAGGTAATAGCAGAAACTCGCTAGGTTCTCTAACCCGTCAGTAGTTGTACATATCTGTATTTTATTACGCACTCCGCAGTCATGAGAGGCACCCTATTGATTTATGTGAAACGGTACGCGGTACGGTGGTACGACGGTACGCTCAAACACGAGATAAAACGCGTAACATTACCGTGCACCTAATGTTATGAGAACGCTTGATAATTACATGTAGGTAAGTCTCAAAGACAACGCTTCATTAATTATATAACTACGTAAATATTTTCTAGACGTAGGTATGTTGGTTAATAAACACAAGTATATTAAATAACAAATGAACATGCAAATGTTCATTTGTTATTTAACACTTTGTGTGACACTTAACGCCCCTCAACGTAATAAATAACAATAAAACTTCTATTGTGTCTCGTTGTGTCCTTCAATGTGTTCAGTAGGAAATTGTATTATTTTATTCGTGTGAAATCAATCAAATAACATTACAAAAAAAAAGCAAAATTAATTTTATGTAAATAAATTGGATTCATAGTAGGATGATAACACCAAAGTCTATAGAATAAAATACTTACTCTTATACACCATCATCATCTGCCTAGCCTTTTCCAAACTGTGTTGGGGTTGGCTTCCAGTCTAACCGGATGCAGCTGAATACCAGTATTTTACATGGAGAGACTGCCTATCTGACCTCCACAACCCAGTTACCGAGTAATACGATTCCCCTTGATAAGACTGGTTGTTAGACTTTCGGGCTTCTGACTACCCATAACTACTCTTTAAACACCACTTACCATAAATATTACAGATATAAATGTAGAAATTTTACACGCAATAGACGATTTTATCATTAAAAGCGATATTTAAAGACAACCTTAGACTTTATTACCTTACTTGGAATTGTATAAATAAACTATTATTTTGGAATTTTCATGTTCGATATTTTCAGTAAGATTTCAGAGCTCCATTCAAATAATGCTTACAAAATTGCTATCTTCAAAAAGCGCAAAAGATTTAAGTTCAACCACAAGATTGAACCTTTTAACAAAAATACCAGTAGATATTGCTGATATTTTCAAGTATAAAGTTTATCTATTTAAAGCTAAAACCTTGTTAGACAAAATGTCAAGTATTACGATGAGTTCTGCATATAAATAACGTTGTACGCTAGCAAATCTCACTTATCCGATGAAGCATGCTAATCAAAGAAAATAACTCGAGTATCAAGTTTTACATAATATTACTTGCATCTTTGTTAACTCCTTTTTTGTTGTACAGACGCCAAGCACATGAAGTTACTACTATCTGTCAAATTTTCATAGATTTTCAACTTTATCGCTATAGACTTAGGTTCAAAGTTGATTGAGAAAATTTGACAGTTTCGAGTAGCTTGATGTGCACATAGGTACTTGAGGTTTGTCACGACTTGATCAGTATGGATTTCTGATTCTCCCATACAAACTTCAAGACCTCTTATCACGTTTTTAGTATAACCGAGTAAGTTTTGAAAGTAGGCCAAATTCATCATCATCCTCTTCATGCCCTTGTCCCTTGTTCCTTGTGGTTGGCGCAACTCATTTTCTTCTTCCATTCTCCTGCCAACCGTCACGCTATCATTCACTCCCTTCTATTCCCTATCATGCCAGGCCAAGAAGGCCAAAGGAAATAGGCCAAATAATAAAATTGACAACTTTATTAAGGGCAAATTTTTCCAACACCAGATAATTTTATCCGAGGAATAATTTTGAATTTTTGACAGTTCTTCCATACAAAAACTGTCAGACGTCAATTTTTTTCGACGAATTAATAATATTTGTCGATTGATAAATAAATGAAAACAGTTGCTGCTGTCTCTTACACAGTAGGAGACAGCAGTTAGTATTTTGTTATTAGCCAACAGTAGGAGGCTGCTGCCTTTTTGTTTAACACAACCCTCGTCGCCTTATTTTAAGCCCAGGTTAGCACGGGTGTTTTTCCCGCGGCCATTTTTCTTTGCGCACTGGATTTTCATCGTACTGCTTAGCACCGAGAGTTGAAAATCCTACGGTGTGTTTTTGACGCGCTGGGGATGCGCTCTATTGGATTCTCAATGCTCGGCTCAACAACGAGAGTTGAAAATCCACTGCGCGATAAAATCCCGTCACGATATTTCTACGTCCGTGCAAACGTGGGCTAAGAAGGGCCTTTTCTTTACCATATCATACGGAATCGTTACATTATAAGCTAGCTCTTACGTACCATCATTCCTATTTAATAATTCAGCTGTGTAAATAACCTTTTCGTCCGTGCCATATACCTAAGTGAATTAAATCACGTACCTACATTAGTTGATTTAGGTGAAGTCGGGCTTAGTATAATTAAAAACTTTATATTAGCTATTCAGATGTGGAGAGAGCTCGCGGATTTAATTATGTTAGTTTTTTCATTAAATTTTTGGTTAAAACGGTATGCAGTGTGCACGTAATTTTTTAAGAATGTTACGTTCTTTTGTTTTTCAATCTCGGGAACTTTTGCATTAACCTTTTACCACATGTTACCCCCTTTTTAATAAACGTTGTACAGCGTCTGTATAATTATACAAAGCTTTGTCTTCTTCTTTTGAAAGTCAATTTACTGACGATTGAAAGAGAGAAATCGGTGTGAAACTATTCATTTGATATAATACGTTTATTAGTAAGAGGGTTAGAAGAGAGATTTTTAAGTTACAGGTTCGCTTTTAAAAATGTAATTAGAGCTTTAATATTGCTCTTACAGGGACAGCGTAATGCAAAGCTGGCAAGACAGCTGTTCCTTACAAACGCATACTAAACACATACTCATGCATTGGCAAAAAGAACATAAAGTTCTTCAATCCAGTTATACCTACCGATGACCTGAAAAGTAAGGAGCAAGAGTGGCCTATAAAGACGTACGGTCTTTATAGGCCACTCTTGCGTACAAACACAACAACAACAAACACATAAACTGTTTTTTTTTAATTACCGACGAAAAAACTCAGGTGGTTTCAGAATCATGTACATTGACGAGCATAAGTATGTATACACTTGGCTTTATTCAAAGGCGTTTTTCTCCTTTATTTTTGAATGAAATTTTATGTTATTACGAACATAGTATTTCCGAACCTATAGGTTTATGTAAAGTGTCGTATTTCAACTTTGCATTCGTTATTTCGTGAACAAATCGCAATTGAAAGTTGGCAAGTGTTGACATATTAGTGCTCGTGACTGTACTACTGAAAGTTTTTTTACAAAAAAAAAACAAAACTCGTATTACATCTTTTATTTTACTAAAAGTCCTTCATACATACAAATTTTCTATACAGAGACAAATGTTCATCCATATAAAACGAAATCCGGCACGGTAACGGCTCAGGTGCTCTGCCGGAAGGCAAGCCCGCGTCACTGAAATTATGACGTCACTGATTTACGGCTTACTTTTGTTTTGTTCAGCCAAAAACGTACTAAAATGTGTTGGATTCATAGCGCAGATTTGTATTTTAGTAAAATGTTTGTTGTTTAAATTGTAAGGAATTCAAGCGAATTGTTCATTTTGGAGAGATCTTCATAAGCTATGCGATTTAGTTTTGCTTTTACATAAACGGTGTTGTGGGCAGAATGGGTAGATCATTAAGGTGCTAATAGACAAAAAAGGAATAGCATAATCGTTCATTGCCCTCCGCGTGCAATACAACAACGCGTTCAGGGTGTTGGGCTGCCCCGCTACTGCAGCGCATCAGGGATGTTCGCGGACGCACATGTGGATTGTTTCTTTGCCACAATGCGTAAGCTCTGTGCGTCCCTGGCGCGTGGGGTGTGGGGCAGCAACAACAGTAGGTATCCTGTCGCTAATTTCGAGCAGGCTGGACTGTCCGTACGTGAATCGCTGCTGCACTATTTTCCATGGAATGGTGCAGCCGCGGTGAAGCGTCGGACAGTACTGCCGCTTTGTGTAATGTGTAGGAATTTGTGTTTGTTTTTGTTTAGAATGTATATTAAAGTTGTGTACTTATATAAAAATTATCTAAATTACTCACATAGGATAAGTTTTTTACTAATAAATTAATTAAAAAATTTATACTTGAAATAAATAAATTGAAAAAAAAAAATTAAATTGAAGTAGTCACAAGATGACACGCAAAGGCGAATACAAGTGTTGGCATTTGCTATAAAAATGGACATTATTACGAGTTAATATAATAGACTCTGATTTTTACCGACTTCAAAAAAAAGGAGGTTATCAATTCGATACGTATGTATGTAATATTATTGGAATTGCATTATATTCACATATGACAATCTATTAGGGCTTCCAAACAAATATACAAAATTTTATAGACGTATGTATGTAT
This sequence comes from Oligia latruncula, assembly GCA_948474745.1. NCBI lineage: Eukaryota > Metazoa > Arthropoda > Insecta > Lepidoptera > Noctuidae > Oligia > Oligia latruncula. The sequence continues at coordinate 5,770,588 of OX419691.1, read as the reverse complement.
GTATGTTTGTCCACGCATATCTCCGTAACTATTAATCGGATCGTGACCATTCTTTTTTTATTGGCTTACATTTACTTCAACTTAGGGAACAGTGCAAGTTTCATCAAAATCGATTCAGTAATTTTCAAGATATGGACTAAGACGTGAAAGTGTGACGGCCTGGCTTATTGATACGAGCTACGGGTGTAGTGTCAAAGCGAAAACATCTCAAAACCTTGGTCAAATTCTAGTGCAACAACTAAAAATTACCAAATAAAAAGTAATTTAAAAAAATTAAACCGACTTAAAAAAGAAATGAACTCAAAATTATGAAATAACTTTAATTTCGGAAGTCGGTGGCAAAAAACTAAAATACAGATCCCAAGACACCGACTTCCGAAATTAAAGTTATTTCATAATTTGGAGTTCATTTCTTTTTGAAGTCGGTTTAATTTTTTTAAATTACTTTTTATTAATTTGCTACACTATGAAAATGACAACTGCGATCGACCTTTTTTGTCAACATTACATTAATGTATTGATCGAAGCTGACATTTTGGTCTAGCAAATAAAAAATCAGTTTGGTTTGAAACGAAAAAAAATCCTAGTAATGTCGAACCATCAAAAAATCATAAAATTAACTTCGACCAACTTCAAGGTAAATTCACAAAGGCAAAGTGAGTTAAAAAAAGGTCTCGAAGCAAAGGACAACAAAATAAAGACTTATCCCCGGAAAGAAATTGCTACCCCAGAGTAAATAGGTGTAAGTAAATAGGTAAATTTTACTTTTCTGGAACTCCTGAAATCAGGTTTAGATTTCTGAACAAGGTAATTTAATATTATGCTTTAACGAGTCGCTTGGAATTGGTCAAAGGCAAATAAATATAAGCCTGTTAGTCTCTTGTAATAAATACTATAGTTGGTGAAACTGTTACTGTTTAATTTATTCGTATCTGTATTTGCTTTGCTGTGTTTCCAGCTAGTAACACTGAGGGTTCTAAAGTAAATGAGAAAGGCTTAGCATAGATGTGAATCTTAAAAGGATAAGAAAAAACCGTCCAAGTGCGAGTCGGACTCGCACATGCAGGGTACGTACCACAAGGCATAAAACGCCGAAAAAAACGTTTCTTTCATACCACAACATATTCATTTTTTAGTGAAGTCGTCCGCCGGAAAATTGCGGACGCTATATGGCGGCCACCGCTCTTTTATGAAACCTTGAGACAGCTCTTGTAAACAAGGAGAGGTGGAGACAGCTCTGTTGTAAACAATGAGAAGCGCTTTTTCGTCGAGAATAAACAAGAAATCGCTACAATGAAGCGCATGGTTGAATACATAATTTATTTTTACATTACTGCGATACGATACTAAATACTTTCAAAAAGATGACTAATGAATACAACCGTCCATACTGAAGAATTAATTTTGGAACAGGAAAAATATATTCCTAAATAGAAATTATGTATTTTGATTTCTATCAAATTATAACTTACCTCATTAATTATTGTCATGTCAAGTATGATGTCTCGTATCAATTTCCCAGAAATCACAACTTTTTTACATTGAAGTCACACTGTATTCAAAAAACACATTTTCCCTTTTCGAATTACCTAATATTTCCCTGAGTTTACCGATGACACTAATTACACTCAACTTAATGACTTCCAGGTGGACTACGGATATTGCCTTGACTTGACTTGCCGCATTTTAGATCGTGGGTTCGAACCCAAGCATAAGTACTTTGTTTAAATTATTTCATCACCACTGCTCTCAAAATGGTGAAGGAAACCATCATCATCATCTGCCTAGCCTTTTCCCAACTATGTTGGGTTCGGCTTCCAGTCTAACCAGATGCAGCTGAATACCAGTATTTTACATGGAGCGACTGCCTATCTGACCTCCACAACCCAGTTACTGGGTAATACGATACCCCATGGTAAGACTGGTTGTCAGACTTTCGGACTTCTGACTACCCGTAACGACTGTCAAAGATCCACGAATGACAGCCGGGACCAGCAACTTAACGTGCTTTCCGAGGCACGGAGGGGTCACGGTATGTAAAGATGGTCACCCATCCACAGACCAATTGCGGCAAGTCGACCTGTGCGGCTGTTATTATTTAGCCACGGGCCCCAAAATGGTGAAGGAAACCATCGTGAGAAAACCGGCATGTCCTATAATCAAAAATATTCGAAGAAATCGGACATCCGCCGAACCCGCACTGGGCCCGCGAGGTAGATTACGGTTCCCTCCTTTAGACAGAGAGGAGGCCTGTGTCTCAGTGGAAACATTACGGGCTCATTATGAGTGGCTGTGCCTTATCAGTCACGAATCTGTTTTATGTAAATGACTTGATTAAGTATCGAAGATAAAACTTTATATTCCTACTAGCAGCAACCCGCGGTTTCACCCGCATAAGTGTCGATTCCGTGAGAATATCGGGCTAAAAACTATTCTATGTCCTTCCCCGGGATGCAATCTATTTCTCTGCCAAATTTTATCGAAATCCGTTCGTGATTTAGGCGTGAAAAGGTAACATACAGACAGACAGAGTTACTTTCGGATTTAGAATACTACTATAATGGATTATAATATCCAGGCTAAATATTATCTGTCATCTTTATTCTAGATTTTAATCTCATTACTTAGGTGTTCTAAATCTGTTTTGGTCTGTAGGGTCTGCAATTGCGTAACACACTATCAGTAGCAATATTATGGGTTTCAATTTGACAGTTCAACAACATTCATTGCGTGGTTTACGTTGTTGAGCAGACACATGTTTCGAACATATGGAGCAATGGATTAGCAATATGCTTCAAAATGATTCAAAATGAGAGTAATAGTGTGTTATGCAATTAGGGTGCTGGTATGGTTTCAGAGGCATTCCGAAATAACGTTATTATGAAACCGATGGCCTGAATGTTATTTGATGCGTTGAAAACAAATGCCTTAATCGACAGTCTGGGTACTGTCTAAGTGCCTATAATCTTATTTATGCTGCAATAATGTACTACTTTGTGAAGCTGGTTGTATAAAACAGAATTCAGGAAAATATTACTAGTTACTTATGAAATGAAATGTTTATTATGTGAGTAGATCTTTTAAGACGCTTTAACATGTAAAAATTTGATGGCGCCGATATTTTCTAGCTGACTGATCCCTTAATAAGAAATGCGGAAACCATAGATATCCAACAAACACAGAGGTCATGGTCTCCTTTAAAATCCATACAATAAAGCATAAACTTAACAGAGTATTATTCCTTCGACCCTTCTTATAACACAGGACACGGCTTTAAGTGACTGTCACGGCACAAGCTACTGATCATTTTAGTAAGTAGTGAAATTACACGAGTAATTTTCCCAGTAATGTTGACGTGTGTTTTACAAGGAAAATAGATACAATCTAGACCAGCCGGTCGATTCTGTTAGAATCTCACCGTGAGAAGTTAGGTGAGTGTGTTGGGTGACAGCTCACTTTAAGCTTAATTCACCCGAGTTATCACGGTGAGATTTTTACTGAATAGCAGGAACAACTAAAGTTTAAATTTTTTTTAGCACAACGATGCTTTTTTTTTTTTTTTTTTTTTTGCGGATGGGAAATCATCAAATGACCCCTCCCGCTCTGGGTGGAGCGGGAGGGAGTGTCAGACTCTTACTGACTAAAACCCACCCGTGTTCCTTCCTTAGCCCTTTATGTTCCGGGCCAGCGGTAACCCTTTCGGACAATCCCGCTGACCCGGCAGGCTTCGGCCCTATGGGGCCCCTCCTCGATGCTGACATCTCTTTGAGGCGCGCGTGGAACACGTACGCGCCGTCCGGCACGGGCCTGGTCCTGATCGGACGGTGAGCTACCCATTACTCTCCGCCCGCAGGCCCGCGCCTACGGTGGCCGGGAGTCGTCGCGCGGCTCCCGACGCCCGGAGCGTCTCCCGCGGCGGCTGGGACGGGAGGTTCTCTCCCTGAGCCGTCCCGCCACCTCCTTCGCTAGCATGACTGCTTCGCAGAAGGAGGTGACTGCCTCCCACTCCCTCTCGCCCCGGACCATGGCTTGCACCAGGGCCGGGCGCGAGAGGTCGCCGCCGCTGCCGATCGCCTCTACGAGGACACGGCGGTGCTCCGCCCAAGCGGGGCAGACCTCCACCGTGTGCTCCACCGTGTCCTCTGGGCGATCCTGGCAATGGTGACACCCGGGCGTTTCCTCCCGCCTGATGATGTGCAGGAACCTCCCGAAACTTCCGTGTCCGGTGAGGACCTGCGTCAGGCGGTAGGTGAGGGCGCCGTGGCGCCTCCCTAGCCACTCCTCAAAGAGGGGTCTTATCGCCGCTATCGCGGCGTGCCCTGCGCTGGGTTGCGACAGTCGTTCCTTCCATGTCGCCATGAGATCGCGCCGGAGCTCCGTCCGCTCCGCAGCGATTTGCCGCGGAAGCGGAACTTCCCCCCGGCTTAGTGCCTCCGCGCGCCACTCATAGACGCGCGCGAGGACTATCGCCTCCAGATCCCATGGCGGCAGTCCGGCAATGAGGCTTGCCGCCTCGCCAGAGATCGTGCGGTAGCCCCGGATAAGCCTTATGGCTACCACCTTCTGGGGCGCGTTCAGGTAGTGGGCGGCTCGCCGCCGCAGTGAACGCGCCCACACCGGGGCCCCGTATAGGGCCATGGACCGCACGACCCCCGCGTAAAGCCTCCGGCAGGAGGCGTTTGGCCCCCTCAGGTTGGGCAAGAGCCGCTTGAAGGCGGCCCCGGCCCGTTCCAGTTTGGGGGCCAAACGTCGGAAATGCTCGACGAAGTTCCACCGGCTGTCGAGGACGAGACCCAGGTACCTCATCGTTGTCTCGACGCCGATGTGAACCCCTCCTACCGTTAGTTGGGATCCCGATGGTGGCGCGTTCCGGGGCCCATGAAACGACATGGCCTCGGACTTGTGCAATGCCACCTCGAGACCCAACTGCCGGATCCTCTCCACGACTATCGCAACCCCGCGTGTCATCGCGTCGGCCGCCGCCTGATGCGACCTCCCCTGCGCCAGGACCAGCGTGTCGTCAGCGTAGCAAACCACGCTGACGCCCTCAGGGAGGTCGGCCCGCAGCACCCAGTCGTAGCCGATGTCCCACAGGAACGGCCCCACGACCGATCCCTGTGGGACACCGCACGACATCTCTCGCCGGTTCCACTCCCCATCGCGACCGGGGTAGCTGACGGCTCTGTCCGTCAGATACGCCTCGACTATTCGACGGAGGTAGGGCGGCACCCGGTGATACCGGAGTGCCTCCACAATGCAGCTCCAAGGCAGGGTGTTGAACGCGTTGGCGATGTCGAGTGACACCGCCACGACGACCCCACCCTGGGACACCGCGTCCCCCGTCGTGAGGGCTCTCACGCGCATGATGGCGTCCACCGTCGAGCGCCCCTTGCGGAAACCAAACTGGCTGTCCGCAAGATCCGGCCCCGTCCTCACCAGGTGCCCGACGAGGCGGCCCGCAATCACTCTCTCAAAGAGCTTGCCGACCTCGTCGAGCAGCACGATGGGCCGGTATGCGGACGGAGAGTCCGCAGGGCGCCCTGGCTTCCGAATGAGGACCAGCTTCCCCGTCTTCCAACGGAGTGGAAACTGGCCTCTCTCCAAACATGCGCTTAAGAGCGCCTCCAGTCGAGGCCCGAGAGCCCTCGAGGCCAGGACCCAGGCTTTACCCGGCAAGCCGTCGAGTCCTGGGGCGGTATTTTTGGCCTTCAGCCTTCCTACCGCCGCTCTCAGTTCTACCCCGGTCACTTCAGGGATGTCGTCGTCGTCGTCCGCGTGGTCCGCTTCGGGCACCGCAATTGGCGGAGCCATGGGCGGGGGGGTGTGCACCCCCCGTGAAGGGAACAGAGCGCTCACCACCTCCTCCACCAGCTGGGGGCGGAGACTCTGCGTCAGCGGGGGGGCCCAGGTGCGGAGTTTATTCCGCACCATTTTATAAGGGCGCCCCCACGGATCTCTGTTCAGAGTCTCCAGCATCTCCTCGCGGGCCATATCCTTGGCCCGCTGGACAGCCTCTTGGAGGGCGGTCTTCGCTGCTCTGTACCCCTCGTACAGCTCCGCCTCCGTGGCTTCCGCATCCGGAGGACGAATGCGGAGCCTGCGGTGCCTGGTGTACCGGTGTCGCGCATCGACGCACGCCTTGCGTAGCGCATCCAGCTCCTGCGACCACCAGTACACCTGACGTCGGGCGCGTCCTGGCCGGACTCGGGGCATTGCCACGTCGCAAATCTCGGACATGGCCTCCCGGAACCACTCCGCCTCCTCGTCGATATCGGCAGGCCTGTCCGGTGATGACACCCAGGCCTGCACGATCGAGGCTTCCAGGAGGAGCTCCCGGTCCAGCTGCTTCAGCGCCCACCGCGGACCACTCGGGGCCTGTTGGACCAGCGCGCTAGAGGTCTGGGCGGAGACGTCGAACCGGATATACCGGTGATCGGAGTAGGTCTCCACCTCCTCCATGACGCGCCAGTCAATGACACGCTGTGACAGAGCGGGGCTGGCGAACGAAATGTCCACCACTGACTCACCCCGCATCCGCACACACGTGGGAACAGAACCCCGATTTAGGACGACCAGGCCTGTTTCCAGAGCCCAGTCCTCCACCATCCTGCCCCGCACATCCGTGCAACGGGAACCCCAGGCCAAATTCTTGGCATTGAAGTCCCCGAGCACTAGCACGGGGAAGGGATGGCTTCCGGCGACGACGACTCTCAACTCTGTTAAAGAGTTGTGGAACTCGGCGAGAGTTCGGCTCGGAGAGAAGTACACTCCCACGACTACAACCTCTCCGAACCGTGCTGCTACACACCCCTGTCCCTTCGTGACGCATTCCAGGGACGGGGTGCCGGCGGCGACCGACGAAACTATGGCCACTGAGCCGCTCAGGTCCTCCACCCAGTCATCCCTGGGCGGGACAAAGTACGGCTCAGCGACCACGGCGATGTTGATCGACCACTGCGCCACGCTCTGGAGCAACAGGTCCTGAGCGCAGGCGCAGTGGTTGATGTTCGCCTGGAGGAGGCGCAATGGAGCCATTAGTCCTCCATTTCAGCCCCCTCCCGGGCCCCCTGCGAGGGCTCCACTACGGCAGCGGCGGCGGTGGCGGCGGTAGTGGCGGCGGCAACGGCGACTGCGGTGGCGGCGGTTGTGGCGGCGGCAGCGGCGGCGGCGGTGGCGGCGGCGGCGGCGGCGGCGACGGTGGGAGTGGCAACGGCGGCGGAGGGCCTGCCTTTCCTCCTGGTTCCGGCGGGTGGAGCGCAGGACTTGCTCCCCGCCCGGTGATCGGCCGGCTTGCCAGCAGCCGCACATGTGATGCAGTGCGGCGCGGCGTTGCACGAGCCGGCCTTGTGTCCGGGCTGACCGCAGCGGAAGCACAGTGTGCTGCGGTCCACCTCGGAGGTGCACTGGATGCCAACGTGGTGCCCCACATGGCATCGGTAGCACCTCAGAGGCTTGGGGTCCAGGAGTTTGACCTGCGCTGAGACCCAGCCCACCAGGAGCCTTCGGCCCTCCGTGATGGTTCTGGCCGCCGTCACGGGGCAGCTTACCGTTATGGTTCGCATGCCCGTGTAGTCAGGACGTAAGGTGCCCGCCTTCACCTGGTCGGCCAGACACCCGCCCGTCCTGACAACGGCGGCCACCACATCTCCCTCCGTGACGGAGTCATCCAGGCCCAGTATGCGCATGTCTGCGCACTTGACGGGCCTGGTGATCCGAGCTTCGTCCGCGAGGGACGCCCTTAGCTTCTCAGCTAGGGCGTCAGCGGTGGGGCCACTTGTAGCACCGGGGATCTCCAGCATGCGGGCGCCAGTGGCGGTCACCCTGTGCCGGAGGCCCCCGGTGATCCCCAGCTCCCGGAGGTCCACCTTCTCTCTCGCCTTTGAGAGCACGTCGCAGTACGTCACGCCCCTCTTGACCGCGTCCGGCTGTAGCGTTATCACTACAGCCGCGGTCTTCGGGGCGCGAAGCCTAGCCGCGACGGCTCTCTCCTTGCGACGCCGCCTCTGCTCCTTTTTTCTGGCCGCCTTGGCCGCCTTCTTCTTCTCCCCGACCACCTGCCATTGGGCGTCGGTCGTGGGAGAAGTGGGGGAGTTTTGGGGGCGCGGCGTAGGCTCTGGGGCCTTCGCCTCCCGTGCCGCTATGCCCTTCTTCTTTCGGCCCTGCGCCGGGGGATTGCCCGTAGGCGCCGGGGCCCCGCCAGCTGGCGCCGGCGCCGCGGCTCCTCCTGCCGATGCCGGTTTGGCCGACGCCGGTTTGGCCGGCGCCGGTTTAGCCGACGCCGGATTGGCCGACGCCGGCTTGGCCTGGGCCCGGCCCGACGGCCCGGGTTTAGGGGCGGCAGCTGCCGCAGCGGCGGCGTACGAGGCCGCCCTTGGCCCCGGGGTCGTTCCGCCCGCCAGGGGGGGGCGCAGGACTATGCCCTCCAGGACGGAAAACCGCGCCTGGAAGGCCGCCAGCTCCTGCCGAACCAGGCTGAGGACCTGGTTCTCCACCGGGACGGGCTGGCTCGGTGGTTGCGCTCCCCCGGTGGCCCGCAGGCCGGCCAGGTCTGCCCGGAGCCTCCCGTTCTCCTTTTGGAGAAGCTCCGTGGCTGCCGTCAGGCGGGCGACCTCCGCCCGCAATTCGGCCACTTCGCCGGCCGAAGGGCCGGTGTAGTTGGCCGCCTTCGCTGCCGCCATGATGGAGGCCGTCGCCGAGACTATGGCCCTGTTCTTGGAAGTCTGTAACTTCTTCAAGGACACGTCCCGGACGGCGGCCTCCACTACCGCCGCAAACCTGCTCATGCAGTCCGCCTCGGGGTCAGGGGCGTCAGCCGCACCCGCCTCGTCGCTCGAGGGTCCCGAAGCGACCGCGCGACCGGTCCCCCCCTCCTTTGCGGGCTCCTCCGCTCTCTCCGCCGCCTCACGGGCAGTGAGCCCCCTGCCCTTGCCTCGCTTTGCGACCCCACCCCGCCTACTTGTGGGGATTTTTCGGGCCGAGGCCTGCTCTCCGTCTGAGGACAGTCCCTGGCTGTCCCCAGACCTTGGCCGCTTGCCCGTCTTCGCGGCCTCCTCCCCGGCACGGCAGGGGCTCTCTGAGCCTCCCATGCTCGTGCCTCCAGATGCGGCGTCGGACTCCGACCCCGCATCACTCCTCACCTCTACTTGGTCCCCTGAGGGACAGGAGCCTCCTCGGCTCTTGTTGCCAATGGCAAGTGGTAGACATTCGTTGCCCCCCCCAGAATACGAGTGGGGGCTTGACGTTCCCGAAGGGAACGTGGCGGATTCTCCGACTGCTGAGCAGCCGGTACCGCCCTGGGGTAGTTTTTTGCCGTCTGTCTGTTCCATTTTTGTGTTCCTTTTAAGGGTGAGGTCCCTTTTCGCGCTAACGGCCGGATCCCCTCCGGCCATTCATCCCCTCGGCACGCTAGACCTTGGGATTGGGGTAATTTTTTATAGAGGTTGTCTACCTCGCGGCCCGGGCCTCAGTGGCCCGGACCCCCGGTCCTGTCAGTTCAGGGTTACGGGGTGGCCGACGGCTGGACAGACCCAACCGCCGCCCCGGCGTCCCCACGCTGCCGCCGGATGCCGGACAGACGCAGCGCGGGCATGGGACACCCTCCACCACCCACACTCTCGTGGGTACCGCGGTGTTAACCGCCCCGCGACGGTCCGCGCCAACTCACCTTCCTCTGTAAGCAGAGGGGGAGTAGACGCGTGACCGTCTATAGCCCGGTTCCCTTCACCGACCATCCAAGATGATCGGTGACTGGAACCATGACCTTCTCCTCCTGTCGAAGATTTGCCGCCCGCCCCAATTGTCCACCCAAACCTGATGGGCAATTGGAGCCGACGTTGCCCAGGGTGCGCCACGTGGAGGCTCTTCAACGTGCACCCCAGCACAACGATGCTCAAGGAACAAACGAAGAAAACCATAAATTCCTAACTCAAGTAACTTCAAGAAGTGAATCAAGTCAGCAACAGCTTAAAAGATTCCGAACAGTTTTTTCGTCGGACTCTAAAAAGAGTTCAGAAAAGAAATAAAATTCAAAAGGCAAGCTTCACTTAAACTCGGCATTCCCTCACTTTAAGCAGTTCACCCTCCTTATTTTGAAGAAATAAGGAAAAATAATATTGGCTTACATGCTTCCTCGTTATTTTCAATGAGCTCTAATCAGTATTGAATAATTTATTAAGAGATGAGAAATATTACTTGAGGCCTTAGACCAAATAAAACGTCAAGACATAGCGCTGCAAACAATACAGTGAATGAAGCATGCAAAAACTACACATCCGCTCTGTGCAGACACGCTCACACGCACACATTTATAACCATTTACAATCAAACTACATCTCACTATGTGCACACATGTTTATGAAACCGGCCACACTTTACTGTTGACAGCCCCTCTGTCTTAGTTTTATATTTGGTCTGAGCTTGAGACTTAGAAATTTATTTAACTTACTAGCTGCGCCCGATGTCGATCCCGTGGGAATATCGGGATAAAAAGTCAGCTACCTCCATACACAATTTTATTAAAATTGGTCCAACCGTTTGAGCGTGAAGAAGTAACAAACATATAAACACACCCCCACCACACACTCACACATCCTCACATTCACAAACTTTCGCCTTTATAATATTAGTGTATGTGATATAGCTCCAATTTTTTTTTGTTTTCCTCGTTAGTCTAGTGTTCTCAAGCGCTACCGCTAAGCATGAGGCCCTGGGTTCGACTCCCAGATCGGGCGAAGTGTTATTAGCTTTTTCTATCTGGAATTTCTCAGTAGCAGCCCAGAGTTTGGATTTGTGCCCGGTTGACAGCAAGAGGCTCGCCCCTTATTAGACAGGACTTAAATATAACTGGTGAAATGTGGGTATATCTATCTACTATGGGTACCCCTCCGTCTAACCCTTACCCGAGGGCCACGAAATACGACGCTCCAAGCGAATTCGCCTTGCGCTGCAAGCATCAGCGTCGAGCGTCAAAAACAAATGTATGTCTATTATCTACAAGGCCACGAAGTAGCGCTGCAAGCAGCAGCGAAATTTGCTACGAGCGAATTTGCACGAGCGTTGGATGATCCGACGCGCGTTTTTTATGAGCGTCAAAAACAATTGTATCAGAACATTCCACAGTGTGCACGAAACAGTCGCTCCACGCTTTCCGATAGAATCGGTCGCTCCGCGCGTCTGCGTCTAAAACAAATTGTTTTGTTTTTGTCGCGTTTATAGTAACTAATCCAATATGAATACTGAAGAATTTATCACTGCAATCTAAAATCGACCTGCGTTATGGATGAGTTCACATCCGCAACATAAGTTTAGGAATGTTGTAAAAAAATTGTGGGAAGAAATTAAAATTATTTTTTAAGTTTTATTTACATGCGTCATTTTCACGTGTAATATCTATCGACGCGTGCTCACTCTGTACTCACAGAGCATGTAACCTTTTTCTGTACTGAACTGATGCATTCCCCCACCGACGTACCACGCTACAGGCGAATATTTGAAGTTCGTGGCCTTGCTTTTGACGCTTAGAAATGACGCTTGTAGCGTATTGACGCCTCAAGCGTGGCGTTATTTTCGTGGCCGAGGCATTAGGCGTTTTATTATTTTGTATAGATGTTCTTCGTTATAGAATAGGCTCCTTCGATAAATGTGCTACAAATTGGTGTTATAATAATCTGGTTGTAGATACTTTGTTCTACTGCAAGGCAACATGGCCGCTTCTCAAAACAGAGAACAAAAGAGCATCGATATACAAAAACAAAAGGTGTTCCAAAAGCGACTTCAAAATACCAACATTTCTTATTTCAACATGATCAGCCTATAATGTTCCCATTGCTGGTACACGCTACACAGGCCTCCTCTTAGTAAGAGGGAGTGGGCCGTAATCCACCACGCTAGCCCAGTGCGGGTTGGTAGATGTCATAATGTCTTTAAATTTTTGATTCTACAACTTGCCGGTTTCCTCACGATGTTTTCCTTCACCGTTTTTGAGAACAGGGGTGATGAAATAATTTGCACAAAGTGAAGCGCCTGTCTGGATTCGAACCTACGACCTAAAACTCGTAAATCGCGGCAGTTACGTTGCCACGACTGCTCTCATATTTTATTTTATTCTTACAAATCCATTAATCGCCGTTGAGGTCAATTTGGCGGAGGTGGTAAGACCCTCAGAGATAAATGTGGGGCAGGCTAGAGTCTAGAGAGGATTTGGCATGCAGCATGGTACATTTTGTAAGAAGTTTTGGATCGATCTTAATTATTCAGCTACCGGTGTCCTGTTAGCTACAGGCCACTACCTACTTTTAAATAAAGAGCAGTTTGTAATTATCCACAGTAGGTACCCAATTTATTTTACGACCAAACCAGGAAGTGGCAGCAAGTTAGAGTGCTCGCAACCGTTCTAGCCACATTGTTGCGTTGTGAAGCTAATTTTCCAAAACGTAAAAGCAACAAAATATTGGTGCAACATGTTTGCGTCGAACTGAGGGTCAGCGCAGACCGACGGAGTGGCGGTGAAGTGCAGTTTATCGGCCGCAAGGCACACCGTGCCATAGTAAACAAAATCGTTCAGTCGTCATACTACAGCGTTTAAACCAATTACAGGCACTATTGAACTGTCAAAGGGTCGGTCAGTGAAAAAGGAAGCTAGTTGCCCAGTCCAAAGCATAGTAGGTTCCTATGGAGAAGAACGGGAATGAAACTCCACGGACTCTTCGTTAAAGTCGGGCTATAGAATTCTGTTGGACGGCACTCACCCGTAAATAACATTGGACCAAAGTAACACTTCGTAGTTTTGTAGTAAATACACACTTGAAAGCTTCTAATTATGAAATTTGTGACTTTCGAACATGTTCCGGTCGTATTATTTATTCGAGAGACCTCCGACTAGTTTTCGCTGCATTGGACACAAAGTTCCGGATCGCTGTGACACGTGTCAAAAACTTTATGGTATTCTGAGCTTTGATCGCTGAGCGTATATTCTGAGTAGAGCTGAACGAAAATACTAATAAATTGTTGTCATTTGTGTAACACGTTGTATAATTTTTGATTAAATAAATATATTATAAAAGCAAATTATAAATTCATCATCATCATTTCAGCCGTAAGACGTCCAATGCTGCCTTAGAGCATTTAACCTATAAATGCTCTAAGAATGCCGCACATAGGCCTCCCCCAAGCACCTCCACTTCGACCGGTTCTGTGCTTCTCGCATCCAACGGGTTCCTGCAGCCTTCACAAGGTCGTCGGCCCACCTATAAAGTCCAATTATAAATTATTTGTAGCAAATTCGAATTACGCGGAATTTCGAAACATATAATTTTTCTTTGTGTCAAAATTCCGCGTAATTCCAATTAGTTTCGGTCTAAAGACTAATCATTTCATATTCGTCGAATTTCCTTGGATAACCTTATTTTTTTGACATGTTTGGGCCGACCCTACTCCAGCATAATTTTTAGGAAATTGATATCACACACTGTTTTAGTTTGGCAGAAAAAAAAAACTCGGAAGTTTTGATCAAATAGTCATTTCAGAAGCAGACTTCGAATTAAATAGAACCGGTGTTTTTCACCCAATACTCAATGGAGCCCGTGGCTATATAATAACAGCCGCACAGGTCGATCGATCAGGTTAAGCTACGCTTGCCGCGGTTGGTCTGTGGATGGGTGACCATCTTTATATACCGAGACCGTCGCTCTATGTAAAATACTAGTATTCAGCTGCATCCGGTTATACTGAAAGCCGACCCCAACATAGTTGGGAAAAGGCTAGGCAGATGATGACTCAATACTCAATATTGATTGATTATGTTATATTGCTTTACCATATTGTGTAATTAGGTGGTAACTACATAATTTTTATCATTAGGGACCCTGCACCCTAACTGCGTAAAACACTATCAATCTCAATCTGAATCATTTTGAAGGATATTGCTAATCCATTGCTTCATATGTTCGAAAAATTTGTCCACTCAGCAACGTAAATAACGCAATGAATGTTGTTGAACTGTCAAAATAAAACCATTGCTACTGATAGTGTGTTACGCAATCACCTCGCTGGCCATAATTTAGAGCTAGACTTTGCCGACAACTGTGCCGACGGTTTACGGATATAGGCCTCTCCTCTTAGCTGGAGCTAATCTCTACGCTGGTGTGCCAGTCTCAAGGCCGATCTGCAATGGCAATCACACAGAAGGAAGAAGAGATAAAGCACACTAATATTTTATAGGCGAAAGTTTGTGAGTGGGGGTGTGTTTATATGTTTGTTACTTCTGCACGCTCAAACGGCTGGACCAATTTTGATAAAATTTTGTACGGAGGTAGCTGATACCCTGGATTAACATAATAGGCTACTTTTTATGCCGTAATTCCCACGGGATCGACATGTACGCGGGTGAAACCGCGGGGCGCAGCTAGTTTAAAATAAAGAAAAGGTGTTTCAGGTATCAAGAAGAAAACAGCAAAGAAAGCTTCGTACGAAAAAGCCATTCGCAAATTATCACATATAAATACACTACGATATAAGGGCCAATGTTTCAGGTTTACGTGGTGACCTGTTGAACTACCGACGTGTCGGCTTTGCTCGTTGGCGTTCGGCCAACCTCGGCTCTTTTACATAATTCTCCCAATCCATGATAGCACACGTTTTAAAGCTATTACGCGATTGATGACCCTTTTCGCGTTCGCAATTAAGAGAGATCGACGAACGAAGATCAATGTCGTGTAACGTTACTAACTAAATTGCAAAGGCTTTAAAAGGAGGACGTAAATGATGACAGAAACGATGCTCATTAGGGCCTGTTTTAGAAATGTTAGTAAGAATATATTTTTGCGACTGTGTTGTTGTTTATAACGAACCTACATCACTGTTGTTAGTTGAAAACATAGTTTTGGTTAAACTATTAATTACTATTAGGGTTCCGTACCCAAAGGGTAAAAACGGGACCCTATTACTAAGACTCCACTGTCCGTCTGTCTCTCTGTCTGTCACCAGGCTGTATCTTATGAACCATGATAGCTAGACAGTTGAAATTTTCACAGATGATGTATTTCTGTTGCCGCTATAACAACAGAATAAAATAAATATTTAAGGGGAGCTCCCATACAACAAACGCGTTTTTTTCGGCGTTTTTGCCTTGTGGTGTGGCCAGATAGTATGGGACAAAAAGTAGCTTATGTCCTTCCCCAGGATGCCATCAATCTCCTAGCCAAATTTTATCGAAATCAATTCAGTAGTTTAGGCGTGAAATGGTGAAATTGGATTTCGTGGGTTTTAATTTAAAAAAATAGCCTAAGTTACTCTTTATAACATCAGCTGCCAGTGAAAGTCCCGTCGAAATCGGTCCAACCGTTTCAGAGATCAGCCAGAACAAACAGACACACAGATACCTAAACATTTTGAAAATTGTTTTTTGTTATGACTCCGTATGCATTTTAAAGCTGTTATTTTTACAATACAAACATACACTTTAATTTTATTTATTTTTGTAGATTGTACAGGGATCGCCCATTTTATTGTTACGACATATTTTGAGTACCTACCTACAATCTAAGCAACTAAATAGGTACTTATTCTGAAGACATTATGGAGTAAGTCAAGCTGTGGCCGATTCATCATGTCATAATAGTATTATCACCTTTGCTAATGCGATAGAAACACGAAGTGATCATAACGCCGGTTTACATACATACACGCATTTTTTTGCCGTGAAAAACAACGGTTGATTCGCCGCGTGTAGGCACGGTCGTCAGTGTTGTATGGATCACACGGCGACACTGCGGCATGGTATCACCCCTGTACGTGCCGTGTCTGTTAACAAACTTCCATTCCCAATTTTCTATCAAGGTACAGACGCCAGCACATCAAGCTGCTACAATCTGTCAAATTTCTTTAATAGATTTTCAACTTTATCACTAAAGTAGAAGGTTAAAAGTTGATTGGGATTTGACAGTTTCGGGTAGCTTGATGTGCTGGCGCGTCTGTACCTTTTAATGATGTGCCTTAATTTCAAGTGTCAAGCTGACAGTTCTTCCCGCAATTTATTTGAACCCAAAAAGAACCAAACCACCAAAACAGCCCGATAATCCATAAGTAAGTACTATATTCACGAATATAGGTCTACTACAATAACAAACGTTTAAAAAACTTTAATTTCCGAGAATTTTTAAGTGATACGTGCAGGATTACAGTTGTAACCGATCATTTAAAAACTATGGCATGTTGTTAGGAAACGGCCACAAATTATCAGGTTGTTTTACTTAACTGGCTGTGATTACTGCTCCCTGCTATTATTGTAATAAAATATATTTTGTTTCATAATTACGTGCACGTTGACATTTTGTTTCAAGTTTGTTTTGTATTTTTGTATATAATATGATTATTTCTAAGGTCAAAGTCGAAATTGAAGACTTAGATCGAAGGTAACGGATATAATTAATTTATGTATTTGGGTTAATAGCTTTTGACCTTCTTATTATAGAATAAATTAAAATCCATTGGACATCAATGATACTAAAGTAATTTTTTTTTATCAACGTACCTACTATTTATAATTTATACTTTTGTACACCATAAAAATAAAAAGTGCGCAAAGTAAAAGCATTTTAAATGCTAACTAACATTTTAGGGTTTTTCTAATATAATTTATAATATTATTTTTGATCACTTTGAAATAAGTACCATTTTTATTACCCAAAAGCCATAACTCCCGAACAACTTCCGAAATTACAAAACAATTAAAAACAAACCTAGCAATGCAACAGAAAGCCAAACCCTGCCAATAGTAAAAGTTGCGCCGGCCATTGCGCGCATGTAGCCGTGTATTGTCGCTCAGCTGACATGCGACATTCAATTTCCTTTTGTCAACTATTGCAAACTGCGGAGGCGAGGCGGCGGCCATGATGTATTTCCTGTCGCGTTTAAAAATATTAAAATGTTGTTACTTTTATGAGATGTGACGTTTTTGGCTGGTAGTTTAGAGTAGGTACTGGCTGGTGGTTGGCAGTTCTTTTTGGTACTTACGTAATCAAGGTGACGTGATGGAAACTATTTTTTTTAGATTGATTTCTACTTTAGTTTTAGATTAAGAGTATGAGGAAGTTTCGTATCAGCATTTTTTTTTCTTTTTAAGATTATTGATTGTTCCTCGTAGAAACAGTCAATCTATTTATGTTGGGGTCTAATATTAGACACTAACATCAAAAAATCAAAATCAAAAATAATTTATTCAAATTGTATGGGCTGAAGATGAACACTTTTCAAACGTCATAATTACATAATAAAATAACCGCTAGAAAAAAAACCCCTAAAACGCCCGCCCTCTACTATCGATGAAATCCAGCCGCAGCGTAATCTTCACACGGGATCTGCCAGCACATCAAGCTACACGAAACTGTCAAATTGTCCTAATCAACATTGAACTTTATGCTTTATTGATAAAGTTGAAAATCTATTAAATAAATTTGACAGATTGTAGTAGCTTGATGTGCTGGCGTCTGTATATTCTCATAGCGTCAAGATAATGCATTATGACTTTACCTAAACTTTATATGAATCACACTAATATTATAAAGGCGAAAGTTTGTGGGGGTGTGTGTTTATATGTTTGTTACTTCTTCACGCTCAAACGGCTAGACTAATTTTGATACAATTTTGTATGGAGGTAGCTGACACCCTGGATTAACATATAGGCTACTTTTTATCCCGATATTCCCACGGGACCGACATTTATGCGGATGAAACCGCGGGGCGCAACTAGTAGAACAATAAATTAAAGTAAAAACGATACTTAATAAAAAGGCAGCTGTTCCAAAATGCCGCTTGAATAACAATGTCGAAGTCATTTCTGAAATAACCTTCCAGGATGTTTAAGTAAAACAAGGGCCAGTATTATGAGGTCATCAGGGACGTAATTAAATTAGACGGAGTCCCCCTCGTGATTGGGATTTCGGGGAAGCCATAACAGCCTTACGGTAGCGTAATGATATAGCCAGGGATCTGATGGTAGGTCATTTATTTTATTTAGTTAATTAACTTTGTGCCATGTCTGTTATGGGATTCGTGTAAGTTATATGTGACTGTTGTGGTCGAACTTGAAATAAAATCAATCTTGAAATAAAATATCGATCCACTAACAATCGTCTTCTACGATGTCCTTCTCACCGTTCTGGCTTCATTCGGTCTTCTTTCTTTGTCCAAGCGGTCTTTCTTTGGAATGCGCTCCCTCTGAACATCAGGATGGCAACCAGTCGGTTATCTTTTAAAGTGAAGGCACGTGAACATATCCGTCAAAAGTTGGCCGTTACATCTCAGCGCTGATTTGCTGGATTCGTTTTCTCCTCTACCGATAATTTGTTTCTCCTCAAAGATTTTGTTTATATGTATGTATGTATGTATCTATCTATGTATTAGTATTTATTCTTGTATTTTATAGTCATTTCCTGGCTATTTATCCCTTTTGTTGCACCTGCCATGTTTTGTCTCTGCATCACCCTAAGGTTGACTGGTAGGAAATGCCTCAGGCATTAAGTCCGCCTTTGTACAGTATTTCTTTTACTTGTGCATAAAGTGTTAATAAATAAAAATAAATAAATAAATAAAATCAAATAATGCTGATTCGTTACAGCTTCCTGCCAAAAGTTTATTAGAGGTTGCTTTAAACTAGCACCAATGTATTATATCCTACTAAATTTAAATTATTATAAACGAAAGTTTGTGAGGATGTATGGATGTTTCTTACTCTTTCACGCAAAAACTACTGAACGGATTAAGCAAACAGATAGTTTATAACCAGGATTAACACATATGATACTTTTTATCACGATATTCCTACGGAATTTAAACTTATGCGGGTAAAACCGCAGGGCGCTGCTAATGATTTATAAACGGAGTATAATCAGACAAAAAAACAATATGCTATACGAGGGATGTGCTAGGCTACGAAATTCAAATTTTCTTACATTTTTTTGCTATTTGCAGGTCAGTGTCATGTTGAATACTGATTAAAATATCATTCGCGACCGTAACAAGTATACATAATCAGCTTATAATGTTCCCACTGCTGGGACACGGGCCTCCTCTCTGTGAGAGGGATTGGGCCGTAATCCACCACGCGGGTTGGTAGATGTCATATGTCTTCGAATTTTTGGTTTACATGCCGGTTTCCTCACAATGTTTTCCTTCATCGTGTTGAGAGCAGTGGTGATGATATAATTTACACAAAATAAAACGCCTGTCTGGGTTCGAACCTACAACTCGTAAGTCGCGGCCGTCACCACTAGGCCACCACTGCTCTACCTGACTAACAAGTATGTATTTACAGAATTATAACGACGAGTGACTCACTTGGGTATGTTAAGTCCTTATTTGGAGATTATGGCAATGGTATAGACGACCCCGTCGACGTAAAGTCGAATGTCACTTGTCTGTCATAAAACGATAAGGTCTCTTTGTCTTCGTGACAGTTAGATAGTTTGAACCTTATTGAAGTCTCAATTAACTGGGAATTGTTTTAAAGCCAAATAGGGATTTTTTTTTTTTTTTGCGGATGGGAAATCATCAAATAACCCCTCCCGCTCTGGGTGGAGCGGAAGGGAGTGTCAGACTCTTACTGACTAAAACCCACCCGTGTTCCTTCCTTAGCCCTTTATGTTCCGGGCCAGCGGTAACCCTTTCGGACAATCCCGCTGACCCGGCAGGCTTCAGCCCTATGGGGCCCCTCCTCGATGCTGACATCTCTTTGAGGCGCGCGTGGAACACGTACGCGCCGTCCGGCACGGGCCTGGTCCTGATCGGACGGTGAGCTACCCATTACTCTCCGCCCGCAGGCCCGCGCCTACGGTGGCCGGGAGTCGTCGCGCGGCTCCCGACGCCCGGAGCCTCTCCCGCGGCGGCTGGGACGGGAGGCTCTCTCCCTGAGCCGTCCCGCCACCTCCTTCGCTAGCATGACTGCTTCGCAGAAGGAGGTGACTGCCTCCCGCAAGCCAAATAGGGATGATAACTTATTTATTAGAAATGTTCGAACAAACAGTGTAATTCCAAAGAAGGTATAGTAAAATGGTCGAAGCCATTTGTAAAATCGATCGCTTTAAAAGTTTTTGAATGGAAGAAGAATTATGGAAGATGTATGGCGCTAGTAAGAAGTAACACGTCGTCGTGACGTCATTTTTGTGATAGTGTCATATTTTTCTAGCAGTTATTCTTTATCGTTTATCTTTGCAATCTTTGAAGCTTTTACCCTTCAGACATACTTTCGCATTTATAATATTAGTATGTATTGTTTGCACTAAGTGGAACTCAATACAATATTGGTGCCGCTGACTCGTATTTAAATATAATACGTAAAATATGCCTTAGGTTTAAAATAAAAAAAATGTCATCATCTCTCCTACGAGATCGACTGTAGAAGTGCATGTAGATATTTTCTGCTTCGTAAATATTAGTGAACAGCCATTCATCTATCGACTATTACTCACCAAGCCATAACCACTT
This sequence comes from Oligia latruncula, assembly GCA_948474745.1. NCBI lineage: Eukaryota > Metazoa > Arthropoda > Insecta > Lepidoptera > Noctuidae > Oligia > Oligia latruncula. The sequence continues at coordinate 5,750,110 of OX419691.1, read as the reverse complement.
CAGTCACCATCCATATTTTATGGGCATACAAAAGCAACATCTCAATTGATAGCATAAAGTTTATCAACCTAAGCTTTACCCAGGGGAAAAAGAGATAGTAAACAACTAAGTTAATATCCGAATACCCTCCAAAATACCAACTTGAAAAAACAGCTTTGACATCGCTAAACAACTTTAGCTCTCTTTATATCTGTTGAGGAGATAAAACTTCCTTATTTTTGTTGTTTTCTTGATAGTTAAGGCTTATTTATCCTTTGTACGGATGGCAATAAAATTCGATTATATCATTGCTACTTTTGCACTTTTTTCAATTGACACAAAATTGTTCGATACAATGTATTTCAGCATGTCATATATATGGAGAGCAGTGGTGGCGAAGTGGTAACGGCCGCGACTTACGAGTTGTAGGTCGTAGGTTCGAACCCAGACAGGCGCTTTACTTTGTGTAAATTATTTCATCACCACTGCTCTCAAAACGGTGAAGGAAAACATCGTGAGGAAACCGGCATGTCCTAGAACCAAAAATTCGAAGACATGTGACATCTGCCAATCCGCACTGGGCCCACGTGGTGGATTACGGCCCACTCCCTCTCACCGAGAGGAGGCCAGTGTCCCAGCAGTGGGAACATTATAGGCTGATTATGGTTATGGTATGTCATATAATAGCTCAAAATTGTTCGATACATTAATATGTGTGTATTTCGAAATATATTTTTACTTCTCTATGAAACAGCAGATTTTTTTTTTGTTATCCGACCTAAAATTTCCACGTTACATGTTCTAGAATCATGTGTTGAATTCATAGTTACAGTTTGCACGTCGATGGGGATGTCACCCTGTATATTAGCTGAGAGTTATTTTTCTTTAAATTTTACTTCTGTTCCGATTTAAAAAAAAATCATCACCATCATTATTACAGCCGAAAGACGTCCACTGCTGGACACAGGCCTCCCCCAAGCACCTCCACTTCGACCGGTTTTGTGTTTCTCGCATCCAACGAGTTCCTGCGGCTTTCACAAGGTTGTCGGTCTACCTTCCAACAACGCTACGTCTTCCGGTACGCGCTCGCCACTCCAGAACCTTTCGGCCCCATCGGTCATCTGTTCTGCGAGCAATGTGCCCTGTCCACTGCCACTTAAGTTTGGGAATTCTTAGGGCTCAGTCGGTTACCTTGGTTCTCCTGCAGATCTCTTCATTTCTGATTCGATCACGCAGGGAAACTTCAAGCATAGCCCTCTCCATTGCCATTGCATTGAGCCTTCTATTATGGCCCATTATGAGCGACCACGTTTAATACGTGCCTTTTTGACCTACCTACCTCGAAATGTCAATTTGTAAAGGAAAATTACAATTAGCGCGGCATTTTACTGTGTTTTACCCCGGTAAATGCATTGTGTAGGTGTTACTGGTTATGTTATAGAATTAATAAAAACTGGCCAAGTGCGAGTCGGACTCGCACACGAAGGGTTCCGTACCACAAGGCAAAAAAGCACGTTTGTTGTATGGGAGCCCCCTTAAATATTTATGGGTCATATTCAAAATAATTGTATATTTACTACTGTCTTAATGTCCAACCCAATTATTTTCATAACGAGATGCAACTGACTAGAATTTCATAAACAAACAGATAAAATATTTATTTGAGCTTAATAAAAAACAACGAAACATTTGGTAAACCTAAACAATTCATTTAAAAAAATGAAACCAGACATTGCGTAGGATCCGTTTCATACAAGTATTCTATGTCCACGTCTCTATCGGTAAACTAAAAAAAATAATTTAATTATTAACCATTCAACAAAAGTAAAAAAAAAAAATATATTCAGAGAATATTGTTTAAACTTTCAACACTTTACTAAACAAAATATAAAATACTATTTAGTGTACTCCAAATTTAATTTATTAATGAGTGTCCTGATTTTGCACATATCTGTTATTCTTCTCTATTATGCTATTTTAACATTATTTCCATGGCAATAAAGAAATTTGAAATACTGGCAAAATTAGTTCACTAGCTGTTACTACACGACGCGTAAGAATAAACGCTTTGCCATTTTGTTCAATATAGTTTTTCAGCTCGTTTCGTGGTCGAAGAAAATTAGACTTTTAAAAGTAAATATTCAATGTGAGTCGTTTACAGTAGCAGTAAGTACTTACTGTTTTATTACTCAATACTAGGAAAGGGCTGTATTGTGATATTTGTTATAACTATAAAATATTCGTATAATCATGTGAATTGGTGTGGAAATAAATAGATTTGTAGGATAGACACGTGCAATTAATTCATATACGTTATTTTATCTGTCACTTTTTTCCGTTACGTAACAGATATGAATGATTAGGCGTTATTCACATTGTCTCATGTATGAATTAATGAAAATAAAATATTAATAGGTACTTAGTGCACCGCAGGTTAGCCAAAACATTTTTTTTTACTTACTTAAATTTATTTGAAGTATGTAAAGTTTGCGTATATTGTGCCATGTATTGCATTGCTGTGCCATGTATTGTCTGTGTGTGCATGTTTTACTGCGTATCCTCAGTCCTCACTGCTTGAGCCTTTTATACTAACCGCGCAGCCTCGCCGAGGCGTACCCAGCCTCTCGTCGGCCGTCTCAGTATCAGTTAAGGGGGATGCGCCAAGGTAGCCCGCGAAATTCAAATTGACTCAGGTTTTTTGCAATTTACAGGTCAGTGTAAAGTTGTATGTTGATTAAAATATGATTCACGACCGTAACAAATATGGCTATACATAATTCTAATCATTAGAATCCTTTTGCCTTAATATTAATATCAAAATTTTAGGCTCGGTAGTTTCGGAGATAAGGCATTATGGCAATGATGATGATTTATGGCAATTATACCAACTAAAATACGATCACCAAAATGTTATTTCATTATGTACCCACCTAGCGACCCACACCGACTTCGCACTCGTAGCCTGTTATAAACGTGTGCTATTTAAACTTGCCCTAATAATTCCTTTCTGTTATTTTTCTGTTACAATCAAATAATATTCATATCTGTTTCCTATCCGTAACTTACAATTATTTTGAATATGACCCTTATTTTATTCTGTTTTAAGTATTTGTTGTTATAGCGACAACAGAAATACATCATCTGTGAAAATTTCAACTGTCAAGCTATCACGGTTCATGAGATACAGCCTGGTGACAGACAAACAGACAGACGGACAGTGGAGTCTTAGTAATAGGGTCCTGTTTTTACCCTTTGGGTAAGTGATCGATTGGAACCTTTCCTTGAAATCTGGATTTTACTACAACATTCTATACCTTCATGAGGGGCCCGTGACTAAATATCAACAACCGCAACGGTCGATCGATCAGGTTTAGTTACGCTTGCCGCGGTTGGTCTGTGGATGGGTGTCCATCTTTACATACCGAGACCCCTGCGTGTCTCGGAAAGCACGTTAAGCTGATTCCTGCTGTCATTCCTGGATCTTTGACAGTCATTATGGGTCGTCAGAAGCCCGAAACTCTGACCACCAGTCTTACCAAGTGATATCGTATTACCCAGTAACTAGGTTGTGGAGGTCAGATAGGCAGTCGCTCCATGTAAAATACTGGTATTCAGCTGCATCCGGTTAGATTGGAAGCCGACCCCAACATAGTTGGGAAAAGGCTAGGCAGATGATGATTCGTATACCTTCATTTAATACAAAATATCAGCCAGTAAAAATTTACTATCGCAATGTTAACGATATTTGAGAAGCGCTTCTCTTTTTATAATCAAAATAACAAACAATATTGTTTTCAACATCACGACGGCGCGGCGGCGCTACGTAAACAAAACATTTTAAGGAGGGTAGTCTTTTATTTCCATTATGGCAATAAACAAAATGTTCAGTGCTGTTTCATGTTTTCTATGGATCTGTTTTTCGTGGTAGCTAGATTATTCTTTTAAGGAAGAAAAAAGGTATGTAAAACTGTAAATTTATCATTTTATTTGATCTGCAGGTAGTGAACGTAACTGACACATTCTTACCAAAAAAAAAAAATCACATAAACCTACATGAGCACTTAAAGAAGAAGCGCATATAGAAACTAGGTGCACGGTTCCAATTGGTCATTTCCTATGGAAAAGAGCCGGCAAGAAACTTCATGGTACTAAGACAGAATGAGTATATACGTACTATCCTGATGACTAAAAAACTAAAACCAATGAAAAACAAAAAGGAAGAAGAGGATGGCTGTTGAGGGGGGTTCAGGGGATCAGACCGGAATAACTCGATAAAAGCATATTTTTAAATATTATTTACTCTAAAAATCAAGTCAACACTTCACGTGGCAAGAGGGCTGGCTCGTTCTTAGGCCAAACAATTAGTATTGCCATTTTCAGGGCATGTTTCCGGATGACAGTGATGTGGACGACTTCGATGTATAAGTGACCAAAAAACAAAAAGCCTACTACCTAACCATGTTCTACCTTGTTTTCCTCATATTGAAAGACAGAATAAACAAAATAAATGTAGGTACGCAATCGCAATGACTATTTGTTCACCATTACAAATTCCACGCAATACCGCGGCAAACACCGTCAATATTTCACCTTTACAAAATAAACAGGGTTTTGATTGCAAGTGCACACTGAAAGGCCTCCAGCACGAGTTACAGCGCACTTTGTATCTTCATTCAAAGAAATATCGCGATAAGCGAACTCATTCAAGCGGCCGTCTTTTCAAGACTCAACAGAATTGCTTTTTTTCGTTATTATTGAAAACGCCGACGAAATGCTCGGCTGGTGTGGCGTAAACTTCTTTTCAATATTGTGTAAATGTAATAGTCTGTACCTTTTTTTTTTTTTATTGTGGAGGAGCATCGCATTTGCTTTGGCCAAAGAAAATGCAGAGTCATCAACCACGACCACTCTGTCAAGAGTGAACGACTAAGGAGGGGGAGTAGATAATTATTTTTTAAGTATACATACATATAGGTACAAAGAAATAAAGTTGAAGTGTCTGTTTGTAAAGTCAGAATAACAGCTTTTGCTATATAATTAATTGCGTAATTATGAAAATATAATTATACCTATTTATTTATTTCAGGCAGTAGTAGCAGGGTAGTCAGAAGCCCGAAAGTCTGACAACCAGTCTTTCCAAGGGGTATCGTATTACCCAGTAACTGGGTTGTAGAGGTCAGATAGGCAGTCGCTCTATGTAAAACACTGGTATTCAGCTGCATCCGGTTAGACTGAACGCCTTGAAGTTGACGTTGCGGTGCGCCTCCAGTAACTGCACCCTTGGCGCGTACCTCGTCTCCTGGTGCACGTACTCCACGATGTCCTCGATGTACTATAGTACAGTCGAGTTTACTAATATATTCGCAGTGTCAATGTTTCAAAATATTGTAAGCATTAAAATGATCATAGAGCTCTATACAAACTTAGATATCAATAAAATGTTATCATATAAACTGTTCATATACTATGAACAGTTCGTAACATACCTACTTGTATGATACGATATTGCAGTCAAAAATATCTGACTACTCTTTGGAACTACTAATTATTCTAGATTTCCTTAAATTTTTGGTGCAACCGAGGATTCGTAAATATCTATACAGCTTTGAATATTCAACTAAATGGCCTTTATCATTAAATTTATTTTTGCTTGCCGGAGCAGAAGTACGATTAATAATGCAATGTTGCCGTTGAAGGATGTCATATCTGACAACTTCAAATTGAATTTGTTTCAAAGAAAAAGATTACGATAGGGTAATTATTATACTTCTTTAAAGAGATTGCTTAAAGAATTTAAGACAACAATTCGAGACACGTCCAATTGTCAAGATATTTTTAATAGAAAAATCGCATAGATATTTGTTTGCGCTAAATAATATGAACAAGAGATTGCGCACAATTTTTAGAGCCTTTGTCTGTAGGAATATTATTGATTTAATGTAGTCACATATATATGATGTCACAGATTGTTTACAATTTATTGTAAAGCATACCTGTTTAGAGTTATATGAAACTGACCATTGCTTATATATTATTGATTCATGAACATGCTCAGATATTAAATAATTCGACTGTACCTTCTTATAACAATGTTTTTTCGTCTTTTGGTTCCATCTAATCTTTGAAACGGCTTTTTTTGCCTCCTTTCTGAAACTGTTTCTATTATTATACTCCTGCTAGTATGTACACAGAATCTGCTTAATTTATATACCAAATAGCCGCGGGCGAAAGCTATTATAATATTAATTTATAACATTTTATTAATGTGCAAGTCAATACATTTATTTGCTCCTGCATGCAAAATGGTATTCAACGAAGCCAAAAATCATCATCATAGTTACCCTTTTTAGGATTTAGAAGCAAAAATTATAGACTAGAAGTGATTTGTTTCATACCTCTATCTATTCAAAACTATAACAGCACACAACCAAGATTACCTTTAACTGGGAAACAGTAGTATTCACTGGTTAAAGCACTGACTGTCTGTTTGCGGAAACTTTTGACGTATTGCTTGAACACAAAGTGGCAAAGTTACCTCTACAACTGATTCTCTGCTTCAGAACATCTATAAAAACATTCCTGAGACCATTCCTTTTTATTACGGCAAAGAGAGCAGTGTATTTACTTATTTATCAACACATAAGATACTTATTAACAACGCTAATAAAACTGGGAACATTTTCCTTTTCCTCAGCTCTCGTATTTCCCGGAAAATGTATGTCTTAGGGCTGATTTTACCAAACTCAGATATCTTTTATCCGTGGAATAAAATTGACGTTTTAGTATGGAAAAACTGTCAAAAATTCAAAGGATAAGAAATACTCGTATTCTAGATATAAAAGACCACACACTTTCTAATACATAACATTAGCATAATCAGCCTATAATGTTCCCACTGCAGGGACACAGCCTCCTCTCGGTCGAAGAGAAGAGGCCGTAATCCACCACGCGAGCTAATGCGGGTTGTTCGATGTCACATGTCAACCTGGCCACCACTGCCGACTGACACCATCTGGTACAGACACGAGCACTATATAATATGTCAACACTTGGCAACTTTGAATTGCGATCTTTTCACGAAATAATGAATGCAACGTTGAAATACAACACTTTACATAAACCTATGGGTTCGAAAATACTATGTTCCTAATAATATAAAATTTCATTCAAATATAAAAGAGAAAATCGCCTTTGAATACAGCCAAGTGTATACATACTTATGCTCGTGACTGTACAGACGCCAGCACATCAAGCTACCCGAAACTGTCAAATTTTCCCAATCAACCTTGAACCTTATGCTGTAGCGATAAAGTAGAAAATCTTTTGAAGAAATTTGACAGATTGTAGTAGCTTGATGTGCTGGCGTCTGTATATGCTGTATACTAATTCGTGCGAATGTTATAAATATGGTAGGTCTTGACGATGTTTATCACTCAGTAAGGGCAGAAACTCAAACTATCATTGATTTCAAACTAGCTGACCGGGCAAACTTCGTACCGCCTCTGAATCAATAAGAATGAATGTATGAGAAAATGAATTATCTTCATAATTTATTATAGTTATTCTGCTATTCGGGGCGGAAACAAATTCAACAAATAAAAGATTTAAAAAAAATCGCAAAAAAGAAATCGGGAAATTGGAAAATCGGTCCAGCCGTTCTTGAGTTATAAATGGTGTAACTAACCCGACTGTGTTATATAATATAAATTAACCAATTCCAGGCACTTTTGAATTGTCAAGGGGTCAATCAGTCAGAAAAATTAAGCTAATTGCCCATTATCCGCTTAGGTGAGAACGTCCCCGATTCTGCCTCGTGTGCACATCCGCTTTTTGACCCAGTCCTGATCTAGACCCGGAAAAAATTGTGACAGCAAGCACGTTCCACGCCTCAGTATTTTATTTTTCGTAATTTTGTCCATGGGAGTATTGCTTGCGTTCCATGTTCTTTAGTCGAGTTACTAAATAGAGTACATCTGTGCCAAAAACCGTGTGTGCGTAGCATTATTACGAAATTAGTTATCTGTAGTTGATCAAACAAATGACGGCGATGACGGGTGCGTAATAGTAGGATACTCGCGTGATGTCAATGTTATTGTTTATAAAAACAGCTACTACGGTAATTACCTGTTGGCAAGACGTCTGATTCCACACCCACCATTTAATCATATAGGTATAATTACTAATAAAGCGAACAATTATAATAGCAGGCAAAGTCACGAGGTCGGATAATAACTTTTAAGTAGCAGACGGTTTCAATTCAAAGTTTCGAAGTGAAGGGCTGATTTATGTAGGTAATCTGTGTATTATGGTGGCCAGCACGGATCTCCGGATCTACGGATCTCCCCTTTATTGAATCCATGGTGGTTCGATAAGCCTCCCCTTAATTGTGTCTGTGAACTCAGTATTGTAAACAAACAGTCGGGTATTTAGATAAGGCAAATGTATTGTAACCCGTATGTAATTTGCAAGTAAATTAATTTTGTTTATTGTAGCGTATATTGTTAATGTTTGGGATTAGTATGGTAACTTAGAATTAAGAATAGGTTTTTGTCTAAAAGAAAAAAATGTTCCTTTCGCTGTATATTATAATTATCTTAAATAACAGGCACAATGTAATAAATTAACAACTTACAACTACAAAAAAAAGTATAAGACGGACATTTTAGAGTGTGCAGAGTATATGTGCGATAAGGAACTCCTTTCCAATACCTACTTCATTGTTTTGTATCAATCATCTCAGCCTATTGCAGTCCACTGCTGGACATTGGCCTCTCCCAGGCTGCGCCACCAGTCCTCCACCTTCCGCATCTAGTCTGTTCCAGCTACCTTCTCGTCCATCCATCTACACTTGCCGTTACGCGGTCTCCACTCCAGGACTCATCTGCATCAAACATGGCCCAGCCCACTGCCACTTCAGTTTGCTTACTCTGCAAGCTATCTCGGTAATTCCAGTCCTTCTCCGGATAATTTCATTCCTGATTTTATCCTTCAAAGAGACTCCGAACATATCTCGCTGCATAGCGCGCTAGCGCAGTTCTAGTATTAGGTAGGTACAAAATAGCAGCTTGTATATTTTGTATACCAACATTACCAATCACTAAAAAAGTTTCTATTGGACGCCTGGTGAGATAACCACCATAAAGCTGTGTATGTTTTGCTGGCAACGCGACCATGGTTGCGCCACCTTGGCGTCCCAGTGAGATATAAGCCTAAGTTTTGGAATGGGCAACTAACTTCAACTAACTGACTGACTATTTGAAATTCAAAAGTGCCTGAAAATGGTTAACTTGAAATAAATGCTTCGAGTATAAGTTTGAGTATAAACAAAGTTTCGTTTATTGTCGTCTCCACATTGTATGTATATCTGTTCCAGACCGCAGTTAAAAGTAACTAACTACTAAGAAGTGTGTACAAGAAGCATTTCTACAATTTATATTATTGTGCTCAAATAAGTTCCTGTAATTAACTTCTTAGAAAGTAGAGTAAGTACTGCAATATAATGGACTTATATAATAAAATTGTTACGACTTCTAGTCAATATTATTGTAGCACAATGATATTTTCAGAGTAAATGAGTTTATAGACGTGTGTACACTGTGCAGCGTATTCACATAATTATGTAGGTACGTATAATTTTTTTTTCAGGATCGTCAAAGTCTAAGCAAATATTATATTTCATGTAGACCATTAGCGTGGATCCACGCGAGACACAATGGCTTCGGTATTCAACCGGATAAAAGGCACTTCTGAACGACAAAATTTACAAGAAAATAGTATTGATTCGAGGTGCCCATTCCGAAAGGTAGTTTCGTATGGAGAAGGAGGTGCAAAAAACTCCACTGTTACACTTTTAGAATGTTTTACAACATTTTGTATACATTAATTGTATATATGTAGCCGATGACGTAGCGTTGGAAGGCCTCCCACAAGGTGGACCGACGACCTTGTGAAGGCCGCAGGAACCCGTTGGATGCGAGAAGCACAGAACCGATCGAAGTGGAAGTGCTTGGGGGAGGCCTATGTCCAGCAGTGGACGTCTTTTGGCTGAAATGATGATGATGATGATGTAGCCGATGTAACTAGAATAAAATTACGTTACTACAATAGGTAGAGAGTATTCTACATTTTGCAATGACTCATTATTTAAGAAGAATTATTTTTATTTGGTTTTGTTAAGCCTACTTAAACCAATTTCAATAATAGTGAAAAATTACGAATACGTTTTGAACGGTTTTGGTAAGAAACTCAACTGGGGCCTAAAAAGGTCATTTTGGCAGAATCATAAAAGGATAAAATTATGAATCATAATGGACAGTTAACTGTTAGGTTAAACGTATCAAATCCCATTCGTGAAGGATTTTTCAGTTTTTTTTAATCTGTGCTAAAATACCAATCAATCCAATCCAAATCCAATCCCAATCTCTTTAATTATATCTACGTAGTGCAGCGAAAAAAGAAAAACACGGACTGTCTTCGCCATATTATGATTCATAATGTTATCCTTTTATGATTCTGCCAAAGTGGCCTTTTTAGGCCCCCTGTCATTCCCGTCTTAACTCTACATTAATCTCTAAACAGACTATTCTTCCAGAGAACATCTATGATTTTCCGGAAAGTACTCGGCAATAAAATAAAGAAGAAAAAGGACACGGTTGATCTTAAATTTTCTTCTGCAATATTACGGTAACAGCAATTTCCTGCAGTCATACTAGCCCATTTCTTTACGATTTTAATAAAGTGAGAGAAGTAGAGATGTTTTATTAACGTAATTTTTACAGTGAAAACCTTTAATTAAATCCGCGCTGCATTTTATCTGTACAAAGTATTTGAAAGCGGTTTCATTAAAATTACATTCTTTAGAGGTGAACTTCTTTACAATTAGATGGCTGTTAAAACTATCGTTCAGGAAGGAATTTCTTGACTTTCATACGGTATAGAATGTAGCTATTTGTGTCAGTCTGTTGTATTTGGACTCTGCAGTGCGATTCTGTAACCATCTCACCGTGAAAACTTAGGTGAAGTGAGCGTGGAGTGAGCTGTCAATAGTGTAAAATCCTAGCAAAAACAAACTCACTTCACTTAAGTTTTCACGGTGAGATTTTTACAGAATCGATCGGCTGGTTGCCATTTTAAATATTATACCCGTGGCTAAATAATAACAGCCGCACAGGTCGATCGATCAGGTTAAGCTACGCTTGCCGCGGTTGGTCTGTGGATGGGTGACCTCGGAAAGCACGTTAAGCCGTTGGCCCCGGCTGTCATCCGTGGATCTTTGACAGTCGTTACGAGTAGTCAGAAGCCCGAAAGTCTGACAATCAGTCTTACCAAGGGGTATCGTATTACCCAGTAACTGGGTTGTGAAGGTCAGATAGGCAGTCGCTCCATTTATAATACTGGTATTCAGCTGCATCCGGTTAGACTGGAAGCCGACATCAACATAATTGGGAAAAGGCTAGGCAGATGATGATTTATATAAATGTTTAGAACTTTTATTGTGTATTTGTTTTATTTCTTATTTTGTTAATTGTATCTCGTTGTACGCTGCACCAGTGACGTCATCACGTCAACACCGGCTGTCACTTATAGTCATAGGGTCGCAGCATTTTGCGATGTGACGCATTATTTCCTCCAACTTGTTCTTTTCGGTTTGTATTCTTTCTTTGCGTCATGTTCACCGCAAATAGACGTATTTTCTCTTTCGCTAGGAATACAGAGCAAAAAAACTGCAGTTTATAGATCAAAGCTCTTGTCCATGGTACTATAGAGGTATGAGGAACAGGGTGTAAAGTTCACTCATACTCTATAGAAAAGGGAGGATCCTCCGACCAGACGGGTGTTGTGTCTGGCGGGCAACTGCCCAATGATTCATGTCGGGCCGTTGTATCTATGCTAGTTGAGCGGTAAACTCTGCTTGCGTGATGCAGGATTTTGCGTGACGTCAGTATGACGCGTTGTTCGCATGTGGCGTTGTAGATATCGCTACAGTACTTGGGCTCAGCGCAGAATGATCTCTTCCGTTCTCCCCTTCCAACTATCCCGCTATGATTCACCAATCAGGCTTAATCATCCACAATTTAATTTCCCACATTCTCAAAAGCAATCGACCAACTAATTAACCGTAATCTTCGCATCTTACAATGAAAACCTCATCTTGAAAGGGTTAAGTATGTAAACGATTTCAAAGGAGATAAGGAGTGTTTCGGACTATTTCTCCCGGGCCCTTATTACTCAAGGGCGGGTTCTAAGGCCCACTCTGGCACAATTAGCCGCGGTACAGTTAACTTTTGGGCCTAATTTAATTACTCGGCCAATTACGGCTCATATCGTGTTACGGGTTATGGTTCGCGCTATAAAAAAGGGCACGAAATTTATTACCTTGTCCATGGTGTTTTTAGTGATTTTGAAGGTTTGGTAACAGATTTGAATCTAAATTTAATTTCGTTTTGATTTAGTACCTACAGGGCAATAAGCTTTACACCCAACTTGCTGAATTAGAAAATATTTTACCACTGCATAAGATATCCTCATTGTATGCGAATACGACAAAAGCAGTACAGTCGCCGACACGTAACTTGGCAAGGTTTTGTCGTAGAGGGAGTAAGATGGTGCATGTACAGAGGCCAGCACATCAAGCTGCCTCAATCTGTCAAATTTTCTCAATTGAATATTAACATTATTCCTTTGTAGTAAAGTTGAAAATCTATCAAAGAAATTTGACAAATTGGGGTAGCATGATGTGCTGGCCTCTGTACCAACATAAGGGTTGGTATTTTTTTTGTTGCACTTTTGTCACTTTTATTGCTTGTTATTATTCTATGATTATTGCCATAATAATTTTTTTTACATGTCTGTTTAGAAGTAAACTAAAGAAAAGAAAAACATCTTACGAACATCTATTGCCAAGTTACGTGCCGGCGACATCAGCCAGTCGATTCTGTAAAAATCTCACCGCGAAAACTTAGGTGAAGTAAGTTTGTTTTTTCTAGGAATTGACACTAATGACAGCTCACTCCACGCTCACTTCAACTAAGTTTTCACGGTGAGATTTCTACAGAATAGCACCGCTGGTATGTATTGGTTAATTAACTATTTATTAAATATCATAATGGGTAATCATCCTGAACCCATCGTCTTTGATATTAACTACTATTTCAAAATGAACATCTACAATAGCGATCGATACCATCAAAACTTCAATAGTTTCCAAGATTTATCACCGACGACAAAACTGACACGTCTGTGTTCACTTGAAGTAACAAAAACGATTATTATAGAGTTATTGTTCCGCTAACATCCGACTTCAGAACTTTTACGTCTAAGTTTAGAGAATTATTTCTCTATAGCGAAACTTTTATTGAAAAATCAAACTTCAGTGACTTTCTCGAAGTAGCGGAGTAGCACACTGCAGCACTTGCATTTAAAGCTAAGTTCCGACTATGTTTAGATCCGGAGATTGGAGCGGAAAATAATTTTGATAAAAGATGGTGGATATAAAGTTTTATTACTGGATAGAGACTGGTACCATAACTACCTACTGAGATTCTTTATTACGTCATGAATATTTTTTTGCATAAGATACACAGTAGCATGTCAAACTGCAAACTGAAACCATGAATTCAGCACATGATTCTGAAACCCCTAACGTAGAAATGTTTCGTCGATTATAAAAAAAATCAGCTGCTCTGTTTCATACAAAAGTCAAAAAGTAAATTAATCAGCCTGACACTACTCCATACAAGTTTAGACGTGATAAAAAACTTGCCTATTAAGATTACATCAATTTACATCAGGCGCTGATTAATTTGACAGGACTAAACTAAAATTTATCTTCTGTCCTTTTCTTAAGGCGACTACATGACCTAAAGCGGTCTATGTCTGACTGCATAGAAAAGAAAGAGAAGCGCGCTAACACAACGCTGGTAATTTATTGCAAAATATGAAGCAATTATCTATTTACAAAAAATCCATTGTTAAGACTAAAAAATTAAAACACTAGTACTTTAGTATGTTGCTTGTAGAATAATCGGCCAAGAAAACAGAATGATTGTATGTATGTTAGCATGGTTTTTATTGTAAAAAGAAGGTTTTTAGAGGTATCTTTATGATTTTTTTCTATCGTATCGCATTAGTTGTAAGTATTATGTTTTCAACACACTATCTACCTAGCATATGTCCTGAAAAGTATCATACATTTTTTTCTGATTTTGTTTACTGTAATCGATCATATAATTTTATTGTTTCTTAAACTAGCGTTTTTTGTGTTTAGGTCCTCTAAGTCCCTTAATGAAATAGAAAGAAAAAGATGCACTGTACTTAAATTTAGTTTAGTTTGTGAACAACAGAATCGGCACCAATGCCTACCTAAAAGATAATATTAAGAATTTGTCTTTCATAAAAAAATAAAATGATTAATTACAACAAAAAAGCCATACCCCAAACCTCTGAAAGGCAAGCTCTTCTACCATATTACAGACATAAGGAAAGAATGTAAATTAATCATCAGCTTACCGCAAAGGAAACATTGTGGGTTATGAGGATATCCGCAACCCTTTAATCATAATACCTAAGCGTGTTTAAATGATAAATGAAAAGGGGTAGGCGCCGCTATTTATGTTGTGTATCTATGAGCGATGAGAGATCGAGTACGCACATTTCCATCTAGAGGTCATCGTTGCTTTAACGAGTATTTAGTAAATTTTTCGTTAGTTATAAAAAAAAACTGGCCAAGTGCCCACGAAAGATTCCGTGGCACAAGGCAAAAACGCCGAAAAAAACACGTTTATTGTATGGGAGCCCCCCTTAAATATTTATTTTATACTGTTTTTAGTATTTGTTGATATAGCGGCAACAGAAATACATCATCTGTAAAAATTTCAACTCTCTAGCTGTCACGGTTCATGAGATACAGCCTGGTGACAGACAGACAGATAGACGGACAGTGGAGTCTTAGTAATAGGGTCCCGTTTTTACCCTTTGGGTACAGAACCCTAAAAAAATCGGCTGTTTCATAGACCTTTGCGGCTGTTATTATTTAGCCACGGGTCCCTCACAGTAAATATACCTATGTTTATTTATTCAAAATCTGTATTAATATTAACTTACATACAGTCTGCCAAACTGCATAACAGTTTGTCGGCAGTTGAACTGTTCTCGTCTAACAATAGATTCTGTTTGAATAATATGTGTCAAAATTTACTATGGATCCTTAAATAATATTGCTTTAACATCTAAAAGGGGTAGGCGTTGCTAAAACGATGTGGAGGTCATGGTTACTTGAATGTAGGGTCTTTGCTAGTCTTTGGTTTGGCCATTTAGGAGAGTAAATAGAAGGGTCTTTTGTAGCGATGGAGGATTAAATGAAAGACTAGTCGAGCAAACAAAATGTTTCCCTGATTAAAGTGGTAGTCGAAGATACCAGCATACCCGCGCGCGGTTAAATATGTAGGTACTATGGATCCAATCACGTACTTCATTCAAGAACTCACTTTTGTAACGAAGCTCCTTTGAGTAACGAAAGTGGCCCTTATTTATTTTAAACTTCGATATAAGGTATCTAAGGGCAGTGGTGGCCCAGTGGTAACGGCTGCGACTGACAAGTTGTAGGTTGTAGGTTCAATCTCGATCAGGCACTTTGTGTAAATTTCATTACCATAATTTTCATTATTTTCTGTTAAAACGGTAAAAGAAAACATCGTATGGAAACCGGCATGTCCTCGAACTAAAATTTTGAAGCCATGTGATATCTAACAACTCGTAGAGGGCCCGTGTGGTGGATCGCGGCTCACTGCCTCTCACAGAGAGGAGGCCTGTGTCCCAGCTGTGGGAACATTAAGCTAATAATGCTAATAAGGTATCTTGTTTTGTCATAATTTTAATGAATGAATGATATATTTATTTGCAAGAATATAGATAACTTATGGTTCATAAGATCAATGGGTTTCACAATATGATCAAAGGTAAGGAAAAGGTAGGTAGGTGATAGGTAACGGTATGATTTCTATAAATAATGTTGATTATGATGATTTTCTTTTTTGTGTTTTTCTATGGATAGATCTATATTTTTCTGGGTTTGTCCTAACAAACAAGTGGAAATGAAGTAAATTAAAACTTTAAAGGATTTAATTTTTAATTAAAAAATTCCAAAAATCAATAGGTTTTAATTAAAAATTAAAACTTATTGGTTTTAATTTACTTAATTTCCACTTGTTTGTTGGGTTAACCATTCTACTAGGAGAGTACACTGACAGATTGCATTCCAACTGTGGTTTACCGACAGTCAACTCAATGCTTAAGGCAAGCAAACTACACTACAATGTCTTGACCACGGATGTCGTCTTGACAGCTTAAGAGGTGCAGTTTCAGTTGGGTACCTTACAATTATTGTGAGGACTCTCGTAAAGTCTGTGTCAGAGTTTTTTTTGTGGGCAAAAAAAAGTCTGTTTACAAATGTATGTTCACGAGTGTATTACGTACTATACTTTAAATATTTTTGTAACTTTTTATCAATAGGTATTGTTTTTGTAACTTTTCATTTACTTTTTATCTTCTGGGGAAAAGACTTGAATATGTATTCTTTTTGAGTGAATATTTATGTCACTAGATACCCAGTGATAACTAGCGGATTGGCTTAGTTAGTGGACTGTAAAGATGAAAATGATAGAAATACCACAGTATATTAGCAATATTATAGATTTATTAAAATAAAGATAATGCTCTAATTAAAACGGAACCTGACAACCGCTCATACGTAACAAAACAACAACGAACAGAAAAAAAAAAATATTTAAAAAGTCATGACATTTATCTACAAAAAAGGTCGCACCACAGCCAGTCGCCAACACCCAGCCTTGCCCCAATTATGTTATGATTTGTGTTTATGTTAAGATTAGCTTGTAGTGAGATCAATATCAATCTTTTACATAGAGAAACTACCATCTGAAGTTCGCAATTTAATTTCTTGGTGATAGTTGCAGAAACCTCCCCCTCGAACCCTTACTCGTGGCTAATAATAACAGCCGCATGAGTCGATCGAGCAGGTTAGGCTACGCTTGCCGCGGTTGGTCCGCGGATGGGTGACCATCTTTACGCACCGAGACTCCTTCGTGCCTATGAAAGCACGTTAAGCCGTTGGTCCCGGACTTCATTCTTTGACAGTCGTTACGAGTCGTCAGAAACCCGAAAGTCTGACAACCAGTCTTACCAAGGGGTATCGTATTACCCAGTAACTGGGTTGTGGAGGTCAGCTGCATCCCGTTAGACTGGAATCTGACCCCAACTTATTTGGGAAAAGGCTACGCAGATGATGGGTTGCAGAAACCCTTAGCTCGGTATCCATCTTATTGAATTCGAATTTGTGCAAAAACTGCTATCCTGCGGTCCTCATGACGCCAGGACTTATAAGACTGATTAGAAAACGGAGGTCGTAGACAAATCTATCTATAGTATGGCGATTCGGTCATCCCGTTAATTGAAACCACGTATTCTACATTACTTATTTTAAACATAGGTACACAATAAAATAATGAATAATTAAAATTGTAGCCGTGGGCAACTTATTTTTCGTGTAAGTATTTAGCAACATTAAACAGAATTTGTAATTATTTGGTAACAATACCATAAAGTTTGTATTGAATTGTTGATACCATCGCCCCGCGCGTATCTCGACGGTTTATTTCGTGCCAATTTTTAAGCTATTTATTTTGTTTGTAAATTTTGTTTCTATTTCTATTAATAATATTTATAGGTATTATAATTTTGACAGAATGATATCAACTTGTAATAACCGCTATACTGTTTAAGGTCGTAGCACACGTATCAAACCGGAAAGGGATCGGAACCGTATCAACTTGAGCCGTTCAATATTCTTTGTATGAAACTCCCTACTGCAACATACACTATTCGGAATCGTAACGTAATCGCCTCGCTTCGGGACAACGCACGACTCACAAACCGCGGTGCGGTGCGTTACGGCTCGTCGTCCCCGCGCTTACGGCTCGTCGTCCCTTCCCCGCGCTTACGTTTTCTGTACCCGAGCTTACGTCTCTTCATCCACCCTTGCCCCTCTCACCCCTTCGGCCTGCCTGCTGCACCATCAACCAGCGCTCGGCGAGCCGTAAGCGCGGCGTCGCCTAGCCGTAGGAGTCGACGTGTCGGAGCTTCTGATCCGCTTTGGTTACGTGCTTACGTTAGGTTGACGCCTGTTTTACGGCGAGGTGAAAGGCGATACGGTGCCGATCCCTTTCCGATTTGATACGTTTACCTTAAATGTGATAACCTAATCGACACTCCGTATAAACATTTGTTTAGCTTCAAGCTCTCAAACACTTCACTAACTGCACACTACATTAACAAAACTAATTGCTCTCAACGTTACAATCATAGTCAACACTAATGATCATTATCAAGTGTCATTAACACAAATGTATGTAAAATTCAATTTTCCGTAGTCATCCGTTTTGGCGTCGACATGTGTTTATTGTATGTCGCGGATATGGAGCGCAGGGTTATCACAATACTTCGTTATATTGATTTGATTTCAGTCTAGGTAACAGCTATTGAATCAAAATCAAACCAATATTTGAGTACATTGGTAGTCTGTGAAGCTGAGATGAGGAGGACCAGGAATGAAAAACAAATTAAATATATGATTAGGCAGTGTGAAGGCACTTTATCTTTTAAGACTGATTTTTCAATCTTTTGTTGCTGACGATCCTTCAGGATCAAAAACAAAAGAAAAAGTGGAGAGAGAGTCGAGGACCGGGGTTCAGGGGAGCAGAACAGAATAACTCATAATTTTTATTCGTAGAATAAAATTGACGTCTGACAGATTTTGTATGGAAGAACTGTCAAAAATTTAAGATTATTCCTCGGATAAAATTATCTGGCGTTAAAAAAATCAGCCCTTAGTTATGTAACCATACGAATAAACTACCAGTCTATTACTGTTCCACTGCAGGGCAAAGACCAGCCGGTCGATTCTGTAAAATCTCACCGTGAAAACGTAGGTGAAGTGAGTTTGTTTTTGCTAGGAATTGACACTATTGACAGCTCACTCCACGCTCACTTCACCTAAATTTTCACGGTGAGATTTTTACAGAATAGCACCGCTGTTCTCATGCAGAGAAGACACGAGCTTTGATCACCACTCATGCTCAAGGCTGGTTGGTGATTTCAGACTTATATTAACTATAAGTCAGGTTTTCTCTCGATGTTTTTCTTTCACCAATGTCAGTAATGTCCAAGATAAACTCAGAAAGTACATACTTTTTAAATTCAAAAAGTCAAATTGGGTATTGCCCGGACGATTATAACCCACAACTTCGTCCATGAGAGTAGCCTCTCCGGCCGGCCTTGTCCACTGGGCCATCATGTCATCATTGCCAAAGTGTATAAAGATGAAGTTTTTGAAATGCATGAAGAAGCCTCCTCGTGTAGCGCAGTTTGTTCCGCCAGTTACTTATCTAAACCAAGCGCTCGGACAACCGGGCAGCGTGGGCTCGGGCTCCTGGACAGTCACACCCAACACCTTATTTGGCTGGCCAATTCTTCCCTTGCGGTGTTAGGGCTAACGCCCGCCTGGTTTGCGACCAGCCTCCCACCGGAATCCGGCGTCAAGCAGCCTACTGTGTTTCATCGATGCCTGGGAGTTCCAGTGCCTTAGGCATTTTCTGGGCACGCTCGTTCCATCATAGACCTCATCCATCGCTTATCATCAGGCGTGATCGAGGCCAAGAGCGAGCCCATTCAACAATAAAAAATATACATAATTTATATCTCTCTAGAAGAAGGTACTATTTAACGGCTAAAACACTGATCCGGTTTTAATCAACAGCAGCAATTTACTTAACAGCAGCTGGCTGGAAAGCACAGCTACATAATTATATTCACGTTCCCAGATGAAGCACTATTTCCCAATTCCTCCTCTCACATTATCCCGGCTCGTGTAAGCACACAATTTTTCTCTTCAAAAACCTGATCTACGATATAAAACTACCTGAATTATCATCACAATCCCTTTCCTGATACCACAGCCTAACAATCCCCCGTAGCCGCACAAATATCAACGCCACCAGTACAACCACAGCACCATTTAACACCCTACCCACTGTGAATATTAAATCAACACGTTGGTAGCCCTGTACTCTGTGGCATGGACACATATCTGGGTCGACGTCACGTTCGCGTCCTCCAACACAATAGATCGGAAAATGTGCGTCGTTTCATATAGTCGTCATACGTACATTAGTAAATAGAGGCGTAGATATATATTCCTCTGTTGTGTTAATCTGACACGGGCAGTGCTATCAATAGTGATGTGGACTCTGTAATTAGGTTTTGCGTAATTATTGCAGTCATCAAAGTTATATGTACATATCTACTTCTAATAGATGGACGACTCAGCTGAAGCTAATTTACATAATTATTGACTTCAACGAATGAGGATCGATTTTGGCCACTTGCTTAATTGTTGCAAATGGGTCGGACTATCACGTCCTGAAAGAAATACGTCAAATTACAAGTCACCCTATTTATATATTACAGACGGATTGTCGAATCCGCTGTTTTACAAAACCACTAGTGGTTTTACAAAACAGCGCGATTATGTAAAACAACTGAACGACGTTTAGCGGTTTTTCATAATTACTGAAATTGAACACGCGGAATTGCATAAATGTTTTGCATTTATCAATGCAGTGGGTCATCGATTAGCGGTTTTGTAAAACAGCGTGAAATGAGTCAGGTCATTGGCCCCGCCGCCTGCCAATTTTCGGCCGCAGAGGATAGGGAGAGCGGCCAACGTCGTACCAACACTCCTCCCCTGTGGCCCCACCGCGTCCGCCATCAGACGGTGGCGACCCCGTCAAGGCCGCGGAAGATAGGGAGAGCGGCGCACCGCAATACTGGCAACCCTCAGCCGCGATGCCTCCCATACGACACCGCGGCCCGCCTCAGGTGCGATGTCGCCCAGGCGGCACCGCAACCTACTTGTTGGCCGCTACGTAAACGGCTTACAGGTAAAAGCCCTGACGAGCGGCCCCCTCCTCGGGTTCCTCTTCGCTTCACCGTGGGTGACCAAGGCACGGCTACTGAGCCCCCCTCCGCCTCGACAGTACGGGAACCCCCCGGGGGGGACCGTTGTCATCCTTACGGCACAATTGTTTGATCATCAGTTGTCTACCAAGTGCTAGCTATAAGTAATTATATTTTTCAATGACAATTCTTTCTTCAGAAGCATAGTCTGGAATACACATGATGAGACGAGGTTTTCCCTAGCGACGCCATATTTTCAAACAAGTAAATCCAAGCCCATTCCGGCTGCCCAGATAAAGAGATGTGATCGTTTCATATTTAAATTACGAATTACAGGCTACAGCGATCACACGCAGTGGCGCGGTCGTAATATGTTACCTACCCATATCATCCCGAGGGCATTACTAAATAGATCTAACATTTGCATTCCTATGTTTATATAGGGTAACCAACTGCCTGTTTGTGGGTAAGTACTTGTAGGGATGTGAAATTAGTGAGTGCTAAGACAGTAAAAAGGAGATTGTCGACGCGATGAAGGCGGGCTAAATAAATAATTGAGACACATACATATGGATATTTGAGGAGCTTGTGGCTTAATAATAACAGTCGCACGGGTCGAAGGATTAGGTTAAGCTACGCTTGCCGCGGATGATTCATGGATGGGTGACCATCTTTACATACCAAGACCCTTCCGTGCCATGGAAAGCACGTTAAGCCGTTGGTCTCGGTAACATTTGTGGATGTTAGAGTCGTTACCTTTCGTCAGGAGCCCAAAAGTCTGACAACCAGTCTTACAAAGGAGTATCGTGTTACCTAGTTACTGGGTTGTAGAGGTCAGATAGGCAGTCGCTCCAAGTAAAATACTGGTACCCAGATGAATCCGGTTAGACTGGAAGCTGACCCCATCAAAGTTAAGAAAAGACTAGTCAGATGATGACATAATGTCCATGACCATCGTGTCCATGTGACCACGTCATAGTTTCAAGCCCTTCTCCTTGATAATGTTCCTCCAACTGCTCCTACTTTTAGCAACATGAACGGCTTCCAAGATTTTGATGTTTAGCTGGAATAATAGCAGTCCCATAGAATGAGCAAATAATTCAATTTCTTTCAGTGTGGATTACGGCCCACTCCCTCTCACAGATAGGAAGCCTGTGTCCCAGCAGTGGGGACGTTATAGGCTGATAATGCTAATAATATTCAGTAGGTACAACTCCCCAAACACAAGTATGTCTCATCACTAAAATCGTAAAATGCCGGCAACGAGCCCGCTATCTCTTCACACTCGCAGTTTTCTTTGTAAGCGTAAAAATATATGAAATATTTATGTCTCATTGGTTTTTTATGGTTCACTCATGTACCAAAACGAGAGAATTACTCTTTTTTACTAACTTCATGAACGTGGAACGATGTTCTAGAGGTACTGATTATTTTTTTTATATTTTTTTAGATAGCATTTTATAAACATTCCAGAAGAATATAACATTTACTCATCTGCCTGCTTTTCCCTACCATGTTGGGGTCGGCTTCTAATCTAACTGGTTGCAGCTACCAGTATTTTACATGGAGCAACTGCCTATCTGATCTTCACAACCCCAGTAACTGGGTTACACGACCCCTTGGTAAGACCGGTTGTCAGAATTTTGGGCTTCTGGCTACCCGTAACGACTGTCAAACATCTACGAATAACAGTCGGGATCAACGGTTTAACGTACTTGCCGTGGCACGGAGGGGTCTCGGTATGTAAAGATGGTTACCCATCCAAAAACCGACCTCGGCGAGCGTAGCTTAACCACTGATCGACCCGCGCAGCCGTTTTCATTTAGCCACGAGCCTCTAAGAATATTACGTTTACTACCAGCTGCGAAGCCTCCAATATGAACATTTTATGTAATACAGGCAAAGAATTTATTTACACACGCTTGAACGTTCCAGTTCTCATAAGGTGCTTTTACACGATGCAAATAACTTGAGCACGTAAAGGTTACATGCGCAGAGTACATGCTCCCACGCATTTTTATGTTAGATTTGTACACAATGCGCATAACCTGCGGGTTAATTACGTAACACACTAACAGTAGAATAGCTTTCATTTTGACAGTTCAACAACATTCATTGCGTTGTTTACGTTGTTGAGCAGACAATTTTTTCTAACTTATGAAGCATTGGATTAGCAATATCCTTCAAAATAATTCAAATTGTGATTGATAGTGATTACTCAATTAGGGTGGGAACTAGACATCAAAACTGTACGAGTTTTAATAGTGATACACTCTATGGATATACTAAACGTAAACTGTTTTCAGATAATTTGTAAGAAATGATTTTTTTTATTAAATCTTATATTTACTGTAAGCTTCATCTGGGGCTTCTTCATGTCATAGGCATTATAGGCTGATTATGATGGTATATACGTGTGTGTGTGTCTACGTATGTGAGTGTGTGTGTAAGTAAAGTCAGACATGGTTTTTCATTTAATTTAATTTTTCGTGATGATAATGCATTGCTTTTCCACTACATTCTACCACACTTGCCATAAAACTTCCACGCATATTATATCTACATACGTTTTTAAAGTATTAGGGTCAGAATGACGTCAAGCTAGCAAGTTGGTCGAGAGTCGCCGTGCCTTCGCATAACAATTTCAGCTTATGCAAGTCTAGAGTAGGTATTGGTTTGACCTATATACAGCCATAGGTTTTATGTACATATTTAGATCTTTCCTGGACTTGTAAGCTGAAAAGACAAGAATATACGATGTTTTGTATTCTATATGTTTACTTACCTAGTAGAGCCGCTTGTCGATTCTGTCTGTGTGGCCGCGTTGCTACGGATTTTGATGCGGTTTTCTTAACTATATTATCTTAAAACATTTTTGCTCAAAATTAACTAATTCACAAAATGTATATACTAATATTATAAATGCGAAAGTGTGTCTGTCTGTATGTCTGTTACCTCTACACGCTTAAACCGCTGAACCGATTTAGATGAATTTGGTATAGAGATAGTTTGTCGAGGAAAGGACATAGGATAGTTTTTATCTCAATATTCCCACGGGATTGACACTTATGCAGGTGAACCCGTGGGGCGCTGCTAGTCAATACTAAATTAAATGATCCAATCCTTAGAAATAAACAGAATTTTCGTCAAAACTTCAAGACATACTGGTAAACTAATACCAACGAAGTAATAACTCGACGTCGAAGTAATTAAAGTTCGGAGATATGATCAAATATCGTACGCACAACTTTTACAGATTCATTTTGTACTTAATCATATTAAGATGATGTGTAGATAAAATCCAATTTAAAAAGAAAGAAAGAAAAATTGTTTAGTCGCTAAAAAGTAGCGCTTGGGGTCTGTCACTTTTTTTTTTTTTAAACGTTGCCCCACACTAGGAATTTCTCCTGTATTGTGGGTGCGTTTACAAACATTTAATCTCACATCAAACAGCCAGACTCGGAACAACTACTTGTAGGTCATACAAATATTTGTTCCGTGCGGGAATCGAACCCGCGACACGCAGCGCAGCAGTCAATCGCTTAACCACTGCGCCAACCGTGCCGTCAAATGATGATGAGATGTTTTATGAGTCATGTTTGCCGCAAATAATCGTATTTTCTTTCTTCTTTCTTTTCTTTCACACGAAGGGTTCCGTACCACAAGGCCAACAAAAACGCCGAAAAAACCACGTTTGTTGTATGGGAGCCCCCTTAAGTATTTATTTTATTCTGTTTTTAGTATTTGTTGTTATAGCGGCAACAGAAATACATCTTCTGTGAAAATTTCAACTGTCTAGCTATCATGGTTCATGAGACAGACGGACAGACGGACAGTGGATTCTTAGTAATAGGTTCCCGTTTTTACTCTTGGGTACGGGACCCTAAAAACACTACGATTACATTAATAAAACTTCAATTACATTTAAATGAAGATAAATCTCTTTTATTTATAAAAGCCCAAGTGACACTTTTCTAAATTGCATTTTCAATAAAACATTTGGACAAAGGCGATGAATATCAAAGTACCAGGATTTCATAACATAGAGGGGGCTATATTTCTTTCAGCGTCCCGGCTTCCCTCAGATTTGTACCCTTCATTTCCAAAAAGGGCTTTTGTTTGATTTAACGACGGCGAGCACGCATTTGGCCCTTGTTCCGGGATCCGGAATCCCGGCCGTCCGAGCCACAGCCGTGATTTTTTTTCTTTATATTTAAAGTATTTCCATCAAGCCTTCTTGGACACGTGTACCTCGGAAATCCTCACTTTGCCCTGATGTAATGACATTTTCATACTCCCAAGTTTAAACAAGTCTGCCTTTGTTTGTATAAAGTTCAATTACGGTCAAACTTAGATTCCGTCCAGTGAGCTTGTTCCAGTAGTTAGAAAAAATGCTTAAAACGAAAAAATGCCTTTTTTGTCGTTTTTTTTACAAGTATTTTTGTGTTTTCAATCAAACTCAAACTCAAATCATTTACTTCAATTAAACCTTGTACAGGCACTTTTGAATTGTCAAAAATTAAATAGTCTGTCAGTTAGTCAGAAAGTTGAAGCTAGTTGCCCATTCCAAAGCGTAGATCTCTATGGAGAAGAACGGGCAAGAAACTCCATGGACACTCTTTTAAATCAAGATATTACAAAATCCTGGGTACATTATTCTTGTTGCTTCTATATGTGAGAACAATGTAAAAAAGACAGAAATGAAGAAACAATTCAAGACATAAGATTAAAAATAAGCCTTGGCAGTTAAGAGATGACCAGTCTCAACCGACGGCGCCCGTTCACGAACATGACGCGTGGATCAGCACCATCCATCGTATTTGTGAATATAGCAAATTTTTATTTTATTTTATAACTTATGTAATTTAACTAACGATATCTTGTACGTAATTTATTTCACTGTTAGTGCTGTACACTTCTGTAAGCGACGAATCTACGATTCCTAAAACTGTAAGTATTTGATTCTTGTTGGTGTACGAGTATCTATGTCTTAGTGAGTAAGTCGTTAAAGTGCCTTACCAATAAACAAATAAATAAATTAGGTGCTATCTGAGTTACAGTAGTTTATTAATCCTTGAAAAACTACTGTAAACCCTATCTATAACAAGACACACACACGGGCAGTAAAAAAGTGATGACGTCAGTAATAATCCATATTCTATTAAAACTGTTTAAATAGAATAAGGATTATTACTGACGTAAATGTGACTCGTGACTTTGTACTCGGAATTACCTAAAATAGATACAGATCTACAACAATCTTAAGTATAAGATAACATTTATCTTCAACCCCCACTAACCCCACGCATTCTACGAAACTAGGTATAACCCCAGACAGAAATCGAATAACTTAATTTAGACACACGAGTTACTCGTAGACGAGGGCAATTTAATAATTGCCTGAAGCCCTAATCATAACTGACAGGCAAAGGTCACTTATACAGGATTACTTGCAAAATACGCGCATTGACGTGGAGTTGCGGACACCTCTATACACATTACCTATTAATTCGATGTATATGCGTCAGGAGCTGATACGGGGTCCAAAATGCAACAAATTGAATCCCCCATATTATGTATGGCCAAAATTCAAAAGTTTTCGAGAATTTTGTTTTGGTTGATTTTGGATTAATTGGCAATCTTTTTGGGGGTATATTTCAGATTACTTTGAAATATACTTTTTAGGGTTCCGTACTAAGACTCCACTGTCCGTCTGTCTGTCTGTCTGTCACCGGCTGTATCTCATGAACGGTGATAGCTAGACAGTTGAAGTTTTCACAGATGATGTATTTCTATTGCCGCTATAACAAAAAATTCTAAAAACAGAATAAAAAAAACATTTAAGTGGCCCGGGCTCCCATACAACAAATGTATTTTTTTCGGCGTTTTTGCCTTGTGGTACGGAACCCTTCGTATGCGAGTCCGACTAGCACTTGGCAAGTTTTTTTTCCCTGTTTTCAGGGTTGACTCTACAGTAAAAGAGGGAAATAAATCAGAAAGAAGAAAAGATAAGGTTATTCAAAATTGTATATATATACTTTCGCCTCTTAAAGATTGCCAATAAAACCAAAGTTAGCTTGTATAATGGCCTCTATTAGATAATTCTAACGTGCGATTTACATATGAATGATTATTGACAGGCACAAACTAATCAACTATTACAACCGAACGTGATGGGTGTCGATTCTGATGAGCCACTGATTAAATTTCAATTGGCTCATTACGAATAATCGAATTGGTATAGTTTTATGGGATTCGATATTTAGGTAAACGTACAGATTTTGATGATATTGATTAGTTATTTAAACTTTTCGCACATAAAAAGATACAAAGGCGGACTTAATGCCTTAGGAATTCTCTTCCAGTCTACCAAGGGTGGTGAAGAGATTAGATGGCAGGTGTTTTAGTTGAGACGAACAATGATAAAATAATAAATAATTTTGTTGCATCTGAAAGTGTTTTGATCACAAGAATACAAGAAGCTTCGACAAAGACATCAACATTCTTTAGAGAATTGAAACTAAAATAGACACAGAAAGCTGAATTACAAAAAAAAAGTCTCCCTTAGTAGTTTTTCACATTCTTCCAAAATAACTAAAGCGCTGCACAAACACGTAAAATTATACTTTACACAATAACGATTACCCCGTTTATTACTCAGAGTGAAATCCAGTTGAAAAGTCGTTGGCACGAGCGAGTGTAAAAGGTAACAAACAGAACATTTCTCTTGTAACATGGCAAAGTGCTTTGACTAAACCGGCCCCCAGCCGGTAGCCCCAGGGATTAGAGACGCTTCTTGAAATATACGTTCCTGGTTTAAATTTTTGTTTTTTTTTTATCCCACCAAAAAGTATGAACGCGATGATTTTTATCGGTAAATTAAAAAGTGATAGCATTTCGAAAAGAGAACACTCGTGTGTTTATTCGTTATACGAATGATGTTTCAAGTTTCCAAGCCTCGGTTGCTTTTTGTATGCAAAATGAAGAGCAAAAAATATTTTTCCATTCCGATTTCAGCTTAAAAGGAAAACATGGATGAATCAATCATTATTTTAACGAGTTTATATTGAAAGAGTAAACATTGCTTGAACAAACTGTACTGTTGCTGCAGTTTCTGTTGTATTGACAAAGTATCGACATTGTTTTACCGGATACTACCTATACGGAACTTTAGTGAATACTGTGAATAGTCTTTTCATTTCGCCCGGGGGGTTCAGCTTTTGTTTAAGTATTTCTCTATGTTATTACTTTCAACGGTAATTGAACCCAACAAAGATCTTAAAATAAACTTTTAAAAGCATTACGACGAAGTAATTTTTACCAAAATTTTAGCTAAAACATAATATTATGCGTTTTCGGTTTCCCAATTTTCACTCAGAATTTCAGCGGGAAGGCGTGCCGATACATACATTAGCAGCCTCAGTTTGCGACATCGCTAATTTCTCCACGACCACCCCGTCACCATTAATGATAAACGACTCTTGGAATAGTCAAGGAAAATTGATTTTACATTGAAGACGGTTCTCAAGCTGCACGCGCTTACACGGGCAATTTTTTCGGCAATTATTTTTTCCCAAAATAATAGCTCAAAGTAGTGAAGGTATATTTTTTAAATAACCGAAAAATATATTGTACTCGTAGTTGCTACGGCTAAATTGCCTATCGAATAAAGTTGAATATTTTTTATTGTTCCCCTTTGAGCACCACGTTAAAATATTGATTGGTGCTCAAATGCCTTTGGTACTCAATGCATAGGTGCTCAAACGGGAATACTTCGATCTATAATCCATACAGTATGTCACCATTCAACTGCCCTTATCCCAATTTATTTGGGGTCGGCGCAACATGCCTTTTTCTTCCATACTTCTCTATTAGTCGTCATATCGCTCCATACATATAATATGTATTGGTAAATATTGCCTTGCTTAGTGTATTCAGTTTTTCCATATAACTTTATATTCTTCCATAATATCGACCAATCCGCACTGGGCCCACGAGTTGGATTACGGCACTCTCCGTCTCACAGAGGAGGCCTGTGTCGCAGCAGTGGGAATATTATAGGCTGATTTTGCTATAGCTTCATAATATTAAGGTAGTATTTCTATCAACCAATTGCTATAATTTTGGAATTACCGTAACGTCATCATAACTCAGAGAGCAGTGGTGGCCCAGTGGTAACGACTCCGACTTACGAGTCGTGCGTCGTTGGTTCGAACTCAGGCAAGCACTTTACTTTGTGTAATTATTGAAGTGAAATCTTCTTTAGGCGAGTTGGGTATTTTATGAGATGGGAAAAAACCATTGAACTCGCGCCACTGTTACCGTAAGCGACACCGCGCGTGTTTTGTTTATACAACGATTAAAAAAGTACCCGCTTCGGACTTCGGATGTGTTCGGCGGTCCTCGGGCTGTATATCCGATATGTCAGTGAGTGATGGCAAAGTATTCTGTTTGAGTTTTGTTTTCACTTCTGTTGGTACTCCCGGAGTGCAACTGTTTTTTTTAATTTCATTACCTACCACTGCTCTCAAAAAACGGTGAAGGAAAACATCGTGAGGAAATCGGCATGTCCAAGAACCAAAAAATTGGAAGACGTGTGACCTGTACCAACCCGCACTAGGCCCGCATTGTGGATTACGGCCCATTCCTGCTCAAACAGAAGAGGCCTGTGTCCCAGCATTGGAACGTTATATTATGATGATTATGCATTACAACTTAAGAATTGCGCAGCATTAGTTGCCCGTGTGCGCAACCTTCATGTAGCAACGTACGCGTCGCGTCGCGTTGCGAATAAGCGACGGATATGAACTGGGACACGATAGTTGTATGTACTTATTTACATAATGAGCTTATGGAAGTGAATAGGGTACCAAGTTAATCTAGCTGTTTGTGCACATTGAGTTTTGTGAGCCAATGCATAAGTGATAAGTTATTTGTTGGTGGAGCCTGAATAGTGACAATCCCCGTATAACGCTACAAGGTTAATTTTGCGCGTGGCCATAATCGGAACTAACGCCGCCATCTTGTTTTCGAATACATTTCAATTGACATTTCACAAAACAATTGGAAATTAACTGACAGCCCCCCGGGACCCCGGTTGACGTCATTTTACCTATGACAAGCAGCAACCCAACAACAACCCTATTGTCACGAGATTAAAGATCACTGTGACTTTGACGGTGAGTGATGCGAAATCAGAGGTAGAATAACTTTGAATGGACCTTAGCATTGACTTTGTACAGTCACGAGCAAAAGTATGTAAACACTTGGCTTTATTCAAAGTCGATTTTCTCCTTTATTTTTTAATGAAATTTTATATTAGTAGGAACATAGTATTTTCGAACCCATAGGTTTAAGTAAAGTGTCGTATTTCAACGTTGCATTCGTTATTTCGTGAAAAAATCTCAATTTAAAGTTGCCAAGTGTTGACATATAGGTTCTCGTGACAGTACCTATTTAAAAAAAAAATGTCTGATTTTATTGACAACCTCAAACGAAGCGCTGTTTTATGATTAGAATAAGTTAAGCCTTGGTTTCCAGAGGGAAATAAAAAAGCTAACTAGAAGAACGTAAAACATGCCTTTTCACTTAAGCTACGTTTTCCTGTAAGAGTAGTAACCTCATACTTATAAAAGCCGTCATGAAATCTGTCATTTTCAATAGTATTTCACATTAAGATGTCAAAACCGCTCTGTATTTGGACAGCCGTTTATTTGCCTTAGGGCCATCATGTCAATCATCTAACAACTTTAAACGAAGAACAATTTTGAAATTTTGACAGTTATTTCATACAAAAACTGTCAAACGTCAATTTTATTCCTCGAATAAAAAGTAACTGGCGATGGAATAATCAGCCCTTAGTGTTATTGTATGACCATTCACCGCTTTCTTAGCAAACTAAACCTGTCAATAATGCGGTGATTATTCAAATTGTACTAAGATAGATTATGATTACGATAACAGACTAACTGTCTGTTAAAAAACCTGAAATCGCGAAAAAAAATCAGCTGTTCCCTACATTTTGACGAGTTATGCGAACATAAATGTAGGGAATAGCTATTTTTTTTTGCGATTTCAGGTTTGTGCCTATAGTTAAAGTTGTTTATAATGATGAGTACAATGACCTCTTAAGAGGTTTTGGGTTAATTCATTAACACCTTGTATAGTAAAACAATATTGTTGTTCAACTCAGCCTATCGCAGTCCACTGCTGGACATAGGCCTCTCCCTGGCTGCGCTACAACATTCCCCATTCACCTCCACTTTCCGCATCCAGTCTGACCCGGCCACCTTTCTAAGGTCGTCGGTCCATCTAGCTAGGGGGCGTCCCACACTACGCTTGCCGATGCTATGCTGTCTCCGACCAGAAAAAAAATTTTAAAAATAACCGTAGTTACGAACATAGCTTGCAGAGTAGGTAAGCATGCTGAAGTGGCAGTGGGCTGGTCATTTTCGTCTAAGGACCGATGGCATGAAGCAACGATGCACATTCATTTCATTCATTCCAACCATTATTTTTATAGACAGCGAAACCAAAATTAAAAACATGTACAAAATAAAAAGATTTTTTTTCTTACTAAAGATTCAATTGACAACTATAACAATTTTATCAGGAAACTTTTATGTAGGTAGTTTAAGAGCCGTGCCCGATACTTATAGTCGATAACGTTTCAAAAGTTGTGCACGATAATAGTAGGTACGATCGTTTAAACCGTTTTATGCCTTATCTATCCTGATGTTACGTTTGTAAATTCTATGTGGAGGTAGTAACTATATTCTTAACGGATATCAATATTCTTTTATGTTATGAAGACTCATTTTAAGGGTTCCGTACCCAAAGGGTAAAAACGGGACCCTATTACTAAGACTTCGCTGTCTGTCCGTCCGTCTGTCTGTCACCAGGCTGTATCTCAAGAACCGCACACTAAAAATTTTTTTTTAAATATTTAAGGGGGGCTCCCATACAACAAACGTGTTTTTTTTCCGGTGTGTTTGCCATATGGTACGGAACCCTTCGTGTGCGAGTCCGACTCGCACTTGGCCAGTTTTTCTAATTTATGTTATAGGTATTTTGTGCCGACATTTTTTCGTTTTAATTTGGCTTATTAGTCAATTCGCACGAAAAAACTTGCCTGAAGTGGGCGAATCGTCACTTTTTAATAATAATAAATAGTTTTTCTATGCGACTCGCACGAATTGGCACGTTTTAAATTTTATTCAATAAAATATAAAAAGAGGTCCCAGCGGTGATAAGAGTTCATGCGAGTCGCTTATAGTAAAAATAATATACACAATATAGAGTAATATGAGAGTATTATGTACATAATAAAGAGTATTTCTATTCTATAATATTATTAAGTGACGATTCGCCTGTTTTGGGCAAGTTTTTTCGTGCGAATCAACTATTAAGCCTTTTATTTTAGTGCTTATCAGTGGGAACTTGTAAATGGCTTTCAATTTCATATTTTATAAGTACACTGTTTAAGTTAGCTGAAAACCCACCTTTTTACACTTATAATAACATTGTGTAAACCCGAATAAAATAAAAATAAAATAAATAACATGAAACAATAATAATTACAAAGCAATCACTATTAAATCTACGTAAAATAATATCAATACGTAATTAAATATATCATTTTAGCTCCCTAATCCATAATAAACCTATTCAATTCAGCTTAACAGCTAACAGCTGACGTTATGAGTCAAACAACAATATGATTGCCATTATCCATTAAACGGTGCTTTAGAATGGAGTCTAAAACAGTATTGGTGTAATGAAATTTGTCGGCAAATGTTCACAAATTGATTATTATTACAAATTGATATTTGGTTTGAACGGTATTATAATGCACAGTTTAGTCGCTTGTCATCTACCGACTACCATAAAAGAGAGAAATATACATTTATTTCTCTATGTCAATAGTACTTTCTAATTCCATACTAACTAAACTACAATTTGACGTACGACAACACTACGATCAGTCTAAACATTAGCTAGTTCGTGTTTATTATATTTTTTCTATAGGCAGTCTAGCGGTTTTGTCAGTGCAATATATTAATATATTTAAAATGAGAGTCAATGCTTTTATTTACACCTGCGCGCGCATCGCTAGTGCTGGCTGACTAGCACGGCGCGCGGGAAAACAATACCAGCGCGCCATTTTCCATACAAGTTAATATTTAACAATACAAGTCTGTTTTTTTTCCTCGCAAGTGTGTTGAAAAACGTCGTATGAAACGCGTGCGCATTATTCAATATACACTCGTCTTTAAATAATGTAAAATATAAAAATGGTAACTGTTAACTGTCATTACGGACTTTGTTATCCATATTTTTAAGATACGTAAGGTTTAGCCAGCGTTTGCAATGTAAGCGCAAAAACATATGTTTGTTACGACATCACATTACAAGTCATTGAATTTCTTCGACTTTTCTCTAAATTTAATAGGCATGTATTATACACATAAACCTTCCTCTTGATTGCCACTATCTATTGCCGAAAACTGCATTAAAATCCGTTGCGCGGTTTAAAAGATCTAAGTTAACATGGAGCGGGAGCTCTTTGTTTTATACTATGTAAAGAAAGGTATTGAAAGCCTACCAACCTACTCTATTTTAAAACCATCTTCTTCTTTCATGTCCTAAATCTTCACTGTATAACATGGAGATAATAAATATCGGGTGCTGCCTTTAACAACGTCGTTGGGCGCCTTATCTCGACAATATTTGGGCCATCACTCGTAGCCATTACACGTTTGAACTCACCCGAACTTTATTTTCTTGTTGCGCTTTCTTAAAGATGTTTTAATAATATTATGGTGTGATGGAATTTTAATAAATTCACCATTAGTACCAGCCTATTAGGGCCTTTGTTCACGCCACGATTTTTTTACGTTACGGCGTATAAATCGTGCCGTAGAAAAAACGTGTCTGGCAACAAGCTTCCATAGTGATCCATACAATTTACGTCTGACAGATTTTATAAGGAAGAACTGTCAATAATTCAATTTTTTTTCTCGGATAATATTATCTGGCGTTGAAAAAATCAGCCCTAAGTCGACTTAATGTGATATTTAACACAATCAGGGAAAAAGTACTTTAACCTGCCCAAACTTTAGACATAAAATTTTAAAAATCATTATCAGATAATTTTATTGAAAATTAAACCCTATTCAGATCCCACTTAAAGTTGCTTATGCGTAAATATTATTTAAGATAAAGGTTCGTCCCATCGTCTTCGCAACGCGGCAACGCCAGCATTTCCCGCACTCAGAAAGTCGGAATGTTCGCAGATGTCTTTTATTGCGTCATTGGGCGTGAAACCTATAGTTGTCTGCAGGCACTACAGAAATGTGAAGGATCTTTCGTACAGAAAGTTACAAGATATTGATTTCAGTTTTGTAGGTCGCGTAGCTGTTACTGAATGCATCAAGGCAGTTTGAAAAGTATTTATGTATGGAGCAACAAGTTACTTTTCAGTTCCAATAGTATAGTGAGTTAGTAATCTATAAGTATACTAATCTGTTCTATAAATGTTTGAACGCGTTTATTTCTGAAACTACCAGTCGGATTTGTAAAATTATGCCGTCGGAGAGACTTTTGAAAATGCCTAAGTAAAAAGTCATAATTCGAGGTTTGGCTCTCGCCTATTTCCTCCTCCAATATTGGACCAATTTATAAGATATTTCATGAACTGAATAAAATAACATGAACTGGATATTATATTGTGATCCTATATATTTTTTTTTCATTAATAGCTGTCAAATTTGTACACTAGGCCTCCGAATCGGCATTTTTTGAGGGTTCGTGCTTATAAAATAATGTATCATCAAAAAGGCAAACATAGGGACATACAAGTAGTTAATGTTTATTATTCTGTAAAAAATCATTACTTAATGGTCTTTGACCAAAAAGAAAACAGGCGAGAGCGTTTCTATGGAGAAAAAACCACCCGTATGTCCTCTTAATAGCTCAATCTTTGAGGAAGGCTATTTAACATCACGCTATAGGGCTCCTAGAAGCCAAGCAAAAATAATAAGAAGTAAGAAAGAACGGTAAGCGGAAACGAAGTAATAGCGCTATAGACGACCACATCATCCACATAACGTCTAGGAGGGTATAACAACTTAAACAAGGATGAACACACGAAAATCATAGAAAGGAAAACAAAATTAAAAGCAAAAGCTATATAGCAAAACAGTAAGGGTACAAAATAAAAAATGATACAAACTAATTTCAAATAAAATAAAGTAATCATTAAAAAATAACCATAGATCAACAGAAATTTAAAAAAATATATTATTACTTGGATACTAGGACTTTTAGGTCTTTATAAAACTTTGATAGTTTGCATGTAATATTAATTCTAAACAAAGCAAATGCTGGCGCCATCTAGTTTTCAAAATATTGTACAAAATATTGACTTGTAAAAGTGTCTTAAAACATCTACTTACATACACAACCATTTCATGTCAGGGTATATGATAATGCTGTTATTTTTGGCAATCCCTGTTTGCCATCTCAGTCACCAGTCAAGTATTCCGTCCTCTGTGAACAAAGCTTTCATGTGGATGGTATACAGTAATCCATTAAGGATCACTAGGTATACACAGGTTTCATCAGGTGTGTTGGAATCTGTTCATACTGTCACAAAGTCAACCGTTTGTAGATCATGATAACAGAATTGTGCTACATCAAAGGTAAATGTAATCTGGAATTGATAGGTTCATTTGTGTTGGTATTGATTTCTGGTGAAATACCTTAGCAGTACCGAACTGATAATTATTATGTCGATACTTATTGGTTTATAGCAATTTTTTATCACCACGGTGTAAAATTTAAGTTGAATGAAGGAAAATAATTAAAGGAGATTTATTTAGTTACGTTATATTCTTGATAATAGGTGACGTGCAAAATAATAACAGCCGCACGGGTTGATCGATCAGGTTAAGCTAGCATGCCTCGGAATGCACGTTAAGCCGTTGGTCCCGGCTGTCATTCGTGGATCTTTGACAGTCGTTACGGGACGTTAGAAGCCCGAAAATCTGACAACCAGTCTTACCAAAGGGTATCGTATTACCCAGTAACTGGATTGTGGAGGTCAGAAAGGCAGTCGCTCCATGTAAAATACTGGTATTCAGCTGCATCCGGTTAGACTGGAAGCCGACCCCAACACAGTTGGGAAAAGGCTAGGCATATAATAATAATAATAATATAATAATAATCGTTTATTTATAAAAAAGGATACATTTACAATGAATAGCTTAACAATTAAAATAAGATAGCGCACAGTTGCAAAATTGCCTGAACTAGGTTGAACTAGTGCTAGGGTGAACTAGTTGATGATGAGGTGACGTGCCTAATACGATTTTATCTTCGCGGTGCTTGATTTATGACTACCTACCCATTCTTATAAACATTTATATTACATATATATTACAACTTTAAGAGTCAAATGTGAAATATTTCTTGGAGAAATCCTCTTCAAAATGGGTAATAAAACTCTACAGTAACTTTATATTGAATAGTTTTATGGAATCTGTCAGGGAAAATACATGTATATCTTCGACGGAAGGAATAAAAAAGAATTATGATCTCAAGGAGGCGATAAACATAGTACTTACATTTATAAATTTTCTTTTCCCCGATAATAAAATTTATCGAAGAATGAGGCGGGATATTATTGTAGGCGCACGTCGAATTATGAGCGATAACAAGTCAGTGCGAGCCGAATGAATAATTCAGCGATTCGTCGATCGATACGTCCGTCGCGGGATTCTTGCCTAATCTCGTCATTCCATAATAATTCTAAAATTTGATGAAGATCGGGAATTTCGATATTTTTTCTCGGGTTTCGCGGAAAAAGGGTATCATGTAAAATGGAGAATTTAATGAAATTTTCTTAATGATTAAGCAATATTTTATTGAATATATTATGTTGGTATTTTCTTTAAGTTGTTAACATAATTAGGATTAAAAGAGCAGAGAAATTTATGGTTACTACCAGGGTGAAGTAAGCGAGTTATGAATCCATTGCTTTTGTGTTGAGATGACTGTGCCAAGTATATTGACAAAAGTAAAAAAAAAAAAAACTTCTCTAGTAGATAAATATACGTTCATTTCAAAATTTAAAAGACGAGTTCATAATTTTATACAATCATCATTTTATACTTAGGTAATAAAATGATTTACCCCAAAATATTTAAACAAAATTGTAATAATCGCAAATATTTGTGATTCCAACATTTGCGGTGTAATTTTCGATCTATTTTCGATACCAAAATACAATTTAATAACCTTAATTCGTTGATTCTACATAAACTAGGCCGATACTATTAAAATGAATACACTAATTTTAGACATATTTAATTCGAAATTCAATGAATTCAACACCAGAAAACATGAATTATGGCCTGAAAAAATTAAGTACTATAAACTATTCTCCATACGATCGTCACTCACTGGACGCCTAAAGGAGGAAATCGCCTTCAAGGTAAACCACGCCAAAGGTGGTGTGACGATCTAACGAGGTTTGCAGGGCCAACATGGCCAGAGATCATCAAGCCGGGATCCCAGCAGTGGGATACAATAAAGGGTATAAAAAAAAACAACTCCCCAAGAAAAGCTTCAGGTATTTAAGTTCCAAGGCAAAGAAAAGACTAGTCGTCTATCTTAATAATAAGAACTGGCGCATAATAACATTTATAGAAGATGTCCGCCTTTGTGCTCTTGAAAGTCTTATGCAGTTGTTCGCATTATAAATGTTGGTAGATTTTATCTTCGTTCCTTTTAAGGCTTGTCCAACGACCTTGTGCATTTGGGCGGAGCTAACTACCCCTCTCCGCGCCACTCCGCCACCCGCATGCACCCGCATGCCAACGCGTTGCTTAGCAACACGAGGCGCCCCGCACTGAATTCGTGGACGAGTGCGGGGATGATATAGACACGGACTTTAAACGATCGCATTTTTAATTTATTATATTAAAAAATATACATGTTTTTAAAAAGTAACAAAACCAAATCATTTTCGTTTGTATTGCAAAGCACTAGATATTTTTTTTATATTCTTTTGATAAAAAATGAAGGAGTAAAATGGTTTCATTTCAACGATTTGGAGGTGATTTGGTGGTGTTTTTTTCTTAATAGAAAAATTATGGCTAAACCAAATTACGATTCATATCATGTAGATTACCAACTATTTTTTCAGATGTAATTTCTCTGTAAGTTCCGGAGAAAAGCTGCTTCATCTGCACGCTGTTTTTAAGCTTTTTTCGAAAGTGTAGCCTTAAAGGCTCGCGCTCGTTTAGGCGGGCTGCACCGCAACGCACCGCATGGCAATAATTCTCCTACAGTCCGGCCTTCGAGAGAATGCTTTCTTGATACCCGTCAGTTTCATATAAACAAATACGTGTAAAGCGAATTTGATGTTTATTAGTTACTAAAATTGTCGCAACTGACAGGTGTCAGACACTTTGCATGAACCATCACTACAAGCGGGCCGCGAGCCTCGTTACACTGGAGTGGAAACGGTTCAAATTCAAATTCGAAGCTTGAATCCGTCAGAAACAATTACTGCGTTGCGGTGTGGCCCACCACGGCTCCAAATATACTTTGCAGCATTTTTGCGCTGCGACCCGAGACGGCTGTAATATGCGCTTATCTTAGTACAACTTTGTAAAATTATTACATTTCCATAATAACAACTTTTCTAAAGTGAAGTAGGTAAAATATTGAGCAATTTAAGCGAAACTTCTTAAGGAGCCTCTTGAGGCCTATTGTCGTGTTGAGGCTTTTGATATAAGAATGTTTTTCTAATATAAATTGAACCTAAAGATTTATTAGAGAAAGCAGATATTTTAATATCCGATACTGCAGAACAAAGACCACCCAGGGTTATTGATGACCGTCAGTCAGAGGTGTGGCTAACGTACCTACGATTATCTCCCGGGCTCCCGACTCATGGTAGTCCAAGGAACCGTGGGGTTTTAGTCGGTAGGAGTCCAACATAATCCTCCGTTCTCTCCAGACAGACCGTATTCATGAGGAATTGCCTACGAAAAAAAAAAATCTGTCATAGATGACCCAGTATGGTATAGACCCAGCGTGATGGGAAATTCAGACTTCTTCTCTTAAAGAGGAAGCCTGAGTCCTGGCAGTTGCAATTTCATAGGCTGATTTGTCTCTTCTCTATGACAAAACAATTAAAAACAAAAACGAATTCTTTATTTAGTGGCAACATCCAAAGATACCAGCTAGCGACCACCCATTCATAGGCGTATTTCGTCCAGTAAATAAATTTAAATTCGGGCCTATCTGCGAAGCTCCTACACGGAGCTGTCAATATACATAATAAGTACATTATGATATACGGGAAGGGAGCAGTTTCTACGAAGGAGCAAATCGAATTCTTTAGCAATTTCCTTTCATAGTTCGTCATCGGATTAGGTTTTCTTTTGACGGGAGGCGATGGTAATATATTCAGTCTTTTGTAGAATAACGACCACATTTTTAAGGCTTTTCTGGAAGCGGGTTTCTTCGCGCACAGATTCATATCGAAATTTGGCGGAACATGACTTTTCGATCATGTGGCAATGGCCCGGGCATAACACGACTGGATATCATCGTCTTCAGAATACTTATGTATCTACTTGGGGGGGAGTCCTGGTGGCCTGAAATAGAGGCTTCGGCTTAGTTTACGCACTAAATATACATACATGATCAGCCTATAATGTTCCCACTGCTGGGACACAGACCTCCTCTCGGTGAGAGGGAGTGGGCCGTAATCCACCACGCGGGCCCAGTGTGGGTTGGCAGATGTCACATGTCTTCGAATTTACGCACCACACTACCACAATATTTTTCTTTGAGCCCATGACTGGAAAATATTGTTCTTTGTTACTATTTCCTAAAGATATTAGTGAGAAAATAAATAAATAATTATTATACCTTAGACTCCTCCTTAAATACCTACCAAGTTATATTTTATTGTTAACTTTAACTAGATTGATAGATGTGTTAGAACAATGTGTGCATCATACTTACATAATGAATGTTCACAAGTTTTGATTTCAAACCAATCAGATCATGAGCATATCGCTTTACTAGAGTGAGCGGTGCAGTCGAGTGAGGGTTCATTTTTTGTTTCATTTCGCGTTCACACGACAAATTAATGTAGAAATGAACGTTCATCTGCTCATTTCATTTTGGGTGGGCGAGTGAAAGATGCCGAGTGCCGGAATTCGAGATAGTGATAACTGCTTTATCTATATTAAACTGCGAACAGTTGTATTGAAATACAATTGTATTGTACCCAATTGTATTTTGCCTTTACCTACACATAAAACGATCACACTGCCGACAGTGTAAAATTAATGTAGATGTCTACATTCATTTCAGTTTGGGGCTTTCAAAAGATAATAAAAACATTAAAGAGGCTCAAATTAAGCTTTTATTAATCATTCACATTGTACGATCATGTAGGTACATAAAATATTTTAATTTTAAAATGGCCAGAGGACTATAGAAAATTATTAATGGCCGACAATCGCTTCTTGATTGGAAAACAATTACCTAAACAACAACTTGTTGATAACAATGATAATTGGAATACGTACATTTATTAAATAGTTAAGTATGTTTAACACAAAAATGTTTTGTTATTAACACTCATACAGAAAACAGAAAACAAATGCAAATTTTATTTGGGTCCAAATCCAAGGGACAATGGGGTATAAATGGAAATGAAATTGTTGCGAAAGAATTAAATTTTCCTCATAAAAGTTGACAACAGAGCTGGTTAATCTAATTCTGAATTGCATTTGTGTGTTTGAAAAAAAAAGGAAATGCAACTTTATGTGTTATTTTTTTTTCAGAATTGGCTTGTCTTGGTCATGAAATGCTAATCTTAGCCGTGGACCACCCAAAATAAATGTTCGTAGGATTTTACAGGAAACGGTGCTCTTTTACAATCATAATATCAGGTGGCCTAAAAAGGCCGCTTTGGCATACTCATAAAAGGATAATATGATTCTGCCAACGTGGCGTTTTTAGGCCCCCTGATCCTTTCACTGCAATTTCAAAATACTTATAATAATGACAATCAAACATTTGCAAAACAAACAAACAATAGGCACGTTGTTAAAACAATTAGGTGCGTTTACAACTGAAAATACGAAATATGTTTACAATAAAATTGTTCATCGGAGTCCTAAGCAGGCTTACATTTATTTCCAGACAACACAGGAATCATACAATTCAAATGAAACATTGTTCCATTTTGCATTCACATACAATAACATTTATTATATTTACACATAAACGGCATGTTTTAAAATTTTAACATTAATTTACAAATCTGCTTGATTGTAGGTACAGCAAAAGTAGATGATCAAAATCAGAAATTCAACACTAATGAACGGAGTTCGCGTCAGAACTGTGTGGCGTCGAAGTGGTTCTAAAGTATTCTACGTATTAAGTTTTCTAAGTAGTATAGTAGGTACTTCGACGCCACACAGTTCTGACGCGAACTCCGTTCATAGTATTGAATTTCTGATTTTGATCATCTACTTTTGCTGTTGACTGTACTAGTGGTCGCCTTTTCTGAATTTGATCCTCGGATTGCGCAGGGTTATTCAGTTATTGCTTTTAACAATTCTTAGTAAAAGCTCTGTGTTAAAATTTCTGCCTGATTATTAGCTCTAGACTCGCCCCCTATTATACATTATGGAACTTGTAGCAGAGATGGCGAAATTTTTCTATACTACCCCTGCGCACCATAGAAAACAGTCGCACATTTGACGGGCCACACTACAATGCAAAAATGCTCTTGCATCACTTTCGGATGTTTTGTATAATTTTTAATTTTGTTTTTTTTTTTGTATTTTGTGTTTCTTAGTAACAGTCCGAAGATTGGAAGTTGGCGGTGCGATACCCCCGTGTCTCGGAAGCATGTTAAGCCGTTGGTCTTGCGCCTGATCTCTCTCCGGTCGCATGGGCTTGCTGTCCCATCGGATTATCAGAGTGAAGGAAAAGAGATATAGCCTAAAATATCTCCCGCGTCGAATGCTGGTCTCCGCTGAGATTGGTCGACAAGGTCCAAATTCGGTCTGGAGGTCTATTACATTTTGTATGAACCAGCACACATTACAGACGGGCTTCGCCGCGCTTTTTGTTTGTATTTATATGTGATACACTGCGGCCTGATGCGGCCGCCCCAGCCTTTTCTCGAGCCAGCCCTCGCCGCTGAGCCTGTAGCTTTAAATTCGTCCCTAAATAATGACGTTCCGACCCAGCCTGTCCCTTGCTGCCGTCCCCCAGCGACGCCCTAAACCGAGGCCTGAATCCTGGGTGCCCTTAGCGTGTAGTCGCTTAATTTAAAAGTTTTATGTCCTGTCTGGAGGCTTATTAAGGCATCTATAGGATAGCTCGGTTAGGCAACTGACTACCTCTTAGGGTGACC
Organism: Oligia latruncula; assembly: GCA_948474745.1. Taxonomy (NCBI): domain Eukaryota; kingdom Metazoa; phylum Arthropoda; class Insecta; order Lepidoptera; family Noctuidae; genus Oligia; species Oligia latruncula. The sequence continues at coordinate 5,707,641 of OX419691.1, read as the reverse complement.
AGAGAGGTGCCATACAAAAACAAATGCGGATGTAATGTGCGCTTGCCTTAAGGAGTAGGTATGTTTGTAACTATACAGTTGTGTACATACCTACGTAAAGAAAATATCGACACGTTATTGACCGTGTGATTTTCGGTTGCACTGAACTTTTACAATTTAACCGGATGAACAAGCTGTGTGCACAATTATTAGAAAACTGTTTGTTGTTCACTCTTGTGTTGCATACAATGTAAGTTTTATCGAGCAAACTCGTGTTTCGCTTTTCACTTGTTTTTTTACGATAGGTACCTAATTTTGTTTTGGAATGTGTTAAAGAAAAGTTTCGTAAATTAAGGATAATATGCCTGCCATATTATTAATTTAATATTTTAAAACTTAACAATTTATTTATTTACCATGCCAGTTCCAATTAGCTTAAATTGGGTTATGTTGAAAATACGTCATGCCATGCGAGTTATAAATAAATATGCCAATTTATGAGTTGATCGCATCTGGGATGTGAAAATTATATTAGCTATAAGGTGTTGTTACGCGTATTCAAGTGGTGCTTGAAATAAAAACAGCACAACAAAAAGTCGTAAACATTTTACGTCCAAGAAAACATGTGAATAAACAATTTTAAGGGTTTATTATACATACAACTGAAGCGATTGTCAGATACACTTTATGGATTCCTAACACGGCTAAATGTATCTATTTTACAATTATTCATATACTTTCATCTATACAATAGCACATAAATAATTAATCTATTTTAAAATATATTTCGCTTCAATATACACATTTTTCTTAACTTATCACATCTTTTAGCCTAAGAAATAAACTTTCTACAATAGTCAGTGTAAAGAGCTGCAGGAAGACTTTCAACACCAATTTAGGAGACGGAACCTTGTCACGAAGCCCTTAATTCAATTTGCCCCAAACAGGTTTTGTTATTGGGCCAACGAAATCAAACAATATTCGGTTAATTCCTCACTGAAGTGTAATTCCATTTTCCTCGAGTTTACCAGATGGGGCTAATCGAATTGTTCCGGTAACAAGTCGTCTCCCGCATGGCAATTACGATTAAATACCATAACCTCTGCTTTACAGCGTAACACTAATCATATCGAAAATATTCTGCTGAAATATATTAGACAATAATTTAATTCTCAAAATACGTTCTCACTTTGAAAATCACCTACCAACATGAAATATTCTGATTACGAACGAGAAAAAACAAAATGAACGTCGATAAAATTGTCAATTAATTCTATAATCTTAGATCTAGAATGAGTTTCAACAAAGAATTCAAATTATAAAGGTAGAGATGAAACAAGAATTAGACGCACATAGGATATTCCCCGGAGAACTTAGTTCTGAATATTTCATGGTAACCTTTAATCTAGGGTAAGACAACACTCAAAGCAGCAGCGAGAAGGATTTTAATCCACAATGTTCTTTATTACAATTGTACTTAGTGTTATATTATTCTGATGTTGCATATCAAAGGGAACATTGGAGAAAATTTTGTTATACAAAGTATCGATTCAATATCTACCTTATTTTAATTATTGTTTTTTATTTTATGATTTATCATTAACATGGTAACTATTCGAATGCAGTTAGATAGATATCCAGAAATAGCCTTTATATGCGATACCGTAATAAAAATAGCGATAGTTTGGTTAATCCTTGGAACCCTGTAGTAACTAGATCAGATAGGTATAATTGACATACAAAAGCTCAGGAAGAAAAAGGACACATTCGAAGAAGTGGTTGAAAATATGCAATAATAACATCATCTTAAAATTAATATATACTGTAACAATAAACTCTAGTTACATTATAACATTAATGTATGAACACAGTTAAATTATATTTATTTTACATTTTATTTAAAATATGAAGTCTCAAGCAGGATGCTTTTAAGAATGACATCGGAATAGATGTAGTTGTAATAAATATAGTAAGGGTGTAAAAATGTAAAATATATATTTAGCAAAACAAAGTTCAGGACAACCTTATTCCTTGAAAGTGAGACGAGGAAAAGCGTAAAGGTACACAAAATTGTATAGTAGGGTATAAATAAAGGGTAAGTATCTAAGAAATATTGAAACTACATAAATACTATAAGCCGCTTCGCAGGTAAAATATTTGATCGGGGATAGGCGAGAGTCATAGTCATTCAATTTAATTGAAAGGTAAATTCACGAAGTATGAGACCGCAGCCGAGGAGCCATAGCGGGTACTTTTGAAGGCAGCTTGAGGTGCCGTTCGCGTGGCTTGTGTCAGAATGTGGCTTCTTCAAACTTAGTTCGTTGACCGCCACTGTAAAGAATTATTAACATGAAACACAGCTGAAGAGTAACTAAGGCTGCGTTCATACTAAACGTTTAGTTCGCCGCCTACTGAGTGTCCGTCGTTTTCCCTACATACTCATAGTCAGCGGCTGACTATTCGTTTAGTGTGAACGCGGTCTTAAGATCAAAATCTGTATTCTGGTAAGGTATCTTTTGATCTTTTGCTAAAAAGATAGAGTTCAAGTTCGAATGTCATAAAATGGACTTGCTAATTTGGTGTTCCTAACAGGATACACAATACCTTCATTTAATAAATCTAAAGTCTTTAAACTATTCAGCGGGATTGTCCGAAAGGGTTACCGCTGGCCCGGAATATAAAGGGCTAAGGAAGGAACACGGATGAGTTTTAGTCAGTAAGAGTCTGACACTCCCTCCGCTCCACCCAGAGTGGGAGGGGTCATTTGATGATTTCCGATCCAAAAAAAAAAAAAAGTCTTTAAACTATGTCATCGCTCTCGATCAGTTCTCGCTTCAATGTAAAGTTGTTGCACAGTTATTAATTATACTTCTTGTTACACAGTCCGCGATCCTTTCATTTTGCTCCACCACGACCTATCGTCGCGATCAGAAATTGTTTATTCGAAACATTCCATTGAAGAATAACTCATCGGTAAGAGATAAGTTGAAGTGTACTTAAGGCTGTTACATGATCGGAAACCAGTCTGGCTTAGTTTTATATAAAACTAGCTTCCGCCCGCGGCTTCGCCCGCGAGATATGTCGATAAAAATTATCCTATGTCTTTTCCCGGGATGCAATCTATCTCTCTGCCAAATTTTATCGAAAACTGTTCAGTAGGTAAGGCGTGAAAAGATAACATACAGACAGACAGAAAGTTACTTTCAAATTTATAATATTAATATGGATTATGGAGTATTTAGGTATTTAGGAAGACCTACCGGGATACTCGTAAATGGACACTGATTCAAAATAAATGATATACGCCTTACAAGTTATAGTTCGTTAGCGGTAATTTCGTGAACCGCGCTAAGATCAGACTTTTGCTTATTTTGAGCTGCAACTAAACTCACTCGCTAAGTTTCTTGCGGGATCCGCATTAATGTAAATGAAAGTTGGTTTCAGTTCCTTTTTAAGTTTAGCGAAGTTCTTTCAAACAGAATAATTAACAGCATTTAAGTTTTTTGGAGGCAGTTGGAAAAAGTAACGTTTAGTGAAGTGGCGGAAAGAAGGAAATAACTTGGAAGAATTAAATTTGCTTTAGCAAAAAGTAAAACAAAATGATCACTTGTATAGTTACTTTTATTTCTTGTTAAAACTGCTGGTGGGTGAATTCTAATAATAACTATAGTGTAATTATTAATTCACTGGAGTAAATTGGACACAAAGTCAATAGAAACATTGACTTTGTGTGATGAACTGAATCACAACGAACGGAACTCATCACTATTACAATAAATATGGCTTAGCATCTGTCAGTTTACTCCAGTTAAAAAATACAATGAGCATTACAGTGTGAGTGGTTTGCTTTGAGTATATGTCTAGCGTAAGCTTTGACTGCGTGTTGGCACCACATTGACGCCTGTGTCAATGCATACACTGCGCTAACACACACTTGCGTCCGCGCAACGTATATGCTTTGACAACTACGAACGCTTACGCCTTACGCTGGGTCAAGGCCATGTAAGGTACCTTTGCTTAGGCAACACATTTTTTTGTCTATCTATTGGAAACCACCTGAATCCAAAGATACTGAAAACTATATATAAACTCACCAGTAACAGTCTGTTTCTTTATATCAGCGAACTTCTCCCCAGGACCCACTTCGTCAGGTATGGTCGCAGTACATGTCAGTTGAAGTCTGCCGTGCGCAGGCGCCTTAAGCTCTGCTATCGACACCCAAAGTGATATGGGTATCACCGGCGGTACTCGTGGCCTTTCTTGAATCTATTGGAAAAGGAATATGAGGAAGAAAGATATAGAGAAAGTAGATAACCTTATTGGTAGATAACATAGACATTGTTGATGTTGGAATGTTTGATTTAAAATGCTTGAGACATGAATTTTAGCCAAAACATTTACAATAGCTGGGTTTGATAAATTTGTATTACATCATATTCAATGAATTCCGTGAAATCAACATCAGAATTCTTATCATCGCATTCTAAGCAAACTCTTTAGGTAAAGCATACTTAAATAAAGCATGTAACTTTGAAAACATTTGTTAAGAAGGTTCTAAAACAATTAAATATTCCTCAAGTGCCTTAACTTGGGTGAAATTATTAACGTAATCCCAGCTCAGCTGCCAAACTTGGCTAATTTTCCGTTCTTACAAGTACGTCACGGATGTCAAAGAATAGAAAATTGGAAATGTATGGACTTTGTAAAAATTCGATTCGAACAAATGACGAAGTTGGGAATTGGAATTACGATAAAAGTATTAGAGAAACAGGAAAAGGGAACGATTTTTTTGAGAAAATAAATTTTCTCAAAAGAAATGTTTAGTTTGACATAGTGTCGGCGATTTTAAGAGTCAATATTATGGAACACCAATGGAGCCAATAAAATAATGGAAGAAAAATAACAACCGAATAAAAAGAATTTAAGTACGTGGAACAACTACTATTATTATAACTTGATAAATAACTAAGTAATTAGTGAGTAGTGGTGGCCAAGTGGTAACGGCCGCGACTTACGAGTTGTAGGTCGTAGGTTCGAACCCAGACAAGCGCTTTACTTTGTGTAAATTATTTCATCACCACTGCTCTCAAACGGTGAAGGAAAACATCGTGAGGAAACCGGCATGTCCTAGAACCAAAAAAAAAAATCGAAGACATGTGACATCTGCCAACCCGCACTGGGCCCGCGTGGTGGATTACGGCTCACTCCCTCTCACCGAGAGGAGGCCTGTGTCCCAGCAGTGGGAACATTATAGGCTGATTATGTATGTATGTATGTAAATAACTAACTAACGTCACATAAGTAAATACAAATAAAAAAGCTTTTTTAAATCTCTATACAAACCACAATTGAATCCAAATTAAGTGGCGTAAATGAGCACAAACTCGAACACATTTCTGATCACTAAAAATGGAACATTCATTTAACAGGACATAGTGAACATAATACAGTAAAGAGATTGGAAAATGTTACCACCACAAATAAATATTGTTACATCAAAAGCGTTTGTGAACGAAACGTCCGTGGCCCGACCGTTTTCATTTCGATTGAAGATGGTTGTCAATTTAAACAGGGAGGATGAAAAGAGTAATATTGAGATACAGAATCACTTGTACTTGAGCCCAATCGACTTCAGATTGAGATTGTCCTTTGTTATTTATTGTAAGACCCCCGCTTTGATTTGTTCTTTATCTGGTACATTCATTGCGATCTTTCAATTTGTTCTTTTCAATTGTGAGATTAAAAGATGTTCGTGCTATAAATAGTTACGAGAGAAAAGATCCGTTTTCTTTGTAAACAATCGGATAATCGTTGTCTTTAATCATTTGTCTTATTTCTTTCAATTTAAGAGCTTGTGTTAACAAGACCCAATTAAAAAGGTGACTGCCAAAATTCGCTACCACATTGCTTCATATTGCATAATTAGCCTATAAAGTTCCCACTGCTGGGACACAGGCCTCCTCTCGGAGAAAGAGAGTGTGTCATAATCCACCACGCGGGCCCAGTGCGGATTGGTAGATGTCACATGTCTTCGAATTTTTATTTCTAGAACATGTTTCCTCACGATGTTTTCCTTCACCGTTTTGAGAAGATTTGAACCTACGACCTAGATCTCGGAAGTCGCGGTCGTCCCCACTGGGCTAACACTGCTCTCCACTTGCTTGAAAGTTAATTAATGCAGGAGCGTTGGTATTCTTGATTGTTTGACAGACCGACATCGCGACACGACGCTTGACCCTTACAATTTAATGAATGCCAGCTTATCATAATCTTTTCCTTCGATATGAAAATTCAATTCCATTTTTATCCGACTTCTTTTGTTTTATTTTTCGGAGTGAAAACTGGGGAATGGTTTTGCTTTCTATTGTACTAGTAGAGATTATGATCTGCATGGTTTGCGGCATGCAAACTTTTTGGTAATTATAAGATATTGGCGTAACATTATAAGATAAACGCCAATGCCAATATTGAGAAGGCAGAAAAATCTGACGCTTTTTTTTTTTTAAATGGCATCTCGCAGTTCAACCATAGGGGTTGTCGACTGCTCAACCGGACTTTCCTGTGGATGCCACAATAAATTGGGCCTCCAGCCAGGGCATAAAAACTTAAAGACTAAGCGACTACACGCTAAGGGCACCCCCCGTGGGGTTCGGACCTCGGCTTAGGGCGTCGCTGGGAGAGGACAGCAAGGGACAGGCTGGATCGGAATTAATTAATGGGGACGAATTTAAAGCTACAGGCTCAGCGGCGGGCTGGCTCGAGCAAGGGTCGGGGTGGACATGGTACTGGGTGTCGCGACGGGCCTCGACGGCGAGGACGGAAGGACGGATGTCGGGACTTGTACTTCTTGAGAGTACTGGTGGTCTTACTACTCTCTCGGAGGAGAGTAGTGGCGTCGTCAGGGGTGGTGAGGGTATGCCTTGGTCGGCGAATCCTACTTATACGGGAGGGAGTATAACCGGAGGCCGCCGCAATCAGGGGATTGGGATGCTTTATAGCAGAATCGAAGTAGCGCTTGGAGAGGCGCTTCATGAACTGCTGGACGGTGGGGAGTCTGAGATCGACGTGGAGATTCACGTTTCGGATATGGAAGGGGCACCCGTGACCTTTCTGAGGAAACGGTTCTGGAGGGTCTGCATTTTATGCAGGAAACGAGTGTTGGCGTGCGCGAAGATTACGCAAGCGTCATGACGCTTGCGTAATCTTCGCGCACGCCAACACTCGTTTCCATCATGATGGGACGGATGACCGCGGTATAGAGGCGCAATTTGCACTTGAGTGACAATTTGCTGCGGGCGGTCAGTAAGGAGTGGAGCCTACCGAGAGCGAAAGAGGCGCGCGAACGCGCCGTCTTTATGTGCTCTTGGAAGTTGAGACGGTGATCGAGAATGACACCTAGGTACTACACACCTAGGGGCTTGCTTACCCCAAGGGATCGGCTTGCCATACATAGAGATCGGGCTGGAAAAATCTGACGCCTACTGGCATTGACTTATATATTACTACTAGCTGCGCCTCACGGTCGAAACTTATGCGGGTGAAATAAGTTTCGATCCCGTGGGAATATAGGGATAAAAAGTAGCCTATATGTTAATCCAGGGTGTCAGCTACCTCAATACCAAATTTTAACAAAATTGGTCCAGCCGTTTGAGCGTGAAGAAGTAACTAACGTATAAACACACACAAACTTTCGCCTTTATAATATTAATGTGATTGAAATCATTGCCTACTGGCGTCAGATTTGGCTGAGAAGATAAAGAAAAAGATTTAAAACACGTAGAACGGTTTGTAGGAATAATTAATGAACATATCCGATGAACCGTGGTTTAATTAATTCCTCCCGGTACCCTAAGAGCTTGTAAAGATCTCCTACATTAAATAAACAGGGTTATTAGTAAATCATTAACAACCTCTTAAGAGGTAATTTTACTCATCATTATGAACAACTTTTACTATGGGAGCAACCTGAAATCGCGAAAAAAAATCAGCTGTTCTCTACATTTTGACGAGTAATACGAACTTAAATGTGGGGAACAGCTGATTTTTCATAATGATGAGTACAATGACCTCTTAAGAGGTTGTTAATGTTTTATCCATAACCCTGTATATGTTGGAATTAGGGCAACATCATAGGTTAAAAATGGTTCGGTTGCATTCAAAGCAAGATAATAGGCTATTTGACAATGTAAAAAATAAGGTCATAATTATTGACACTCGTATAGATTATCGCTTTTAAAATCGATTTGCATTAATTTTACTACAAAACAATGTATTATTTATTAAAAAAATCCCGAAAAAACTTCATCTTTTTAAATCTGGCGCCACGTAATCGAAAACAGTCTGGATTGGCTGAACTTATGATGACGTCATGATATAGTCAATTTCTGTCTATCGTTGACAGAACAGATGACTTTTGTCTAGTATCTCGACCGTTTCAACGTTTGTTTACGTGTATTTTGACGTCACGACGCCATATTGTTAAAGATAGCGTTTTGGCGGCTTATTTAAACAGTACATTTTTAATTTACTATTTTCTAAAAGAAATACATTATGCAATTTGAAGTAATAGGTTTTAGTGGGCTCGTTAGACACCATTAAATAATCTGAGATGTTTATCAGAAACCAGTCAAATAGCCTATTATGTAAGCATAAAACAATAAATAAGTATCTTGGACAAACCTTAGCCATTTCCTCGCTCTGCTGATCCTTCAAAGTGCACTTATGATGCTTGGTTGTGTTCACGGGTGGCGCCACAGTGGTTTCGCTGACAAGGGCCCAGTATTTGGCCGTGTAGTTAAATTCCGGTGCGATGTAGCGATGCTGGTGCTTCCTACTGCGGTAACCACCTCCCCCCTTCGTGCGGGTGGAACTTGAAACGCGGTAGGAGAAGTATTTCACTGATTCTTCGTCGACCTAGACACAGAACGTAACATTTGGTTTATTTAAAGTGACTTTGACTAAAGAATAGGTAGTAACCTGACTAACGGTACGGTCACGGTAATAATTTGACTTTTATAGTGCCTTTAATTCGTAGCAGTAGGGCCGTTTTTAGGGTACCGCACACAAAGGGCAAAAACGGGACCCTATTACTAAGACTCCACTGTCCGTCTGTCTGTCTGTCTGACGATAGCTAGACAGTTGAAATTTTCACAGATGATGTATTTCTGTTGCCGCTATAACAATAACGTTTTTTTCGGCGTTTTATGCCTTGTGGTACGGAACTGGCTGCTTTTTTTTTCAGTTTAAGTGTTTACTATATAGAGGTGCAGTCGACCATACCGTAAGAGCCTAAGCTCTGAATGTAGACAGTTACGTAGAAATTGTGTTATTTTTTTATTAGAATTGAAAGATTTTACAGTTCTATAAATAAGATTAATGTCATTTATTTTATGAATTTAATGGCACAGTAAGTGTCATTTTGTTGTTATATTTCATGCTCATAATTCCCTAAAACTATATCAACAAAAAAACAATAATCTCACTTACCTTCTCATTGTCTATGTACCACGTGAGCCGCGGCGCAGGCGCAGCGGGCGCGCTCGTGCAGTTGGCACGTAGCAACCCCCCCACCACCACGTCCGGCTTACCAAACGTTATGATTGGCGGGTGCTTTTGAGAATCTGCATGAAATATTACTCGTTAGCAATATGGAAAAGAAGTAAGTTCTTATAAGTTCAGTGAAGGAAAACATCCTAGGGAAACTTGTCGATCTATGAGTACCTATTCTGTAAAAATCTCACCGTGAAAACTTAGGTGAGGTGAGCTTGATGTGAGTATAATTAATAGTCAATCTGCATTGAGCCAGCAAGGTTATAAATACTCATGCATTTTTTCTGTGAGAAAAGGATGATATTTATGTCACAGTCACAAAATCAAAAATCACAAACTAAGTTGAAAACTCATAATAATTTTAGACATTGCAACGGGGACAAATTCCGAATTTTAATGTTTACAACTTAATTCCACTATAATATTTACAACACTAAAGTAAGTACATATAAGCACATGGCGGACAAGCCGATTCATTTAATTTTATTGCTGTTACGTTACCAAATTGTTTGCTCTCAGAGTCTACCTCCACAGTTGAATTTATTTACTGTAATCATTATAATGTGACATGACATTACAATTAAGTTAATTTACTTGTTTTATGTACAGTGGTAGACACTCCACCATTCCCCGGGGTCTCGATGAGAGAGCTCCCTTTTAAATGGTATTTTAGATCATTGAACAAAACGCAAATGTGAAGCAGAATAATTGTTTGCAAAGAATGTGAGTGACAAATCAAGGTGCGGCACCGTTTCTTTAAAAAAAACGTGCCGTAAAAAAACGTGTCTGTCAACAAGCTTTCATAGTAAACCATACAACACTGACGACCGTGCCTACACACGACAAATAAACCGTTGTTATTCACGGCAAAAACAACGTGTGTGTACCAAAGGCCTAATTGGCATTAAATAATTGATTATTGAATCCTGTACATATTATTGTATTAATATGTAAAATATAAAGTAAAATCATACATCAATGACAATTTTATGTGAATAATGATTAGGAATGCAATAAATAATGATTTGGATCAAGACTTTGAAGCATGACAAAGTATTTATTTCAAACTAACAGCGCCCTGCGGTTTCACCCGCATAAGTGTCGCCCCCATGGGAATATCTGGTTAAAGACATTTACTTCTCATAAAGAAATTTGAATTTCACTTACATGAGAATATCGGCATAAAAACTATCCTATGTCCTTCCCCGGGATGCAACCTATCTCTCTGCGTTATCGAAATCCGTTCAGTGGTTTAGGCGTGAAAAGCTAACCATACAGACAGACAGACAGACAGAGTTACTTTCGAATTTATAATATTATTATGGATAGGCACTAACGCACTTTTAAACGTCAAAAGTGCCTTTTGACCTATATTGTAAAAGTCTATAGACACAAGGTTTTGTGACAATATTTTCACATAATATAATAACAGATAGTATTTAAATATATATAGAATAGTGTCATAAAGAATTATCATTCAAAAATCACTGACAGAATAATACCACTTTATGAAAAGAAGTTTCCTAAATTTCTTATAGAAAAAGTGTTGTCACATTATTAATAAAACATGAAACAACGTAATTATTTCTCACATTATTTGCAACAAAATATGGCTCACAATTTGTACATACAAGCTACTACAACAAATCGAAACCAATTACTAATAAGTCTAATAACAATATCCGCAGAAATAGCACGGGTATCAAGGGCCCAATATCTCACAAATAATAATAATATTGTTATTAATCGGAGTGCTTTCAGTCAAATAGAATAATATACCTATGGGTATCTACCTACTTTGACGTCATCAACCATTATATTATGAACATCAAATCTAATAATAGAGTTACCATTTTCGGGAAGGCCTTATGGGTGGCGAAGTGTGAACACGGACAATAGAGAGGTTATAACAAGTATGATTTAATGCGAGGAGGATATATTTAGGATGTGATAAAAAGAGAATTGTGCTCTATAGTTATATTATCATTGGAGCTGTTCTGTAAAACTTTCTTCAAATCTCAGTAAAACACCCGCTCATATACACTAAAGTAAATCTGAGCACAAGAACGTTTATCATTAATTAACGAAGATAAAATTTCGAACAATTTTTAAGTGTACTTTAAAAATAGTTAGGTAACGGACTCATTAACTTTCCATAAGTCTGTTAATCGTTAATTAGGTACCTACAATTTGCCAAAAGACACCGCGCGAAAAACACGTTCTGACAATCTCTAAATAATTATTATTACTAACTCCAATGACTAACCCTTCTTTTATAAATTTTTCATGTCCTGCTTAAATTCCATAGCCCATAGCAACATTTTTATACAAAATGCAATTTTTATCGCGAGGTAACGATCGACAATCAACCGAAATGTAACGCTTTTACGTTTAACGTAGTTAACATTTTTAGTAGGTAACGGTTTATGGATTAACGAAATTAAGTATTTGATTAACGGGAATTACCCATTATGTATTTGAGTTAGTTTAATTAATGCTTAGTTTTCTTTTTACCTAAAAAAAGAAGAATTGAACTGGCATTTAGCGAAGATAGCATTTTTGGAAAAAGTCTGATGACAAACCGACTGCCAAATGATCGTTTTATGTTTCCGTTCGCTTTTTTAAAGGACGAAACCCTAATTACTACAGAATCGCTTTCTCTTTGCTCTTTGCCTGTAACGTTGCGACACAGGCTTCTTCTCTGTGAGAAGGAATGGGCCGTAATCCACCACACGGGCCCAGTGCGGGTTGGTAGATGTCATAAGTCTTAAAATTTTGGTTTCTTGGACATGCCGGTTTCCTCACGATGTTTTCCTTCACCGTTTTTGAGTGCAGTGATGATGACATAAATTACACATATTAAAGCGCCTCCCTGGGTTCGAACCCACGACCTATTAACTCGTAAGTCGGGGCCGTTATCACTTCGCCACCACTGCTCTCCCAAAGAGCTTATGGTCCAATTATTAAACCGTTTTCTTGATACATGACGCAGCAACGTACTACTCGCTACAAGGACCAGCACAATATAACCCTCCTAATAATATGTAGTACCTAACATCGCAGAAAATAAATTGCCGTTATTAATGACATTTTCTTATCTCCTGCTTATTTCCTCATCAAATCCCCTACCATTATTCCCTGTCATTTTATCTACCGGCAAAGTCTAGGAGCTTCTTACAAAATAACTATTATCATCTGAAGCGTTCGAGATTGAACAATTTATATTCATGACTAGTATAAGAGCTATAATCTAAATGGAAGTGTCATTGTATATTGTTGAGCTGTATTGCTAGATAATAAAAAGTTATATAATCTCATCTAGTCTATTATGAGATATCTCTTAAGAATTCATAGAACGTTTTCTACATGGTTTTCTTCAAAATTGTTTGATTCGTGATTTGTTTCATCTAGCTACTACTGTTACTACAAAATTCAGCCAAAAGACGTCCACTGCTGGACATAGGCCTCCCCTAACCACTGCCACTTCGACAGGTTCTGTGCTTACTGCATTCAGCGGATTCCTGCGGCCTTCACAAGGTCATCGGTCGACCTTATTGGAGGCCTTCCAACGCTACGTCTTTCGGTACGCGGTCGCCACTCCAGAACCTTTCGGCCTTAACGGCCATTTGTCGTGAGTGTGCCCTGCCCATTGCCATTTACGTTTGGCAATTATTCGGGCTATGTCGGTTACCATGGTTGTCCTGCGGATCTCTTCATTTCTGATTCGATCACGCAGGGAAACTCCGAACATAGCCTTCTCCATTGCCCTTTGAGTGACTTTTAGCCTTCTAATAAGGCCCATCACTAGCAACACGCACTATCACTGTTACAGTGAACTGTTAAAACAGTTTTGTATACCTATTCCCATTTCCGACAGTAATTGCGTTTAATGGTAGCAAGTAGGGCAGTTTAGAGTTCTGAAATTGGACTTTGTAATTCATAAGGCCTACATCTCCGATCTCATGAATCTCCCTAAACTCTCAAAGATACCGGACTGGTGTTATGAATGTATTAGAATAAGAGTAAGTATATGAATAATTTATTGCTCCATTGTTACAAAATAAATTTCCAACATAGTAATATTGTACGCAAAATACGCGCATTGACGTGGAGTTGCGATCACCCGCCGGTATAACCTACCTATTACCTATTATAAGCTTACTGAAACTAGAATATTTAACATAGTTACTGGAACAGTGGTGAAACTTGGCAGCGCCTGTATCTTGGGGGCCTTATTTGCGTATGTGTTAATTAATGCATCAATCTCAATTTGTGACAGCTACGACAAATATTAATAAAGTATGTAGTATTGTTTTATTAACTTAACCTACCTACCTAATTAATTTTATTTCGCTCTCAAAGCATTGTTACTTTTCAGAACAGTGAAAATATTTATTTATACTTTACTAATGTAAATATGTACTACACATATCAGTAAATTAACAATTACACATGTTTCCAAAAATAACATAGTTATTTACGAATAATTCATTACAATTTCAACAGTTCCCACGGGTATTCCAACAGCTCCGAACCTCATAGTATTTACAGTTATAAATTAAACACATAATCCTGTCATTGCTGTCACGCAGTAGAGTAATAAAGCCATTTTAATATATTTATATAACTCTCCTGATACTTGAACGGTCAATAGACTTATAGCCAATAGCCTTGACCAACTTTTGAAGAATCTCTCGTTAGGCGGCTGGGTCAAGAACTTGATAGTTAATACAAAATGAGAAACTTCTGGACAAAACAGTTCGTGTTATGTCAGGGGGTTTCACTTCTTTTGAAGTCAGGACTTCTATAACGTTAAATGCTCGTAATCACGATCGCTTTTCCTATACACAGAGATGGACTGATATTACCTGAAAATTCATAAGCAATATTTCCTTCACCATTTTGAGAGCAGTGGTAATGAAATTATTTACCCAAAGTAAAGCCGGCCTGTGTTCGACTTCAAACCCACGATCTACATTATGGTAAGTCGGGGCCGTTACTACTGGGCCAACTCTGCTCTCAAAACGGTGAAGGAAAACATCGTGAGGAAACTGGCATGTTTTAGAATCAAAAATTCGAAGACGTCTACCAGCCCGCACTATACCCGCATGTTGGATTACGGCCCACTTCCTCTCACCGAGAGGAGCCCTTTGTACCAGCAGTGGGAAAATTATAGGCTGATTATGCTGTACTTTGGCTTAGCATTCCTAAAATTCGTTTCATATTTACAACGATTTCTTTTTGTTTGATGATGTTTTTTAATCTACCAAAGACAAAATTAATATAGAAAGTCATTTATTCAAACTAGACTGAGAAACAGCACTCTTAGGCGCCGCGGCCGTCCTATTGTTATCGCTCGTCGAAGATGCTTGCGTCCAACGAAAATGATCGTGTGACCGTGCGTTCAAACATACTGATATCTACTGAATGTCCTATTGAAGGTCGCGCGATCATGCGATGCGACCAAATTGTCTAGTTTTCGTCGCGCGAGTATCGACGCATCGCATTGATCAGTACTGAATTTCCTAATGGCGCTCGATCGACGCGTATTCTACTACAATCACTGCGTATTCCATTACAGATGCAATCAAATGTTTCTGTTGACATAGACAAAAATATTCGTTAAAATCTTCTTCTCTTTTCCGTACGTCGAAATACTGATTGTGAAATTCACCGCGCTAATTTCTGTTTTTATAGAATATATTATGTGGTCCACGTTTTCTTTTTTTAATGCTATTTACGATTAAATAAATATTACCCGACAGCGAAAACTGTGCATCTCTGTTAAGAGTCGTTCCGAATTGTCATCGCATCGCTCCAAAACACAAGATTTTTTAACGCGCGAGCGGTTTCATCGCACGATGAAATCGCATCGCATCATCGCGCGAGCGATGACAATAGGACGGCGCCTTAGCCTTGTATTCACCAACATTTAAATCAACTGATTAGGAATGTTTAATCAGTTCTATATTTAATTTCCTAGTGCTTTAGTTGGAAAGAAGAAGTGGCGCAACAAACTCCCCAGCAGCACAGCTGTCTGTTAAGTTATAAGAACTTGATTCTATAATAATAGTATGCAAAATAATTAACATTGCGAAACACGAAACATGAAATTACTGGCCATATGACTTCTAGCACACGCCAATAAACCAACAGACAGAGCCTACATACACACGGCAACCAGTTGGTTATCTTTTAAGGCACGTGAACATATCCGTCAGAAGTTAGCCGAAACATCCCAGCGCTGATTTGCTGGATTCATTTTCTCCTGTACCGATCTTTTTTTCTCCTGACAAGGTTTATTTTGTTTTTATGTATGTAGTATTTATTTTTGTATTTAATAGTAATTTCCGGGCTATATAAACCGTATGTTGCACCTGCCATATTTCGTCTCTGCATCACCATAAAGTTGACCAGTAGAAAATGCCTCAGGCATTAAGTCCGGCTTTGTACAGTCTTTTTTTTACTTGTGCTAGTTTTAATCAATAAATATATTACCCTAATTGCCTCCATCAAAAAAATGGCAGTATTCGGTAGTTTTTTCTCTAACCTATAAACATCAAAACAAAACACCACCGCACACAATTTTCATTAGACAACATTACACAATTTCCTAACTCATTCTCACCGTGCGTAATGCTAAAACAATTGGGTATCTCGGCTAACGCTCGAACATAAAGGAGTTCCACCGTCCTCTGAAATGACTTATTCATTGTAATGTATGTATTTTATATTCAGAGCACGGGTACGCACGATTAGTGTGGCCAGATGTGTCGGGGTTTGTGGGAGGTCCCAATTTTCTAGTTTAAGGAAAATGGCAGATTGCTTAAACCAAACCTCAGTTTTAGACTCACGCTCCATGCTGTCACGACAGTTATAAAATGACCAGATTATGATTGACTAGACCAGGTAATTATATATGATGAGTCCTTGTGGCTCCGCAGGCTGTCCCACCCCGCTGGCGATTTATCAGCAGCTAAAAGTGCTAACAATTAAAAACTGTCTGGTCGGAAGATGCTCCCTTTTCTATGGAGGATGAGTGAACTTTACACCCTGTTCCTTATACCTCTATAGTATCAAAGTCTACTTACATACGACAGTCAGCTGTCGTGGATTCGAGGCAGCTGTGAAGATGGGCGTCTCTAACGACACCTCGCACCAGTAGAGCCCTGAAGCCGATGGGTCCAAGTTGTCAATTGTTATTGAATTCTCTGTTGATAGTGTCATCTGTAACAAGGACATTTGGATATATAACACCATCAGTATTGCCTGAGAGGGTAGCCAGAGATAATACACATTTCGCCATTTGTCACTTGTAATAGTTATAAAACCATCCTAATCAAACGGGCTCTTTAAGGCTCCTACAAACCAGCGCGACACGCGAAATAATCGCGCGCGACACAAAGGCACCGCTCGTTGCGCGACTTGCGGTGCCTTTGTGTCGTGCGCGATTTTATCGCGTGTCGCGCCTGTTTGAAGGAGCCTTTAGACTCCAGCTTGTTACTAGAAAACAGCTCATGGAAGAACCCACTAATACTTTGCCAGACCAGGAGATCGAACCCAGGTCACATTGCTAAGTAGTCACGCTAGCAAAAAATGTACCAACCAATTTATTAGCTCCTGAAAGTTAAAATTGTGTAGCTTGTTTTGTTTGCTAACAAATTACTAACACCTTTTTAACCACTGAACCGACCGACACCACGTGATTACGTCCAGCGTACACTTTAGTGGTTATGTTTGTGATACAACTTACAACCCTATTTGCGCCTTCTTTGTAACCATTTTGTGGACTGCGAGCCTGAATTAAATATAAATTAAATTAAATTAAAAATCGTTGTATTTTCGTGACAGTCCCTAGGGCTCAAAAAAATTAAATTAACAATTTATCATCTCATTTGTCCTTAAACTCACAAAAGAGATAAGACATCTCAAACATATAATTTATCTGTCACCTGTACCAGAAACCTCATAAATCCAACACAACAACATTTCAGTCTGTCACAACAGGACATAAAAATACGACAAACATTCCTATTACTATATTGTATATGTAGAGGTTATGTATATGCATCAGACGAATAAAAAGGGTCCTCCAAACCCTATTCTGTACAAACTAGTGCCATTGTTATGGAAATTACAGCCCTAATCAACTAGGTGTTACGAACGAACGGGGTGTTTGCCTTGATTATGTAAGAATGTATCATCATAATCAGCCTATACTGTTCTCACTGCTGGGACACAGGCCTCCTCTCAGTGAGAGGGAGTGGGCCGTTATTCACCACGCGGGCCCAGTGCGGGTTGGTAGTTGGTTTTCTCACGATGTTTTCCTTCACCGTTTTGAGAGCAGTATGAATGTATACGTAGATTTAATAAGTGTTGTTTATTGTGGGTAAGTAATAATAGCTGCACGGGTCGATCGATCAGGTTAAGCTACGCTTGCCGCGGTTTGTCCGAGGATAGGTGACCATCTTTACATATCAAGACCTCCGTGCCTCGGAAAAATTTTGACAGCCGTTACGGGTAGTCAGAATGTCTGACAACCAGTCTTACCAAGGGTATATTACCCAGTAACTGGGTTGTAGAGGTCAGATAGGCAGTCGTTAAATATAAATTTTTTTGAAGTGAAAACTTCTTTAGGCGCGTTGGGCATTTTTTGAGATGGGAAAAAAACCATTGAACTCGCGACACTGTTACCGTAACCGACACCTCTGTTTTAAGTTTTGGCCATTATAAAGATATCACCGCACGGTACATTTTCTTTGGGAAGGAAGACCTTCAAACATATTTATAAAATTACTATGCTTTTTCAAGTTTTCACTTCTGTCGGCAATACCTGGAGAGCCACTTTTTTTTTCATATTTTCAACTTTTTCCAAATGATAGTGATACAGACTTCAAATAGGTACTCACATTAACCCTCCCTCCTGGGAAGGTATAGCTGGTAAAAGGCGGGACCCTCTCCCGCACATACTGGAGCAGCTTCGTCCCGGTCCGTAAGAACTCGACCTTGTACAGCAACTGTGGTGGCACTTGATGCAGGCACCGGAGCGTGGCTGAGCCACCCCGGGCCACCCACGCGGGCGACACCAGCCGGACATCCACGTCCGTCGCCTGACCGCTTCCTAGGAGAGAAATTTTAATTTAATTGAATTTTTAAATAGAAATGCCGAGGCTGACCTAATTTGAGGTATGACGTGATAACTTGGCCTGATTGTCTGAAATACTGTCAATGTGTGGTGATCTATTGTTGTATATTCTCTTTAAGAGAAGTCGTCTGTCTAGTTACAGGATAATGCCGAACTGCTGGACCTGCCCCAAGAACCGCCACTTCGACCGGTTCTGTGCTTCCCGCATCCAGCGGAGTCCTGCGGCCTTCATAAGGTCATCGGCTGACAATTTATTGTGTGGTTATTACTTAACCTATCGATCAGGTTAACCTACGCTTGCTGCGGTCGGTCTGTAGATGGGTGACCATTTTTACATATCAAGACCCCTCCGTGCCTCGGAAAGCACATTTAGCTGTTGGTCCCGGCTGTTATTTGTTGATCTTTGACATTCGTTACGGGTAGTCAGAAGCCCGAAAATCTGACAACCAATCTTACCAAAGGGTATCGTATTACCCAGTCATTGGGTTGTGGAGGTCAGATAGGCAGTCACTCCATGTAAAATACTGGTATTCAGCTGCAGCCGGCTAGACTGGAAGCCGACCCCAACATAGTTGGGAAAAGGCTAGGCATATGGTGATGATATTAGTATGAAAGTATGGATAGTTCTGCTTTTGTGGCATCGACTAAACAAAGCTAAGAATATCAATATCAATCATTGCACACAAGGCGTAGTAAAAACAGGTGCCCACGAAACCAGTGTAATTTTAATAACTTTTGCAATGGTGCTAATCACTCTGAAACCGACTTAATTACCATTAAAATAAAGTTAATTTTTGTTTAACTGGAATTAACATCAATTTGAAACAGGCTGAATAGACTTTACAAATGAATACTCCAATACAAATGAATAAGAAGCATCCAAAAAATAACTTGCCTTAGGGATATTATAATAAATAAAAAATAAATAAAGAAATAAATATTAATAATAAATATTAATTACGTAATAAATTAAAATAATAATAAGTAAATAAAACAATAATGAATAGTTGCTAAAAAAAAAAAAAAAAAATTTTTTTTTTTTTTTTTATAAAGTTCTTATTAATTAATTAAATGTATTTAAACAATATTATAATTCGTAAATTTAATTCTATAAATAAAATAGTATAACTACTAACTACTTGACTAAAATAAAATTTATCACATTGAACATAGTGTTCTTCCTCCTCTCTCCTACTGTCTATGCTGTGCCCGACAGGGTCCATAATTGTGACTAATATAATTATTTCTATACCAACTATATACATTATGGTACGCAATAAAGAATTGAGAATTGAGAATTGAGAATTGGTTAAGGCCATCGAAAAGATTAGGTACTGCAGAAAGGTCTCTTTTACGTTAATTTCCGTGATGACACCTTATTTGACTGGCCAATTCTTCCCTTGCAATGGTAGGGCTAACGCCCGCCTGGTTTGCGACCACCTTCTCACCGGAGTCCGATGTCAAGCAGCCTGCTGTTTCGCTGATGCGTGGTAGTTCCAGTGCCTTAGGCATCTTCTGGGCACGCTTGATCCATCGTAGACCTCATCCATCGCTTTCCATCAGTTGTGATTGAGGTCAAGAGCGGGCGCCCATCCAGCAATAAAAAAACAGGTTTACACCCAGTCTTTATAAGAACTTCTTCATTATTTACTTCTGATGACTTTTATAGCCTCTCCGGGAATGAAATGTTGCCGGTGGAAATGATATTTTCGCGTTTTTCTTAGTGAAAAGGCTTTTAGGTGTCTTGCAAGTAACACGTCTTGGATATACACTATGGCCTCAGCACGTTGAGTTACAAAATCTAATCCAAATTATATGCTGAGCACGAAAAACTTTCGTTGTCGCCAGTACAAACAAATTCAGACGAGATTAGAAACAAATAAGGTCCTAAACGATTTGAAATTTATTGAGGGTCTAAACAGACATGATTCGAAAAGAAAGTAATAGAAAATTCTAACTGAAAGGCAATCTGATTCGTACCTGACCCTAACTTTCCGACTCAGAATAAATAAACTGGCTAAAATATGTACAAACTGAATGAATAAAAAAGGCCTTTTGTAAGTTCTTTAATAACGACACAAAGAGGAACATTTTAAGATAGAAAAGAGAAATGTTCAAAACAATAAAGTCTTTGCAGTTAGTGTACATTGTCACCAGGTCAATTACGACTATAGTTCCCAAAGGTAACAACTAGATAGAATTGTTTGCAGCAAGACAACGCAGTTAGTTGTTTGTTTATTTAACTCAAGACCTTTTCGTTTTCCTTATTTCTTGTAGATTTAGGTGGAAATTCAATTCCCTTGGAATATACAAGACTTGTGTACATAATAAGGTCCCGCCTCCCCTAATGTTATTAACATACGACTCAAACGTGTCTCGGGCTGTTTGCTCGGCAAACTAAAGGATAAGGGATTCTTTAACAAACTTCATGTTATACGGGATTTCCTTTGGAGAAGTGAAATTTGCGGAAAATGTTTTTTTTACACTAGGTAACATTACATTACATTACTTACTACTTACATTACACTTATTTTACTTACTTACATTTTGTGTTTTTTATACTACTACTAACAATAAATGGATGTAATTCTGAAATAAAACATTTGAATTTTTTTTCCGTGTTCCTAATGTAGTTTTGATAAGAAGCAAATTGTCTAAAAAATATACCATGAATATACGTTTGTGTATCTGAGCCCGACATTAATTGATTAATAGCTCTATTTGTTTTGACATAAATAAAAAAACTGTTTTCTCTACTATTCAAATTCGTTTGAGTTGTTTTTACGAAAACGAGAGCAGGTGAGTCTCCTAATGAAAACATTACTGTTGTCATCACTCCAAAATTCACAAACGGTGTTTATTTTTCACAGCAACAAATTAGGTCTTTGTACTACAGCCATTTGGGTAAAATATAGCTCAGTGCCGTTGGTAGAAGGTTCAAAATTGTTTGTCGAGATTAATATTCACGGATTCCCAGTATCATTTCCATGCAAACACACGAACATCCGTGATGTCACGACTTGTTGCGATACTGCAAATACGGCGATATACCAGGTTAGATAGCGGCAAATGTCTTGACGGTTGCAAAGACGTGTATACACTACACAGCGTCCCTGTAGCGGGTGACATCCGGGAACGTGCATCCGGTGTACGCATCACCGTGACCGGACAATGAACGTGTCGTGGGAGGTTGCCAGATTGTGCAAATTTGATTACGGGGCTACATTTGGAAGTGGGACACCGGGTCGCCGGGATCTGAACTATGGACCATCTCTATTGTTTTGATCAGACGTCTTTTGTTTGACAGTCAACCTCGTTATTTTGGGTGTTGGTTAATGGGAATGCAACTGAGGATTGCGTAAACGAAACCTTTTCAAAAATAATAACTGGAGAGAACATAAAGTTAGCTTGATTGAATTGAACGCTTACCAAAGCAAGGCAGCATTTTAATTTTCATCCATAACAAACAATGCATATATAACTTTTCATTTCATTTTTCTTTGTTTTACATTTTTCTCACATAAAAGAGCAATAAGATTAATGTACCCAGGAATTTGTAATCTTGTGATCTAGAAAAAGTGTCCTTGGAGGTTTCCCAAGTTCTTCTCTATAGAGGTCTACGTTTTGGAATTGGGCTTCAACTTTCGAACTAGCTGACCGAAACTTTGTCAATTTAAAGCGCCTGTAAACGGTTTAATTGAAATAAATGATTTAAGTATGAGTTGGAGTTTTCAAAACATTTGTATGCATTTTCACATAACGGCAACATTAACAAGCCCAAACCAGACATAACAACGAAACATGATCAGAATACCTTTACTTCCCCTAATCTCAGAACTTGTGAAGCGCAAGCCTTCGTACTGAAAACCCGTAAATTAAATATAAAAGAAGCATCCACTGACCGTGCGAGGAACCCCGCTCAGCGGTCACACGTGCGTAAGGTTCGGGATAAGACCCACACTCCAGCTTAATGGATTTTTAAGTGTTTAAAGGATTTTAGTACGCCACAGTCCGTTTTTACGTTATTCACCTGTAAGTGTTTATTCATGTTTTATGCGATGGTGTTCGTTAAGGAAGTTTGGGAAAATGGTGTGATAACTTTGTGGAGTGGAGAAATGTTTTACCTGAGTTTTTTAAGGGTGTAGGTACTTACTTGGAGAGGGCTATGCTTGGAGTTTCCCTGCGTGATCGAATCAGGAATGAGGAGATCCGCAGGAGAACCAAGGTAACCGACATAGCCCGAAGAATTACCGAACTTAAGTGGCAGTGGGCATTGCTCGCAGAACAGATGGCTGATGGGGCCGAAAGGCTCTGGAGTGGCAACCGCGTACCGGAAGACGTAG
This sequence comes from Oligia latruncula, assembly GCA_948474745.1. Lineage (NCBI taxonomy): Eukaryota > Metazoa > Arthropoda > Insecta > Lepidoptera > Noctuidae > Oligia > Oligia latruncula. Next base: position 5,684,625 of record OX419691.1, on the reverse strand, counting down.
CGTTGGAAGGCCTCCCAGAAGGTGGTCCGACGACCTTGTGAAGGCCGCAGGAACCCATTGGAAGCGAGAAGCACAGAACCGCTCGAAGTGGAGGTGCTTGTGGGAGGCCTATGTCCAGCAGTGGACGTCTTTCGGCTGAAATGATGATGATGATGAGGTACTTGCCCATTTTGAATGTCCGTCGTCAATAAAAATCAATCTGCCTAGCCTTCTCCCAATTATGTTAGGATCTTCCAGTCTCCCCGGACACAGCTTTTCCGCCGTTTCATTTTCCAAACACCAGTATCTCACATGGAGCGACTGCCTATCTGACCTCCACAACCTTAGTAATACTGGCTGTCAGTAATCATTACTAACGGATGAATACAAATAATGTTACTGTGACTGCCTTAGTAGCATATTACGAAATGAAGCCCAATCATTTAAAAACTTTCTTTTCCATGATTCTAGGTCACAAGAAAGTAGACATAGACTCTATGCTTCGACAAAAAAAAAAATCTGCCGTTTCATTTTCTCTAAATAGAAATCTTTTTTCGGAAGCCAGAACCTACTTAAAATTTATGAAGACCCTTTTTTGAGCCAGCTCAGATATTTTTTCGAGTAAACCCTGAATACGTTATCTCGGACACCGTTGAAAGTCACATATATAGATTTCCACAGTGTACATCACAAAAAAGCGGCTAAATGTGTATCGGCATCGCGCACAGGTCCGTACTACTAAAACCATTACTTATTTATTTCCTCATAACAACTACAAAAAATAAAAAAAGCAAATACATTTATTATTATTTCCTCATAACGCCACAAAAAATAAAAACTGGCCAAGTGCGAGTCGGACTCGCACACGAAGGGTTCCGTACCACAAGGCAAAAACGCAGAAAAAAACACGTTTGTTGTATGGGAGCCCCCCTTAAATATTTATTTTGTTTTGTTTTTAGTATTTGTTGTTATAGCGGCAACAGAAATACATCATCTGTGAAAATTTCAACTGTCTAGCTATCACGGTTCATGAGATACAGCCTGGTGACAGACAGACGGACGGACGGACAGCGAAGTCTTAGTAATAGGGTTCCGTTTTTACCCTTTGGGTACGGAACCCTAAAAATCAAATAATAAGTAAATAAAAATTATTTTGTTGTATCTGGTGTATTGTGTGTCTTTTAGTCTGTGCTAAATAAATGCGTCTTCTTTCTTTCTTTCTTTATACTCCATTTATTGTGTTTATGTGTATTTATTTTTGTATGTATAATATTCCACTACCTACACCTGTCCAAATCATAGAACACTAACATCACAGTTACAACCTCATTAACATGTTCAAAGCAACAACCACCTGCTGCAGGGCTAACAAGATTATTACATGCTCATACGTTGGCTACACGGTGTAGTCTCCTGAGGATCGCCGGCTACGCACTCGACATGCTTCATGCATCAGGTACTCCCGGGAGGGAAATAAGGTTGCCTGGCATGGAGGGTCGGGAAGTAAGCGATGTGGGCTGAAAGTGTTAGCAGCGTAGCTAAGTCTTGTTAAGTGATATTTTAAAGTTTAGTTTAAAATGCTTTAAAAAAATGTAAGTAAATCATGTGTTTTACCAAAAAATAGAAGTAATTCCGCTTATTTTTTAAGTGCAATGTTATAATTATTTCAAAACTAAGGACTAGTACTGCCATCTATACCTACTAACTATATGTAACTATGTTTTTTCTATAAATAAAGAATTTTGGTTTTCTGTGCAATCAACAAACCAGTGTGATTGTACTTAAGGACAAGTTTATGTCCACACGAGTATCTAATTAATCTCTTCTTCACTGGACATTAAACGTATGCCACTGGCCTACGCGTGGTACAAATTTTACTAGTCAGCAAAATTGATAGCAGATCTAATAGCCCAAGGTGCTATGCAACCTACATCTTAATAAAACTGAACTTACAAAACAAACAACAACAAAAAACATGCAACTCAACAAAAGTTCAAGTTACCAATAAAAATTTTAACACGCTATCGGTTCAAAATCGCTTGTTTCATTGCCTCAATATAAGATTTACCAGCAATAAGGAGTAATAAACGGAATAGTTCCCAACTTAATAAACTAGTGTGCTCATGAACAATAAATGCCAATAAGTTTTTATTCGAAGTTATGCCCTTACCTTCCAAACTTCGAAGTAGAATTTGTAAAGTATGAAAGCAAAATCTTTCGCTTGTTTTAAAATTAAGCTTCGGCCAAACTGGAGCGTCAGCGACGTGCCAAACGTCAGCGACGTGCGAAGCGTCAGCGACGTGCGAAACGTCAGCGACGTGCAAACGTCAGTGAAGTCTATCCTTAGACGACTACGGCCCTCCCCCTTTGGTGAAGCAGTCATGCAGTGTCGGAAAAGTGCATGGATGTATGACCTTACATTATTTGGCACATCATATTTTAGTAAACGAACTGACAGAATACGAAACATCACGCTGCGCTCCAAAACGGGTATCCTAAATGTAGGCAAAAAGGCTTCCAAGCTGAAAGGGGACTGGGCAACAGTCTCCACACGGTGGGTGCCTGAGAATGGACGGCGCCACCGAGGCCGGCCCAGGAAGAGGTGGCTAGAAGTCCTAAACGCATACCGCAAGGGTTGGATCGAGGTAGATCTAGAAAAGGATGCTTGGAAGGATTTGGGGGCGGCCTTTGCTCAGCAGTGGGACAGAGAATACTAATTTAAAAAAAATGTTTTAGTCATGTCCGTCACTCATACAGCTGTAGAAGGATCCCCGCCATCTTGTTTTTTAAAAACAATTTTATAACAACAATGATTTCCTTGTTAATGTCATTCGATCTTGTGTATATGTGTGACAGTTTGTTTTTAAGAGGAAATGCGGTCGGAGAGACTTTTGAAAAAGCCTAAGTATAAAGTCATAATTCGAGGTTTGGCTCTAGCCCCAATTTAAAAGATATTTCATAAACTGAATAAGTAGGATATAAACTGTGTCCCTATCATTTTCTTTTTCATTAATAGTTGTCAAATTTGTACACTATTTTTATCTGTTGACAGTGGCAATTTTGAGAATTTTTTGAGGGCTCTAATGCTTAAAAAAATAATGATTCATCAAAAAGAAAAATATAGGGACATACAAGTAGTTAATACTTATTATTCTTTATACAATCATTGCTTTATGGTCATTAACCAGAAACAAAACAGGCGAGAGCCTTTCTATGGAGAAACGACCACCCCGCATTTCCTCTTAAAGCTGGCTCGAAGTGTCTTTTCGAGGCCGGGTACTATAAAAAGAGGGCGTGTGCCTTCACAGTTGCTTTGGTCGCGTAAGTATGGCCGAAGCTTTATAGTGGAAAGCGTGTTCTTACGATAAAACGACCTAGTTTTAACTAGCATTCGCGTAACATACAATGGGGCTATTAAGACCTAGGAGGCTAATTGGAAATATTATTTATTGCTCTTTGGTAGATAAAATTGTTTACGGGTCGTATTTTACATAACTTTCAACGAACAAGTACATTAAAATGCTAAGACGTTTTAATAAAATGGTCGAACCTTTGTTGTGGCTTTATTGTAATGCCTTACTATTATTATTTTGTTTTACAAAATGTACCTTTGAATGTCTTTGTTTCTCGTTACTGGGTTCTGCCTGCGACTTCGTCCGCGTGAAATTTTATATTCCCCGATCAACCCCGTCGCATCACATCGCCTGCCCAAGTTTTTACTTCGTTTTTGCTTAGCGTTCTTTCTGATTGTTCCATTTTGCACGGTTCTAAGGGTCCTAGCGCGATGTTTACAGCCTATAGTCTTCCTCAAGAATTGGATTATCACATGCAATTTTTTTTTTTTATCGAACTGGTCGTTCCGGAGATTAGCGCGTTCAAACAAACAAACTCTTTAGCTTTATTATTATAGATAGATTAATAAAGTACCTAAAGGTTTCAAAATGTTATTACTGGATTTAAAAAATAATGATGGGAATACTGAGAACTGTGATTTTTCATCATTGTTACAGAAAAGTTTATTTTTCTCTTCAACGTGACCTTTTACTTGGTATTATAAAATACCAGTCAAATCATTCAAGGTAACGCCAATGGGCGTTAAAAGTTTTACGGAAAAGCGTGACTTTCTCTAAAAAAATTGTATTATGAGACCGAGGAAGCTTAATCTTCGTAGTTAGCTTTGTCGAAAGCTAAAATCTTGAAAACAAGATAATCTTGACTTAATTCTCCAGCCAAGTTTGTAAGTCTTGTTTAGATGACACTTTTATGGATTTCAAAAATTGATTTTATGTCCTACTTATATATTTTAAAATTTTCGCAACCGCCATCTTGGATTTTCATATTGACCTTACTATCGGTTTTCATCGTAGTACCTTCAAAAACCATGAAAACGACATCAAAAAAAAAATTCAAATTTTCGCAGCCGCTCTCAGATTTTAATTTTAACCTCACTATTGGTCTCAGCAGCCTCGAAAAATGAAGACGCATTTTCGTTATGAGACGATTTCTACCAGTTTACTCCTATCGCAAGCCGCGTTAAAGAATTTCGTTCCAAACAAACATTCACGCCTGTATAAATACCCCGAAGGATAACTAATCTCATAGAATTACTAAGTTAGAATACCTTGAGATTTGAATATTAACAACAACAAACAAATGAAGGCCCAGAAATGCTGCTTAAGTAATAATAAAATTGTCGTTACTTCCCCGATAGTGATTGAAACCTGGCCACTAATATCTTGACCGAAATTCAATTTGTTTGAAAGCAAATCCGTGTTGCCATTTAAATAATTCATTACCTGCTTCTGTTCTATGTTTACTGGCAACAAATATTTTTGAAGAAGAATAATGATTAGGGAGGGGTAATCTGATAAAATTAATTGAATGCATTGTTTGTGTAGCATTCTATTGGTAATGGGTCATGTATTATATGTATATACCTTCGAATCTTATGTACAGACGCCAGTACATCAAGCTACCCGAAACTGTCAAATTTTCCCAATCAACCTTGAACCTAATGCTTTTAGCGATAAAGTTGAAAATCTATTAAAGAAATTTGACAGATTTTAGTAGCTTGATGTGCTGGCATTTGTACCTACGAGTACCGAGGATATTTCATTTAGGTTTAAGTAGGTTTCTTTTCAGATCAGCCGGTTTTATTTTTCTTTAGGTTTGGTTTCAGACTGGATGCGGGAGGCGGAGGACAGGGGTGTTGTGGCGCAGCCTGGGAGAGGCTGAGTTGAGGTTTCTTGTTGCTATCTTAATCCAGTAATAATGGGATTTGATACGATTAACTTAACGGTTAACTGTCCATTATGATCCAAAGTAGAAACAAACTAACACAAAAAAAAAACTAAAATATCAATTGATTGGATTGATTGGTATTTTAGTCTGTGCTAAAATACCAATCAATCCTATCCAAATCCAATCTCTTTGATTATACCTACGTAGTGCAGCGACAAAAAGAAAAACACGGACTGTCTTCGCCATATGATTCATAATGTGATCCTTTTATGATTTTGCCAAAGTGGCCTTTTTAGGCCCCCAGGTCTGGCGTTAGTCAGTAAATTTTTCTACATTATAAAATATCAGTTTCAAGACTAGGTATACAGAACCGACGAAAGTGTATGGTACTTTTCACGGTACATCTGCCATCTGACCTTCGTCAGCCAATTAATTTTAGATCCCAATATTCCAGTTGTTGTGACCCATCTTCATACAACCTTTTTTCTCACAAAAACCGAACTAATATATATAAAACCAAGGTAGCCAATCAACTGTCCGGATTAGACACAGACTCCCATAACAAATCGTAGACATTAAGCCCTTTACTTGAAATAGTGTAGGTATCGAGTTTCTAAATAGTTCATCCATCCGCTTAAATAGTACAGCCCTTTGAAAACTACCCCGAGGTTTGTGCGGTTAAACATGCTACTAACGTGCATTCACAAGAAATATTATACACTAAAATTCATGCATCCAAGTAAACGGACAAGTATAACGTTTAATCACACTAATATTATAAAGGCGAAAGTTTGTGAGTGTGTGTGTGCAGTACGTTTATATGATTGTTACTCCTTCACGCTCAAACGGCTGGACCAATTTTTATAAAATTTTGTATGGAAGTAGCTGACACCTTGGATTAACATATAGGTTACTTTTTATCCCGATATTCCCATGGCATTGACATTTACGTGGGTTAGACCGCGGGGTGCAGCTAGGATTTCCATAACATTAAATTCCTGCGCGCCGTTTAGATGTAGCGTCACAATTTGAACAGATAGACTAAACTAGTGAATCGAGTACTCGTAGCTGGCAACGTAATATATTTTTTCCGCCGCTCTCGATTTGGGTCGGGTGATATGGCTCGCGGTTTGGTTGTTCGCTGCAACTGACACGCAACTTACTGTATTGGGGATTTGGGAACCTTCTGCTAGGTTAAGTGCGACGGTACATTAGGCGCAGACTAATGTGTGGTCGGATAAATCATTCTGGATTCGTAAAAGCTAGATGGTAGGAATTCTGCTGTAATTTTCCAACTGAACTACTTAAAATGAGTGGGTACTTTTTTGATTGTGACGGCACGTAAGCTATATCTCACGACACGTTAATACGCATTGGGAAACTGGATCAATTTAATCTATACCTACATGAAAATGAAAATAGTAACGAATTTAAAACTTTACATTAAACATTTGTGAAAAAAAGTATAACTAGAAAATATAGTTTTAAGAATTTTTGTCCTGTTGTCTGTTTGTCTGGATCACAGAGGTCTGGATGTATGTTCTGGATTGACATTAAAACGGCTGAACGGATTTGATGAAATTTGGCACACAGCAAATCAGTGGCGAAGGTTCCATACAACTCGATTCCTACCGGCTTCCCTTTGAAACAGTCATGGCACAGTCAGTATTCTATAGACAAATAATATAATCATATTAAAAATATCTACTACGGCTTACCTCTTACGAAAATTTACCCTTCGCTACTGCAGCAGATAGTTTATAACCTGGATTAACACATAGGGTAATTTTAATTTCGCTACTAGGTATATTATCCAACATCCACGTGGGCGAAGCCACGAGCTAAAGCTGGTATTAAGTATGAAGTCAAAAGAGTATTATGTTCAAACTGAATAGCCTGAAAACAAAAAATACAATGTGGCTTCCGAGTTTCCTTATTCCAAAATGTACAATTCTTACAGCTACATGAAAATAAACAGACAAAATTTCGATATCGAAAAGGAAACAATTCCTGGCCAGATAAGGCATAATGTGTAGCGAACCATGATTCGAGGGTTAGTATCGGGAATTTATATGTATTCTGAGTCGTCATGGGAATTTCCTTTGCGTGAGCAAGAATTTTCAATATCTTTCCTTCTTATCAATTTGTGGAAAAGTTGCAGTGTCATTGTTTATTGAAAGAAGGATACGTTACATTTCAAAAAGTCACGTTACAAAAGAAGGTAAGTGTTTCCAAATAAAATCCCTTCCAAACCCTATTTCTGCTAAAGTCAAGGGCAGAAACATTTGCACTTCACTGCGTTCTGTCATAGGCATCGCTTAACCTCACTTTACGTGAGACCAAATTGGAATCCTAAAGCCCTGAATATTTCACAAGGCCAGCCCCAAAGGTCATTCCAACCCGTGCGCAATCCACGCACAAAAATAGAAACAATTTACCGTCAATCTGATTTTGGGCCCCTTGAATCAAAATGTGAATCTGTGTCGCTCGGTAAATGGACGTCACCAATTTAAGTCTAGCGACCGTCAATTATCGGGGGATGGGACTGACCTGCCGTGGTTTAATCGTTTTCGTCTTCACATTCTAACTGCGTCAATGGAACTTAATTTACTCGCAGGGATTGTACTAAGTTCCATTTTAGTACTGGGACAACCCTATTGCAAGTTCGTAGCCAAACGCTTCCTCACTCGGGGGAAATTGTATCTAAGTCGTTGAACGTATCAAAATTGCTATGGTAGGTACCTGAGTGACATTGGAAAAATTGAGAAATAGGATTACTTTTATATTTTTGTGGCGTTTAACGTTGATTTAAAATAAATTCGACAAGATGCTTGAATTGTGTGGCATAAGCCAATTTTATTTCAATTTGTGCAAAATTTTGTCGTCTATGATAGATCATTAATTTGAAATAAATGATTATTATTGTTTAACCTAATTACAACCTTTCATTGACTCATTAAAAGCCTCTTGTTGCAGAGAGTTTAATAATATTTCAGGTACTTACTTTATTTTTAAATAAGTTAGTTCTGAATTAACGTACGTAAGTACACAGTGCCTGCAGTTTGCGATGCAAATCAGTTAGATGATACGGTAGTTAATTTGAATTTATAATGAATCTAATGAATTCACTATTAACAGAGTTCTGTTGATAGTGAATTCATTAGATTCAGTTAGATTCATTAGATTCGGTTACTTAGGTATGCTAATAATATTGTATGAAAGTATGCAGACTTTCGTAAGTTGTCTTGACTAAAGTATGTATTATATTGCATTTTTAAGATTCAGATTCTATAACTCAGATATGATATGAACGAAAAACGTTGAGAAACTAAGAATTAAAATTTTAGTCTGTGTCATAGTTTTTGTAAATTAATTCCACAATTTTGCGAGGGGTTAATCTAGAATACAATCTCCATACGCTCATCAAGTCCTCACCTACTTTCATATAGGTATGATAATGGATGTTGGTATTTATCAGAAACTAAAGTATTATATTCAATTTTTTAAGACTCTACATCTCGGATTTTATATGAGTGGAAAACGTTTAGAAGCCAAGAAATTGAATATTATTATGTGTCATACATAGTTTTTGTAACATAATTCCACGATTTTTGTGAGGGTAATCTAAAATACAGTCTTCATTCTCATCAAGTTTCCCTCATCTATACTATATATATATAAAAATAGAAGTTGATTGGTATGTTACTTATGAGACACTAACGCCGTTTGACCGATCACGATGAAAGTTGACATGTAGATATATGTAGTTTCTCATGGTTATATACAGGCTTTTTTATTCCGACTTCAACGGGGGCGAAGCAGAAAACACTCTAAACTCTGATTTTTAATTTGCTAGACTACAATGACTGTTTTTCTGTCAACATGACATTATTTAGTATACAAGGAGAATTTTCCAAGTGGGTGTGTATGGCCAAATCCGAAACTATGAGGAATAGCGAAAAGTACTCAAAGGAGTCGCGGGTTCGATTTTGATGAAAACTAAAACTGCATCATTGCAATTTTGAAAAATGAATATTTCTAGCCAGGAATCGAACACGTTGATTTTGAAAAAAAAAACACAGTGTATTATTACACCATTCGACAGTGTCGCTGATAAGGATTGAATTCTGGGAAGTAATGACATACGCGAAACTAAGGAAAAGAGCTCATTTTTAATAAAATACTTTTTTTATTTTTCTTATGTTACCTACCTAATAAAACTTAACTGATTAATTGTTAAAAATTCACCCTGTATATTAGCTGTCATTTTGGTCTAGCAATTAAAAAATCAGAATATAGGCTCTTTCACGTCTGCTAGAAATCGGCAAATCAGCACACTTTAGTTAACAAAATAATCAAAAACCAACTCACCTAGTTTCAAACAGCAAAACAGGAGTAGAATCGAAAGCCATGACGTCACCAAAGACCGCACCATCGCCCAAACGTTCCTTTTCACATCACGTAAACCATCACTCAAGTTCTATGTTATCACTTATTAGCACTATTTTATCACAATTTCATTTCTAAAAACATATTTAAAGTACTTTCACGTTCACTAGTTTATTGTCATGGCGGGCGCTGAAAAGAAAAAAGAAATATTTAAAGATAAAAGCAGTTTTGTAACTGACAGCCGGTGACATACGAACCGACATCTGTATATCGGTTCGTCTGTCACCGGCTGTCAGTTAGACATATTAAAGGTAGAAAGAGAACAGTAGGTCGAGGTCGAAACCTAACGAACGAAGTCTCGGACTGTCAGTTCAATATAATAAGGAAAAGTTAACCAAGTAAAAATTACGGTATAAGGAAAAATATAAATTCAAACGCTTATGTTTATTACGGTTGTTAAATTGTTTTTTCTGTAAATGTCGAGCAGTTTTCATTTAATGAACCATAAGTTAAATGCTTGATATACTTTTTAATTTCTTAAAAGTGCGGTGGTAATTCTAATGGTTAATAACTAATTAAGTTAAATAGTAAATTATTACACGTTCAAATACTTAGAAAATCTACATTGCTATAGTTGGACTTTTAATGAGCTGCAGTAAAATGACAGCTTATGTGTTGTTCGGCTGTCCTCGGGATGTACTCGGTTTTAATGTATATCCGATATGTCAGTGAGTGATGGCAAAGTATTTTGTTTGTGTTTTGTTTTCACTTCTGTCGGCACTCCCGGAGTGCCACTGTTTTTATTTATTTTTTATTTACTCATCCCTGTACGAAGAGCTCGCGCTCGCAAGAGCTCTCACAGTACCTTCTAAGTCTTCTATCTACTAAATAGACTGCTAACAAAGCGAAGAAAACTCACTACAATTGCGTATAAAACAACAATCTGCTAAATATCCTTGGCAAGGCGTGCGTAGTATCAACAAAGCGCTTGCTCGAAACTTGTCACGACAGAACAAACACCTAGGTATTTGTCTAATACTTGGGGAGGGTCCCTTTATCGGCCCACATCAGTCCATACACGATAATAAAGGGTTCGACCGAGGAATCCCCTGCCGGCCAACATTTTATTCAATGAACCTTCAATATATCTCTACGTCTGTGTGGGGATTCACTAAAATATTTATTGTTCAGTCCGCTTGACTGATTTGATTCAGTTTGGGATGGTGCTTGTTATCAAGGATACAAATGCGTGTAAATCAAAAGGATCCTGTTGGTGATTCCTGAGTATTGTTTGGAGGAAAATGTTTTTGTGGAGTGAAAAACTGGTGAAACATACCTATATGAAATGAAAGGCGGTAACATCGGCCATAACAAATATGCATGAATAAGGTTATTATTAGATATTGGATTTTGAACGAAATAAAGATATCGACAGCTAAAGCATATCTTTTGTTTGTTAAAGTTACGAAATAAAGGTGAATTTGGATGGACATGTAAGTTACTATTTAAGACTTTACTATACCTTTTTGTATCTTAAAAATACACCTCTGCAGGATCATTTAATACCTACTAAAAAGGTAATTCTAATAGTGTCGGAACTGTCTCTCTACCGGTAATATATTCATTTCGAATAAGGATGCCAAACGCCATTTGTCTAACCCGTCGTTGTCTCCAAATAAAACGTGAAAGGGTCCTCCTCCATCTATTCTATTAAACTGTACCGTTCGATTTGTAACTAAGTGACTGTCGATTGTCGACAACAAAATTGATGATCCTAGTTTTGGGATAAATAAAGATATCAAGTGTATATATAATTGTATATACAGGGTGGCAGGTACAGTCAGCAACAAAAGTCGATTAACACTTCAGTTTTTTAAATCTCAATTTTTTAGCAAAATATTAACACTTCAGTTTTTTAAATCTCAGTTATTGAGCAAAATATTTGTTCAAAATTGCACTGTACTTCTGCTGCAATTTTGAATAAATATTTTGCTCAATAACTGAGATTAAAAAAACTGAGTGTTAATCGACTTTTGATGCTGACCGTACATCGACGCGCAATCAAGTTACCAGGGATACAGTACATGATTCTGAACCAAATATTTCGTCGTTTATAAAAAAAGCTGTTCCATACATTTTGACCGCGTAGGTATTCACTTTTCTATGAAACAGCTGATTGATTTTATTTTTAATACACATAACACATCATAATCTGCCTATAATGTTCCCACTGCTGGGACACAGACCTCCTCTCGCTGAGAGGGAGTGGGCCGTAATCCACCACGCGGGCCCACTGTCACATGTTTTAGAATTTTTGTTTCTAGGACATGCCGGTTTCCTCACGATGTTTTCCTTCACCGTTTTGAGAGCAGTGGTGATGAAATAATTTACACAAAGTACGACCTACAATTCGTTAGTCGCGGCCGTTACCACTTGGCCACCACTGCTCCAATTTTTTTTTTTTTTTTATAAGCGTCCAAATTTTTTTTTTTTTTTTTAATAAGCGACACTAAATTTCTACGCTGTGGGGTTAGAATCATGTGCTGAATTCATGGTTTCAGTTTACGTGTCAATGTCCTTGCCATCCTGTACATATAATTGTGAGTAATGCTGTCATTTCATTCATTTTATGTGAAAAGGCAATTATTATATGTATCCAACAGAATCTAAAAAACAATGATTGCGTATTCTGAAAAAAAAAAAACAATAATCTTAAAATCTGCAAAAGTCTCGTGGCAAGGCCATTAAGAGTGTACTAGTTAAAACACAGGATGCACAAGTATTCCATCTCAAACTATTTATAGGCCTGGCAATCATGAGAATAGAACACACCAAAGTGTGTCATCGAATAAGTCCTATTAAAAACTACATTAACAAAATAAAATCGTCGAACATCCTATAATTAATATCAAAAACACTTGTATTTACGTCAAACCAAACTAAACCATGTCCACACTATAATTTTGTCCTTAAACTTGATATTCATAAGTGTCGACACGTCTTGCTTGATCGTGGGCCGATCATCCATCAAGTGGTGAAGCGCATACAACAGTGATAAATGACGCAAGTTGACCTAAACGCTGTCTTTGCATTTAGTTGCTGACAAGCCGGGGCTTGCATCTCTGGGGACTAACAAGTGTGTGTGTGTGTTAGATTTTGGTTGAGACTTACATTCGGGGCATTTTTAGGGTTTCCTAGCCACAGGATACATTTTAACCAGTGCGCAAACTGTTACCATGAATTCATAACAAGTTTTTGTAATGTATACCTATTTTATTTCTTATTTTGATTCTTGTTTTTATTTATATCTAATCGTATGCTGCACTGGCTGACGCCATCACGTCAACGCCGGCTGTCGCTGAAAACCAGCGCTGGGGCTCTGTCTAGTATAAGATGACAAACAGGCGCGACACGCGATAAAATCGCACGCGACACAAAGGCACCGCAAGTCGTGCAACGAGCAGTGCCTTTGTGTCGCGCGCGATTATATCGCGTGTATTATACAACAAAAAGGGGGGCTTGAGAAATTCTCCCCCGTCCTCCCAGAGATATACATTTTCCCCCTTGAACGAAAACCTAAATCCGCGCTTGTAAACTTATGCATTATAAGAAAAACGTTGCAATATCCAACGTAAACAAAGTACAAGATACTTGGTACATAGTAGCTTAGTACCTTAAGCTCCGCCGCAGCTGTTACTTGTACTAATTAACTTCAGCTAAGCTACTACTTGGGACTGCCGCGTAATTATTTCTTAAGATAGACTCTCTTACTCTTTAAACAAAAAGCAATAAGGGATGGTTAATTGAACGGCAAGTACCCCGTCTGTGTCAGACACGTTTTAACGCGAACATTGGAGCCAGCAGAGTTAATAAGCCAGGAAGCTAAAGTGTTTGTCGAAGAGGTTTTCAATTAGGTAAGAATTTTTAAAACGTTTGTGCTCGATAAGTTGGGTTTCCTTTGGTTCTTTGACGAGTGATATTTTATTTATGAAAGAATTTAACTGAGCCAAAATTCAGGATTTTTTTGTATACATATAATTATTATTTCGTTTATTTATTCTGGTAGCTTATTTTTTTACATTTTTAAATATTTCTTCAAATATAAAAATAAGTATAAAAAACATTTATCAAATATAAAAAATAGTAGTCCACCGGTGTCGGGAGCAGGTTTCAAGCTACCGGTGGTTAGGGCTCCAGAGACAAGAACCTCCTCACAATGGGAGCCGTATCGAGGAGTACTGCCTTCTAAATCGGGCCCTTGATCCAACCGCCTAACAAATATTATTAATATTATTTTTGTTTTAACATAATTATCTCGGGACCATGGGGTCCCGGTCCTTTGGAAGGCATGCGAGGAGCCAAAGCTAACTCGCAGAGGCCCGTAAGACGTTTTCAATGAAATGAAAAAATAATATTAAAAAAATAAAAATAATATTATTAAATATTATAATTATTATTAATTTTCACAAGCGTTTAATATTTTTCGTTCATAAAATTCGGACACTTCGTCCGCGCGGTTTTCGTACGTTCTCCTACGAAGTTTTTAAAATAATTTACTTCCTATCCCACCTATCCTACTTCCTACTATAATAATATTATAAACGCGAAAGTTTGTGAGGATGGATGGATGGATGGATGGATATTTGTTACTCTTTCACGCAAAAACTTCTGAACGGATTTGGATAAAATTTAGCACACAGATAGTTTATAACCAGAATTAACACATAGAATACTTTTTATTCCGATATTCCCACGGTATCGAAACTTATGCGGATAAAACCACGGGGCGCTGCTAGATAAACATGATTGCATTCAGCTCCATGATATCATTTACACGCACTACATAACTCTTCATAACACACACACACACATTTTCAAGCTGTGAAAAATGCAAGTTTTTCTCAGAGATCCCCAATAGCGACAAGGATAATGCTGGTTACGATAAGTTAACGAGGTAAAAAACTCGTGCACTCAAGGTAATAGCTTCTGACGACACAACCCATTACTCAACGTTATGGCACAAAAGTACCATAAAACTGTGATTGAAAAATGTAGAAGTAAATATAAAGATCACTTTATGTAAGAGATACAATTTTTCAAACTGTTGTGTTTGGGAAATGAAGATCCTTTGTGTAAGAAAGGTTCTAAAGACAAGGATGCGGTGTCACCCACATAGGTCTCGATCCCCTGGCAATATGTCCTAATCCAGGTCATGGTATACCCTTGTGCCAAATTTCATTCAAATCCGTTCACCATTTTAGCGTGAAAGCGTAACATACACACATACAAAGAATCTAATCTTTTCTCTTTTTATTAATATTAGTTTAGATAAATAAGTTATAGGTATGGTAGGTAGATACGAGAAGAAGATACTTAATCTTTTCTCTTTTTAATATTAGTTTAGATAAATAAGTTATAGGTATGGTAAATAGATACGAGAAGAAGGTAATCTTTTCTCTTTTTAACATTCGTTTAGATAAATAAGTTATAGGTATGGTAGGTAGATTCGAGAAGAAGATAAGAAGAAGCAAGCGAAATTATAAATCGGAAGCTACATTAAATTATGTATCTGGATCATAAAATATTCCGTTTGTATAACACTAAACAAATCTTTGTCAGTACTTTTAATGAGTTTTGTTAAACCAAGATTAGATTAATGTTGTTACTATCTTGTCTATTTGAATTTGATTGCGAGAATTTCTCGGAAACTCAGAACTCAATTAACGTTACCAGGAGAGTTATGAAAAAAATGTTTAATATATAGGTAATTTTCTTACACAAACAAACTTTTATTAGATCGAATGAAACTTGAAGCAACTGAAAATATCCGGAGTTTTTCGAATGAATATCAAGTTAAGACTCAATCATTTAATATTATTGTTCCTCGTTTAAGATATCATCGAAAAGTGCTTTCGGTAGTCATTTAAAATCAGTGTACGCCAAATTGGCCCTTAAATATATTGCAAGTTTTTTATGACTCTGTTAAAAAATAATAACATTTGAAATTGCTTTAGTGGACATAATACAGAGCTATAAGTATATATGTCGCAGGTTTTTCATAAAATTAGGTTTTTGATCAAAAACCGGAAGATGACACATTTTAAACTCAATTTCATCATAAACCTGTAACAATCCAGATTTTTGAACAAAAACCTGAACTAGTTTGGGTTTTTGATCAAAACTCTGGATTGTTACAGGTTTATGATGAAATTGAGTTTAAAATGTGTCATCTTCCGGTTTTTCATCAAAAACCTAGGTTTTTGATCAAAAACCTAATTTTATGAAAAACCTGCGACCTAAAGATAGATTTGAAAATGTTACCACCACAAATAAATGGTCTTAGAAAATTAATGTTCGTGAGGGGCCCGTGGCTAAACAATTACTTACGAGTTGCAGATCGTGGGTTCGAACCCAGACAGGTGCTTTACTTTGTCTAATTCATTTCATCACCACTGCCCTCGAAACGGGCATGTCCTAGAACCAAAAACTCGATAACATGTGACATCTACAAACCGCGTGGCAGATTACAGCCCACACTCCCTCTCGGAGAGAGGAGGCCTGTGTCCCACCAGTGGGAACATTATAAGCTGATTATGTACAAACCTACTTTCAAGCAAACCATAATGTAGTACACGAGAGCGTGTATTTTCTGCCTGTACAGGTGTACTTATGCCTCGTTTACAACGAACGATCCTGGGGGGATAGTCTACGTGATTACGTACCTTAGGTACTATCTCAGTATCGATTTTTGTTTTACATAAGCTTTCGGGCGGAGTACTTAGTCTTATGACGCAGGTAAGAATCGTTTATGTAGAAGTAGTCTGCGATAGGTTGGGGTTTTGTTTAATGTCTGAAATCGTCTGTTTTTTGTTTCTGACTGTTTGTGCATTACATGGGTATTTTTTCAAAATAATTGTAGTAAAAGGTAGGTAATTATACAGGATCGTCGGATATATGTAGTTGAAGTTTCGTAAGAAACCGATGGATGTTTTCGAATAAAATTTAATTTTATTAATAGAAAACAAACAGCTCATTTATAAAATTAAATAAAAAAAAATTAAAATTAAATTAAAAAAAAATTAAAAAAAAAATTAAAAAAATAATTAATTAATTAAATTTAAGTCGACAACTTCCATCGGTTTCTTACTAAACTTCAACTATATCCGACGATCCTGCATACTTATCTCTTTTGTTGACTGTACATGGATTGATTTGTCTAGCACAAAAGCACTTCACTTTATAATGATAAATGATAAATGATAAATGATTTTATTTCTGTAAGTAGGTTTGTACAAACACTTTTACACGTCAATCATATTTTTTTTTAAACTAGATGAGGTCGGCGTTTCCTAACTGACTATTCTGAGAAGAAAGGCCGAAACAAACTCAGAAGTCACAGTCTCTTTTAAAGTCCAGACAAAATCTTGGTCAGATCGTGTGAAGACCATGTAGATTGGTGTCTGAAATGGTCTTTTGAGGAAAGAACCACACAGATTGAGCGGACCTGTCCAATCAGTGCACGCATTTGTCAAAAATCGTGCAGCTCAACTCAGAACTTGAGGAGCTCAACGATTCGACGAACAATACCAAAGACAGGACATTTGGGTAGGCCGCATAAACTACTCAAACTGCCAGATCATGATTAAAACTAAGAAGGAAAAAAGAAATGACCCACATAGTCCTCACATTCACAATAATTAATTTAAAAAAAAATAATAAAAATTACTTACAAAGTAAATATTCATGTCATTGTCTAAATAAAATTCATCAATGTCAATGTGTATATAAAAAATCCGGACATAATCTTTGAGGACCATGTAGATTAGTGTCTGAAATGGTCTTTTGAGGAAAGAACCACACAGATTGAGCGGACCTGTCCAGTCAGTGCACGCATTTGTCAATAACCGTGCAGCTCAACTCAGAACTTAAGGAGCTCAACGATTCGACGAACAATACCAAAGACAGGACATTTGGGTAGGCCGCATAAACTACTCAAACTGCCAGATCATGATTAAAACGAAGAGAGAAAAAACAAAAAAATTACCCACATAGTCCTCACATTCACAATAATTAAAATCATATAATACTTTATACAGTAAATGTACATGTCATTATTTAAGTAAAGAGATACTTAAAAAAAAAAAAAAAGAAAATTATTAAAGTGTAAAATAGCAAAAATAAAAACAACAATCTAAACCTATTGGAGCAGCTCAATCCCAAGCCTTTTTGTCCTCAATATAGTCTTTTACAGTATAATAGGCTTTCTGACATAGTTTTCGCTTTATAAAAGATTTGAATTTATTAAGGCTTAGTTCTTGAATGTGGCTAGGAAGTTTATTATAAAAACGTATACATTGGCATCTAAACGAGCCACCTATTTTTTTGAGCCTTGTTGTAGGAACAACAAATTTGTGTTTGTTCCTAGTATTTATGTTATGGATATATATACTTATGCAACATCTTGCCAACACTTCCCCTTTCCAGATTACCCACGAACATTCAAACCCAGAAGTAATTAACGAATTCATAGCAAGATGGGACTCTTAACAGCCCCATTACATTACCTATAGTAATTTCATTTTAGGGTGATGACTAAATTGTGACCCGGACTATATTACGAGGCGTATCGTACATCAGGGTAAGCCCACACTTGACTTTGATGATAACACGGAATGTGATAAATTGAATTATTATTCTCTTTGAAGTGGCTTTTTTATGAGTTCAGTGAATGTGCAAGAGGTTTTATGTTAATTAATTTTGTTATTGTTTTAAAATGAGTGGCGTCGTCATAACGGTGATTGGTAATGGATATTTTCGTGGCATAAACAAACTTTTTTTTTTGTTAGCCTGTCTTGTGTGAACTCAGGCCATTTTGTCCCTGTAAACGTTTTCACATCGTCATACCACCTTCGCCGTGGTCTACCTCGACTACGATGTCCTCC
Source organism: Oligia latruncula (assembly GCA_948474745.1). Taxonomy (NCBI): domain Eukaryota; kingdom Metazoa; phylum Arthropoda; class Insecta; order Lepidoptera; family Noctuidae; genus Oligia; species Oligia latruncula. The sequence goes on along the minus strand of OX419691.1, from coordinate 5,666,074 downwards.
CTCAGGCGTCCAATTAGTGACGATCTTTGCCCATCTCTCCGGGTAAACACCCGTATGTTATTCCAATTTAAACATGTTCTAAACAAAATACTGGCCGTTATTTTATTTTCCATCTGTTCCTTTTTTTGCAATTTTCCTACCGGGATGGCCATGTTCTCCCATGAAAATTAACGAACTTGATATGAAAAAAAAGTTAAACACAACAACATCAAGATTCTTTGATGTGATCTTTTGATACATCTCTCTTTTATTCATCAGCAATAAATAAACAATGAAAAATGTAACGAAAAATAAAAATAATCTTGTCATTCCCGACCTTAGATCCGTTTTTATATATCTGATTTATCATTTCTAGCGTGCAGAGTTATTTCGGGGCACCGTGTTTCCACGGGCCTTCCTTGATGAGTTGTCAAAAGAGGTCAAACAAAGGATTTTGTTTGTACTCTGGAAAAACAAAATCAACAGGCAAAATGTTTACAAAGACAAACACAATACGGCCAATTGGCCCGTATTGTGTTTGTCTTTGTAAACCTATAACAATTATTATAGGTACATACCTAACGATGCGATGTATAGAGGCAAAGGCAATCAATGTTAACAGTGTACATTGCGAGCTTTTGGGAGACATACACGAGTGTTGTAATGGAAATAAAAAAAGCCTTCACGGATTTTGAAGGCTGTCCATTTAAATATACGCATAATTTATTACCTACTAGCTGACCCCGCAAACTTCGTACCGCCTTTTTTTCCGTATGGGAAATCATCAAATGACCCCTCCCGCTCTGGGTGGAGCGGAAGGGAGTGTCAGACTCTTACTGACTAAAACCCACCCGTGTTCCTTCCTTAGCCCTTTATGTTCCGGGCCAGCGGTAACCCTTTCGGACAATCCCGCTGACCCGGCAGGCTTCGGCCCTATGGGGCCCCTCCTCGATGCTGACATCTCTTTGAGGCGCGCGTGCAACACGTACGCGCCGTCCGGCACGGGCCTGGTCTGAACTTCGTACCGCCTCAGATTATGATTTTTTTTCGAGAATTTTTCCCATGTTTTAATAGTTATTCTGCTATTCGAGGTTGAGGCAAATCCAACAAATCAAATATCATAAAAATCAGTCCAGCCGTTCCTGAGTTATAAATGGTGTAACTAACCCTACTTTGTTTTATTTGTATAGATGTGTTTCATTAGAAAGTTTTGTCATAAATGCGGATGTCACACAACAATATTTTTCAATAAATTCTCGAGTCTAGCCGTGTTGTTTCGTAATTCCGTTTGTAAATAACTGGCCGGAATTTGGAATTGTGCCCAATAATGAGCAACAGGCTTTCCCCATTACGTTGAACAAAACACCATCAATGACAAACTGTGACTGTTGATAGGTAGCTAAATTACTATCTACACTTAGAATTTAATAGGTGTCATGGAGACTCCAACCAAAAAAGGTTTTTTTTTCGGCCGAAAATGGAACACCAAATTCTGTCGGACTTTAGTGTAACGTGACCATGTTAGATAGATAGACAGATAAACCATTTATTGCACAACACACAAAAGTATAATATTAGATGATAATCAAACTACCCACATGAATATAATATAAAAACAAGGTGCCGTTAAAAAAAACAAAATAAAAAACACATATCGAAATAAAAGTGACACTGTGACGAGTAAAATTAATAACGAAACATACACAGTGCGGTGTGCGTCTCAAGGTTGCATCAAATGGGAGTCAGACAAACATGCTGAGCTGGAGCTCAGCATGTGTCAGGCAAATGTACCTGACGCTGATATTCTGCTGGATCCCTGCTGTGACACACGGACGTTGAGAAGACGAGATAAATTGCTGTTGTGAACAGGTGTTATGACGTATGTAGGTATGTATATTATTCTATTTGGGAAAAATCTTAAGTTCATTTATTCACTGACAGACGACGCACAGTCTAAACGGCTCAGTTCAGCCTAGAAGCATGAAATTTTGCATGAGTTCCTTCATACAACGAAAGTGAACACCAATGAAGAATTTTTGGAAATTCATCCCCTGAAGCGACTGGAAGAGGGAATAAAAGTTTGTATGGAAATTCGTCAGTTTTACTGGTTGGAAATTCCATCGGGCGCGCGTCTTGTTGTTACATAAAAATACGCTAGGACCCATTGATATATAAAAACCCGGGTTTTTATAAATTAATGCTAGGACCGCATATTTTTATAATTCTTTGTATGTACTTCCTCTACGGCAATCTCAGATTTATTACCATCAATCTTTTTTACGTCAGTGATCTATTGATGAATGACTTACTCACAGTGCTGTTGTTCGAGTGCCGTGTTCTGGAGGATATTTATAGATTCGCAAACTTCAACATGATTATTATGTCGCGAAAAAATAATAGTAAAACTGCTCGTAAACGACAAGGTTGAATTTACTGAAACGTGAAAAGCAACAGGTTATTTTTAGCAGCCGGCTAACCTTGACAAAGCTTGAATAGCTTAGAAACGCTTTATTAAATGTATGCCTAGTTGGTCGCGTGGTCGCAAACGCTACTGCTGAGCGTGACGTTCTGGGTGTGGTCGATCTAAGGTTAAGCTACACTAGCCGTGGTTGACGCGTGGATGGGTGACCCCACCGTGACTCGGAAAGCACGTTAAGCCTTTGGTCCCGGCTGCCATTCATAGAGCTTAGACAGCAGTTACGGGTAGTCAGACTCAAAAGTCTGACAACAAGTCTTACCAAGGGGTATCGTGTTACCCAATTACAGGGTGTGGAGGTCAGATAGGCAGTCGCTCCATGTAAAATACTGGTATTTCAATTATTTATATTGATCGTGTGTTACGCAATTAGGTTGCAGATTTATGAACAGGGGGCCTAAAAATGTCACTTTGGCAGAATCATACAAGGATAACATTATGAATTATAAATGGCGAAGACAGTAGACATGGGCGAAATAGCTCACTGAAAAGATAAAGAGCGAGTAGCTCTTTCACTCTAAAGAGCTATATCACTCTTCTAGCTCACTAGCTCTTCTATAGCTCACTTAGCTCAGTGACTCAGACGCCGACTGTTAGCTCATCTGACTCACGCCGCACGCGCTTCGGCTCGCTCGCTCAATAGGTCAATAGCTCTTTGGAAGTTTGGATTCTTTGTTACTCACTAGCTCTTCTATAGCTCAGTAGCTCAGACGCCGATTGTTAGCTCATTTGATTCGTGTCACGCGAATTACTAAGGAATTACGGATATCGATAAATAAATCTTGTTTTATTTTGTGGCGGTTTTTGATAGTAAGAACGGTCGTATTAGTATTTGTACTTCGTTGCACGTGTCACGCAGCGGTATGCATGTCATTTCGTCAAAACAACCGAAAAAGTACTAAGTTAAATAATTTTAAATAAGTTTTTCTAATCTGTTTGTTTATATTATGGTATTAGTACTTATGAGTTGTTTAGAATTTACGTAAACGAAACGCAAGAAACAATGCGGTTCCTTTTTATTTATAATGTGCCAAAGTATTTTCTACTTTAAGTCGATGACTATAAAGATAGATTTACAGTGATTTACGTCGTATGATAACTGATAAGATTGTGTCGGAGAGCTTTTGTTGGAAGAACGAACGATGCGACGAAGTATTCCGAAGCAAGCCGAATGAGCCGTTCGGCCGGTCGCGTGCATCGCTGAAGTACTGAGCTAGTGAGTCTGAGTGAGCTAACTGAGCTAGTGAGCTACGTAGCGCGCGACTGAGTGAGCGAGAGCGACGTCAATCGAAAAGAGCTAGCTCTTTTCTATCACTAGCTCACGAGCTACCCATGTCTAGAAGACAGTCCGTGTTTTTATTTTTTTCGCTGTAAGTACTACGTAGGTATAATCAAAGAGATTGGTATTGGATTTGGATTGGATTGATTGGTATTTTAGCACAGACAAAAAAATAACTGATAAATCCTTCACCAATGGGATTTGATACGATTAACTTAACAGTTCACTGTCCATTATGATTCATAATATTACCCTTTTATGATTCTGCCAAAGTGGCCTTTTTAGGCCCCCAGGCAAATGGAGTATCTAAGCATCGTAGCAGGTTGCGTTCTATAGATAGTTTCTAACTAATCCCATGAGAAGAAGGCATAGTTTATGTATGTACAAACGCCAGCACATAAAGCTACTACAATCTATCAACTTTCTTTAATAGATTTTCAACTTTATCGCCAAAGCATAAGGTTCAAATTTGACAGTTTTGGGTAGCTTGATGTGCTGCTGTCTGTACGACTATGTATCTGGGAGCGGCACGTGTGCCCGCTTAACAAGACATTTGCCCTTGAACTTTGAACGCTTTTACTCAATAAGAGTACCTGCGTACAACCCACACAGGTAAATCTTCCCACGCGTCTTGCTAATTTAATCCTTAGTATCCTCTTACGTCACCCGCACTCAATCACAGGACGTTCTACTTTTAGCCCAGGCGAATTATCGTTAGACACTTGGTAGGGTATAACATAACATACATACATACATAATCAGCCTATAATGTTCCCACTGCTGGGACACAGGCCTCCTCTCGGTGAGAGGGAGTGGGCAGTAATCCACCACGCAGGCCCAGTGCGGGTTGGCAGATGTCACATGTCTTCGAATTTTTGGTTCTAGGACATGCCGGTTTCCTCACGATGTTTTCCTTCACCGTTTTGAGAGCAGTGGTGATGAAATAATTTACACAAAGTAAAGCGCCTGTCTGGGTTCTAACCTACGACCTACAACTCGTAAGTCACGGCCGTTACCACTTGGCCACCACTGCTCAGGGTATAAGTAGGTTTTATTTGCATATTTTGTCAACCCTAGGAATAACTTTTTTGCTGCGTGTAATGTTGAATCATCATCACACTAATATTATAAAGGCGAAAGTTTGTGAGTGTGTGTGTGTGTGTGTTTATATGCTTCTTACTTCTTCACGCTCAAACGGCTGGACCAATTTTGATAACATTTTGTATGGATGTAGCTAACACCCTGGATTACCATATAGGCTACTTTTAATCCCGATATTCCCACGGTACCGACATTTACACGGGTGAAACCGCGTGGCGCAGCTAGTTACTTAATAGTTTTGAAAAATAATCAACATATCAACTTTCGATGTTGGATATGGCAGAACTGTATCTATCTTTTGTAGGTAATCATTAAGCATTGTGTCATTTCCATCAATCCACCTAGCCTTTTCCCAACTACCGGTACCAATGGCTTAAAGTGCTTTTCGAGGCACGTAGGGGTCTCGATATGTACCTAATGGATGGTCACCCATCCATGAACCGACCGCGGCAAGCGTAGCTTAACCTTAAACCGACCCGTGCGGCTGATATTATGTAGCCACGAGCCAATTGAGACTAGCATGTATTATATAAAATCATAATACACACATCAAAAGTGTCTAGGGATCAACATATATTTTTGCAATAACTTTTCTCCTGATTGATATTAATTAAAATTTTCTTTAAGGATTCATCAAATAAAGTGTTTTCGTTTGTCACAGTAACGATAAACCAAGTCACCTTTGCATTAATAAAGAAATTTGCCATTTTCCTAATAAAGGGATTTTTGACATTTGAACCACTAACACAAAAGTTCGAAAAAAAGACTGAAATAACAGTTTTCTTTAAAATTTTATTGGGTAACTTAAACAATTAATAATCCGTGTTTCTACCGCGAACACTAACAACACAAGAACATCGGTTTGGCATACTCAAAATGAGTTCATCCAAATCACGCTGTGGAATGGCCGCCCATGTTCGTTGCAACAACAAAAAAAGGTCTTCTTGCGACTGGATACCCTCCATATTCGGCAGAGCTCTTCTCTGTAGCATATCCCATGCATGCTCAATCGGGTTCAAGTCTGGCGACTGAGCAGGCCAGGGCAGGACATTGATGTTAGCTGCGGCGAGAGTCTGTCTTACAACTCTTGCGGTGTGCGGTCGTGCATTATCATGCATTAACTGAAATAAGGGACCGATTTGCACTTGTAGAGGAACGATGACGTCTGATACAATCGTCTCAGCATAAATTTGAGCGTTGAGGTTGCCTCTGATCCAAATCAACTCAGTTCTTCCGCCGATCCAAATACCCGCCCATACCATGATGGTTCCACCACTATAAGGATGGACTTCCTGGCAGGATTTTAATCGCTGTTGGCGTCCAGGGGTTCTCCAGTGTCGTATACGTCTTGTATCCGGTCTCATACCAAAACGAGACTCATCAGAAAAGCACACGAAACGCCATTGTTCTTCTGCCCAATTTCTGTGTTCAAGAGCCCATTGATATCGAATCCTACGATTGTGCATTGCTATAGGTGGTACCCGTAGCGGTCTTCGGGAATGAAGGTTCACTTCATGCAAGCGGTTTCTGACTGTTTGGTCGCTAATTAAGTTCCCTGAAGAGTGATGAAGCCTCACGGCTAACATCATGGCGGTTATTGTTGGAGCTCTTCGAGTTAAGATTTGAATGTATCGGTCTTGTCTCCGTGTGGTGCAGCGATATCGTCCTCCATGGCGCTCAGCCACGGTACCAGTGCTTCGGTAACGTGTCCAAAGTCGACTGATAACACTCTGACTTGTATTCAGAGCTAAAGCCACAGTACGTTGCCGGGAACCAGCTTCTATCATTCCCACGGCTCTGAGCATTTCTTCCCTGCTTAAATGACGTCGCCGCTCCATAATAACGTTGGTTTTAATCAGTAGTAGGGAAACAGTAGCACTAATAATGTCTTCAATGCGTTGTATGTTTTTATAGGGAAAATATTGACAGCTGATTTTCATCTTTTACTCGAATTTGATTCACAGTTCCTGATTCAAATTATGAAATGCACCAAAAAGGATCCATATAAATTTATAAAATCATAAATTTATTACAAAGCCACATCTCAATCTCAAGAAATCCGCATAAAAATGCTTGATCCCTAGACACTTTTGATGTGTGTAGTTTCATACGCTAAGCCTCTCGTCAGTGACAAAACCTATATAAGCTCACCTCTTTGCATAATCAGCCTATGTTCCCACTGCTGGGACACAGGTATCTTCCCTGTGAGAGCGAGTGGGTTATAATCCACCACGCGGGCCCAGTGTGGGTTGGTGGATATCACGTCTTCGAATTTTTGGTTCCTTCCTCACGATGTTTTCCTTCACCGTTTTGAGAGCAGTGGTGATGAAATTATTTACACAAAGTAAAGCGCCTGCGTGGGTTCAAACCCACGACCTACAACTCGTTAGTCAGGGCCGTTACCACTGAGCCACCACTGCTCTCACCACTCCCATTGCTCTCCGCTTATTCTATTGAAACTCCGTATTATTCTAGATCAGTTCAAGGTTACAGTGTTACCACGGACGGACGTGCAGCCTATTGTACAAAGTCATATAATTTATTTCAACTAAGCCAAATAAACCACCTAGTGAAGGCCGCAGGAACCCGTTGAATGCGAGAAGCGCAGAACCGGTCGAAGTGGAGATGCTTGGGGGAGGCCTATGTCCAGCAGTGGACGTCTTTCGGCTGAAATGATGATGATGAATGATGAAGCCAAAAAAAAACAAATTTGGGAATGCCGCGGGTGGTCGTTTCTCCGTAGAAACACTCTCGCCTGTTTTCTGTCTAAAGAAACTTCTGTGTAAAGAAATGATTATTTACAGAATAATAAAATAATAACTACTTGTATGTCCCTATGTTTTCCTTTTTGATGATACATTATTTTTAATAGCACTAGAACCCTCAAAAAATGCTGAAAATTGCCGCTGTCAACAGAGGCCTAGTGTACCTATTAATGAAAAAGAAAAATATAGGGACACAGTACATATCCTTCTTATTCAGTTTATGATATATCTTTTAAATTGGTCTAATACTGGAGGAGGAAATAGGCGAGAGCCAAACCTCGAATTATGACTTTTTACTTAGGCTTTTACAAAAGTCTCTCCGACCACATTTCCTCATAAAAGGCACTTTTGAACATCAAATTGTACAAGAAAATAATTTTGTGCACAAGTTAAAAGGGACGAAATCTGCCAACCCCATAATTTATTCATTCAGTGGGAAAGCTTACAGGTAGAGTTTTCACATGTGATGGAGCTGGAAAAAATTCAGTTTAGGCCATAGAATTTTTTTAGGGATCAAGGAAGGGTCAAAAGTGCGAAAATAAAATTGATTTTAGTTGGCCCTTCCAAATGGTAGTTTTGGATGGAGAAGAGTGGGCTAGAAACTCCAAAGTTACTTTTTTTTAAATAATATTTTGTATAAATTAATTATTATTATAATAAAATTGTCTGCTGTTTTACCTTAAAGGCGCCTACAAACAGGCGTGACACGCGATATAATCGCGCGCGACACAAAGGCACCGCTCGTTGCGCGACTTGCGGTGCCTTTGTGTCGCGCGCGATTTTATCGCGCTGTTTGAATGAACCTTTAGGCTAAGCGCGCTCCACGGAATGTAAGTGAAGATGATGTATCTAGAATAAAATTACTATAAACAAAAGGTACAAAAATGTATTCACTGTTGGAGAATAAAACATCAAAATTATTCACAAGCACTTTACAATTTCCATTTGAATGAATAGTTCACAATTATTCCAGCCAGCAAAATAACGAGGCGCGTAATACCCTCCTTTTGAGAATCATTCCTCATTTAAACCCTGATTACGCTGCAACGCAAAACAAAAATGGAGCCCCGGGATTATTGTCGCTCATTGCTTTCTTGTTCCTTTGCTTTAAGATGTGGCTATTAGAACAGCGAAAACTGTAGAATAGATTACGTTTAAAAACTTTTTAATTTACACAAAAACTAAGAAGCTTGCCCAAAACTTTGCTTTGCTCCCGACATCAAACAGCTGTCGGAAGAATAGTGGTCGTCTATTTCATATAAACCGACAAAATCATCGGGTTTTGGACTTGTGAACAGCATTTGGAGGACTCCTACGATAACATTGATTGATGTTCGATACGATACGGAAGCGTATCGAGTGGTTGTGAATAGCTATGCTGGGCCGAACACGTGCTGCATGTCGAACGAGTCATGGGCCAAATCTACCACCATGTGGGCTCATGAAAATGTCCGGCGACATCGGGGCAAACCCAGGAGAAGCTTGTGGGACAAGCTTGATGCCTCAGACAGGATTGGTCGGAATGGTCCACACTATAGTCCGCGCGGAACTAGTTGGCCGCCCCTTAGGTGGGGACGGGGGTGAGGGCGGCGGGGTTGCCTAGTGTTCGCAACACACGTACTGAGTAATGACAAAGCGTCCCCGCCCCTCCGCCCCACCGCTCGCATACCTAAGGCGCGGCTAACTAGTTTCGCGCGGACTATAGCTTAAGTTCAAGACAGAGAGGTGTGGAAAGGAGAAAGGAAGGTCTTTACCCTGCTTGGGACAACATAAATAAATATTTCTTGTAGCTTCTAAGAGAATCACATTTTTTTTATAATCGCGGTTTTCATAGCCTAAACTTAAGACAAATATAAAACATTTTCATAAAAGTAAGTACAAGTTGCCGTCCGTATTTTTTTCCATCACGACTATGACAAAAGATAACAATTTAGCGTTTTATATTTCGTTTATAATGTTATTTCTAGACATTTCCTTCATCAGGTTTTTTTATTTACAAAGAAACCAACTTGGACCATTTATATTTTTAGTAGACCATCCTGAAAGTGCACATAATAATCATCATAATTTCAGCCGAAAGACGTCCACTGCTGGACATAGGCCTCCCCCAAGCACCTCCACTTCGACTGGTTCTGTGATTCTCGCATCCAACCGGCTCCTGCGGTCGTCGGACCACCTTGTTCCCACAAGGTGGCCTTCCAACGCTTCGTCTTCCGGTACGCCGTCGCCACTCCAGAACCTTTCGGCCCCATCGGCCATCTGTTCTGCGAGCAATGTGCCCTGCCCACTGCCACTTAAGTTTGGCAATTCTTCGGGTTATGTCTACCTTGGTTCTCCTACGGATCCCCTCATTCCTGAATCGATCACGCAGGGAAGCCCTCTCTATTGCCCTTTCGATGACTTTTAGCCTTCATATAAGGCCCATTGTGAGCGACCACGTTTCAGTGCCATAAGTCAACATAGTAATAGCAACAATATTTTGTACAGTGAAACACTGTATGATTATCAGATAAGAGTACAGTAATTTCGTCTATCAGATACATACCATTATCATAAAATTCCTGTAATTAAATTACATTGTTTACGCCATTAACTTATTTACGACACTCTGTAGTCTGCCCACGGTTGTATCGCAAAATATTCGGACGGTGTCATGCACAACTAAATGAGTTTTTAATTTCGCTACCCACGCTTTGTGTGATAGTGGAAAATATTCTGGAAAAATATTTCATGTTGCTACGTGTTTCGACTTTTGGTACAGTTTTGTTTTTGTATGTTACTATAAAAATGCATTGTGCAAATAGACTGGTTTGTTACTTTGTTTTTGTTTCGAAATAGAACAAACAGATTACTCGTTTAAAATGTTTAATTGAAAAGGTAAACAAGATTTTATGTTTATTTTATCGACAAACGTTTTATTGAAACACGCTACTATGATCACAGCTCCTGTAACTTAATAATAATAATTATTATTAATCATAATCATAATTATGACTTACTTAACTTAGGAGCACAACTGTCACTAAAGAGATATAATTACATTTTCTATTGTTACCGAACTTAATAAGCTTGCCTCACAGATGAGGGGATTAGGACCAACAATAGTTCCTGTACCGTTAGGACCAACTACTGAGGTAGACTGTTTCTATAAAACATTTTTGTAAGCAAAAAAAAACATTACTATAGGCCTACCGCTTAACTGAGACGTTGTCTGAGGTAGCAGCGCGGTGCGGGAGGGGTGTGGTGACGTGATGTGAGAGCTTATTGATTCGTCAACTTGTGACAACTTTCACCCCTCCCGCACCGCGCAGCTATCTCAGGCAACGTCTCAGTTAAGCAGTCGGCATTTTTATATAATCATAAAATTAACCAATAACTCCCGAACCTATGGACCACTGATAGAGCCGTCGAAAGTACAAAATCAAACCTTATTCTTCTCCACTAACAACGATCTTAAAATACCCGTCTCTAAGGGCCAATTTGAAGTAGATACTGTGTGTGCGGGGACAAAGTTTCAGCACATGTGACACGTCTTGCTAACGAGCAGATGGCGGACGTAAGGAAACAGGACGGAATAAGAGCTTATTTCCACCCGCAACACTTCTTCGCCAATTTGTTGCTGATTCTTTTTCTTTCTTTAGGTTTAATTTAAGGAAACTATGAATTTAACTGTCATTCGTGGATCTTTGACAGTAGTTACGGGTCGTCAGAAGCCCGAATGTCTGACAACCAGTCGTAGCAAGGAGTATCGTATTACCCAATAACTGGGTTGTGGAGGTCAGATAGGCAGTCGCTCCATGTAAAATACTGGTTTTCAGCCGCATCCGGTTAGACTGGTAGCCGACCCGAACATAGTTGGGAAAAGGCTAGGCAGATGATGAAATTATTACTTTAAGAGACTTACTGCCAAACTCAGAGACGTAACCTACCCCTACCCGTAACGGCTGTCACAGATCCTCGAATGACAACCGGGACCAACGGTTTAACGTGCTTTCCGAGACATGGAGGGATCTTGGTATGTAAAGACGGTCACCCATTCATAGACCAACCGCGGCAAGCGTAGCTTTACCTGAACGATCGACCTGTGCGGCTGTTATTATTCAGCCACGGAAAATAATAATTTATAAGTATTTTATTGACTACGTCACGCCTACACCTATGCGTTACAGCTGAAAAGCTCAGGTAGTTCTACACACCTGCGTTTTGCCCGAAAGGTATTAAATCCTATATGATAAGGGTGAGAGAATTTTCATTTATCATAACGTAACTGCAATCCCTTATTGGGCATTTTATGACAAATGTCCGCCGAATATACTGCCTTGTCGGTTCCGATATATTTTTTATGAAAAGACTGATGAGGTAGGTAATCAGTCAAATGGAGGGCCATTAATGTTTTAATGATAAATTCTTGATTTATTTATTCAATACTAGCTACCTGCCCCTATCTCGCAGGTTTTTATGACTTGAGATAACATCGAGACTTCTTTATTATATTTATGAAAATTGAATACTAATCTAAACTATTATTATAATTATTATTACTACTAATTATTATTTTGTGTTTGCTACGCTTTCACATTAAAACGGCTGAATGGATTTGGATGAAATTTTGAACATGAGTAGATCATAACCTGGATTAGGACATACGATAATTTTTATCCCGATACTCCCCCGTGATCGAGATTTACTCCCGCGGCGGGACAGCTAATGTATTATTCACAAAAAAACCTCCAGAATATATTCTCTAAATAATGGCGGAAGCCGTATCCAAATCCGTTGCGTAGTTTAGAAGCACAACGCGGTCACACAGACGAAAAGCGACTTTAACTTATAGCATCTATAGATACGGTTATAGAAGTACAAAATTTTATTACAACAGGGGCCTAAAAACGCCACTTTGGCAGAATCATAAAAGGATAACATTATGAATCATAATGTGGCGAAGACAGCCCGTGTTTTTCTTTTTACGCTGCACTACGTAGGTGTAATCAAAGAGATTGGGTTTGAATTTGGATTAGATTGATTGGTATTTTAGCACAGACAAAAAATAATCACTGAAAAATCACCTTCACCAATGGGACTTGATACGATTAGCTTAACAGGTAACTGTCCATTATAATTCATAGTGTTATCCTTTTATGATTCTGCAAAAGTGGCTTTTTAGGCCCCCAGAACATGTCCGTAACAATTTAGACATTTCAAACAAATTTAAAGTCTAGCTATGGTTTATACAAGATCAAAGATCACTTTTCAACGCTGCCGCTGTAGACAGCCTGCGGTTAAAGGTCAAAGATAACATAATCTTCTGTAGTCTCAGATAAAACAATCACTGACCACTAAACAAGCGATTTAGTCCGATTATGACAATCAATGTCAAATACCCAGTTGTCAAAAATGTAGGGAAATTCGAGGTTTTTTTGACAGATTGAGACTGAGATCAGACTGTGGACGTTCTTAAAATTACGAAATTTGCCCCTCTGGTCATACACGTTTGTGCGCAAACATAGTGAATACCAGCTTCCGTATGATTACGTGTGTGTGAAGCCTTCACATGCAATTAGTACCTGCACATAGTTTTACTTTTACCCTTACATTCTTTTAACGCTTGCATGCGTACGCCACGTTAAACAACGCATATTCATGACTCCAACACAAACAGGTTATTTACATAAAGTAAGTACTAAATACTATTATCAACGTACATATGCGTACTTTGGTATGTAAATTACAGTGAAATGTGTAAAACCGCAACTTTGTTGACGCAAAATTCATGTTATTAAAGGATGTTTTGTTAGGTGTTAATTGTTTTTATTTTGCTGTTGTACCATATTAGATTTTAATTAATGTGAAGTTTTTAACAAAATAATGTTGGAATTATCGATTTAAAAGGAAAATACATTTATTTAGCACATGCATATTATATACACAGATAAAAACAAATAAAAAAGTGTAAAGTCCGATGTAAGAAATTAGCAGGAAAGTGTGTCTCACGGCTGCGCCAAAATACCTAGTAACGAAGAAGAAGATTAAAGTAACGAAGTGTTATATCTTCTATGTACAGTCGCCAGCACATAAGCTACTACAATCTGTAAAATTTCTTTAATAGATTTTCAACTTTATCGCTAAAGCATAAGGTTCAAAGTTGATTGGGAAAATTTTCAGTTTTGGAGTAGCTTGATGTGCTGGCGTCTGTACCTAAGTGATTACTCAGAATCGAATAATACAGAAAGGAAACGCCTTTCTGTATTATTCGATTTTGAGTACAATAATTATTAAAAAAATCGAAGTTTTATTTTAGAATAACTTATAATAACTAACTTATAATATCAGTAACTACATGCAGCTTCTGAAAGAAAATTAATAAAAGAAAAAATATAAAAAGGCAAGCTCAACCCCATAATAGACCCTCCCGCCTCTAAACCTTCTTTTATCCTTATCTGTGGCATAGTAAAATATTCATGAGAGGGTACTTATACATTCAGGGAAAAATTCCAGTATTCATAGCCGCTGGCTTTTAATGAGGTGCTAATAATGATAATTACTGCGAAGAGCTTTTGTCTTTATTTCAGTAGCCAAGTAGTTTCTGCGAAGCCCCGGTTCTGTTATAATGGTCTTTAAAGTTTATTGTTTATTTTTAAGTACACTTTTATTAAAACTTATAGGTATTAAACTTTCGACGTAAGCGTCGGTTGTGTTTATATCTATAGCTAGACATCTATATCTATACACATTTTAAGTGTCTGTTTGATCGTTTGACATGCGGCAGATGTGTCCAGCCCAATTCTATTTAAGCGTGGCAGCTTTCTGAGGGTATTTCCAGTGGGTCCCGCTTAATGGCAAACGACATCGTGGCAGGCCCAGACGGAGGTGGCAGGATGACCTGGACTCCTTACATAAAAATTGGTCTTTGAAAGCTCTGGAAAGAGAGAGGTGAAAAAAGCGTAGGCCTTTGCCCAGCTGTGGGACAATAAGGGCTGTTAAAAAAAAGTCTCTGTTTATGCTGCAGAAGGAATGTTATAGGTTGATAATGTATATTAATGTTTGTAATGTCACAATAACAGCCTAGTTCCTGCTAATCTTCAAAACGGCTGGACCGATTTTGATGAAATTTAGTATGGGGATACTTTGAACCCTGGAGAAGGACATAAGGTACTTACTATCGACATGCCACGCGCTAGTTAAGGATGCTTGTCCCAAATCAAAGCAAAACACAATTTAACTTATTTAGGTAGGTATATTTAAATCAATGAATATTGAGCTCGTATTGATAGTAAGGCTATTGATAACTCTCACCATTTATTTATTTTTATCCGGCTTCAAAAAGGAGGTTTTCAATTCGACTGCTTGTTTTTTTTTTTTTTGTATGTTTGATACGCGATATCTCCGGCAATTGTCAAACGATTTCAATTTTTTTTTTTTATGGATGCCTCATTGTTGGTTCCATACAAATTTTCTTAACTTTGCTTGGGTAGTTTTTGAGTTAGCTTCATTAATACGTATTTTTGCCATTTAGTTTAAATTGATGATGTTATAATGACTTCCTGTCACTGATATTTACATAGCAAGTAGTGTTGTACGAATTTGTCTGGGGTAAGTACAACTTAAAAGTGAAAAATAAAAACTTTTTTACAAAAAAAACAATAACTGACATCCAAAAAAGACACTACAAGGTGAAAATAACTTTAATTTCGGAAGTTGGTGGTAAACAACGAAAATGCGAACCGACCGACACCGACTTCCGAAATTAAAGTTATTTTTCACTTTGTTGTCTCGTCAACTCTTTTTTGGACTTCCAAAAAAGAGACAAGTCGGTTGTTTTTTTTGTAAAAATTTTTTAAATACTTTCTAAAATATCAAATGATCATTATTCTCCTGCACTTATCCTAAATTATTTGAGGTCGGCGCATTATGTCCTTTTCTTCCATACTTCTCTATTATAATAAAAGGACAAACATATTTAAACCATTATTCACCATCATTCTATATTCTTTTGCTACTTACAATAGACGTATCAAAACATATTCATAGCAGTACTCCTCTACTCAACCTACTTTACCTTTTAAATCCTATACCCAAACATATTCACCTCAAAAAATGTTAGTTTTCGCCGTACACTACCGTTCCCGCTGAATTTTCCTACGTACAGCCTGAATGTTCAGGAGTTTTTACGAAAATTCTTTTTTTTTCTGTGTAAAACGAAACGGTGAGGGCACTGAGACTAGATGACGCTACCATACATCGTGCACCGCAAAAAAATGTGAGACTATCTAAATTCATCGCAGGCAGCTATGTTGGGAGCGTTAAGACCTAAGCTAGCTCATTTCTCCCTTAGTTGCCCTCGCTTTCGTTAAATTGTAGTTGGTGGGAGCGGGGAAATGCTTATTTCAGGTGATTATTTTCGTCCCTTGTCCTTAGACTCTAAATATTAATGCGAGTTTTCGCGAGATCCCAATTCTTTTTTTAACAAAAAATTGTGTTTTTAATAATCTATTTACAAATAAATAACACGTTATAATTATTATTTTTGATTAAAAAAATACTTAAAGATATAAAACACTCCAATTTGAAAATATTAAAATTACATTATTTCGCGAAGAATATTTACTTATTTATAAATTACCTACGAATTTATTTCCAAAATATATTTTCTAGTGGGATACGATGCGATTCTGCTGAAGGTAGCTTCGCTCATTCCTCGCACATCTCCGCTCAGTGTTACCAAAGGCTCACACATTTGTCTAGCCTGTGGATATTAAACACGGTTAGGTGGACGTTTGCGAAAGTACACTTCCAGCAGGGTGACGCTAAACTTTCTCATTTGTTTAGGTACTTTTTTCCTCTTTTGTTTTGGAAGTTTTAAGCGCGTTTTTTAACCCCCGACGCAAAAACGACGGAGTGTTATAAGTTTGACGTGTCTATGTGTGGGGGTGTGTGTATGTGTGTGAGTCTGTCTGTGGCATCGTAGCTCCCGAACGGATGAACCGATTTTGATTTTCTTGAACTTCAAAATTAAATAAATTCTAGTGCAAAAATTTAAAATTTAAAAACCCCGACACAAAATAATAAAAAAAAAATTAAGGACCTCTTAGAATAGTAGGTGTTCCACAGAACGGTCCCCCGACTTCCATATGAATTTATATTTAAATAAAATTTTATTTCATGCTTTTTGTAGGGATACCTTAATTTTTTTATTATTTTGTGTCGGGGGTTTTTAAATTTTTAATAATTTTTTTTATAGTTCGAACTTTTACAGTGTTGCTACAATTGAATAGTTGGACTACTGGACAGAGTGCGGGGATAACTAAATTTAGGAACATTTTGCTTTAATTAATTTGTTTATTACTACATTTGTTAATTACTTTTTGTATAATACTTATAAACACTTAGGTTTTTTAGAAATTATTGCAATTTATTTCACAAATTCTTAGCAATAAATAAGTCTACAAAGTTTAAGACAGGTTGGCGATTTCAAAACTTATTTATCGCTAAGAATGAGAGACATTATAGGCTGGTATTATTATGATTTATTTATTTAAGTTGGCAATCGTAGATCGTGTGCTAAGCGATAAAAAACTGCATCAAAGTTAGAATTGTTGATCTAACTAATATCTAAATTACAATCAAACAACAACTGGCATAACTAATTACCGTTTAGTATTGACAGCGCTAAATTCAAAAAGAGAAACAACGTTCCGGAAATTGACTTTGTGCGCCATTATGAAAAATAAAACAGTATCCGTCAGATGCATAAAACATAACTTATTTGCTCGAGATTATTCCAGCAACATTTTATTAGGACATTTCCTCTTTTATTTGTATTAAGTATTCAATATTGTCTCTCAAAAGTCTTCTTTCATATTTGTATGCGCCACCTGAGATTATGTTCCCGCTTTGTCAAATTATCTCGGTTTAAAAGAGGTTTTTATTTATTCACGAGATATTTTAACATACCCTGACCTCTGGGAAATGGACGCAACCGCGGTTTTTATATTTAAGGGACGTTTGAAATTACCGGTTTTTTTTCTTTTGTCCTTTATTATGCCGAAATTGTCATCAACGACCACTCAGAAGGGAGCGCTTTCATTAAAGTATTCATTCATTTCGAGGGTTATTTTATTCGAATTGTTATACAATTTACTTCTAGCATACAGTCACTTCATTCAAGATAAGCTTATATCAAACCACAATTTATAAAATATAGGTTGTAAAATCACTGGAAAACTGGTAACTGTTTCTGGAGTCACTGGTTACTGGTATTCAGCTGCATCCGGTTAGACTGGAAGCCGACTCCAATACAGTTGGGAAAAGGTTAGGTAGATGATAATAATGAGGTTCTCAAATCACAAAAATAGCCAATCACTGCCATTAATGATTTTGACAAATCATAACTTAAAAATTCGTAAATAACACCCTAAAGCGCTTGATAAGCCGAACATCCAAAGTTTAATAGCAGAATAAGACCTCAAACAAATACAAAATCCCGTCGTATCAAAACGATATATTAACGGGACAATATGTAACAATAGACGAACCCATTCTCGAGATTATGGGATTAAAACAATGCAAGTGTGTAGCACGAAAAGAGTGGATAAGTGCAGAAAATCCACTTCAAACACATATCGTAATCAGCCTATAATGCTCCTACTGCTGGGACATAGCCTTCCTCTCTGTGAGAGGGAGTGGGCCGTAATCCACCACGCGGGCCTAGAGCTGGTTGGTAGATGTCTCATATCTTCGAATTTTTGGTTCTTGAACATGCCTGTTTTGTGGTGATCAAAATAATTTACACAAAGTAAAGCGCCAAAAGTCAGGGTTCGAACCTACGACCTACAACTTGTAAGTCGCAGCCATTTCCACTGTGCCATCACTTCACACACATCGACGTGAAAAAAAAACCTTTAGGCTCGGCGCAAACGGGCCACCGACCGCAGCCACTGGTGGCTCGACCATACTTTTTCATATATTTTGTATAGACGCGCCGCACACGTGTAGCCGGTGGCGGCCACTAGCTACAGCAGTGTCCGCGACTCGCCACTTGTGGTCGCTACGGGCCACACAAGACGCGGACACCGGACACTGCTCCACTCCTCGCGCCAGTTAAAATTGGATGTACCCAATATAGGCGACGACAGCGTTATCTACGTCGTCTGCGTATTAACAATAGCGCGAGCAAACTGTCCGTATCGGAGGCCATCGTAAGACTGCGCAGCAGAGAGCGGGTTATAAAATGTGGCGGCTTCCGAACACCGGTGGCTGTCGCTCGCTTCTGACACTGTTACAAATGTGGCGGTAGCGCGCGACAGCCATCGGTGGCTGTGGTCGGTGGCCCGTTTGCACCGAGCCTTAATTAAATTGCCACTATCTAAGCAGAAGCGGATCCATCTACAGAATAATGAGGAACAGGTTGGAAAGTTTTTCATCCTCTATAGAAAAAGGGAGGATCCTCTGATCAGAACGATGTTGTGTCTGTATGGCTACTGCCTGCTAATGTTGGATGCATTACTTGAATTGTTGCATGAAGTCAGTTTGATGCGTAGTTTCGTTCGTTTTGAGAAAAAAAACTGATGACATTGAATGTCGAAAGCATGAAAGCTCTTGACATTGAATACTTTTAACCGTTATAAGTACGAGTATATAGTGCTTTTCAGTGCATGGGTGTGATTTACTGGCAAGAAGACTAATGAAGGCATTCGTTCTGGTTCGTTTAGACTCGATTGTGTAATATAACATTTTTTTTTGAGTTTATTTCTGTTAATATTGTTATGATTTGGGACATGGCTAGAGAAGCTATTAGCCACACATTTGACCAGAGTTTACGGTTTTATACATATTACTGGCTACCCGCCCCTGCTTCCAACGGTTTTTACGACTTGTCAAAACATCAAGATATTTTTTATATTATAATTATGTAAGTACTAGCTTCTGCCCGCGGCTTCGCCTGTGAGGTATGTCGATAAAAACTATCCTATGTCCTTCCCCGGGATGCAATCTATCTCTCTCCCAAATTTTATCGGAATCCGTTTAGTGGTTTAGGCGTGAAAAGGTTACATACGGACAGACAGACAGACAGAGTTACTTTCGAATTTATAATATTAGTATGGATTAATGTATTTTACACATAAACCATGCGGAATAAATCTCCAAATGATGGTGAACCGCATCAAAATTCGTTGTATAGTTTAAAAGAATAACGCGGTCAAACATGCAGACACGATGGGACTTAAATATATAATTATGTATTAATGTACCTAATACCTATATTAGTTTAGCTTTCAGTATTTTTTTTGTTATAAAGTATCTTGTAAGGTATGATTTTTAATAGCAAGTAAATAAATAATATCAATTAATTTATTTATTTTAATTAAATATAAATAAACCGAATAACGGTAGGTACCAAAGTATAATCGATTTGAGGAATCGATATGATAACTTGACAACACTCGGCGAGCGCGGGAATTTTTAATCGGTACGGTCACAGACTACATAAAGATACCACAGACTACTTAGAGATATGGGTACGGCCGTACGGCGAAGGGTGCGAGCTTTATTAATTTGGCAGTGTAACATTGGTTCTATAAATAAATAATTGTAAAACATAGTGACCTGAGTTTTACTACAACATACTATTAGATTGTTTCAGTTTTGACAAATCGTTCAAGTGTGACTTCAAAAGGGCATTCTGCTATTTTCTACCTCATGTACGGGGAGTGAATGGTTCCACACGCTCGTTCTTACAGCTAAAGCTGATATAATTTAATACGTCGCTAGCAAAAGGGTCCTTTGTTATGGCGTTAAAGGTTCTTTAGTTTCATGGGAGTTTTATGGGAATTGGAGTGGAAACTTATGACAAGCGGTTTGACATATTTTACTTTTTTGCTGATGTAAGTTTGTGCTGAATGTTAAGAGTTATTAAAGCGTGTGGGGGTGCGTGTATGGGTGTGTTATCGGTGAAAAAAGACATGGCGAAAAACCTGGACTTAACTAAACTAATATTACAAAAAGAAAACATTAGATTTTTGTATGGTTGTTTGTTATGCTTTCACGCTAAAACGGCTGAACGTATTTGGATGAAATTTGGCTCATGGGTAGGCCATGGCCTGGATTCGGACAGAAAATACTTTTTGTCCCGATATTCTCACGAAATCGAGATTTATGTGAGTAAAACCGCGGGGCACAGCTAATAGTTAAAATAAGTATGAAATCGCAACGCGAATTGAATTAAATCTGTCTTGAGCAAGCCTGGTGATCAATGCGTCCCTTCTCTGTATGAGAAGAAAGAAAGAAAGAAAAAAGTTTATTTGGACACAGTTCGTGAAACACAAAATACAAAAAAAACAAAATAAAAAAAAAAACTATGTTACAACAACAATAGTGTGTGCCTCACGGCTGCGCCAAAAAGGTTCATTCAGAAGAGGTCTTTGCGCTGCAGTGGACAGTAGTAGACTAGTATTATTATTTATCATTTAGTATTATTATTTAAACCAAAGATTTAGAGACACGTTCTTGTGCATTGCAACTTTGTCTTCGGAAAAGTAAAGTAAGATTACTTTGAGGGCTTTTGTGTGATTGAGTGTCAATCAAGCATGCGGTCGACCAGGTAAGGTCATGGTCACTTATCTGCAACATCATTGGTATGACAACTGAGTTGATATTCCTAAGTGCTTGGCCAGACTGGCAGCACGAGGCGGGGAGCGGCGCGGGTGCGTGAACGCGGGCGATCTGCCTGTCCGCAGTCGAGCGCGGCTTCGTTCTGAATGTTGTTGTGTCCAGTGTTTGTGAAAATATAATATGGATGAAGAAGATTTATTTTTACTAGAAAAAAGCTCGAACTAGTTTGAGAACCCCGCTCCCCGCGCCAAGCAGTCCGCGCCGATCACCGCGGCGACGCGACGATGTGCCCACTATGATCGGTCAAAATTAAATGAAGTTCTTATGTTTGAGTACGCCGCGCGGCGCCCGCCTCGCGCCCACGTTTGCAGTCTGGCCAAGCACTAAGACAAACCTATTATATTGTTCTTATAGAGTTCCAGAATAAACATGTAAAACTTTTTATATCTGAAAAGTTTGGGCTGTAGCAGGATTAACATTTTTTTTTAGGCAAACCTGTTTTCTTATTCTTTATTCTGGAACTACTAATATTAACACTGTATGTAGAATAAAATTATGTATTCACCCTTGTTATCCACTAAATAATCCAACGGCAAATCCCATTAAATCCTACATAATTTTCACCCCCTTTACACACAAAACCATCGTCTTCAACAAATATATGTACTTAGAGGTTGTCTTCAAAACCCACAGCCGTTTGTAAAGATTAATGCACGATGTCCTTAATAGTAGACGACACCTAAATAGAACCGTGCTATTGGATTTTCAACACTCTGCCCAGCGCTGTTAGTTGAAAATAAATCCAACAGCGCGTTTTTATTTAGTTGTGTCCTAGTGTTAGTGTACGGGTATTAGTCTCTCGTAATCTTAGGATATTACCGGTGGAGTTCTTCTAACCGTCTGGATATGCGCCGTAAGCGTCATTGGGTAAACCTTAAGGCCTAGCTAGATAAAATAAGGAGTAATCAGGACTGTTGCTATTATGTAAAAGGTTCTACTAGAGGAGAGGCTTACGTGTTTAACTATTCCAGCCCAGCGGAGGCTGATGTCGGCCCATTACAATAAAAAATCAATTTTGTCTCATTAGCAGTGATTAAGAGGCTAATGTAGTATGTAAATGACAGGTTTGTGGTTTCATTGGTGAGATGTCAATGTATGGACAGATGTAAATGGTATTAGGTATTTAAAGGAATTTTATTAAAGAACTAGCTTCTGCCCGCGACTTCGTCCACGTGAAATTTCACCGCCCCTCGTTCACCCTCTTAGGGTTGGAATTTCGAAAAACCCTTTCTTAGTGGATACCTACTTACTCTTCACAAATAACACACACTCCAAATTTCATGTCTCTAGGACCCGCGGTTTAGGCTGTGCGTTGATATATCAGTCAGTCAGTCAGGACTTTGAATTATTTAAATATAGATACTTTTATAGGAATTTCTCCTGTATTGTGGGTGCGTTTACAAACATTTAAACTCACATACACAAACAGCCAGACCCGGAACAACTACTTGTAGGTCATACAAATATTTGTTCCGTGCGGGAATCGAACCCGCGACACGCAGCGCAGCAGTCAATCGCTTAACCACTGCGCCAACCGTGCCGACAACGACCTTAATTGCGTAATACACTATCGGTCTCAATCTGAATAATTTTGAAAGATACTGCTAATCCATTGCATCATAATATGTTCGACGGGTTTTGTGGACGTCAGATAGGCAGTCGCTCCATGTAAAATACTGGTATTCAGCTGCATCCGGTTAGACTGGAAGCCGACCCCAACATAGTTGGGAAAAGGCTAGGCAGATGGTGATCTACTTTGCAAAATATTTACTGAAATAATTGTAAATTATTCAGAAAATACAAAACGTTATGGTCTGGTGCTAAACTAATAACTGGGACACCCTTTGTTAAAGTTTTGCGAAATTAACAATAAAAACTTTAATAAAAGATCTAAGAGAACTTGAAGTTATTCAACGAAGCTTTACATAAATCTTTTTTCTTTCATAATTTTTCAAACAATAAGATGTTACAACAAAAATATTTGAACAATATTTTCAGAAAGTGTCTTTTTTTATTTCAGGTGAAGTAATATAGTGTTCGGTATAATAAACGGTGCTCAACTGTATAGTCTTTTATCCTTACATGCCTAAAAATATTGATGTTATAGTGAATAATGGGCCTGAGTTCTTGAAAAAAATCCTCAAATTTCTAAAATGTATCATGGACGCTATGCTTTCGTAGCACAGTATGAGCTACGCCGTAGTACAATGCGAGCTACGCCGTAGCTCAGCGCGTAACGAAGAATGAATTTGGCATGCCGCAGCAAGCACTCTTTGGTCTTAAATGAACAGCTAAACTCAACAGTAACTAAGTAACAGTCAGTATTTAACAATGTTATACTAACAAAATTAATAAATCCCAATAAATTTTAACACGAATAATGGAATAAATATTTGTCCCTAAACAACACGCTTTGTTTACAAAGAAGCCAATTCTAAACGGAAAAAGACACCACGGGTAAAAGTTTACCGGCTGTAAAATTATAATCATCCGAAAGTATCGAAACAAACAACCCAAAAGAAACTTAAACTCTCAATTACTTTCTTCCTCTAGAAAGATAAATAAACAATGTTCTATTATCATTAACTTTCAGGCCAAGAGGAAAATAAAACAACATTTATTTAAAATAAAGGATACCAATATCGTAATCATCTCAATTCCTTAAAAAAAAGATTAAAACAAAAGGTCTGTTTAAATCTTTTCAAAGAAAATCGGGAAAACAATCTGATTAAAGAAGGACGGTAGCCAACAGAGCGGAAATATAAAGTCAAATTATACAACACTGATCCAATTTAAAAGCTTAACGATTCACATTTTTTATTTCAGTAATTCAAGTTAATTGCAATCCGAATTAAAGTAACATCGATACGGGATTAACGGAATCGATTATCGATACGTAAAATAAAAGATGCATCTACGAAAATAGAGATGAAAAGCTGAAACCTTTTAGTCTAAAGCAAACGCTATCAACCGGTCGGTGCACTCGTCATCCGATTTTGCATCGGAGATTGGGTGCGAAAAAATTCATGTCATAGAGAGCACTAAAGCCAAATCAAAAGGCGTTGGAAGTGAACAAACTGTGTGAGCGCTTAGCACGCGTTTGTGTCGGACTGGAGTGCAGCCGGTCGGGTGTAGTGGCCCACACAAAGGTCTTGTCGGCTGCGCGTCCGTGACGGTACGATGACGCGCGTTTTTCGCCTATTACGTGCCTAAAACGAACTTCCACGACTACGCCTCGCAGGCAGGCGCTGAATTTATTTTTACCTAGGGCTGCCACCCGTAAAATTACGCCTGGACACAGCGGACCGTGGCGGTGGACTCAATTTTCTCTTTGATATCACCTATGGTTTGTACATAGCTGTGTGTGACTTTCAATTTAGTGAGGAGCATTGGCGGCCCAGAGGTAACGGCTTTGACTTACGAGTTGTAGATCGTAGGTTCGAACCTAGACAGGCGCTTTACTTTGTGTAAATTATTTCATCACCACTCTTCACAACAGCATGCAGAAAAACATTGCGACAAAAAAACACACAACTAAAAATTCGAAGACATGTGACATCTACCAACCCGCACTGAGTCCGCGTGATGGATTACGGCCCACTCCCTCTCACCGAGAGGAGGCCTGTATCCCAGCAGTGAAAACAATAACGCCTGATTATGTATGTATGTACTTTCTAAGCTCATCTTGGACATTACGTGACTTATGGTGAAAAAATACATCGTGAGAACACAATATCCCGTGCCGGACGGCGCGTATGTGTTCCGTACGTGTATGCGCGTCTCAAAGAGATGTCAGCATCAAATTGAAGGGGCCCTTTAGGGCTGAAGCCTGCCGGGTCAGCGGGGTTGTCCGAAAGGGTTACCGCTGGCCCGGAACATAAAGGGCTAAGGAAGGAACATGGGTGGGTTTTAGTTTTTAGACACTAAGAGTCTGACACTCCCTTCCGCTCCACCCAGAGCGGGAGGGGTCATTTGATGATTTCCCACCGTCAAAAAAAAAAAAAAAAAAACAAAAAAAAGACAGCTTGCTAGAAAGATGATTTGGAGAAAATAAAATGTACTTGAAGCCACTTCATGCCACAAATGTACTTTTCTTCTCTGTAGGGGAAGATACTCTTGCATTGCTTTGAAACAATGACAAGCTACTCTTATTATAATCTTTCTAATGAGTGACATGAAATAATTAAAAACCCCTATTTTTATAATCTCTCTAACGAGGACGAACTTCAAAGACGACGTGCAGTAGGAGAAAATTCAAGAAAATGGATGTAAATGCCACCCTTGTTATTACGCCTGCTCGACGTAAACCACCTACGGCTGGTTTTTAAATGGTTATTGTGGAGGGGAATTCTTGAGACGCTTGTTATTTGGAATCAAGTGTGTCTTAAACGGGGGTTAAAAGTTGATTGAGAAAATGTCGAGGAATTTAAATTTAATCAGGAATGTAAACGTTCTAATCTAACACAATACAATGTGTAGGCACGAAGATTAAATTCGTAAATATTTTTGAAATTAAATCTTTAGATGAGTATAAAAAAAAGTCGCTTTTCGTATCTCTGTGTCTCATTGTTCTTCTAAACTACGCAACGCATTTTGATGCAGTTTTCACCAACATCTAGAAAATGTATTCTGAACGGTTTATCTGTATATTATATGGATATGAAAACTTTACATAAAAGGTTTTTTTTTTTCAGGATGGGAAATCATCAAATGACCCCCTGCTCTGGGTGGAGCGAAAGGAAGTGTCAGACTCTTACTGACTAAAACCTACCCGTGTTCCTTCCTTAGCCCTTTATGTTCCGGGTAAGCGGTAACCCTTTCGGACAATCCCGCTGACCATATACAGGGTTACTTGTAATTCCACGTTTATCCGTCCGAAGCTGATAAAAAGGGAACAAATTGAACCCCCCATATTATATATTATGTATGGCCGAAATTCAATAGTTTTCGAGACATTTGAAACATTTTTGAAGCGTAAAATGAAAATATTGGTAAGATATTATTCTTAAATCGCTCATCATTTTAAGTATTTTGTTGAATTAAGTACTTTTAAATAATTATGTTCATAGCTTAATTGAAGTGCCAGTTACAATATCATTTTTAATGGTACCCATTCAATGTGTAGCTTATTTTATTTGGAATTATATCGAAAAACCCTTAAAATTCAAATATCTCGAAAACTATTGAATTTCATACATACGGTGGGTTCAATTTTTTTTTATTGTGCCCCCCCCTCTATCAGCTCCTGACGGATATATGTCGAATTACAAGTAACCCTGTATAATAAAGAATTCTCAATGGTTTATGAAGTCGTAAAAACGTTCGAAGCATAGGCGGATCGCAAGTAAAGAGATAAGTAGTTTTTGCCGATCTGGTGCCGATGAGGGAAGAAGTTGACGTAACATTTACGAGCACATTAGAAACATGTTTGCACAGTAATAGTGCGTCATAGTAGTAGAGTACGAGTTGTATTTAGGTACAATAGTGATTACAACAGGAAAAATAAGGTACATTTTCAGTACGTCCACGTCTTTGTATTTAATCACACTAATATTATAAAGGCGAAAGTTTGTGAGTCTGTGAATATGTGTGGAGGTGTGTTTATACGTTTGTTACTTCTTCACGCTCAAACGGCTGGACCAATTTTGATAAAATGGTTGTATAGAGGTAGCTGACACCCTGGATTAACATATAGGCTACTTATTATCCCGATATTCCCACAGGATCGACGTTTACGCGGGTGGAACCGCGGGCGCAGCTAGTCTATTTATAAAATTCATGTATGGAAGACAAAGACATGCTATGTGAGGGCCGCCCGGCTGCGGGGGCACGCGTTGCCCCACGCCAACGCTACTGGAGCCATCCTCTAGGAACTAACCTGAAGAAGTTGTCACGCGCGATAAGATTGTTAAATATTATTTCAAATGAGGTAGATATATTTCACTGCAGCCTGATGAAGTTCACAGGAGTAGCATTGAAGTGCATTGAAAATGTTGAGAAGTGATTTTAATTGTATTTTAAATGGTATTTTAATTGTAATTATGATTGTATTTTTAATTGTATTTTAGATTTTATTTAATTGTATTTTTGGGTAGTCAATGTAAGTTAGAACATTGCATTGGCATTATAGCTCTGTTATTTACGTTATTTTGAATAAATAAATAAATAATATAAATCTTGCGCAGACCCCAAATAAATTGGAATAAGGGCAGCAGATTGGTGAGGACGTAACTTATTTTCGTGTCATAGTTGCCTTTAGTATTATTGCTTCCTAGGGCCCTAGTTTCCTAGCTCTTTGATGGTGGAATATAAATCGTCATTGTCATATAAAAAAAAAAATCGTCATTTACATTGTTCTCACTTAAAGAAGCAATAAGAATAATGTACCCAGGATTTTGTAATATCTTGATTTAAAAGAGTGTCCATGGAGTTTCTTGCCCGTTCTTCTCCATAGAGATCTACGTTTTGGAATGGGCAACTAGCTTAAACTTTCTGACTAACTAAAAGACTATTTAATTTTGACAATTCAAAAGTGCCAATAAATGCTTTGAGTTCGAGTTTGTCAAAGAGGACATAGACACGACCCCACTATCTTCTAAAGAAAAGTGATAAAGTCCGGTCACAGTTATTTGACCTCTTAGTTTGCATCACTGCCAAAATCACCGTGGTCTTTATTACCATTGCAATAAGGTTGCTGTTGGATACCTGCCATTGACAAGTTTTTCAAATTGACAGAGATCTTTATTATCATTACGATAAGGTTGCAATTGGGTTGCTGCTGTCAGACGTATTGTGAAAGGACTGCAAGGATTTTTTGGCGCCTGAATGACATTGATTGTTGGTAAACATTTTGTGAAATTGTCACAGAAATTGTGTTTAAAAAACAAGATGGTGGCGTTAGTTCCGGCTTTGGCCACGCGCCAAAAGAACCTTGTGCCGTTGTAGTAAAAGAGCCTTCACATGTGACGGTGCTAAGTGTTTGTCTATCATAATCTATAGCTCGTGCTATAAGAGAAAGATTTCCAACTATTCTTAACCAAAACCAATAAAACATCTATTTACACTCATAAATCAGCATGCTACATCTAACTCTACCGACAAACCAGAAAATACAGCGCTCCTGTAATTAGATGTGTCACAGTGTAATAATTATGAGCTCTACCGCACCTGCGCAACGATCGGCACGACTCTACCACAGAATAAATGCATACAGAAGGTCGGCTCGATCGTTTAATTTCATAATGGTTTTTCTAAAGGGCTTTGAAGGTCTATGACATTCCTACCTGTCCGCCATTTTGTATTGCCACGGTGTATGCCAGGCTCCATACAAAAATCTTCAATCCCCGTTCAAAAATGTTATGGAATTATAATCAGCCTATAATGTTCCCACTGCTGGGACACAGGCTTCCTCTCGGTGAGAGGGAGTGGGACGTAATCCTCCACGCGGGCCCTGTGCGGGTTGGTAGATGTCACAATATGTCTTCAAATTTTTGGTTCTAGGACATGCCAGTTTCCTCACGATGTATTCCTTCACCGCTTTGAAAGCAGTAGTGATGAAATAATTTACACAAAGTAAAGCGCCTTTCTAGGTTTGAACCTATGACCTACTAACTCATAAGTCGCGACCGTTACCACTGCTCTCTTAACAGGAATAATTCGTTTTAATTGTGCTAAACCGACTATTAAGACATCCACTGATTATAATAATTTTCTTCATCCAATTAGAGGCGTTATCACATTAATACTGTTACATACCTACTTCATAATTCACACCCAGAGCCTGCTATTACAAAATGCCACGTGATGTGAATCACGATGTCTTGTTGCAGGCTATCAATTAGTGTAAGGTAAGTAGACAAATCAATAGGTGGTTTGGTCAGTACATAGAGCGAAGAACTATTAAAGTTTGGGTTGCTAATGCGGAAAATTAATTATTTTTCATTTCTCATACTCAGAAAGTAGTGTTTGTTTGACCCGAATAGCGGGTGGCAGTCGCTGCTTCCCACCTTTGGGCAGGAAAGACTCATAGTAATTGCTTCCCTCTCTAGGGCGGGAATGAATTTTAAAAATACAATT
This sequence comes from Oligia latruncula, assembly GCA_948474745.1. Lineage (NCBI taxonomy): Eukaryota > Metazoa > Arthropoda > Insecta > Lepidoptera > Noctuidae > Oligia > Oligia latruncula. The sequence continues at coordinate 5,636,730 of OX419691.1, read as the reverse complement.
AAATTTGGTTACGTAGTCAGCTACGACATTTTTTACATAATTATGAAAAAATCTGCGGTCTTGTGAGTGTATAAACAGACAGCGCGGCGGGGACACCGTGTATTAAATATTTCAAATTTAAAAACGACTATTAATTAAGTAGGTACTATTCGTGTTACTATTATCAATAAATGTTTTAGAAAAATTACTATTTTATACTCTCTATAAGGAAAGTATAAAATAGAAATGAAAAGTAGACTGTTTAAACACGGGTGAAAGTCATCAACCCTTGTCCTCAACATCGACCCTTGTATAACAATCTACTATTTTTTACTACGCACTTGCCAACACTACTATCAGATGGGTTGCTTGGTTATGGACTTACGTTTAAAACATATAAAATAAAAATTCTACAAATACGACTTCTAAAACAGTTGGTAAGTTAAAAAACTAAAACAACTGCTCAAGCAATATGAAACAATATTTCAGAAGTAAAAATTACCATGATTTTGGAACAAGCAAGTGGGATGGGTAGTTACTCAACCCACTTGCTAAGAAAAATTAACTACATGTGTGCCAAATGTGAAAATTATTACGATAAGCGTACAGACAAAGCGACGCTAGTGCTGCACTGCACACAGTGCTAACTTAGAAAATTGCCTCTGTGGGTCGTTAGTCCATGTCGCGAAGTTCGTGCTAACTCGGAAACACGAATTTTCCTGAAGCGCATACCTTCTCTGGTTTACCTGTACGCGTCTATGAGTGCGTGCCAATGTTTTCGCTTGTTGTATGGAGCCGACCTTCTGTATCTATTTATTTTGTGACTATATCTAACTCTAATTTGTGTAGCTAAATAGTTTAAGGCTGCGTTTCCACCAGAAATGAGTGAGGTTGCGTAGCGTGGGATGTGCGTAAAACTAACCAAAAACAACACTAGCGTAGCGCAAGCTATGAAAATGCAGCGATGTTATTCGTTAGTTTCAAACACATCGCTCGCTACGCATCCTCGCTCATTTCTGGTATAAATGCGGCCTTATTAAGGTTTAAGTAATTCAGCGGGATTGTCCGAAAGGGTTACCGCTGGCCCGGAACATAAAGGGCTAAGGAAGGAACACGGGTGGGTTTTAGTCAGTAAGAGTCTGACAATCCCTTCCGCTCCGCCGAAAAAAAAAAGTGTGAGTAATGTGTGCGTTGACTTTGCGTGAATGAGTTCAAATGGAACTGATGTAATAATTGGGTGTGGTGAATTTGAAGTTTTTTAAAGATAAAGATAATTGAGGTCTACTAATAACTAAAATGAAGTATGCTCAATGGGATTCATAAAGAAAAGAAAACATTTAAAAAAACTGTGTACAGTTAAGACATTTCTGAAGCTAAAAGACTGACCGAATGTTCAAAATCTAGTCGCAATCTCATCTCAGCAACAATCAATGTCAAAAACTTGTCAAAAATGTAGGCAAATTAGAGGTATTTTTGACAGATTGAGAATGACACCAGACTGTAAACGTTTTATGAAATTAAACTAATAAACTAATTAAATCACTCTTTAAAGTAAATCTCCATAAACGACCGCTAAAACACTAGATAATTTCACCAAAATGGCCAGGCTTAGCAAACACCGCAAAATTGAAAACAGCGGTCAAGGCTCCAACGATTAAAACCTCAATCAATCAACTTATTAATAAGCCGGTTTGTACACTGAACTTTGGTTAACAAAACCATACATTTTAGTAACAAAGCAAGCCTACAGTTGCCTAAATAAACAACGCACTCAAATGTTTTGTTTGTCGTTGAAAAGCTAGTGTAAACACTACCTAATAGGGTAGTTTTGAAGAAAACTATGTTTTTGTTTAGTTAGGGGCTTATTTGAAGTTATGAAGAAACTACGGTAGATTTATTGTGCATGCGTAGGCGTCGTTGTAGGTTTTAATGGTATAGCATAATCATAGCCTGCCTCCTCTCTTCGAAAGTCAGTGGGCCATAATCTACCACGCGAGCCCAGTGCGGGTTGGTAGATAACACAATGGTATAATGAAACATTATTTTATTTATTAAAAGAGAATTTAATAAGTTTTATAAATATAAACGTAGGCTTTCATTTTGATGCTAATTGATAAAAAATGTTCATAAATAGAGAAAAGCGGAAAATTCTCATTAATATTAATATTTCAAGTAGCTATTCAGAAAATCTAATGTTTCGAAAAGAAATAACCACGTAGAAAATTGAAGAAAAAAAATATCTGTGTACCTAAGTTGGAAGTATAACTATTACTATTATAAATAAGGTACTTAAAAAAAAAACTATTTTTTTTTTGGTGTGCAATAATAAAATAAAAAAAATTAAATCCTTCTTAAAGAATTTTGCATAAAGTATCTAGTGACAAAAACGCATTCACTTAGAAAAAGGTCCAGCTATCGCGATAAAAACGTGAGGTCAGTTCGGTAATAAAGTGAAGAATAAAATATTCTGAACTGCAGGCAATATTTTTTGCTTGCATGAAAAAAGTATAAAACTAGACATTATGTGCAGGACAGTCGCTGGCACTCATTTGCCCGGTGAAATAAAAAGATAGTACGGTACTTGTACGGAATATATTAGTCTGTATAGTACTATATAGGTGTGAGGAACAGGGTGTAAAGTTCACTCATCCTCCATAGAAAAGGGAGGATCCTCCGACCGGGTGTTGTCTAGCGGGCAACTGTCCGATGATTCCTATCGGGCCGTTGTATCTATGCTAGTTGCGCAGTAAACTCTGCTTGCGAGATGCAGGATTTTGCGTGACATCAGTATGACGTGTCGGTCGCATGTGACGTTGTAGATACCGCTACAGTACCGTCAGCAATGACAGTAGTTGACAGACAGTATACACCACGGTACCAACATTTTTGTCCACAAGCAACTACATCCAAAGTTTTAGAAGAGATCTATGAAAGAAACTTTGCAAATTATCTTACTATTAATCTATGTGTATATTTAAATTTTAAAGAATATTGCTTTTGTTTTTATGTATTTTGTTTTCCCTTCTACTCTTATATACATTGTCTACATCTCTTTTTATCTACTCTCCTATGGCAGGTTTGCTGGAAGCGATTTCTTTAGAAATAAGCATCCTTTTTACGTATTTTTCTGTTCCTTTCTTCTTGTCTGCTTATATGTACGTATGTGGGTACATAAATCCATACTTAATATTACAAATGCGAAAGTGTGTCCGTCTGTCTGTCTGTTAGATCTTCACGCTTAAACCGCTGAACCGATTTAGATGAAATTTGGTATAGAGATAATTTGAGTCCTGGGAAAGGACATAGTTTTTATCCCGATATTAACACGGGATCGACACTTATGCGGGTGAAACCGCGGGGCGCTGCTAGTGATGAGATAATTTGCTTAAAAAAATCCTTATCTTGCTGAAATCATTGATTGATAGATAGATAGATAAACCATTTATTTGACGCACACAAAAATACAGCACAACACACAAAAGTACATTATTAGATGATAATCAAACTACAGTTTGACTCAAATTATCTCTATACCAAATTTCATCTAAATCAGTTCAGCGGTTTAAGCGTGAAGAGGTAACAGACAGACAGACGGATACACTTTCGCATTTGTAATATTAAGTATGGATTGATTATAATATAAAAACAAGGTGCAGATTTAGAAACAAAATGAAAAACACAATATACTCGTATCGAAATAAAAATGACACTATGACGAATACTTAAAATAAAATTCAAAACGAAATATCACAGTGCGGTGTGCGTCTTAAAGTTGCACCAAATGGGAGTCCAGCTCAGCATGTGTCAGGCAAATGCACCTGGCGCTGATATTCTTCTCGATCCCTGTATTGACACACGGACGTTGAGAAGACGAGATAAATTGCGTACCTCAACATCTTCAACTACTTAATACCGCCATTGAAATTACAAATCAAATCATTTATGAATTCTAATATCGCTAAAATATGCCAAAAGCAAGAAAACACATTCTTCAAACCCAGCTTTTCTTCCTCAATTTCTAAAAAGAATTCCCCTTTCCTGATTTTTATATCGCGCGCGTGAAAATTTTACTGCTTCAACAGCAATATAAACGAAAATTATGGTCGTAAACAGTTTTAAATCATGTGAACATAAATTAAAAAAAAAACATGAGTTATACGTTAGAACATACGTTTTTTCATTTAATCGTACAAGAATATAACCGTTTTATATTGCCTGAGGAGCTGAATATTTCGCAGTATCTAAACAGACACTTATACAACAGAAAATTTAAGAAATGGAATATTTTAATTTATACATTAAAATATTCCATTTCTTAAATTTTTATTATCCAAGCCAAATAAGTAACCCAGAGCTCAAAGGAAGATATCGATTAATTAAATGATGAATGTCCAGTTTCTGATGTCTTCAGATAACTTCTCACGAAATAACTGGTTAGGCAAAGTTCTTACTTAAGATTTAGAAACGCAAAGTGTCATTATATCGAACCAATATCATTATCTACCAAATAAATAAATCTGTTAAAAATACCAAAAAAACCTAGTGAACTGCTAAGTATTATCCATATTATTTGACATAAGTACTGGACCAGTAACCATATCATGTTGATCGCATATCATCATTAACGTCGAACGTCGAACGCCACAATGAAGTACCGTTCACGTCCAGCAGTAGACGTTCTGAGCGAATGTGATAATAAATTAATCAACCAAATGAAACTGCTACGTAATACATCCCTTTTATCGATTAATTCGACACTCTAGGTAATCTGTCTAAGGGAATACGTATCTTAAATAATGAGTGTCATAATGTCAGCTGTCAGTGGCCTAATTGAAGGAGGCGAAGGTATGATATAATACGATTAAAGATTTCCATTAACTGAAAAGGTTTTCTTAACAAAAAAATGCGGAAGGCATTTTAAAAATAGCTCTTGAGATTAACGTAATCACGACATGCAAAAATGTAGGAAGGCGTCTGTGCGACTTGCTAGACAAATTAAATAAATTTCCACCCCGTTTAAGGATACCCAAGAAACCAGGAAATAGTTAAGTGACAACCATATTTGACATAAGGAAACCAGTAACCGCTGCCTCATGTCGATCGCATGTTGAACGTTACAATGTTACCATTTACTACCAGCAGTGGACGTTCCGAGCTAATGAGATACGGGGACCAAATTTTCAGACCTGCTGACGGAGAGTAATGGGTAGCTCACCCTCCGATCAGGACGAGGTTCGTGCCGGACGGCACGTACGTGTTCCACGCGCGCCTCAAAGAGATGTCAGCATCAATGAAGGGGCCCGTTAGGGCCGAAGCCTGGCAGGTCAGCGGGATTGTCCGAAAGGGTTACCGCTGCCCCGGAACATAAAGGGCTAAGGAAGGAACACGGGTGGGTTTCAGTCAGTAAGAGTCTGACACTCCCTTCCGCTCCACCCAGAGCGGGAGGGTTCATTTTATGATTTCCCACCCTCAAAAAAAAATACAACCCTTTAATAGATTTAATTAACAATTAAAAAAAGCTGTCTATATCTTTGGTTTCCTAAGAAAGCGATGAAGGGTCACACAATAACGAATTTCCAAGTACCGAGCGTTTTTTGTCACCTTAATGTCAAATACTGGTGAGTACAGATTTTCATGACGTTCGTTATTATGACAGAACCGCTTTCCTAGAAAATCCAAGCTTAAGGAAATTCGAAGCTTAAATAATGAGTGTCGTAATGTCAGCTGTCAGTTGCCTAATTCAAGGCGGTGAAAAAGATGAAAGATTTCCATTAACTCAAAAGGTATTCTGAAGAAAAAGTATCTTGTAATATTTTAAGAAAGACATTTTTAGAATCGCTAACAAGTTCTCATAACGTAAGTAATCAGTTATATTTTACATGCAGAGGGTAGCAAGACGTCTTATGCGATTTTTTAAGAGTGATGCTTGGGCCTTCCCCAAGCATAACTCTGAATTACAGTGGACGTCTAAATGATGATAATGATGATGGATATTATGGCAGTAATTACCGCGACTTGGTTTTAGTAGGTTTTATTTTTTATTTATCCTTCTGATAGATTCTTATTTTGTAAATGTGACGACCTTGTAGGCCATGTAGACTTTAGATCTGTAGATAATTTTTTATTATAACTAGTACCTGGTTCGTGTTAACAGGCCTACGCTGTCCTCAAATACCTACTGTAATTTGAAAACATTGTAAAAGCCAATTATTTTGAAAAAGAGTAACCATGGAGTTTCTTGCCGGTTCTTCTCCATAGGAAACGACCAATTGGAACCGTGCACGTTTCATAAGTGCCCATGTAGGCTTATGTGAAATAAAAATATTTTGATTTTGATTTGATAACTCGATCATACACCCGTAGGTACTATTTCTAAGAAAATTGCTCTTGAAACTTAAAGGAAGGAAATCCATTTGCGAAAGATACCTTCCAATATTAATAATTATATATCGTTTACATCGTATTATGAACGGTAGTTAGTAGAACCGGAAACTCGAACGTGCTAGATAAAAAGTTTTCGACTGAAATTTGTATTAAAATTTTCCGCTTCCATTTGAGATTCATAAATTAAAGGCTGCTACAATTTCAATGTGATTTTAATCAAATCCTTGGATTTTTTGTGGCACTGAATAGTTTTGAGCTATTTGTGTCTAGATTTCATTAATTAGAATTCTTACTATCTTTCAGTGAAAACATGTGTGGTTAAAACGTGAAATCGTGTTTATTAACACGGCATTATAGGCTGATTATTTTATTTAGTCCACTATTCAATGATTGGAGAAGTGTAGTTGCAAAATGTAAATCATCCAAAACTTAGATTATAATGTAAATGAGATGACGGTACACGTTATAATCATTGATATATCAATATTCTAAAATAAATTGAAAACCAGACCGCAGAACAAATTGCAAAACAAAACTTAAAGCAAAGTAGTAAAGATTGTAGTACATAGCTCCAAGTAGAAAATTATACTTATTCGTTGATACTAAAATTACAAAATATCTTCAGGTAAAAATATACATAGAAGTACCACCGCATCTTATGATAGATGAATTCCCCGAAAGATTCTGTGCAACATCGTAAAATAAAATCTAGGTCAAAGGAAATTCTGCCTTAACCCTGTTACGTATATCAATACAGGTGATATAGTTTATAGATAGACAGGTACTTTAGTACCTCCTGCGCAGGTCATGCGCAATGGGTAGATGCGCGAAAATCACCCTTAATGACATTAAACTTTTCACTTAACTTTTAATGGGAATTCTGTCAAGCGTCAACGTTAAATTCAAAATGGAAACGTCTCGCGAGACTACGCAACTCGAATGAAATATACCAAACAAAATGATGACGGAAATAGGTACGTCATTACAAGATTAACAGAACAAAACTTAACTAAGCATAATTCACTAGATAACTATCCACTTACGTAACGGTCAACAAAACACGCGAGCGTTAAAGCTCTGAAGTATTAAGAAACAAAAAAAATAAAAACAAAAGTTGTTTATTTATTCGTATCGCCTATTTCCTACCACTCAACTCGTCGGGCGCGGCTGTCGGGTCGAAAAAACACTGTCATTTATCATGTGGCTGGCGTTTAGGGCACCTGTAGCGTGTTGCCTGTTTTTTGCAACATGCCGCGTGTTTGGGAGCCGCGGTACGGAGAGCGCGCGGAGCTGCCAGCGCGACTAGGGGCACACTGAACGTCTCCCCGCCCTCTGCCATCGACCGTCGCGCCTCGGCCCCGCTCCGACTCACAAAAAGCCTTGTTATTCGCGGGACAATTAATACGATTGAGCCTTTTCCGTGAATTGCCTCTCGACGGTCAAGTTTGCCTTTGCAAGTTTTTTTTACGCTCAATTCTGAATAGTTGGCGTGACTTTGATCGTGATTTTTATTTGATCATTTTCGGAGGCGTTATTGCGAAAATGTTTTCCTAACAAAAACAAGGAAAATACATAACAATAAAAAAGATCGAAAAACTTTTACGCTAACGGAATAATATCGGACCCGAAAACATTTTAAACTTTCAGCTTCCAACACTTAAAATAGAAAACTTAACACAAAGCTCTCGGGGTATAAAGTATACCTCTAAAATGGGTAGCTTGTATCCATAAAATACAGCTTTGTTTCGTTATAAATGATTTCCAAAGTAAGCGCAGACTTCGGAATATAAATTATAGGGGCAGCTTGCCAACACCTAGGTGTGGGTAAAATGTGAAATTAATTTTCGCACTAGCGTACCTGTTGCGATTATTCTAGCGTTTGTAGGAAATAAGGGGGTATGTCGAATTGTTTAATTGAAGTGCAACGAAAGGCGAAGTTTGTTCGTGGAATAGCGAATGTAATGCATAGTTAAGTGGTCATATTAACCGTGTATGTTGTGCAAGTATTGTCATGTAAATTTTGGACAGAACCCTGACTGCGTTGGCCTTGGTATGGAGTATCCTATTTGTGTTGTAAGTGGGTAGAGGTCTTTGTCAAGGGGATGAAGAGTATTATCGACCGGTGTTTTACTAGACCGCCTGCTTATCGTCCTTATAATATCTCTCAAGATTCTTCGTTGCATGAATCCATGGAAGCAGATACATAGCCGGTGACCACTCGACGAACATTTTTGATAACTTGGATTTTATCATTGATAAACCTTTTTTTTTTTTGTACACAGACAGACAGAAAACAAATGCAACGTTATGTGTTAAAAAATTAAAATTATAAGACATTTAGTTTATGTACGATAATTGTTTAGTTTTTAATATATGTGATCACTCAATAATAATACAGTCAAACTATAACTAATTCGAGCTTTCATCGAAGTTGTTACAATTACAGCCGATGCACGATGTTAAGAGGGTGCATTCAGAAAGTTTGCGTCGCAAATAGCTGTCTTAATTGATCAATACAACTAAACTAACTTAATGTTATTTTGATATGAAGTTTCGCTCTGCGGTGAATGAATTGCAATAATGAATATGGTAACTCTAAACTAATCAGTACGAACCTATAATAATGAGTTATAAATAAAAGCTTTGTCTTCACACCTGTCCTGTGCAGGCTACTTCCATGAATACAGGTTCACGATGCATGTCAAACACATAAAAACAACAACAAAACCTGTTTTGTAGAAATACTTATTTATATCTAAATCAACATTGCACTCAATTCACCGAACACAGCCCGAAACTCAGTAACTACCTACACTACCCACTGCTAGTTTACGTCGAAATGGCAACTACCCACGCAAAAACAACGCCCGTGTCGACAGATTGACAAAACAGTCGAAATCAATTTCTGTTATTGCTGAAAATGCTTCAGGGTGAAGTACTACCAATTCTGGCAGGACAAGATTGATGATCAACCCAAAGAGGTGTACTTTATCACGAAGGTTTAGTTAACCTTTCGAGTTAGAGATAAGACACTTTTTTGTTTTCCAAATCACTTGGAATTCGGTTAAGCTGTTCCAAATTGAAATACGATAAAGTTTCGTGGTTGTACTTTGTTGAGTTGGACATCTAATTCCCGTAACGTGTTTTTATTAAACACTATCTGACCCGACAGACGTTGTCTTGTCCAAATTTTAATACATAGAAAAAAACACTATCAGTATTTCCCAAATTTTCCAATTTTCCCGACAGTATTTTTCCAAATTTTCTTTCCCTAAAAATCTCATGGACTATTATAAAATAAAAATTAACCAAATTATGTCCAGCTGTTCTCAAGTGATGCGCGAACATCGAACAGCATTTCCTTTTATTTATAAATAGACAACTTTTTTGAGTTGTGTTGTTTTGTGTTGAAACAAAAGCAGTTGCATTTCACTATTTTCCGAGTTTTTCCATTAGAAATTTCTCAGTAGTAGCCCGGGTTCTGAATTTGTGTCCAGTTGATAGCCGTAGCGCAATTCCATGGGGCTTAGATATAAATGGGAAAGTGCGCCAAATAAAACACATCTACCTACCCACTTAACAAATACAAGAGTAATGTTATGTAGTGTTGTTTTATACAATTTTATTTAACATATTTTCCTGGTCTATCACAAACAATTCTCATTGCCGCAGTTTTCACCGTGAAAACTAATAATAAAGCAAGTGAGGAACTATTCGAGCGCGCTAATAAACGAACTATGATAGTTTGAAAGTTTAAGATAGCCAAGAGCGTCCAGGCAGAAATACGCCTGGATAAAACAGATAAGAACACTTTTGAGTTCAGCCAATTGAATTAATATTCAAAACTCATTGGAAGATTGGGAGTAGAAGGTCATAAGGTAAACAGACTATGTAGTAAAAGTGGCCAAGAGTGGTGTGGCAAGATAATGGTCACCACGAGTGGCGATCGTACATACATCCAGTGGACCCTGGGCAACATAATCAGCCTATAATGTTCCCACTGCGGGGACACAGGCCTTCTCTTCTAGAGAGGGAGTGTGCCGCAGTCCACCACGCGGGCCCAGTGAGGGTTGATAGATGTCACATGTCGTCGATTTTTTGGTTCTAGGACATGCCGGTTTCCTCATAATGTTTTTAGAGCAGTGGTGATGAAATAATTTACATAAAGTAAAGCGCCTGTCCTTAGTTCGAATGTAATGTGTAATGGGCCTTAAAAGAAGGCTAAAAGTCACCCCAAGGGCAATGGAGAGGGCTATGCTTGGAGTTTCCCTGCGTAATCGAATCAGGAATGAGGAGATCCGCAGGAGAACCAAGGTAACCGACATAGCCCGAAGAATTGCCAAACTTCAGTGGCAGTGGGCAGAGCACATTTCTCGCAGAACAGATGGCCGATGAGGCCGAAACGTTATTTCTGGAGTGGCGACCACGTACCGGAAAACGTAGCGTTGGAAGGCCTCCCACAAGGTAGTCCGACGACCTTGTGAAGGCCGCAGGAACCTGTTGGATGTGAGAAGCACAGAACCGGTCGAATCGGAGGTGCTTGGGGGAGGCCTATGTCCAGCAGTGGACGTCTTTCGGCTGAAATGATGATGATGAAAGCGCCTGTCAGCTTTCAACGTAAGTCGCGGCCATTTCCACTGCGGTAGCCCAACACAGATGGCTTTTTCTTTTTTTATTGAAGCATGAAACCATGGTAATATGATTTCTAATGCTTATTATGGTTAAACACTCCTTAAAAGTATTATTGACATTTTCTTTCCAATTAACTCAGAAATTTACATAGAACCATACTCAAATAACTGACCCATGACCATCAGGGGGCCTAAAAAGGCCAATTTGTGCAGAATCATAAAAAGATAACATTATGAATCATAATATGGCGAAGACAGTCCGTGCTTTTCTTTTTTCGCTGCACTACGTAGGTATAATCAAAGAGATTGGGATTGGATTGATTGGTATTTTAGCACAGACAAAAAAAAATACTGAATAATCTTTCACCAATGGGATTTTATAAGATTAACTTAACAGTTAACTGTCCATTATGATTCATAATGTTATCCTTTTATGATTCTGCCAAAGTGGCCTTTTTAGGCCTCCTGGTGAAGGCCGCAGGAATCCGCTGCGAGAAACGCAGAACCGGTTGAAGAAGCTGCGCTTGGGAGATGCCAATCTCCAGCAAATGGACGTCTTTCGGCTGAAATGATGATGATGTTGATGATAGATAATAGAATCTAGATATAATTAAAACTAATAAGCGAACGCAGCAGTACTCGTTGCCATCATACCCGTAAGCTGAGCGTGGCAATTACGGCTATTGCCCTAATTATGAAGAGGCTTGCGTTCAGTAGCGACACAGAATAGATAAATTCAGAAGGCCTGTTCCATAAAACGAGAACGCACACATAGACGCGTACGTACAGCGCGGTGGTACGTACGGCGGCGATCTCAAACAAATATCAGTCGAGAGTACACAGTTTGCTCTTTCTATAAAAAGGAAAAAAAAAGTCCTCCAGACCGTATTACGGCACGGCGGCCAATCTTAACGGAGGGAGACTTAGCCTTCGGCGCGGGAGATATTATAGTACACAAATGTGCGCGCAGACACGGGTGCACTCCCTCTTCCCTCACTCTCATAGTCCGATGGGACGGCAATCCGACACGACCGGAGAGAGATCAGGCGCAGGGCCAACGGCTTAAAGTGCTTTCCGAGGCACGGGGGTATCACACCGCCAACTTCCAAACTCCGGGCTGTTACTAAAAAAATCGTAATGGAAAAACTCAATAACACTTTGCCCGACCCAGGAATCGAACCCAGGACCCCACGCTCAGCAGTCGCGCTTGCGACTACGAGACCAACGGGCTCTCTCTATACGTAAAGGCGGGTAAGGTAAGGTGGGTGGTGGTTTAGCAAATGAACAAACCAAAACCAGAATAAGTGCATTATTTTCTTGATACTCTTGATGTTCTAGTACGAAGTAGCTGTGCCCATGACGTTCGCGTACATGTCGTAAAACAGTAATTAAATACAATATAATTAAAAAATAATATTTAATAAAAAATTAAATTCATATAATTCGAACTATTTAAATGTCCATATTTTGTTAGTATGTTTCATGGGTTCACCTTCAAATGAATACCAGTCAATACCATTTTTTGCTCGTTGTCTATAGTTGACCTTCTGTACCTATCTATTTTGTGGTAGCAGGCTCTCTGTAGCAGCATGGTGTGAAGTAGGTATATGAAGGTATTACTGTGATGACGTTTCTGATTGGTTAAGGAAAGGTACAATCAGTGCGAGTCTTAATAGATCATTTTGAATTTACGACTAAGAGGTTAACATACATTTATCGAACAATTTTGGATTTAATACGTTTCTCATGAAATTAAATAACGACTTACTTCCATTGGAGGTGTCACTGACTCTGGCAGAGCCACCATCAGGGATTTTAATTTTGATAGCACAAAAAATTAGTCGAAATTTGTCGCCAAATATCAGAATTTGTCGGTTACTGGTTCAAAAGTTATAAGGGTCTAAAGGTGGCCGATCTGGAGAAAGTTTCCCCAGCAGGGCCACATTTATATCTCAAAAACTAGGGCACCTAGCGAAGATCTGTTTTCTCCCATATTTTGTCGACAATTGGTCGGAATCAGTCGCCAAGTCACAGATTTAATCGGGTCTTAGTTTAGGAGATATAATAAGTTCAATTAGTAAGGTATAGTCCAAGAGCTAGTCGAAGTTTTTTCGTGAACTATTCGATCTAGCACGTGGACTATACCTACACATATAAACCCTTATATCTTTTGAACCAGTGACCGACAAATTCTGATATTTGGCGACAAATTTCGACTAATTAGCGACAAATTTTTTGTGCTATCAAAATTAAAATCCCTGATGGTGGCTCTGCCAGAGTCAGTGACACCCATTGGAGACATCTATAATGTGAATTTTAATTAATTTCCAAAAATAAAGCTCTTCTTACACAAATATTTGAAAAGAAAGAAAAAAGTTTATTTGGACACATTTCGTGAAACACAAAATAAAAAAATAACAATATTAAAAAATTATGTTTCAACAACAATAGTGTGTGCCTCACGGCTGCGCCAAAAAGGTTCATTTCAGCATTAATGCCAGACCAACAGACACCTTTAGGGAAAAGTGATGGGGAGTACACACAGTTTCAACATACCTAATACATACTTTTTATACTTATAAATAAATAAATGAACTAGTAATCAAGAACATATCATTACAAAAACAAAAAAGAATAACGAAAACAACAGTCTCATCAAAACCTGTTGTTGAAAATTTAATTTTGCAAGTAGTTAACATTCATGCAAAAGACGAAATTTATTCAATTTGCTTTATACGGGAGGATTAAAAAGCTCAGTTTAATTTGAGTATTATTTTCAAGATATTATTTAAGTTAATACTACAAGTAGTTGGTTTGCAATTGCATGTAAATACGTAGCTCCGTAGCACTCTCGTAGCACTTAATGACCATCTCGTAGCGAGTCGTAGCAGTTTCGTAGCAGTCTCGTAGCTTTATTTACAGAAAGTTGCATGTTTTCGGTTACCACACGAATTAAACTAATCTTGCTAATGTTTACACTGAATAAATGAGTTTTAACTAGGCTCACTTAGTTTAAACGTTGAAACTATTATGTAAACTAAGTTTGTACTTTTTTCTAAAGTCAGCAGATGTAAATGATTGTTTTAATTGGTAGTTCGTGACAAAATCTTTTATGTGGTCCCATTTATACAGGCGAATTATTAATTAATGCAGTGGAAGCAGTATTCTAAAGCTGTTTTTTTTACCTCACAATAATTGTGATTGTTTTCAGGGCGAGGAGTAAAAAAAATATTTTTTTATAAAAAAAATAAATATTGTATTAAAAGATCACAGTTTAAAATCCGATTTCTTTAAACATTACCAACCGCGGACAGAACAAATAAATAATATAAACCTTACAAAATTGATAATAACGCAACGAAAACCACAAAATTGCCTATACAGTTTCATTTCAAACCACACGAAATTGCTCGTGCATTGGATGTTTATATATATTTTGTATGAATATTATTGCATTCAATTCGGAAGTCGGTCGGCTATCGCTCTATACAAAATACTGATATTCAACCGCATCTGGTCGGATGGGCGCTGACCTCAATATACTTTGTAAGAGATCTGAAATAGAAATGTTGAAATTGTTGCATTGTTTCTTTGCAATTTTATTGGTTTTGTGACTGACGGTCCTAAAACTTAAACGATACTCAAATTCGAGCTATCTTTAAATGTCTTTCTGTTGCTACAATACAAATAAAATATATAATTTCATTATACATGTATATATCTATGTATCTATTATAGTATATTATTTTGGCACCACTGACAATCCCATTTTTTATATCCACGCAATCACTGTCCATTCCAAGGTTGCCTGGAAGAGATCGCAGAAAGCGATAAGGCCGCCCATTGTATGTTTTGTATTAACCGTATTTTTTTTTGTTATGTATTTTCTGGTGTACAATAAAGTATATATAAATAAATAAATTTCATCATCATCTGCCTAGCCTTTTCTCAACTATGTTGGGGTCGGCTTCCGGGCTAACCAGATGCAGCTGAATACCAGTATTTTACATGGACCGACTGCCTATCTGACCTCCACAATCCCGTTACAGTAAGACTGGTTATCAGAGTTTCGGGCTTCTGACGACTCAGAACGACTGTCACAGACTCACGAATTACAGCCGGGACCAAAGATTTAACGCGCTTTCCGAGCCACGGATGGTTCTTGACATGTGAAGATGGTCCCATCCACGGACCAACCGCGGCAAGCGTAGCTTAACCTGATCGATCGACCCCTGCTGCTGTTATTAATAAGCCAAAAGGCCCTCTAAAAAATAAAATATATATTATATTCCGTCTGGAAAACAACATCGTGTGTTGTGTAATTGGAATAGAAGCTATAGGTATACGAGAATATTTGTCGTAGTAGTAGGTACCATTGAAATAGCAAAAGTTCAAAATATAAATTTCGCGCATTTAGTAGGGTGTGTCTGATTTGAATTTCGATATGTTTTAAGCGATTTATTATTTTTTATCAAAATTTCCGTTTTTATTGTGCCAGTGTGAAAATTTCACTTCGAATGTGTAATATTTATTGACAGATCAATTTCTTTCTACGTTATTGCCATTGCTTATACGTATTATATAAAATTAATGATACAGCATGATCCATTACAATTAAGATGTAAGAGCTTCGAATTAGTGATTCGAAACTAGCCCAATCCTAAGGTGTGGTGTGGTGTGGTTTGGTGTACATAATAAAGAGTATTTTTATTCTTCTATTCTATTCTAAGTTAGCAAAGATAAATAACTTAACTTCCAGTCAAAAACAATCCTAAATAATGTCAAAAATGCAAATATCAGACAAATAATCGTAAAAAATGGTTTATTAACGACTAGCTGCACCCCAATCCTAGTTTTACCAGCATAAGTCTCGATCCTGTTAGAATATCGTGATAAAAAGTATTTTATGTCCTAATCAAAGTCATGGTCTACCCATGAGCCAAATTTCATCCAAATACCTGCAGCCGTTTTAGCTTGAAAGCGTAACAAAGAAACACAAAAAAAATCTTTTCTCTTTATTACGATAATTAGTTTTTTAGATCCCATCCCGAGGTTTAACCTTAATCAATATTATTGCTTCACTAAAAGAAGAAAAAGAAAGAAAGAAAAACTGTTTATTCTGCACAAACAAAACGCACATTGCATATAAAAAGAAAAAATAAAATAATAAACAAAAAAATTAAAAGATAAATATACACACACGACGTAATCAAATGCTTCGTACTCAAGCTTAAAAAACAAAAAAATGTTGACAATTTTGCTTGATGTCAGGGCCAGGGACCAAAGACAACACACATTATTTTATTACTTGACATTGACAATTTGAGATTGATATTTGACAATACAAATCACAAATCAATCCGATAGGAGTATGTATATGTGTTGTAAACCAAATACTATCACTAAACAGATAGCGCCATCCACGAATACGCGCCCCACTCTTCACCCTAATCGCTTACAGTACAAGTGTGCAACATTCCGCTAGTATTTTAGTTCTGTCGATACACAGTAATAATTTATAGTGGGTAATTAGTGTGTCAAAAAACTAAAACACTTGCGAAATTAACTAGCGATAACCACTAGCGACCTTTCAAGTAGGCTCTAGAGCATTCCTACGGAAAGTAGGTTGCCTGGAAAGTATTAACTTCCAATTATGTAATTGACAAAATCCATCATCTTATAACACTTAAGTCGAGTATTATGTAGTACAAGATCCTGACGTAATCAAATTTCACTCATCGGCTTACCAAAGGAAAAGTATTTTTTTATTATCAACCGTAATGTGAATGAAGATGCCATAAATGGGTTGCCTTATAAAACCAGGGCAAGGCTCCCTTTTCATTAAAATTATGGTTCCAACCGGGTTGCAGTAAGGTCGAGAAACAGTTATGTATAGTAACCAAAATTTATCTTGTTTCTTTTTCTTCTGAACAATTCACGATTAAACAATTTTCATAGGTACACAAATAAAAAAAAACAACATAATTTTACGACATATAAATTAGTTGAGGATTATGGCCTATTTTCATTGTATTGTCTTTGTAATGGTTGACTTTCAAAAGTGTCTATTTTTGGTTTACTTAAAATAAACCGACTGACTTAGACATAAGGTAACCTATTCGCGGTTTGCGCATTTATGATTGATAAAATTCTTAATTGTTGACTTTCAAAAGTTTTTGGTGTAATTAATTTGACCCGATTGACTAGGTCAAATGGGTTACCTTATGTTTAGACATAAATAAAATTCTTATTTGGTAAAACGACGAGTGAAAGGAATGTAAGACGGGATCTTAGACTATCATAAAACGGCTTGAATCGTAAACCCAGTTGCTATGATATCGAAAATTCAATTCAAACAAAGCCGGGGGCCTGTTAACAGGTGCTGCCTGATTGATCGGCCGACCCGACGATAAGACGACTAAGGGCTAATGAGCTTATAACTGCTTTTGATAGATAAAATGGATTTTGTCTGTCTGTTCTGTCTATACAACATTATACACGTGTCTAGTATTTTTATGTAAAGAATCTATGTACAAAATTTCAAAACTGTATCATGAAAAATCACAGAGTTATAAGCTTGTTATGTTACCTGTTTGT
Organism: Oligia latruncula; assembly: GCA_948474745.1. NCBI lineage: Eukaryota > Metazoa > Arthropoda > Insecta > Lepidoptera > Noctuidae > Oligia > Oligia latruncula. The sequence goes on along the minus strand of OX419691.1, from coordinate 5,619,139 downwards.
ACAAAAACATGATAACCCGCGCCGCTCGCGCCGCGCCGTATTGCGCTCGTTGATAATAGTACCTAGGTACCTAACCATTCGGCGCAAGATTGGATAACCTACTAAGTGTCGCTCGGTGTCCCACTTTTAACCTTTTTTAAATATTTTTGGGACAAAATAATTAACTTTGGGTAAAAATTATTGGAATCGATGCAGTTACCTATTCTGAACGACCTATATTCAGGTTTCGCATATACTAAAAATAACGTTGTATATGTTGTTGAAACGTATTAAATTTATTTATACAGGGTTACTCGTAATTCGACTTTATACCACGTATATCCGTCGGTTAAGGTTTAATAGGTGAGTAACATAAGAAAACTAAAAAAAAGGGATTTTGTTAAAAATGCGCTCTTTTCTTTAGTTTTCCCGTATGTCATTACTTCCCAGAATGTGATCCTTATTAGGGACACTATCGAGTGGTGTAATAATACAATATGTGTTTTTTTTATCAAAATCAACGGGTCCGATTCCTGGCTAGAAATATTGATTTTTCAAAAATCCAATGATGCAGTTTTAGTTTTCATCAAAATCGAGCCCGCGAATCCTTTGAGTACTTTTCGCTATTCCTCATAGTTTCGGATTTGGCCATCCACAACCACTTGAAAAATTCATCCTGTATATATCAATAAAACTATTCTAAATAATAAATTGGTTTGTAGGTAGCAAGTTAAAACGTTTTCAATGTCGAGTTTCCGTTACGCAACTTACATTGTTCTTGAAACCCATCCCTCGTCTATCGTATAGCTACCTACTGCTCGAATGTGTGAAGTTTCAAACATAATTAATGAATTTAGACTCTTAAGGCCGCGTCCTAATCAAAAGCGAACATCGCACGTCGTGCGAATACGCGATAATCGCGTTCTTAAGTCAATTTTTCTTCAGTGAATCGTGTAATAAACGCGTGGTCCCTGCGACTGAGTGCATATTCCGGTTTCTTGAACATAAAATAACATATGAATGCGCCAAGTGCGTATTCGCCCGACGATCAGTTTTGGTTAGGACAAGGGGGAAAAATGTGTTGCCAAAATAGTGACAATACCATTATAGAACAAATATAATACTGAATCGAAATAAAATAATAATGTTCATAAACCCAGTTTCTATAAACTCGCAAAATATTTGAAGAACAACGAATATAAATACTGTTTTCGGCTGATGGCAGGCCATTATTTATAACTCCGCTGTAAAAATGGCCTGTATTGCCAACATAGGTATTGCAAAAAATATAGTAGATAACTACGTATAATCTTACAGGGTCAATGGGATTAATTACACAGAAAGATAATCTTTTGTGGTAAATCAAATCTTTTGTTCGGAGACCAGTTTTGGTTCTAAGGCTACGTCTAGTTTTATATTGCAGCCTTAAATACTTAAATACGTATAAGTATGTTCTCGTGATTATTGTGATACCCTGCAACCGTTAATTGGATTAGCCAGAAGGAATAGTAAAAGGATGGTTATTTAAAAAAACTTTTTTACAAAAAAAAAACAACCGACTTCCAAAAAAAAAACTACAAAGTGTAAAATAACTTTTTTTTTTGTAAAAATGATTTTATTTTTCAATTTTTAGATTCTGACTTGGTGACAATGAGACCACCTCGAGAGCATACCCTTTCAAAACTGTAATATCAACTGCTCATCACATGTTACAAAATATTGCTTTTCCCGATGCTGGGACGTTAATTGTTGAGGAGTTTTCCTGGTCAGAACCAGGAGAACTCCTTAACAACCACTCACCATACGCATTGTGATGAGCATAAATTGCTTAGCAACCATATTAAAGTAATCGAATCGCAACCCGTGAAATATTTATCATTGAGTAGTTCCGATGGCCATCTGTGGTCTTCATCATCAGCTCCACTTTACCAAATGATGATTTCCAAGATCAAATGCTCAACTTACTTTTAGCCTATGGCTTTGCCTATAAAATTTGAGAGTATCCCTCGATTTCCATGGGATCCTCTCATCAGATTCCAACTTGATGACAATGGGACCGCTCCGAGAGCAAACCCTTCCAAACAAAAACATAAAAATAAAATAGACCCACAATTGACGGAGAAATCGGTGAACATAATTTAAAAAAATAAAACATACATAAAGTCGAACCTCCTCCTCCTTTTTAGAAGTAGGTTAAAAATTGTAAAGTTCGTTGATAGACATATTTTCAGGCAGAAACAGATTATTCAAGCACAAAAAGTCAACAGCATAGCTCTTAAAGTATGAAGAAAAGATCTGATAACAAGATTTGAATCAAACTTCGGCGGCCCAATGGAGCAATAAATAAACGACTTAAGTTTTGATTCCTGCTAAACCTAATCTAAATATATAAAATTCAAAGTCCTGACTGACTGACTGATATATCAACGCACAGCCTAAACCGCCTGATCCTAGAGACATGAAATTTGGAGGGTGTGTTCTTTGTGAAGAGTAGGTATCTACTAAGAAAGGGTTTTTCGAAATTTCACGCGAACGAAGTCGCGGGCATAAGCTAGTTAAGATTATACTAGCCATAAACATAAAGAAAACCAACTTCTTCTCGTTAACCAACTTCTACACAAAAAGTGTCACTTTATTAAATTCTTACGTTTAATTTCTCCCAGTTGCGCCGTTATTCTTCGAATAACGTGGCAGGGATCTTACCTGTCACGTTTATTTATTAGTCAAGAAAGGTCTACGACATACACAGTGTCTACTTAGGTCTTATAAATGTGTCTCAGTCACCAAAAGAGAAATTAACTAGAGAAAGATCAACTCTTTGTTTACTATTAACTAAATTAAATTTAAATTGAAAACATCCATCGCTTTCTTACTAAACTTCAACTACATAATATGTAATTGACGTTTAGTAAGAAGAAATAAGTAACCGGAGTCGTCGAATATATTATATCCGACGACCCCGGTTACTTATTTTCTTTGGTGAGCGTACCATGATTTTCTACACTGATTCTAGATTTTAAGTTTATTGTCTTTGTATAAGCTACTACAATCTTTCAAATTTATTTAACAGATTCTTTATCGCTACAGTATAAGGTCCAAAGTGGATTGGGAAAATTTGACAGTATCGGGTAGCTCTATGTGCTTGATTTCTGTATGTAGGTTTGTCAAGGTTTGTACAAACACATTTACACGTCAATCATATTTAAAAAATTGGATGAGGTCGGCGTTTCCTATCTGATCTACTCTGAGAAGAAAGGTCGAAATAAACTCAGAGATTAATATATTAATATATAAACTGAAAGTAGACCAGCGACCTCCCACAAGGTGGACCGACGACCTTGTGAAGGCCGCAGGAACCCGTTGGATGCGAGAAGCACAGAACCGGTCGAAGTGGAAGTGCTTGGGGGAGGCCTATGTCCAGCAGTGGACGTCTTTTGGCTGAAATGATGATGATGAGACCAGCGAAAATCTAAAATCTAACAAAATAAAAGGCTAACACGAGATGTGACGGTTATTGTATTTGTAGCTTTTACAATAATTAACTATTTACATTTGGTGCTAAATATTAAATGACTAAAAAACTATGCAAATAAATACAAAAACAAAAGGACACTAAGGCAGCGAAGTACTCGCCAGCATCGCTGTCATCCGTTAATGTGCCCAGAAAACTGGCAGCAAAAAAAAATTTGGTAAAAAAACTTTTCCAAATACTCCTCTTTGAAAGCTCCAAAGACTAGCACCATTGCCAAGGTGAATGTCAATACGTGAAATAATGGACAATTTCCAAGAAATTTCCTTGAAACGGAAAGACAAACTGGGACCCCTAGGACCGCTCCATCTCAGAATCAGATTCAAATTAAAAGTAATCCAAAATACCCTAACATTATAAGTATTAGTAGTTAAATGTAACTTTAAATGTAAGTAGGTAAAGTCACGAGCATAAATATCGTACAGTTACCCAAAATTCATAAGCGTTTATCTCGTAACAATTTTAAGAAAAGACTATCATTATATATCAAAAGAATATCATAATAGTATGGTCCTGAAAACGGTAAAGATAAACATGGTGAGAAAACCATGAAGAAACTAGAACTAAAAATTCGAAGACATGTGACATCTACCACCCGCACTGGGCCCGCGTGGTGGAGTACGGCCCACTCCTTCCCACCAAGAGGAGGCCTGTGTCCCAGCAGTGGGAACAGTGTAAGCTGATCATGTGTATGTGTGTATGGTAACGATAATACTCTGTTCGTAATACCGTAAAACTTTAAATGTAAGTAAACTTCAATTTACACACACACAGACCAAAACTCAATACACATAACATAGAATAGAATAGAATAGAATACTCTTTATTATGTACAAAATATAAATTACAAACCAACAACAACAATAAAAAACAACAACAACAACACAACAACAACAAAAGCAACAACTAACAACAACAACAACGACAACAAACAACAACAAAAAACATTAAATTAGATTCCCAAAAGCCCAGTTAAGATTTAAAACATGACAGCTACGGCGCCTACTTTACAAGTAAACTTATGCAAAATATTTCTTCGCTGAGTTATTGTTTTATCTCTGTGTTTTGCTACCTTAAGCGTCAATATCTTTGGCCAAAACTTTGTTTTACGCCATTCATGACTTTACGACCACATTTTAAGATGCTGGCTCGGTTTCATTGATGCCCCGTTGGTCTCGTGGTCGCAAGCGCGGCTGCTGAGCGTGGGGTCCCGAGTTCGATCCCCGGGTCGGGCAAAGTGTTATTGAGTTTTTCCATTAGGAATTTCTTAGTAACAGCCCGGAGTTTGGAAGTTGGCGGTGTGATACCCCCGTGCCTCGGAAAGCACGTTAAGCCGTTGGTCCTGCGCCTGATCTCTCTCCGGTCGTGTCGGATTGTCGTCCCATCGGACAATGAGAGTGAGGGAAGAGGGAGTGCACATGTGTCTGCGCGCACACTTGTGCACTATAATATCTCCCGCGCTGAAGGCTAGTCTCCGTTGAGATTGGCCGCCGTGGCCGAAATACGGTCTGGAGGACTTTATTTTATATCTCTGTCTAAACAGATTTTGTTGAGATAGTTGCGTCATTGAAGTTCGAAGTGTGTCTATGCATAGTGGTTCATTTCGTTTATAGTTAGTTAAGGTTTTGTAAAAGTAGGTTGCCCGGTTTCATCATTTCAGCCGAAAGACGTCCAATGCTGGATATAGTGTGTTGCGCAATTGCGTGTTGCGATGTTATTGGCTGGTTTCACACACATCCTTCGCTACGCATCCTCGCTCATCTCTGATGGAAACGCAACCTTATTACGTCCTATGTGAAGGACCATATTTAAAGTTCAAAGCAATTCACTGCTATTATGGATGATCACGAATACGAGCTATGGTGGCCCACGGTAACCGAGATGTAGGTCGTGGGTTCGAACCCAGGCAGGCGCTTTACTTTGTTTAAATAATTTCAGCACTACTGCTCTCAAATCGGTCAAGGAAAACATCGTGAGGAAACATACAACAACAGGCATGTCCTGGAACCAAACTATCGAAGATATGTGACATCTACCAACCCGCACTGGGCCCGCGTGGTGGATTTCGGCCCACTCCCTCTCACAGAGAGGAGGCCTGTGTCCCAGCAGTGGGAACATTATAGGCTGATTATGCTTTTATGCTAACCTATGCGTAAAATATTATGGAGGTAGTTCTGCATATCAGAATTCATCACCAACCTACACCAATGAAATAAATGCCACCTTTGACCTTTGATGAAAGCCGTTAAAGAAAACAGAAAGTTTTAAGAAGGCACAACTGTTCGATTTAGGCAACCATGTATCCGATTACTCACGCTACCTGCAAAGGTTTTTTTAACCCCAAGCCTTACCTAAAACCGCGTAATCCTTAAAAGCCTTTCCTTACTTTGTAACTGTATACAGCATGTTTAAACGGTGTTAACTGTATACAGTGTGTTTTCTAATGTTTTTTTTTCCTAACTTGTGCTATAGACCTCGCTGGTATACCTACTAGTTGCAAGTGTGGGGTCTTAGGTACTATCCTTTTTTTTGTGGGTTCCAAATCATCAAATTACCCCTCCTGCTCTGGGTGGAGCGGAAGGGAGTGTCAGACTCTTACTGACTAAAACCCACCCGTATTCCTACCTTAGCCCTTTGTGTTCCGGGGCAGCGGTAACCCTTTCGGACAATCCTGCTGACCCAGCAGGTTTCGGCCCTTACGGGCCCTTTAATTGATGCTGCCATCTCTTTGAAATAACCTGAAATCGCTAATAAAGAATCGGCAGTTTCCGACATTTATGTTCGCATAACTCGCCAAAATGTCGGAAACTGCCGATTCTTTTTTAGCGATTTCAGGTTTGGTCCCATAGTAATAGTTGTTCATAATGATAAGTACAATGACCCCTGAAGAGGTTATCCATTAATTACTGGTCAAGTGGAGAGATCCTGTATATTCTTTAAAAAATATATATTCTACACATTTTCTACGATGTTTGGATGTTTAATAAACACGTAAACAGCAAAGCATTTCGCACAACACACTGTGAAGTGTCTCAAAGTCAATCTATTCAACTTCCGTCTATATCAAGTACAGTCAGCAACAAAAGTCGATTAACACTTCAGTTTTTTTAATCTCAGTTATTGAGCAAAATATTAACATTAACAACATTACAACAACATTATACAACAACAACAACAACATTATTATTATTATTTTAAATATATATTTTTTTTTAATTTATTTATTATTTGACTTTTGTTGCTGACCGTACCTACGTACTTCTGACAAAATCTCCGACTTCGTATAAAGACGAACTTCGCTTAGTTTACGTAAACATTTCGAACTTCCATATTAATAGGTGAGTTTCGTGAAATATTGGTGTGGGCGTACATAAAATTGATTTATTGTAAAACTTTATGCCATGTACCGTTTGAAAATGAATTTTACAACCACTTTTGGTATGACAATTAGACTGGGAATCTACCTCAAACTGTGCCTTGTTCTATTATTTTAAGTTTTATTGCTAAAAAATGGCAGCGGTTCTTAAAATTCTACATTGTCTTTGCTTTTTTTTTAATTTCTTTCTTTTGTCCTCGATCACCCCTGATCTAAAGCAATGGATGAGGTCTATGATGGAACGAGCGTGCCCAGAAGATGCCTGTTCACTCTTGCTTTGAAGGCAGACGGGTTAAATGTGGAAGGGAACACGGAAAGTCTATTTTTTTAAAGTACCTTGGGTAATAGCATTATTGTGCATACTGAAATGTCACTGTCAGTGTTAAAGTGAAGTGGGTAGACAGTCAGCAGGATTGTCCGAAAGGGTTACCGCTGGCCCGGAACATAAAGGGCTAAGGAAGGAACACGGGTGGGTTTTAGTCAGTAAGAGTCTGACACTCCCTTCCGCTCCACCCAGAGCGGGAGGGGTCATTTGATGATTTCCCATCCGAAAAAAAAAAAAAAAAAAAAAATGTGGGTAGACAGACAGTTCATACATACCGATGTTGATGACATAATGTAAAAAATCATGAGATATTCTCATGATTCAACAGTTACTGAGTAAGTTCAGAGAGGTTCTCGTGGCTAAATGATAATAGCTGCACTGGTCGATTGAAGGTTAAGTTACGCTTGCCGCGGCCGTTACGTGGATGGGTTCGGGACCATCACTTATCGAAACCTCTCCGTGCCTCGGAAAGCAAGTCATTCGTAGATCGTGGGTAGTGAGAAGCCAGTCTTACCAAGCGGTATCGTGTTTCCCAGTAACTGGGTTATGGACGTCAGATAGGCAGTCGCTTCATGTGACATACTGGTATTCAGCTACCTCCGGTTAAAGCTTACGACAAGGTTAGACAGATTGATTTTAGTGATATTCCCTAAAATGAAGAGGAATGATTCAATGTAACATAGCACCATAAGCTATATTGTTAACAGTTGTATCGATAGTCCAAACACAATACTCGAAAGAATGATAACGCTGTAGCAACAGCTGGGGGCCTAAAAAGGCCACTTTGGCAGAATCATAAACGTATTTTGCTTTTTTTCGTTGCAAGAGATTGGGATTATAGCACCATAAGCTATATTGTTAACAGTTGTATCGATAGTCCAAATCATTCGCCGCTCGACGCTCGCCGTGAACGGACGTGCCGCTCTCCGCCGCTGCATCGTGTTTCGCTGCTCTCGCCGCCCGGTTTCGTTACGCTTGCCGTAACGAGTTCCGTAGTCTTCGACTACGACCCGTTTTCTATCAATAGCTGCCTTTTTCAAGGCACTGTTGATAGAGTATTTCTTAACAGTTTAACGTCAAATAAAACGTTCGTCGATTGTTGTGGCCCCTTCTGGGTAAAACCACAGTTTCGTGGTCCTTGGTGGAAACCTCACGGTGTCAACGAAGCCAAGTGGGTGGTGCCCCAATCCACCAGCCTCGCCCCTTCAGGGTGAGGCAGTCAATTGGAATCGGGAGCTAGAATCTTGGCCTTGGGGGGTCTCCTAGTCAAGCCTAGCTTTGTAACTAATCCTTTTCTCAACAGCTTTGCATCTAGTACGGTTGGGTGTGTCAACCCCTTCGTACTAGAACCAGTCTGGGTGTCTCTACACCCAATTCACTTGACTGGTTAGGACCCCGTCCGCGCAATAAGATTAGCGACGGGTTACAAGCTTAGGGCTCACCTTAGGTACTCACCTCCCTGTCTTCACCCGACAGGGAGGGTAGGATCCACTCACCCCCGGGCATTCCCACCCGGGGCTAGGTTCTCGTTAGGATCCCTAGGGTTTCACGCCCCTATGCAAATTCTTCTCCCGGCCCCTTCCCTCCGATAGAGCCACCATGGCGGATGCCGTAATATTGGCATTCGTCAAGGAGGTTCTCTTCAAAGATGAATCGTTTATCGCCAAATATGGCGCCCATCTAATTGGTTTCCGGAAGCCAACCCTCCCGAACGTCAATGTCGAAGATTTTTGCGACTTTTTCGATTGCCCGTCGCCGCCGCCTACGGCCGACAAAGGCTCAGCCCCCTCCGTCGCGGCTAATCCCCTGCCGGCGCCATTGTCCGTCCCAACAATGGATTCCGCCAAACCCACTAAGCCCTCTGTCACTTCTCCGACTAAGGTCGCCGCAGCCCCCCTTTCGGTACCTATTGTGCCAGCCCCTATTGTCTCTCAGACAATAGACGCCTCCCAACCCGAGGACATGGATACGTCCGTTCCTCAGCCAGACTCGGATGATGCACTATCCGCCTCTTCCTCCTCCGAAGACGACTACGAAGTCGTCGGAAAGGGAGGCAAGAGAAAGAAGGGCTCATCCTCCCACTCCAGCATAGCCAAAAAGCCAGTAGCGGCTCCCCTGTCCCCCCGCCCCCCCACCCCGCCCCCCGCCGCCTCCCCCGCCGCTTCTCAGGCCGCCCCCACCTCTCAGACCGCCCCCACTTCTCAGGCCGCCCCCACCTCTCAGGCCGCCCCCACTTCTAGCCCTAGTGCTATCCCTCCCGCTGCTAAGAAGCAACGGCCCCCACCCCCGGTTTACATTCAGGAGAAGTCCAAATGGACCGAGATCTCTAAAATGTGTGTTGATCGCAAGATCAACTACACCAACGCCCGATCTACCCAACAGGGTATCAAAGTAACGGTTCCCTCGTCCTCGGACTACAGGGAATTTACCCGACTCCTCCAAGCAAGGAACTACTCGTTCCATACCTACTCCCTTCCGGAGGAAGCTCCCACCCGCGTCATCATTAGGCGCATCCCCAAAGAAATCTCCACCGAGGAGATCAAAGAAGACCTTGCTTCACAAGGCATTCCCGTTTCAGCCGTCCATCGCTTACACAGAGCGAAAAAAGGCTTAGTCTACGACATGGTCCTTGTCGTATGCGACCCCACTGACGGTCACCATCCCATTTTTAAGGTTAGGTCAGTCTGTTCCCTCTCGGGAATCTCCATCGAAAAGCCCCGAAAGTCCAACCTCATTGGACAATGCCATAGGTGCCAATTATACGGCCACTCACAGTCCCACTGTTACGCGACGCCTAGATGCGTCAAGTGTCTAGGCGATCACGGAACAGCTGAATGTTCCCGCCCCAAGGACCGCACTCTGTGCACAGAGCCACCGAGCTGCGTTCTTTGCGGCCAATCCGGGCACCCGGCTAACTACCGGGGCTGCCCTAAAGCCCCGAAAGCCCCCTCCTCTAAACTGGCGAAGCGCGCAAGCGATCGTCAGCACAGAGAAAGTCCTTCTTCTGTGAAGATTCCATCTTCACAAATGCCCGATAGGCTCAGTCCCCAGCGACCCTCTCCTTGGGCAAACCTCTTCCACCAGAAAGCTCCCGCAGCTTCGGTGCCCGCCCAACCCCCGACCCCCCCAGCTCTGATGGCAATCCCCGTCCCACCACCAGCAGTAGCCCCTTCAGTCCCCTCGGCCCCAGTTGCCGCTCCAGTAGTCTACCCCACTACCGCTGCCCCGCGCCCCAGTAGGTTCACTCAATCCCCCGTCTCCGGCCCTCAGCCCAGCAGCATGGAGGTTATAATCGGTGCTTATGCATCGTTTATCGCCCCAGCTAACGCGATGGCAGCGGAAATTCAAGCCTGCAATGGCAATCCCCGGCGTATTGCCGAGATTTTCAATGCGTATCCCGAGATTACGCAAGTCCTGCAAACCCTAAAATTCTAGCTACTCCAATGGATATACAAAGAATAGGTGTTACCAAACCCCGATCCCTTAAAATAGGTTTCTTCAATGCCAACGGCATTTCTGGCCAGCGTGATGAGATCGCCACTTTCCTCCGCGATCATCAACTAGACGTCCTTTTAGTCCAGGAAACCTTCCTGAAGCCCCATCACCGTAACCCGAACATTGCCAACTTTAAAATAGTTCGCAATGACAGGTCTCGGTGTCACAAGGGTGGTACCCTTATCTACTTCAAAAAGTCCCTTCACTGCTCCCCTATAGACCCTCCTCCTCTCCTATCTCACCTGGAGGTCTCTATCTGTCGGCTTGGCATGACCGGCCACCAATCCTTATTAATCATCTCGGCTTATATCCCGCCCACGGCTGGTGCAGAGGATCCCATCTCTCTCACCAAAGACTTCACTGCCCTCTTCGGTATGAGTGACTCCGTCATCATGGCGGGGGATCTCAATGCCAAACATCCCGCCTGGAACAGTAGCACGACTTCTACCAGAGGTAGAATCCTGTTCAACCTAGGCGCCTCCCTTAACTTCGATGTCATCGCTCCGATGCATCCCACTCACTATCCCGGTGATCCCACCCATCTTCCTGACGTGCTCGACGTAGCGCTACTCAAGAATGTAAACCTCCGTTTGCAATCTATCGAGACGCACCAAGAGCTCAACTCCGACCACCGTCCCGTCACTATTCACCTAGCCCCCTATTCGGGCCCCCGTGATCCCAACCAGCCCCCTCCGACCAAGATAGTAACCGACTGGAGGAAAGTAAGCGAAAGACTGAAATCCACCACGTCACCTCACTTAGACTCTATTCCCGAGCAAATTGTCTCAGTTGCGGACACAACGGGAGCGATCGCCTCGTTTACAGATCACGTTCAATCCGTATTGACGGATTGCTCACGGGAAGTGCCAGTGATGGAAGACCATCGCTGGAAATTACCCGCTGACGTACGTGATCTGATAACCGAGAAGAACGCGTCCATTCGTGCCTACGACTCTTTTCCCTGTGACGCGAACAAAGCCCATATGCGCCATTTACAGCGTGCTGTAAAGAAACGCATAGCGGAGCTGCGTTCCGAGGGATGGGCCAAATTGCTCGGCGAACTAGAGCCCAATCACTTAGCCTTCTGGCAGCTTCAGAGGAAGCTTCGCTCCCCCGAAGAGGCCACTGTACCTCCTCTCATACGCCCCGACAAGTCCGTAGCTTTTGACAACCCCGACAAAGCCGAATGCCTCGCCGCCAGCTTAGAGTCCCAGTGCTCCCCCAGCTCTCAACTAGTAGATCAAGCGCACATCGATAAGGTGAACGCTGAGGTCGAACGTAGAGCCTCCCTACCACCAGTCGAAGACCCTGATGATCCTCTGCCTCCCGTCACTCCTGACGAAGTGCAAGACATCGTTAAAGGGCTCGAAACCCGCAAAGCCCCCGGTTCGGACGGTATCACCAATAGGGTGTACAAACTCCTCCCCGCTCCACTCATTCTACTCATGACCGCCATCTTCAATGGCGCTCTGAGCAATAACATCTTCCCCCAAGCGTGGAAAGAAGCCACGGTCATCGGTATCCCAAAGCCAGGCAAGCCCAAGTCTGAGCCCTCCAGTTACCGCCCCATCAGTCTGCTCAATGTCTTTGGCAAAATCTACGAGAGGCTTATTTATAAGCGTCTCAAGGACTACGCCGAAGCAAAGAGCCTTATCCCTAACGAGCAGTTTGGTTTTCGAACTAAACACTCATGCATCCATCAGGTCCACCGCATCGTTGAGCACATAAGCGCTGCCTTTCAGCGCGGTGCGTCAACGGGCGCTCTGTTCTTTGACATAGCGAAAGCATTCGACAAAGTCTGGCACAATGGCTTATTATATAAGCTCTACCTTCTCGGTGTGCCAGACCGTCTCGTACTCATCCTTCGAGACTTTCTGTCGGATCGCACTTTCCGCTACCGCATCGAGGGTGCTCTCTCCCCCCCCCACCCGATCCGCGCCGGAGTCCCCCAGGGCTCCGTAGTATCCCCCCTCATTTTCACGCTGTTCACCAGTGACATCCCCAAAAGTAATTCGGCACAGTTGGCTCTCTTCGCCGACGACACTGCCGTTTACTGCTCAGGTCCCAATCAGGGCTCTATCGCTCGCAAGCTCCAAACCTCCGCAAACGCCTTAGGCGATTGGTTCCGGAAATGGAGAATCGAGGTCAATCCCGACAAGAGTCAGGCGGTACTTTTCTCAAAGCCGCGTAAATTCACCCCCCTCCCCAGCCCGATCTCTATGTATGGCAAGCCGATCCCTTGGGGTAAGCAAGCCAAGTACCTAGGCGTAATTCTCGATCACCGTCTCAACTTCAAAGAGCACATAAAGACGGCGCGTTCGCGCGCTGCTTTCGCTCTCGGTAGGCTCCACTCCTTATTGACCGCCCGCAGCAAATTGTCCCTCAGGTGCAAATTGCGCCTCTACACCGCGGTCATCCGTCCCATCATGACGTACGCTTGCGTAATCTTCGCGCACGCCAACCCTCGCTTCCTGCATAAAATGCAGACCCTCCAAAACCGTTTCCTCAGAAAGGTCACGGGTGCCCCCTTCTATGTCCGAAACGTGAATCTCCACGTCGATCTCAAACTCCCCACCGTCCAGCAGTTCATGAAGCGCCTCTCCAAGCGCTACTTCGATTCTGCTATAAAGCATCCCAACCCCCTGATTGCGGCGGCCTCCCGTTACACTCCCTCCCGTATAAGTAGGATTCGCCGACCAAGGCATACCCTCACCACCCCCGACGACGCCACTACTCTCCTCCAGGAGAGTAGTAAATCTACCAGTACTCTCAAGAAGTACAAGTCCCGACATCCGTCGTTCCGTCCTCGCCGTCGAGGCCCGTCGCGACACCCCGTACCATGTCCACCCCGACCCTTGCTCGAGCCAGCCCGCGCCGCTGAGCCTGTAGCTTTAAATTCGTCCCAATTAAATAATTCCGATCCAGCCTGTCCCTTGCTGTCCTCTCCCAGCGACGCCCTAAGCCGAGGTCCGAACCCCCCGGGGGGGTGCCCTTAGCGTGTAGTCGCTTAGTTTTTAAGTTTTTATGCCCTGGCTGGAGGCCCAATTTAATTGTGGCATCCACAGGAAAGTCCGGTTGAGCAGTCGACAACCCCTATGGTTGAACTGCGAGATGCCATTTTCAAAAAAAAAAAAAAAGATAGTCCAAACACAATACTCGAAAGAATGATAACGCTGTAGCAACAGCTGGGGGCCTAAAAAGGCCACTTTGGCAGAATCATAAACGTATTTTGCTTTTTTTCGTTGCAAGAGATTGGGATTATAGCACCATAAGCTATATTGTTAACAGTTGTATCGATAGTCCAAACACAATACTCGAAAGAATGATAACGCTGTAGCAACAGCTGGGGGCCTAAAAAGGCCACTTTGGCAGAATCATAAACGTATTTTGCTTTTTTTCGTTGCAAGAGATTGGGATTGGATTTGGATTGGTATTTAAGCACAGACAAAAAAAAATAACTGAAAAATCCTTCACCAATGGGATTTGATACGATTAACTTAACAGTTAACTGTCTATTATGATTTATAATGATTTGATGAATTCCTTTTATGATTCTGCAAAAGTGGCCTTTTTAGGCCCCCTGTTGGCTTCCGCTACGAATCGCTACGATTTTGCTACGCGCCACGTAGCCGATAGCTTGTTACGTAGCGCATCTGCTACGTGGGTTTTATTGCAAACATTTTAGTAGCAAAAAACACTGATTAGCCGTTTCTATTAGGATGTTGTTTTTTTTTTCATTTAATGTTATTTTCAAAAGATCAAAACCTTACTGTCAACATTCCGTTTCATTTACATTACGAAGTTTTAATGAAAACTAAATAATTAGTTATAATATTTGGTTAGTAAATATACTTACACCATATCCATTCTAGAAGAGAGAAGAGAATAATATCATTCCAGAAATCCATTCATACTATGTGTGATTGAATAATAATAACGGTTTCTAACACAATTTCGCTAATTACACGCTAAAATACGACGAAACAAAGTACAGAAAATGAAAACCCGTTTCTTAGGCTTTTACTGATACAGTTCAATCATAGTTAATTAATTATAATATACCCATATATTAGAAGAATTTCTAAAGAAGAATTTAAATGAATAGTTATTGGAATTCAAGCCACGATTTCAACTCCATTTCTAGTTTGCTGAGTTAACATTGCGTTGAATGAAGTTTTAGAAATCCTTCAAGATATCAGACATTGATGAAGCTTTATTAAGCCAGTGGAGGGATATACTGAACTCCAACTTTAGGAACTGTATAATTTATGTTGTATACAGTCTGTTGGGGTGCGAGTATTTTTATTACCATGTTTGCAAAACGGGATTATCAAAAAGTGTATAAGCAATAATAAAGAAAGAAAGAAACATAACTGTCTCACTTTAGTGGAATAGATTTGTTCAAAGGCTTACACATCTTTCAGTAATTACCTAAAATATTAAAAACCTAGGAGTAAAATTAAAAAAGGAGTAAGTATATGAGAAGAAGCAGTAAGTTTACGTATGTGTCGCAGATGGATTGCTAAATTAGCTGTTTTACATAACCGCTCGCTGTTTTGCATAACATTTCCGTTATTTGAAACCGCTAGCGGTTATCTAAAACAGCCAATTCGACAATGCATCTGCTACAAATGTATGATTAAAATCTCTGGAGAAACCAAAAGTAAGGTTCCACACAAACTATATGAGAAAACAGGTAATCAAACAGATACTGAAAACAAATGAATCAGTCCTTGCACTGTAACAAAAACGACCCATCGTCATTAATACTTGATTGTCTCCAGCAGATTTATTCGTGCATCGAGAAAATTGTTCACGCAAAGAAAGAGCGGTCGTGTGGGCCGTTTTAATTGACGTACAGTGTACACAGTGGACCGATAACTGCACGAGATTAACCTAGATTGATTTCCTTTTACAAGCGGTGCAAAAATATGGGGACAGTTACGAGTTGACAACGCAATCTCTGAAAGAGACTTTTATTTTAGCTCGAGGATTCATATCGAGCTGCGAATGTGGAAAATCGAAAATAGTCGCTAGAATTTTGTATTTGACACCAACTTTTCTTGCTTCACAACTTTTCTTTCTTCACAATTTTGGCGACTATCATAGATAATATCTATAAATATATTATATTCTATGCTAAAACAGTAAATTTCATGCAGACGAAGTCGCGGGCAGGAGTTAGTTGGTTGTAATTTGACATTTTAGCCGACTTAAAAAAAAGGAGGAAGTTATCAATTCGGTTGACTTTCTGATTTTTTTTACCAATGAATTATTCTGCAGAGAGAACTTTAACGTAGAATCAAGTAGCTATAAAATAGTTCAGGGTCTAAGCGCCAGACTAAAATACTTATACTTATGTCTCGTCAATATCACATATTTGGGTTACGTCCTTCGCTACTCAACCCAAATGCAAATCACTATTGGCTAGCACCACTATTAATAACATCCACCGACGGGCGACTAGAATCAATTCTAATTAGTTGTAATTTTTGACGTTCAAAAGTGCCTTTAATGTGCCTATTTCAAATAAATGATTTGACTTTGACACCAAATGAACAAACAACATCTCGCCTGTAATGCCAAGGGTTAAGCAAAGGTGCGCCCTCATTTCGAAAGTCCAACAGGAGGCAAGCATATTGCAATCGGAATTCCTGCAAATGGAAAAACCCAATTTAACACTTTACCTGACCCGGTAATCGAACCCAGGACTTCATGATCAGAAGTAGCGATTGCGTTGACAAGACCATCGAGGCAGTCCACCAAATGAAGTTATATAGAGATAATACTAATAGCTAATAGCTTTAGAGAGTTTTTATTTTTATGACTGTATTCATTACCTACGCTAAATCAAAGCTTTTCATTACATTACTTCTATTCCCTACCATATTAGAAATTCAATTCATAACTTAAAAAAATAATAGAAAAAAGTTCAAATTCCTCCATCCAAATTCTTCGAAAATGTTATTTTAAGTCCCATTCATAGGAAGGAAAATTTAATTTAAGCCCAAACCAGCCGCGGCACAAAAGAGTTAAATAGATCGCGCCTCTTTAGATCGGCGGCTTTCTATAAATTAAGCCTATTATAACAGACTATTTTTATAGCTCTAATCTCGGGAATTTTAATGGAAGTCATAATTTATCGAGATTATGCTAATAAGTTTCCATACTAAACATGGTAGGGTTTATTGCGTTCAAACAAGCAACATTTATGATTAACTGCGAGCTATTTCAGAAGTTCTACACTAGTTTCGCACTCAAATGGCGTATTCATGAGTAAATCATGAAGGAATGACGCAACCAAAAAACAGTCATAAATGTGTATGCGTCGCATTATATACAATCAGCCTGTATTGTCCCAATGCATCCCTTTCCTTTTTCAACTTAGGTACCTCGATCCTGAGCCAATATATTAAATAGTAGTAAAATAAATAATATTTATATATTATGCTTTATGGTCATAGCACACGTATCAAACCGGAAAGGGATCGGCAACTCGAGCCGTTCAGTATTCTTTGTATGAAATAGCAGTAGGAAACCGCAACGCACACTAATCGGAATCGTAACGTAATAGCCTCGCCTCGAACCGCGGTGCGGTGCGTTACGGCTCGTCGTCCTCGCGCTTACGGCTCGTCGTCCTCGCGCTTACGGCTCGTCGTCCCCGCGCTTACGGCTCATAGTCCCCGCGCTTACGGCTCGTCGTCCCCGCGCTTACGGCTCATAGTCCCCGCGCTTACGTATCTCCGTACCCGAGCTTACGTCTCTTCGTCCACGCTTGCCCCTCTCACCCCTCCGGCCTGCCTGCTGCACCATCAACCAGCGGTCGGCGAGCTGTAAGCGCGGCGTCGCCTAGCCGTGGCCGAATCGACGTATCGGAGCTTCTGATCCGCTTTGGTTACGTGCTTACGTTAGGTTGACGCCTGTTTGAGAGCGAGGCGAAAGGCGATACGGTGCCGATCCCTTTCCGATTTGATACGTCCGAAGAGATTAGCATTGGACACTTGTAGTAGCACATAATTTATAATGTCGCCTCTTATGCACGTTAGTTTAAACCTCCTTATGATTTTTTAAGACGGATGCCTTATTCTCGCTGTCAGTTTGCCGTCAATGCTTCATTCACATTTTAGTGCTCCGCCATTATTGGGGACAAAATATAATTATGTTGTTTATTTACGATTTACGTTGCTTTCTTGTTACTTATAAAACTATAAAACTTTTTAACAAAAAAAAAACCGACTTCCAAAAAAAACACTACAAACTGAAAAATAACTTTAATTTCGGAAGTCGGTGTCTTAGGGATCAGTATTTTAGTTTTTGCCACCGACTTCCGAAATTAAAGTTATTTTTCAGTTTGTAGTGTTTTTTTTGGAAGTCGGTTTTTTTTTTGTTAAAAAGTTTTTATTTCTCGCTTTTTAGTGGGTCTATTTATAATTTATCTAAGTTACAATAGCCTAATGTCAACTTGCCCATCGCCTTTTTATAAAATATTCCTTTTCTCGATGCAGGGACGTTAATTGTTGAGGAGTTCTCCTTTTATTAGTTTTTAGATTAGATGCTGATAATCCTGGCTGCAGCATCAGGCCAGACTTATGTCAACATTGCATTGAACTTAAAATTAGTCCTGTTTAAAATGAGCCCAAACACGACTACGGTGCTGTAATTTAAAGGTTTGTACTTTTTCTGATGCTCCTGGCTTCAGCATCAGGTCTTCGGTGTTCCTCAGTAACAGTACGTTTATCCACACATCGAGCCCTTTTCAATGAGCCTAAACACGATATATCTGCTGTTAGTTGTCGAGGAGTTAGGTACTCTGCAGACTATCCTGACTGCAGCATCAGGTCATGACTTGATGATCAAGGGACCAAATGTGGCAAATGCCCTATCAAACATCAAAACAATTTACTAAAACAGTCCTTGCCTGTTCGAGTAACTTCTTACTGTTAAGGAGTTGTACCTTCCATCATCAGCCCAGCTACCTGAGATGGTGACAACCATACACAAATACACAAGATACTTCATAAAATATGCGAAAAACAATAAGTTAGCCTATAAAATTTGAGGGTTGCCCTCGATTTCTCTAAGATCCCATCATCAGATCCTAACTTGGTGACAATGGGACCATCTCAGAACTATCTACTTTCGAACAAAAAAAGAATTTTGAAAATCCGTCGACAATTGGCGGCGTATTCGATGAACAAACATACAAAAAAAAAAAAAAAAAAAAAAAAAAAACATACAAACACCCGAACATAGTACCTCCTCCTTTTTGTAAAGTCGGTAAAAATAATATTAAAGCTGAAAAGGATGCAATCGCATCGATGAAGTTACCTTCATCGACCGCATCAGGAAGGAACTATAAGGAAGTTGGAAAGGAACTTGACGAGGAGGCGTCACAGGCATCGTTTTTTTGGTCCGATGTATCTGATATAATATCTGTAGGTATATAATTTTATTATGATAGAACTTCACTTACAGGTAAGTTCGTTTAATCACTAATTATACATAATAAAGTTTGTTTGGTCGTTTCGTTCGAGATGCACAACTCATCAAACATCAGAGGGGCAATTCTCGTAATTTTAAGAGCGTTCACAGTCTGATCTCAGTCTCAATCTGTCAAAAATACCTCTTATTTCCCTACATTTTGACATTGAGTGCTTTTTTTTTTCTTATTTTTTTTTGTGTTTATGTTCTTTATTGCGTCATGTTTACCACAAGTAAACGTATTTTCTTTCCTTCTTTGCTTTCTATTTGTTTGTCGCCGAGATGAGACTGCGACTAGATTTTGAACGTATTAAATTACGAGAATTGGCCTTCAGGTTACAAATTGACTCTCAGATTTAGTACTTATAAGATAAGTAACATTTCCTCAATCCACTTCCACGAAACCTCTCATTTTTATAGCAGACATTACAGTACATCATTTGCACGAAAACCACTCCAAAAATGTTCTATTTTGCTCAGTGCCCATATAAAATCGTTTGATTTAAGTAGTTAGTATCCATTAGAAGTTTACGATTTAGCTTCGATGGATTTACGAGGCTTTGGAAGTAGACTTACCAAGGAATTCAATTAAAATATCTATAATCGGATATGAAGTTACAATATTGGTGGACCGAATATTTTCTCTTAAATTGATGCGATGGGTTGTTGATTAAAGTGATAATTTTAACCATTTATCCGCTAATATTATTAAGATTTTTTATTATTGAAATTACTTTGAACAGAACTTCTAATGAACGTCTCAGTCGTAGAACAAAAACAGAGAAAGGTCCTTTGTGCTGTCGGCGGGAATGTCCGAAAGGGTTACCGCTGGCCCGGAACATAAAGGGCTAAGGAAGTAACACGGGTGGGTTTTAGTCAGTAAGAGTCTGACACTCCCTTCCGCTCCACCCAGAGCGGGAGGGGGGTCATTTGATGATTTCCCATACGAAAAAAAAAAAGGTCGTTTGTGCACGGCACGGTTTCTTTACGGTACGGCGAATAAACCGCGCCGTAGAAAAAACGTGTCTGTCAACAAGCTTCCACAGTGATCCATTCACCACAGACTACCGTGCCTACTCACGGCGTATAAGCGCGCCGTAGAAAAAACGTGTCTGTCAACAAGCTTCCATAGTGATCCATACAACAATGACGACCGTGCCTACTCACGGCGTATAAACGTACCGTAGAAAAAACGTGTGTGTCAACAAGCTTCCATAGTGAATTCCATTCAAACACACGGCGAATAAGCCGTAGTTTTTCACGGTAAGAAAAACGTATGTTACCTACAAAGGGCCTAAATATTTATTGGGACTCGCCGATGTGGCGGCACTAGATGCGACTACACACTACGGGTGGTCGCGTCCAGGGCCTGGCATAAACTGGCACTCCTCTGCGGTGCCACTTTGTGACTTATTGTTATTTCTTTCTGTGGCTTTGTTTTTGTATGTACTAACAATAGTTTTATAAGGTTTTTGTGTTACTAACAGGACTAAGTCTGAAATAAATTTCTTATGATTATTATTTAGTTTCAGGTTTCGAAGGATGCATGACCAAATTACCTATACGCAGGAGTGTTTGTATTATTATTTTAGATTTTTAAAAGGATACCAACGTGAAACGTGGTCAGTTTTAAGTTCTGTTCTGTAGGTATATTCTTGACATCCATACTAATAATATTATAAATTTGAAAGTAACTCTGTCTGTCTGTCTGTCTGTATGTTACCTTTTCACGCCTAAACCACTGAACGGATTTCGATAAAATTTGGCATAGAGATAGATTGCATCCCAGGGAAGGACATGGGATAGTTTTTATCGACATACCTCGCGTGCGAAGCCACGGGTGGAAGCTAGATATTATATAAAACTGTACTATGCAAATACCGGGTTTAGACCTCTACCCAACCAACCATATCTAGTAAGTGCAACCGTAACCTTTCCGACGATCGACATTTACGACTTGCGCGGGATGAAAAACACCTGGTACGCTCTACCTTTCATTCTAAAATATTACGAAAATACGCATATTTTTGTAGAAAAATAGTCTAGTATAATAAATTCAACGAGTATTTTTGACTTATCGATTGGAGCAGAGACTAAAATTACACTTTTTATGCTGAGTGTGGTTTTTTTCTTTATCCATATTATAAACACAAGTTATAAAATTAATGCGATGTGCGCTTACAATTTGATTTAAATGTGTAAATGATAAAACTAAACACTAATAAAAAGGCATGCAAAATAAAAAAGAAAAACAAGAAATTGTTAGGATACCGTCTAAGAGTTAATAATATTACGTAGCAATATCCAAAACAAAAATAGTTTTAATTTTTTTTTGTTTGCTTTCTTTATTCTGTAACTTACCTGGATCAGTAATTTTTTTGGTACTTGTGTTTGTGTATGGTTTAGGTGTCTCATTGATAAATGAACCAAAAATAACCAAATCAGTATAAGATATCTATTGTACTGAATCATCGGACAGTAAAATTACCACAACATCAACAACAATGACAATTCAAGGAAGAGTCCCACTTTGTTGTGACTTTTAAATATAGCACACCTAACAAATAACATCACGCCTGTTTACTCTGAAGGGGTAGACAGAGCAGTACGTATAGTACACCCATATTTCATCAGTTATGTTTAAGTCCTACGTAACAGGGGGCGAACCTATTGCTATCAACCAAGCACGAATCCAGGCTGATACCGACTAAGAAATTCCTGACAGAAAAACCCAATTAGCTCAATATAAATCTATAATCAAGTTCCCACCCCATTTATTCTCCCCACAACAATGCACTATCTACACAACCATTTCAACCATAACAGGCATAAGACGACAAAGCATGAGAGGCACATTATTCCGCGTCAAACGATCGCAGAGAACCCCATTCAATAAGCGGCGTGCAATCAATCTCAATCAAGTACAGGCAAAGAAATATCTTTACAAATTCGAACGACAATAGTTGGCCTTTTCAGGAACCGTGAGCACCTTGCACGATTATTCTGTTATGGAGCACTTTTGTCATATAAGTGGCCATTGAGTTTGTGGCATAATCGGCCTATAACGCTACCACTGCTGGGACATAGGCCTCCTCTCTGTTAGAGGGAGCGGGCCGTTATCCAACACGCGGGCCCAGTGCGGGTTGGTAGATGTCACATGTCTTGGACTTTTTTGATTCTAGGATATGCTGGTGTCCTCACGATGTTTTTCTTCACCGTTTTGAGAGCAGTGTTGATGAAATAATTTAGAGAAAGTAAAGCGTCTGTCTGGTCGACTCGTAAGTCGGGGCCGATTGCACTGGGCCACAACTGCTGTCTTTGAGTTTGTGGATAGGAATATTATTAGGAAAAATAAAGCTTGCGTTTTTAGGGCACCCCGAACACATTGAAGTAGGTTCAAGAAAATAAATAAAACCACAACATCAGGCATGTGCAGAGGGCAGAGGTGTAAAGTGGTTTAGACTGGTGTTCCACTAGAGATGAGCGAGGATGCGTAGCGAGGGATGTGTGTGAAACCTACCAATAACATCACTTCATTTTCTTAGCTTGAACTAAGTTAGCGTTGGTATTGGTTAGTTTTACACACATCCCTCGCAGTTTGTCGCGTGTTTGACACGACGAAAACAAAACACAATCCCTTCCCGCCAGCAGAAACTTTTCGCACTCTCCAAGTGGTGGGATCCTGTTAGTTTAATTAAATAATAAATATGAAGACAAAACACGATCTCTAGAATAGTTTAAATAACCAATTTAACTTTAAATCCAAACGCTTAAAACCAATACTGACACTGAAAGACTTAACTTGAGACGAAGCTGTTTGTATTTAGATTAACTTCTGGAAACGTAGTTTAGTTTTAATAAAGACTTGCCGTATAATCTAAGTGTTATTGCTCAATTAAAAGTCAACGAGTTTTCATAGCTTAATTACTTAACTCTCCTGCTTTATTTTTAACCGACTTCAAAAAAAGGAGAAGGTTGTTTGTTTTATGTTTGTTACCTCAGAACCGTTATTTATAATCCGATTTGCAAAATTCTTTTTTTATTTGAAAGGATATACTTTCAGATTAGTTTCGTAGAGATTTTACCAAAATCGGTTCAGTATTTTGGTAGGTAAGGTATGTTCAGGTCACATCCGCAGCATAAGGCGGCATACGAATATTCACAATTTACATTACACAAATTTCAAAAATACTTAAACATAAATTCTAATTTATACAACTTATAGGTACTCTAATAAACAATTTATAAAATATAGTCTTTGTACCCTATGTATACGAGTTAGAAACACCACGCTGCGCTCTATAACTCAATTAGCGGATTTTGGAGAAAAAACAGCCAGGCTGAAGTGGGAGTGGGCCGGACACGTCTCACGAATGCACCCGGAGAGATGGGCAAAGATTGTCACTCACTGGACGCCTGAGACAGGACATCGCCGTCGAGGTAGACCGAGGCGAAGGTGACGTGACGATCTAATAACATTCGCAGGGCCAACATGGCCAGAGATCGCACGAGACAGGGAGGTCTGGAAGGAAAAAGGGGAGGCCTTTGCCCAGCAGTGGGACACAAACTAGGCTAACAAAAAAAATACCCTATGTAAAGGAGGAGAAAACCAGGAACAGTGGTGGCCCAGTGGTAACAGCCGCTACTTACGAGTTGTAGGTTCTAGTTTCAAACCCAGACAGGCACTTTACTTTGTGTAAATTATTTAATCAACATTTGCTCTCAAAATGGCGAAGGAAAACATTGAAAGGAAACCGGCATATCCTACAACCAAAAATCCCAAGACATGTGACATCTACCAACCCGTACTGGGCCCGCGTAGTGGATTACGGCCCACTCGCTCTCACAGAAAGGAGGCCTATGTCCCAGCAGTGGGACATTACCTATATGCTGATTATGTTATACCCTATGTTTTGTATTTAAGCAACAAAAAGTAATTAACAACAAACAAACGTAGTCTTTTGATCCACAACGAACTTATGAAACTTAGATAGGTACACGAGTTAGTCAGTGACGTTCGCTGGTTTGAACCCTTGGCATTTAAGCTTGAATGTGGGTGGAATAGAAAATATGCACAAGACGAGTTAAATATTGTCTTAACAAAATGTTACGATTCACAGTATGAACCGTAATTAAGGTTAGCAATTACCAGAGGGTATCGTCCCACGCAAATTGAAAATGAATTCATGGAAAAGTTGTTTTTGTAACCACCTACGACTGACTTGTTATAATATAAATTTGAACAATTATATTTCTCAGAAGACATAGGCATGTTAATTTGTTACATTTGTTTATTTGAAATAGGTACAGGTGATGAAATTCCGAACAAATATAGCTTTTGGGTTGGATGGGCATAATATGTCATAAGTCATTTATTTCATAGGTAACTTTTTATCCCGATATTCCCACGGGATCGACATTTACGCGGGTAAAACCGCGGGGCGCAGCTAGTATTATGAAGGCGAAAGTTTGTGAGTGTGCTAGTATGTTTGTAATTTAAGCTACCCGAAACTGTGAAATTTTCCAAATCAACTTTGAACCTTATGATTTAGCGATAAAGTTGAAAATCTATTAAAGAAATTTGACAGATTGTGGTAGCTTGATGTGCAGTTGGTGTCTGTACATATATTTAAAATAATGATGTCCAAAGTTTAGGATATTAATGGTAATCAGTACCCACGTTCATTTTAATTCATAAATGAATATATTTAAGAATCCAAGCCATATACACTATTTTTTTTCATAATTTCACGATTAGCCTCAAAATAACCTTGCACTATAAACTCCAGCTACTTTGGCTACTATACCCATAAAACTAGATATAACAGAAAACAAGTTAAGTGCACCATCTGTCATAACATAATAATTTTGTTACGAGTATCTTTATGGACTAATACTTGCTTCTTATGAAAAGACCGAGACAGTCCCCGACGTTTAAG
The DNA here is from genome assembly GCA_948474745.1 of Oligia latruncula. Lineage (NCBI taxonomy): Eukaryota > Metazoa > Arthropoda > Insecta > Lepidoptera > Noctuidae > Oligia > Oligia latruncula. The sequence continues at coordinate 5,594,015 of OX419691.1, read as the reverse complement.
GGCCCTGTTGAGTGTTATAGACTCTAATCAAAACGTTTAGAGCATCCGGCTCGAAGGACCAAAAGATGGCGGGCGTCAGTTGTTTAAAAATACTTATACTTTAATGTCATTGGCGAAGGCGAAGGGCAGACATGCGTACATTATCTGAGTACCTACAGTAAGAAAATAAAGTCGTCTGAAATAAAAACAATGGAAATATTAATATTTGTTAAAAGAAGGTATTAAAAAACAGCTTTACATTTACCTTTTATCTTTGTGACACTTGTATACAAATATTATTTATTCAAGAAGTATTATTTGAATTTCCTTTTCACCTCCATTTGATCGGAAATGTTTCTTCCGTTTTTCCTATAAATATCAATGTGTTTAACGTAGAAAGTCTCAGAACTTGTGTATAATGGCCTAACGTCTTCAAGCCCGCAATCGATTTGATGTGCGGTGTGCACACTTCTAGCACAACCTTATTTAGGTCAGTTCAAAATGTAGAGTAAGCTTAGAATGTAGGTTAGTACTTATAGCATCTCCCACTGTTTTGGGAGATATGCCCTTAAACATACGTGTTTCTTGCCGTGAAAAACGACGGTACATTCACCGTGTGTAGGTATTTATGGGTCGTCGGGATGTATGGATCTTTAACAATATCATCATCTGCCAAGCATTCTTGTCTTTCCCAACTATTTTTGGGGTCGGATTCCAGTCTAACCAGATGTTGCTGAATACCAGTATTTTACGTAGAACGACTATCGGACCTTTGTCTGGGTGGCAATTTTCGTAATTTTAAGAACGTTTTTTGACAAGTTTTTGACATTGTTTGTCGCTGAGAAGAGATTGCGAGTAGCTTTTGAACGTTTTTAAATACGAGAATTGGCCTTCAGATCTTTAATAATAGTCAAAAAATTTATCATGCCAACTTGCCGTGTTTACAGCTCATGAATCGGAACTCTGTGTGAGCTTTAAAGGGGTCGGACAGACCCGAACATTCAAGCGAGTACTAAACATACTTAAGCGAGTTTCGCTCGCGCTGCCCATGACAACTAACTCAGGAGATGCGCAAACTGGGATTAATAGTCGCATGACTTCCTTATCATCAGAACAACCATTGCAGGCAGTCGCGTCCCGCATTTGATCTGATTTAGCCTGTCCCTTGCTACCCTCTCCCAGCGTCGTCCTAAGCCGAGATCCGTACCTCACAGGGGGTGCCTTAGCGTGTAGTCGCTTAGTTAATAAGTTTTATGGAGCCCTTAATTTATTGTTACGAGCTTCGGGTTCGTGACAATAAAAACTGCCGATAACCAAAAATAACAATTTATTTTACAACACTAATTACAACTCAACACTAATTAAAAGAACACAATCACACTACTGATCACTCTTAATTCGCACTTGAAGATCGCTTAGATGTTTTCGCTCTTGTCGCTTTATCCAAACTGTGTCGGTCGTCGCGCATCCCGGCCTTATATAGTGCCGCAGATAGTTCGAGAACCTTCCATTGTAGAAACATCTAGAATGTTCGAGTACATACCGGCCCCGACCGACTAGGTATCGAAAGTTCGAGAAAGTTCTACAAAGTTCTAGTATCGAATTTTCTAGAACGATCGTGACTCGACTAGTTCTGCTACTCGATACTAGATGGCGCTAGTGGTAACTAATGTCACCTTGTACCTGGCATTAATTATGGCGCGTAACACTGCCCCCTCCTAAGACATGCTCGTCCCGAGCATTATCAGTCCCATAATAACGCGCCAGTCGGTCCACATGGACGATCTTAGGAGTACCTCTTGTACCTTTCTGTATCCGGTAGGTTACGTCATTGATCTTTGTCACAATCCGGTACGGTCCGTCCCATTTAGCTTGAAGCTTAGGAGATTTCCCTTTGCTGCGGACTGGATTGTGCAACCACACTAGTGAACCTTCGTCGAACCCTTTATTGTTCATTTTGCGGTCATAACGGGTTTTCATCTTTTCAGACATTTGCTGGCCCGATTGTCTGACGTGCTCATAAATGTCATTCATTTTGTTCCGCAAGTCATTCGCATAATCGGTTATACTGCGTGGGGCATCAGGTGGTATTCCGGTGATCAGGTCTGCAGGCAGCCGTAATTCTCTTCCAAAGTTTGCGAAAGCTGGTGTCACCGATGTACTTTCGTGAACAGCGCTTCGATATGACAACAAAAACGGTTGTATGTGCTTGTCCCAATCTCGTTGCCGATTTTCCACAACTTTGGCTAGGTACCTCTCCAATGTCTGATTAAATCGTTCCACCATTCCATCCGACTGTGGGTGGTAAGAAGTTGTTCTGGTTTTATGAGTACCCATAACTCGACAAGTTTCCTGGAATATTTGTGACTCAAAATTCCTTCCTTGATCACTGTGAATCTCTAAAGGTACTCCAAAACGACAGAAGACTTCATGAACTAACTTATCTGCAACTGTCGAAGCTTCTTGATTTGGAATGGCGAAGACTTCCGGCCACTTGGTGAAGTAATCCATCACAACCATGAAATACTTGTTGCCACTTTCACTTTCCGGAAACGGCCCCGCAACGTCAAGAGCTATCCTCTCCCATGGTGCACCAACATTGTACAATTTCAATGCACCTCTACTGCGAGTCTGAGGTCCCTTTACAGCTGCACAACTTGTACATTTGCGACACCAGTCCTCGACATCGTCCCGACAGTGGACCCAGTAAAACCGTTCTCGTATCTTCAGTAGAGTCCGTTTTACTCCCAGATGACCTCCTGAACAACCATTATGGTACAGCCGTAGAACATCCGGTACTTGAGCTTTAGGGACAACCATTTGCAAATGACAGCTGTTTCCCCGAGCATTTTCCCATTTACGGCACAGGACTTCATCCTGAATCACCAAGCTGTCCCATTGGGCCCAATAGCTTTTTGTGATCGAACTCATCGCTGAGACGTCACTCCACCTAGGCTTAGGAGCTCTGGCCTTCATCCACTCCAGAATCGGCTTGATGTCCGAATCTTCCTGCTGTGCACGTTGTAGGCTTTCCTTCCACTCGTTGCTGAGGTCTGTCTTGAGCATCCTCACAGGTACGACTTCTTTACTTTCTTGCCTAGTACAATGCTTGCAGTCTTCAGGACAAGGTCTTCTTGACAATGCATCTGCGTTGCCATGTGATTTCCCGCTGCGATGTTCGACCACAAAGTCGTATTCCTGCAGTAGCTCAATCCATCTCGCAACTTGTCCTTCTGGATTTTTGAACTGCAATAGCCATTTCAGTGCAGCATGGTCAGTTCGTACGTGGAATTTCCGCCCCAGAAGATATTTGCTAAAATGCTGCAATGACTTTACCACAGCAAGCAATTCCCGTCTCGTGACACAATAGTTCTTTTCCGGCTTTGACAACGACTTGCTGAAGTACGCTATCACAACCTCTTGATCACCATTCCGTTGAGACAACACACCGCCAAGTCCTATGTCACTTGCGTCTGTGTCAATTATAAATTCTTTGCTCGCATCAGGGTACCCCAAAATAGGTGTTTTACACAGACGGTCCTTTAGCTCCTGGAATGCGATGTCGCAACTTTCATCCCAGCAGAAATGTCGCTTCTCCTCGGTTAGCTTATGCAGGGGTTTGGCTATGTCTGCAAAGTTCTTGACAAATCGCCGATAATAGGAGCACAAACCCAAAAATGCTCTGACCTGCGTCTTGTCTTTTGGAACTGGCCAATCCTTGACAGCGGCGATTTTCTCTGGATCCGTGCGGATACCTTCTTCAGACACTACATATCCCAAAAAGCTAACTTGTCGTTTGAATAGTGAACACTTCTTCGGACTTAACTTGAGGTTGGCACTCTGAATCTTCATGAGCACGCGTTCCAGGTTTTGAAGATGTTCTTCAAACGTGCGGCCTACAATGATGATGTCATCCAAGTAGACCAGGCAGGCATCACCAATTAGTCCGGTAAGTACAAGTTCCATCAACCTTTCAAACGTTGCCGGAGCATTGCACAATCTAAACGGCATGACTTTAAATTGCCACAGACCCTTTCCTGTCGAGAATGCAGTTTTCTCCTTGTCCTTAGGATCAATTTCAACTTGCCAGTAGCCACTTTTCAGGTCCAGCGTGCTAAACCACTTTACCCCAGTAAGCATGTCCAGCGTGTCATCAATTCTTGGCAAAGGATAGCTGTCCTTCTTTGTAACGTCGTTCAGACGACGATAGTCAACACAAAACCGCATGCTGCCGTCCTTCTTTCTTACCAGCACTACAGGTGAACACCATGGACTAGATGAAGGTTCAATAACGCCATCCTTCACCATTCCCTCAATCATGGTTCCCACTTCCTTTTCACGTGCTACCGGCAATCTCCTTGGCCGCTGACGGATAGGCAGTTCTTCTCCTGTGTTTATTTTGTGTTGAACTAAGCCAGTCTTCCCGATGTCAGCATCGTTTGACGAGAAAACATTGGCGTACTTGAGTAACATCTTCTTCGCCTTGACCATTTCATTTTGGGACAGAGCGCTGCGGCAGTCTTCTAAGAGTGTGGTCACTTTCGTTTGTGCATCCTTGCTGAGGGTCCCAGTCGATAGATATTGGCATCGACGCAACCAATCCACTTCCTCGCAAGTACCAACTAGTGTGCCTTTTTTTAAAGTCTGTTCCTGATCACAAAGGTTCAGCACACGTACCCCTGAGATGTCGGTGGCTCTGACCAAAGTTCGTGCCACTTTCCATGGAAGGTCATTGTCTACCCTTTCCACGAGTACACAACGATGAGTCTGCCCAGGATTCCGAGGAAGACTAACCGGCACAATAGTTTCCGATCTCGGCGGAAGAACAATCTTCTTAAGGCTGTACACATTCCCTGGTAACGCCCCTTCCACGAAAAGTTCCTCTTGTCCACATTTCAAAACGCCTTGCTTGACGTCAATCTCGCAACAATTCTTCCTCATAAAGTCAAGGCCCAGGATGCAATCGTCCATTATATCGGCCACGATGACATTATGCAGGTAGATTCTGTTGCCTAGCTTCAACTCCATCTTCTTCTCTCCATGGACGGGTATGCGCTGACCGGTGGCTGTTACCAAATTAATGCGTTCTCGGTTGTATGCGGAGTCCCCAAGGGACCTTCTTATTAATTGGGAACTGACAACCGTGCGAGAGGCTCCAGTGTCTATGGTCAGCTTACACGGCGTTCCGTTGACCTCGCCCTTGATGATTAGGCTGTTCCCGTCATGGGTTTGTGTGATCGAAACCCTTGGGGCTCTTTGAACCTCAGCCAGCACCCGCCCCGCAGTCCTGGCTATTACTCGTTTCCCTGCTGCTGGTGCTGGGCGGTGCTGTTAGCCGCACTGCCCTCTGGAGATCGGCCGTCTTCTCTTTCTGCAGTTCGCTTAGGGCAGCTGGATTGAAGGTGGCCCCTTTCCCCACAGCCGTAGCACCTTGGGCTGTATCCTTTATAGCGGTCGCGAACTGTAGCCGCTGCAACCTCCCTGACGCGATGGGAACGATGATCCTGCCGCACAGCTTCCACCTCCAGTGCATGGGCCAAGGCGTCCTTAAGCGTCCCGTGGTGACCCAGCCTCACAGCAACTCTCACTTCAAGGTCGCGGATGCCGTCGATGAATGCCTGCACCAGGTTTCCATCAATAAGCGCAGGTACGGACTGGTAAGCTTTGCGAACCAGCTTCTCCACTTCAAGGGCCCACTGCTGCAGGTTTTCGCTACTGCGTTGCACGCGATCCTTGAGCTGCGCACGAAACACGTGTTCCAGGTGAGCGTCGCCATACCGAGCCTCCAATGCCTCAAGGAGCTGCTCGTAAGTCACTTCCTTACCGAGAGCTTCCAGAACAGTTAAGGCCTGATCGCGAAGGCCTAGGGTGAGGGCAGTCATGGCCTGATTTTTATTCCACCCGTTCGCCTTCATGACAGCCTCAAACTGGATTTTGTAGGGCGACCAGGAAGAAGTACCGTCGAACGGTGGCACTTTGAATCCACGTAGCGAAGGTGTTGTAGCTACGGGAGCTGCGATTCCATCCCCAAGTTTAAGGTTACCCAACTCCTGCTTCACATCAGCAATGACGTCATTAAACTTGCTGATCTGAGTTTCAGCTTCTGACAGGCGGTTGTCATGCCGGGCAACCTTCTCCTTCACCTCCTTCATGTCTTTCCCGAAGCTTGCGTGAAGGTCCTTCATGAGGAACATTTGCTCTTCCTGGCGGCGCACCTGCTCCTCCTTATCCCGTTTGAGCTGTTCTTCCAATCGATGGGCCTGTTCCTCTTGACGGCGGGACTGTTCCTCCTTATCGCGCTGGAGCTGTTCTTCCAACCGACGAGCCTGTTCCTCCTGACGGCGGGCCTGTTCCTCCCTGTCACGCAGCAGCTGTTCCTCCAACCGACGAGCCTGTTCCTCCTTGTCCCGCTGGAGTTGTTCCTCCAACCGACGAGCCTGTTCCTCCTGTCGGCGAGCTTGTTCCTCCTGTCGGCGGGCCTGCTCCTGCAGCATCATCATCAGAGCAGCCAAATCTGGTGCTGATGATGCTGGAGCAGCTGTGGACGGGCCGGCCTCCGTGGTCGGTAGCTGGCCTTCCGACCTCTGTGGCGTAGTTCCACCAAATCGCCTCTGGTCCGTCTCCTGCTGGCGCTGACTCCGGGTACGGATACCCTCCGTGTCGTCTTTGGGTAAAATCGGCATAATCCTTGCTTCTGACACCAATTGTTACGAGCTTCGGGTTCGTGACAATAAAAACTGCCGATAACCAAAAATAACAATTTATTTTACAACACTAATTACAACTCAACACTAATTAAAAGAACACAATCACACTACTGATCACTCTTAATTCGCACTTGAAGATCGCTTAGATGTTTTCGCTCTTGTCGCTTTATCCAAACTGTGTCGGTCGTCGCGCATCCCGGCCTTATATAGTGCCGCAGATAGTTCGAGAACCTTCCATTGTAGAAACATCTAGAATGTTCGAGTACATACCGGCCCCGACCGACTAGGTATCGAAAGTTCGAGAAAGTGCTACAAAGTTCTAGTATCGAATTTTCTAGAACGATCGTGACTCGACTAGTTCTGCTACTCGATACTAGATGGCGCTAGTGGTAACTAATGTCACCTTGTACCTGGCATTAATTATGGCGCGTAACATTATTAAGGCACCCACAGGTTAAGCAGCCAACAACCCCCTAGTTTGAGAAGGGAGAGGCCATTCACAAAAAAAATCGCTTTCGGCGTGATTTTCGCCATAATGGGGCCAGAGCTTAAAACCATAAACAGTCATAATCATGAACAAACCTTTGAAGGCATATAGGTATTATAACAGAAATAACTCGAGTAAAACCAACATCAAAAAGCAACATCAAAATTTATTAATAAAAAATGCTCCCCACATGTGGGTGTATTTGATGTTCTTTGGTTTCATCTGATACGGTCCGATAAAAATAATGGCTTGTAATGTTGAAAGACGGCCTCACTTTATGGAAGCACATCATGTATTTTTTATCAAATTTCTATTTGATTACACTCTGTACTGAAAATGATTCATGTGTGGTGAATGAGAGAGAGTGGGCAGCAATCCACCATTGCGGGCCCAGTGTATTTCTCTCTTTATAATATTAGTACTAACGCTGAATCTTTAACATTAGGTGGGTACATTCTTTCTTTACTTACGTACCTTGTAGTTTTTATAAACAGTTTTAATCAAACTGATCTTCAACTTTTTTTATAATCATAAAAAAACAACTCAACTGAACCTTATCTAAAAGAAAATAACAATAGGTACAAAAATTCGGACAAAACTAAAATTCACATTTATAAGATTTTAAAAAGCAAACAGTGTTCCAAAGTTAAGATTGAAAAAGTGAAAGGAATGTCTACTTTATTTTCATAAAACATGGCTGGTTATAGAAATAAGGCGTCTGGGATATATTAAAGCCTTTACGTATTTTGGTAGGTATCTACCCTGAGGCGAATCTATTCGTGAAAAGGGTTCGCGAGCCTTCGTCAATACTAAGGTGCGTTGTGTTGCCTCTACTTATTATAATTCTAATATAAAAAAAAATTAGGGCCAAATAAAAGATTTTATTTTTTATATTAAATAGGAGGTTTATTTAATTTTTAATATAACTTCTGATTGTTTTGTGAAGTCTCCATTTGAATAAAACGAAGAGATAAATTCAAACCAAGATGTTTTGAAAACATTATTTACTTATAAACGAATGTGTTTGACATTCGAAATTTAAAATATTCAGAAATAGAAGTCTTGTGTTCAAATATACCTACTGAATTTTTTCCTACTACTTTTGAATTTTATCAAAATATTTCAAACTACTTTTACAAAATAGAATTTAGTTATTATACACCGACAACTGACAAGTAATAAAACCGCATCCATCCATATTTGTAACAATATGCCTCTACATTATTTCGCACAAAAAGCCTTCAATTTATTAACACATCCCATCTAACAATATTTTTTCAAGCATGGTAACCCTGAGGAGCGCATCACACACGCTCATCACAGTATACACAGATACAGAAGTTCAGCTTCACACAACGATCGAAAACATTCTTTTTGCTTTTAATAGCGCAAGCGGATGATGGGATGCGACGTGGTGGGCCGGGGCCGTTACACGCGGACGGAGTCGCGGGCAGAAGAAGTTTTTAGAGGATCGATTAAATGTTTCCCAATCACAAACTATCTCAAACGAATGCAGGGCGCGAGTGCGCTTGCACACGCTATAGGCACAGTCAACTACACATTACGCCATTACTGCGACATAAAGACGCTGTCAGTGACAATACAGAAATTATCTTACTCGTTTAAAAGTTGAATTATTAGTGTTTAAGTAAATTATAACTTAGTAAATTAACTAAATATACCACAATTCTTTAAACTTAATTATTATGTTAGATATTGTTAAAAATCAGTTGTCCCAATAGTAATTTTATTGTAAGAACTCATGCCGCCTGAAATACAGGTTTATCCTGGTACAGGCAATCATCATATACTTTGTAATACCTTTATTATTTCTAAGATTTATGCTGTAGGTAATTATTTTACCAATTTTTATGTTTTTATAAATATTTATAATTTGTTACCAATACTGTACGTTCAAAGTCCATGAAGCGTGTCTTGGGTTAATGGAGGAACACCAAAGGAAAGACCGTTCTAATACGTTTATTAATCTTTTTATTTATATGGAAGGTGTGTTCACTACTATTAGGTACGTGAGACATGTGATCCCACACAGGGCTAATAGAGTAGTAAAGACACTTGACCGAAATCAGGGTTACGGCGTTTTCGCTCAATGTATGAAGCTGACCTTCTGTTAGTACTTATCTATTTGTGCTTTCACACGCGGAACATAAGTACCGGCATTGCGTGAGCAATCTATTGACTATGTAATTTATATCTTCAGGGGAATTTTCATGCTGAGACTTTATTAGGACAATGATGAAACTCTTGGGAGCTCTACGAGGTAGTTCATAAAATAAACCGGATGTGATCTAAACAAAATTGCACAACACGCATTGAGAAGAGTGTAGGTCACAAGGTTCTGTTGATATATTCTGTAATAATTGCACCGTGAAAATTTAGGTGAAGTAAGTTACTTAATTACCTTGAAGTGAGCTGTCAATAGTGTCAATCCCTAGCATCAGGTGGAATGACAGCTCACTTCACACCTAAGTTTTCACGGTAATATTTTTGCAGAATTGACCAGCTGAAAAAGTCGAGGAACAAGTGCATTTAATTTCAATAGAACTGTCTTTATTTAAATAAATTATCCTATTTAGTTTGTGTTACATAATTTTTGACATGAGCAAAGATTGACAACAAATAAAGAAGAAAATTTTAAGACAACAATAAAACATAAAATATATGAATTGAAAAAGTTTTTCTTAGGTACCTACAGACGCCAGCACATCAAGCTACTACAATCTGTCAATAGATTTTCAACTTTATCGCTAAAGCATTACTAGGTTCAAAGTTGATTGGGAAAATTTGTCAGTTTCGGGAAGCTTGATGTGCTGGCGTCCTTTCTGAATTTATCTTGGACATTGCTGATTTCTAATTTCCGATTTTTTTAAAGTGAAAATTTCTTTAAGCACGTTGGGCATTTTTTGAGATGGGAAAAAATCATTGAACCCGCGTCACTGTTACCGTAAGCGACACCGCGCGTGTTTTATTACACAAACACATCCGAAGAGTCTTATACTCTTCGGATGTTTTTTTTTTTTTTTAAACGCCGCTTTAGCGCGCCGTTTTTAAGTGTTTTTTTTTTGTTTGGCTGTCTTCGGGATGTACTCGGTTTTAATGTAGGTAGGTATATCCGTTAAGTCAGTGAGTGATGGCAAAGTATTCTGTTTGTGTTTTGTTTTCACTTCTGTCGGCACTCCCGGAGTGCCACTGTTTTTTTTTTTCATATTTTCTTTCATACAAATTTTGTCCTGGCAATACCGAACACAACAATTATAGAATTATTCAATTTGGTGCAGTCATTCGGAAGTTATGCGCGTATAGCGTATATTCTGGCGACTTTGCTTTATACCTACCTACTATGTAAGGAAGAGCGAAACTCCAAGTGGAGGACTCTTTTTATACACACTAAGTGCCGTGGCAACTACAGCTGGAAGAACCATTAGTAGGTATCATTGTCGTCCTTCTTTCGTTTCGTTCTTATTCTGCAAATATGAGCATTTTATTACTATATTTTTTTTTTTTTCATTTCTCTGTGCCTAAAAAATCGACAAAAAAACATGCAAGATCCAAGAACGTATCTCAGACTCTTCCTGAATAATAAACTGTAACCTGACCCCGCGTCCAAATGGAAAGCGATCGTCACACAAATAGGTACACGATCTAAAGGTCGCGTTCATATACTTACCTATCACTTTGTTCGGAAAACCAGAAGGCGCCCTCTGTCGGTGCGACTACGCGTTCCGGTTCACCGAACAAAAAGTGACATATGAACGCGACAATCGTGTAGTCGCGCGACGATCGCTTTCTATTAGCACCCGGCCTTATGATAACGCAAAAGCCTATCAGTTTTCCGCCACCATTTTCAAAGTTAGGCCAAAGCACAATCTTTTCTTATCACCCTTTACACAAGAAACTAGTGCCACCGTCTTGAACTAATCGAAAGTTGCTTCAAATATCTTTTAGGTCTTACAATCTAGATAAAGAAACACGAAGAATTATGCCCGTTTTCACTAACACTAGGCAACACTTTAAAATCACGCTGTTGAATTGCCAACTCTCGGCTCAACGTCGAAAATTGAAAATACCTAAAAAATGTGGTATTTTATTTAGGTGTCACCTAGTGTTACTAGAAAAAAGGCACAATACTTACCTACCTATAGTTCTTTGCGAAGCCACATTTATGTATCAAGGCCTGTTTAAATACTGAGATAAGGCGTATCTGAAAGGCATTCGCCTACTTTGGAAGCGAGATTTGCCTGTAGATTATCGTGAATAAGTAGAACGCCATAGAAATTCATTAGTGGAGGGACATATTTTATGTTCTGACCTTAAAGTTATACTATTTTGTGCGTGTTGTCTTATTTGAAGAACTGTAGTGCTATTCTGTAAAAATCTCACCGTGAAAACTTAGGTGAAGTGAGAGTATAGGCATTTATTTACATGTTGTAAGTATCAGGTTAATGCAACATATTTTATTATTTCTTCATCGATAGATCACCAGAAGCACCAGCTCCAGCTCAGGAATCCTGTTCAATAATGAAATGAAATCGTTTAATCTATGTTTTGTTTATTTTAGGGTAACAGAATCACTTTTACACGTCATATTATAATGAAGTCGGTAAAAACAAAAATAAAATAAGCTAGTTGAGGTCGACGTTTCCTATCTGCTTATTCGATATCAAACTCAGTTTTTGCCGATATGTACTTTAGTGCCTTTATACCAAACTATGCAACAATAATGTACTGAGTTTGTTACAATACTGCACAGATACCTACTGCTAGTAATGTTCTAAGTTCCAAGACTGCCTTCAAGTCAATATTTATTGTAGAATATGTTCCGCTAACAGTCCAAATAATGCTTTGAAAGCAAAGGAGGATATTCAGGCAAAATGCTACTAATATGTGAAAGTTTGTATGTTTGTTACTCAATCACGCGAAAACGGCTAAAGAGATTTGGATGAATTGGTTAGGTTTTATACCCACGTGTAAAATAGCTTATATATTCGTGTACCGCTTTTAGCGGATTATACATGTCTATACCTACTAATATCTAATAAAGCTGAATGGTTTATTTTTTGGTTGAACGCGCTAATCTCTGTCGGATTTGAAAAAATCTTCATGCCTTAAACATACCATACCTATGTGACGAATAAATGGCTTTGTAATTTTTCCCTTCTAACAGCTCAATACTGGAGTAGTACCTAATCAAAATTAACGGTATTACAACTGGTAGTAAGATTGGTAGTAACTAGGGCAACAAAGGGTCTATAAATACAACGATAGTAGTAGATTCACATATTGAATGGCATTTTTATGATACAGGTTCTATTTCGTAATGAGCGATAGGCTATATTGATGGACAGTATTTTTATTACGAAGGTCCAATTTTATAGAGGGTCTTGTACGATAGGCAGTAGAAACGACAGGCTTTTCAGTACAATCTTTAGATCTTTTTATACCAGTAGATAGGTACCGACGTAGTTCGATATCTATAGATACCTACCTACCTTCCTTTTCCCAATAGTCTTCGCTATAGGTTCCATAAGAATATCTTAAAGATAGACAACGAGCAAATAATTTTTCGAGATATCGCCAAGCGGTTTTTCGACTCTTCGTAGCCAAAGGATCATTGCTATACAAAGTGGCAATAATCACATCAGATCAATCAGAATCAGATTAATACTTGTACTTTTTTCACTGAGAACCTAAACGCAAAAAACGCAAGTTTTAGAAACAATAAAAGTATATGATCGACTACAGTAAACAATATCAGAAAAATATATGATATTCTTCAGGAAATATGCTAGGTTGATAGTGTGTTGAAAATATAATACAACTAATTTGATACCTAATAAAATACCTCTAAAAACTTTCGTTTTACAATAAAAACCATAATAATATACATACAATCATTCTGATTTTTGTCAGATTATTCTACAAGCAACATACTAAAACATTTTTTTTTTGTCTAAACAAAACATATTTTGCAATAACTTACCAGCGCAGCGTTGTTTCATCGCGCTTCTCTTTCTTTTCTATGCAGTCTGACAGTGACCGCGCTTTAGGTCATGTAAGCCCCTTAAACAACGGGTTCTCCATAGTCTTTCGTTTTCCCTAACTCTTTATCTCTTTATATGTTGCCCTTTCTGGCCACCATACTAAAAGCTTTTAATGTTTTGTTTATTCCGCTTCCAAAGACTGGCTTTTTTTAGGTAGGTAGGTACCTACCTATTTCAGAGACAAGCATGATAAGAAACTATTAGGTATAACTCTAATAATATATTATAACTATAATAATCAACTACCATTTAATTTTTACAAAAAAAGATTGAAAAATTGGCTTCTCCAAAATAATTTTTACACTTTAAAAGAATTTTTTGATTATAAGGGTAAATAAGGAAATAATATATATATACATTTTTAATTTTTTTTTATAATAAGGTACCTATGTTTATTTAGTTAGTAAATAGAAATGTTGTTATTGTTGTGTTTTTATTGATATTGTATAGGTACATATTATTATTAGAGTATAAAATGTCCATAGTATATAAGTGTTTTGTATTGCTTATTATTAGAGTTTTTTTAGTAGTCTAAAAGTTAGGTGTTATACCTACCCACGTGTACATTAGGTTCACATTGTAAATATTCGTATGCCGCTATTAGCGGCGGATGTGTTGAACTGATCCATTTGAACCAACCAACTTTGTAACTACCATATCCAACGAATAAATGTCTTTGTCTTATCACTTAATAATTGTAAAAAAAACTCGGGAAAATATTCAGTTCAAAACAAGCAAGGTCATTCTCAATAATCTGACACACCTGCTTTGTTGAAGCATGTTCATCAATATGCATGGGTCCCACCCAGTTGAGGGCTATCAGAATTGTGCGACGGAAAGAAGTGCCCTGCTTAGGTATAACTGCAAAATATTTATAGGGAAATCTTTTGATGACGCAGCGAACGAACATGGCGAAATCTTTGAAACTCCATGGCCAAACCAATAAAGTTTATTATTGAAGTTAAAAGTTTGAGGGTTTTTGTTGAAGCTTTTGGTTAGCTTACCATATCGCAACCTTTAATCGACTTTTAAAGGAAACAGGGTGTAGTTACCTAGGTTATTACTTTCTTTCTTTCTGTCTTTAACATCTCAGTCACGTCATTCGACGGAATGTGGCGGCCATCGCAGAAGACTGCAGTGTGGTGCAAGTTGGTACTGGAAGAAGGCCATCGGAAAACCATAGCTTAGTACCAACTTGTAGCTTATCTAGGATAGTCCAGGAAGCCAAAAATCACACTAATATTATAAAGGCAAAAGTTTGTGAGTGTGTGTGTTTATATGTTTGTTACTTCTTCACGCTCAAACGGGTGGACCAATTTTGATAAAATTTGGTATGGAGGTAGCTGACACCCTGAATTAACATATAGGCTTTTTATCCCGATATTCCCATGGGATCGAAACTTATGCGGGTAAAACCGCGGGACACAGCTATTAGTCAGGAAATAAAACAGTATAGAGGTACCTAAATTCCTAAACACAAACAGACTTAGGTAGGTACTTACCTTATCATCTTACTTGTCGAACTTATCCTCAGCTTCAAAACAAAAATCTATAACCAAAAGATACACTCCACCAGTTTCACAGTGGACGTCTGTTTCATCCGCTGTAAGTAATTACATAGATTTAAATCTGGCCGGCGGCGTATTCCAGTGCGGTTCAATTTCCTCAGGAGACAATCGGGAGCGAAACGGCTAAAGTTTCGCTCGGCTGGACGGAGAGGCTATAATAAGCGCTATGATGTTACGCAATTATTGGCCTTTGTTGCGCTGGGTGCTTTGTTTTTTGAGATTAATGTGGTTCAATGATTCAATGGTCTCTCTATCTTGTTGTGGGTAGATAAGTAGGTACTTGTAGGTATTTTCAGGTCGCCCGTCACATTACCTATTTAGTGCGTGTATTTTGTAACTGAGTATTTCTTTACTGAACAGTCCAAGGTAATCTAATTTTCTAGAGTTACAATGAACCCATTTCGGAATCAGCAGCCTAGTTTGTAAAGTTTCTATTTTCAATATCGAATTGGATATGATGTCTTTCTGATGCTTTTCAATTTCCTCAGGAGACAATCGGGAGCATAACAGCTAAAGTTTCGCTCCGCTGCACTGGACGCGCGGCTATAATAAGCGGCTATATTAAGGGGGAAGCTCTAAGGTGGCCCCCGAAATTCAAATTTTCTTACGTTTTTTACAATTTGCTGGTCAGTATTAAGTTGTACGTTGATTAAAATATGATTCGCGGTCGTAACAAATATGTATTTACAGAATTATTATCATTAAAGTCATCAACACAACTCTCTAAGACCATGTAATCCCCAAATGTCAAGATTTCATGAAATAGTCATTCTTGGGGATTACATGGTCTTAGAGAGTTGTGTTGATGATTTTAATGATTATAATTCTGTAAATACATATTTGTTACGGCCGCGAATCATATTTTAATCAACGTACAACTTAAAACTGACCAGCAAATTGCAAAAAACCTAAAAAAAATTGAATTTCGCGGGCTACCCTGGCGCTTTCGCCTTAAGCGGCTATAAGCGCTATGATGTTAGCCAATTATTGGCCATTGTTATGCTGAGCGCTTTGTTTTTTGAGATTAATTTTGTTCAATGATGCAATGATAGTTTTTTTTTATATCTATCTTGTTGCATCTGTTATCCTAGAATCTGGATATTTTGTGTTACTAAAATATTGCGCGTGTAGAGTTAGAAGCTTGGCTCTACATGAGAGCTGATGACTTTTTGACAGTGTGAGCCAAGTGGTCTCGTCTTGGCAACATTTTACATGAAAATGTTTTTGGTGGGATTCCTTTGTTCCAAACACATTCCCAACATAATTATATCCAAAAAAGTCAAAAGCGAAAACGAAGTAATAGCGTGGGCAGGAAATGCCGGCCGACTGCTTGCTTCGTCCGCGAAAGTTCACGCGGACGTAGTCGCGGGCAGAAGGTAGTGGATGATGTGCCACAACGCCCACCCGCGCCACAGATATCTAAGGTTCTTTTTTTTCTATATATAAAAAAAAAAAAAAAAAAAAAAGGCGGTATTTCCAACGAAATGGTAATGTATGAGGGTAAACAGGAAGACATAATTAAACATGTAAATATTCTATGGAACATGTCGAAAGCTTTCTCATCCGTGATATTGCTTTAACGTAACACAAATATGGGAATGTCGTCACTAGGCAAGTTAAAAAGAAGAAAATGAAGATGTTTGTTGTTTTGATTGATGTGTGTTTAGATTCTCTGAAGATGTTTCTATGCAAAGGAAAGGAACATTCATAATTATATAAGTTAGATATATGCTACTTAACAGCCTATAATATTATATAACTATAATATGACATAACGCACAATGGTCCACTTGAAGGACTTAGCGCAGAAACCAAACCTAACATAGAACATAATAACATAACATTCACGGATGAAGATATAGACCTATCTACTCTACCTCTTTTACTTTTCTTTTATAATAGTAGGTACAGAAGCCAGCATATCAAGCTATCCAAAACTGTCAAATTTTCTCAATCAACTTTGAACCATAAGCTTTAGCGATAAAGTAGAAAATCTATTGAATAAATTTGACAGATTGTAGTAACTTGATGTGCTGGCGTCTGTATATAAGGATACGTGTGACTTAAGTACCTAGTCCAATAATGCACGGCGTTAAATTAGCTTTATTAGCTACTAACTGACCCGGCTAACTTCGTACCGCCCGGCAGCCGCTCTTTAAAATCTCTTTTATTTATATAAAGAATAATAATATATAGCTTATGACGCTCAAAAATAATGTGGCTTTCTATTGGTAAAAGAATTTTCAAAATCGGTTCAGTAGATCCAGAGATTACCCCCTAGCCCTACAACCTCACAAACTTTACCTCTTTATGATATTAGTATAGATTAGGCTTTAAATCACACTTTATATAATATAATATATAATCACACTAATATTATAAAGGCGAAAGTTTGTGAGTGTGTGTGTCTGAGTGTGTTTATATGTTTGTTACTTCTTCACGCTCAAACGGCTGGACCAATTTTGATGAAATTTTGTATGGAGGTAGCTGACACCTTGGATTAACATATAGGCTACTTTTATCCCGATATTCCCACGGGATCGACATTTACGCGGGTAAAACCGCGGGGCGCAGCTAGTAATATTGAAACTTGACGAGGCATTATTGCATCTCTACCACATAAATCTTGTTCTTCACAAACTTGCTTCGCAGATTAAAGGCGAAAAATCAATGTAACATTGCGTTCAGTTGCCTGCAACGAAACACCAACATACCAACACAGCAAGTTTGTTCAAGGAAAGAATCGCACCAAGAAAACGGTTACTTTCTATCGAATAGATATTATTTTAGATGTCTTCCCCGCAAGCGATGTCGTTTACGGTACCAAAAGAGGTTATGTGTAAGCCCGAAAACTTTTAGCCGATATTACGTTAAGATTCGGAACACGATCTGCTTGACATAAAAACGCTTTAGCCATACCTAATGCTTCCAAATGTGCTTATTTGTGCCTCAAGTAAAGTTCTAAATAATATTATGTTCATATGAATACGGAGTATTATGTTTGTCGTTGCCTCAGTGATAAAACGCTTGCAAATGTATGAATTTTTTCCTTGTGTATTTAGTTTGAAAGGTTTTTATTTGTTTTGTTTGAGGAGCTGGGGAGATACATGTTTTGTTATTTCTTTTAGCTCAGGTTTTCAAGTAGGTAGGCCTGCCTTTTTTTGTTCCAGTTTGTAAATTCTCATGGATGTCTACAGCCCTGGGGCGCGGGTAGAGAGGTCTGTCAGACTCTTACTGACTTAAAAACAGCCCCGGTGTTCCCTTCCCACATTTGGACCGGGGATCACGGGAACTCGTGCGCAGGTAGGCCTGCCTATACCAACGTAAAGATGGAATGGTAAAACAAAGAGTTCACTGTGTCTAAGTTCAGATAATTTTTGTTCGAATAGATAGAGATTATAATTATTAGGACACTACACGACTCGCCCCGCGCCGCCATGGCAGCAAGTCATAAGGCTGCCTGTCCACCGGAGCGGAGCGAGGCGGCAGAGCGGAGAAACGGAGAAATATTAACCAATAGGATTGCACGAAATTTCCGCTCCTCTTCTGTCCAATTTTCCTATTGGTTAATATTTCTCCGTTTCTCCGCTCCGCAAGTCCGCAGCCTCGCCCCGTTCCGGTAGACAAGCAGCCTTGCGCCCGCGCCCGCGCTCACCGAACGCACTCTTGCGCCTCTCGAGCCGTCCACTTTTTTAAAGCATAAGTTTATATTAAATAATAAGTATCACACTATTTTCATGTGCATTTCGTTTCATAAAACGAAATAACAATATACACAGTTTATACGCACACACAATAGTTGAAGTTTCCTTTGTTTAATGTAAGTAGGACCACAGTTTGCAGACGCCAGCACATCAAGCTACTACAATCTGTCAAATTTCTTTAATAGATTTTCAACTTTATCTCTAAATCATAAGGTTCAAATTTGACTGGGAAAATTTGACAGTTTCTGGTAGCTTGGCGTGCTGGTGTCTGTGCAAACACTTTTACACGTCAATAATATTTTTTAAACTAGATGAGGTCGGTGTTGGAAGTGTCTGATGAGCTTTACTAAATATTCTTACATCAAGCTAATAACTTAATTTAATTAAACCATTACGAAATCTACGTACCTATTGAAATAGGCACTACTTTCCAAACCTCTTTAGAGCCTTCCAAAATGGTTAACAATCAATGCCGTAATAGCCAACAGGGTGCTTGCCTTCGAACCGGACGCTATTTCGTTTCACTACTGGATTTAATACACTTTATACAGCCAAAGTTCATAGTTGCAAGTACCTACTTGCTAGCTTGCAGTAGGACATTTGACTAGAATTTAAAAAGGAATTTCCAAAACTGAATTAAATTTAATAAACAAATAGATAGGGTATCCCACAAAATGTCCCTATTGTTTATTAAACACATACCCACATACATGGAGAGCAGTGGTGGCCCAGTGGTCACGGCCGCGACTTACCAGTTGTAGGTTGTAGGTTCGAACCCAGACAGGCGCTTTACCTACTTTGTGTAAATTATATCAGCACCACTGCACTCAAAACGGTGAAGAAAAACATCGTGAGGAGACCGTCATGTCCTAGAACCAAAAATTCGAAGACGTGTGGCATTTACCAACACTTACTGGGCCCGCGTGGTAGATTACGGCCCACTCCCTCTCATAGAGAAGAGGACTGTGTCCCAGCAGTGGGAACATGCTGAGTATGTATACTTGCATAAACCCACGCGTTCTTCCCATAGGGTAGGCAGAAACCACAGAAAGCCACCTGCTACTATCCTTACATACATATTCCTTTGTGAAACGTACGAAAAAACATACCTAATTATTTAGAAGAATCTATCATCATCAACCTCATTGGCCCAGTGGCCGCAACTGACCGTGGATGTCCTGGGTTCGACCTCCGAGTCTAGCGTTGGGTGTGGGTAGGTAAACGATTGCGAATAGGCTCGCTCACTATTTCACGGGATTTAAACATAACTGGAAGAAGTAACTAGGTACAGACGGCGCACATCAAGCTACCCGAAACTGTCAAATTTTCCCAATCAACTTTGAACCTTATGCTCTAGTGATAAAGTTGAAAATCTATTAAATTGAAAATCTAGAAATTTGACAGATTGTAGTAGCTTGATGTGCTGGCGTCTGTACTTATAGATACCTCTGTCAGCTTCATGGAATCAAAGCGAAATGTTGTCAGGTATTTTTATCATTCGAGCCTTTTTACAAAACAAATCAGCGCAGCGTGGGCCGTGCGTGGGCGTGGGCGTGGTGTGTCTAAATGAGTGCAACTTCAAATTACCTATTGCTCTAAAATAATGGCATGCCTCACTGCTTTTGCATTTAAACGACAACCAACCTGGCCTTTGTCTCTAACTTTGTGTCGATGTTTTAGGAGATGTCTAAAGGACCGCTACGGAAGTCAGAGTCAGAATACCAGCGCTGCGACATTTATTTTTTAAATGTCGCAGCACTATGCTGAGTTATGAGGCTTTTGGCGTAGTATAGGGCAAATTTTACATTGTTTTTATTGTTACTTTTTTTCAAATATTATTTTGGTTTTTTATTTTTGACTGTGTTTAGTTGTTTGTGGTCGAATTATTCCTCGTAGATACACTTTCCTCGTAGAGACACTATTGAAAAATTTCGCTTCTGTTCCTTATTGATTCACTTTCGTTTAGTACCTACAGTAAAGCAGAAAAGAGATCTTTATGTACGAGTCGCAACAAAAAATAAATATATACTTTTCCTTTCTTTCTACGCCTACAGTATAAGACAGTGCACACACCAGTGACAAAAAAGTCTTGTCTGTTTTAAACAGAATACTTAGGTTGGTCTGTTTTGCGGGCGATATTGTCTCAGGTTTGCTGTCTGCGCACACCCTAAGCACTCGTACGCACGATGGATTTTTGAACGAGAAATTTTATAGCGCGCACTGGAATTGTAATGCACTGCTTAGCGCCGAGAGTTGAAATTCAACATCCAAAAGGGTGCGCGAAAAAAAATCGTCCGTGCGTACGAGGGCTTAAACTTTCGAACCAAATCATAAACAGAACTGCTACCTACACAATACAGTTCAATAAGCGTCCTTTCACGTCTAATTCTGTCTCAAAGAAAGACTGATTACGTATTCATAAACATACTGAAAATACAACCAACGACAAAAATCTCTATCCAAAAATACGATATCTCAAATGCTAGAGGTACCTTACGTTTTTAGAACTGACGTGTAGGCGTATAAGGCTGCGTATCCACCACATCTTAAGTAGAAGGAAGTCAAGTGGTGAAGCGAAGCTACGAACTTACGTACTTATGTGTTTCTTTTTACTAAAGCTACGGCTTCTGAGAAGGGACGGGAACTGACGTCACTCAAACGTTATTTATGAAAGCAAGTTGGTGTGTTTTGATACTTAGTGAGCGTTTTTGACACCGTAAACTCAAACTCCGCAGCCATCATTTTCATGACAGCTGTCAGCGGCCGTTATGCGACGGACACCGCTCTTTTACGTAACCGTAGCTTTAGTGATGTAGCGGAGCTGGTAAGTTGGTCTATGATGATGTGGTTTGCGAGTATGTAAAAAACGTAGCTTTGTTGAACCCTTTTCCACCAGAGCCTAGGCAAACTAGCAGAGGCAGCTAGGTAGAGGTATGAGGAACAGGTTGTAAAGTTCATTCATCCTTCATAGAAGACGAAGGATGCTCCGCAAGACGGGTGTTGTTTGGTAGGCAACTGTTGCCCGACGATTGTTGTATATTATATATATGCTAGTTTCTCGGTAAACTTTGCTTGCGCGATGTAGGATTTTGCGTGACGTCAGTGTGATGTGTAGGTAGACGCATGTGGCGCTGTAGATGCCGCCACACTATAAAAATCAAACGATTTTATTGGTTATCTATCGCCACGCTGCTTAGCATTGGTGAGAAGGCAGCCTAAAGTTCGTATTCGCTGGCAATTTATTCGGTTCGCGCCATGCGTATGCATCGATAATAATGGGTGATCACTTCCCATTGCTGAGAATATAATGGGGATAATAAGCGGCGTGTGCACATTGGTAAATTCATTATTATAGCAGTTCACTAGACAAGCTGAGTGGTACCTAATTTCATAATGGAGAGGATTTTAATTAAATTATACTTAGCTAAAATGGTATTCCTTAAGGCTTTTGTTGCACAACTGACAAGTCTTGATGACAGATGACTAGGTATTACATCGGTCTTTGTAGATGATTTCGGAAATGATTGGGCATAATTTTACATATTGGTGGAATTTTAGTGATATCTAGGTGGTAGGTATTTATTTCTAGCTAAGTAGGTATTATGATTAACATTTTATTATCCACTATCGCACTGGGTAAGTATTATGGATTACCAAGAGGCGTCACACGTAACAATACCTACTTACTTAGGTACCTAGGCTACCTATTTAGTTAAAAGTTAAACATTCGATGCATTTAACTTTTAGGTACCTACCTACAAAGAAACTTGTAAAAACTATGTTAGACTAGCAGCGCCCCGCAATTTTACACGTTTATGTGGCGATCCCGTGGGAATAGGTATCGAGATAAAAAGTATCAAGTGTTAATCCTGGTTATAAACTATCTGTGTGCCAAATTTCATTCAAATCCGTTCAGTAGTTTTTGCGTGAAAGAGTAACAAACCTGTCAAACATCCATCCATCCCTCCTCACAAACTTTCGCGTTTGTATTATTCATATTACTAGGAAGTAGGATTTATTTAAGCCTTCACATCAGTGGCGAAGGTTCCATACAACAAGGGAATGCAAATCCGTTCTGTTTTAAAATCCGGATTTTTATGAACGGATTTTTGGTCCAATCCGGATTATCCGGATATTACGGATTTTTCATGAAAATAAAAAAATCTTAACCATATTAGTTTGATTATATTTGTGTAAATGGATTAAAACACACACAAAAATAAGGCAGAATGCACTAAATATGCATTCTGTCTACAAGCAATCAAGGACGCCGCACACACTTTCTCGACCCGCGTCCCACGCCCCGCACGCTTCACAATTTCTTTCTTCACAATAAAAAAAAAATATTATTAAAAAAATCCGGATTCGATTTTCAAATCCGGATTTGGAAGTCTAGTAAAAATGTGCGGATATCCGGATATTTCGGATTACGGATAATCCGGATTGCATTCCCTACATACAACTCGATTCCTACCGACTTCCCTTTGAAAAATGGCACAGTCAGTAGGTACCCATTCTATAGACAAATAATATAATCATATTAAAGATATCTACTCCGGCTTATCTACCTCTTACAAAAATGTTGACCCTCCGTTACTGCTACACATATTACCCTCACCTCAAAAATCTTTCCCTCTCTCGTACAATCGTATCGTATCGTATCGTTGTATCGTGTCGTATTTGTTTTAAAGAGCTTTACTATTCATTCAACTTTTGTGCACAAGCCAGACTTAATTCCATTCAGCATTATCATTCTACCTACGTAAGATCGTAGGTGTTTATTTAATTAGTGAACTAATGGAATGACGTAGGTATTTTCGCTTTAACATTTAAAACTTTCAGAAAATATATTTTCCCGGGATAACGTGGGACGTGTAGTTGATGTGGGCGGTTAAACTGATACGATAATTATATCTCGGAGCATAACCACAACTTACCTTGTGCGTAATTAAAAACGGAAGGCGTGAATAATACAGAGTGAAAAACCTGAAATATGATAAGCTAAATATGGTAAGTACCGATTTAAATAAGGTGGTTAACCTTTGCAGGAAAATAAGTAGGTTCTACTTACACTACATTCATCAATTCTAATACTAACCCTTTTCTAGCATTATTAATCCCAGCTTTTGCAAGGGTCCGTTTACCATGCGAACCTTGTCCCTTTTCAATATTACTATAGGTAGGTACACTCATCCCTAAACTGAAATTAAAGTTAGCTAATAGCCGATGTTAAAATACTTACTCAGGAGAAAACATTGAATTATCTAATCGTTATTTATTGAGAGAGATACCTATAACATGCCATCGATTTTTTTGATCTAGGAACTAGATAGACACCATCAATATCAACACTAAAAAAAATCAAAAACGTAAATTTCCACCACTGTATAAGTCGCCCTTAAACCTACTCAACCAAAGCAATTCTTACTTACTAAAAAGCTCGACAGTGCAAACAAAGGATTCTCTTAATGCTCATCTAATCTAACTAAAAACACCGTTTCATGTAATAACAGTTATACGGTTTAACGGTAGGAACCTACTTGCAACTGGTACAAGTTTAGTAATGAAATCTTAACGCCAACGCGCAACGTCACCAAATACAGATAGTACAGAAGGCAATCTACATACAAAGTGCGCTCGAGCAACGCACACATAGACACCGCTCACGGACACGTTATCTCGGACGGGTTGGGAGTAGTGCGAGCGCAGGTGCCATCCGCTTGAGACAAGCGTCTGTGAAGTGCAAAAATGGAGCAACAAAAACATTGCTATTTAAGCTCGATTTACATAATAGTTTCCTATTTTGAATCAGTATAATATTTTTTGTTTGTGTAGATATTGTGTTGTTTTTAGTGTCATTTGATAGGTTAAGGTCTAAAACGGATAGGGCAAAATAAATTGTGTAAATAGCTACCCTATTTACACAATTTATTTTGCCCTATCCGTTTATCGGATATGTACGGTAATCCGTTTTGAAGTTGATAGGGATTTTCGATAGGTAGTGAAAATTGACAAATGTAAAATTTTGTATGTTTTGTTCTGTAAACTTTTGTATTGTAATACTATGTTTATTGTTTTGTTTTAATATTGTAGAATAAGCTCAACAATAAATAAAATAACTAGATACGAGTGCCACTACCTACCACTATAGTTTTTTGTGCATAACCCAAAGTTGACAACCCTAGCGCGACCGCCGAGCGGAGCTATGAAAAGGTAAGTAGGTACATACATGTGATTGCCTTCTGTACTATCTGTATTTTGTGCCTTCGTGCTCGGTTGGATAGAAACTGATTTAAATCATTACAGGTTTGTTTAGGTGGTTATGGAAATACAGAGGTTTAATTGAATGTACATATAGAAGCGCCTAGGGACTTATTTAATGGAATGGGTGCTCTAGATTCTAAAGATCAATGTTTGTCTAAGGGCTGATTGTACCAACGCCAGATAATTTATTCGAAGAATAATTTTGAATTCAAGCTACTATCTACAATCTGTCAAATTTCTTTAATAGATTTCAACTTTATCGCTACAGCGTAAGGTTCAAGGTTGATTGGGAAAATTTGACAGTTTCGGGTACCTTGATGTGCTGGCATGTGTACCTAGAACAAATAATGTTCGGGTAGGTATAACTTCATTCTTCGGTATTTTATGTAACTACTTGCCATACTTGCCCACACGAAAGCAAAAACTAACTAAGTATGATTTCCCAGAACACGCCAACACTACAAGCAAAAGGATCTCTTAATAAACCTTTGTACAATTAAGGATTTGGAAGTAAGTAATTAAAACAGGTTTTCGCCTCTAGAGGCGTAAGTACCTACACATTAATTTTCAAATAACATCTATTCCCAGCTACCCACAAATTCATCTCAATTAGGTATCTACTTGGAACTACTGAAGTAAATGTCATGAACTGATTTTCTCACCAACATAACTAGAACCGTCATTAAAACACCCATAACCATAACCTACGTTCAATAAAGAACTACCCACATTCATACACACAAAAATGATATCTATGTACGCAATATTATACCACGTCGTTTCGAAGCTGACCTTTGTATCGCAAAAGCTGAAAGCTTTATTCCCCACTAGGGGTTAGCTACCTTATTCTATTGAATTGTTACGCCCTGCGAGATGGCCCTGTTTGGTATCCGCGCCCGATATTGTATGGACCATAACGCTTGGCTTTCAAACTTTCCGCTGACTTGATATTTTGCCAAGAACTTTTAATATTTTGACTTGGCGGGTTGTATAATAATATGTGGGTATCTTCATACTTATGTGGCTGTAGATAAGACGAAGGTTTTTATTAGATTTGTGTAGGTAGGTCAGCAGTAGGTTTTATAAAATGTGATGGTTACGTTCAAATCAGTTGCTTCGAGAGTTTTAGGTCGTTGGTTCAAACCCCGACAGGCGCTGTATTAAAAACGCGTTGTATTGTGTTTGTGTAAATAATTTCGTCACCACTGCTCTCAAAACGGTGAAAGAAAACATCGTGAGGAAACCGCCATGTCCTAGAATCAAAAATTCGAAGACATGTGGCATCTACCAACCCGCACTGGGCCCGCGTGGTGGATTATGGCCCACTCCCTCTCGAAGAGAGGAGGCCTGTGTTCAAGAGTGGGAACATTATAGACTCATTATGCTTATATGTAATTGGTTCACTTGTTTGTTTTATTGTTCTGATGGACCATGTCAGTGTCCAATGATTACGAAATCACTTATCTACCTAAATCTGAATTTTAAGCCAAATACAGAGCTACGTTAATTACAAAATTTTGATAAATACAGCAGCACGAATAACGTCTAGAGATTCCGAGTTCTAAGACACAGTTCTTAGTTAATGGTACGCCCCGGGCACCCGTGTACCTACCCATATAACTGTTAAATTGAATGTCTATCTAATCTTCGCCTAAAATTTACCTACATATGTAACTAAATTGAAACCCGAATAGGATACACTCGAGAGCAATGAATTAGGGTCACATAGAGATACCCGAAAGTCGGAAACTAAGAATGCTGGCTTGATTAAATAAATTGTGTTTAATAGACAATTAAATGTTCCTTAAATGAAAGTAATAAAACTTCTTAGTTACTGTAAAGTTAAGCTATCAAAAATGAAAAAATAGGACTTTTGTAAATAGAACTACGAATTTTTTGCATCTGTTTTTGCTTTTCTATCTATTCTGTCATATAAAAAGGTATGTAAACAGCGTTTCTGATGGTCAATATTCATTATTGAAGCTGCTATAATGTCGCTTAAACCTGAAGAACCACCACCAGAATCTCACAATGCTGGAAATCGGTCAGAGTTAGTTTGATACAGCAAGGACAGTTGGTGTGTCGCTGTCAACTGTACAACGAGTTCTCCGACGTTACGAGGAAACCGACTCTAACCGACGCAGACCAGGTACAGGCAGGGCCAGGTGTACCTACCACAGCACGAGAAGATCGATACTTGGTCAACACAATTCTTCGAAACCGCTTTCTCACATGAACTGCACTTACATATCAGTTCCGACGCCTCGGAGGAAGTAACCCAAGTGCATGGACTGTAAGACGACGACTTGCTGAAGCAAATTTAAAACCATTAAGAGCGTAGACGGGCTGCATTTTTTCCATACAAAAGTATTCCCCTATTCTCTTCCTGGATAATGCCTCTAGAGTAATCATTTTTATTTATAAAAATCTAGGTCTATTGAAGGCATGCCCATGTTATTTTTTTTTTTCAAAAAATTATTACAAAAATAAATATGATTTTCCGAAAACCTAAAAAAATGCCCCGTTTTTACCTACGTAATCAGACGACTACCAAAAAAAAATTAAATGTTTTTAAGATAAAAACAAATGATAGGGGCATAGATCTATTCTTCCTTTAAATTTTGATACCAAAAATATTTTAATCGGCTTAGGTTTTGAGGAGAAAACAGGGGAATACGAAACGTCGATCGGTCATGGTTTTTTCTAGGTAAAATCGTTCTGAGCTGCAGTTGTCCCTATCGCACTTTACGGGGGGAGACTAGAGGGAGAGAGACGGCAATAGTTTCTTCAAATACCTATAATTTCTTAATTCTCGCGCAGCCCGTCTACGCTCTTAAAACCTGCAAACGGCCCTAAATTGGAGCGTGGGCATCGTATTTCGAGATTAACATATGCCCGGAACCACTTAAATTGAAGATTGAAGAACCAATTATACTAGGTAAAGATTGGTCAAGAGTTATATTATGTTTCCAGACGAATCAAGATTTATGCTCTAGATAGAACAACGGAAGAACGTTTAGAAGACCAGGGGAGCGAAGCAAGCATGCATCGAAGAGGTGGCCTATGGCAGTGGATCCGTACTTGTATGGTCCGGAATTTCTACAAGAGAGTCGCACAGAGCTGGTGGTTATAGAAAACGGCACTATAACTAGCGAAAGATACGTGGAAGAAATCCTAAAGGAATACGTTGGTCCATTTATGGTCAATTTTGGAGAAGATGAAATCTTTATGCATGACAATGCCCGGCCTCATACTGGTCAAATTGTGAATGACCTAGAGGTGAATATTAATTGCATAGAGTGGTCAGCATGCTGCCCGGACTTCAACCTAATCGAGCATGCTTGTTTATGTAATTTTTACCGACTTTACAAAAAGGAGGAGGTACTATGTTCGGGTGTTTGTATGTTTTTTTTTTTTTTTTTTGTTTGTATGTTTGTTCATCGAATACGCCGCCAATTGTCGACGGAGTTAGAAAGTAGATAGTTCTGAGGTGGTCCCATTGTCACCAAGTTAGGATCTGATGATGGGATCTTAGAGAAATCGAGGGCAACCCTCAAATTTTATAGGCTCACTTATTGTTTTTCGCATATTTTATGAAGTATCTTGTGTATGGTTGTCACCATCTCAGGTAGCTGGGCTGATGATGGAAGGTACAACTCCTTAACAGTAAAAAGTTACTCGAACAGGCAAGGACTGTTTTAGTAAATTGTTTTGATGTTTGATAGGGCATTTGCCACATTTGGTCTCATGATCATCAAGTCATGACCTGATGCTGCAGTCAGGATAGTCTGCAGAGTACCTAACTCCTCGACAACTAACAGCAGATATATCGTGTTTAGGCTCATTGAAAAGGGCTCGATGTGTGGATAAACGTACTGTTACTGAGGAACACCGAAGACCTGATGCTGAAGCCAGGAGCATCAGAAAAAGTACAAACCTTTAAATTACAGCACCGTAGTCGTGATTGGGCTCATTTTAAACAGGACTAATTTTAAGTTCAATGCAATGTTGACATAAGTCTGGCCTTATGCTGCAACCAGGATTATCAGCATCTAATCTAAAAACTAATAAAAGGAGAACTCCTCAACAATTAACGTCCCTGCATCGAGAAAAGGAATATTTTATAAAAAGGCGATGGGCAAGTTGACATTAGGCTATTGTAACTTAGATAAATTATAAATAGACCCACTAAAAAGCGAGAAATAAAAACTTTTTAACAAAAAAAAAAAACCGACTTCCAAAAAAAACACTACAAACTGAAAAATAACTTTAATTTCGGAAGTCGGTGGCAAAAACTAAAATACTGATCCCTAAGACACCGACTTCCGAAATTAAAGTTATTTTTCAGTTTGTAGTGTTTTTTTTGGAAGTCGGTTTTTTTTATGAATGTAATACAAAGTGACACATACATTTTATTTCTTACATTTAAGGAACATTTGATTTGTCTATTAAACACAATTAATTTCATTAAGCTAGCATTCATAGTTTCAGAAACTTTCAGGTATCTTTATGTGACCCTAATTCATTGCTCTTGAGTGTATGTAATAATTGTAGGATTGAATATTCTGTGAAGGTATGTTGTAGGTACCCACGCCTACGCAACGATTTATTGGAGAATTTAGTACTTATGTATTTATTATATTATATAGTTATGTGACCTTTGACCTTGGACTGCGTCAGCGAATGGTATCCGCGTTGCTGAATTTTGTGCCAAACAAATTGAAAAAACGGTATTTATTGTTTCGTGCTATTTTTGCCAGCGACACGTGAAGAAATTATATTACTCAAGTACGAGTATAAATCTGAATTCTGGAAATGATAAAATAATTTCTTCGAATCAAAATATCTACATAGGTTTTATCTCACAAAGCGACACGCGCTTTACTTGTGGCTACGACGTGCACAAACACACACTGTGAATGTGTGTTTTAGCACTTGGTACCGTCCGAGACAATGGCGAAGTTTGGAAGTGTGTATGTGTTGTGTGCTACCGCTACTCAACTTTACGCACACATTTACAGCGTTTGTAGTTTTGGTTACCATAAGTAAAGCACACGTCGCTTCGTAACATAAAAGTACTGTAGTACCTACTTTCTCACTTATTCATTCTGTTGTCAAGGCGATGACGAGATGGATGACCCATAAAAGTAAAGAATACCTGCCAGTAGGTACCTACCAGGTTATCTATCATTTTTAGGGTTCGGTACCCGTACCCCATGAGTGAACACAGGACTCTCTATTACTTTTAAGCCCACGTGTCTGTCTGTCATCTTCAAATTATTGACGGAAACAGAGGGATGTATTAAATACGTTTAGGGTAGGTATAGCGATAAGAGGAATAGGGTGTAAAGTTTACTCATCCTCCATAGAAAAGGGAGGCTCTTCCGACCAGATGTGTGTTGTGTCTGGTGGGCAACTGCCCGACGATTGATGTCGGGACGTTGTACCAATATGCTAGTCGCGCGGTAAACTCTGCTTGTGCGATGCAGGATTTTGCGTGACGTCAGTATGATGCGTAGTTCGCATGTGGCGATGTAGATGCCGCCACAAGTGGTAGGTAGGTTTTGTGTTGCAAGCGGGCCTTAGTCTACACGATTTGTCTGTCAGTCCGTTTATCTGCCGACTTGTACTTGGGCTTTATATAAAAAGTTACCTTCCAAAATTAAAAATGTGTCGTCGAATGGTACCTGAATAACAAAGACACCTACTTCTCTGTCAGTTACTTTGAAAAATACCTTGTATGAATAAAATACTCTTACTTCTTAGGACCCCTCCACATTATAGATTCACGCCAGCGACGACGCCGCGCGCCGCCGTGCGTGATGTAATTTGTTAACAAATTGATAGGCACCAATATACGACATAATATACATTCCCACGTACCTAACTAGTTAATAACATTTCAGGTGCTTGTAAGAGGTACAAAACACGGTGTGACTTGTCTAAATAAGAAATTACCCAGAAAAAGAACCGCAATAACAAGTCTCCAAAAAATCTGTTTCGAATGATTTACATAAACCCTATGTAGGTACAATTTGTATCATCTAGCTAACATCGGAAAACAAAACCGGCCAATTGCGAGTCGGACACCAAGGGTCCCGAACACCCTCTTATTTTTTTTATTTTTTTTGTTGTTGTTATAGCGGCGAAAGTAGGTCCCACTCTGTAAAAAAAATAAGTTTCTACCTATTACGGTGCAAGAGATACTGCCCCCTGACGGAAGGACGGACGGACAGCGGAGCCTAGCCCAGGTACGCACGAACGCGTTTTTCCGGCGGCGATTTTTTTTTTCAGCACTGGATTTTTAACACACTTCTTTGCACTGACAGTTGATAATCCCACAGTGTGTTTTTTTAAATGCGTTGGGATGCGCTCTGTTAGATTCCCAATGCTCTGCTCAACCCCGAGAGTTGAAAATCCAGTGCGCGATATTTTTACGTCCGTGAGTACGTGGGCTTAATAATAGGGTCCCGGTGGCACCCTTTGGATACGGAACCCTAAAACCTATTGAAAGGTTGACCCTCGTGCCTCTTTCAGTTTTAGGACTTGGAAGGCAAGCGAAGTTTAGGTGTTTTTTAAAGATAAGTACCTATTTGAGCTGTAAATTCTTTATCTATTGTTTCACTCGTGCAAAAGTAGGTAGGTACATTTTCAACCAAAGACTGTTCAACACAAACAGAACATGCATGAAAACGACACCTCGAAAAATAGCGTGAAAAACATTGTGAGCTTCATAAAATGTTTACACACAGTACAAATTGCCTGTAGTATCTACTGGCGGCGTGCCACCGAGTACGCGACAACGGGAGCTTTCGGCACTTAGCGGGAACAAAACAGAGTGTCAACCGCGACGCTGCGACGTGAGCCGCTTGTGTGAACGGGCTCTTATGTCGACTGTCAATTGAAAACGGTTCATTGAATCAAACTATTAGAGCGCTATCAGAGTTAATTAAATTATTGGTGTTTGCGTATCTCGTAATTAGACGGCAAACAGTAATTTTCGAACTGTTTATGAAACACGGTCGGTAAAGTTGTGCATTCAGTGCTTGAGTGAAATAATTGATCGGCACCCTAATTGCGTAATACACTTACAATCACAATCCGATGTTTTTGAAGGAAATTCCTAATCCATTGCTTCATAAGTTTGAATAATTCGTCTGCTCAGCAATGTAAATAACGCAATGAAGACGGCCGAACTGTCAAAATGAAAGGAATTGCGATGAATTTCATTTTATGTGTGTTACGCAATTATCCCGCAGTTTTAACATAAGAATATTACTCAGCCCTTTGTATTCTTAATTAGAAGACAGTTGAGACTACAACTCGACTAAGATTTCCCGCTAAATACCTTAAGATAACAGCTAAGTATATCATACTAGCTTCCGCCCACGGCTTTACCCGAGAGGTACCTATGTCGATAGAAACTATCCTATGTCCTTCCCCGGGATGCAATCTACCTCTCTGCCAAATTTTGTCGAAATCCGTTTAGTGGTTTACGCGTGAAAAGGTAACATACAGACAGACAGACAGACAGAGTTACGTTCGAATTTATAATATTAGTATGGATTAACACAAATTGCAAGGTTCAGGATAGCAAATGACTGCCATAAACAGTCATGACGTGGTCGCAGCACCGTCGAAGTGTCACGACTATGAGCCACTAATTCATTATGCTAACGAGACGCGTTGCCTCCGACGGTGATGGATTAGCCTTTCTCCCCTTCGCATAAACGCGACGACGAGAGGAAATGCGTAAAAAATGGACCAATAACAGTGTATGCAAAAGTTGGGCGCTCCCTCGACGTAAAATATTAGGTTATTGAAATTTTCCGGACCCCTAGAGCGAAGTAGACAAGACTGCTAACACGGCTCCTTCTCACGTAGTGAAAATAGCATTTCGCTGTAACTTTGCGACGTTTCCTAGGAAAATAGAAGTGCTGAATTAAAAATGAACTGTTCTTGCGTCTTGGTTGAAGCGATTCCGCTGTTTTGCATTGGGATGGGTTGGGGTTTTATGAATTCGTAGGTACGTGTGCTAATGTAAAGATTTCAGTAGATAATTATGAGATTATCAAACCCTGACTGTCGGTAGCTTGGAGGGGCTCCCGATACCGGTGGGCTGCTATTTTTATATACTTATTTTTAAATGTTTTTGTTGATGGAGCGTAGCATCTTAAAAATTAAACTAACTGACCAAATTCGCAACACCGCAATACGCTCCAAGATAGGTATTGACGATAAGTCTGAAAGGCTGAAGTGGGACTGGGCGGGTCACAGCAATAGGATGCATCCAGACAAATGGGCTAAAGTCGTCACGCAGTGGGTGCCTAAAGACAGGCGACGTCACCGAAGCAGGCCTACAAAACTAAACAGTAGGAACCTACTTACATCAAAATAATACACCTTCATTTCAACCTCTTTTACAATTTTAATTACATTTTTTTTTTCATTAAATCACAAAATCATTTTAATCCATGATGATGACTAACTTCACAAACTTAACTATTGATTGTTCCTCACACTATTTTCTCTTCCATAATATCTCACTTTTCTCCGACATTTTCATCTTTATGACGTCGTTCCAAGTGCGCCAACATCAGTTTATTCGAATAGAAAGTCTTCGTGCAGTTTGTGACGCTACACTTGTGCCGCCGAACACCAGTATGGACTGAAGAATGCCTTTTCAACGACGTCGAGGTCGAGAACGTTCTCGTACAGATCGAACATTGTAGAAAAACCCCAAAGTGCTTCAGCTGATGATGCGTCAGATTAGATTTATATTTGTAACTGTGAAAGAAAAAAAAAACGTTTTCTCCGTTTAGTTATTGAGATAGGCGCGAACAAGCAGACGGCTAAAGGTCTTCACATTGAGGTATAAGTGTGACAACCTTTAGCCTTCAGCTTAGCACCGGATCAGCATCACCTCACTCTATGGGCTCCCCCTGCTCACGTAGCATGACCTACTATCTCTATATGACTATCTCTATTCTACCAAGAATAGACAAAGTTCTTTCCATCCAACTTGACATCTCTTCTGCCCGAGCATTGGGTGACCCGTAGACTCGCGTTTCTATGAAGGTAAAGACAATTTCTTTCCATAGCAACGGGGAGCAAATTTTAAAATCAATATAGATTCTTGTCTAAGGGCTGATTTTTCCATCGCCAAATAACTTTTATTCGAGGAATAAAATTGATGTTTGACAGTTTTTGTATGAAATAACTGTCAAAATATTCCTCGAATAAAGTTATCAGATGATTGAAAAACCAGCCCTTAATCCAACGTGATGTAGACTATTTGACACTTGTTGAGAAGAAAAATGTTTCTACCGATAAATGTCAAAAGTAGAGGAAAATTGGTCTTCAAGCTTGACATCCTTCTCTTCTTAAGGCGATGAAGAGAAGGATGTCAAGCTTGAAGACCAAGCGTATGACAATATAAATCTTTGTACAATCAGCACGCGTAGCATGAACACTTCTATCTCTACGAAGAGAAGACACATTGCTTTCTATACAAAGTGACATTTCTTTTCTTCATTTTTGACATACCGCCTAGAAATCTTTCTACAATCTGTCATTTTGTCTTTCGTTTCAAATGATCTTTGTCTAAGTCCTTTTCTAAGTAGACTATTTCAGAAGAAAGTTTTCTATCCCAACTGTCAAAATCACATTGACAACTGACAGTTGTCTAAGAGATTTTGTAATGGCCACAGACTACAAAATGCAGTAGAAAACTTTGTACTCGACGGCCACAAAGTATATAATCAAAAACAAAAAAAATCCTATGACAACAAAGAAATTATTATGTAAAAGAGTGAATTTCGTAAAAAGTGCAGTTGACTCTTTCTATTTTGCTGCCGTCGTACTGTCTACACGGAACGTCATCTTTCTCTTGTTTCTTAGTCTGTGGTCATCTTTGTCTACTCTTCCGTCGACAAATCGGTGCTCATGCTACGCGTGCTGTTCAATCTGTTTTGTCTATTCTTCCGTCGACTAAACCTGTTTCTGTTGTGGTCACGCTGATGTAGCAACACCGACATCTCGGGGGGACTGTGCCTCTGTTGGGTTACAACCAGCCGATGAGGATAGGTGATGCTGATCCGGCGCCAAGCTGATATGTGTGCGATGACCTTAAGGTGAAAAGCGGGGCCACGGTTTCGTCATCAACCTTAGTATAGTCGTTGTAAATAACAAGCGCATGTAATATGACTTCTATGTCATTGACATAAGGTTAAAATTCCAATGCACGCGTGCTCGTAAAATACATCAACGACTGATTAAGTAGATAAAAATACCACATACCCGGGACGTTCGAAGTGGGAACTGCAGTGCGATTCTGTCACCATCTGACCGTGAAAACTTAGGTGAAGTGAGCGTGGAGTGAGCTGTCAATAGTGTCAATTCCTAGCAAAAACAAACTCACTTCACCTAAGTTTTCACGGTGCGATTTTTACAGAATCGACCGGCTGAACGCTATTTAGCTTTAATTAAAAGCCAAAAAGCTTTCGATTCCCAAAGTACGATCAGGCGCACGTCAAAGCTTATACACTTGAACTACGATAATCTACTGCTGCATAATCTGTCAATGTCAAATTATTAACACGGACGTACTGTTGACTGTACAAAACACAAATAAAGCACATCGAGCATTAGAAAGACTGTCACACAGGTATAAGTGACAAAGACCATAATATACAAAGCGAAACTTTTTCTGAAACTCGATGATCCATCATTTAGGCCCGGACTCCACTGAAGCGGAGCTCCGCTCCGCCCAGCTCCGCTTCAGTGGAGTCCGGGCCTAAGGCCGCGTTTGCACTGCGCGGAGCGGAGCGGAGACGTGCAGGAATCGACCAATCACAATGGTTGAAATCCTCATCGCGTCACTCGTCTCGTCTGTTCTCGTCTGTGATTGGACGATTCCTGCACGTCTCCGTTCCGCTCCGCCCAGCTCCGCGTCAGTGGAAACGCGGCCTTACGCGGCGATCTCTTCAGCGTAATAAGTTATTACATTGAGCTTGTAATTAACGTACCTGCAGTGACAAATGTTACACCTATAAGGCCGTTCATCGCTATGCATCACCATATGCAACTTCAACGTATTTGGCGTGATAAAGGCCTTATGGCACACCTCACATTTTAAGGTTTTCTCCCTGTTAATCACATTTTTCTGATGCTTGTTTAGAGAAAACTGACTCTTAAATGTTCGGTCGCAATGAAAACATTGTAATGGCGCCGATTCACAGTGAACTGTTTCTTTATGTACCTAGAAATTAGATGGAAAAAGAAAGTTAAAAACTAATACTCAACTACGACAAAAACGTAAACTAAAGATATTTTTATACATTTTTTAATTCACGTTTTAGGCGTAATTGACAAGGTATCGTAACAAAATAACGTCGGTTTTTCTATAACCGGAAATATAGTGATTTTGAAATAATATATGTAGGTGGGTGTGTTTATTATTTACTAGCTGCGCCCCGCGGTTTCACCCGCGTAAATGTCGATCCCGCGGGAATATCGGGATAAAAAGTAGCCTATATGTTAATCCAGGGAGTCAGCTACCTCTACACAAAATTTTATCAAAATTGGTCCAACCGTTTCAGCATGAAGTAACAAACATATAAACACAACCACACTCACAAACTTTCGCCTTTATAATATTAGTGTGACGATTTAACTATCTATACATAGAGTAAAATAGTAACTAAGTATGTATGTTCCGGATTGGCGCAAAATCGGCTGAACGGATTTGAATGAAATTTGGCACACAGATAAGTAATTTATAACCTGGATTAACACATAGGGTACTTTTAATGCCAGTAGTAAGATCTCGTGAGATATTTCCGACATCCACGCGGGCGGAGCCGCATAAAAAAGCTAGTTTTTTTGTATAAAACCAAAATATCTATTTACCTACCTTCAAATAATTTTGGCGAGCGAAAGTTTTTCCGCAAATATCACATATGCTCTCATTTAGCCGCATATGATCGATCATGTGTGCCCTAATCGAGTGTTTAAAATGAAACCTGAAAAAGATATTAATAGTATGAAAATAATATTTACATAATTTTAAAGCTAAGTCTCAAAATACTAATTATTATATGTACAGACGCCAGCAGCACATCAAGCTACCCGAATCTGTCAAATTATCCCAATCAATTTTGAACCTTATATTTTAGCGATAAAGTTGAAAATCTATTAAATAAATTTGACAGATTGTAGTAGCTTGATGTGCTTGGCGTCTGTACAAGTATACAGTGTGGCGATTAGGTTACTTATCAACTTAAATTCGATTGTAGTCTGAATTTGTGCCGATTGATGGCAATAGTTTCCCCCCCTATTACAGACTTAAGGTGAATGGATAGTGGTAGACAGCGAAATTCAAATTTTCTTACGTTTTTTGCAATTTGCTGGTCAGTGTCAGATTGTAGTCGCGGTTTGTTCGAAAGAGATACCGTGGCCCCTGGCACAGGCAACTGAAGGAACACGGGTGGGTTTTAGTCAGTAAGAGTCTGACACTCCCTTCCGCTCCGCCCAGAGCGGGAGGGGTCATTTGATGATTTCCCACCAAAAAAAGTGTCAGATTGTACCTTGATCAAAATATGATAACAGGTAAGTACATATTTAGATAATTACCTAATCATTAATATATCTTTCTAAGTTAGATTTCTACCACCAACCACCAATCTCTTATGGAAAAGTGTTAATGGTAGAAATCTAACTTAGAAAGATGTACCTGTTAATGATTCCAATGATTCAACTCAACCACCCATTCACCTTAAACAGAACTAGCAAAATGGGGGTGTACTACAGGTACACCTCTACCTAACACGTCTGGAAAAACCGGTGTAGCGTTCTGTTATAGTATACCAACATTGGGGCAGGGACCTTGAGGGGCCCGTGGCTAAATAATAACAGCCGCACAGGTCGATCGATCAGGTTAAGCTACGCTTGCCGCGGTTGGTCTGTGGATGGGTGACCATCTTTACATACCGAGACCTTTCCGTGCCTCGGAAAGCACGTTAAGCCGTTGGTCCCGGCTGTCATTCGTGGATCTCTGACAGTCGTTACAAGTCAGAAGCCCGAAAGTCTGACAACCAGTCTTACCAAGGGGTATCGTATTACCCAGTAACTGGGTTGTGGAGGTCAGATAGGCAGTCGCTCCATGTAAAATACTGGTTTTCAGCTGCATCCGGTTAGACTGGAAGCCGACCCCAACATAGTTGGGAAAAGGCTAGGCTGATGATGATGACATTGTGGCATCCCCTTTTAAGCGCAAACTGTAACTATGAATTCAGCACATAATTCTAAACAGCCTAGAGTGGAAATTTTACGTCTGTTATAAAAAAAAAGGCTCTTCATAGAAAAGTGCAATACCTACGCGGTTAAAATGTTCAACAAACACAGCAACTGTTTTTTTTAATTAAGAGCCTATACTACCTCAGCTAAAATTCACTCTTTATCTCTCTCGCACGATACTGCTCGCGGACTGTGTGAAAGCGAGACAGAGTGCGGTGCTGGGCGGGAGGCAGCGCCAATAGTTTAGGTATTTGCTTTTTACGGTGAAAATAAAGGTATTTCAAAAAAACTAACTAACATAAGACCTGCTTTATAGTTAGTTCAGTTAGTATGTAAAGTTTCATGATCTAATTTGAAGTATTTTTTGAATACCAGCGGTTTATTGTTCGGTTTGGAGGTAACTTTGGAATTTTTTTCTATCGAGAAAATTTTATGTAATCGTGTTTTCGTCTAACATAAGACCTTACATTAATCCTCAACTTTAGCATATATTTATTTCAAAATTAATGCTGCAGAATTTTCGACATAACGGAGGATCATGTTAAGCCATTTGAGGTAGTATAGGCTCTTAATGACAAAAAAAAATCAGGTGGTTTCAGAATCATGTACAGTCACGAGCATAAGTATGTATACACTTGGCTTTATTCAAAGGCGATTTTCCTCCTTTATTTTTGAGTGAAATTTTATATTATTAGGAACATGGTATTTTCGAACATAGGTTTATGTAAAGTGTCGTATTTCAACGTTGCATTTGTTATTTTGTGAAAAAATCGCAATGAGGGATTTTCCTTTTTTTTTAACTCTTCCCTAGTCGCTGGATAGATGGCACTGACCTTAGTAAGTTACTGCAAGGAACGGAACTTCACATCATTTTTTTATTATTTCACTTGGGTGTAATTTTGAGATCGTAAAACGAAAGCAAACGAAAGTGTCAGTCAACGAGCGTATGTGACGTGACGCAATGTTTTTTTTCCAAGCGTTTTGGGTTTGGCACCTAGTAACGTAGTCAGTACAACGCCATCTACAGAGTTCTTGGAAACTATTTTTTTTTTAAATACTCAAAAAGAAAACCTCTCATTGAAAGCTGCCAAGTGTTGACATATTAGTGCTCGTGACAGTACTCAATCCTTTACTGGTAGTATGTAGAATTGTTGATTAAACGTCACTCACCTTCTTCCACAGATATCACACACATGCTTGCCAACACTGTGGGTCATCTCATGCTTCTTCCAGAGACGCAGCTTGTTGTATTCCTTATGGCACCTCGAGCAATACCCTCCAGACTTCTTCAAATGTTCCCGTCGATAGTGAAAATGCAATGACATCAATGACTGTTTATTCTTTTCACAGATGTGGCATAAAAAACGTATCATATCGTTGCGCGGAAAGTGCGAATACCTGAAAATATTTTGGATAATACAGGCTGTTTTGTCTGTTCATAAGGTATAGTCACCCTCGTAATTGCTTTACCAACCTAAGATATAGTGTCACTTGCACGTCATAAAACGATAACGTATGTCTGACAGTAAAATTTCCGGCATCTCGCCTTCGGACGACCGAAACGTCGTCTTTCAGTCCTTGGACGCCGCTCGGTCGCTGTCTTACTCCACCAGCGGGGTAATTGCGTAACACACTAACAGTAGCAATGACTTGCAGTTTGACACTTCAACAACATTCATTGCGTTATTTACGTTGTTGAGCAGACAATTTTTTCGAACATATGAAGCAATGGATTAGCAATATCCTTCAAAATCATTCAGATTGTCATTGAAAATGTGTTACGCAATTAGGGTGCTGCAATCACAGTGCTTTGTTAGGTGTTCTGCCCGACTCGAATTAAGGTCCATAATTCGTATTCCGATATATAAAATCGTACAGTTCGATTCAAACTTTAAGGCGGCTCGGAGCACGAGGCGAGTCGCTGCGCAGTAATAAATTTATATATCAGCGGGAGCGAGGGGTGGGGAATGTTATATTTAATCTGTGCATTGAAATAATATATTATGTTTATCTATGTGTAAAATAAATGAATGTTCAGTTGTTGAAAAAAACTCTGCTGCGTTTTATTAGGTTATGGGCCCAGACCCTTAAATAATTCGCTAAAGTCGTTAGTTTTTCCTAAATACCATTACCTTATCGTGGATTATCTGTATTTTGTTATTGTGTTCAAAGAAAAACAATCAAAAAGTAATATAATAATTTTGCAGTCCTACTGACATTGTGTTGTACCTACTGAGATTTAAAAATGGCCGGTAGTTACATTGTAAATGTGCCTAAACTGAAGGGTAGAGAAAACTACGATCAGTGGGCGTTTGCAGCTGAAAACTTTCTCATTCTCGATGGCGTCGATATAACCAAAGAATTAACAGCGGAGGAAGCTACTTCAACAGAAGAAAAAAAGGCAAAAGCGAAGCTGATCATGACCATCGACTCGTCGTTATATGTTCATATTAAGAATGAGAAAACCGCTCGAGACATATGGAAGCGCCTGAAAGCACTCTTCGACGATTCTGGCTTCACAAGGCGTATTAGTTTGTTGCGTCAGCTTATTTCTATCAGACTAGAAGACAGTGAATCGATGACGGCGTATGTAACCCAGATGGTAGATACAGCACAAAAATTGAAAGGAACAGGCTTCCAAATCACGGATGAGTGGATTGGTTCATTGTTGTTGGCGGGATTAACGGAAAAATTTGCGCCAATGATTATGGCCATAGAGCATTCCGGCATGGTGATAAGTACGGACGTCATTAAAGCAAAATTATTGGATATGCAATCGGATGTTGGTAACACAGAAGGAGCACTTTTATCTAAAAGTTGGCATCAAAGACAAAAAGGTTTTACTAACAAAAGGAACACAAACATGACAGAAGAGTCTAGGTCAAAACTGACAACTTCAAATCCAAAGTCAACAAAAACAGTTCGTTGTTATAAGTGTAAACAACTTGGACATTATATGAATAAATGCCCTCAGAATAGTCAAAATAGATCAGATAACGCATTCAGCGCTACTTTCTTGAATCCTGAAAATCGATTTCAAGAATCGGATTGGTATATTGACTCGGGAGCAAGTTCACATATGGTTGTTGACAAAAGATGTTTGGAAAATGTTTCACTCAGCCACAAGGTAAAGAGTATCGTAGTCGCCAACAAACAGACAGTACCCGTGTTGTGCGCAGGAAATACTAGAATAACGACAGTGGTCAACAACTCAGAATTCGATATAACTGTGAAGGATGTTTTGTGTATACCCAATCTAACTACCAATCTGCTTTCAGTTAGTCAGCTTCTTCGGAATGGCAATAAAGTTAATTTTGAGAAAGATGTTTGCTATATACGAAATCGGCATAATGAACTGGTGGGAAAAGCAGAACTAGTAAATGGAGTTTATAGATTAAACATCAAGTCAGAGTTGTTTGCAGGCTCAGCGACAGCTACGACTAGTGTGATGTGGCATCGTAGGTTGGGACACATAAACAGCAAAGACCTTAACACTATGAGAAGTGGTGTGGTTAATGGCATCGATTTCTCTGACAGAGCAGTGATTGATAAATCCAAGTGCATCACATGTTGTGAAGGAAAGCAAGTGAGACTGCCTTTTTCACACAAAGGTACCAGGTGTGAAAATGTGCTTGAGGTGGTTCATGCAGATGTCTGTGGACCCATGGAGCAAGTCTCAATTGGATCATCGCGTTACTTTTTGCTCTTTGTCGACGATTTTAGTCGAATGGCTTTCGTCTATTTCCTCAAGGCCAAAAGTGAGGTTTATAATTACCTGAAGGAGTTTAAAGCTTCAGTCGAAAAACAAACTGGCAAAAGTTTAAAGGTATTGAGGACGGATAACGGAGGCGAATTTTGCTCTTCTGAGGTTGAAAGTTTTTTGAAAAGGGGTGGAATAGTTCACCAGAAAACTAACCCTTACACCC
Organism: Oligia latruncula; assembly: GCA_948474745.1. Lineage (NCBI taxonomy): Eukaryota > Metazoa > Arthropoda > Insecta > Lepidoptera > Noctuidae > Oligia > Oligia latruncula. The sequence goes on along the minus strand of OX419691.1, from coordinate 5,552,022 downwards.
CAGAGCAAAATGGGATGTGTGAACGCTTAAACCGAACAGTGGTGGAAAGAGCTAGGTGTATGTTGTTTGACGCTAAACTTGGGAAACGTTTCTGGGCAGAAGCTGTGAATACTGCTGTATATCTGCGAAACAGGACTTTAGCATCTGGTCTAACAAAAACACCATATGAACTCTGGACGGGCAAGAAGCCAGACGTTAGCCATCTTCGGGTTTTTGGAAGCACTGCCATGGTTCACATTCCAAAAATAAAAACAGCAAAGTGGGATAAGAAGGCACAAACTCATATTTTTGTGGGTTATGAGAATAATGTAAAAGGTTACAGATTATATAATCCCAAGACAAATAAGATCATCACCAGCCGAGATGTTATTATAATGGAAGATACTCATAACAATCCAGATGTGATCCAAGCTGAAATTATGGATGAACAGGATGTTAATACCACAGAGGAAGAAGAAACTGTTATAAACACTTCGGATGCGACATACATACCAGATGAAACTGAAAGTAGCAGTTCTTCAATGTCTGACGAATTCTACAATACTGTCAGTGAAACAGAGTTACAATCCACACCTGAAGAACCTACTGTTTCAGGTAAACGTCAGAGAAAGAAACCTGATAGATTTGGATTTAGTACCATCTGTGTAGAAAGTGTTGGTGATGAAAATTTAACTTATGAAGATGTCATGAATGGGACAGAACGTGAAAAATGGTGTAAAGCAATGGAGGAAGAGTTGCAGTCATTTCGTGAGTGCGATGCATGGGAAGTGGTGGACAAACCAGAAAGTGGAACAATAGTGCAGTGTAAATGGGTTTACAAAAAGAAGGTAAATAGTGATAATGAAGTGCGGTATCGTGCGCGTTTGGTCGCGCAGGGATTCACGCAAAAACAAGGTATCGATTATAAAGAGACTTTTTCACCTGTAGTTAGATATTCTACTCTAAAGTTACTGTTTGCATTGAGTGTTAAATTGGATATGAATATCACTCATTTTGATGTAGTAACTGCTTTCCTTAATGGTGACTTAGACGAGACTGTGTACATGCAACCACCTCAGAATTTTGCATATAAAAATAAAGTTCTAAAATTGAAGAAGGCAATTTATGGCCTTAAGCAATCTGCCCGAGCTTGGTACAAAAAGGTGGATGAATGTTTACAGGAATTCGGTTATAAAAAATCGCAATATGAGCCCTGTTTGTTTGTTAAATCATCTGGAGGTCAAAAGACCTATATAGCTTTATTTGTGGATGACTTCTTTGTATTTTCAAATAATGATACCGAAGTTGAAAAAGTAAAAAGTCAATTGAGTGCCAGATTTAAATTAAAAGATTTGGGTAATGTAAAACAGTGCCTAGGTATGCGAGTTGAAACCTGTAAAAATAAATTGTATATTGACCAAGAAAGGTTCATTGATAATTTATTGATAAAGTTTGGAGTGGAAAATTGCAAAAATGTGTCCAATACTCCTATGGAAATTAATTTAAAATTAGATAAATGTGATAATGTTGATTGTGATGTGAAATATCCTTACCAACAATTAATAGGCAGCCTTATGTATCTGTCGATACTTACTAGGCCAGATATATCCTATTGTGTGAGCTACTTAAGTCAATTTAACAATAATTATGGTAAAACACACTGGCAGCATGCTAAGAGAGTTGTAAAATATTTAAAAGCAACTAAGTCTTATCGCCTAACTTATACTAAGGATAATTCAGATTTAGTAGGTTTTGTTGATGCCGACTGGGCTTCCAACACAGTTGACAGACGGTCTTACACCGGTTTCTGCTTCAAACTCTCAGGAGGAGTAGTTTCACATGAATGTAAGAAGCAACAAACAGTAGCACTATCAAGTACTGAAGCCGAGTACATGGCTATTTGTGAAGCTAGTAAAGAGGCAATATTTCTTAATAATCTGTTGTTAGAACTTACTGGAAAAGATATAGGACCTGTAATTCTGTATAATGATAATCAGAGTGCGAAAAACCTTACAGAAAACAGTATGTATCACAAAAGATCTAAGCATATAGATGTTAGATTCCATTTTATTAGAGAAGCTGTCTATAATAAATTAGTAAAAATTGTTTATTTAAATACAGAAGATATGCCTGCTGATATTCTTACAAAAAGTTTGTCAAGTGTTAGGCATTATAAATTTCTTTTGATACTAGGTTTAGTTAAGCTTTGAATAGATATATTAACAAAGGCTAAGGCTATTTTTATTTCAATGAGTGGTGGTGTTATATTTAATCTGTGCATTGAAATAATATATTATGTTTATCTATGTGTAAAATAAATGAATGTTCAGTTGTTGAAAAAAACTCTGCTGCGTTTTATTAGGGAACTGCGCAGCGAGTGACGCACTTCAGAGCCGCCATAAAGTTTGACGCGAACTATACCTGGATGAGTCTGTCATAGGTGCGCGGGGATTGGCACAAAAAAAGAGAGCCCTATGCTCAGCATTGGATGAAGTCGAGCTGTGGATAGTGATGATGATGAAGATTTTAACAATTTTATTTTACTAGGATTTTTTGTCGAAATTGATAAAGCAATTACAAGGTCGGTTATACATAGAATTGAAAAAAATGGCTTACCTATGTACAACAGTAGCAGCCAGGTCGATGCCTACGAAATCACACAATTTGCACGCTAAATCATTATTTGACCAATGATCATTCAAATGTATGCAAACTTCTTTAGTAGTGGCGAAACTGAGATTACAGAGACCTACAATATCAAAGAAATAATTTAGTGAACCCTGTTCGTAAGAAATTCCAATCATACCGAGATTTTTCTAGTAGTAAAATAGCGAAACAATGAAATATCATAGAAAAAGCAAGTTTATTTTCATAAACTAGGGCTCCCCCATTATATTTTTTTAAATGTTCATCAGCCTATGTTACCCGGGATAACGCAACGTTTCTAACGATAGCACATACGTTGATATCGGTTAAGCCGTTTAGAAGTTATAGTGGAATAAAGAAACTCACAAACATACATGAACCATAAAACATAAGCCAACTGCGAGTCCGACTCGCACTTGACCGCTTAGGGGAAGGGTTAGGCTAAGTTCAGATGAACACGCGACGACGCGCGTTCGTCTGAACTTAGCCTTACCGTACCATCGTATTATATTTACATAAACAGCCTATAATATTCCCACTGCTGGGACAACCGTAATCTACCACGCGGGCCCAGTGCGGGTTGGTAGATGTCACATTTCTTCGAATTTTTGTTTCTAGGTCATGTCGGTTTCCTCACGATGTTTTCCTACACCGTTTTGAGAGCAGTGGTGATGATATAATTTACACAAAGTAAAGCGTAAGTCGCGGCCGTGACCGCTGGGCCACCACTGCTCTATTCTCGTATTATATTTAATACTACATATTTTTGCCATTATTACGATCGAGCAAAAACATTTAATTTTTTACTTTATTTTATTATTATTATTATTTGTTATAGCAGCCCTAGTTGTACAGCCAACAGCAAAAGTAGATGATCAAAGTCAGAAATTCAATACTAATTAACGGAGTTCGCGTCAGAACTTCGGAACGGTGGAGTTTCTTGCCCATTCTTCTCCATACGAAATCTACCTTTTCGAATGGGCGACTAGAATCATTTCTATTTAGTTTTTTTTTGACGTTCAAAAGTGCCTTTAATGTGCCTATTTGAAATAAATGATTTGACTTTGACTTTGAACTGTGTGGCGTCGAAGTGATTCAAAAGTATTCGACGTAGTATTTTAAGTAGTAGTACCTACTTAGTACTTCGACGCCACACAGTTCTGACGCGAACTCCGTTCATTAGTATTGAATTTCTGATTTTGATTATCTACTTTTGCTGTTGACTGTACACACTACGAAAATTTCAAGTGTAGGTACCTATTACGGTTCAAAAGATATGCCCTGAGACGTACGGACAGACGGACAGTGGAGCCTTAGTAATAGGGTCCTGTTAGCACCCTAAGGCTACGGAACCTTAAAAACAACCGTTATCATAAAGCAATAAGATTCATTTTGCACCGACCCCAAGTAAGATGGGGCACGAAGTCACCGAATACCTTAATACAATAAGTTATTACCACATGACGATGAAGACACATTTTGATCTTGCTTTCCAATTATTTCAATTTGTGATTCGTGTTTTACGTTACCAATATTTTGATCATTATGTTTTCTACCTGAAAAAAATGGAGGAATATTTCATATAGACGGCAGCGTTACTTCATAGAACAGTCCTTTCACTGTTATATCTCTGATATTGCATCACTGTTTTGGGTTGCTGCCACTGACAAGTCTGTCAAGATCATTGTGATCTTTATTCTCGTTAGAATAAGGTCGCCGTTAGTTTGCTGCTGTCAGTGGCTAAATAACTGTGAACGGCTTGGACGTTCAACCACACATCACTACTAACAAATTTGACATTGACAGCGCCTTTATGCCGTAACAGTAAGGGCGTTTTTCGTAGTACTAGTGTTACAAATGAAATGATCTGACCAAGATTAAGTCTGGATTAAAAAAACTATAACCTCCGAGTGTGTTTCGGTCTTTCTTATAAGAGCAGAGAGAGATAGGAAACACCAAACTGATCTAGTTTTGGAGCGTAATTTATTTTTGACATTTATAAAAGTATTTGACAAATAGAATTGAATAGATTACTCTTTTGTACACCATATAAATTACAGCCAAACGTACTAACATATATAAAATCATTTGCCACTGATGTGGGGTTGCTTGTCCAACCAATGAAGCCTACCCAAAGGGTGCACAATATGTTCTTACGGTTTATTCCCGGTCGTCCCCACCCCGTCGTCCCCACTGAGCGCGAATGGGAAAAAAAAGTTTCCGTGAAATCTCCAATCCCCATTATTGCATTTTGACTCTCGGTCTATAGCGGAACGAGTGGAAAATAAAAAGTTCCAATCGTCACCACTGGGAAGGAACGAAACTTTTTCTTCCCACTCGTGCCCAGTGGGGACGACGGGGCGGGGACGACCGGGAATAAACCGTTCTTACGGAATCCTAAAAATGAGTTAAAAGCTTACCCAAGTCATAAGCATAATCTTGACCGACATTCCGCCTCTTTCTGGTTCGACATACCTTTATGTGTTTAAGGTAACATACTTTTCTTGCTGAAACATGGACTTGTGTTATTATTTTAGCATTTCTGTAGTAATGGAAATTAAAGTCACTGCCAAAAATACAATCATAACTTAACATTACGTCTGTAACCCCACGGGTTCCCTATTTGATTTCGAAAGTTGATGATTCGATTTTTATTATATCGAACACGGTGTGTCGATAATTCAGTTGTACGATGTTTTATTCCATCGATGCTTTATTGATGCGATGTAACGTTTGTGCGATAAATCCTGTTGCGAAACACCCTACAGCGATTGTTCATTAGTTCGGTAATTTATTAGTTCGATAGTATGTCGGTTCGAAACGCCTACTGTTGTCCGTGACATTTAATTAATAATCTTATTTTGCATTATAGACGTTCAGAAAAAACATTAAATACCATACACATCTTCACGTCTATTTTCCTAAAATAAGGAAGACCGGTAACACGGTGTTTAGGTCCCCGCCCCGTCGTCCCCACATGGCACGAGTGGGAAAAAAAAGTTATTTCCTCCCTAGTGGTGACGATTGGAACTTTTTATTTCCCACTCGTTCTGCTATAGAGCGAGAGTCAAATGCAATAATGGGGATTTCATTAAGAGATTTCACGGATTGTTAATTTTTTTTAATTAAGTACGACTTTCTGAGCAAGAGTAAACAATGAACAGTGGGGACGATGGGACGGGGACGACCGAGAATAAACCCCAAATTATAGTCTTGTCATCTGAACTACCTAAATAAACATACACCGTCCTATTACAAAACGAAATCTAACTTTAGTTGCAGCCTAAACGTTTGGGCCAGTATTTGTATTTCGAACTTTATTTCGATTTAGGCAACATTCTTATTACTAAAATGACCAATTTAAAAAAATAAAATACAAAACACCAGATGGCAGTATCATCACAACGCTAATATTTTCTCATTGTTTGTCTTATTTCTTTTTAGTATACCTATTCACGTATTTATATTATGTATTTATTTGTGCTTAATATATTTATATGTAATTAGGTACTTATATACATATTATATTTATCGTTTTAATAGGTTTATGCATACCTTTTTATTTAAAATATTTATTCCTCAATTTTCATGATTGCACCTAATACTGTTTGTCTCTGCATCACCCAAAGGTTGACTGGTAGAAAATGCCTATGGCATTTAAGTCCGCCTTTGTACATTTATGTGCTTGAAATATTTAATAAATATATGTATAAATAAGCTTAGCACCGAACTAAGCTGTAATTTTTGTATAAAGAACTGCATTTCTATAACAGTTAGGTTCTTAATTCAATAACTGGCTTGGCGGTTTAAACTTGATGTAAAGAAAAAACTTGTTTTGTTATAAGGGGACAAAGTTTTATTTTGATACGACTATTAGAAGTAGGTTAAGGTTCTTAATTCAATAACTGGCTTGGCGGTTTAAACTTGATGTAAAGAAAAAACTTGTTTTGTTATAAGGGGACAGTTTTATTTTGATACGACTATTAGAAGTAGGTTAAAATTGACTTCTAGTTAGTTACAAGCTGGCTGGAGCTAATAAAAGCGTGCAAAAAAATCTATAAAATAAAAAAAATCTCACCATAATTAAATTTACACTTTGCGCAAGTGTACATTTCTTTTTCCTTAATTTTTACACTGCCATTACTTTTACTACTTTTGCAATTATTCTGTTTTGAATTAGCTTTTGTTCTAAGACAATCCTTCTTTTTCTTGTTATCATCATCCCTTGATTTGGTATCATCTTCGGGAAACTCAATTTTTATTTCAGTAGATAACAAATTAACCATTTCATTGTCGTCATGGTAAGAATAATGGGTATCATTGTCATCATGGTAAGAATAATTAGTATCATTGTCGAAATATGGATTCAATGTTTCATCTTTAATTTGTGTTTTTATTGTAACAGGATCATTGGCATTTTCATTGGTATTTTCTCCGTTTTGATGTTTAACTACGTAACATTTCTAAAACACAAACATAAAGTTAACACTTTGCTGGAAACTAAATGCCCCCAGATGTAATAACAATCAACAAGTTCCATTGTATCTCGTTCAGTGTCCTCCAGTCAATTAACTTAGAGAGTAGAAGCAAGCTGTGCCAGGGCAGCAGCGGGCAAAGTTGGAGTGGTTGTAGTTACTTGACTATTTAGCACGTCCGGTCCACTACGTCCAGTACGCACAATACTAGCATTGACGTGGAGTTGCGGGCACCAGCCTGTTTCACCTATTATGGTGTGATCTGTCGCATGTAAGTTTGATACCAGTTCACAATTTGTTGGTTTGCCATGGACAGATTATAAACGATTGAAATATAATATGTTAAAGTAGTTAGTTTATAAGTTGTTTTTTGTAGTTTACAATTTTTCAATAGTTTATAATCTCGGGAGTTAGATTATAAACTAACAATGTTCACAATTATACAGTGACATTTCCACTACGTAAGTATTCATTTCTGGTACCTACTTGTCTTCTCATGTAATTTGTCGTTTATACTGTTCACATTGTACTTAACCACATAATATTCTGATGTTTTTCTTTTTTCTGGGAACATCATCTATAGGTACCAAAATGAAATTTGTCTATTTATACTGAATGAGGACAATAGTTTATGTGATCCATACAAAGAAAAAAAAAGACAAATAAATGTGGGTACTCAGCCAGTGCAAAAATTTAATGTTTTACTATAAATTTAGAAGTTGACTTACCACATCAGAAATCACAGATTTCCAAAGACTATGGGATTTATGGCATTTCTCCTTGAACTCAACATAACTTTGGACCTTTTCGGCACATATTTTGCACAGCAAACGTGGTTCGTCTTGGAGAGTTAACTAAAATTAATTAATTCGTTAGAAAAAACTAACTACTTCAGACTTTTTGGCAATCGAAATTATTTAAACTAGCTTATTGACAAAAATATAAAAATAACCTATTAGGACTGTGAATTAAATATTAATAAAAAAAAACTTACAGTAAATCCAAAACAAAACTCGAAAAGTTTCAACCATCCATTCTGCTCTTCTATTAACACCATATCAACTCTATTTGCGGTAAGACATATTCGACACGTTCGTATTTTAATTGTGCTATCCCTTTTACTAATTAAAGACATCTTTTCAATCTAAATATTGGAAATTAAAACAATTTTATTCAAATAACCTTACTTCCGAGTTCTTCTGACAAGACATTGACAACAACAAACAACGTTGAATGACGTTAGATTGACAGACCAACGTTAAACCAATCGGATTCCACCAGAGATTTATATTAAGTTTTGTGATTGGTTCAAATAATGTGCCGTGCTGTCAAGCATCGCGTTTCAGATCCTCTGCAATGTTGCAATTCATAGCATCAATTTGCATAGTTTTTTTTTATATTGTACAGACGCCAGCAGGTCAACCTACCCGAAACTGTCAGATTTTCCCAATTAACCTTGAACCCTATGCTTTAGCAATAACGTCGAAAATCTATTAAAGAAATCTGACAGATTGTAGTAACTTGATGTGCTGGCGTCTGTACTATTTTTAGAAATCTCGAGGTGTGTGGTTAAAGCTTTCATTCATTTGTTATTTTAAATCACACGACTCACGTAATATAAGTAAAGCTCACCTTCCAATGCCTAAGGAAAAGGATCATAAACTTATAATAAAAATCCTTACCCTTAGTGTGTTTGTCCACCGCACATCCGTCACCCGGGCGCCGTCATGCCGGTCAACGAAGTTTCGAGTAGCTCAGTGAAACCACTAGAATTCGGCCCGAAATTGTGATGGCGATGGGTCGATGTGCCGGATGTTTGATTTTGCTCTCCACACGGTGAATGAAAACATCGTGAGGAAACCGGCATGTCCTAAGCACCAAAAATTCGGACACAATGTGACATCTACCAACCCGCACTAAGCCCTCGTGTGCCCAGCAGTGGAAACGTTATAATATTTAGACTGATTATGCTGGTGTGCAGTCGGTCCATGTAAAATACTGGTGTTCAGCTGCATCCGGTTAGACTGGAAGCCGACCCCAACATAGTTGGGAAAAGGCTAGGCAGATAATGATGATTCATGATGAGCCGGCAATACAAACATGTTTGATCTTATCCACACACTGCTGTCGCCGTCGGCGTCGCTTAATATAGGTAGATAGGTACTAAACCGACGAGTTCGGTTGCGGTGACACACGTTCGCCGTCACCGACATGTCACGCTCGATTCGAATAAACTCGTTTCTCGGTGACGTCCCGGTGACGGCTGCGGTGGACGTTGCCTTAGAACGGCCTTTATAAATTTAGGACAGCCTAAATATTTTTGATCACTACGAGGTACCTACCTACCTATCACTTTCTTCTGCATTTGACTGGTACCTAGGCAGATATTTATAACGCAAGACTTATCCAATAGGTAGTTAGGTAGGTATCTACTATTACATTATAAGAGTGGACACATTTTTGAAGCCGATGAAGCATCCTATATTTTGGCGTCGCATGCCTCGTGAAATACCTACCTAGTTTTGGTGTTCCATCAATGTCACATAATTATTTGTAGGTACCTATCTACTGCCTCTTGTAGGCAGGTACCTACCTACATGACTTCCACAAATGATCACATATAGGTACCTACCTATTTGCTGTCATCTTGACGACATAATATTACTTAGGTACCTACCTACTTAATTAATTAATCATGAAGTCAGATAAATTGTCGAGCTAGGTAGGTATCCGTAATCCGTAGTAATGTTTATGCTCATGAGTGTACCTACAACTTACCAAGATAGGTAGGTAGGTACAGACGCCAGCACATCAGGGTACCCGAAACTGACAAAATTTCCCATTCAACTTTGAACCTTATGCTTTAGCGATAAAGTTGAAAATCTATTGAAGAAATTTGACAGATTGTAGTAGCTTGATGTGCTGGCGTCTGTACTACAAGGTTCCTGTTGCATTAAGTTAAGGCTGCGCCGACCGCGCAGTGGCGCCCTCATCGTTTGTTTATTTCTTTTATTTCTACAGCCGGTCGATTCTGTAAAAATCTCACCGTGAAAACTTAGGTGAAGTGAACTTGGAGTGAACTGTCAATAGTGTCAATTCTTAGCAACAACAAACTCACTTCACCTAAGTTTTCACGGTGAGATTTTTACAGAATCGACCGGCAGTAGGTACCTATCAAGTTAAGGCTGCGCCGACCGCGCAGTGGCGCCCTCATCGTTTGTTTATTTCTTTTATTTCTACAGCCGGTCGATTCTGTAAAAATCTCACCGTGAAAACTTAGGTGAAGTGAACGTGGAGTGAGCTGTCAATAGTGTCAATTCCTAGCACCAACAAACTCACTTCACCTAAGTTTTCACGGTGAGATTTTTACAGAATCGACCGGCAGTAGGTACCTATCAAATCACCCAATTTTATGATCTGTAGCTGAGTGAGCTGAGTCTGCGAATTAATCAAGAAGCATGAGGCCAAAGTGAGATAAAATTGCTCAATTTATCAAACTAGTCGGTTTTTTGCGTTCAATGGAGGGAAACATTACTATAAGCGTTCACATTATTCTAAAGGGCAAAAACAGATACCTACGTAACCCTTTCTTTCAGAGTCGTTGAGTGAAAGCACTTAGGTTTCTTTTTAATTTTGTAAAGAAGGTTTTAACCTAAATTGTTGTTTTTATTAGGGTTCCGTACCCAAAGGGTAAAAACGGAACCCTATTACTAAGACTTCGCTGTCCGTCCGTCTGTCTGTCACCAGGCTGTATCTCAAGAACCGCGGTAGCTAGACAGTTGAAATTTTCACAGATGATGTATTTCGGTTGCCGCTATAACAACAAATAGAACTAAAAACAAAATAAAATAAATATTTAAGGGGGGCTCCCATACAACAAACGTGTTTTTTTCTGCGTTTTTGCCTTATGGTACGGAACCCTTCGTGTGTGAGTCCGACTCGCACTTGGCCAGTTTTTATAGTTTTAATTTGAAGTTGCGGGCTTGTATTTGCTGTCTAATCCTTGGCTAAATAAGTAGGTACCTACAGGCTTTTTGGGGGATAACCTAAATTGCTTTGCCGCGGCTTTATACAAATAGGTAGGTACCTATTTGCTTTGCTCATAAAAGTAGGTGGGTAAATAAATAAAATAGGCCTTTTAACTTATACAAATAGGTACTCGTTAACTCGTATTTACATTTCACTTCATATAATTAGCACTTAGAGGAATAAGAACAGCTCAGGTGTCGGCATCCAAGCTTTGCATATTTTTTTAACTTAGTTTTAATTGATTAAGAAGATAGGTATTTTAAAGAGAAGGTACCTATATTATTATTATCCATTTATTTCAGGCATCAAGGCCCATATAAAACACATACAATACAATATGAATATAACTTAAAAATATTAGAAATACATACAACATTATAATTACACAAAAAAACTAACAAACTAAAGCACACGAAGTGTCTGCGTCGTGTTTCGCTGACTGGTGTATAGCCTATTTGGTGCTTACCTACATACAGTTCGCGTCAATTTTTTTTTAACTTTGCCGCTCTGAAGCTAGGCTCTTTGCTAGCCGCGCCAATACGCGCCATGCGCACTGCTGTTTTATTCATAGGATTAACTACTGCGCAGTGATTTGTTGCCTACTTCAGAGCGGCAAAGTTATTTGACGCGAACTATACCATATAACCTCCGCGAGTCCGCTATAAACGAGTGGCACAAATGCGAGACAAACATTAATTTGGTTTCAGAGCGTTTACGCTATAAGTACTTACGGCATTTCATACAAACTTTCAAACTCTTGCTTTTTCAAAATGAATGAAGCGATTTTAATGAAACTTCATACGCATACCTAAGTAGGATACAAAGGTCTGAAAAATTACTTAAGAACATTTTCGAAAAATAGTGTTACAGCCAAATTAGACCGATTTTTTTACATAAAAACAGAGATTTCCAGTTATCTTTTTTAAATAAGTAAGACTTTTCTAAAAATGTTCTTAAGTATTTTTTAGACCTTTGTATTCTGCTTATACGTACTGAAGTTTCATTAGAATCATAACGCGTAAACGCTCTTAAGATTATAATATAAAAAACCGGGCAAGAGCGAGTCGGACTCGCGCACCGAGGGCTCCGTACCATCATATTATGTTTTTAAATTTTATAGAACATTGCAATTTTATGTCAGCGACATCTCTTGACCGATAGTAGAACTAATGTAACTTTTGTTGATGATTTCTGAAAAAGTGTGCTTTTAGAGACTTCGTTTTAGTTTTCCTGTAATCTTTACATAAACTTCTATCACATAGAATAATTTCATATTTTTCGCTTTGCAAACTTCAGAGATAAGGAACGGTATTTTTTTTTTTCAATTTTCATAAAAAAAAAAGAAAAAAATGTTTGAGAATGTGCAAACTGCGCTCTTTCATATGATACCCCACATGCCCTAGTAGCCCCACTTCGAATTTTTCAGAATTCCTTTCAGTCCCTGTTGCAAAAAATGTACATATATTTTAATTTCTTTATTCTTTCTAGGAAAAGGTAATTATCAAATTTAGGTATGTATACGACATTAGTGTTGTTTGATTTAATTATCCCGGTATGGAGAGCTCACAATACTGTGTTGTAGGAATTAGGTGCCCACTAGCCATTAACGTACCACCACCTATCTACGTATATGCGTTTAAAAAACCAAACTATACCTACATACAAAAAATCACGTAAACGCTAACAAACTCAAATAAAATGATAACAGCAAATTGTATCAAAATTAATGAGCAACCCCGCTCACCAAATAAAAGACGAACGATAATTTATATCGGCAAACTGCTAGCTCCGTGGGCGATGATAATCTTCAAATTCAAAGGGAAAGGTGAATATTCAGTGCACGTAGTACCCTCGTGCGTCTGGCCGTAGCGTACGTGCCTCTAGTTACCATAACTATTCCTACATTATAAGCAGATACTTCAGATATAAGAGTAGGTGATCGAACAGACGCGAGTGTTCTTTGAATGTATTGACTTGTGCCTTCGGTGGAAAAATTTGGTTAGTCTTTTGAGAGTATTTTTAGGGTTCCGTACCCAAAGGGTAAAAACGGAACCCTATTACTAAGACTTCGCTGTCCGTCCGTCCGTCTGTCTGTCACCAGGCTGTATCTCAAGAACCTCGATAGCTAGACAGTTGAAATTTTCACAAATTATGTATTTCTGTTGCCGCTATAACAACAAATACTAAAAACAAAATAAAATAAATATTTAAGGGGGCTCCCATACAACAAACGTGATTTTTTCTGCGTTTTTGCCTTGTGGTACGGAAACGGAACCCTTCGTGTGTGAGTCCGACTCGCACTTGGCCAGTTTTTTAACGACATTGTGACTTTACCCTTTTATTTAAGGCGAATGGATAGTGATAGACCGCGAAATTAAAATTTTCTTACGTTTTTTTTGCAATTTGCAGGTCAGTGTCAGTTTGTATCTTGATCAAAATATGATTCGCGACAATAACAGGTAGGTACATATTTAGAGAATTAGAATCATTAGGTAATATATCTTTCTAACTTAGATTTCTACCACCAACCACCAATCTTCTATGGAAAAGTGTTAATGGTACATAGGCCTCCCCCAAACACCTCTACTTCGACCGGTTCTGTGCTTCTCGCATCCAACGGGTTCCTGCGGCCTTCACAAGGTCATCGGACCACCCTGTGAACGGCACTTAAAATAAAAAAAACTTATTTAAAAAAAACATGTTTTTTTTATCTGCGTCTGACTGTCTGTTTGTTCCGGCTACTCTCCAAAACAGCTAGACCGATTTTGATGAAATTTGATATGGGGATACTTTGAACCCTGGGTATATAGGCTACTTTTTATCGACATACCACGCAGGTGAAGAGGGCGGCGGGCAGAACTTCTAGAAAGTGGGCCGTCAAAATAGCTAATCAACTACGTACTACTACGTGGGAATATCAGGATAAAAAGTCTATATGTGTTAATCCAGGGTGTCAGCTACCTCCATACAATATTTTATCAAAACTTGTCCAGCCGTTTGTACGTGAAGAAGTAACAAACATACAAACTTTCGCCTTTATAATATTAGTATGATAGATTTTCCATTAAAGTACCTACAGTTAAAATTGAAAGTAACTATCTATACAGGTTATTGGTAAAACATTAACAACCTCTTAAGAGGTTCATAATTATAAGTACAATACTTATCATTATGAACCAGTTGAAAAGTTGAAAAGCAAAGCAATTTAACCCTGTACAGTCAACAGCAAAAGTAGACTTTTTTTTTTCCTTTATTTGTTTTGGGGTTTTTATCTAAACAGATGTGCCAACCCCATCGTGCCTTTTACCAAGTAGATGATAAAAATCAGAAATTCAATTCTAATGAACGGAGTTCGCGTCAGAACTGTGTGGCGTCGAAGTACTACTACTTAGAATACTTACTACGTAGAATACTTTTGAATCACTTCGACGCCACACAGTTCTGACGCGAACTCCGTTCATTAGTATTGAATTTCTGACTTTGATCATCTACTTTTGCTGTTGACTGTACAATAACGTACTGTACCATAACGAAAATTGAAAACAAGTGTCCTGCCCACTTACGAACTGAAAGAAATACATTTAGGGGTGAAAGGAATGAAAGGAAAATATGGGGATTTTTCCGGTTGCTCATCTCTGTGAGAAAATTGTGAGAGTCAACTAAAGAAAATAGGTCAGTGTCCTCATGCCGACGGGCATGAAATCTGTCACCGTATTACTATATTACATAGCTATGTCACAGTAGCGGTCGAAGTGGCGGTGATTGATCCCTCCTATGTCCAGCGGTGGATGTCTTTCGGCTGAAATGATGATGATGATAATTATATATTACTAGAATAGAATAGAATACTCATTATTATCTCTTTATTTTTTCTCTTTCTCTCTTTTTTTTTTTTTTTCTCTTTTTTTTTTTTTTTTTCTCTTTACTCTTTTTTACTCTCTTTACTAGCTTCCGCCCGCGACTTCGCCCACGTGAAATTTCACCCTCCCCCCATTCACCCTCTTAGGGGTGGAATTTAGAAAAACCCTTTCTTAGTGGATACCTACTCTTCACAAAGAACACACCCTCCAAATTTCATGTCTCTAGGACCAGCGGTTTAGACTGTGCGTTGATATATCAGTCAGTCAGTCGGGACTTTGAATTTTATAGGTAGGTATATAATATAGATTTTAGAGTAGGTACCTAGGTACTGTAGAGATTATAGCCTATTTGGTGCTTACATGCAACCTCCGCGAGTCTGTTAAAAGTTATTGGCAAGAAATATCATTAATTTAGTTTAAGATGAGAAGACAATAGGCGTCAGATTTGGCTGGCATGCCAAATTTTCCCAATCAATTTTGACCCTTATGCTTTAACGATAAAGTTGAAAATCTGTTAAAGAAATTTGACAGATGGTAGTAGCTTGATGTGCTGGCGTCTGTACATACATAAACTCACACGTTCTTCCCCCCATGGGGGTACACTGAAAATACAGAATGCTTTCTGCTACGATTCTTAAATACTCTTTTTCTGACTGTAACCTCTGTAACTAATGAAAACAATAAAATATTATATTCATAATATTATCCCCAAGAAAAAATACTGAGAAGATGTTTTATATAATAATAATCTTCTTTTATTATACTTATTTTTACTCAATTTCTAAATCCCCGTTGCATAGAGAATCTTTTTGCTCATCATCATCTGCCTAGCCTTTCCCAACTATGTTGGGGTCGGCTTCCAGTCTAACCGGATGCAGCTGAATACCAGTAGTTTACATTGAGCGACTGCCTATCTGACCTCCACCCACCCACCCAGCTGGGTGATACCCAGTAACTGGGTGGGTTGTGGTGGTCTGGGTAGAGAATCTTCTGGCTATAGACAAAAAAAATCTTAGCACCTACACAAAGTGCTCCCGAATCTCGTTAGCCCAAAACAATACAGCTACAAAAGCAACATAATAATATACATTTAATTTCGTCACCGCTGTCTATAGTATGCATACAATCAAAATATTGTGAATGCCGTAATGGAACGCAAAATGAAACCCGAGACTCCCCGTACTTTAGGGGGCCCCGGGCACTCATTAACGAGTTTTTGGAAGCCGCGCGTAATGGAATAAGTGTACATGCATTAAAAATAACTTTACAAAAGCATGAGGAGTTCTCCATAAATCTCATAGGTAATGCTTTTAAATTGGAGCAGGTAGACTCTGATGTCAACGTCGGCCGTCAAAGCCTTCCGGAAGACATAAATTCGGATATCAAATAAAATTATGAGGGTGCTGCAATATCTCGTAAAGTTGCAGTCGGTTTAATGGCGCGTTTTGCTGTGTAGGTGAAAAACTACGAATTTTTTGGGTGCCTGTTTTCTTGGGAACGGGAAGCTTGATTGAAATGTGCATTTTATGAGTGTTTTATGTTTCGTTTTGGAACCGTCATGTTGGTACTGTTAGAGTTCGGATGCTTGGTGTATTTTCGTTAGATGGAAATACTTTGCTGAAGCTGTAAACTCGTGCTCGTGTTTCTGTTTGTGCTTTATTTATTTCAATTATTTATTCGTCACATTTATTTTTTCCTTTAATCATAACGGTATAAAACCAATTACAAGAAGAAATTTTCATCCTGATTTGGCAACCGAAGTCCAAACGTGTCATCGTGACCAATCTTTTAATCCCACTTGTTGCTCCAACTTAGCGAATAAGTGGATCCAATGTTTGCACAGATAGTGAGATAAGCGAATAAAGCAAACTGGATAATATTATCTTAGTCAATAAAATAAGGACTATGTTTGGAGTATCCCTGCGTGATCGAATCAGGAATGAGGAGATTCTCAGGAGAACCAAGGTAACCGACATAGCCCGAAGAATTGCCACACTTAAGTGGCATTGGTCAGGGCACATTGCTCGTAGAACAGATGGCCAATGGAGCCGAAAGGTTCTGGAGTGGCGACCGCGTGCCGGAAGACGGAGTGTTGGAAGGCCTCCCACAAGGTGGTCAGACGACTTTGTGAAGGCCGCAGGAAACCGGTGGATGCGAGAAGCACAGAACCGATCAAAGTGGAGGTGCTTGGGGGAGGCCTATGTCCAGCAGTGGACGTCTTTCGGCTGAAATGATGATGATGATGATAAAATAATGTAGATATAATAGAGCAGTGGTGGCCCAGTTACCACTGCCGCGTCTTACGAGTTGTAGGTCGTAGGTACGAGCTCAGCCAGGCGCTTTACTTTGTGAAAATAATTTCATCACCACTGCTCTCAAAACGGTGAAGGAAAACATCGTGAGGAAACAGTCATGTCCTAGAACCAAAAATTTGAAGACATGTGACATCTACCAACCCACACTGGGCCCGCGTGGTGGAATACGGCCCACTCCCTCTCACCGAAAGGAGGCCTGTGTCTAAGCAGTGGGACCATTATAGGCTGATTATGGTAAAGTAATAATCGTAGTAGTTTGTTAGAGGACTTGAATTTGATAACTAGTGAGAAATAGAGTTTCTGCTGTTATCACTGGAAAAAAACTTTAATTATTTTCACAAAAAAAAAAAATCAGTAGGTACTGAACTCGTTTTCAAACGCCAATAAAGCGAATATATAAAATTCCTTTTTCTATTAACGTCTATAACGGATTATTTATAAGAAATACTTCAATAAAAATAATTGATGAAATATCTTTAAAGCTACATTGGGTACCTACTACACTGATCTCAATAAAAACATAAAATAAATTGTAGACGCTCGAGAAATCCGTTTACTTTCTGAATATTCAATAAGCTTGGCTGAAAGGCCTGATAAAACTGAGGATTAGTATCTAATTTGTATTACGAAGCAAACCTTCATAGCAGGTCTTATCTCCTGGTACCGTATCCAACAATATTGTAGTCGACTTATGTATTTAAAGCAAAGTTATTATATCTAAGCCCGCGGATTCTCTTGTCTATCCTATGGGAAAATATTTTTGTCATCTTCCACAGACAGACTTCATAGGCCTCTCTTGTCTTGTGCCAATCTCCACGCTCCTGTACGCCTCATCCAGGCTCTACCCACGATGGCAACATATCTTCCGCCCATCTACCTTCCGGAGGACCGACATTTCGTTCGTCTTCCAGCCCTTGGACGCCATGCGTCACTCGGTCACTGCCTTACTCCACTTTTGTTTTTTTTTTTCTCTCCATTTTGGATGAATCTTCTTGTACCCTGATATTCTCTTCTATGTCATTGTTCAAGGTTTAAGCTAAATCTACACCTTATCAAAATCGGTTTAGTGGTTTAGCTGTGAAACCGTTACATACAAACATCAAACATGGATGGTAAAAATACTCCTTTCGCATTTACATCTATGGATATTGATGTCGAGAGCTGGAACCGACAATGTACTAAATGGAATGGCTTTGTCAGCTACGTATTCGCTATTCGTAGGCGAAGCGACAGCTTGGTCGTGCCGATCATTTATTTTGTGTGGGTACCTACCTACCTACCCATCTACTATGTATTGGGATGTTGAATTTATGACAGTATCTCGGTCGGGTGTGTTTTAACCATCTATCAAAGTGTAGTTCGTTAGGTATCGCTGAAAATTGATGGTTCAGATAAAGCTTTTGTTGTGATACTGTTCTGGATAGAGATACCATAGGTTGAGTGTTTGTTAGTGATATACAACGTTATTTTTAGTTTAAGCGAAACCTGAATAGTTTGTTCAGAATAAGTAACTGAATCGATTCCAATAATTTTTACCCCCTATTATATTTTGTCCCAAAAATATTTAAAAAAGGTATTTTGATTATTTTTGAAAAAGTGTGCTATTAAAGGCTTAATTTTATTTTTCTTGTAATCTTTACATAAACTTCTATCACATAGAATAATCACAGACGCCAGCACATCAAGGTACTTCTATCTGTCAAATTTCTTTAATATATTTTCAGATAGATCCTACAGGCTGTCAAAAGCATTGCGGTCATAAAAGTCCCAAATTAAAATAATAACGAATAAAAACAATATTATCAGGCGATTATTTAAACTTTTGATTGGAGTTTAACTGCTTCCTGTGTATACAACAACAGAAGAATCATCAAAATCTAGTCGTTGAAGATTCGGGTGTGAAAATCTCAACCATACTGTCTTACGCGAAGTCTACGCTTTGTGACAATAGAAAGGAATGAAACCAGATGTCAAATAAAGTAGAAGCCATTATAAGAAAGAGCTCCAGCACCTAAAACCACACAGTCTATCAAAAAGTACTCTGTGACAGTAACCGCCGCGACAAGCTGCCGCGGCGCCCTAGGCCCGCGCGTCTGCGTCTGTCTGCGCCTGTCTGCGCCAGTGCGCCGCGCCGACGCCGCGACGTCAAGCTCGTGTGTCACCAAGTGACGTGACAGTCAATTTTACTTATTATTGTTTTTTATTATGTTTTTTGTGTAGTGTTTTTAATTATTTTACTTTAAGGTAAGTGAGAGAGGAAGTGTAAATATTTTTATGTTAAATGCCGGCTGTAGCGATGTCGGAATCGGAAATAGTGCCAGTCAACCTGCCACATCGCTCGATGTCCAGGTGAGATGTCCCCATTGCTCCCAGCCACGCTTCTTTAAAGGCGAACGGGGGTTACGAATACACTATGGCAAGGTTCACAAACCTCATAGTGTACCTTTGTGCCCCCCACCCACATCCCCAACATTAACATCTCCAGATAAAACTTTGTGGAAAACGTTGGCAAAATTCAAAAATTCGACTCCAGTATTAAAGAGAGTTCCCCGGGGCGCGAGGCGGTCTGTTGCATTGAGTTTGGCACGATGTCTCCGTCTTGCGACCCAGGAGAACTCAGAAAGTGCCTGGGAGCAATTACTCACCTTCCCTTATAGGATTTTACATGTTCAAAAAAATTCGGCAACTAAAAAAACATTGACAACCCAAATTAAAGAAAACTGCAACAATTTGACTCTTATTTTGGATCCAAAATTTCCTGTTTTCAATAACCTTTCAGGAAGAGGGTTATGTTCACATGTAGAATCCAAATTAAGCGAAGGTGATATCAGGGGAGCGGCCAGGCTACTTTTCAGTAGTGATGTGGTGGCGCCCTACTCTCCAGAAACCCTATCAGCCCTGGAGAGTAAACATCCAGCGCCTGCGGATGGTCTCACCTTTCCCAACCCCCCCCTCCCTCTCGTTCCGGATTCAACGGCCTTTAATGTTACTGCCCCCCAGCTGATTGCAGCCGTGAGCTCCTTCCGAAGTGGTTCCGCCGGCGGCCTCGACGGCCTGACTCCTCAGCATTTAAAAGATTTATTGAGTTCAGGCGCCGGGGAAGCTGGTGAGTCGCTTTTGAAGGAGCTTGCGGCTCTAATTAATCTGATGCTCAACGGCGGTGTGAATGATGGCGTCGTCGATGTCTTGTACGGTGCCAATTTATGCGCCCTGCGCAAGAGAGACGGCGGCATTCGTCCCATTGCCGTTGGGTGCACCTACAGGCGTACGGCAGCCAAAATATGCTGCAAATTATACGGCGACATTTTGTCAAACAAATTCCAGCCCCTACAGCTTGGCTTTGGTTCCAAAGGGGGCTGTGAGGCTGCCGTACATGCCCTATCTAGTTTTTTAAATGCCAATAAAGGTGAGGTCATCCTCAAGGTTGACGTTAAGAACGCTTTCAACTCTGTCAACAGGGACACTTTGTTGGCTGAAGTAAAAAAGGAGTTACCAGAAATTTATGGTTTCATGTGGCAGTGCTACAGGCACCCATCAAAATTATTATATAAAGACAACGTTTTAGAATCTGCAGTCGGATGCCAACAAGGTGATCCACTCGGGCCAGTCATTTTCAGTTTGGCTATCCATCCCATAATACAACAACTAAATTCAAAATTCAATGTGTGGTATTTAGATGATGGAACATTGGGAGGTGACGTGGATACCGTTTTAAAAGATTTTGAATTCCTTAAGCAGCAGTTCCAATCTATCGGCCTTGACCTCAACAACTCAAAATGTGAAATTTACATTTGTGACAATACTGACAGACAATCAACTATACAGAAATTCAATTTAATAGCCCCAGACATCAAAGTTTTGGAAAAAAGTTCATTGCACCTCCTAGGTTCCCCAATTTTAGAAGACAGTTTTTCACCATTCGTCGACGAAAAAATTAAACATTTTAACGATATTTCGGATAGGCTTTCTAAAATTAATTTACATTCGGCTTTCACCCTTATCAGATATTGTTGTTTCGGTCCAAATTTTATGTATTTTCTCCGCTCTTCCTCTTTATGGAAGCAGCCACATCTTTTGGACAAAATTGACCATATTATTCGCAGTACTCTTACATCCATTTTAAATGTGGCTTTGGACGACCGCGCGTGGCTGCAAGCCTCACTACCCATTCGTTTTGGTGGGCTCGGCGTCCGCAAAATTTCTAGCGTAAGCCTACCGGCGTTCCTATCCTCGGTCCACAGCACAGAAAAGTTAACCACACGAATTTTGATTCCTGCTCAGGTTGACTCTGAAGTGCCGTGTTTGACCGATGCAGTGAACGCCTGGAAAATGGCTTGCCCGGACACGGTTCAGCCCGAGAACCCGTCTTCCCAGAGACAGTGGGATGAGCCGCTCTGCAGGTTGGTACGGAATAAACTTATTAATACGTCCACCAATACTGCTGAGCGAGCCCGCCTGCTGGCTGTGGGTGAATGGGAGTCGGGCCTCTGGCTTCAGGCGCTACCGTCACCCAACATAGGCACTATGCTGGGTGACACCACATTCCGGCTCGCTACATGTTTGCGTCTGGGTGCTCCTTGCGGAGCTCCACATCGCTGTCAATGCGGTGAAGCAGTCGACTGCCTCGGACACCATGGCCTATCCTGCAGCAAGAGCGCTGGTCGGATGGCACGGCACGCCAGCATTAACGACATCATCCGTCGGGCTCTTGTCACCGCCGGGGTGCCAGCTGTTTTAGAACCCAATGGCTTGGCACGCGACGATGGAAAGAGGCCAGATGGAATGACCATAATGCCTTGGAAGTTGGGTAGGCCTTTGGTGTGGGATGCTACCTGTGTCGACACCCTCGCGCCATCCCATCTTCCTAGCACGGTGGGCTGTGCTGGGGCGGCTGCTGCAGGAGCAGAAAACCTCAAACGGCGCAAATATAACAACCTTATTGGGAGCTATATGTTTGAGCCGTTTGGGGTTGAAACACTAGGGCCTTGGGGTCCGAGTGCTCATCAAATATATCGGGACATCGCCAAGCGGTTGGTTGACTCATCATGTGACCAGAGGGCTGGCCTATTTTTAGCCCAAAGAATAAGCATTGCCATCCAACGTGGCAATGCTGCCAGCCTTTTGGGCACTTATGCCATTGACAGCGATGCGGACGAATTTTTTGATGCCCAATGAGCTCCTCTCTTTTTCTTTTCCCTTCTTTTTTTTATATACTTGTATATACTATATAATATGTATATTTTAGAGTTAAATTGTAAGATAATTAGGTATTAAACAAATAAATAACTGAAAAAGGTTAAAAGTTGGACACCGAGCGACACTAAGTAGGTTATCCAATCTCCGCGCCGAACGGTTAGGTACCTAAGAACTATTATCAATGAGCGCAAGACGGCGCGGCGCGAGTGGCGCGGGTGAGCATGTTTTTGTACGGACAAACAGGTAACTTAACAAGCTTATAACTTTGTGATTTTACATGATACATTGTTTGAAATTTTGTACATAGATTCTTTACATAAAAATACTAGACACGTGTTTCGGGTTTCGCATATACCTACTAAAAATAATGTTGTATATTGTCCCCCCCTATTCATAAACGTTGCTTAAAGTTAGGTACCTAATGATAAGCGTCTGTTTAACCATACATTTTCGACGACTGACAATTACTTAACTATAACGATACCCATGCCTTGAGAGCCGTCAAATCTCCGGCTAAGCAATATTCGGGTTGCACCATTTTAACAATTGTTAAAATGACGTCACAAATAATTTTAACGTTAACCGCTCAACTTCGGGCGGTTTTGCATCAAGTAACTATAACGATAACCAATGCCAAAAAAACATATAACTTATTATAGGTAACAAAATCTGAACGAAAACAAATGGGTTTTTAAAGCGCATGCACACAGCTTGAGTTAAACATAAGCTCCAAGCGGTAAACGTATGGCGTGGAACCCGCGTTTTAATAATAAATTATTCTAAACGTGAAAATAACCACTGTATAAAGAAGAAGAGAAATCCTATTCAGAACAATTAGCAATGTGGAACTCAGCAAATAAAGCTTCTGCCGGCCCGCGTGTATGTCGGAAATTATCCCACGGATACGTGATACCGGGACAAAAAGTAGCCTATGTCCTATCCCAAGATGCCATCTATCTTCTTGCCCAATTACTTCGAATATATAAAAATATTGTTAAAGATATGGATTGCTGCGATATAGGCTGTAACTTTCTAAATATCTACCTAACAGATACCTACTTGAGATTTTAGATGAGAGGTTTTGATCATTTATTATTTATAGCATAGCATACTCAGCCTACAATGTTCCCACTGCTGGGACACATGCCTCCTCTCTTCGAGAGGGAGGGACCTGTAGTCTACCACTCGGCGGTCACACGTGTTTTCGAAATTTTGGTTCTAGGACATGCCGGTTCCTTCACAATGTTTTCCTTTACCGTTTTAAGAGCAGTGATGTTGAATATATTTACACAAAGCAAAGTGCCCAGCTACGTAGTTACGCAGGCATGGCGGTGGTAAGTCCTGCCGTATTGCGCCATCTAGCGACGGCGGTGTCGTAACAGTGGTCCTTCTCTATCCACCTGTACTGTGTCTCAGTGAAGACAGCACCGGGTTGCTATTCCCGCAAGAGACTTAGCGTCATTACATTGTGTTTTAATTTTTTATTGTGGTCTTCCAGAGAACGCCTTTGAATGCCAAGAATACTAAAATTATAAAGATAGGTTAGCTTTGAAACATTGTTTATAAAACACTCCTTAGATGAAGCAATTATCTATTTTTTTTAACTGTAGTCGATCATTTATGTAGGTACTTTTATTGCTTCTAAAACATGCGTTTTTGCGTTTAAGTCCTGTAATCCCCTTCAAAAAAATACTTTTACATACCAGCACCTAATGTACCTACTCGTAGATAATATGAATATTTAATTGCAACGTTTTATGAAATCGTTGTTGTAAAACATTGTGTTTAAATAAAATATCAACGATTTGATAACATTTGAAGTGATTTTATTTTGCATTTTCTGAAAAGCAAATGTTTGAGCGTATTTGTTTTGTGACTACATTTTCTGAAATTTTTATTCAATTTGGATTTTTATAAATATAACGAAATTCAATAAAACAAAAATACCAAACTAGCCTCGTAAAACATCATGTGAATAATGCATTGAAATACGATAGAACACAGACCCAAACATGAATTTTATTTTAAGCATTTCCGAAACTCATGATCTAAATAAAAATATAATTCAAACTCAAATTCAAAATATTTTATTTCACTTATACCTACATGGGCTCTTATAAAACGTCAGATTCTAGGTGCACGGTCCCATTCGGTCTTTACCTAAGAAGAACTTAAGGAACTCCACGGTAACTCTTTAGAAAAAAAATGTTTTCATAGTGTTTCCAAATTACACTATTAAAAGTTATGGGAATGGTCAACAAATCGAAGCACGTATGAGTCTACATAAAAACGTTTTACTTGTTCATTAGTTCATTGAGGAGGTTTCTCATGAAAAACTTGATCTAATAATAATGACATATTTTTATGTTGCCCCGTTGTCGCTACAACACTATGTGCTAACAACCGTTTTCGGGGGCCCATTATTGAGTGTGCAAGTCACCCCATGCCATTTTATCCGTGTATTTTTTAAAACATTGGTCAGGCATGAGCCATAGTCTTTTCATAATCTTAGATAACCTGCAGTCCATTCATGCTACCCAAATCCATAGTCCAATGTCTTTGTTTCCATATCCTGCAATGTCCATAGTGTAAGTGTTTTGTATTGTTTATTAGAGTTTATGTAGTATACAAGTTAGGTTTTATACCTACCCACGTGTACATTAGGTTCACATTGTAAATATTCGTATTAGCGGCGGATGTGTTGAACTTATATATTTATACCAACCAACTTTGTACCTACCATATCCGACGAATAAATGTCTTTGTCCTTTTAATAACTGGGAATTGTCCTTGGGCGCACTTGCATAGTGCGAACAGAGATAATCGTCGGTTGATGCCTCATTTCATTATAAGGGTCAAATGGGCCTCTGCGAGTTGGCTTCGGTCCCTTGTATGACATCCAAAGGTCATTGACATTTTTTGGGACCCCACAATCCCGAGAAATGTCAATAAAAAAATTACATAGTTACCTATCACATAAGGCATACCAATCTTCATCAGCATCAATCAATATAAATAATCAACCTATTCAAATATCGAATCCATCTTCGTTCAAAGCCAAAATATTTTTTTTTTTCTAAAATTTTTTAATAAAGGATCACTCTAAAAGAAAGCCAGTGAGTTGACTGAAATTTATCTTTCAACCCATTGTCTCAAATTTCTAAAGAGTTATTAATAATTTTAGTTGTTGCAAAAGTTCCATTATAAATGATTCAAAAGTTATCAGTACCAGATGGACAGGCTTAATTTGATTGCTTTAAATTTTATTAGTTTTAGACCTAGAGTTTTAGAAGGTATTCTCATTCATAAAATGTCATATTTTGAACTTGAGAACCTAATATCAAATTAGGAAATTGGAGATTTTTGTTAAATTACCTTTAAATCGCAATTCCAATTTAAATCATTGGCATTAACTTTTATGCTTTTTCTCTGACTTTCTATGTCTAGTTTAACAGAGAAAGTCAGAGAAAAAGCATAAAAGTTAATGCTTTATAAAAATAAAGCGTCTGCTTTATTTTAAAATGAATATGATTCTGTACTTTTTTTAAGTCTTGATCATTTACAATTGTTTTATAACCATGCCCAGGCATTTGAACTGTTAATTAATTTTTCATTGATTTTTAAAGTCTGTTTTACAAGTCAAAATAAAAGTAATTAACGCTAACCACTACTGAAAAAATCCGGCCCTTTTTCACTTTTCCCGGCATCAAAATATTCTTAACAGCCCCTACAAAGGTCGAACCCTCCAACTTATCGAAGTGCATTCAAGAGCCTGAACTATAACGTTGGAATCACCCCCAAAGATAGCCCTAATAATGTCTGTGCGTACGTCATTATAGTCCAGGTGTTCACCGCTATTTACCGCCCTACTTACTCGAGTGCTGACTGTGGGGGCGTAGTTCCACGCTTATGGATCGAGGGGAACCCGACCAGTGAGTACCGAAGTGCCGGCCCGCGCGGACGCCTCGCACTAAGACCCTTACACCGACGAAACGAGACACACATACGTAATCATCGACGCTAGAAAGAGACAACAGCAGCTCCCTTTTCAACAGGTCGTTATTGTAACTTCCACTAAATGGTGATTCCGTGCAATAATTCTTACTTCTGTTGTACTTTTATTAAATCGTTCGCTTAAACTTTTATGAGTTTGCAGTTATGCTTCGGAAGTTACTTTCGCTAACGAATTTTACGATTATTTGATTTTAGTGGGGTTCTGTGTTTATTATTGTTCGAGAAGTTTGGGCTTGCTGTGGTATTAAATGGTGACACCAAAAAGTTTTGTTAACACCGCTCTACAATAAACAGTTACGCAGTTATGAACGCAACAAATATATTACGTGCAGAAAAGCAAATAAAAAAAAATCTTTTCTAATTTTAAAAGGTACACTTCAAAAAAAGAAAAGAATAATCTGAGACCTATTCATAGTGCAGATGTTGTAAGCACTACGCTAACCCGTATGTGTAGTACCTCCGCCACCCACCTGATGATATGTGGCCACAGTCGTCCATTTATATCAATGAGGCGCGTATTCTGACATTTATCCGTTTGTTATCTCCACACACTTTAACATTACCGCCGAATAAAATCTAAGGTTTTATTCCTGAAAATACTTGATAAATGGGGTCCTCAAGTCGATGTGATTGTGGATTCTGCAGGTGTCCACCCTATCATTTTTGTACTACAATCTTAGCCTGACAATTTTCTTTTCGACCTGCTTGACCTATTTCACCGGTAGTGGGTCTTTTTTTCTGTACTTAGTACGAAAATCGATGCGTCATTATCCTTCTTATAAAGGTTCCTGTGTAATGGATACCTGAAAAAAGGTTGAATAGGACAACGTTATTGAAAGATGTTATCTGACATGAAGTGTGTAGGCTTCAATTTTAAAAAGAAAAATAAATTACAGGCACAGGTAAAATTGGGTAATAACTGATATTATTGTTTATTAAAACTTGCCTTTAACTGTAAATTTCACGATTAGTTAAGTATGAAAGTCTGTTTATTTAACAGTGAATTCAGCAATTCATTCGTATTTCAGTTATTCATAGAAACATATTTATTTAAATGAATATTGTAAAAATAAAAGATAACGGAAAACAATATAAAATTAAAATGTGAATAAAATCAAGTGCTTGGTGGTGAAACATCAAATTGAGGAACGCAGTGCATCGTTTAATTACACCGGTATTAAACACAAAGAGAATTTTATTTTACGAGCTCTTTGCGCTCATAAAAATGACCAAGATTTATTTGACTACTTTTAGTTTTATTTTATGACTTGGTATTTTTCATACAAAATAATTGGTACCGTATACCACTAAGAAAAGCACACACTTTTTCTTATAAATCAACCAGTTGCTATATCTACAAAAATATCGAATAAATTGCTCCAATAAACTTAATAGCCTCTCAATAAATTCCCCGTATTCAGTGCACCAAGCATTGTACTTAATTAATCAATTGAAACATGCTACGAGCCTCTACGAACCTCTACGGGCGTGCTACGAGCTACACATTTCTGTAGCACTGCTACGCGTTCTATTCATTGGAATTGGAAGCAATGGAACTATTAACTGCATTTGAAGTACGTCGGTAGTGTAAAACCTTTTTACTGAAATTAGTGATGCAATAAATGGTGAATGGAGTTTAGTGTCTAATAGATTTGTGAGGGAGTCTTCTTTGCATTTGGAGTAGAAGTTAAGTAATGAACTTTTGATGCCTTTAGTTAGATATTTATATGGGCTAAGAAGAATGTTATATTTTTTATTATGGAATACTTTATCATCGTCAATGCTATATTGACATAATAATAATAAAACGAGAATACTGTTAAGCATAGGTATCTCCAAAAAAACAAGGTTATATTATTTAAATTCAAAACTCATTATATCAAATCGATTCTACATTATTTGGCGGTCACGCGATAATCGATTAACGAAACCAAACCACGAATTTGTTTCATGTTAAAATACTGTTTTAGAAACTTTGAACATTAGCAGCTAAGGGGCATTGTGTTAACAGTAACTGGGTTATGGAGGTCAGATAAAAAAAAAAAAAAAAGGCAGTCGCTCCATGTAAAATACTGGTATTCAGCTGCATCTGGTTAGACTAGAACATGGTTGGCTAGGCAGATGATGAAACTTCGAACATTGTGGGATTTGTTTGGGTGTTGTTTAAAGTGGAAAACATGGATACCTTGGGCAGGACTTTAAAAATTGAGAAAAAGCATTTTTTTACCTGTCAGTTATTCTAAGCATGAAAATCGATGGTCTCAAGAAATATTTAGTGACTGCGTTTACGAGTAACGCCCGCAATGTGCAGGATGAAATAATGGATCCCAGTTTCATGGAACACCACGCTACAAGTTGGAATTACCCCGAAAACTAGAAACAAAACTAAAATTATAAAGATCCTGTATTGTATGTTTATATAAGTATTTACACTAGGAAATGACTAACTTTAGAAATAAATACGAAAACAAAACGACACATAGGCGTCGTCACAAAAAAATTTGCTTTGCAAAAAATAGTCTCGACACATAAAAAGCGTTGTTTAACACGTGGGATTTGAACTTGAAACTCGTAGCTCAGAAGTCAATCGCTGAACCAACAGCACCATCAATATTTCAACAGTAGAATAGTTGGACTCTCGGGAACCTACATTCATCTCCGTTGCACCATGTGTCTCTCAATCCTTATACATCTTCATTCCACCAATGATTTATACCCACTTGTGTACTAGAAATACTTCTTGTGAGCGTAGTTACGAACAGTTTCTAAGACATTGTTGGTTGTGCTGCAATTATTCTTGGTGTCATAGACATGTGTTGGGGTAACAAAAAGCAGTGACACTTCTAGTAGTGTTATAGTGGCGTTTGGTAAATGAAGGTGCAAGTTGGTTGAACAGTCACGTATTTGACAAATAATACTGTATTGGTGTTGGAACGTGTTATTTGTATTTAAGGGAATTCATTTGGGGTTTTAAAGTACGAGTAGGTACAAACGGATATACTGGCTGTTTTTTTTACCGTCTGGAAAAAAAAAGGGTATAAAAAAGGTGAAAGGAGTAGAAGCCAGAAATTTCTTCTTTTTTTCACAAAAGATAGTGCTTTTTCTTGTTAAAAATTTTGAAATTTAAATCGGGGCGAAACTTTAAAACGGATTTTAACGTTGAAATAATATAGTTTGTTGCCAACTAGGGCACTTAATCGTTAATTACAATACAGTAAACACATGTGAGCCTTTTTGGGCAACAAACTATATAATTTCAATGTTAAAATCGCTTTTAATCTTTCATCCCGATTCATCCCTGCATCTCTATTCACCCTTTTGACGGTAACTCGGAATACAGACAGGATAATTGCGTGATTTTACTACCTAACCTAATAAATAGTATGGTAATCTTCTAAATCGAGTAATGGTACGGTCAGCTACAAAAGTTGATTAACACTTCAGTTTTTTTAATCTCAGTTAATGAGCAAAATATTAATACTTCAGTTTTTCAAATCTGTTATTAAGCAAAATATTTGTTAAAAATTGCATAGTAGTTCTGCTGTAATTTTGAACAAATATTAGGCTGTACCTAGTTCTGAAGGCCTGAATACTAAGTGAGAAAATCTTTTTTTGAATTTTATGTTCGTTGATGTGATTGGTTGACCAAAATTATAACCTCCAATCAGTAAATTGTATCTCTCTGCAAAGCTTAAGAGGCTTTCGGAAAACTGAGGAGTGTAATGTGGTTCATGATATAAAATATATTGCGGTTTACGGTTAAGGGCAATTTATTTCGCTCAAGATGGCGCCATTACAATACAATGAGTACCTACACAAAAGGAAGTCTGCAAGTAGCACCGGTTGTTGAAAAGTTATGTGGAAATCGGTTGTCATGGTATTGTGTTATGGAGGAATGAGGAAAATGTCGTGTGAAAAGTTTTTAGTATGAATGTCGATGGCTATATGAGTAGAGGAAGAGTAAAGAAGCCACGGAAGGACTGTGTGAATGATGATATGGTTAGAAAAGGGAAAAAGAAAAAGACACGTTGCGCCGACCTCATATAAAGTGGGATGAGGGCAGGAAAATGAATAAAATAAACATAATAAATAATAAACATAATATTTAAAATAAGCGACGGTTTCGCTTTGTCATAAACTAAAATTACCTATGTTTTAAAATACGGTAATAACTTACATTTTAAATATTATTCAGAACACCGAGCTTTAATAGTTTAAAAGTTGCAAGTGATTTCAATTCCTTAATTACTTCAGTTATAGAGTTGAGAATTAGCTCATATACGACAGTACTTTCTACCGTTGTTTGCCCTCGCTGGTCTTAAAATATCTTAAATTCCTTTAATGGAAATACGGGCTCTCCTCGTATTGCAAAATGAGCTTGAAGATGCCAGATTATTTTTGCGTTAAGCCAATAAGCCAAGTAACTCATTGCTAAAATCCATCTGATTTGAGACAGCCCTTTCAAAAAAGGCTTCATATGATGTACTTAGGTACTCATACAAAATAATTATGTATTAACGGTTTGAGGGACCATATTTTGGGGGCAATCTTTTGCCATTTGTGGACCCAGTCCGACCCTGAATAAATAATATTTTATTACAAAAAATGGAATAAATGTCTAACAGTCATTCACAACTTTTCATTTTACCAGAAGTCGTAAAGCAGTAGTAATAAAAAGCTTTCAATTTGACAGTCCAACAGTATCCATTGCGGCGTATGTTTTAAACAAATTGTTAACACCAACCAGCAGAATGCAATGAACATCATTGAGGTATCAAAATGAAACCTTTTCTATCGTGTTCTTCCTCATCGTATTGATGATTCCATTTTAATAATTTAAAATGAGCTTAGGCCAGAATCAGCGATTTCCAGGTGAGCCATGGCAGTTGGGATATTTCTACAGGCTCAACATAGTCAGCTGGAGCTACATCGTGTTATGGACGGTACTCAACGCGAGCATTCGCTGCGTGAATTTGTTTTGCAAACATTCGTTGCACAAGTTTTTGTTACGCCATTCGTGGAACAAACATTCGTTCGCAATCACAACCATTATAATTTGTGGTCTGTATTTGCAATCACGTACAGTGTAGGTAGTACGTTATTATAAACACTTAACTCACTAAACTGTTCGATCAAGAATTAACTTTTTCGTTGAAAAAAAAAATTTTTCGTGTAACAAAAGCCTGCACAGCGAATGTTTGCAAAACCAATTCGTGAAGCGAATGCATGAACTTGAAGTTCAAAACTGATTGCCATCAAAATGTCTGTATATTTATAGCCATGCATTACACACTTTTACATTTTTTATGACTAAACGCGCGAGCTGGCCCAAATGGTTTCCATTGCAGTTGGAAACTGATTACAAATTTAAATGGGATTCGTATGGTAACGCGTATCGAGTGTGGGTTTAGCCATCCTTGTTTTTGAACCTGTTTTGTGCTCTAAAATACTTTTAGGTACGGCTTTTTTTAGATGCCGCGGTCTATTTTTGTACGAATGCCGTGTCGCTCCATCAGTCACTACTTAGCTTATCTATAATTAGATTAGATTATTTATAACTAGCTGACCCGGTGAATTTGTACCGCCTCAGAATCGATAAGAATGAATGTATGAGAAAATGAATTAACTTAAAAAAAAAAACTTGAATGTTTCCGATGTTTTAATAGTATTCTGCTACTCGGGGCGGAGACAAATCCAACAAATCAAAGATCATAAAAATCGTTGCAGCCGTTCTTGAGTTCTGTTATAAATGGTGTAACTAACGCGACTTTGTTTTATTTATATAAATACATAGTTATCGGACCAAAATACCTCGCATATTTTTTTTTGTGAATTTAAAAATCTTCACTCACAGTCCGTGCTTCTTTCATATACGTAGATACTTATATATAAATAATACAGTAAAAAAATCCATCTCTGAGGTACGTTAAACCGTAAAATATTAATAAAATAAGTCAACATAATCTTCCACGCTTCGCCAATTCCCGCATCAGCAAACATTTATTCGGCGAAGTACGTCAGAAAAAAATAGCATTACCACACTCGTACTTGTTGAATACATCGGCAAACATTGATAACGTATGCTAAATATATTCATACTCTCACCGACGTCTTTGGAACAGGGAAGTTGCACGGTGCACAGATTAAAAAGAAGCTCCTCCCGTATATGTTATCCTGGTACTTTGAGTTCTTCCAGCGTATTTGTTCTTTGCGAAGTAGATTAGAATTTATCTTTAACTTTGCCTTAGTAGTCAGCGGTTACAAAGCAAACCCACTGAAAGTTTATCAAGGCGTATTGCCTTTAATTTGTTAACAATTTAACTTGTCGAAGATTTAATTATGAGTATATGACTATAGTTGTTACTTGGTTTGATCAACAGGTGAAAGAGATTTGAGAGCAGATTCACTAATCAAACTTCAGTAGGCATGGGTCAGTAGCGATTAAAATAAATAATACAGGGTGGCATCGACATGGACGCACATTCTTTTACCATGAATTTAGTGCATTATTCTGACCCAGTTGAAAATTTTCGTCGGTTATTAAAAAAAAAAAATGCTCTTCCATGCATTTTGACTGCGAAGGTCAATTGCACTTTTCTATGAGACAGCAATTTTTTTTTTTATAAAGGACAAAAAATTTCTAAAATCATGATTTTGCTGAATTCATGGTTTCAGTTTGCGCGTCGATTCCTCCCTGAATATTATTATTATTAAAAACATATCTGAATCCTTTCAAATAAGTTTGTGATTCAATCAAATAGCAGGGTTCAACTCGCGGTTCAACTATACGCGTTGCGATCGCCACACCTAAGCCAGCCCTTGAATGAATTAGTTATTTTTTCTATATTGGTGTCTGTGACCTTTAACCTAACAATCCTACGCCAAGGCTAATATTGCCAGCACTCCAATATGTCTACCGGTGCCACAATGACCCGGATACATTTGATAACGCCCATCACTTTGATGTCCCACCTTACGGTTAACGTAGGTATGTCTAATTAAGTCCATTGTATGGGCACTATGGGAAACAAAAGAACAATGACATGAAAAAGTAACACCATTAATCTGTGTACCTAATGATGACGTCACAGTGGCTACGAACTACCCTCGTAGAAAACTCTTGCTACAATCGTTAAGATAAAGGAAAGTTACAGAGTAAAAAAATATTGGAGATGAATCGTACAAACAACTAAACCGAATTTAATGAATTTTTGAATGCAACCAGAAAACATCACTTCTTCCATACTTACTCATATTATAAAAGCGAAAGTAACTATGTTTTTCTGTCTGTCAGTCTGTTTGTCTATCTGTCTGTTACCTTTAGTCGTCTTAACGACTAAACGTATTTCGATGGGTAGGTACACAGCAGTAGCGAAGGGTCAATTTTTGTAAGGTGTGAGCAGGAGTAGATATCTATACTAATCTATACTTATATACTTATAATATTATAAAGCTGCAGAGTTTGTTTGTTTGTTTGTTTGAACGCGCTAATCTCTGGAACTACTGGTCCGATTTGAATGATTCTTTTAGTGTTGGGTAGTCCATTTATCGAGGAAGGCTATAGGCTATATAACATCACGCTACGACCCTTAGGAGCTGCGCAGCGTGTGACACCGCGGGGAACAGCTAGTCTTTAAAAATTGGCAAAATCAGAGGTAAAACAACTGATATATCGAATGAGACAGATTTACTTTTTCTATTGTTACCGAATTAAATTAAGCTTGCCTAACATACGAGGGGTTAAGTGACGTATAAGTTGTAGCCTATAATGTTCCCACTGCTGGGACACAGGCCGCCTCACGGTGAGAGGGAGTGGGCCGTAATCCACCACGCGGGCCCAGTGCGGGTTGTCTTCGAATTTTTGGTTCTAGGATATGGCGGTTTCCTCACGATGTTTCCCTTCACCGTTTTGAGAGCAGTGGTGATGAAATAATTAACTTAAAATTAAGCACCTGTTTGGGTTCTAACCTACGACCTACAACTCGTAAGTCGCGGCCACCACTAGGCCATAAGTTGTATGACGATTTTAAATTAAGTACATTAAATAGCCATTTTGTCTAAGAAGGCAAACCATAGCGTGTCTATTACTGCAATATCCTTTTTCCAACGTTAACAGCCAGTATTAACATAGAAGCAAGCCCTCCTACGCTGATAACAAAATATTTTCATCGTGTAATAGCCGTTATTCATAAAAATACCCATAGAAAAACTCATAAATCTTACCTGTCATTATTATATTCCATATTCTTTTCATTCTAAAGACGGCCATCGATTTTTAGAGCGAAGTGGCTATCAATAGAATTGAAGAACTTTTAATGAATAATTTTGTTTACAGGAAAGACAAACTAATTATCAAAGTGTTAAGTGTTCAAGTTGAATGACTGAAGTTGTTAATGTCTCAGTCTAGTGCTTGCAACTAAAAGTTCACCATTAACATCATTTCAGGTCGGAGTTATCCAATAATAATAATAATTATTATTATTATTTAGCAAAAAGAAGAAATACAATGCATGTTAAATTATTATGATAATACATTTGTGCTCAATTTTTGTGAATAATGACCCCGATGCTAGGAAAATCCTGTGTTATAGGGGCCATCCATGCGTTCGATAAGATTAATTTACAAAATTCGGGAATCTAAAACGTGTAACAGCAGCAATAGTGTGTGAGTAAGCGCGTGTGATGTGGTGTAATGGAGGAAGTTAATAAAGAGGAGCGGGTGAGGCTTTCGGATCTACTCATTATCGCTATTGATCGGGCATAGTGCAAAATGCATCTGTAATTATTACAGATGTGATCGGGCATAGTGCCAAATGCATCTGTAATTATGACAGATGTGTTCGGGCATAGTGCCAAATGCATCTATAATTATTACAGATGTGATCGGACATAGTGCCAAATGCATCTGTAATTATTACAGATGCATTTGGCATTATGCCCGATCAATAGCGATAGGGTCACTCGGATCTTAATCGTGGCATAATCATCTAGGTATTCGGTACAAGACAGTTCTGTCTACATAATCGATGAAAATTTCCAAAACTTCCATCTAAGATTCATTCATTAATATTAAAAGCGACTTAGAATAGAATACGTTACTATATTAGTTTGCAAGCGGTGCTCAAGATTCAACGTCGTATTTAATTGACGAAGATACTATTTCGAACAAGCAACTCATTACAGTGCTCTTTCTAATTACTGTTGCCCTGGTACATAGAGCTTATAAAACGGTACTTTTTTTTTTGTGAATGACAAATCATCAAATCCGCTCCGCCCAGAGCGGGAGGGGTCCTCCCGCTCTGGGTGGAGCGGAAGTGTCAGACTCTTACTGACTAAAACCCACCCGTGTTCCTTCCTTAGCCCTTAGGTTCCGGGCCAACGGTAACCCTTTCGGACAATCCCGCTGACCCGGCAGGCTTCGGCCCTATGGGGCCTCTTCTCGATGCTGACATCTCTTTGAGGCGCACGTGGAACACGTACGCGCCGTCCGGCACGGGCCTGGTCCTAATCAGACGGTGAGCTACCCATTACTCTCCGCCCGCAGGCCCGGCTCTCCGCCCGCAGGCCCGATGCTGGACTTAGGTATTCAGTTGTTTTGAAGTTCTGGGAAACCAGTGTTATCGTTTATAAGTGTATAATATAATTATATCTGTAGGTTATCGTATCAAAATAATATCTTGGTTGAATTTATTAGGTTTAAGTAAAAGTTTATTTATGGTCACACTGAACTATTTATTTGTTGTTGCCATTTGACTCATTTGTTTAAATACTAAATCATTGAGTTTGTAAGTTCGATTAAATTATTTTGTTAAGAATAGCTAAGAGATTAATTTGCTAATCAATTATATTTTTGTAAAGGCATTGTTACCATTTTTCGTTTAAAAGTATTTATTTGTATTAATAGTTCAGTTCATTTTATCTGTTGCAATATTCATGTTAGATAGGTAGGGTAGTAAGGGTAGACAACTGTCATTTGAAATGTTATAAAAGATCGTGTAACTATATTTTTGCTCTTTTTTCTGTACGTGTCACTGGACTGGTAACAATATTATAAAAACTTGTAAGTAATTGGTTCTTATTTAAATATCATCAACCTTCTTACCTGCACCATCATCACACCTGCAACAGCTGCAACATCTCAGAAGTGGGATGAAGGCCTACTTATCGCTTCACAAAGGTAATAAATAAGGTAATAATGGCGGGTTTGGGACCCTACATCGGCGGACTAGGGAAGAAAAGAAAAATGAAGAATACAGGAACTTCCAGTGACGAGGTAACAGAAAATATTTTGAATTTTTTTTCTTCAAACTGCTGTCCAAATGCTGCGCGGAAAAGAAAAACTACCCACACGGATGCAGAGTTAATCTCCAAATTCAACCCGGGACCCAAATCTTTAAGTGCTAAGGCTTGGCTTAATAAAATTGATCAATTGAGTCATATTTACGATTGGACTGACGCTGATAAGTCCTATATTATGCACACGAGGCTACGTGGCTCTGCACGGGAATGGTATGAAAATCTAGATAATTACGATCTCTCTTGGGATGAATGGAAATATGCACTCGAACGAGCTTTCCCTATGGCCATGGATTTCGTTGATAAATTAGAATTGTTGTTGGCGCGTAAGAAAAGTGATGACGAAACCATGACCGCATATTTTCATGATAAATTATCGCTGTCCAAGAAATGTAAACTGGATGAAGAAGCGACAATTTCGTGTTTAATCAGGGGTCTTCCAGTTGAACTAAGACCTAATGCAAAAGCTTTCAGATGTGACACTGCTGAAGAACTGTATTATGGGTATTTGTCTTCGTTGGAAAATTACAAGAAGCTGGACAGCGGCGCCGCGAAGACCAAAGAAGCTTGCCAACCTGCCAAGACTACATCCACCACGTGGCGTCGAGGATCAGCACAGCCGTCGGTGAAGCTGTGCTACGTCTGCCGGAGACCTGGCCACGAGGTGAAGGACTGCCGGAGCCAACTCATCTGCACTACCTGCCAACGACGGGGCCACGAAGCCGCAACCTGTTGGAGCTCAACAGCTAAGGTGATGTACACTGTTGAGTACATTAATGCTACTAATGACTGTTTTAAAAAAAATGTTTTCATTAACAACTGTTGTATAAGCGCATACATAGACACCGGTAGTAAAGTTAATATTTTACGAATGAACGTGGTTGACAGATTAAATCTTCCGTTATTGCCATCTACGATAGTTCTAAAGGGGTTTGAGGGTAGTTGTATAAATTCCTTGGGAACGGTTCACTTCACAGTAGATATTGATAAATTACGGGTACCCAGTTGTGCAGAAGTAACATACAATTATATGGGTGGTATTGACATGATTATAGGTCAACCTATTATCTGTCAAAATAACATTAGCTTAGTAACTACTTCAACTAGTGCTACTTTAATAAAATGTGACCCCTGTGATAGTATTTTAACACAATATAATCTGCATAGCGATGATTTTGAACATAAATATTCTATAAGGTTATTGAAAGATGCGGTTATACCTCCATGCTGCGAAACGCTTGTTCATATTTTCATAAATAGTGATTGTATGGATACAATGTATACTACGTTACCAGTTTACAATTCAGAGACTATGTATTTTATACCGGGCGCTGTTTTATCCGCTACGACTGAAGTAATAAAAATAATTAACGTAGGAAATGAATCTATAACCTGGCGAGCTGGACGTTTATTAACTAGGGCTAAAGTCTGTAATGAGAAACTTATTAAGAATGTTAATTATGTTACATACAATCAAAATTTAAATAGGAATCGAGCAGGAATTGAAATTAATTCCGAAAACTTAGACTTAGGCGAAATAAGTGATAGTGAAAAAGAAGCATTGGTTAAATTACTTCGTAAATACTCTGAATCATTTGCTAACAGTACGGCTAGTTTAGGTTGCACGGATTTAATAGAAATGTCAATAGACACTTTGACTGACAAACCGGTATTTTGTAAGCCGTATAGGTTATCTCATATGGAGAGGGAAATAGTAGATGAAAAAGTACAAGAGCTAATAGATTCTGGAATAGCAAGAGTATCAAATTCACCATACGCAAGCCCTGTGGTATTAGTAAAGAAAAAAAATGGAGAATATAGGCTATGTATAGACTATCGAGCTTTAAATTCATGCACGGTAAAGGACCGTTTCCCTTTACCACACATAGATGACCTTGTAAGCTTGCTATCTGGTAAATTCTATTTCACTACACTCGATCTTGCACAAGGATATTACCAATTAAAGATTTCCCCCACCTCTATTCCTAAAACTGCGTTCGTAACACCATCAGGGCAGTACGAGTTTGTTAGGATGCCGTTTGGTTTGGCTAATGCTCCCGCTGTATTCTCTAGAGCTCTCAAACTTGCTTTGGGTACACTAGCTAATAATAGTAGTAAATTAAATAATAATGATAACGATACCGGTGAAAATGAAGTAGTCGCCATTTATTTAGACGATATGATCCTACCTACAGTCACCGTTCAACAGGGCTTAAAATTATTAGAAACAGTTCTTGAACGGCTAAAACGTGCGAATCTTAGATTAAACTTGAAGAAATGTTCATTTCTCAAAACCACCACTGATTACTTGGGCCATGAAATTACAGCGGGGACAATTAGACCAGGTCAACATAAAATTGATTGTGTACTCGGATTTAAAATTCCAAGCAATGTTCACGAAATACGCCAATTCATTGGTTTGGCATCATATTTTCGAAAGTTTATTAGAGATTTTGCATCCATAGCTCGCCCTCTAACCGAATTAACAAAGAAAGACGCTCCTTGGTGTTGGGGCGATGAACAAAATAAAGCTTTTATTACCCTTAAAAGATTATTAACCGAAAGACCTGTACTTGCTATTTATAATCGTAACGCGGTAACTGAGTTGCATACGGATGCGAGTAAAATAGGTCTAGGCGGCATTTTAATGCAGTTTCAATCTGATAATACTCTAAAACCTGTGGCGTACTTCAGTAGAGTCACCAGTAAAGAGGAGCAATTCTACCATAGCTACGAGTTAGAAACACTCGCTGTGGTGGAGTCTCTAAAAAGATTTCGCATCTATCTTGTAGGTATACCGGTAAAAGTTGTCACCGACTGTGCAGCCATTCGTACTACTTTAACAAAAAAGGACCTAATACCACGCATTGCACGATGGTGGTTATCTATTCAGGACTTTGAATTAGAGATAGAATATAGGCCTGGTGATAAAATGCGACATGCGGATGCACTGAGCCGAAATCCAGTAGATATTGCAATGATTGACGAAACTGATTGGGCACTCTCGGTTCAACTTCAGGATGACGGTATCCAACAAATTATTAGACAGCTAGAGGGGGGAACGGAAAATCGAGATATCACTAATAATTATACCATAACTAACGGCAGGTTATACAGAAAAACTTTAACTGGTGAACGTTTTGTAATTCCAAAACTAGCCAAATACAGTATATTGCAAAAATTCCATGACCAAATTGGACATCCAGGTTTTGAAAGGGCTGAAAAACTAATAAAATCTTCTTACTGGTTTCCAAATATGACTAGATTCATTCGAAAATACATCAAAAGTTGTCTCCAATGTGCGTATGGCAAATCAGGTTACGGTCGATGTGAGGGGGAATTGCATCCCATAGAAAAGCTCGATATACCTATGCACACCTTGCACGTAGACCATTTGGGCCCATTCCCTAAAAGTCGTCAGGGAAATAACTATATTTTAATGGTTATAGACTCGTTTACTAAATTTATTTTTGCTCGTCCTGTAAAAACTGTTCGTTCAACAGAAACAGTTAAAGAACTCACTGATATAATTTCGGTTTTTGGTAAACCCAGTAGAATAATAACTGATAGAGGTAAGGCTTTTACGAGTCGCTATTTCAAAACTTTTGTCGCTAATTACCAAATTAAACATGTTTTGAATGCCGTAGCTGTACCCCGTTCAAATGGCCAGATTGAACGTGTAAATAGAACAATTCTAGACGGGTTAAGTACATCCGTTATAGAGGAATGTAGCTGGGATTCAAAATTGATAAATATCGTTTGGGGCATTAATAATACAATACACTCTGTGACAAAAGCGGCACCATTTAGTTTATTATTTGCACATCAGAATAACCTTTTGCCAGTGCCACAATATTCATCGCAGATAAGCAATGAAGAACAGAGACAAAATTTAATTTCTAGGCGTAGGCAGGCTAAAGTTAACATTGACTTAAACATGACTAGAATGAAAAAACAGTTTGACAGTAGGCGCAAAAAATGTACTAAATATAATATAGGTCAATTAGTCTTATGGAAGGGAGGTGTCACTGAGCAAGCTGTAGGGGTAAGCAAAAAGTTAGGACACAGATACTCAGGACCATACAAAATCACCAAAACAAATCAAGCCATAGATCGTTATACTATTTCTTCAATTAAAGGCATGAGAGGGTACCGAAAATTTAGTGCAGTTGTGGCTGGCGATACGTTGCGTCCGTACAAGTCTGTATTATCTGATGATCATGACTCTACAGATAGTGAGGGTCATAACATTGATAGGGATGATTTAATTGATTTACTAGAAAGTTAGGTAGGTTCGTTAGTATACAATTTGATATTAAAAAACTTGTGTACAAACTATGTATGTCATTTAAAATGTATGCAAACGTTGATTATAGAAAAAAATACTTACCTACTTTCAATTTTATTTAAATCATTACCCGGTGTGATTCGATCACATATACCTACCTACCTGGAATTTTGTTATAGGTAATTACTCTAGTCGATATAAATAGGTATACATCATGCACTTTTAACAATGTGAGCGTACAATAATAGGTACCTACTTACAAAAAAAAAAAAAAAACAAATCGTCTATATCTAATTAGCTATGTGCTACCTATGCTATGTGCTACTTATTAACTGAGCTGTGTGCTACTTATTTACAGAGCTATGTGCTACCTATTAACTGAGCTATGTGCTACTTATTTACAGAGCTATGTGCTACCTATTAACTGAGCTATGTGCTACTTATTTACAGAGCTATGTGCTACCTATTAACTGAGCTATGTGCTACTTATTTACAGAGCTATGTGCTACCTATTTACTGAGCTATGTGCTACTTATTTACAGAGCTATGTGCTACCTATTTACTGAGCTATGTGCTACTTATTTACAGAGCTTTGTGCTGCCTATTTACTGAGCTATGTGCTACTTATTTACAGATCTATGTGCTACCTATTTACTGAGCTATGTGCTACTTATTTAATGAGCTACGGGCTATATCTTTACCTGATTATGTGCTATGCCATTTTCTCATCTAAGTATGTTATTCGCTCATTAAGCTTTGTGCAATCTTTACTTACCTCAAGTCGTGTGATATTCTTTCACTTGGCTATGTGCTACCCAATTAGCTGCTATGTGCAATCGTCGTACATAATATTTACCTACTTAGCTAGGAAAATGCAATGTGTATCATACCGTTCTGTGTTCCGTTGGTTTGTAGACTAAATTCGTGTTACAGATGGAGAAAGCTCTACCGACCGCTGCTGCTGCGCAGAACGGCAGAGTAGCGCCAAGGGCCACTTCGTGGTTGACCAGCGCAACAGGCGGCGGCGGCGTTTCTTCTTCCTCCGTGATAACTCCTCCGACAACAGCTGATTCCAGTAAACAAGATCACCGTGGGACACGGCTGTAGTCAGGACGGCCGAATGTTATCGTTTATAAGTGTATAATATAATTATATCTGTAGGTTATCGTATCAAAATAATATCTTGGTTGAATTTATTAGGTTTAAGTAAAAGTTTATTTATGGTCACACTGAACTATTTATTTGTTGTTGCCATTTGACTCATTTGTTTAAATACTAAATCATTGAGTTTGTAAGTTCGATTAAATTATTTTGTTAAGAATAGCTAAGAGATTAATTTGCTAATCAATTATATTTTTGTAAAGGCATTGTTACCATTTTTCGTTTAAAAGTATTTATTTGTATTAATAGTTCAGTTCATTTTATCTGTTGCAATATTCATGTTAGATAGGTAGGGTAGTAAGGGTAGACAACTGTCATTTGAAATGTTATAAAAGATCGTGTAACTATATTTTTGCTCTTTTTTCTGTACGTGTCACTGGACTGGTAACAATATTATAAAAACTTGTAAGTAATTGGTTCTTATTTAAATATCATCAACCTTCTTACCTGCACCATCATCACACCTGCAACAGCTGCAACACCAGTTATCTACTAAGCTTTAAAGTAGTTTGGACGGTAGATTGTTTTCATTCCGTTCTGTGTATAAGTTATTGAACTTATATTGAAGAATGTATTATCTAACACCTTTTTTCTATTCCTGCTACGATTCTCACATACACATGTTATTTTATAATACTTCAGGTTCAGCTGCGCTTGCTGCGGTTAGTCTGTGGATTGATGACCATCTTTACATACCGAGACCGCTCCGTGCCTCGGATAGCACGTTAAGCCTTTGGATCCGGTTGTCATTCGTGGATCTTTGACAGTCGGTAGGACAGAAGCCCGAAAGTCTGACAACTAGTCTTAACAAGGGGTATCATATTACCCAGTAACTGGGTCAGATAGGCAGTCGCTCCATGTAATATTGGTAGGTACCTATTTATAATTATATAACATGAAGTAAAAAAGGCTTAAGTATAGATAAACATTGGCGGTCTTATGCGACGTCATTGTAATCTATAGAATTGATTTATCTTGTCTCAGCACAGCAAGATCTTTAACCTTTTGACCGCCACAGTCATGTATAGATGACAAACCAAAATAAAAAAATATTAATTTTATTAATATTTTTTTATTTTATCTGTAAGATGCCCTTAACCTTTTGACCGCCACACGTCAAAAAAAAACCAAAACGTGCCCTCGGCTAAAGGGGTTAAATAGGGAATGAAAGTTTGTCATTCTTGCGGATGGGAAATTGCATCGGGCACAAAGTTTGTATTAATACAAAACATTAATTCATTCTAACCTAACCTCTAACTAAAACTATTAACAAAACAAAATATGTCGTGGAAAAATTCCTCCGAACTGACTGACAAAGCTGCGTCTCGAAACATGAAATTTTGCAACAAGAGTTCTGTAAGGTGCTGACGCACACATTATTGTAATAGTTCGACGCGGGGCTTGTCGACGCGGGCAGTTAGCCTCACGCCTCGGACTAAGTAGGTCATTGTAGCAAGTTGATTAATAAACGTCGTAACGTGTCTTTGCAAAGTAATTTGTGTGTTCATTTATATCCACCACCTGTAGGGGGCTAAGGGCTAACTCACACTGGTGACCCCTGTGTTAAGAATTAAGGGTGGTGGAACAGTAATTAGTGACGGACTGTAAAGTGAAACAAAAAAATGGCGAAAAGCGTGAAACAAGAAGACACGGAGGTTGCGGCGGTCTCGCTAACGGCAAAGATCCCTACCTTCTGGAGCGATCAACCCAGGTTGTGGTTTGTACAGTTTGAGGCTGTTGTGGCAAACCAAAAGATGTCAGACGGGGATAAATACAACATGCTTGTAACGAAACTCGTCAAGGACAATGTGGAGCAGGCAAGTGACGTGTTACTAGCACCTCCAGAAACGAAAAGGTACGAATTATTGAAGAATCGACTCTTGACAGTGTATGAAGAATCAGAGACTAAGCAGTTCCAGAGATTACTATCCGAAATGGAGTTAGGCGATCAGAAACCGTCGAAGCTACTCAGGAAAATGAAGGATTTGGCACGGAAGAAATTGCCAGACGAGACACTTCAAATGATGTGGACGGGGCATTTACCGTCGTCCGTCAGAGCGGTACTAGCAGTAAGTGAAATACAGGAACTAGATAAACTGGCGGAGTTGGCTGACAAAATCATGGAGACGACACGACCCATAGAAGTTGCGGAAGTGG
The DNA here is from genome assembly GCA_948474745.1 of Oligia latruncula. Taxonomy (NCBI): domain Eukaryota; kingdom Metazoa; phylum Arthropoda; class Insecta; order Lepidoptera; family Noctuidae; genus Oligia; species Oligia latruncula. Next base: position 5,507,606 of record OX419691.1, on the reverse strand, counting down.
TATCCCAAAAATCAAAGCCACAGGAGCGAGACTTGGCAGCAGAACTGGAGGAACTGCGGCTGGAAGTGGTGCAGCTGCGAGGAAGACAGCCATGGCGCGGAACAGGGCGAGGTCGATTCCGCCCACGATCAGGCTCAGGGCGCAGACAGGGGGCGGTCCCGAAGCGACGCTCCAGCAATGATCCTGATTGGTTGTGTGATTATCATTTTAGGTACGGACAACGAGCAAATAGATGTCTGGAGCCGTGTGCGTGGAAGAGGACGCAGGGAACGTCGGGAAACTAGCAACAGTGCAAGCGACGGCGGACACCTGCACTGTCACACCCTCTCACCGCCTGTGTATAGCAGACGAGGCCAGCGGATTCAGGTACCTAATAGATACGGGAGCAAATGTTTCAGTGATCCCAATAAATAGTAGATTGCGCACGTTTTCGAAATCTAGTGATTATAGGCTGTATGCAGCTAACGGTACGGTTATAGAAACGTATGGCACTAAGACTTTGACCTTAAGTTTAGGATTAAGGCGGGCATTCACGTGGACTTTTGTGGTTGCGAATGTAAGGCAACCAATATTAGGGGCAGATTTCTTAAGTCATCATGGCCTTTTGGTTGATGTAAAAGCTAGAAGACTAATAGATAAAGAAACTAGCTTGAATGTAATAGCCTCTGTTGTTTGTTGTAAGGATCAGTCAATTAAAACCGTCGAGGGCGGTCATGCTTTTGCAGAATTGTTAAATAAATATCCGGAGATAACAAAACCATTGTGTTTTAGAGAAACGCCACGCCACTCTGTGTTACACCACATAGAAACAACGGGTCCACCTGTGCATGCCAAGGCGCGCCCGTTGCCGCCCGATAAATATAGGAAAGTTAAAGAAGAATTCCGCATAATGCAGGAAATGGGGATCTGTAGGCCCTCCAAAAGTCCGTGGGCTAGTCCACTTCATGTCGTTCCGAAGAAAAACGGCGAGTTGCGACCGTGCGGGGATTATAGGAAGTTAAACACGGTTACAAAACCGGATCGGTACCCTATACCCAGACTTCATGATTTCACATATTTGCTAGCCAATAAAAAGATATTTTCAAAAATAGATGTAAATAGGGCGTATCATTGCATAGCAATTAATCCGGAGGACATCGAAAAAACCGCGATAATAACGCCATTCGGGCTATTTGAGTTCCCCCGCATGACTTTTGGTTTATGTAACGCTGCGCAGTCATTCCAAAGGTTTATGGATCAGACGGTTTTAAAGGATTTAGGCAATGTTTTTGGGTACATAGATGACGTATTAATAGCTAGCGCCACGAGGGAGGAACATGAGGCAGACTTAGAGAAAGTTTTCAAGCGTTTCAATGACTATGGGATAACTATTAACCTAGCTAAAAGTAGTTTTGGACAAGAGAGCGTTGAATTTCTGGGTTTTGAGGTATCCACGCAGGGCATCAGGCCATTAAAAGAGAAAGTAGAGGCAATTTCGAAATATCCCAAGCCAAAAACGGTAGAACAATTAAGACGTTTTCTAGGGATGGTAAATTTTTATAGGACGCACATTCCAGGGGCAGTCAAATCGCAGAGAATATTAAATCAGTATTTAAAAGGCGCAAAGAAACGGGACAAAACACTCATACAATGGTCAACGGAAGCTGACGAGGCATTCTTGCAATGTAAAACATGCTTACAGAATGCGGTCACATTACCGCACCCATTGCCAAATACAACGCTAGCACTTATGACTGACGCGTCGGATACATGTGTGGGTGCAGTTTTGCAACAACGTAGCAACGATGAATGGTTACCTATAGGTTATTTTTCTAAGGCAATGAGTCAGACGGAACAAAAATACTCAGCGTACGATAGGGAATTATTAGCGATATACTTAGCGATCCAATATTTTCAGAACCAGGTGGAAGGCAGACAACTGATAGTTTATACTGATCACAAGCCCATAACCTTCGCGTTTACAAAAAGTAACTCCGGTAAAGAAATACCTAGGCGGACACGGCAGTTGGCATACATTAGTGAATTTACAACGGATGTAAGACACATCAACGGTTCCGAGAACCCAGTAGCAGACGCCTTATCGCGAATAGAAACAATATATTGCCCACAGGCTATTGATTACTCAGAATTAGCAGAAGCTCAGGCAAAGGATAGTTACTTGTTAAGGCCAACAAATAATAGCAATGTCGTTATTAAGGAAATTGAGGTACCGCAAACAGGCGGGAAAACAATTTCCTGTGAAATATCAACCAAAAACGCGAGGCCGTACCTACCCGAAAGTTTAAGGAGAAAAGCGTTCGATGCGACACACAACATAAGTCATCCAGGCATTCGAACCACGCGCAAGTTAATGCAGGATAAATTCTTTTGGCCAAACATGAATCGAGATGTAGGGCAATGGGCGAAGACGTGTGTACATTGCCAACGCAGTAAAGTCATTCGGCATACTAACTCAGAATTAGAGAATTTTAGTAATTGCGATCGTTTTGAACACATTCATGTGGATATTGTAGGTCCACTGACTACTACAGAAGAGGGGTTTAGGTATTTAGTAACGATAGTAGATAGGCGCACACGATGGCCAGAGGCGTTTCCTATCAAGGACATCACGGCAGAAACGGTAGCTAAAATAGTTTATGAAGGGTGGATTGCACGTTTTGGGTGCCCGGTGAAAATGACATGCGACCAAGGGAGACAGTTCGAAAGCGCATTATTCATGTCTCTATTAAAAATGTTAGGTATACACAAATGTAGAACTACACCGTATCATCCACAGTCTAATGGGGCAGTAGAAAGATGGCACAGATCGTTAAAAGTAGCATTAACAGCAAGATTAAATTCGATTGCATCATCATGGGTAACCGAGTTGCCAACAGTCATGCTAGGTCTTAGGTCAGCATTACGCTCGGACAACGGCATAAGCGCGGCGGAAATGGTGTATGGTCAAACGATAAGAATGCCAGCGGATTTCTACGTAGAGAATAATAAAGGTGGTTATACGTCCGATTACGAATGCGTAAACAGGATACGTCAGGCGATTAGTGAATTAAAACCGGTACCAATAGGGTATAAGAATACAAAAAGTTTGTTTGTGCACCCAGATCTACCAAAAGCGGAGTTTGTATTTATTAGAAATGATACGGTAAGGAAACCGTTACAGCCTAATTATGATGGTCCGTTTCGAGTTTTACAAAGGAAAGATAAAGTATATACGATACAGTTGCCAAATAGACAGACTAACATTTCGATAGATAGACTTAAGCCGGCGTATTTAGTAAACCAAGAAATAAACGAAAGTACTAGTAGCAATAATGATGAAATCGCCCGTAGCGTGTCACCGGTACCACGCGTTACACGATCAGGCCGGGTCAGCAAAAAACCTGTGCGATTCATGTAGGTACACAGGTCATTCACAGTAAGGTAAAACGCGAACACAGTAAAGAATAGTAGCAAAGATGGGTAACACTCAGAGCCCTAATAACCCCCATGAACAAATTGTCATGACCCAGGCGAAGATAATTACAAACCAAACAGAAGTGACTGACAGGTTAGACAAATTTGGGCTCATAGTACTGGGAATTTTGGGAATCATAATAATAGTCATAGTGATTATAGCATGCACCAGGTGCCAAACAAGCATTAAGAAATGGTTATATAAGCAAGTTTCGCGTAATGTGGATCGTAACATGAAGGAGCAAAGGCGAATGGGTACGTCTCAAGTGGACATCGAATAACACAACAACAACCCAAATACCATGATGACGATAAGTACAAAAGTGCAATTGTGAGTACTAAATGTGTTTATTGATGTAATAGTATGTACAAATGAGCAGTATAATGAATGTATGTTGTTGGCGTTGTCATAATGGGTACTGCAGGCCCTAAGCGGTGATAATTTGAGTATAGCAGAGTATTCCATTATGGCAACTACCCTTAAGTAAAAATAAACACAGTAAATGTCTAAATGAAATAGACATATAAAGGTCAAATAAATGAATTTTTAGGTTTAGAGTTATGAATATTAAGATCATGGATAAATGTAATGCAATGTATGTAATTCAAGGGCGGTCTAACCCACAGCTGTAATGGGAAGCAAGACCCAGATTACCACGATTATGTTTAGTGTTTTGTTAATTAAGGCATAGATATAAGATACAAGATATTTGTATGACCGATGTTATGTTAAATAAATGTCCATTATTGGTATCAGATAATAAAAGAAATGTTGATCCATGAAAACACTTTAATGATAATTAAATCAGTACAAGTATGTAACAATGAAGCATGTAGTCATAAATAGAGAATATATCGTACAACTTAGAACAGAAATATGAAACAAATTGTAAGTGAAAAGCTTCGGGAAATTAGCAAATAAGTTTTATATAAATTTTTTGTAATCCAAAAATTTAAAAATACGGGGGGGAATGATGTAAGGTGCTGACGCACACATTATTGTAATAGTTCGACGCGGGGCTTGTCGACGCGGGCAGTTAGCCTCACGCCTCGGACTAAGTAGGTCATTGTAGCAAGTTGATTAATAAACGTCGTAACGTGTCTTTGCAAAGTAATTTGTGTGTTCATTTATATCCACCACCTGTAGGGGGCTAAGGGCTAACTCACAGTTCTATTCCTTATAATGAAAGAGAACACTAAGGAAGGATTTTGGAAAATTCGTCCCGTAAAGGGATCAAAGTTTGTATTGAAGTTCGTAATTTTCACCGCTGGGAATCGCCATCGCGCTTGTGGCTTGTTTGTGATAAAATACAATCTTTTATTTTATTCCTTTCATATTTTTAGCCAGTAGGTATTGTTCCCAACAAAACAAAATGCTGAATATTTGCACAACCCAGGAATTCGGGAAAATACAGTCCTGTGTGATTATTCGCATTTCGAAAATGCGCATAATTTACTGTAAGTAGTATGTGTTGCTTTCGTAATTTAAATTCTCGCGCTGAGCGGCTATTTACCATTCGTCGAAATCATTCGAAGCGACTTGTTACCATGTCGAGAGAATTCCCTAACGAATGGAAGTTCACTAACTACTGATAGATAGCTCCATACGTGACGAATGAAGGTCCCTATTGGTTTACATAACATACATTACAGTTGATCAAATAACAGCCCCCGAATAAATGTATAGAGAACTGACAATCAACACAATATCGTTACTATCGAAAGAGAAAATCGAGTGAAATTGTAATCGAATACCAATATTTTTTTTGCCAAACATAATAGACAAAAATATCAGGTTACATGATTGCATTGACATTGACATCTAGGTATTGTGTAACCCGTTTCACGTCCTTCAAAGACTTTGTTTCGCATGAATTATTCAACAAAACCAAATAAATATATTCTCACAAGTCCCGAAGCAACATGCGGTACAATAAATGTAACAAAGAGATATTTTTTAGATTAAACGTGGGACACGCACGCCATGTCACTATATTAAGGGATTCTTGATAGATGGGTAATATTGCCCATAGGTATGCGAAGGGTAGAGGTTTATTAAGGGTTACGATTATTAAGGGTGCACAATGTTTATCATGGGTTGTGCATACCGTACCAAATAATAATAATTTGGTAATAAACCTCGTGGGTTTTTGTACCTACTTGATCTTTGTTTTTAGTGTTCTGTCGATAAAATAATTTATTTTGTACAAAGCTCCATAATAGATATTTGCAAGGTTTCATTGTGTTTTAATTTTAACCTTTTGACCGCCACACGTCAACAAATCAAAAACGTGCCCTCGGCGTCAAAGTCTGTCATGAGGCGAACCGTGGCGTGCTGGGCACATTTTTTTTTGTCATCTATACATGACTGTGGCGGTCAAAAGGTTAAAGGCACGCATGAGCTTAGAAAGCTTCAGTACATCATTCAATTTATCTACATATTTTTTTTAATGAAAATTCATTCATTGTTGGATTTATGTAATTCAATATTTTTTTAAACATTATTTTGGCACACGTATGAATTCACAGACTTACTTTCACTGATTTCAAGGACCTCTATTGTACTGTATTATTATTCATCTTCGTTATCGTCCTAAAAAATAAACGAAAGCTCCGACAGTACGCTAGGGGAACAATTTGTTTAATTGTTTTTTGCACGATTTTTTCTACAATTACAGAAATTGAAGTGAGGTTGACTTTACTTTTTTTTTCTAGCCTACGCTGTTCTCCTGTTCTGTCAAACTGTCTATGTCCTATGTTGTGTCCACTTCTTCCATCTTTCGCGAGCCCACTTTCAAGAACGAACGAAGAATTTCAAGTTAAATTAACTGATCATAAAAACAATAACCAAAAAAAAATAACCCGTATAGATAGATAGAGCAGTGGTGGCCCAGTGGTATCGGCCGCGACTTACGATTTGTAGGTCGTAGGTTCGAACCCAGACAGGCGCTTTACTTTGTGTAAATTATTTCATCACCACTGCTCTCAGAGCGGTGAAGGAAAACATCGTGAGGAAACCGGCATGTCCTAGAACCAAAAATTCGAAGACATGTGACATCTACCAACCCGCACTGGGCCTGCACTGGACTCCCTCTCACAGAGAGGAGGCCTGTGTTCCAGCAGTGGAAACATTATAGGCTGAATACGATGAATATAGAATATTAATTTGAAGAACTTAAAAAATCGCACAGTTATAATTCAATTATCAAAGCCCTATCTAGTCGTACATAGTTCTGTGGTTGAGCAACAAGTAAGGTCGTAATGACCTACATTTGAGCACGCCCTTTCGATATAAAATGTCACCCCGAGTTACATTCGAAGCTAGTGCTTTATAACCTGAGCAAACGGCGACGGGCCAAGTAAACAACATGCCTAATTAAATGGCGGTAATTTGTGTGTACAGACAGAATAAACATCTTGGCGAATAATGGAATTATTGTTAAAGTAATTTGTGTGAAATGCTTAAGATTATTTTGATGAATGGGGAGTTGAAGAAGTTGATGTCTAAATGTTTCAAAGACAAATTCTAATTACTTAACTTGACAACCTTTTTATAACCTACAGTAAGAAGCAAATACCACCTTCATCACGGTCCAAAATAATAGGGTTATAATTATAGTGAACAAATAATTTTTCAGCCGAAACTCATCTACTGCTGGACATAGGCCTCCCCCAAGCACCGCCACTTCGACCGGTTCAGTGCATTTAGTGAACAAAATACTGGTAACCAATAGATACCTGATAATATGGCTAGAAAAGAAGTATAAGTACCTACTGTCGATCTATTCTGTAAAAACTTAGGTGAAGTAAGCTTGAAGTGGGCTGTCAATAGTGTCAATCCTCAGGTGAAATGACAGCTCACTTAGTCAGTCCCAAAGTCACTTCACGTCACGTCGAAGTTTTCGTTTGAGATTTTACACAATATCGGCGAAGTTGATCATAGACATTTGCAAAACCGAAACGTGCTACGCCCTGGGGGCCTAAAAAGACCACTTTGGCTGAATCATAAAAGGATAACATTATGAATTATAATATGGCGAAGACAGTCCGTGTTTTTCTTTTTTTTCTCTGCACTACTTAGGTATAATCAAAGAGATTGGGATTGGATTTGGATTGGATGGGATTTATTTTAGCACAGAGAAAAAAAAATAACTGAGAAATCCTTCACCAATGGGATTTGATACGATTAACTTAACAGTTAACTGTCCAATAAGATTCATAATGTTATCCTTTTATGATTCTGCCAAAGTGGCCTTTTTAGGCTTCCTGATCCAAATAATTTAGATTAAGTTTAGTAGGATGATGATAATCTATACAAACAATCTGGGCCCGTGTACTTTATTACCTCCCACTCCCTTTCACCAAGAGGAGGCCTGTGTTCCGGCAGTGGAAACGTTAGAGGCTGATTATGCTGTTAAAATCTGGTCAATAAAAATAATTAACACCAACAAATTAACACATTGAACGAGACACAATAGAAGTTTTATTGTTATTACTCGAGGAGCGTTACGTGTCCCGCAAAGTTTTAAATCAACTAAATGGTTATTAACACAACATTTTTATCCTACTACGCCTACATGCGATGATGGAGCGGTAAACTCTTAACAAGGTAGTATGAAGTTAATTAGCAAAGTTACTTATATCAGGCACGCGGTTGTTAGCAGGTAGAGGCTGTGGAGCTTCACTGTACCCCGCATCGAGTTCCAAACAAACTTCACATTCATGTTTTGAATATACATGAAATTTAATGTGCGTAAATTATGCATTGAAAAGAGAATTTCTGGTGTTTATTTTGATATTTGTGGGTTAGAAAATGTTTTTGAGTTTGTGCAGGGAATGTTTAATGTTTATTTGGGAGATCTATGTTGGGAAGTGGGTAAATTAACCTACAAAAAAAAAAAGTAACGGGACATTACAAGACAGAAATACTTTTACAAACATAATCTTTTTGTATGTTATTTGTAAAAGTATCTCGTCTTGTAGTGTTCCGTTACTTTTTTTTTCTTGTCTTCTTTTTCTTTTCGGGACAAATTAACCATTCTCCTTTGAAGAAGTAAAAAGTATTTTTTTATTTGTTTTAGGATAATTTTACATAAAATTAAATAAGCGTGTATAGGTTTTGTCGTTTAATTTTAATGAAAGTTAATTCCGTTAGAGTGTAATTTTATATTGATATTTGTACGCCGTCAATGCAGAAACATAGTATACCTAATTACCTATATACAGTCTATTTACATGTTTTACAAATAAAAACTTTGACTTTTCCGGTCGATGGTACTCTTCCTTGTTTTTTTTTTAAATTCCCGTTTGACCAGTAGTGGGCCACGTTAATTGTGGCATCAGTGGCATTCTTTAGGTCATCTAAGGTGCAGGTGAATGGGCATTCCCTAGTGCTTTTGTTAGTTCTCATGTGCTAGTGTAGTTTTTAATTTAGTATGGCTATCCTGTGGTGCTATTCTGTAAAAACATCACAATTTACTTGAAGTGAGCTGTCATTCCACTTGATGCTAGGGATTGACACTATTGACAGCTCAATTTAAGCTCACTTCACCTAAGTTTTCACGGTGAGATTTTAGAGAATAGCATTATTTACTGTTGCTATTTATATGTAACACAGCAATAACAACACGTCAATATTATGCCTATAAATTTGCGAAATGTTAGATTATAGCAACATCGACTCATCCTAACGAATACTGTCAAAATCAAATCGGGACTGATGTAAACTTTTTAGGGATCAGTACCCAAGGGATGCCAACGGGACCTATTAACAAGCCTCCGGTGTCCGTTTGTACGTCCGTCCATCCGTCCGTCTGTCCGTCCGTCTGTCTGTCCATCTGTCTGTCAGCGTAATTTCAACGGTCTAACTATTACTATTAATATGGTATACCGTTAAAATTTTCAGTGTGTATTTCTATTACATTTAATAAAAATAAAATAAAGTTAAGGGGTACATACAAGAAACGTGTTTTTTGGCGTTGTTTGCCAAAAAAATACCATACCTTTTACCTTTCGTTTACGAGTCTTTTTACTTTCTTACCTGTTAAATTATGCGAGGATTTATAAGCCGTCAATAACATACCAAAATAGGCTAGATCTTTAAGTTTACTTATACAACAAAGAATTAATTGAGTTTACCGGTAACCATAGATTTTATGTTAGTTTTGTGTGAGTTTTACTAGAGCTTACCCAAGTTACCCACCCTACAACTTTCGGGCACACATCAAAAAGGTAATCAGGTACCGACCTACCCGGTAATGTAAACTTTTCTCCACAAATTATTTATTTATTTACTTTTGTTTTCAAGTTTTACGAAGGGTTCCATTTATACGTTTTGTTTGTATTTTGACGTCGCGGTCGGAATAATGTCAATGTTTATGGCACGGACACAACGTTTCATTTAAGTAGTTAAAACGCGGTTTGGATTAAAAAAGTAATTTTCTGCCACCACAAAAAGATTCATAGAAATTAGCACGCCGACATTAAATACATAATAATAGATCAACGCACCTAATTATGCAAATAAATGATATTTTTATTTTTTTTATTAGAAAACAATTATTGATTTAAATGTCTCAATCTGTGCTCATATTGTATGTATTCATGTGTACCCACAAAACATATTGCACTTTGGAACCAGATTGTAGACAATCAAATGAATTCTTGTTGAAGTATTCATATTTTTGAGACTGACTGATTGTGAAAAAGCTAGGCAGATGATGATTCTAGACCCCCATAGAATGATGGATGTGCTTAGCTTTAATTTAGTTACAGTTTGCGCGTTGATGTGCCAGCCTGTATCATCATCATCATCGTCTGCCTAGCTTTTTCCCAACTATGTTAGGGTCGGCTTCCAGTCTGAACGGATGCAGCTGAATACCAGTATTATACATAGAGCGACTGCCTATCTGACCTCCACAACCCAGTTACTGGGTAATACGAAACCCCTTGGTAAGACTGGCTGTCAGACTTTCGGGCTTCTGACGACCCGTAAAGACTGTCAAAGATCCACGAATGACAGCCGGGACCAACGGCTTAACGTGCTTTCCGAGACACGGAGGGGTCTCGGTATGTAAAGATGGTCACCCATCCACAGACCAACCGCGTCAAGCGTAGCTTAACCTGATCGATCGACCTGTGCGGCTGTTATTAATTAGCCAAGGGCCCCATGTGCGACATACATGTGCCGCCCTTTATGTCGCGTGAAATAAAATAACTGCCGAGAAATTCCACGTACCGACTTGATTGATAACACAAAAAAAACTGAAGCAGATTACCTGATGCACCTAAAAATATCTTTGAAAATACTATCAAAATGGACGTCAAACGAATGGTCAACTCGATAACGGGAAAAAATAGTCTGGAACGTTTTATTAATCTTGCTAGCATCGCACGGCCATCGGCACCGACCGGCTATAGTTACGTTGGCTGTATGTTGCACAAAGTCTGGTTCAGGGATGGTAAACCTGAGAAGAGTGAAAAATGTAGGGGAATAAATTGACATGAATTTTTGTTAAATTATTTTGACTGCCTCATTGATTGATTTCTCATTGATCTAGTGGTCGCAAACGCTACCGCTGGATATGAGTTCCTAGGTTCAATTCCCATGCCGGGCAAAGTGTGGGTTTTTCCTTTTGGGATTTCTCAGTAATAGCCTGTAGTCTGGATGTGTGCCGGATTGATGGCAATATTATAGCCTCGCCCCCTCTATTACATGGGACAAACATAACTGAAGAAATGTGGGTGTACCTACTATTATAGGTCACCTCTGCTTAACACTCGGGAAAAACAGGTATGATTTTATGTGATATATTTTGACGATGAAGTTTATAGAAGTCCTTGGTATCGCGTTTTAAAAAACAAATATTTATTGCTGAATGTTCCCGATCTTGATCTCGATCACGCCTGATGGAAAGCGATTAATGAGGTCTGTGATGGAACGAGCGTGCCCAGAAGATGCTTGAGGCACTGCAACTCCCACGCATCGACGACACACAGCAGGATGCTTGATGCCGTGCAGTGGTAGGGCTAACGGCCGCCTGGTTTGCAACCGCAAACCAAAGAACAATTGTGGCCATTTAGGGTGTTGGGTGTGACTGTCCAGGATGCGCAGGGCGCTCGGTTCAGTTGAGCAACTGGCGGAACACACTGCGCTACACGAGGAGACTTCTTCATGCATCCCAAAAATTGTATTTTCCTCATTCAGGGTAAAATAACTTGTTGAGACACGTCGAAACATAGTCAAATTGGCACGTTGACGTCGTTTGCCACCCCTGGTCAAGTATGACAGTAAAGTATTGCGTTTTAATATGACAATGAGCATTATCGCCCACTTGTAGTTTGTTAAATGATCTTCTTACAACAGCGCAGGATAAAAACAACTTGAATGACGGTCAAGGTCTTCGCCGGGCTTACATCAGTAAAACTAATAAAAAGAGATATCTGCATACCTGCGTTCTGTTTTTGTTCATCAAAAACTTTAGACTTTAAAAGATCATTTAGCTATAATGATCTTTTAAAGACTCATTTAGGACCAAAGACTTTTTAAATGCTCATTACGGCAGAATTTTAATTATGATGACTAAAATAGGGCCCGTGGCTAAATAATAACAGCCGCACAGGTCGATCGATCAGGTTAAGCTACGCTTGCCGCTGTTGGTCTGTGGATGGGTGACCATCTTAACATACCGATACCCCCCCCCCCCCCCCGTGCCTAGGAAAGCACGTGAAGCCGTTGGTCCCGGCTGTCATTCGTGGATCTTTGACAGTCGTTACGGGTAGTCAGAAGCCCGAAAATCTGACAACCAGTCTTACCAAGGGGTATCGTATTACCCAGTAACTGGATTGTGGAGGTCAGATATTAGGCAGGTGATGAAAATAACCTAACATACATAATCAGCCTATAATGTTCCCACTGCTGGGACACAGGCCTGCTATCGGTGAGAGGGCACTCCCTCTCCCCGAGCGGTCTACTGGGCATAATCCACCACGCGGGCCCGGTGCGGGTTGGTACTGGTGGTGTTACACGAAAATAGTAAACATTTAATTGAAAATAGCTGACCCTATTCAGTTACACATGACTATTATCGCTGATTTGTTTTTGAATTGATTACACAAACAGCACTGACTGAAAATGTATGTTTAGAGCAAACCTAGAGTACTAATTATTTATTATCATTGCACGTAATTTAGACAAAATAATGAGTAAACTGAAATAGCAGTGGTTTCATGAATTCAATTAATCACATTGGATAGCAATTAAAAAATCAACAATAGGAAATTATTTGTGATAGGGTGTGTATGTGTGGTATTCATTTTGCCCGCATGTAAGTGTAGTCTGTAGCCTATGTACTTTATATAAGTACTGTTTTAAATACGGGTAGATTTTCCAAATTACGCCGTTCGAATGGGTACCTATAACATAATCAGCCTATAATGTGGGAACATTATAGGCTGATTATATTATAGGTAGGTTATAGGTTCCCACCTGGGACACAGGCCTCCTCTCTTCGAGAGGGAGTGGGCTGTAATCTACCATACAGGTCCAGTGCGGGTTGGTAGATGTCACATGTCTTCGAATTTTTGGTTCTAGAACATGCTGGTTTACCCACGCTGTTTTACTTCACCGTTACTTATGCCATAGACAAAATATATGGGAAAACTCATCGTCTTTGTAAAGTCTTAATATCTCAAGACCTTTTTTCGAAACAATCTCAATTTGCCTTGCTTGTTACACCGCACCTGTTGAAGATCGTTTTGCTGAGTAATGCTGACTAACTCCCAGTAATCCTTCGATTATTGATTGACAAACGAGACAGGACAGCCGATCATGGTGAAAAAGTTTCTTTTGATAAACCTTTTTGTTGATGTTTTATATTTTCGCCTGTAATTCTTATCCCCAACGTCACATAAAGTCACAATAGGCTATTTGACTGGTTTCTGATAAACATCTCAGATTATTTAATGGTGTCTAACGAGCCCACAAAAACCTATTACTTCAAATTGCATAATGTATTTCTTTTAGAAAATAGTAAATAAAAATGTACTGTTTAAATAAGCCGCCAAAACGCTATCTTTAACAATATGGCGTCGTGACGTCAAAATACACGTAAACAAACGTTGAAACGGTCGAGATACTAGACAAAAGTCATCTGTTCTGTCAACGATAGACAGAAATTGACTATATCATGACGTCATCATAAGTTCAGCCAATCCAGACCGTTTTCGATTACGTGGCGCCAGATTTAAAAAGATGAAGTTTTTTCGGGATTTTTTTAATAAATAATACATTGTTTTGTAGTAAAATTAATGCAAATCGATTTTAAAAGCGATAATCTATACGAGTATCAATAATTATGACCTTATTTTTTACATTGTCAAATAGCCTATTACATTACTTCTGATTTTGCAACATTGTCAAAACCATAGTGATCCTTACTGTCGTTACTATAAGGATGCTATTGGGGTATTGCCACTGCCTAATCTGTCAAAGTCATAGTGATATTTATTGTTGTTTTAGTAAGGTTGCTTTTAGGTAACCGCTGCCAGAGCTAAAATCGTGTACAATTAAGGTACAAGAATATTTTGGCGCGTGGCCAAAATCGGAACTAACGCCATCTTCTTTTTGAATACAATATTTTTGTGACAATTTCACACAATTTTCTTGCCCCCCTGTCAATGTCATGAAGGGTACAATTCTCTTCTTAGTCTGAGATGTCATGTAAGCATCAAAAGATCTTTGTAGAATTCTATACTCGTAGAATTCTTCTTTTTTAATATTTGTAATTGTGGATTAGTTTTATTATTCTGATTTTAGTTTATTTACTGTTAGAGTATAGTTTATTTACTGTTTTTATATTGAGAAAGAGAGGGATACGTTCAATGACTGTAGCAGTCGTAAAATATAACTTTCAGACAACCAAACTAACTTTCTCAATAGGGATTAAAACATCCGTGATTGCTGAGTTAATATACCCCATTTGAAAATGAAACCTAAAACGGAATCACATAGCAATGATTGACGACACGCGTGACCTTTTATTTGATTGAGGTGGAGCATTTTAACGGCCCTTGTCCCAATGAGGACATCACTGTCCATTACGATGTGCCGGACATTAAATATGTATTGCAAAGAGGTCAATTATAAACGCGGGTAAAAATAGAATGGTAAAATATCAGTGGGTAGGTAGGTTTTTGTTGGTTTGTTATTTTTAAACCACCGGCAGCTGCAGCGCCTGTGCCACACTGTGTTATGAATCCCCATACAAATCTTAAACTTGAGGAGCCAGCGCTGTATTCACTCTATGTTTGCGCGACGGTTCGAAAATGTATCTATAGTCCTCCATACCGTATTTCAGCCATAGCGGCCAATCTCAGTGGAGACTAGCCTTCGCCGTGGTAGATATTATAGTGTATAAATGTGTGCGCAGACACAGGTGCACTCCATCTTCCCTCAGTCTCAAAGTCTGAATGGGACTCTCTATGCATGGAGATCTCTGGGAAGTCTCTATGCATTATAAAGCCATGCCGTAACGCCTGTCCGTTTTAAGGTAGAAGAACTTCAAACATTGCCAAATAGGATAGATGTAGATGACAAGGACACTATTATGTATTTGTACAATAAACACACTGTAGAGTGTACGGTAACTTCTTTATTTAAGAATTACAAATATTCCAAACTCCAACTCTACAATCACAAGCCGACATTGCTCCATAGATAATTTCTCTCTGCTGTCACGTGACACACCGACCACAGACTGATATAAGGGCCGATACACAACATTCGTCCCCTTTTTAGTTAAAGAATGTAAGGTATGTATAACTTAAATCTTATAGTAACATGTCTACAAATTTAAACGTTGAGGAGCCCTCCTTACTCTACTGGACCTTCTGACCTCTACTGGCTCACTATTGACGTTCATACCCGGCATCGTAGCCGGATCCTCTATACCCCCTCCCTCAACCCGCACAACCTCCTCACCATAAGCGCCCTCAGCACTCTCACCACTACAATTGTTCCGACCCTCATTTCCAGAAACCTCCTCACTTTCAAAACGCTCACTCACCTCCACAACCCCATCATCACACTCCCCCTCTCTATCGCTCTCCCTTTCCTCCATTTCCACACCAGCTCTGTTACCATTAAAGCCAGCTGGAGGCAACAATATTTCTGTGCTAGGGCCCGAAACAGCATTTGAAGCTGCATTTAATCTCAATGCTGAAGCATGAAAATGTTTTTCTATACCTTCCACATTTACCATATATCTGACAGTGCTAAGACATTTAGATATCACCCCCTTTATCCAAAATTTTTCTCCATGCAAATTTTTACACCATACATTATCTCCTACTTTAAACACATTTTTTTACTACAAGCCTGTGGACTGTTTCAGTTGACTTTTTAGTGACAACATTATTTGGTTTAAGCATATCAAATCGTGACCTAGGCTTATATTTAAACAATATTTCGTTAGGTGAATAACCAGTTGAATTTGGTGTGTTGCGATAGTTGAATAGAAAGTTTTGCAAAATTACTTCTTTAGACACTCTTGAATTGGAGTGGATTTCCCATAGCCTTTTTAAAGATTTTTTTATTGTCTGCACAGATCTTTCTGCTAACCCATTAGCTTGTGGATGATAGGGAGGACTTTTCAGGGGTTGACAACCATTGGCCTTTAAAAAATTTAAAAACTCTTGTGAAGTGAATGGGGGCCCATTATCACTCACTAACTCAGCAGGTACTCCCATTACTGCAAACGTTTTACAAAGTTTTTCTATCACTAGAGCTGCAGTAGTATTTTTCATCAAATGAACATCTAACCATTTGGACTTAGAATCCACTATTAACAGATAAGTATCAGCCTCTCTCATAAAAAAATCAACATGAACTCTTTCAAAATTACTTTTGCTTGGTTTCCAGGATACCAATGGAAAATCATTAACAAAATTTCGGCTGGCCTGACACAAATCACACTGGCCTATGAATGTTTCCACATCATCATTCATCTTAGGCCACCAACAGTACTCTCTCAGAATCATTTTCGTCTGTACAATTCCATTATGCCCCTCATGAAACAAACTTAATACATGAGATCTTAATTTTTCAGGGATGATCACCCTATTTCCCCATAAAACACACCTTTGTTCTGTTACTAATTCACCTCTTTTTGAAAAATATGGTTTCATTTTTTCTTCCTTCATGTGATTTGGCCAACCAGTCATTATATGCTCAAAAACTCTACACAATATACTATCATTCTGTGTACATTTAGCTATATCTTGAAAATCTAAAGGTATGTTTGTTGTAAAATTAAAAGAATTTATACAGTCCGTTACTTTAGTCTCTTTAGGAAGAGGCAATCTGGATAGAGCATCTGCATTTCCTAACAAAGTGCCCTTCCTGTACTTAATGTCATACTGGTACCCTGACAATAACAAGGCCCACCGCTGTAGTCGTGCATTTGCGGTTACTGGTATTTTCCTTAATGGATCGAAAATAAATTGTAGTGGCTGGTGGTCAGTTACCAAGGTGAACTCCCTACCATATACAAACTTATGAAATTTCTGAACTGCAAATATAATGGCCAGCGCTTCTTTTTCTACTTGGGAATAATTTTTCTGAGCACTATTTAAAGTAGCTGAAGCAAAATATATCGGTTCCTCATCAATTTTATGACTCAGCACTGCACCCACACCATATTCACTTGCATCAGTTGTCACGAATAAAGGTCTTTTTCCATCATAATGTACTAAAAGATTATTGTTTACAATACTTTGTTTACTATTCTCAAATGCAGCATTACATTCGTCCGACCACACAAATGGTACATCGTTTCTTAACAGTCTATGTAGAGAAACCAACTTTTCAGATAATCGAGGAATAAATTTGCCATAGTAATTTAACAACCCTAAATATGCTTGCAATTGTGCAACCGATTTTGGTGCCGGTGCATGGGTTATAGCCTCCACTTTATCAGGCAAGGGTTGAATTCCCTCCTTATTAATTAAATGCCCCAAAAACTTTATCTCCTCACAAAAGAATTGACATTTGTCTACATTAACTTTAACATTGTATGACTTTAGTCTTTCTAATACTTTTGTTAAATTTTCATAACAATCCTGTACACTAGATCCCTTTATAACCACGTCATCAATGAAACATTTGACATTATTCAGCCCAGTCAGTATTTGATCCATAACACACTGAAAAACTGATGGGCCGCTAGATACACCAAATTGTAATCGAGTTGGCTGAAACAGTCCAAGGTGGGTATTGATAGTCATATACTCTTTTGCCTTGTCATCTAACAATAACTGCTGGTAGGCTCCAGTCAAATCCAGCACACAAAATATACTAGCACCCGTTAATTCTGTGAAAATGTCCTCCGGAATTGGCAACGGATAGTGTTCCGTGTCTAATACTTTATTTAAAGTTACTTTATAATCCACACAAAGTCGGAGCTTTTTGTCATTTCTCTGAGCCAAAACAATTGGACTAGCCCATTCACTATATTGCACTTTTTGTAAAATGCCCGCTTTTTCCATACTCAATAACTCCTTTTCTACCTCCTCTTTTTTTGCAAAAGGTATTGTGTACGCTCTGTGAAAAATAGGTAAAGCTCCATCTTTTAACTTTAGATGTGCTTTCATATTAGCAATTTGAGAAGATCTATCCTTTAAAAACACCACCTCAAATTGTTTCTTGACTGACTCCACCAACTTATCAACAATACTCACATCACACATACCTGTATTTTTAACTTCTTGAATGACAGACTCTTCTCCTTTTTGAAAGCCTTTTTGCCAATTCGGAAACAACATTTTCAACCAATTTCTTCCCATTAAGGGTGCAAAATACTTACACTTATCCAATACTATTAAATCTAGAATTTTGTCTAGCTTATTTACCCTAATTTTAAGAATACCCGCTATGCTTAATTTTTCACCAGACACTGAACTTAATTTAGAGAAACAGTTTTGCAATTTTTTGTCTTTCAAATATCTATTATAGTCCACTATATGTATCACAGTACTACAAGCTCCGGTGTCCACTTGCAATTTAATGTTTCTTCCGCCTAGTCACAAGTTGACCTCTGCTGGTCCCTCTCCATCATTATAAATGCTCATAATTGAGCCGATGATTATTTCCTCTGCTTCCTCCTTGTTTGCCGACTGACCAGCCTTGTCACTTTCTTCAACATATTTAACTGCATTCCGGTTCGTCCTGTGACGGCACTTAGCTGCAATGTGACCTGGCTTCTTACAAATATAACATGTCCAGGTTTTCTTGAAACACCTATCCGCTGTGTGATTTCCTCCACACCTTGAGCATTCAAATTGTGCTGTGTAAGTCCCTTTCCTTGCTTTTTCATTGACCATACACACATTCAATTCTGGTTGCATGCTTTTTGATTCTCGTTCTGCCGATTCAAAGGCTATTGCTATTTTGTAAGCCTTTTCGAATGTTAAATCTGTACCTTCCGTCAAAAACTTTTTGATGAGAGGCTCACTAGCCACGCCACACACTAATTTATCCCGCAATGCTTGCTCCAGGAAGTCACCGAAGTCACACCCGGCTGCTGTTTTCTTTATCTCAACAACAAAATCTTTCACTGATTGCCTTTCTTTTTGCTTACATTTATAGAAATCATATCTTTCCGCTACTGTCGATTTCTTGGTAACATAATGACCCGTGAGGCATGCAATCAGCTCTTTGTAAGTTTTCTCACTTGGCTTCTTTGGAGCCACTAGATTCTTTGCCACATTATATGGCTCAGGCCCAATCAACGTTAAAAACATTGCCACCTTTTTTCCATCCTCCACATTGTTCAATATAAAAAACTGTTCCATTCTGTCCACATAATCTCTGAAATCCCTTTCCGCCGTGTAAGGCTCTATGTGTCCAATTAATGCCGCCATCCTCGTCGCCAATTTATTATGTATTTGTACAATAAACACACTGTAGAGTGTACGGTAACTTCTTTATTTAAGAATTACAAATATTCCAAACTCCAACTCTACAATCACAAGCCGACATTGCTCCATAGATAATTTCTCTCTGCTGTCACGTGACACACCGACCACAGACTGATATAAGGGCCGATACACAACAGACACAAAAAAAAGAGAAAGAAAAAATAAATAAAAAGAAAATAAAGAGTATTTCTATTCTATTCTATTCTATTCTATTCCAGCACTATCAATCCTCCTAGCCTTTTCCCAACCATGTTGGGGTCGGTTTTCAGTCTAACCGGAGGTAGCTGAATACCAGCATTTTGCATGGAGCAACTGCCTATTTGCCCTCCACCACCCAGTGTCTTGGTAATATGATGCCCCTTAGTAAAACTGGTTGTCAGACTTTCTGGCTTCTGACGACCCGTAAGGACTGTCAAAGATCTACGAATGACTGCCGGTACCAACAGCTTAACGTGCTTTCCGAGGCATGGTGAGGTCTCGGTATGTAAAGATGGTCACCCATCCGCGGAAAAACCTCGGCAAGCGTAACTTAACCTGATCGATCGACCCGTGCGGCTGTTATTTCTAAGTCACGAGCTGTGTGTCCAGTACATTAATGAATACCTGTTTATATATATGCAATTAGCTGTGTACCAAATTAATGGTCATGTCCAATTTTCTCGACATTTAAAGAGAGAATTTCCTTTTTCGAGCCAAAATGCTAGTTTTAGACAGTTTGACTGCACACTTGGATTGATAAAAGCTTTCTATAATACAATCGTTCCAGCCTTCAAGCCGAGAGTAATTTACGGCATATTTTCCGGAGTTCCGCTGAAAATAAACGGGCATTCGGAAATGAAACTTTATTTCATACATTTACTTTTGTCACAACACGATTCTGTCCGGTAATGCTGTGTAATGAACTCGGATGCGAAAATGTATTTAACTTTAGTCGAAATTGATTTTATGGATGAGTAATAATGTTTGTGCAGTTTGTCGAGTTTATAATAGGTAACATAATATTTGTAATGGGGTAAAATGAACGTATAAAATGTAATGGAACGTTCTTACGGAATTTTAGAGGGGAATCTGCAACCACATTAACACGCTGTACAGCACAATCCGGAGAAATTTTAAGGAAAATCATATTCAATTTTTTTTTTTTTTAAACTTTGCCCCACACTAGGAATTTCTCCTGTATTGTGGGTGCGTTTACAAACATTTAAATTCACGTACACAAACAGCCAGACCCGGAACAACTACTTGTAGGTCATACAAATATTTGTTCCGTGCGGGAATCGAACCCGCGACACGCAGCGCAGCAGTCAATCGCTTAACCACAGCGCCAACCGTGCCGCCCTTAAGTTTTAAAAAATTGTGTGTGACTGTGAGTGTCCTCTAAAGCGAATCTAATGGAAATCAGGTTATGTTTAGATACTTAATAATAATATGAAACCAATTCCTTTCAACGCTAGGCTAAAAAAATATGTAACCGCCATTTTGTGGCGGCGGCCATCTTGGACCGATTTTCCTCAAACATAGCTAAGAACACTCCCGACTAATTCACCTTTCAAACAAAAACAAACAAAATCAAAATCGGTTGATCCGTTCGGGAGCTACGATGCCACAGACAGACACACACACACACACCCCCACACAGACACGTCAAACTTATAACACCCCGTCGTTTTTGCGTCGGGGGTTAAAAAAGAAAGTTTGAAAACAAAAATCGCCCTTACAAAATCCTTCTTTAAAAAAACAAAAAACAAACTTCTTCAAAATTCTTCTTCTTCTTTTCTTTATCGAAAAGTTCCACTAGCATGCGGTAAAAAAATAAGTGAAATTCAAGATGGCACCGCTTACTCTCTCACCGCACCTTTAGAAGTAAGTACTTACTATGAAAACGGTACCTTATTTATTTTTCATCATAAAACGGCATATTAAAATGTTTGTTTAATAACGCCCTTGGATCTGTTATTTCGCCGAATTTATGTTTCTGCCGAGTTTAGACGAATGTTTCGTTTATCGACTTCGTCCGCGTGAAATTTCACTCTCCCCATTCACCCTCTTAGGAGTGAAATTTCGAAAAACCCTTTCTTAGTGTATACCTACTCTTCACAAAGAACACACCCTCCAAATTTCATGTCTCTAGGACCAGCGGTTTAGGCTGTGCGTTGATATATCAGTCAGTCAGGACTTTGAATTTTATATTTATATAAATAAATGTTTTAATGTAAGTTTGTTGGTTTTTATTGAGTTGAAATACGGTCAGGGAAATTAATTGTTCATCAAATTTACACAGCACGACAATAATTTTCTCTGTTACAGCCATTTCTATATACAGACAATTTGTGAAATGTTTATTTAGGTACTTAAGTCGATTTTTTTACGCGTCAATATTTTGTTGGTTAATATTTCAAAACTTAACCCTTAAATCCCGAAACAAACTCAGAGATTATGGTCTCTTTTAAAGTCCAAGCATTATATTATTACTATTTTATGTGAGTTTATAAAAGTTATTAGTCTAACAATTTCAATACATACCAGATCCCTCCGTGCCTCGGAAAGCACGTTAAACCATTGGTCCCGGCTGTCATTCGTGGATCTTTGGCAGTCGTTACGGGTCGTCAGAAGCCCGAAAATCTGACAACCAGTCTTACCATGGGGTATCGTATTACCCAGTTACTAGGTTGTGAAGGTCAGATAGGCAGTCGCTCCATGTAAAGTACTGGTATTCAGCTGCATTTGGTTAGACTGGAAGCCGACCCTAATATAGTTGGGAAAAGGCTAGGCAGATGATGATGATGAGTCAATTCGTTAAACAATTAATTTTCCTGATTTTACATTCAAAGTTTTTTGATAATCTATGAGGATAATAAAACTAACTGGAAATCCATTCACTTAATAATTTGGGGTAATGTGGGTTCGAGCGTAATTAATTCGGGAAAATCGCTACATACGTTTACTGGAGCTTTTGTTTTTGGAGCCGAAAAACCAAATAATAACTGCCAACTACTATTTGGCAATTTCAACGAGTTAATCTACGTGTTGATTTTGGCACGATTAAAACTTTATAGCGGTTTAAGCGCTTTACTACTTTGGATGCGGAACAATAAAACTATAAAATTATTCATGAAGCTACTGCACCAGCTTTGTGACTTGTGTTAAGCGTAGGTTACATGTATAGCGGGCATGTAGTATCAGATTGAAGAATCCAAGGGCTAATTGTTTGGAGAAACATACGTTCGGCATGCTTAGTATTTTTAATTAATAAATAAGTCCTCCAGACCGAATTTCGGTCATGGCGACCAATTTCAGCGGAGACCAGCCTTCGGCGCGGGAGATATTATTTATAGTGCACAAGTATGTGCGCAGACACAGGTGCACTCTCTCTTCCCTCAGTCTTATAGTCCGATGGGACGGCAATCCGACATGACCGGAGAGAGATCAGGCGTAAGGCCAACCACTTAACGTGCTTTCCGAGGCACGGGGGTATCTCATCACTCTCAACTTCCAAACCCCGGGCTGTTACCAAGAAGAAACCCAATAACACTTTGACCGACCCGGGATTCGAACCTAGGACCTCACGTTCAGCAGTCGCGCTTGCGACCACAACGCCAACAGGGCAGTCAGTATTTGTAATACCACGTAGGCAATCCATTCTAACCAATTGTGAAATTTGACTGATAGGTAGCCTGGGACCTGAAAAAGGCCATAGGCTACTTTTCATCCTGGATTTTTATTTGCTTATAAACACATCCTAAATTGTGGGCTTGTATTGAGTTGTAAGTCTTAGGTTCGAACCCAGACAGGCGCTTTACTTTGTGTAAAATATTTCATCACCACTGCTCTCAAAACGGTGCAGGAAAATATCGTGAGAAAACTGGCATATCCTGGAACCAAAAATTCGCAGACATGTGACATCTACCAACCTGCACTGGGCTCGCGTGGTGGATTACGGCAGTGGGCCGTAGTCCACTACTACCCTATAACAGGGAGGAGGCCTGTGTCCCAGCAGTGGGAACAATATAATAATAATAAAACATTTATTTTCAGGTAACGAAGACCCATAGATACCATAACCTAAGTATACATAATAATATAGTAACAATTATGATAGTATCACTTAGTTGCACTAAGACTTTGTGCGTCCCGGTGGCACTTGTCCGCGAAAGCGGCGGAACACCACATCCTGCATTCAAAAGCTTTCTTCCATCACCAGGTGCAGATACCATATATGCACACCACAAACGTGCGAGGCCACTCCAGCTGCAGCTATACACTCGGCGCGTACTTCAACCTTTGGCGCACGTACGTCACGATATAGGCTGATTATACTACATTACATTTTAAACAAGAAAGAGGGGCCCGTGGCTAAATAATAACAGCCGCACAGGTCGATTAATCAGGTTAAGCTAGGCTTGCCGCGGTTCCCCCCCGGTGGGTTCCCGCATTGTCGAGGCGGGGGGGCTCAGTAGCCGTGGCTTGGACACCCACGGTGAAGCGAAGAGGAACCCGAGGAGGGGCCGCTCGTCAGGGCTTTTGCCGACAAGCCGACGACGTAGCGGCCAATATGTAGGTTGCGGTGCCGCTTGGGCGACATCGCAACTGAGGCGGGCCGCGATGTCGTACCGGAGGCATCGCGGCTGAGGGTTGGAGGCCGCGGCGGGAGAGGAGTGCCGGTATTACGGTGCGCCGCTCTCCCTACCTTCCGCGGCCTTGACGGGGTCGCCACCGTTCGATGGCGGAAGCGGTGGGGCCGCAGGGGAAGAGGAGTGTTGGTATGACGTTGGCCACTCTCCCTATCCTCTGCGGCCGAAAATTGGCAGGCGGCGGGGCCAATGACCTGACCCGTCGCAGGGGGACCAAGGGTGGCAGAGACGGGGTCGTCTGGCGCCCATGTGCTGGTTTGGTCCCTGGGGTGGTCACGGCGTGCTATGTGTTCTGGTGCGCCGGTGATGGGGAGTACTCCCCGGAGGAGGGTCCGGTGACGGACAGCCGCGGCGGGTTCACGGATGAGTGCTAACGCGTGCCCGTGTTCCCGCCATAAGCGGCAGAGGAGGACACCATGGAGTTTTAGTGGGTTAGAGTCCCACATAACTGCACTATCTCCCCGTGGTGGTGCAGAATGCATGAGCATTTCTCCACGTAAAAAAAAAAAAAAAAAAAAAAGGCTTGCCGCGGTTGGTCTGTGGATGAGTGACAATCTTTACATACCGTGACCCCTCCGTGCCTCGGAAAGCACATTAAGCCGTTGGTCCCGGCTGTCATTCGTGGATCTTTGACAGTCGTTACGGGTAGTCAGAAGCCCGAAAGTCTGACAACCAGTCTTACCAAGGGGTATCGTATTACCCAGTAACTGGCTTGTGAAGGTCAGATAGGCAGTCGCTCCATGTAAAACACTGGTATTCAGCTGCATCCGGTTAGACTGGAAGCCGACCCCAACATAGTTGGGAAAAGGCTAGGCAGATGATGATGACATTTTAAACAAGAAAAACGACCACAAGTAATACTTTCATCCGGGTACATGAAGTTCCCCTTGGACGAGACTGCAACCGCGGGCAACGGCAAGTCTGCTTTAAAAATACTTGGAAAAATTGGCGCTCCATTACTCTTTATTTCGCTAAGACAGCAAGCACCAAGTAAATGCAACTTTTTATTTTTTTGCTCAAACTTTAAAAGCCGTCCAAACTTCAGTTCGTTGTTCATTTTAAGTGTGAAGCTGAAGTAGATTTTTTGTGTTTTGTTAAAGAAGTCTTTTTAAGTGGAAAGCCCTAAAAATATTCGTAGTTTAGTAATTGTATTTGTTTAAAAGCATTGCGAAGGCTTTTCTCGAGTTAATGCACTGCAAATTGTCAACCTATATCAACTTTCCGTAATAAAGCCATTTTATACAACTGTCAAAGAATGACAGTTTTAGTTCGGTTGTGGTAAGTTGATAGTCAACTTGCTTAACACAGTAGACAGAGTAAACTATAGACTGCTGCATATCTTCTTTTTCATTCGCACAAGAAAAAGAGAAATATATTAACGTCACTAGCAAAGAAAAGAGACAGAGTAAGAATATTTCTGTCCCTTACTGCGTGTCGGCTAAGTACATTAACGTGCACAACAAGTTTGAAGTTTTTGAAGGAATAATAAAATAATACACCGCAATTAAACGGAAAATAAGATCTTTTTCGTGCATAATTCAATAATAGCGAATTCAAATTCATTTGCGCAACTGAAAATAGTAAAGTGCAGTGTAATAAGCTGTAAAAATGATAGTATGATGAAGATTGCCGGATTTTTTTGTCCCTTTCGGTGACACGGATACCATGAGTCTATAGATTACTCTGTCTACGCTTAACACATAAGTTTCTCAGACTTCACCTACCTACTTGTAATAATTTTCAAATAATTTTGCTATTGGTATCAAAGGAGCAATTCTCGTAATTTTAAGAACTTTCAGTCTGAGGGCCTAAAAAGGCTACTTTGGTAGAATCATAAAAGGATAACATAATGGACAGTTAACCGTTAAGTTAATCGTATCAAATCCCATTGCTGAAGCATTTTTCAGTAAATTTTTTTTGTTTGTGCTAAAATATCAATCAATCCGATCCAAATCCAATCCCAATCTCTTTGATTACACCTACGTAGTGCAGCGAAAAAAAGAAAATCACGGACTGTCTTCGCCATATTACGATTCATAATGTTATCCTTTTATGATTCTCCAAAATGGCCTTTTTAGGTCCCCTGATCTTAGTCTCAATCTGTCAAAAATACCTCCAATTTCAATACATTTTTCACAAATGTTCCACATTTGATTGTCGCCGAGATGAGAATGCGACTAGATTTTAAACGTTTTAAATTACGAGAATTGGCTTTCTGGTTTCAGGCTATCTGTTTAACCTAAATTATATTTTTTTACGAACAACGCCATCGACTCTCGCCACTTATATCAGTGGACTCTCATGGAAAGGCTATTCCATAGCCAATTAACAAATAGACAGCGGATTGAAAATTTATTTTGTAATTAAGTACCGTCAAAATCTAGGCTTAAAATATCTATATTATAGAGAAAATCCATACTAATATTATAAATTCGAAAGTAACTCTGTCTGTCTATATGTTACTTTTTCACGCCTAAACCACTGAACGGATTTCGATAAAATTTGGCAGAGAGATAGATTGCATTCCGGGGGAGGACATAGGATAGTTTTTATCCCGATATTCCCACGGGATTGACATTCACGCGGGTGAAACCGCGGGGCGCAGCTAGTAATATATAAAACAAAGATTCTCAAAAGCTGAAATGTAATTTCTCTTCCAAGCACTAAAAAGAATGACACCTCCAATTTTTTTGATCCAATGTGTTTCATGTTTTTCTATATACAGCAAAAAATCTTCAAAAGATAATACAAAGTTTCATCTTCTCAGTAAATATTACGCGTAACGAGATTAGTTCGATCCATTTTTGTTACAGCCAAGCATCAATCTCTTATCTAGCATTAGGTCCTTGTTCCACTTTCACAGGCAAGGAGGTGACTTGAGAGCTATCTCAATAAGTAACTGTTCCTTTGACAACGTGGCTGTTTGTCGTTTTATGCCCTGGAGGTGATTTTAGCTGATTATATTGACAATCTAAAAAGGCTCGATTGGCTGTTCACAATGGTTATCTTACCGTGAAAACTTAAGTGTTTTGAGATTTTAGCGAGCTGTTATTCCACCTGCCGATCTATTCTGTAAAAATCTCACCGTCAAAACTTGGGTGAAGTGAGTTTGTTTTTGCTAGGAATTGACACTATTGACAGCTCACTCCACGTTCACTTCACCTAAGTTTTCACGGTGAGATTTTTAGAGAATAGCACCGCTGGCACGCATGTATGGAAGTGAATGTTAGGTGTGGCAATAGAAGCATGAAAGTAAAATAATAAATGCTGTGGAAATGCGTTCCTTGGAAGCATGTGTGATGTGACTATGAACGATAGGCTGACGAATTATGTGTTAAGGCAATGGTGCGTCTTAAAAGAAGATGACGTAGTGACACAAATTTAAAAAAGAGTATGCATGGTTTGGTCATGTTGAGAGAATGAATGAAAGGCGACGAACAAAAGGTATTTATAAGGCAGATGTGAGTGGAAACGCCGGGAGGAGACGTCCTAGAAGGACATAGTGTAGTAACTTTATTGGTGATGGTCTTTACAAACGTCAGATGCGTAGTATTAGCATACTTTCCATTTATTTATTAAAACTTTATGCACAAGTAAAAGATATACTGTACAAAGGCGGACTTAATGCCTGAGGCATTTATGTACCTACCTTTTTGTAGAATAAGAGGATCCCCATCTTATACCTAGCAATTGTCAATATAATCCGCGTTCACGATTTAGATGCCAAACATGTAAACAAATATGAGTTTTTGGAAAAATAGCTAGAATTCCTACACAATAAAGTTCAGTTTACGCTACATACAACCTTAAACATTTTATAACTTTTTCAATAGTGCTAGTCACTCTGATTAATACGGAAATAAAGTTCATATTTGTTTACATCTACATTTGATTAGATCTTACATACATAGATTCATGCCTTCTTCCCATGTGGGTAGGCAAAAACTACAGAACTCCACCTGCTACGATCCTTACATACTCCATTTGCTTCATTTACGTTCATACGCATGGATGCCTTATAATTAAAGTTGTACGTATTTAAAATTACAATAAATAATGCTTATTTTAAATTCATTTTATCACTTACATTCTCTGGTTTGGAATTCCTGCACATATTCCTTTCCAATATTTGCACAAGTATGTATTTACGAAATTACCTGATATTGGTAAATTCTCGGGCCATTAAAAAAACCTTTTGTAAATGGAACGCAATGTTTTTATTGTTTGTTTGTAATTACGCAACGTATATTGTCTTTGGTCCCTGGCCCCAAAGAGTATAATAATAATACGGGAGCTTGACCCTGACATCAGGCAATGGACAAAATTGACCAAGTTTTATTGTTTGAATACGAGGCTTTAGGTTACTATGTATGTGTTTTTTTTTTTTTAATGTGCCATTGTTTATACTGATTTTTTTTCTTTTTCTTTCTTTCATTCCGACCGACAACTTTAAATTACTGGCTCGCCTCACCACTCGCTCTCAGTGTGACAGCACCACAACATAGCAAGGAGTACATCACCGTACTATCTAGGTAATAAACCGGGGTTAGCCGGGTAAGATTGGATCGCACGTAACGACTGGGTTCGCACGGTTATATAGCTGGTAGGCTTAACCGGTTTGATCTCCGTCTGATTGGGGCGTACTAGACCGAGTGGTTACTTAGTGCGTCTGAGTAGGAATGTGGTATTATCTACGCAGTATAATACGCATTGGTAGTAGATTAAAGCTCTTTGTCTTAGACCAATGAAGGATGAAGCCTTTTCCTAAATTAACTTTTGTTTTCTTGAATAGTTTACGCATCCCCATGCCGTTTTTTTTTTTTTTTTGCGGAGAATCATCAAATGACCCCTCCCGCTCTGGGTGGAGCGGAAGGGAGTGTCAGACTCTTACTGACTGAAACCCACCCGGGTTCCTTCCTTAGCCCTTTATGTTCCGGGCCAGCGGTAACCCTTTCGGACAATCCCGCTGACCCATGCCGTGCCCTAAGGCCACGTCCTAACCAAAACCGATATGGTTTTTATTGTGAAAAGAATGTTTTTAGAGGTATTGTAGCGGTATCTACAACGCCACATGATAACAACGCGTCGTACTGACGCGTCATACCAACTAGCATAGATACAACGGTCCGACATGAATCATCGGGCAGTTGCCCGCCAGACAGAATACCCGTCTGGTCGGAGGATCTCCATTTTCTATGGAGGTTGAGTGAACTTTACACCCTGTTCCTAATAACTCTATAATATCTTCATGATTTTTTCTATCATATCAAATTAGTTGTATTATGTTTTCAACACACTATCTAACTAGCATATATACATATATCCTGAAGAACATCATATATAATTTTCTGATTTTGTTTACGTCAATTTTGTGTCGATCTTATACATTTAGGTATTATAAAACTTGCGTGTTTTGCGTTTGGTTGTGTAGTCCCCTTAAGGTTCGCCGAACAAAATGAACGCGACGATCGCTTATATTAGGACACGGGGTCAAAAGAGTTATAAGTATTTTATGTCTTTTTATTGATATGAAATCTTGCAAGTTAAATTTAACCAATTTCCTGGTTTCTGATTGAGCTGAAATTCTGCAATCACATGTAAATCGGATGATAAAAAAAAAGCCAACCCCGACATAGTTGGGAAAAAGCTAAGGAGATGATGATGTAAATCGGATGACAATGCGATAATATTATTTTCGTGCGTTTTGTGTTTGCAGAATAATCAATTTTTCTTTCTTTATTACTTTGTCTTTTCAATCCGCTGATTGATTTTTCAGGATCTACAGCCATGTATAAAAGTGCTATAGCCATAGTTTAACAAACAATGTCTCATGCCTGCAGCTACCGAAACGGTACAAAACCTACCCTTTTCTTTCTGTAAATTCCCCACATAAATATCTAATTTCCCTTTGTTGAAACGCGCTTGTTACCACAAACTCAATGATTTTGTTCAAGAAGAGATACTAAAATGAGCACATTATTATGTAACGCTATGATTTTCTTTTGTTACCTGCTCTGAAACATGTGTTTTGATAGGGTGTGTGACTGTGTGTGTGAGTAAATGTGTAATTTATCAACCCGAACACGAACTCAAGGGAACCCCAAAACTTTGATTATTGGTCGTATTCTTTGACGCACGTGGTTGAAGTTTCAATTGTGTGTTACGTTTTGCAAATGAAAAGAGATGGCTAAGTCATTCTACAAGCTGTTAATTTGTTTCTGTGCACTATATTTGAGAATAAAAGTATTGAATTAACCAATAGGTAGGTAAATAATGAAAATGGCTGAGAACAATTAAATTAAGTACACAAAGCAACAGGTCGCCAGCACATCAAGCTACCTAAACTGTAAAATTTTCCCAACCAACTTTACACCTTATACTTTAGCAATAAAGTTGAAAATCTATTACAGAAATTTGACAGATTGTAGTAGCTTGATGTGCTGGCGTCTGTACCTAAGTACAGTAAGTAAGTACAAGTTCAAATCCGCAAAAAAAAAGTACAAGGTCAAAAAAATAACTGGTTAAAAAACTGGTGTTTATCACACTAATATCATAAAGGCGAATGTTTGTGAATATGTGTGTGTGTGGGGTCGTGTGTGTTATGTTTGTTACTTCTTCACGCTCAAACTTATTTGGTAAAAAAAATATTTGGTACACCAACCACAGTACATACAAGGAATTAATTAAAAAGAAAATTATAGTGCTAGTATTATTATGCCTATTACAGCGGTGCTATTCTGTAAAAATCTCACCGTGAAAACTTAGGTCAAGTGAGCGTAGAATGAGCTGTCAACAGTGTCAATTCCTAGCAAAAACAAATTCACTTCACCTAAGTTTTCACGGTGATATTTTACAGAATCGACATGCAGGTATACACAGCATTCACAATAAAGACAACAACCAACAACGTACCTAATCTAGGAAAACGCTTCCAGCATAGCTTGTCAATAGTACCTATTAGATTAGTAAGATTAATATAATTCAATAATACACCGCTATAGAACACCGAGCAGCACCTGTTCCTTGCTCCCAAGATGTACATAATTATGTGTATGATCCACAAGATCCGTCACTGTAATCTCTTAATATATCTTACCATGCAGAATGTAGTTAGGTGTAGCAGAAGTTAGAAAATTATTCTGATGGTTGAACAGCACTTTAATTGCGTACACAATCAGGATGACAATCCTTTATTAGGGTTCCGAGTACCCAAAGATTGCCAACACGACCCTATTACTAAGGCTCTGCTGTCCGTCCGTCTGTCACAGGGCTGTGTCTTTTGAACCATAGTAGGCAGCTTTATCAGGCTATAATGTTCTCACTGCTGAGACACAGACCTCCTCTCTGTGAGAGGCAGTGGGCCGTTATCCACCACGCGGGCCCAGTGCGGGTTGGTAGATGTCACATGTCTTCGAATTTTTGGTTCTAATGCTCACCTTCGTTAGAAACTGTGTTGAAAAATTTTCTATGTAGTTAGCGCCCGTAACTTAAGGTGCCACTAGTCGATATTTTTTCCATACATATTTCGGGAGAGTATTACTCCACTGTTTGACGCATCCAAAGTTAAACATTATATCGTTTTGTTTTATTATTTATTTTGTCAGTACGGAAACATAATAGTAAAATAAAAAGCCATTAAAAAGTTATGAGCCAACAAAGATTCATTTTTCCTGCTATTTTTAACGTAACTTTGGGTGTAAATAAGTAATAAAAGAACTATAAAATATTCAAAACAAAGTCGGTACCGACAAAGCTAAGTTATCGAAAAGTTTAATAAACTTTATTTGTAATTGATTTATGCAGTGGTTTCTTCATAAAACTCGATTTTCCAAAGTACTTTTCGATTTTTTTTACGCTTATTTGAGTTAGGGACGGTGTTGAGAACTAGACGTTGTGCGTGTAGACTAGCGTCTAACTGCTCTTCACTGATACAATCTCTATCGGACACGAAGCCAGGTGAGACAGCGTGCTTTTTGGCCATGACCACCAGTGAGTTCGAGTTATGATAAATGATTTTATTTCTGTAAGTAGGTTTGTACAAACACTTTTACACGTCAATCATATTTTTTTTTAAACTAGATGAGGTCGGCGTTTCCTAACTGACTATTCTGAGAAGAAAGGCCGAAACAAACTCAGAAGTCACAGTCTCTTTTAAAGTCCAGACAAAAACTTGGTCAGATCGTGTGAAGACCATGTAGATTGTTGTCTGAAATGGTCTTTTGAGGAAAGAACCACACAGATTGAGCGGACCTGTCCAATCAGTGCACACATTTGTCAAAAATCGTGCAGCTCAACTCAGAACTTGAGGAGTTTTGGGTAGGCCGCAAGAAATGACCCACATAGTCCTCACATTCACAATAATTAAATAAAAAAAAATAATAAAAATTACTTACAAAGTAAATATTAGTTAGCGATGAGTTCCACCTTAAAACGCTGCTTTATCCCCCTAATGAATAATCTACGTTTAGGTCATAAACACGTCATGTTACTGTGCTACATATATTATAAACTTCGTGGTTGAGGCTGTGCCATGTTTGTCAGTGACCCACCAAAAAAAAATATTGAATATTTTATCTATTCAACGTTTTCTTTGGTTAGTTCAATATTTAAGTACTACACAGATTTAAATAGGACAAAAAAAACAATCAGAAAACTAAAGTGTAAAGGAACGTCATATTTACTTTTATTGTTGTTAATCAGATATCTTTTTTCTAGCAATGATGCTACCTAATTCGTTACATTATTTGTTCGAAAAGTAGATTCATTTTTGGTATAAAGTAGATGGAAACAAATAGTAAAGAACAAATATACAGAACATATTTCTGTCGTTTGCAACTTGTGTTGGGAGAACAAATATGTGACACTTCCATGGTAGACAGCAAATATACATATTTTCCATTACCCACCCCTACTTTTTCCTCTAGAGTAAATACTAATAAAATTGTGTACATTCTTTAGAGCTCTATTTTGTCACTACTCATTAATTCTCACGAGATTTAGCGACATTAACTTTACGAGTATTGGCATTTAAAAGTAACTTATAAAAACAAAAACAAAAGTTTTAAAAGCTTTCTACAAAAGGGAAATCTAAACTATAATAATAATATAATAATCTTGTGAAAGACGGCACGGTTGACATCTGTCGGGATGCCACCGGCCGGGGAAATCAATCAAGCATATTATCTCCGGGTAACCTTGTAGCCAGGATAATCCATCAGCAACTTGCTCTGAAATATAGCCTTGTGGAATCGGATGTGCCGTATTAGGGTAATTCTTCAGGGACAAAATTTTCGATGTCTGTGGGTATATTTCTGTAACCAACTAAAAAAACGGCATGTAATATTTTTTTTTGTACAGTTTAGCTTTATCCCTTACTGGGACAAATGATTTTTTTTTAATAATTGCTGTCTAGGTACAAAATAAAAATATTTGAAGGTCGTTCTTCTGATTCATATAGCGCGTCCGTTTGCCATTTTCCGGAACAAAATGGTCGATGTCGCATTTTCCCTTTGATACATCAATATAAATTATAATTATATCGAAAGGAAATGAGTTGTCCTCTTACAAAAAAAATGTGTATTAGTTATAACTACGTTAGTCTGTTTATAAATAAGTAAAAAAGAAGTGTCCGGCGTATAATACTGATTAATGTGGCGTAAGCTGCGCTTGACCGTACTTGGTCGGGTAATAATAATGAGAGTCTGGCTTCCAGCGCGGGGGGAAGCCAGTCGTGCAACGGACGACCTAGAAGGTGGACGTGCGGCTGGTTGGCTTAGATCCGGTGTTACGAAGGAAAATACCTGATTCATCTGTGTTTGGTTCAGGTGGCATCCTGATTACAATGTCTACTTTATAAAATTTATTTTATTGTTTTAAAACTTCAATCTGTGTTTCGTGTGATGCTTTTGGGTTATAGATTCGTGTAGAAAAATGATAATAATGAAGTCTATATGTACGATGAGTTATGCATGATTGTAGGCAAAATCCTGATTCATCTGTGCCTGATTCGTATGGTCAAAACCCCATATGAATAATAAAATAAATTAGTTTTCCCCTCTCCAGCACGATAGGAGCGCTTTTGTTGCGTAATTCTCCTTGTCCAATTTTTGACCGTGTACAAGTCAGTAGTTTTAATCTTATTTATTATTATTTACTTAGCTATAACCTTTTGAATAATAAAAAAATGACAGGAGTATAATCTTGTTCTAAATATGATACTTTTGATATGTCTTAGTCCTATTTAAGAATTAATAATTATTGTTTAGAATTTACATTCCTAACTAACGGTGTATTTATTACTTTTTATTTCTGTTTCTGATTAATATGTAACACATTCTGATTCATCTGGGCACAAAATTAATATCTTGAAAACTACTTTATAAAAACGAGTCCCTCATTCAAATATATGTTATTTGGTATACCTATTTTCATATGAACATGTGTTAAAGAGCTGAAAGTGAAATTAAATTTTGGCCATATGGATCAGTCAAAGAATCAAATTTCGAAGAACTACCCATTACAGGTATGTGCTCATCCCATTTCTCGAAAATGTCAATATCACATTTCTGGAGCCCTGACCCCTGCCTGAGTAGCTTGAACCCTGTTGCCGATACCGTTGGGCTATCTTTTTTATATTTTTAAGTGTTTTTTTTATATTTTTGTTTATAAAAATATGTAAAAATGTAATTTATAAGTATGTACATGACATAAAGGTTAGAATAATCTAAACTAATATTATAAAGGGAAAAGAATTGATTTTTTTGTGTTTTTTTTTTATTGCTGTATTCCCTCTCTTGATCTCCATCACGCTTGATGGAAAGCGATGGATGATGTATGTTTGTTTGTTACACTAAAACGGCTGAACGAATTTGGATAAAATTTGGAGCATGGGTAGACCATGACCTGGATTAAGACATATAATACTTTTCATCCCTATCAACCCACGGGATCGACACTTATGCGTGTGAAACCGTAGGCGCAGCTAGTCATTTATAAAATATGTATATCGTTTCTTAGAACATATGAGTATTTCACGATATATCGGTAGGAAAATCAATGAAGTATACTCTATACTTATATCTTTCTTGTGTGACACGCTTCAGGTTGACTGACGATGTGATTTCGTGAGCTCAAATCATATCCCTTTGAGCCCTTTGTGCTGCTCTTATCGTGGTGGATAGATTTGTAAACAACATAGGTAATAAGTCAAAGAGGGTTCAAAGTAACAGGTTATATGGCAATGTATTTTTGCTCTATTTGACGTATTTCTTCTTGAAATAGAAAGGAAAAACCGACCTCGAAATAGTTGGGAGGCAGGCTGATATTTAATGGTCATGGTTTCATAAAGAATTTAGGTTTTGCGCATGTAGGAACGTTAAGTAGGTACGTTATATTGGGCTAGCTAGTAGGCCTAGCCAAGTTACAAACGTATCGAATCGAATCTCTTATCGATTATATATCTCTCGATAACGATTTTAGATTGTCAACTTGGCTAAGCCTGTAGATCTATTTCATAAATTCGCGATATTTTTGCACCGCTATCAGAGTCAAATAGCCAGATTACAGCTTTGAATTGGTTAATACGAGCCAGTGACGTCATGTTCTCCGATCACGTGGTCAGACATATTAGGAGCATACCTGCGCAGTTAGCTCGGGACTTTACCAAGGCCAGTGAGGACCAGTTCCTACATATTTTCGAAACAGGAGCTGTAGATCCTTCTCTAAAACATAAAGTATTTCTCTATTATTTTTCGTGCTTGCAATAGCAGTAAGTAGTTTTAAACTTATTTTTTATTTAATTGAGTTAGCATACCTAGGAATAGTCACGAAAATATTATAGTGCACAAGTGTGTGCGTAAACTCTGGTGCACTCTCTGTTCCTTTACTCTCATAATCTAATATCTATATATATAAAAGAAAGTCGTGTTAGTTACACCACTTATAACTCGAGAACGGCTGAACCGATTTGGCTGAAATTTGGTGGGGAGGTAGCTTAGAGCCAGGAGACGGACATAGGGTACTTTTTTTTTATTTTTATTTATATATATATATTTTTTTTTTATAGTAGGAGTAGGGTAGGAGTAGGGTAGGAGTAGGGTAGAAGTAGGGTAGGAGTAGTGTAGGAGTAGTGTAGGAGTAGGGTAGGAGTAGTGTAGGAGTAGGGTAGGAGTAGTGTAGGAGTAGGGTAGGAGTAGGGTAGGAGTAGGGTAGAAGTAGGGTAGGAGTAGTGTAGGAGTAGGGTAGGAGTAGTGTGGAAGTAGGGTAGGAGTAGTGTAGGAGCAAAACAACGTTTGCCGGGTCAGCTAGTTAGTAATAATTTAATATTTCCTGCGTACCTGGCTTAATCTCAGTTGAGGCCGTTGACCGAAATGGGTCGGGAGCATAGATATAGATACACCTAGATAACGCAAGAGCAACTACTTCGCGTGCCAAAAATCGCACCAGCTTACGATAGAAAATCATAAGCCGCCACTTTCGCGCTCAGTCCTGTGTACTGCTGGCTGGGTAAGCGTGAGCGAGAGCGCGAGCTTTTGACGTCATAGTAGGTAGTCAAAAAATGGCACGCTTGGTTTTCATACAGTTCGTGATACTTGCGTTATCTAGGTATATCTATATCTGTGGTCGGGAGGCTATTATAATATTAGTCTCAGAGATAGAGATTTTTGTGACCGACCGTGATTCGATAATCCTACCCGACAGTGTTTTGTTATCTGTGTCTGTATTAACGTAAGTTTTCTTTTGTTTTCAGATAGTGCAACCAAAGGAGTGGAGTCATGTGTTACTTCAGCATAATAGTGATAATATTCGATAGTTCTGTATTGTGAAGTGGTCGTGAATTCTCCGACATGCATTGGAGGCGTGACGTTCACCTGTTACTGCTGATCACCCAACTGTCTGGAGTCATTCTGGGTGAGTTTTTTTTTTTACATTATTTGCGGTAACAGTGGGAGAGGTAGACTATTAAAATTCGTGTCGGATGCTTTGTCGATACCTCTAGGTTTATTCATGTGACATTTCGAAATTGATTCGAGATCGAATATTTTGTAAATTCGGTAATACCAAAGATTTAACTGCTGAGATTTTTTTTGAATGACCAAAAAATAATTTCTACCAGAACGTAGAAATTATTCTTCGGTTATAAAAAAAAAAATCAGCTGTTTAAGCTGTCTGGAATCATGGTTGAATGCATGGTTTCAGTTTGCTCGTCGAAACCCCTGTATGTCGGTCAATCAACTCAGCCTATTGCAGTCCACTGCTGGACATATGCCTCTCCCAGACTGCGCCACAACACCCTGTCCTCCGCCTTCCGCATCCAGTCCGTCTCATCCACTTTCTTTAGGTCATCCGTCCGTCTAGCTGGGGGGCGTCCCACAATACGCTTGCCGATGCCGAAGTGATAAATCCCTTTGTGCGTATTAAGGGCACTTTTCACCAAAGTCACTGACGTATGACGGTCCAGAAATAATAATAATCAGTCTTGCCAAGGGGTATCGTGTGTTGTGTGGGTTGTGGAGGTCAAATAAGTAGTCGTTCTACGTAAAATACTGGTATTCAGCTGCATCCCATTAGACCGGAAGCCTACCCCAACATAGTTATCACGTAGTGGCTAAACAGACTAGCATAAAGTTAAGCATACATATGCATCATAATCCTAAATCCCGGAGGAATGCGGAAAATGTCACGAGGAGGGTTTCGAGTATGAATGCGGATGGCTATAAGAGCAGGGGCAGACCAAAAAAATGATTTATAGACATTGTAAAAATGATAATTATGGCTCGAAAAGGGGTGACCACTGAGATGACGACTAATACAGAAGTATGGAAGTAGAAGACATTCTGCTTCCCCAAATAAATTGGGATAAGAACAAGAAAATGGTAATGTAATCTTAGCTTAACACGTAAAATACCTTTTGTCCGCGTACATTTAAGCCCACATTCGCATGGACGTACAAAAATCGAGGCGCGATTTTATCGCTCATTGGATTTTCAACTCTAGGTGTTGAGCCGAACGTTGAGAATCCAACAGAGCGCATCCCAGCTCGTCAAAAAACACTTGTAGTCTTCAACTCTAGGCTCTAAGGAGTGCGCGAAAAAAATCGCGAACCTGGGCTAATAGTTTCCATAGAAACCATAGGCAATTGCTGGTACCATATACAACTCGTTCATTTACCCAGTAAGGTAAGGAGGGCCTTACCTTACTAGTACCTCCCCGCCTCCCTAGGCGGGGAGGTACTAGAGGCAGTTCTATATTAATTTAAGGGAAACACACGATACAGTATGATCGAGTAATGAACAGGTAATTAACTACGTAAGTGATATTCCAATGTTACCACTAATAAAATTAATTAATTTTGGCTGCAGTTACGATTATAATAAATATTATGTTATGGAACGCTTGTAATATTGTTTTAGTATTAATTATTAAAGTAGTACGTTATTTAATTGCTCTTGTAAATTAATGTGTGGTCGCATTTTAGAGAGCTATTAATTATGAAGCAAATATTTTAATTGATATAATTTTATAACATCATTGCAACGTTTATTTTATGTTTTGAAAAATATGTATTTTTTTAATGAAAATATATTCATTATGCATGTTGATTAGGTATTTTAGGTGGATCTTTGGCAGTCGTTAGTCAGAAGCCCGGAAGTCCGATAACCAGTCTTACCAAGGGGTATCGTATTACCCAGTAACTGGGTTGTGGAGGTCGGATAGGCAGTCGCCGTATACTGGTATTCAGCTGCCTCCGGTTAGACTGGAAGCCGACCCCAACATAGTTGGGAAATGGCTAGGCAGATGATGATATAGGTATTATTCTGCAAACAAGAAAAAAAGTAGATTCGAAGGTTTGAAGAGAAAACTGCATACCTAATTAACACTTTCTTTCTCTTGTTTTTTTGTTTGATAACTATACAAAAAAAACTGGCCATGTGCGAGTCGGACTCGCACACGAACGGTTCCGTACCACAAGGCAAAAACGCCGAAAAAAACACGTTTGTGGTATGGGAGCCCCCCTTAAATATTTATTTTATTTTGTTTTTAGTATTTTTTGTTATAGCGGCAACAGAAATACATAATTTGTGAAAATTTCAACTGTCTAGCTACCGCGGTTCTTGAGATACAGCCTGGTGACAGACAGACGGACGGACGGACGGACGGACAGCGAAGTCTTAGTAATAGGGTTCCGTTTTTACCCTTTGGGTACGGAACCCTAAAAAAGGTTAGTTTGTTTGTGGGGGTAATCTTCGGAACTACTGATCCAATTCCAAAAAAAATTTCACTAATGGGAAGCTACAATATTGCCGAGGTTCCTCATAAAATATATTAGACATTAAAACAAAAAAAAAACACTTAGACGAAGTTGCAGCCAGAAGCTAGTATCTTATATTTCGTAAAAAAAAATACGAGTGAAAAACGCGCCCAGTTTTCATTCAATTCCCAGACGAATTTATATATAAAAGTAGACAAAAACAACGGGTGAATGAACCGCTTCATTTCAGTACATTCACTTCAAAGTACATGCTTTTAATTAATATCTACTTTCAGTAACTTTTGCGCTTTAAGTTTATTTGTTATTACTGAGGATACATTAAGTTTAAGATAAACAATAAAGATATTTTCTTCACAAGTTTGCAAGTTTTTAACGAGTACTTTGGTTTGTGCTTCTTGCATGTTTATGTTTTGTCTTGCAATTAAGTTTTATATAACTGCAACAGATGTACCTACTTGTGTTACAACAAACATTACATCACGCCTTATTTCCCCTACTAAGAGGTTGAGCAGAGGTGTTGCTGGGAATCGAACCCAACACAACACCTTGCGCGCGGCCTGCACAGGCAGCATGATCAGCGGGTCATCGGCAAGCTGAGCCGATGACGACACACGGCTCGGCCCGACGACCACTCGCTTCTACGGACTCCACCGCGACGGACGATACTCCTTACGTAACTTATTAACTGTTTGTCCGGGCAAGTTTAGATTGTAAATAAAAACGGCAATAAACAGTAAATATTATTATTTATTGCCTATTTATACAGTCCACTCTTTTATTGCTCCCCGCGATGGTGTGGCTATAATACACACACATTTCGCCAGTTATCTTTAAGTCCCATGTAATAGGGGGCGAGCCTATTACCATCAATCGGGCACAATGGATATCTACTGAGAAATTCCAGATAGAAAAACCCAATATCACTTTGCCCGAACTGGGTATAGACCCAGGACCTCATGTTCAGCAGTAGCGCTTGCGACCACTAGACCAACGTGGCGGTGTATGTTTTATATTTTACTAGCAGCGCCCCGCGGTTTCACCCGGAAGTTCATAAATGTTTGAGTTCGCCGTGCCGCGCACGCCCCGCGCCCGCGCTGCCAGTCTGGCCAAACACTAAGTGTCGATCCCGTGGGAATATCGGGATAAAAACTATTATATGCCCTTTCCTGGGACTCAAACTATCTCTATACCAAATTTCATCTAAATCGGTTCAGCGATTTAAGCGTGAAGAGGTAACAAACAGACACACTTTCGCATTTATAATATTATGATAATATAATACTTACGGATTATGATTTTAAGCAATCCGAATTTCTTGGGAAGCTGTTCACTAATCCCCAAAAACATTAATTGGTTTTGAAAGCACCGTGTTACCAAAATGAAAATCTTAGTGAGAAGGGTTTTTAAGCTTCCTGTTGTCACTGAAGCTTTGGCTCGGTAAATACATACCAACCTAATCTTTATTTCCACGTGCAAAGAGGAGTGTTAAGGTCGAGTTTGCCTTTTATCAACGAATATCCTTCCAAAAATGAGTCAGACAATGACAAGAACCTATAAATGATTGAATGAATGAATTGCACCGATCCCAGCGTGGTCAAACCAGACTCGATTAATCGAATGAACCCCAAGATTCGCACTACCTCCTGTAGCCTTATATTCATGGTGCTAGAGCGACCATTGCATATCAAGGAATAGACCGGGGGGCACGGTAATGGTAGGGAAGACGTGCCCGTAGCATAGGTAAGGTTTAAGAGTCTACCGGATATGTGTAAGCATTGGACTAGTGGAGAGATGGGTAATTATTATCTATGGATAGGCATCTTTTATCGACCTTGCCGCCAGGTTGGTTCAGGTCCCGCCGGGGTCGCGGGTTGTTCGAAAGAGATACCGTGGCCCCTGGCACAGGCAAGTGAAGGAACACGGGTGGGTTTTAGTCAGTAAGAGTCTGACACTCCCTTCCGCTCCGCCCAGAGCGGGAGGGATCATTTAATGATTTCCCACCCAAAAAAAAAAAAAGGTTGGTTCAGGTCGAGCTTCATTGGTGCGTCTTTTGGCGGGCTTCTACTGCTTTCTCGGTTGAGTCAGACAACAACCACAAGAACCTATGATATAAAAACAAGTTTAAATAACAAATACAGTTAGATTTTGATACCGTTCGCTTCATCACAGCCAAAAGGCAGCCAAGAAAAGTATATAGGTGTGGAGGTGGAGACGAGAATACGACGATAAATTTAACTGCGTCTATGTTATGCCGTTTCTAGTCTACATACGAAAACTCAATCAAATATATCCAATACTTTAGGCACATAGCTAAAGATCGCCAAAACCCATAGTCGCATAGTGGGCCCATATAGTTTATTTAAAAATCCCTTTTTTTGTTTCAATGCATTTATTTGATAATAAAATTCCAAAATAATCATTCTTCTTCCTCCAGGAAGTGGAAAAGGGCAGGGAGGGCGTTTTGGGGGACTGTCTTAATGTAATTTTGACGTTCGAAAAGTGCTAATTCTCAGCTTAATTTGAATAAATGACTTTTGATTTAATTTCTTGATTTTGTATTTTATGCCTTAGTATTGCCAGTGTTATAATTTATTGTCGCATCGTTGTCCTCACATTGTATAAACATAAAGACCTTGGGATAAATATGAAGTTATAATCCCCGTTCTACATCATCCTACAAATAGCTTAGGATAAACAAAAGAACATTGCCAACGTGTTCACGTTTGCCGATAGACAAACTTGACACTCACGTACATTCCTCCATGCAAACTTTGTCGAGCTTCTAATAAAATTTATTCGTGCGTCTGTACCATTAGCAAGTTAAGTGACTTTCTGGTTAATGTAGGTATAA
This sequence comes from Oligia latruncula, assembly GCA_948474745.1. Taxonomy (NCBI): domain Eukaryota; kingdom Metazoa; phylum Arthropoda; class Insecta; order Lepidoptera; family Noctuidae; genus Oligia; species Oligia latruncula. The sequence goes on along the minus strand of OX419691.1, from coordinate 5,465,425 downwards.
ACTAATCTTTTTAATTGCTGAGGCTGAAAGTTGTCAGTGATTTCTAGGGGACATAGAGAATCTATATAGATTAGCAAATACATCGACTCGAAAACTGTAACCATGAATTCGACACATGATTCTAAACCCCTTAGCGTAGAATAATGTACAGACGCCAGCACATCAAGCTACCCAAAACTGTTAAATTTTCCCAATGAAAGTTGAAAATCTATTAAAGAAATTTGACACATTGTAGTAGCTTGATGTGCTGGCGTCTGTACTTACTAAATCCATGGTAACAGGTTGCGCGTCGATGTCCCTGTCACCCAGCGGGGTAATTGCCTATCAGTAGCAATGTGTTTAATTTTGACAGTTCAACAACTTTCATTGCGTGATTTACTTTGTTGAGCAGAGAAATTTTTCGAACACTTGAAGAAATGGATTAGCAATATCCTTCAAAATGATGCGGATTGAGATGGATAGTGTGTTACGCAATTAAGGTGTTGTATACTAATAAAATAAAGCTGAAGAGTAGCCTGATAATAAAATGATTATTATTATTATTAATTACCAGACGGATTAAAAAAAAAATATCTGGTAGCGCAATTTTTGTCCCTTATGAGCCGAGCTAAAAGAACCAAGCCCCGGGCAGAAGCCAGTTAATTATAATGGGATGTTTTGTTAATAAATATCGAGAACTACGGGCTGTTACAAAAGTTTCTCAACGACTCATTACGACAGTAAAGTATTGCCTATAACTTGAACTTTGCTATATAAGTTTCTATTGACTACAAGGGCTCGATAAGAAAAGATTCTTCCAAATACTTACCCCTAAGGGGATTTAACGGTGGGTTGGAGATTTTATGCGAACGCGGTTACATGTAATAAGTATCTAGTATGTATTTATTGTGATATGAAAGCCGTTGCAGGTAGTCAACTATTTTTAAAACCAGGCAAAGATGCTGTCAGCGAAATTAATTGTAAATATAAATTGTCACCCTAATTTTCTCGTTTACCATAATATGCATTTTAAACAACTGTCAAAGAATGGCGGTTGTGACTTGAATACACGGAAATTTTAAGTTGGTGGTCAATTTTCTTAGCAAATAGTTACCCTGACTTTACTGACAAATCGGTACACTGACTGGACAGGTCCACTCAATATGTGTGTGGTTCTTTCCTCAAAAGACCATTTCAGATATCAATCTACATGGTCTTCACATGTTCTAACCAAGATTATGTCTGGACTTTAAAAGAGACTGTGACCTCTGAGTTTGATTCGGCCTTTCTTCTCAGAGTAGTCAGATAGGAAACGCCGACCTCATCTAGTTTTTAAAATATGATTGACGTATAAAAGTGTTTGTCTAAACCTCATAATCATCTATCTGCCTAGCCTTTTCCCAACTATGTTGGGGTCGGCTTCCAGTCTAACCGGATGCAGCTGAGTACCAGTATTTTACATGGAGCGACTGCCTATCTGACCTCCACAACTCAGTTACTGGGAAATACGATACCCCTTGGTAGGACTGGTTGTCAGACTTTCGTACTTCTGACTACTCGTAACGACTGTCGAAAATTCACGAATGACAGCCGGCCCGGCTTAACGTGCTTTCTGAGGCACGGAGGGTCTCGGTATGTAAAGATGGTCACCCATTCACAGACCAACCACAGCAAGCGTAGCTTAACCTGATGGATCCACGGCTGCGATGGATCTGCGGCTGTTATTATTTTAGCCACGGACCCCGTTTGTACAAACCTACTTACAGAAATAAAATCATTTATCATTTACTTACTTTTAGAACCGGGCAAAGATGCTGTCAAACCACGTACCTACATTGCCGCCGCTGACAGAATGAGTTCCCATGTGATAGCAGACGACTTTATCTCCCAAATGGGTAATATTCCAAGCTTCGGGCTAAGAATTGTTCCACTTGAAAAATCCATGTAAACCCGAAATCATGTCTTGTATCGAATATTCCTTTCCGTTTTCCTGGTCTAATGAGACAGATGTATAAGTAAAGAGGTTTTATCATTTAGCAATCACACTGCCGACTTTGCGCATGCTCGTTAGTGCCTGTTAAGCATTTAGTCGTCAGTAAGCCTGAGACGCTGGCTCGAGCAGATGGCTCGTGCGCGTGTCTGGTTTACTTTATAAAGAAATATTACACTCATGTAACTTTGCGTACCTAGCCTTGGAACGCCACCCACAAGGTGGGCCGATGACCTTGTGAAGACCGCAGGATTCCCCTGCATGCAAGAAGCACAGAACTGGTCGAAATGGCGATGCTTGGATAAATATGTCCAGCAGTAGACGTTTTCTGGCTGAAATGATGACGATGACACCACTTAAACATAATAAGACATAAGAATTGGGGTCTATACTAGGTGTAATTGAAATAACTGAAAACCTCATAAGGGATCATTTTTTTAAACATTTTAAACGACTATTATTATGGGGAAAACCGAGAAATCGCAAAAAAAAATCTGTTACTCCATACGTTTTAAATTCGTATAACTCAACAAAATGTAACGGCTGATTTTTTTTTTTTTTTTGTGAAAGGAAAATCTACTACTAAAAGTTGGTAATAATGATGAGTAAAATGACTCCTTTTATATTTTTGGTGGGACTTGTAGCAGGGATTTCGTTTAGAAGTCTATCGCCTTGAAAGGTAGAGTGACGTCAGTAGTCAGCCATTGTATTTGGTTTAACGCATCGAGCATTCGAGCTTCGTGCATTTTATTTATAGTGTGAGTAGTTCACTTAGTCGGAGAAAAACTCTTACAGTCTACGCTTAGAAAATCGGCTTCAGTAAGTCGGTCGATTGCAAGATGAATAGGGATTGTGTCTGTCACTTGATTTTCAATAATGTCCTATTACGAATAGGGAAAATACTAAATATTGAAAATATTCTTTATAATTTTCTAAAGCGTGTGCCTGATTGCATTCCCATAGGCAAAAATGAACACCTTCCATTCAATATTTCATCGCCTATGTATTTCACCACTTAAAGAAATGAAAGACTGAAGCTGAGGCGACGCAGTGCTTCCTTACCTGAACCATTCGTTTTACCCGCGGAAGTCTTTAAACAGACTCCGTAACCAGGTTGGCCAAAGCAAGAAAAACCTGTTCAGGTAGAGATTCATACACCTCGGGGTGTAAATGTGGCGCTGTTCCACAAACGATGGTACACTTAATATCATGTCCTGCGTGTTCTGTCAACTGTACGTTACAGGAACTAAGGGACGCTAGTGATGGCGCCAAACACGTAGCCGAATTCTGGGCCGAGTCCATTTAGATTGCCATCGTCACGCTAAGAAGTAGAAGATGAATTTCAAAAATCCTTACGTAATACTTCATTACCTTCGTTACTTATGAAACACTTGTGTCAAATTTCATGTTTCTAGATCCCGCGGTTTAGGCTGTACGTTGTCTGTCACATCACGTCTGTTTTACTCAGAGGATTTGGCAGCAACAACACATGGCAACAATGAGGAAATATTTACCTTTTTTCTGAACAAACGAAAAACGAAGCCACTGCAACTAATTACAGCTCAACTTTGGAAAGAAAAAGAAACCAAATTAATTACCTAACTTTCCTTTCCCTCAAATGAAACGCATTTTTCTTTTTTATGGGGGAAGTTTGAGAAAATCAATGGACTTCCCGAAACTATTCGCGATGTCAATGTGAAGTAAAGTTGTGGGTTCTGGTGTAATAAATTGACAACCTGTAACGGGTTGCCTCTAGTAACAAGTAATATCGTTAAGGCACCTATGTTAATACTACTCTTGGGACCTCTTAAAACTTCCTCAAGATCAAATTATAAGCGTATAATAATATAATATTGATCTTTGAATAAAATACTTTTTAAAGTTTTACTCGGTTAGGGAAAGATATACTACACTACCAACTAATTCTTGCAGCTCAATCATAATGCTAAATGCGTTTTAGAATAATTATGCTCTGAATGTCATTTATCTGTTTTGTGTACCTAAATATGTTAAAATAATCGAAATAACGAAAAGATTTGTTGGGTAAAAGTATGATCAGAATACAGCAATTCACCACCATCGGTAATTTAAATGGAAATGATTTTGTCGTCATTTAACTTACTCATCAGCGGGATATAAGAAAAACTGTCAATGACGATGACAACAATTTTGTCATCAGAATTTCCACTACATCCTAAACCTAATCATGCAAATCTCAGAACTTCCCGAAACATAATTTCCCACATGCAGGCGGTTCTTCAGAGCTAATTACCTACGTCACAAGAAAGTTTCCCTACATTATCGAATTTTGAGTTCTTGTGTGTTCACACTAGAACTTCGTCTGCGGGTGATGATAAAATTACCCACAATTTATTCTCAGGGACTGGCCATTTGCAACAGCCGCGCAGTGCCTTCAAGTAGAGATTTCGGAGAATCTTTAAGAATAAGACTTCGGCTTCAGGAATTTAAAGTAGTTTCCCTCATATTTTAAAGGCTTGCATACTAAATCTTGTGGATGGCAATATGTTCTTAATTATTATCATGCATTCATTTTCAAACCAAGCTCAAATAAACGTTATTCTTTGAAACTGCAGAATTTTAGAGTAAAATAATTATGGGTACGTATGGCTCGTAGTTATAATATGGAAAGTTTGGATTAATTTTCACAATATTTAGTATATATCTGCATGAGAACAAAGTCGGTTCTTTATTTAGTTAAGGTATGATTTTATTACGCGCTTGCTTCTTAAGAAAAAGGAGCAATGATAAGGAAGAATGCTAATTTCATCATCATCATCTGCCTAGTCTTTTCATATGTTGGGGTCGGCTTCCAGTCTAATCGGATGCAGCTGAATACCAGTATTTTACATGGAGCGACTGCCTATCTGACGTCCACAAACCAGTTAGCAAGAATGCTAATTTATGTCACAGAATACCATGCTAGATAAAACATGCTCAGCAGGTTTTTAATTTTATAAGCATGACGTGTGTCTCTAACTTTACCTATGTAATGTTTCCTGTTACCTGTGTAATGTTCTTCGGCTTAGCATAATCAGTCTATAATGTTCCCACTGCTGGCACACAGGCCTTCTCTCTATGAGAGGGAGTGGGCCGTAATACACGACGCGGAACCAGTGCGGGTTGGTAGATGTCACATGTTTTCGAATTTTAGTTCTAGGACATCATAGGCACCCTCACGATGTTTTCCTTCACCGTTTAAGTTTGATAAGCAAGCATGCTAATTTATGTCACAGAAGGCTAGATATATGCAACAGGCTTTTAATTTTATGAGCACGACTTGTTCTTTAGCTTTACATTTGCTTTGGTTTTTGGCTTGTCTTATTTTATGTACCTACGTACAAAATCTCAGCCATTACTGCTATTAGTTTCTATGAAATATAAAACGACCTGTTGCAAGGAAGGCGAGGCAAAGTTTGAGTAAGCTCGTTCCGCCTTTTGACGTTTCAGATTAAAATTTTGCACATTATACTTCAAAGTTACCCCCTAAGGATTGAGCTTTAATTAATTAGTATTCAGCTCATCGATTTAACGTCTACTCCTTCACCTAGGTAAGTTTTCTGTTGTGTTGTGTAGTCTGTGTTTATGAACACAGACTACAAAACTACTACATGCCGAGGATAAAAACTCTCGGGGGGCCCGTGGCTAAATAATAACAGCCGCACAGGTCGATCGACCAGGTTAAGCTACGCTTGCCGCGGTTGGTCTGTGGATGGGTCATCATCTTTACATACCGTGACCCCTCCGTGCCTCGGAAAGCACGTTAAGCCGTTGGTCCCGGCTGTTATTCGTGGATCTTTGACAGTCGTTACGGGTAGTCAGAAGCCCAAAAGTCTGACAACCAGTCTTACCAAGCGGTATCGTATTACCCAGTAACTGCGTTGTGTAAAATACTGGTATTCAGCTGCATCCGGTTAGACTGGAAGCCGACCCCAACATAATTGGGAAAAGGCTAGGCAGATGATGGCATGCCGAGGATGCCTCACTGCGATACCTCGCGGTCGCGGTTTGTCTCGCTACCTCGATGTCACTGTCATGTAAATGCCGAATACCTTACTGCGATACATAGCGGGCTGCTAGGGGGTTTACCTCAGGTAACGGGACCCCCTCCAAGGTAACAGGACCCCTCCATGTGCTGATGGCGATCACCGGGGTGGTTTTAGTGGGGTAAGAATCCCACACTACCTTGTCTTTTTCCCCAAAGTCCAGGTGCCTTTTGAAGGTTTCGCCCTGAAAACAAAAAAAGGGGGGGTTTACCTGATTGCCATCAACAGCCATCATCATCATTGATTGTGTCCCTTACAATCAATGATCGTTTCAGAATCTTCAGAGTCTTGTCTCTAGAAATATTATGTCGTTTCAAAACCAAAATAGTATCACACTAATATTATAAAGACGAAAGTTTGTGAATGTGTGTGTGCGTTCATATGTTTACTTCTTCACGCTCAAACGGCGGCACCAATTTTAATAAAATGTTGTATGGAGGTAGCTGACACCCTGGTTTAATATATAGGATACTTTTTATCCCCATATTCCCACGGGATCGATATTTACGCGGCTAAAACCGCGGGGCGCAGCTAGTTTTAAATAAGTACACGTGTCTTATCTGAAGTTACTACTAAGAATAAATTCCTATAGGTAAGAGCCTTTCACACCGGCAATGGTTGGACTATTTTGAAACAAAAAGCAAATCACTTGAATCAGCCTTGGACATTTCACTCAAAAAAACACTTTAAGGTAACCGAACTCTCTGCGGGATCGAACGAAAAAACCGAACCATTCTGTAACAAAAATATTGACTGGAGTAGCTCTTAGCCACTCGTTTTTGTGGTCGTACTGTTGATGTCGTATGGTACACCGGATATATGTACAGACGCCAGCACATTAAGCTATCCGAAACTGTAAAATTTTCCCAATCAACTTTGAACCTTATGCATTTGCGATAAAGTTGAAAATTATATTAAAGAATTTTGACAGATTGGAGTAGGTTGATGTGCTGGCGTATGTACAGTCAACAAAGGAGTTAAGTATACAGGAGCGTCGGATATTGTTGAAGTTTACTAAGAAACCGATGGATATTCTCGAATAAAATTTTAGTTTATTAATAGAAAACAAACAGCTCATTTATTAAATTAAATTTTAGTCCAGAACATCCATCGGTTTCTTAGGAAATTTCAACTATATCCGACGCTCCTGTATACTTAACTCCTTTGTTGACTGTACATGACCGGCATGGCCGATTTTGAAACGAAAACATTAAATGTTGGACTCCAGGGCCCTGGATAAAAGTGATTATTTTAGTTTAACTTCATTAAGACGAACTGGTACACGTGTGAACCACAAGCGGTACAAATATGTACCAGCTCATCCCTGAGAGGTTGGTTTTATTTTTATGTCATTCCTATCAATCAATGTCACAACAATATCCTTAATGTAATTTCGAAAGTAACTCAGTCGTGTTACCTTTTCACACGTAAACCACTGAACGGATTTCTATATTTGGCAAGAAGATAGATGGCATCCTCGGGAAGAAAATTTATGCTACTTTTTATGCCGGTAGCACGTTCCTGTTGGATAATTTCCTTCATCTACGTTGGCGAATCCGCGGGCGGAAGCTAGTTTATTCATAATTATAAGTACAGGAGAACCAGCTTTAACAAAATGATAACGGATGTTTATGTAACACAGAGCCAATTACAGGTTCGAAAGAGTAAAATTTACTACTCAGACATCAGAGGATCAATATTACCGTATTTTTAAGAACGTTTGCATTCGAATCTCATTCTCAATCTGTCAAAAATACCTCTATTTTCCCAACATTTCTGAGAAATTTTTGACATTGACTTTCGCTGAGATGAGATTGCGACTAGATTTTGAACGTTTTTAATTACCTACGGGAATTGTTCCAATTTTTTTTTGTTCTAAAATCTTTCCTCTCGTCGTACATTTCAGAGGAAACACATGATTAGACAGCAAAAAGCCAATGTTCATTAATAAAATGGAAAAACATACTTTGAACTTTTAAATAGATATACTGAAAACGGTATGCAAGCTCCTACACTACAACAATCCAATTTCCGTGACATTCTGCTGATGGTATAAACAATGCATGGAATATCTTTAGCTGAGGAATTTTTAACTTTGAAATAAGGGAAATGTATGCATTTTCATAGAAATGGCATTGATATGAAATGTTTAGTTCTGTGAATACGTAACCTGGAACTCTTTTTTGTGTCATTTGGCGAATCCATATCACACAACACGAACATGAAAACAACACTAATCACACTAATATTATAAAGGCAAAAGTTTGTGAGTGTGTGTGGGGGTGTGTTTATCTGTTTGTTACTTCTTCACGCTCAAACGGCTGGACCAATTTTGATAAAATTTTGTATGGAGGTAGCTGACACCCTGGATTAACTTAAAGGCTACTTTTTATCCCGATATACCCACGGGATCGAAACTTATGCGGGTGAAACCGCGGGGAGCAGCTAGTTTCAAATAATTTATATTTTAGGGACCTAAAAATACTAAATACCTAGCCAAGTCGACACTTCACGTGACCAGAGGGCTGGGTCGTTCTTTGGCCAAAGTATCAGCATTGCCATTTAACGTAGCAATGCTGCCAATCTTCTGAGCACGTTTTCGGATGACCGTCGATGACAGCGTCCTTTGTTTTTGTATTTATTTGTATAGTAAGTTAGTTAGTCATTTAATTTAGTATCTAGTGTAAATAGTTAGTTACCTTTCTTACAAATACCCCAACTTAGTTGGGAACAAGCTAGGCATAGAGATACAATCAGTCGTTGACCCCTTTTTGTCGGTACTCTTTATGGAAAAAATCATGTCAATCTGAAATGATGTATCATGATTGATACTACCGAAAAACCGGAAAATATCGAAATTCGAAGCATATTAGTAAAATGTACTGTATTTTACATACATTATGTACTCGCGTTATTATGTATACTATGTAACCTAATAGTGACTGGACATAGTAAACAAATAACAAAGCGTTGATATAACTGCGTCGAAGTAGGTCACGGTATAACTTACACAAGTAAACACATATCTTTTTTATGTAATGATTTTATGTAGCTGAATATTCATATCAATAATTTGGGGTTTCGATTTTGAAAGATGCAATTTGGTATAGAGATGCTTTTAGTCCCGGGAAAGGACATAGGATAGTTTTTTTCCCGATGTTTCCACGGGATCGACGCCACGAGGTCTCACCCGCATTAGTCTCTATACCAAATTTTATCTAAATCAATTCAGCGGCATAGATATCCGGTTTAAGCGTGAAGAGGTAACAGACAGACAGACAGACACACTTTCGCATTTATAATATCAGAATGGATAATATCCCAGTGCCGCTACAAGAAAAATAAAATGGTTCGTCGTCACGAAGTTGGAAGCGAATTTACTGTATTCTTGCGATAAGGTCTTCCGCTGTTTCGATTCGAAGAACAATTTTGAATTTTATATCAGTTTTTTTTTCATATAAAGTCTGTCAAATGTCAATTTATTTTATTCCATGGATATAAAATATCTGACGTTGGAAAAATCAGCCCTTATGGTTCTGGCTATTTTTCATGTCTTCAAAAACTTTGATAGCAATATTGTTGTCATGCAAAAAATAGGTACCTATTTTTTATGAGTTTCTGCAAACACGTAGAAGTTATCCCACGTAAAAGCCAATTATTTGAAAAAAAGTAACTATGCGTTTCTTGCCGGCTCTTCTCCATAGGATACGACCAATGGGAACCGTGCACCTAGCTTCTGACGTTTCATAAGTGCCCATGTAGGTTTATATGAAATAAAATATTTTGATTTGATTTATCGAAACCAAAATTGCCTGTTGGCGGCATACAACGCCACATACGAACTACGCATGACACTGACGTCAGTAGAGTTCGACGCGCGACTAGTATACACGTCCTGACATCAATCGTCGGGCAGTAGCCCACCAGACACAACCCATCTGGGGGCCTAAAAAGGCCACTTTGGCAGAATCATAAAAGGATAACATAATGGACAGTTAACCGTTAAGTTAATCGTATCAAATCCCATTGGTAAAGCATTTTTCAGTAATTTTTTTTTGTCTATGCTAATATACAAAGTGGCCTTTTTAGGCCCCCCGGGGGCCTAAACAGGCTACTTTGGAGAATGGAGCACTTTGGAGCGCCCGCGGTTTCACCCGCATAAGACTCGATCCCTTGGGAATATCGGGATAAAAAGTAGCCTATATTTTAATCCAGGGTGTCAGCTACCTCCATACATAATTTTATCAAAATTGGTCCAGCAATTTGAGCGTGAAGAAGTAACAAACATATCAACACACACACACTCACAAACTTTCGCCTTTATAATATTAGTGTGATAATCGTGAACAGGGGGCCTAAAAAGGAAAAAAAAAACATTAAACATTATGAATCGTATATGGCGAAGACAGTCCGTCTTTTTCTTTTTTTCGCTGCACTACGTAGGTATAACCAAAGAGATTGGGATTGGATTTGGATTGATTGGTATTTCAGTACAGACAAAAACAATAACTGAAAAATCCTTCACAAATGGTATTTGATACGATTAACTTAACGGTTAACTGTCCATTATGTTATCCTTTTATGATTCTGCCAAAGTGGCCTTTTTAGGCCCCCTGGTCGGAGGAATCTCCATTTTTTGTGGAGGATGAAGTTCTTTACACCCTGTTCCTTGTACCTCTATACCAGCATAAAAACCGTATTACGTAATCGCTAAAAATTAACGAAAGAAAAGCTTTCTCAGATTATTCCCAAATTCCCTACCCTCGTTTCCAAATTTTCTTTTTATTCCTTCTTACTTATCAACTCCCTAAGTACTGAATAAAGTGTTAATATTTTTAACAAAAGTTAATCCAGACTTTTTTATTCTCTCTTTTAAACCGTATTCTCTCCGTATCCTCATTTCAATTAGAGTGAAAAGATACTGTGACTGAGTTTTAATGGTCCGCCCGAGTCAAGGAAATTGGGTACCTATTTTAAAAGAAGGTATTGTGAGCAAATGGGTGACATTTGCTTAATTATTTTTTTAATTATAAATGAACTGTTGTGTATTTTTATTTTATGAAGCGCGAAATTAAGCGCGTTTATATTTTTAATTTGTAACAGTTAGTTTAGGTAAAATCTGAGAAATGAATTGTTTTTTTTTTTTTTGCTAGCCTATGCTGTCCCACTGCTGGGCAAAGTCAAAGTCAAATGCTGTTAGTAATACCAACTTAAATAATATAGCAACTGTCATTCTTTGACAGCTATATAAAATGGCTTTAACAAGGAAAATTGACGTCATTTGCTTGGTAATTATTTGTTTATACCCGTTATAATAGGCTTTTCCACCGTAATTTTGGTAATTGTGAGGGCAACAATACCTATATTCGGAAAATATTTATTTCCAACTCTTTTTTATGGATCCATACCCAAATGGTATCCAACTATTACTAAGTCTCCATTGTCTGTCTGTCAGCGGGCTGTATCTCATAAACCGTAAAAGAGTGCTGTTTTCACAGATCGTGTTTTCTTGCCGCTTTAACAACAATTAATAAAAATAAGAAAGTTTGAAATTAAAGGGGAAACCCCCTTTAATTTCAAACTTTACGAAACGTTTTATTCGACATTTTTGTCATTGTCCTCGTGATTCGCACTTGGCCGCTTTTAAGGGTTCCGTAGTCAATAAGGAACCCTTTTAGTTTCACCATGTCCATCCGTCCGTCCGTTCGCAGCTTAGCTCAGGCTCTTAGTACCTACTAGAAAGCTATAATTTGGCATGGATATACATTTTAATCACGCCGACAAAGTAGTAAAATAAAATCATTTTTTTTAATACCTACTACCTGCTGTACAGCTGCTGTAAAGTGGCGATGTTTTTTTTTCTCGTCTACCCCACGGTATGAGGTATCGTTGGATAGGTCTTTCAAAAATATTGCTGGTTTGTGAAAACAATTTTTAGATTCAGGGATCCGTTTGTGAAATATTAAGCGTGAAGGTGCTATTTTTTGTTAGAGTCATAAATGGTTGCCATTGGATATGTGAAAAAATTCACGGTAGTAGTATATGTATAACGAAATTAAAAGGAAAACTATCACAGCTAAGTAGGTTTTACAAGTTTAAGAGTTATAGTCGACCAACTTACATATTTTGCGGTATGGGAGAACATGATTTTTAACTACAATGTTAAGTTTGTTCTTGGGATAAATTCATTCCAACTACGGATCCCTTCATTGTGCGTGGTCCGACACGCACTTGGTCGGTTTTTTAATTAAAATTAAAAAACAAAACTCAACATTTCACCCTAAACAAAACCCCGTTTGATTCAACTGAAATAGCAAAACATCTTGAGAAGCGCAGCACTGAATCTGATAGCCTATAACTACGGAGAGTTCCGATCTCTTTGTGCCAGACTCTCGGACGGTAATTAGATTCTCCGAATTACCTTCACAGAAGACTACAAAGTTTCTACGAAGGCCGCAGGTGGGGTTCGCTTTAAAAGTTTATTTTCGCAACCCGCGTTTCTAATGTAGAGACGGATCTATCTAATAATATGCTCAAGATGTTCGGGAAGCTGTAGTTGTTCCTTGATGGTAATGGTGAAAGTTTTAGTGGATTACTTGGATGTTAAGGATTTTGGGAATAGTGGATTTGTATTTTTGGGAGCTTTAAGAGGTGACTAGGGATTGTATCGTAAGGACGGGCTTTCGTTTACGACGTAACTTAGAGTTTGCAATTTATTTTTTGGAATAATCGTTGTACTGACGTTTTTAAATGCCTAAGGCCATTTGTGCAGACACGTTGTTTTTGCCGTGGAAAACTATGGTTTATTCGCCGTATGTAGGCACGGTCGTCAGTGTTTTATGGAGCATTCCATAATGGACAAAAATAAATAAAGGTATTTAATCAAAAGATGAGAGAAGCACAAAACCGGTCGAAGTGGAGGTGCTTGGGGAAGGCCTATATCCAGCAGTGGACGTCTTTTGGCAGAAAATCGTTTGTTAATAATTGTGGTAATAAAATTAATAGCTCCTAGAATAGAAGAAATTCCAAACCAATAATGAGCTTTAACGCCTCTTAAGAGCCTATACTACCTCAGCTAAAATTCACTCTTTATCTCGCTCGCACGATACTGCTCGCGGACTGTGTGAAAGTGAGACAGAGTGCGGTGCTGGGCGGGAGGCAGCGCCAATAGTTTAGGTATTTGCTTTTTACTGTGAAAATAAAGGTATTTCAAAAAAACTAACTAACATAAGACCTGCTTTATAGTTAGTTCAGTTAGTATGCAAAGTTTCATGATCTAATTTGAAGTATTTTTTGAATACCAGCGGTTTATTGTTCGGTTTGGAGGTAACTTTGGAATTTTTTTCTATCGAGAAAATTTTATGTAATCGTGTTTTCGTCTAACATAAGACCTTACATTAATCCTCAACTTTAGCATATATTTATTTCAAAATTAATGCTGCAGATTTTCGACATAACGGAGGATCATGTTAAGCCATTTGAGGTAGTATAGGCTCTCCAAGTTCGCTTAGTACCTCATAGACGTAAAATTACTGGGTAAACCAGAATTGTTCTTGACAAACGTTCCAAGTCTCCAACGCCTGAAACTCATTCAAAATCCACTCATTAGTAAGCTCAAACATAGAGAGAAGTGGAGCTTAGCTTTTGGAACTAGTTAACACTACGTCATATTGACTTAGTTGAAGTCGCGGTTCCAGCTGTTCAATTGTTTGGGGGAAATTGTCAAGGTGTGACGTTATGACAGACAAAGTTTGACATTGTAATGGCTATGGTGCTCGTTGTGAGGCGATGTATGGAAGTAAATGATAAAGGTGTTTCCCAAAAAAAAAAAAAAAAATTAACAATAAAGAATTCGTAGAAAATAATAAAAGTGACATTCTTCTTGTCAAAAATCTAAGGTAATGTAAAACTAAAGAGGGCCCGCCTGTCGTGTGCGCGCTTCGGTTGCGCAGGCTTCTGGAATCTTCCAATCTTCTTGTCATATGTCGGTTGCATATGTTTGTATGCATTTGCGAGGAATGATGAAAACGTTTTTTACAAAATTCCTTGGCAGAAGCGAACTCTGTTTATGATCTTTGTAAAAATACCCACATCGTGCAGATGTGTCCCGTTTGTTATTGAGAAAAAGGGCGTAACGTAGATAGATTTTTTTTCAACAAACATTAGCCAGGTACGCAGCAGATATTATAGTGCAGAAGTGTGAGCGTAAACACAGGTGCGCTCTCTGTTTCTTTACTCTCATAATCCGATGGGACGGCAATCCGACACAACCGGGGTGAAATCAGGCGCAGGACCAACGACTTTACGTGCTTTCCGAGGTTCGGGAGTATTAAACCGCAAACTTCCAAACTCCGGACTGTTACTAAGAAATTCCTAATGGAAAACCCACTAACACTGGGTTCGATTCCCGGGTCGGGACCCCACGCTTAGCAGCCGCGCTTGCAACCACGAGAACAACGGGGCAGTCATAATAATCATGCAAAGTATAACATACGTTAAACAGTAGGCACAATAATTTAAATATAGGTTCGAAACCCACAAAGTAAGGGTAATTTAAAACTTCCCCTGTTTCATGAGCAAGCTCAACAACTTGTTAAGATTTTAGCGAAACACGGGAAGGCTGTGTTTATGTAAATAAATCTGATACAACCTAATGATTGTTACACACGCGAACTTCTGAAATTCAGAGTTTTTGTGAACCGTACGAGTATGTGTCGAGGCTTTTTATGTCTCGTTTAATACAAACAGCTTAAGTATACTCTAAAGTCTGACAACCAGTCTTACCAAGGGGTATCGTATTACCCAGTAACGGGGTTGTGGACGTCAGAGAGGCAGTCGCTCCATGTAAAATACTGGTATTCAGCTGCATCCGGTTAGACTGATGATGATGATGAATGTTGATGATGATTCCGGCTTCGTCGATGTTAACATTAAAACAACTGAATTCTTTTTTTTTTTGCTGTATGTTCTCGCTCTTGACCTCAATCACGTCTATGATGGAACGAGCGTACCCAGAAGATGCCTAAGGGCCTTAGGCTATGGCACTATAACTCCCTCGCATCGACGAAACACAGCAGGCTGCTACCAGGCGGGCTTTAGCCCTACCACTGCAAGTATTTGTATTTGTATCCTGCTTATGCTTATGCGTATGAAGTTTCATTACTTCAAGTCCTTGTTTTTAAAAATGAATGAACTGTACGAAATTTGTATGATAATTAAAAAAAAAAAAATATTGTATGTAAGATAATTTGTGTGTAAAAGAAAAACTCATCATTTTATTTACGCTTCTTCTTCAACGCAGACAGAACTTTCCGCCTCCGCAACAGAACCAATCTTTCAAGTTAATTAAGCGAATTAAATATGCAACTGTTTGGAAAACTTAGGACCTACCCTATCTGCAAAGTTTTAGAAGCCATAATTATTAGCCGACAAGAAAACGGCTGTTCTAGTGCTAATCAATAAGTTTACAAGCTTTACTACCCTCGCGATAACACACCGTTAAAGCTTACAACATATGAAATACTTTTAGCATACATTTCTGTGGCTTTCGAAAAAACGTTTTCAGTTTCTTCTTCTTCTTTTCGGTAACTCTTGCGCGATTTTTTTTTTAATATAGGTTGAGTCCAGTAGGTGGCCACGTTGATGCGGCAGTAGAATTCTTTAAGTCATCCGTATTGCAGGTGAACAGGCAGGCACTTAGGACACTCCAGCAGTGGGGCAGGGTTTGATCAGAACCACCGCACTCGCACTGGGTGTTGGTGTCTAGGATCTAAGGATTCTATGGAAAACGATGATTCTACGCTATACGACTAAAAGTTGAAGTTAACAGGAAATAGCGATGTCTTTATGGACCGATGGCGCGTCAAAGGCCGTTAGGGCTAATTATGGGCTGAGACGTAAGTGTGCGCTGTTGATGCACTACTACTTATTGCTCAATAATAAGATTGATGATGCGACTACTGCTACTAGCTCGCTGTTCATTGTTTGCTCCGGATCGGCTGCGGCGGTCGCGCGCCTTTGCCTCGCGGCGCCTGCTCGCGGCGCCGCCAGCGCGTACCCATACTGCTCGCTTTGCTCCCACAACCCAGGCGATCAATCTGCTGAACGCCCTGATTGCTCAGGAGCCGGAAGTTGATATATTTATGTATAGCAGTAAATCTATGCTTAATGTTTGTATGAAGTTTTTTAGTTAAATGTTATGTATATGTTGTTGGCTTGCTGCGCGCTTTGGTGTCTGTTTAGTGTAAATGCAGCATGCAATTGTTAAATAAATAAATAAATTATAGACTAACACTCGGTATCGAATTGAGAATTTGAAGTTGAAAACATATCAAACTCCTTTGGCATTAGGTACTTAAGGCGTGACCACGAAATTCAAATGTCTTTGCAAAAAACGTATGAAATTTTGAACTTCAGGCTACATTAAAGGAATCACCTTGAGTAATATTAGAGTTTGACTATACTAAATTCTTAATTCAGAACTGGGAGACAGTCACAAAAATGTGTTACATAAAATTAGTTCATTATATTTTAACACTGAGTCTCGTAGAACCGTAGCTGCAAGTCGTCATTACAAACACATAAGTTCAAAAATCTACAACAAATTAAACAAAAGCTTACACATCTACCCATTAACCAAGAACAAATGCAAATAAAACTTGACCCCTGGTTAAAATCACAAAATGATGGTGAAACAGAGAAACTCGTGGAAGTGTATAATACTCATCACGCCCTCACACACCCCAACAAAACCACACACAACACACGTGGCACAAACACCCCTCCAACTCATTAACACTCACCCACACACCCATTCACCCTACACTCACCGCATTAACTCAACGTCAAAATACATCCCAAATCATACGCCCTGTACTGTTTATTTTTGTCTTATTTTTTTGTTTTTAATATTAACTAGCTGACCCGAACTTCGTACCGCCTTAGATTTTTTTTTGTTATTTAATTATTCTGCTATTCGGGGTGAAAATAAATCCAAATGGTGTACTGACCCGAACTAAATCTAAATTAACTTAATTACCTAAGCACTTTTTGCATGGAACATCATTCCATTCTCTATCTAGAGAAGGACGTTTTTAGCTACGCTACAGTTTATACTTTTGCAGCAGTCATCGTTTTATTTGTTGTACTTAGTCTTATAGTTAGTTATAGTTATCTGTATGTAACTGTGTCTTTGAAAAGATACCTGTCTACCTATCCATAGTCACAAGACTATATCAAGAGGGTTGATAATCACGGAACCAGCCTTCGCGTGGCGGGTTGCCGCCGCTCGGCAGCGCTGTGGAATATTAATGCTGCAAACTTGGATCTTGGCATCTGATAGTGGTTAAAGTGGCGCGCGTCGTTGATAGCACGCACCGCGAGGAGATTGGCGTCTTGGGAAACTGTTATTATATCAGCTCTGACCTTACAGACCTAACTTAGATACAACAGGGACTAGGCTTCAAAAAAAATTATCGCGTTTCTTCGTCAGTGACAGATTAAGCTACGTTTTCCTAGAAGAACGTTTACGTCATATTTCTAACAGCTATCGTGAAAATGAGCCGTCTTTCGGCTGAAATGATGATCGTGAAAATCGCTCTGTACTTATATTTGGACATTATGGCCACCTGTAGCGGTCGGCTTTAGAGGAATCAGTTTGTCAAAAAAACTAATTATCCTTACATTTTTGACACACTGATTATTTAGCGCTGAGAATTGCGACTTGAATTTGAATTAGTTTTTTAGTACGAGAATAGACCTTTTGTTAATTAAATGATGTACCTATATTAAAAGTCCGTGTCGTCTCTCTGTAGGGCAAAAGCCTCGCTACTTTCTTTTCCACTATTCTCTAATTTAAGCTAGATTAAGATAGATATACTGTATAATTTGCTCAGTAATGAAAGTTCGGGATCAAATAAAGAACTGTGAAATGCCAAGGGAATGAGCCGCGTCTTGTACACATGTCTATCGTAGTCCTATGAACTTTGGTCTCTTTCAGACACATAATGTACAATGCACATATACCTTTATATGCATGATAAATTCGCGTGGACAAAACGCTTCGATCATACAAAAGTATGACGCGTGTGTTTTGAGCCTAAACACATTTGCAACTAGATAGTGAGACGCATTGGATAGCCATTTGTTTTCCAAACAAAACAGCCCTGTTTTCAAGGCTGCGCACAAACATTTTAGTGAGGTACAAACTAGAGGCAATTTGTATCTAATTTGTGAGGTAAACGCAGTGTAACGTGTTAGGTTTCGGGTGGAATGACTAATATGTTTTCACACTAGTGAATACTGATGTATTAAGTGCTTGACTTATGTTCGTAAGGATTTTCCGAGCCCTTAAATACAAACTAATTGTCTAGTTTGGGGCTCGTTGGTAAATAATATATGTAACCAAGCTGTAGGCAATATTGTAAGCCACTCATGTTGTATCAACTTGCTTTTAAACTGTGAACCTGCTTACTATTACATATAACCTGAACAATAAATATTTTCTATTTTCTCTTTGGCCAGACCAAAAACTAGTAGAGTTTTGAAGGGATAAATACTGTATCAAATATATGATTATATTATTATCTTAATACCTAATCATTCCGAATTTATCAAGATGAACTCAAGATCTGAATATCTTGGACGTCAATAGGTCAATTAGGAAGGTATTTCGTAATGTTTCCATGCTACTTTTTTTTTTTTTTTTATTGCTGAATGGGCCCTCGACCTCGACTTGACTGAAAACCTTGTTTGGCTCGGCTAATTTAATAATTATTGTCTTCGATTTAAGTCTGGAAACAACAACCCAAACGCAGTGGTTAACATAACCATAATCAGCCTATAATGTTCCCACTGCTGGGACACTGGCCTCCTCTCGGTGAGAGGGAGTGGGCCGTAATCCACCACGCGGGCCCAGTGCGGATTGGCAGATGTCACATGTCTTCGAATTTTTGGTTCTAGGACATGCCGGTTTCCTCACGATGTTTTCCATCACCGTTTTGAGAGCAGTGGTGATGAAATAATTTACACAAAGTAAAGCGCCTGTCTGGGTTCGAACCTACGACCTACAACTCGTAAGTCGCGGCCGTCACCACTTGGCCACCACTGCTGTGCTGTTAACATGATTATCATAATTTGAATTGGCTTCCATTTTGTTAGAAATGAAAAAAATTAATTCTGTTTCCATGAAAAGTTTATTTGAAAGTGTAAAATTGATGACATTAATTAGTAAAAATGATATCGCTCAAATGGCCACCTCTCGAGTTGATGCACAATATTGTGCTCGTTTTACGGCATTTTGAATTGTTGCTCGTAAAACATCTCCAGCTCCAAATTGGCCACTTCTTGCTAGATCTGTAGTGGACCCAGTTAGCTCGAGGCGCTCGGCCAAACGCGTAATTGTTCGAGCACATGGAACACGACGACCGGGAAAATTACGAAGAAATTCACGCTGCGTTAAAAGAACAGATTGAAAATTTGCCAAATAAGCAGTAACAATAGGGCCGAAGCCTGCCGGGTCAGCGGGATTGTCCGAAAGGGTTCCGCTGGCCCGGAACATAAAGGATAAAGGGCTAAGGAAGGAACACGGGTGGGTTTTAGCGGGAGGGGTCATTTGATGATTTCCCATCCGCAAAAAAAAAAGCAGTAACAATAATTCTACGTTCTTGAGGTGTGTATCGCTCCATGGCTTGTTGACAACTAATCACACTAATATTATAAAGGCGAAAGTTTGTGAGTGTGTGTGTGAGTGTGTTTATATGTTTGTTACTTCTTCACGCTCAAACGGCTGGACCAATTTTGCTAAAATTTGGTATGGAGGTAGCCGACACCCTGGATTAACATATAGTCTTTTTATCCCGATATTCCCACGGGATCGACATTTACGCGGGTAAAACCGCGGGGCGCAGCTAGTTCTCTATATAACAACATACATGTCAAAGCACAGTGACATTTGGCGCCATCTGCAAAAATTAAGGCACATTCACATTAAGTATGACATTACTTTTGCGCCCCCCGTTATTATAAAGAGGTAAAATTTGCTCTCCGAAACTACCAGTCGGATTTTGCATGTAACAAATTTCACGCAACAGAAGCTGTGGGTAGAAGCTAGTCAACAATAATCCTAACAAAAACACCAATTTAGCATTCACACCCCTAATTTTACGCATACAAATGTACAAAAAGGGTCGTATTCACGCACAATATTCGGGTACAAGAATTATTAAAATCACGCGGGCCAGCCGGCAAAGCCGGACATACCACGTAAACAAGAAGTGAAGATGACATTTTTTGCTTTAGCCCCACGGTGACCCGAATATGTAATGACTTGTGGAACAGGAAATAATCCCTTAGAGTTTTTTATAGGTACCTAAAGTCCCCGTCACGAGAAGCTATACATTTTGTAAATAAAGAACTTCTACTAAGTTATGTAGCGACAATTCAATCCACAAAAAAAAATTATGATCCCTAATTCAATCAAGTAACATACGTGTAATATGAAACTAACGAGCAATTTCACTTGGTCGGGTTATATTTTAGCGATATAAAGCGCTGTCGTCTAATGTTTTGTGGTACTGGAACGCGTCTGACTCGTGGAACGTAAACAAACATTTGGGCCGCCTTTTTGAAGTAAGTTCACGCTGACGCTGTCAATGCTGCAGAATGCAAATGCAGAATACTTGGAATCGTCTGACGACTGTAATTAGATGTGTGTATTATACATACATAATTATGTCCCTATATAAAAATAACAATTATTACATAACTGTTTTTTTTTTATTGGTCCAAAGGTTGATTATATAATGAATGTATACAAAACATTTTAAAAGAGTAACGGTAGAATTCTTCGCCATTCTTCTCCATACGAACACTACCTTTTGGAAGGGGCTACTAGAATCAATTCTATTTCATTGTAATTTTTGACGTTCGTGCCTTTTATGTGCCTATTTGAAATAAATTATTTGACTTTGCTGCGAACCCCTGAATGTGTGTTTACAAAATTTATAGCTTCTCGTGACGGGGACTTTATAGAAATATGACACGGATGTATGGGTATTAACTTAGATGTTTCCTGTTAAAAACAGAAGACGTAGGACGAAGGCGTGACGTAATCATAACGTAAATTCGAACGATTTTTGTACCGAAAAAATCATCTTCATCGCCGTTGCTGCTGAGTATAGGCCTCTCTTTTCTTGTGACAATCCCCACGAAAAAAACCAAGTATCCTGAACATCGACGCGCTTTGACCGCATGTTTTGGGACACAGAGGGCAGGATAGGAGGTGGAGTATGGTTTTGTGACATAGCTCCACACACACACTACTTGACGGAACTGTTACTACTAGGCTCCCACACCAATGCTCCTATGAACTTGAGCAGTGCACGTTTGAAGATTTATAAAATAATTTCATCCCCATAATAGGTAGAATGTTTGTCGTAAGGAAAGTTTTGTTGAGTATGAATGTTGATGGGCTATAAGCGTAGGGGAAGACCAAAGAAACTATGGATGCAATGTATGAAAGATGATAGGATGACAATAGGATGACAACTAATAGAAGAAGTATGGAAGAAAAAGACATGCTGTGTCGACGCCAAATTATTTCGGATAAGAGCAGGAGAATAACCATGACGAAGATTATGTAGGAGAACGATTGAAAAAGACAGGTAATATACTCCACGTTGGGCTAACTTACTTAAACTTACATCATTGCATAACCTAACAGCCCACAATTGCTCTAAATAGACACACAGAAATGGGTAAATACAGCGCACTGCCGCGCTAGCGCTCAATAAAACTTCGTAAGGTAATTGTAGAAATTGTTCAACGTCAATTATGGGACCGCAGCGTTTCAGATTTAATTGGACGAAAACAATGGCCGACAATCTGTCATTCGATACTGTATAATACTGAGACATTTTTAACTACATTATATTTTTGTATCATAATTTTTTTGAGATATTATCATTATAATTCATTAGTGGTCTCGAATTTTCTACGAATGGCATATACATTTTCCTTTGTGCTATATTCCTCAAATATATTCCTCTGAATACATTCTTTATTCCAATTTGTTAAGACGCAACCTCCTAATTCATAATTTCAGCCGAAATACGTCCACAGCTGGACATAGGCCTCACCCAAGCACCCACCACTTCGACCGGTTCTGTGCTTCTCGCATCCAACGGGTTTCTGCGGCCTTCACGAGGTCGTCGGTCCACCTAGTGGAAGGCCTTCCAACGCTACGTCTTCCGGTACAGGGTCGAAACTCCAGAACCTCCTAATTGCGACGACCACAATATGGTCAATGGCCACGTCACGGTGTATCTTTTATATAGTTCCAGCTATATTGCTAATCCATTGCTTCCATAGATTGAAAAATTCGTCTGCTCAACAACGTAAATAACGTGATGAAGGTGAGTCATTACGATCAATTGTCATTTTATGTTACGCAATCACCCCGCTGGTTAAACAAAGACGTAATATTAATGTTCAATAGGTATAATTTGGTGAAACTGGAATCTAATAGGCTAGAGTAGTCTGATGTTGACCACCAACAAAGTTGACGACGAAGTCGACGTCGTTGACGTGTTGTTGTTGTCTGTTGTTGTCGTTCACCTAAAATGGTGACAACTAGATATTTAGCAGAACAGTTTGCGAAAACATTAATTGCTACTCAGCGGACATTTAGTACTTCAGCTTGGTTTTATTATTACAACGTGATTGGCATCGCAGATCACTTCGAGCGCCATAAAATTTTAATGACTTTTTTTTTCGTTTAATAGTTTTACCCTGTCGCTGTCATCACTGATGCTGATGTTGATTCATGATTCATTTATCAATTTATCTTGTTTTCGTTGCATGAATAAACATAGTCATTCATAAATACCAAAAGTGGTTTATACAAAATTAAAATAATTCATACAATTT
This sequence comes from Oligia latruncula, assembly GCA_948474745.1. Taxonomy (NCBI): domain Eukaryota; kingdom Metazoa; phylum Arthropoda; class Insecta; order Lepidoptera; family Noctuidae; genus Oligia; species Oligia latruncula. Next base: position 5,442,466 of record OX419691.1, on the reverse strand, counting down.
CTTTCCCATGACAATAGGTAGAAGCTACATTACTTCAAGAACCTTACATGCCTAATACCTACTGATTTTATCTACAAAACAATATTATAATTAGGTGCAACACCATTCATCAACTGTCAAGCACTTTGATTTAATTTAAGTATGTAAACAGTTGACGATTGTTACTTGATGTGGCTATATCATCAAATCTAAACAGCTGATGCAGACATGTAAAAAATATACACACTGTATAGTGGTTTGAAAGAATTTGTAGCGGTATCTACAACGCCACATGCGAACAACGCAAAATCCTGCATCTCACAAGCAGAGTTTACCGCACAACTAGCATAGATACAACGGCCCGACATGAATCGTCGGCTAGTTGCCCGCCAGGCACAACACCCGTCTGGAGGCAGGATCCTCCCTTTTCTATGGAGTATGAGTGAACTTTACACCCTGTTCCTCAAACCTCTATAAATTCAAGCACCTGACAGACACCAACTTAATTAAAACACACTCGCTGTTAAGAATTAAAATTAAATTAATTATCTATACCTACGTGTAAAATTAAAAGTCCTGACTGACTGACTGATATATCAACGCACAGCCGAAACCGCTGGTCCTATAAACATGAAATTTGGAGGGTGTGTTCTTTGTGAAGAGTAGATACCTACTCTTCACAAAGAATTTGGAAAAATCCTTTCTTAGTGGATACCCACTAAGAAAGGATTTTTCCAAATTCCACCCCTAAGAGGGTGAATGGGGGAGGGTGAAATTACACGCGGACGAAGTCGCGGGCAGAAGCTAGTATAGAATAAATGTATTAATCATAATGATGGAAACGTTCTATAGAATAATACGGTAATGTATATAAAACCTCATTGTTACAAAACACTTTTTCTAATAGTGGAAAGTTGTTAAAAAATCGATCCTAAAATGTTGACACGTCATTTAAACTGAACATTAAAAATGAAAAACGAGTTTCCGCACTGCAAAACAAAGGGACCACAACCTAGCTTGGTATGAACCTACATAACTTTATCAAACTGGTGTGATGGTGGCTCACTTATGCCCCGCCCATCATAGATGGTACACAATTAGCGCTAATTGGCCCATCACATTGTTTGCGCTGATCATGTTTGTTGCGTATATACTTTAATTAAGTCTTAGTGATCCTTCAACGAAATTGTATTAGATTGCCTGTGTGATGAAACAGTTAAGACCATTAGATCGAATTTTCACCTTAACGGTGGTAAAGAAATCGAGTTTTCGGGAATATATTTCTTGAGGGTATAAAGTTCAGTCAATTAACTTACCTAGTACGTACGTTCAGCTGCGGGGTCCGTGGCTAAATATTAACAGCCGCACTGGTCCATCTATCAGGTTAAGCTACGCATGTCACGGTTGGTCTGTGGATGGGTGACCATCTTTACATACTGTGACCCCTCCATGCCTCGGAAAGCACGTTAAGCCGTTGGTCCCGGCTGTCATTCGTGGATGTTTGACAGACGTTTACGGGTTGTCAGAAGCCCGAAAGTCTGACAATCAGTCTTACCAAGGGGTATCATATTACCCAGTAACCGACCCCAACATAGTTGGGAAAAGGCTAGGCAGAGGATGAGTACGAAAATGGTAAATTTCACATGTCAGAAAATGTATTGTATTCACATTTAAAACATACGAAACAATATATTCGTACGTCCAGTCAAACGCAGAAACAGTAAGCAAACTGCTTCCCACCGTATATTTAAAAATGCCATTATAAATTCACTCTGTATAAATATCGTAAGGAGAGGTTATTAGTGCTCTCACAGACGGCGACATTTGCGCGAAGTGCGACGTTTCCTTGAGACGCATTTGTGCATCAGCGCGCGTAGCAAGCTCCGCTACGCTCGTAGCAAGCTCGACTACGCTCGTAGCTTACCGTAGCGTGCCGTAGACACCTGTCGTAGCTTTGAGTCGCTTACTTATAATGTTATTTACGTATAATGCTTTATTTTTTAAAGTTGTTTTTTATTTCAGAAGATAAAATTAAAATGGAGCGGGAAAGCTTCTTTGAAAAGTCATTCTAGAGTTCAGTCATATTAAAAATGTACCTAGTCAGGGTTTTGTTTAATTTTTTATTCTATTTGGAAATGATACTCATTTGAAAACAATATCAACATCAGTAATAAGAAAATTACTTTCTAGATTAGATCTCAGAAAGCAAAACTAAATTTATTTCTTTTTTTGCACTCCATGCATCCATTTCTTTAGCACGTGACAAATACACAAAGTACCTTAAGACACTCAACTTTTCAAAATACATTGTAAAATAACAAACAACATTGTTGTACAAAATAAAAGAATATACTTCTATCTCAGCATTTTTCAGCGACACATCTTTTCAAAAATATTCTAGTAAATTCGAAGTACAAGCACATTCGTGCTGTATTTTGCTTTGTTGTAGTCTATAGGGGATTGCGATTGTCCTTTTGGCAATGAAACTTTACTTTACGGACTTTGCCTTAATTTTACGAGTCCTATGACTCGCAGGACAAACTGTGTTCAAAGAACGGTCCAAATTATTTTTAAAAAGAGTAACCGTGGAGTTCATTGCCGGTTCTTCTCCATAGGAAACGACCAATTGGAACCGTGCACCTAGCTTCTGACGTTTCACAAGTGCCCATGTAGGTTTATGTGAAATAAAATATTTTGATTTTGGTCCATAAACAGGCTTGGGACTTATGATTTTTTCTTCTTATCTTTCTCCCTAATAAATAGCACCATGAGAACTACGTCTGAAGGGAATGGAGTATCGCCCTCCTTCTTGCGTCGTTTCCCCACAAGGAGTCGCGACCACGACAAGGTTTCAAGATCTTCTCCTTGATGATCTTCCTCCACTTCCTACTTTCAGCAACTTGCAAGTCTTCCGAGGCCGTAAAGGTTAAGGAGGTGCTGATTTGGTCTGACCAGCGTTAAGGCCTCTTTCCTCTTGGTCTTTTGCCTGGACGTTTTTGGAACGGGGGATATTTTCGGAATTTTACTGACTAAAACCCCTTCGTGTTCCACCCACTGCCATGCAAGCATGACATGTATACTGCAGGACTCAAAGGTCTCTAGACTTATACATACATAAACTCACGCCTTTATTCCATTAGGGTTGGCAGAAACTAAAGAACGACACGGAGTACGATACTTTTGTTTTGTTTACGTTCATACATCTGGGCATACACGCACGCCGGTCACGAGTACTTCACCCCTGAGCTATCTAAAGTAAATCACCAATAAGGTCACTTTATGCCCTTCTAGCAGAGAGCAGTGGTGGCCAAGTGGTAACGGCCGCGACTTACGAGTTGTAGGTCGTAGGTTCGAACCCAGACAGGCGCTTTGTATAAATTATTTCATCACCACTGCTCTCAAAACGGTGAAGAAAAACATCGTGAGGAAACCGGCACGTCCTAGAACCAAAAATTCGAAGACTTGTGACATCTGCCAATCCGCACTGGGCCCGCGTGGTGAGAGGAGGCCAGTGTCCCAGCAGTGGGAACATTATAGCCTGATTATGATTATGCACTTCTAGGGCGTTATCCGCGCATTTCTACTCACATCCGCCTACCTACCTTTTTACCGACTTCACAAAAAGGAGGAGGTACTATGTTCGGGTGTTTGTATGTTTTTTTTTTTTTTTTTTTGTATGTTTGTTCATCGAATACTCCGCCAATTGTCGACGGATTTTCAAAATTCTTTTTTGTTCGAAAGCAGATAGTTCTGAGGTGGTCCCATTGTCACCAAGTTAGGATCTGATGATGGGATCTTAGAGAAATCGAGGGCAACCCTCAAATTTTATAGGCTCACTTATTGTTTTTCGCATATTTTATGAAGTATCTTGTGTATTTGTGTATGGTTGTCACCATCTCAGGTAGCTGGGCTGATGATGGAAGGTACAACTCCTTAACAGTAAGAAGTTACTCGAACAAGGAAGGACTGTTTTAGTAAATTGTTTTGATGTTTGATAGGGCATTTACCATATTTGGTCTCATGATCATCAAGTCATGACCTGATGCTGCAGTCAGGATAGTCTGCAGAGTACCTAACTCCTCGACAACTAACAGCAGATATATCGTGTTTAGGCTCATTGAAAAGGGCTCGATGTGTGGATAAACGTACTGTTACTGAGGAACACCGATGACCTGATGCTGAAGCCAGGAGCATCAGAAAAAGTAAAAACCTTGAAATTACAGCACCGTAGTCGTGTTTGGGCTTATTTTAAACAGGACTAATTTTATGTTCAATGCAATGTTGACATAAGTCTGGCCTGATGCTGCAGCCAGGATTATCACTTATCAGCATCTAATCTAAAAACTAATAAAAGGAGAACTCCTCAACAATTAACGTCCCTGCATCGAGAAAAGGAATACTTTATAAAAAGGCGATGGGCAAGTTGACATTAGGCTATTGTAACTTAGATAAATTATGAATAGACCCACTTAAAAGCGAGAAATAAAAACTTTTTAACAAAAAAAAAACCGACTTCCAAAAAAAACAATACAAACTGAAAAATAACTTTAATTTCGGAAGTCGGTGGCAAAAACTAAAATACTGATCCCTAAGAAACCGACTTCCGAAATTAAAGTTATTTTTCAGTTTGTAGTGTTTTTCTTAGTCGCGTTTGATTCTTCCTCTCAACATAACCAAATCATTTAAGCTATACTCTGTTCAATTTTTGACCTTACTTACATCTTCTTTTAAGCCGCAATGTAGCCTTATCACACATGCTTCAGAGTCTAGACTTACCTATGTTGTGGTATATTCATTCAACTAGGTAATATCTCGTCTTTTGTTTTTATTTATTAAGGTTTTATATTTCAATAATGACGGTGCTTACTTATTCCAAGAATAAATTCTAAGGCATTGTTTATAATTATACAGCTTGTTGTAATTTTAGAGCCTGTTAAAAAGCTCTTGAATTTCAGAAACGTTTCCAGAAATAAACGTAAATTACTAGAACGCGATATTATCAAAACTAGTAAATCTGGAATTGTTCGTATTTTATTGCTTTGAAGCATTTAATTACATAAATTATTGCTTAACCGGCGCAATTTATAGGTTTATGTTTTAATATTTTTACACGAACCTTGTTTATAATTAACTAGTTTTTTTACGTTTGTCAGAATTAAGATTTTCTAAATTCTTTTACACACCATTGTGTAAAAGGATTTTAGTTATTTTGTTGTTAACCACGAAGGCCAATACCATAGCAAAACGTTAGTAAAAAAAACTGTTAAAGGTAGATCAAGGTAGGTAGGTAATTTCCCTCAAACAAGGATGTATCTATGGCATATATTTTTTTCAGAAGATTTCGGATTTATACGCAAAATTACATACACATACCGTCCCACCGTTATTCCCCGAAGAGTTAGAGAGAGGTGTGAGGGGCCCGTGGCTCAATAACAACAGCCGCACAGGTCGATCGATTAGGTTAAGCTACGCTTGCCGCGGTAGGTTTGTGGACGGGTGACCATCTTTACGTTCCGAGACCCCTCCGTGCTATGGAAAGCACGCTAAGCCGTTGTTCCCGGCTGTCTTTCGTGGATCTTTGACAGTCGTTACGGGCAGTCAGAAACCCGAAAGTCTGACAACCAGTCTTAGTAAAGGGTGTCGTATTACCCAGTAAGCGACTGCCTATCTGACCTCCACAACCCAATTAGGTTGTGGAGGTCAGATAGGCAGTCGCTCCATGTAAAATACTGGTATTCGGCAGCATCCGGTTAGACTGGAAGCCAACCCCAACATAGTTGGGAAAAGGCTAGGCAGGTAAAACAAAAACGTATGTTTATTTAAAACTTAATAATTGCCAAACGTCCTGAAGTCAAAACAATTCGAGCTGATAATTAGAACCGCGGGTAAACATGTTCTTTAATTAACTTCTACGCTGATGATCCACAAATTGGATTACCTACGCACGCCTTTGTAACTGTGTCGTTCACTTAGATATATTTAAGGTATGTTGAGTATATCGTGCTTCAGGTTACAGTACATAATGAGACTGTTACTGTTACCTTTTAACATAAATTGCATGCGATTAAGAATTTAATGACGTAGGTATAGGTACGTTGAAAATTTCCTCAGCGAAAATTACAATACATCGAAAACAGCGCAGTCATATAGGTTTAAAAAGAATTTATTTCTCATATGAACTTTAATAATAGTTCACTTAAAATGAGATACAAAGTGCATTTAAATTATAATATCATATTTTTCTCTGGGGTGTTGGCGACATTAGAGGGGACATACATGTTTCTTAAGTTTTACTATAAATATGTTTTTGGCCTTTGCCCAGAAGTGGGACAGTATAGGCTAACCAAAAAATTGTTTATATTATCACACTTCTAAATTATCGCGAAAATAATGGTGAGACGAAATTTTAGAGAGGCAATTTTATCTATTTTTATTTTGTTATTTTGTGTTACACGAACTGTGTCCAAATAAACTTTTTTCTTTCTTTCTTTTATTAAAAAGGCAGTGTAGCGATAAAGCCACTGATTATAAGTTTGAAAACGGTACGTTCAACATTGTTAAAAGTGCAAAACAAACAGAAAATTCCTTATTCCATAGCACTAGTATTTTTTTCCACTACTTTCAAAAGTACCGTTAAAATCGAAACCCGAGCTCTCGAGGAGATCTTGAGATCTGGATTGGTCCATATTCTTCCGTGAGGGATGTACTCTGACATCTAGCTTTATGTGAGACGTACTTTGCCACTTTGCCTTACGAACGTATAAATTCAACATTAATGATGTAACTAATATTTTTATTACAATTCTATAATTTAAAAGAGGGTCCATGGAGTTTCGTGCTCGTTCTTCTCCATAGGTACTCGTACCTACTACGCTTTGGAATGGGCAACTAGCTTCATATTTCTGACTGACTGCCTCCTTGAAAATTCAAAAGTGCCTGTAAGTGGTTTTAATTGAAATAAATGCTTTGAATTTGAGTTTGGACGGATTATGTACAGCTACCCAAAACTGTAACATTTTCCCAATCAACTTTAAACCTTATGATTTAGCGATAAAGTTGAAATTCTATTAAAGAAATTTGGCAGATTGTAGTAGCATGGTGTGCTGGCGTCTGTACTATAAAAACTGCTGAAAGTTAGCTATTCACCGACTTGCACACGGACACTGCTATTTTTAGGGTTCCGTACCCAAAGGGTAAAAACGGAACCCTATTACTAAGACTTCGCTATCCGTCCGTCCGTCCGTCCGTCCGTCCGTCTGTCTGTCACCAGGCTGTATTTTCTTTGCCGCTATAACAACAAATACTAAAAACAAAATAAAATAAATATTTAAGGGGGGCTTCCATACAACAAACGCAATTTTTTTGCCCTTTTTTGCTCGATATCAATAATGGCAACAGGTAGGCACTTGAAATATTCACAAAATACTCAGTTGTATTTTTACTTTAATAATAAATAATAAAATTAAAATAAAATAAATATTTAATGGGGGCTCCCATACAACAAACGTGTTTTTTTCGGCGTTTTTGCCTTGTGGTACGGACCCTTCGTGTGCGAGTCCGACTCGCACTTGGCCAGTTTTTTTTTATAAAAGATGATCCTGATATAACATAAAATCACACCTGTTTTTCTCGAAGGGTTAGGTAAATGGGTGCCAGGTGCCTATTACTACACCCGTCACATTTCGCCAGTTATGATTAAGTAAAAGCGGTGAACTTGTGCCATCAATCGGGTATAAATTCAGATTCCGGGCGGCTGCTGAGAAAATTAGGACAGAAAAACCCAATAACACTTTGTCTGACCTGTGTAACGAACCCAGGATCTCATCCACAGTAGCGACTGATCCTGACAATCAATCTGCCTAGCCTTTTCCCAACCATATTGGGGTCGGCTTCCAGTCTAACCGGATGCAGCTGAATATCAATATTTTAAATGGAGCGACTGCCAGGTACTGGATAATACGATACCCCTTGGTAAGATCCTGACAATGATCTACAAAAAATACTAATAGCAGAATGTCCAATTAAACCTACTGGAAACTCACACAATTCCACATACTCGTACATGACCATATTGATTGTGTGCCGGCTGGCTACTGAATCGGAGTAGTGTAATGATACACGAGTTTTCCGCCCGTTAACAAACTGTCAGTTGCAGTCAACCACGGAACTACGAAACAGTTTGGATGGAGCTCTAAGCTAAGAGATATTGGAGTTTGTTTGCGAAGTTATTTGCTAAAACTGGGATAGCGATGAAAGTATTAGTTATTCTTAATGGGATAAAACAGAATAGACATATATTATTCACATTTTTTTTTATATCAATTATCGAGCAAAATATTTCAGTTTTTTTAATCTCAGTTATTGAGCAAATATTTTGCTCAATAACTGAGATTAAAAAAACTGAAGTGTTAATCGACTTTTGTTGCTGACCGTACCTAAACACTATCGAATGATACAAATATTCTAATTCTATTTTTTATTGGAAAGCCCAATTCCACTTCCAAATAAATAAGTGGTGACATATTTTCAAATAACTTTGTTTCATTTGGCTTTCATTCATCTAGTTTTAAAAAAAAACATGATTGACGTGTAAAAGTGTTTGTACAAACCTACTTCCAAAATAAAATCATTTCATTTCATTGCCTGTTATTAGTTGTAGTTTTCTCCGATATCCAGTATTGCGAGCTCATTCATGGAATCCCATCACAAACCTTATGTACAGCTGTTTAATATTAAGAAATTAATTTACCACATACTTAGAAACAAATGATATCTATATTGCGGAGAAGGTACGTGTGTCTCGTTATGATCTGCCATATTTTAATTACTGTGGCCGTACCATGGGTAGTGTTGGTTATTGCGCAATAGAAAAAAAAACCGTTTACAGTTCAAATCAAATTATAATTTCACGAACAAATTAATCACACACTACTGTAGGTACACGACAAAACTAGATACGGAACGCGGGACAGTTTCTGAGCACATGTTGTCCGTACGATGTCCAATGTCCAAGAGAGCCCGCTCCACCTCGCTGCTTGCTCTCTTCAACTCCCATAAACTCAGGCTAGACTCTGTCGAGTGCCACCAGATGGCGCTGGCGTTCCGAATAGTTAAACGAATGACTCCGACTTATATATAGATATCTATAAAAAATTGAAAGTCCTGACTGACTGATATATCAACGCACAGCCTAAACAGCTGGTCCTAGACACATGAAATTTGAAGGGTGTGTTCTTTGTGAAGAGTAGCTATCCACTAAGAAGGGTTTTTCGAAATTTCACCCCTAAGAGGGTGAATGGGGGGAGGGTGAATTTTCACGCGGACGTAGTTGCAGGCAGAAGCTAGTTCTATTATATATTCTAATCTCACCAGATTTAATAATATTTGTGGAATTGGCCGAAGTTCTCAACGTTCAATTCTAGAAGATTCATTGATATACATACGTGAATGCATTATGCAGCAGGCAGTCAGGCTGCGTTTCGAGCAATCAAACATGGTCCGGTTGAGCAATCAGACTACGCTACGCCACCTTTGTTGACGATTGATTGGAACCGCCTTGCTGCCAGCGTTTACCTTAGTTATCTGCCTTGTGTTTCAAACAACCGAACACTTCGAATTCAAAGTCACAGCTCCTGTATATATAATGGAATTTCGCATAGACACTATGTGTACATACGCAATCTGGATGCTTTCAAATAAAAATTGGTGTTTTATTAATTACGGTAATATTTGCGCCTTTTTATGATTTTCCTACTATTATGGGATTCAGAATCCAACAAGATCCGCAACCATGAAATCAAACACACAAAGAATATCAACTTTATCAGACATGAATGTAGATAGGAGAATCTCACAAAAGGTAAAATACGTAAAATATTCTTAAGATAAGAAAGATTCTTATTCCACAGAACTCCAGAACGCAGCTAGACTGGACGCCAGTAATGAAATCAAAACCCATACACCGGAATAAGAATGACAAAACGAAATCTGAATTTCAGTATTGAAGAATAAAAATAAAAGTATTGGGAATAGAATTGTCCGTCCGCTGCAATTCCTCGTTTCCATAAGACGAATCGGAATCTCCATTTACGAATAAAGGGAAACGAGAAGGGAATTTACATTCTGTCGGGTTAGGGCCGTCCACTTCTTAGAACAAACAACTCCAAACTAAGTCAACATCTGTCGAACTTACGCTATAGCCTTGACAGTGTTTTTTATTCGACAAGGCAAGGTCAACGGGTCTTACAGCCCATCTCTGAGTATTTATTCTATAATTTCACTTGAAGTTTTCGTGGACTTTTGTTATAATCTTGGATCTTCAGTTACGCGTGGACGGAATTGTAATACGAGTATAATATAATGACCTTTAGCCCACGGTTCAGTTTCGAAATAATTGAAACAATAAAAAATCTTTTAATAAACCCCTCGTACTTGTGTAACCAAGTTCTTTTCGTGAGTGTTGTATTTTCTATGTTTTTTATACCTTTTGTACTCGGACCTTTTTTATCGAAAATTAAACGTGTTAGTAGTGAAGAATCTTTTTTCGTTTTCTTTTTCTCGCTACAGCATGTTATTTAGTGTTTTGACGTCTTTTTCTGACTCCATAAAATGATTTTGTTTCAATCCACTCTTTTGAATAAATATAAATTGAAGTGGTCACTTTTTACCTTATTTGTTTTTGCTTATTTTAGTATGTATAACAGTAGCTTAACGAAGTTTCAAGTCACAGACGTATCTTCTTAAAATTATCATAACGACCTTTGCCAGGTCACGTACTCATAATTATTTCTACTGTATTTCAAAAACCCTCTTCTAAGTAGGTAATCTGCTACATACCCTGAATATGTTAAAGTAGAAGACAGAGCAAAGTTTTTACTATTCCCGTAATAATTTAATATCCTATGAAGCCACGTGTGGTATGCTCGCTGCAATTCGTGACTCTTAACATGAAATGTGGTTGCCTTCCATTAATTCTGTCTAGCCTTTGCATCTACAGAATGTATGTAGTTTGTGGATATTATGGCTGGGGTTTATAAATTAAATATTTTAGGCGACCGCAGGTAGATATGTGTATTAATTATTATATAAGTACATTTTTGGTTAGTTGAATAGTTTTGAATATGGTTATGTTTTGGTGTTTCATGTGGAATAATTTAGGCATGCCTGATTTTATTTTAAATTGTTTGAAGGGATTTTTATCATTTTATTATTCTAAAAATGTAAAAAATAACACACTGCTAGGGGGTAAGACCTAAGTTGAGCAATAGCTTAACCTTTGATTCTGAGTTTTCTTATATAGATTTTTTGTCACCTCTCTTTCAGTGATCGTCACTAAGAAAGAAATGCCTCCTAGAAATAAGAAAACCTAAACAAGGATCTCATACTTTCAGAGAAATATAACATTCACCATAAATAAAACGTAGGAATCAATATCGAGTCTTCCAAATGAACTTGTCCCAAGCTAAGCATTGCCACAATTCGACAAAACACTGTCGCTAAACAATTAAAAGTGTCAACACATCTAATTTACTATCCCACCTTCACTACAAGACATCAGCAAGAATTATGTGCTCCTTAATTACTAGTTTAATACGTAATAATGAAACTGTTACGCCAAGCGTGGGTGTGACATTAGGTGACAACCCTTATAGGCCGGGGCCTCGAGTGATGCGACTTGCGACAAGCGACAAGCGACACGTGCGCCACTGAAACGTTGTTAATGAAAGTAAGTTGGTGTATTTTCCTAGAGAGCGTTTTTGACACCGTCGAGTCAAAAACCCCGCTGCCCAAAGATTTAAATCGTTAGATTTGATCGTACCTATTCATGAGAAAATGTCCATACTAAGAAGAGCGAGCTCACACTTCTTTAAATAGCGTTTCCATGACAGTCAAGTCACAGCGTCATTGTGTGTCAATGGTAACAGAAACGTGACTATCTTTTGACGCGATATTGTATCTAACGGCTTAAATTTTTGCCGTTGTCATCATCGTTTTTATCAGAAAAGCGGGACTTGCTAAAGCTACGCTTCAAAAAACTAAACGCTTACGCTTAAAACGCTTTTAAGTCGCGCATTGGCTCGTGGCACTTTAAACAATTTCTTTCATATTTATTTTCTGAGCAGTCACTGTTGCAAGACGCGTGTCGCTTGAGCGCATAGCTCGTGGCCACGGGGCTAATGGTAACCCCCGAAGTGACGAAAATAGCTGTAACTTTAGAATATTTCAAGTGTTACACTCAAAATGGGTTAATTTGGAAAGCAGGTGTGTTGTTTAAGGAGCAAGTAACATAATAATGCTCCAGGAAAGTTCTTTGGGTTGTTTTATGTTGAGGGAATAAACAACGACTTTAAAATGTCGTTGATCTACGCCTGGAAGGGTGAAATTGATGCTTTTGTAAAACTAAGTGGAGTTTTCCATTTCCTGCTCCTTTGATTAAACAATTCAACTAATTACTTTAATCACACTAATATTATAGAGGCGAAAGTTTGTGAGTGTGTGTATGGGTGTGTGTGTATGGGGGTGTGTTTATATGTTTGTTACTTCTTCACGCTCAAACGGCAGCACCAATTTAGATAAAATTTGCTAGAGAGATAGATTGCATCCCGGGGAAGGACATAGGATAGTTTTTATCCCGATATTCCCAAGGGATCGAAACTTATGCGGGTGAAACCGCGGGGCGCAGCTAGTATATTATAATTGTACTAGCTTTAGACCGCGACTTCGTCCACGTGTTTCTTGTTCCTCGACCCACCCCGTCGCATCGCATCACCTTCCCACGCTAGCACTTCGTTTTCTTAGCGTTCTGTATGATTTGTTTTTGCTTTGCTCGGCTCCTAAGGGTCATAGCTTGATGTAGCCTTCCTCAACAATTGGGATATCAAATGCAAAAAAAAATCAAATCTGACCGGTAGTTCCAGAGATTAGGGCGTTCAAACAAACAAACTCTTTAGCTTTATATACAACGTTATTTTTAGTATATGCGAAACCTGAATATAGTTTGTTCAGAATAAGTAACTGAATCGATTCCAATAATTTTTACCTTTCAAAAAAAGGTTAAAAGTTGGACACCGAGCGACACTAAGTAGATTATCCAATCTCCGCGCCGAACGGTACCTACTATTATCAATGAGCGCAAGACGGCGCGGCGCGGGTGAGCATATTTTTGTACGGACAAACAGGTAACTTAACAAGCTTATAACTTTGTGATTTTACATGTTACAGTTTTGTAATTTTGTACATAGATTCTTTATATAAAAATACTAGACACGTGTTTCGGGTTTCGCATAATTATACTAAAATAGTGTTGTAGATTTATAGTATCTAATGTTTATATATGTAATTATTTCATCTCCCTGGTGGCTGTGTGCGACATTAAGTGACACAGCCCTTAGTGTAAACCACATAACAAGGTGATCATCTTGGTCATGGATTCACTCAAGGTGACGAGCATTGCTGTAGCTTTATACATAGATACCTGTAGGTACGACACCTACGCCTAAAAGAGTTAAATTGATGCTTGTGTGAAACTAAGTTGTATTTTCCATATCTTACTGTTTTGATTCGAAATTGAAGTAATTATTTTAATCCTACTAATAATATTATAAATGTAAAAGTTTGTGAATTTTTTAATTGAGAAAATGTAACTAACTATTTACACTAGATACTAAATTAAATAACATAATTTACTAGCTAACTTACTATATAAATAAATACAAAAACAAAGGACACTCAGGCGTCGAAGTACTCGTCCGCATCGCTGTCATCCGGAAACGTGCCCAGAAGACTGGCAGCACTGCCACGTTGAATGGCAATGCTAATTCTTTGGCCAAAGAACGACCCAGCCTTGTGGTCAAGTGAAGTGTGAAAATTTTTCGGGCGAGAAATTTTCTTAAAAAGGAGACGCGCGCTCGGGCCCCATGAGCCGAGCGTTTCGACCCCAAACGGCTCAAAGCTGTACAGTTTGTATGTTTTAATGTTCAGATATTTGTTACTCAATCACGCAAGAAGGGCTGCACGAATTTGGACGAAAAGTTTATAACCCGTATTAACACATACGTTCCCGTGGGATAATTACGTTCCCGTGGGATAATTTTCGACATATACTCGGGCGAATCCGCTGGCAAAAGCTAGTAGGATTATAATTGTATTGATAGTAATGTTGATTTATGTAATTATTTCATCTCCCTAGAGGCTCTGTGTGACATTAAGTGACAGCCTTTAGTGTAAACCACAGAACGTTATGATCGTTTTGGTCATGGTAACACTCAAAGTGACTACGATTGCTATAACTTTAGAATATTACATGTGTTACACCTGGAATGGGTTAAGTTGGAAAACAGATGCGTTGTTTATGGTACAAGTAACATAATAATGTAACAGGAAAGTTCTTTAGCTTGTTTTATGTTGAGAGAATAAACAATGACTGTAAAATTTACGCTTGAAAGGAATAAATTCTAACCCTTGTGTAAAATGAAGTTGTAATTCCATTTCTTGCTCTTTTCAGTTAAAATTGAAGTAATGATTTGTTTTTATTTTGAACTATTTATAGTAATGTTAATTTATGTAATTATTTCATATCCCTAGAGAATTTGTGTGGCATTATGTGATAACCCTTAGTGTAAACCAGTGGAGTATTGCACGTACTGTATATATTACACTAACAGGGAGGATGTTTTCATTAACTTAGGTTTGAGAAAGTAAAAAACAAGAGCTTAGAAACTTGCTGACTATAGAGAATTTATGTTTTGCTTACCATATTGCGTTATGTATCTTTTGATAAATAGAACTTCAAAACCAGAGATTTTGCACTATTATAATTTTAGATATTTTTAAGCTATTCGCATAATTATCTCGGGACCACAGGGACCTTTTGGTAGACATACGAGGTTCCGAAGTCAACTCGCAGAAGCCCGTTAGACCCTATAAGTAAAGGAAATGAAGCACAAACCGACGATTACACCTGTATGCACTGTGGAAGTGCAATTAACCCCCTTTTTATTTTCATAATTTTTGATATTACTAGCTGCGCCCCGCGGTTTCACCCGCATAAGTGTCGATCCCGTGGGAATATCGGGATAAAAAGTAGCCTATATGTTAATCCAGGGTGTCAACTACCTCCATACAAAATTTTATCAAAATTGGTCCAGCCGTTTGAGTGTGTACAAGTAACAAACATATTAACACACACACACACACTCGCAAACTTTCGCCTCTATAATATTAGTATAATAATGTTTTTGATCCTGCATGACTGTCATAGATAAATGAGCCGTTTTGAAAGCATAATTATAGGTACTTAACTTAACTTACAACCCTCCTCTTCCCTTATTATATTTATGGGACAACCTAGTTAAAAAAAACTTTATTTTGTGCTACACGCAATACCTTACAGTACCGAAAATATTAACATATTTTTAATATAAACGTGTTTATTACGTGTGGCTAATCTTTTGTGACACCTTTTCAGTTAGGTAATGTGAGTGCTTGTTAATCAATTAAAAAATAACCCTACAAACGAATTCCTAGACATCGAAATGCAAAAAAAAAAAACAAAATAAAGCTACTAACTGTTTGTACATTATTAACTCCATGCCCATTTTATATTGGGGAATTATAATAGTTTTGTCATTACATACCTACTTACTTTCAAAGTATATAACACCGCTATGAACTTATAAACGTTGGTTAAAGTTAAGAGACGTTAAACGTCAAAAATGTATGTTAAATAGTTGCTCAAATTACTTAACTTTAAGCAGCATTTATTAATAAAGGGATTAGATTAAATATTTTTATAAGAACCATTTAGGAAAATGACCTATTACTTAGTAGCGTTGGTTCAGATAAATAGTGTTACATCGAAGCTTACTTAAAAGTAAGCCGTTGAAGATTTTTGATATCTGTATTTTGTAAACAATAATCATAATAATCTGTATTAGCTCAAAACTCAGATCAAAGAAATTACATTAAAGTTCATTACACTTCAAGTAACTTTTGAAAATCTGATAAATTCAGTGTCTGTATTAAATAGGCTGAAAATACATCGCTGTTGTTATGAAATCTAATGCTGTAATCATATAAGGCTACTAGTTTTGCCCTGCGATTTCGACCCATTTAATAGATGATGATATGAAATGAAACTATTTCCAGTTTGTATTTACACGAAGAAAAATTAATAAGGCAGAAAAATAAACATACTTAACACGCTACGGGCAATTGTACCTATAGTACAATAACTCATCACATTCATTGATATTTTTCGCATCTTATGTTGGCTTATGCATCTACTTAATTGAGATAAGGACAAGCAAATGACGATGATGATGGATTACTAAAGATAAAAGGCTACTTCATAATTACCAGAACGTTTTCATAATGAAATCCAAAACTTAGGAGGAAATACAGTCGGAGAGACTTTCTTTTTTTTTCAAGTAAAAAGTCATAATTCGAGGTTTGGCTCTCGCCTATTTCCTCCACATTGGACCAATTTAAAAGATATTCCATAAACTGAATAGGAATGATACATACTGTGTCCCTATGTTTTTATTTTTTCATTAATAGTTGTCAAATTTGTACACTAGGCCTCTGTTGACAGCGGCAAAAAACAACAAAAGAAAAAAAAACACTACAATCCTCAAAAAATGCCGATTTAAATCGGAGTTTTTTGAGGGTTCTAGTGCCTATAAAAATAATGTATCATCAAAAATTCAAACATGCAAGTAGTTTATATTTATTATTCTGTACAAAATCATTGCTTTATGGTCAAGGCAAGAGCGTTTCTGTGGAGAAAAAACCACCCGCATGTCCTCTTAAGTCCTTTTTCCTTCCTTTTTTCTCATTTCAAAAGGCTAGCACAAAGGCCCACAGTATACATTAACTAATTACTTCCCATATACAGCATGTATCAGAAAGGTATGGTCATATTTAAGGGTGTCGTACAAATGCATGTAGCTGAACAAGTTTATCCAGGGGATCAACAACATTTCATCGGCTTAGCCGTTTCCCAATTATGTTCGGGTCGACTTACAGTCTTCTTACTTCTTATAAAATAATAATCAGGAAACACGTTTTCATTTGCGGTAAAATTTAAGTACAAGTCGTAAGTATTCACCAAAGTATCCTTGTATTAACCTCGAAAACGTAGACATTCCGAAGATACTCAAAATAACGAGTATTCTACGGGTCCTTACGTACATCCATTGGGTCACGCGGATTCCACTTCCCAAAATCGACACTTTTTTTTTGTCCTAATTTATGAATATCTGAAAGTGTTCTTGCGTATGTCAAGAACACTTTAAAAAATGCTCATCTGCCTAGCCTTTTTCCAGCTATGTTGGGGTCGGCTTCCAGTCTAACTGGATGAAGTTGAGTACTAGTATTATACATGTACTAGCTTCTGCCCGCGGCTTCGCCCGCGAGGTATGTCGATAAATCCTTCCCCGGGATACAATCCATCTCTCTGCCAAATTTTATCGAAATCCGCTCAGTGGTTTAGGCGTGAAAAGGTAACATACCGACAGACAGACAGACAGACAGAGTCACTTTTGAATTTATAATATTAGTATGAATAATACTGGTACTCAACTGTAGTCAACGGCAGTCGATCCATGGACCGACTGCCTATCTGACCTTAACAACCCAGTTACTGGGTAATACAATACTCCTTGGTAAGACTGGTTGTCAGACTTTCGGGCTTCTGATGACCCTTGACAAATGGCAAAGATCCACGAATAACAGCCGGGACCAACGGCTTTATGTGCTTTTCGAGCCACGGTCTTGGTGTGTAAAGAAGGTCCACCCATCCACGAACCGCGGCCAGCGTAGCTTAACCTGATCGATCAACCCGTGCGGCTGTTGTTACTTAGTTACAAGCCGTCCCATACATTTGTATAGAAATATTATAATAACAGAAAGTGAAAAAAACAGCCACGAGTCAAAAAATACACAGGAAAAAGCAAAACAAAATCAAAGATTCCTAAAAAGTTCACATTATAACGTGAACATCCTAGTCTGTACCACACACACCCTTATGTGTGACCACACCTATCTACTACATGCTGTATATGGGTTTCTAAATTGTACTCTCATTTCGTTAGGCTGGCAACTCAACTGGACCCTTTCACAGCCGCAGGCACTTGGGACACCCGCCATGTAATTAAGAAATAATATTTTATCTACGAAATTACGCTATTCAAATTGTATTCAAAGCGAAGCAGTTTTGTTGTGTAGTTTTGCCTAAGGGCCGGTCTTTTGTAAGGGAAGTCTTTTATTAGGAAGTGTTACATGTTTTCATAAGGTTTGTTACGTTTATTTAGGATGCAGTTTTATTTTGGCATGGAAACAAGATCTTCCCGTATATATTTATTAACCAAAAGTTCTACATTTACGTAACGACTTTATCTATGCTCAATTTCTTCAGAAATATTATATTTAATTACTGTTTTCTGTTGTTTGCTTTGTTATTTATGAACCGCCTGTAATTCACCATCATCATTAAAGCATAATCAACCCTTAATGTTTCCACTGCTGGGACACAGGCCTCCTCTCTGTGAGAGGGAGTGGGCCGTTATCCATCACGTGGGCCCCAGTGCGGGTTGGTAGATGTCACATGTCTTCGAATTTTTGGTTCTATGACATGCCGGTTTCCTTACTATGTTTTCCTTCACCGTTTTGAGAGCAGTGGTGATGAAATTAAATACACAAAGTAAAGTGCCTGCCTGGGTTCGAACGCACGACCTACAACTCGTACGACCACCACTGCTCTATCAGTTTGTAAACCTATTGCGGTAATTTTGCAATTTCCATCAATCTAACTTCACTTCGATGTTTTCAAGAGCCTACTCCGTGTGTGATACTTAGCAACAACAATCACCCTTTTTATTTAGGTACTTAAAAATGTGACAATAGTGAGATGTGTGTACAGTCAACAAAACAGATAAGTATGCAGGATCGTCTGATATAGTTGAAGTTTAGTAAGAAACCGATGGATGTTCTCGAATAAAATTTTATTTTATTAATAGAAAACAAACAGGTCATAATATCAAATTAAATTTCAGTCAACAACATCCATCGGTTTCTTACTAAATTTCAACTATATTCGACGAAAATGCATACTTAATCTCTTTTGTTGACTGTACATGTTTTACAAAATACTGGTATCTCACAAGATAGCGAACCTATAAAAGAAGTATAGCACATAAAAGTGTCTGTTGAGAACGAAACGAAGGTGATTTCCAAACAAATGTGTGATTTTTATAGAGTTTTATTCATCGAATAAAACATTGGAAAGAAATTCACACATTCGACGATTTTAAAACAGGTGTGCTCTCGACAGTGTCACGGCAACGTATCAAACTTGTCTTCGAAGCATATCTGAATATGAAACGAACGAAAACTAAATCATTATCTGCCCAGCCTTTTCCCAACTATGTTGGGGTCGTCTTCCAGTCTAACCGGATGCAGCTGAGTACAAGTACAACCCAGTTACTGGGTAATACGATACCCCTTGGTAAGACTGGTTGTCAGACTTTCGGGCTTGTGACTACCCGAAACGGCTGTCAAAGATCCACGATTGACAGCCGGGACCAACGGCTTAGCGTGCTTTCCGAGGCACGGATGGGTCTCGGTATGTAAAGATGGTCACCCATCCACAGACCGAAGCGAAGCGTAGCTTATCCTGATCGATCGACCTTTGCGGCTGTTATAAAAGTAAATGCCATGTCAATTTCTTTATTTGAACTAATTATAATTTAGTAATACCTAATTTAAACACTTTTTATACTATTGTTTTATGCAAATAAATGATAAAATTTTGCTAACTTATTATTAATAATAACATGAAGATCTCAAGATCGGATCTTCTGCTCTTCTTATAAAAAAATCGGAAAACACGCTTTCTTTGTCTGTAGAAATACAAGTTGTAAGTGTTCACCAAAGTATCCTTATATATATTAGCCATAATAACTCAGACATTCTGGCGATACTTGAAATAACGAGCAGTCTATGGCTCCTTAGGTACGTCTCTTGACGCACGCGATTTCCACTTCACAAAATCTACATTCACGTTTATTTTTGTCCTAATTTATGAATATCTGAAAGTGTTCTTGTGTATCTTGGACACTTTCAAAGTGCTGTGACTAATAATAATATTGAAAACAATCAAATGCTTCCATTAAGCCACAATGTTTTGATCAGATTGTTAGTATCGGTTAAGCCGCACACGAACATACCAAGTCCAGTCCAGTCGGTTATCTTTTAAAGTGAAGGCACGTGAACATATCCGTCAAAAGTTGGCCGTAACATCCCAGCGCTAATTTGCTGGATTAGTTTTCTTCTCTACCGATATTTTTTTCTCCTCATAGTTCATTTTGTTTATATGCATGTAATAGTATTAATTCTTGTATTTTATAGTCATTTATCCCATATGTTGCACCTGCCATGTTTTGTCTCTGTATCACCCTAAGGTTGACTGGTAGAAAATGCGTCAGGCATTTAAGTCCGCCTTTGTACAGTATTTATTTTACTTGTGCATAAAGTTTTATTAAATAAATAAAATAAAACATACCAAAATCAACGGCTTTGAAGACAAATTTATTTTTGGTCCTTGTTTGACATCTGAAAGTGGACTCCTCACCACAGGGCTCCTATTTGAAAGTTTTCAAATATATTTTTGATGTTCTCTCATCATGCCGCAGCTATTAACTTTTGACCCTGCATATGCTTGCTCAAAATCCCTCTGGGACCTATCGTTATTCTACTTGCTTTTAAAACACTTCGAAAATGTTTGTTTCAATCAATCGAGGCCAGGTTAATGATACCAACCTTAATGATTTCGGACAACAATCCAAGCGGCTTATGACCAGTGGAACTGTGAAGCAATCAAAGCCTTTATAACCATACTAGCAGCGCCCCGCGTTTTAACCCGCATAAATGTCGATCCCGTGGGAATATCGGGATAGAAAGCCTATCTGTGTGCCAAATTTCATCCAAATCTATTCAGCAGTTTTTGCGCAAAGAAGTAACAAACATACAAATACACTCACAAACTTTCGCCTTTATAATATTAGTGTGATTACTTTGGAAGAGTGTCCCTGGAGTTACTTGCCCGTTCTTCTCCATAGGTACTAGGCTTTGGAATGGGCAACTAACTTCATCTTTGTGACTGACCGACCCCTTGATAATTCAAAAGTGCTTGTAATTGATTTTTGGAAATACATGCTTTGAGTTTGACTATCATCGTTATTGCGTAGCTATGTTCTCGCTCTTCGAAGCACAAGTTCCTTGTTTCAGGACGAGTTGTAGACAGGATGCAATATAATTTGTAATCAGACACGTCTGCATCCTGTCCGTGCCCTTTGCCTCCTTGTAGATTGCGCAATTTTGTGTCGTATTTTTTGGAAACATGTGAACACTGGGACGACGGCACAAATTGGGTTCTAGTAAAGATAAAACTGGATCGAGGCAAAATCCGCGCCTTTTTCTATCTTTTGTTCTCTTCTCGTCTTTTTGCAGCTGGCCTTTGGAACTCCTAACGCTAAATATTTATAATATACTCTTAAGAAATAAATAAATGAAATATACTTCCACACACACACACGCTCACACTCATACCCTTCAACATTATTTTGGTGACCAAATGGTGAGGGTGTGAGTCGTTATCATTAACCCAGATACTAAATGACTAGAACCACTCAAAATCGAATATTTCAAGGTACTCATTCCTTTTCACTTGTGTTTATTGTACCAAATAGGGTTTTTTTTTTGTGAATGGCATCTCTTAGTTCAACCTATGAGGTTGTCGTCTGCTTAACCGGGCTTGCCTGTGGTTGCCTCAATAAATTAAGGCCTCCAGCCAGGGCTTAAAAAACTTAAAAACTACGCGACTACACGCTAAGAGCACCCTCTGTGGTGTACGGACCTCTGCTTAGGGCGTCGCTGGGAGAGAGCAGCAAGGGACAGGCTGGATCGGAATTACTACCAAATAGGGGCAAGGAATAATGTAATAAGTTTAATTAATAGAAGGTACAATTCGTGGATAGAGCAGTGCGTTCCGTGACATAATGTTGACCAAACATTGGTCAATTAACGCAAATTAAGCAGTAATTTGTTGTTTGTACTATATACGTATCTATATGTTAGTTACATGGTTTTTGATTGAAGTAGGTGAAGGTTGTTCCCTTATTGCTACATTAGTCTAAGTATTATAAATCTTTATTGCAAGGAAACTGCTTCAAGCAGGACTTCCGAATTCATCGCTCGCATGACTAAAAGTCCTATCTCAATTTTTTGCCGATTTGTGTCAGAACAACTACACTCTTCCATTAGTGATTCTTTACTTTTTTACGTTTCAGAATGGTTATATTTAGAGATCCAAATAACATAGAGGTATGATGGTTAGTGAAAAGTGTAAAAAATCACGAATAGAAAAGTATAGCTGTTCCAACCCAAATCAGCCAAAAAATGATAAAAATGAGATAGGACTTTTAGTCATGCGAGCGACAAATTGTGCTAAATTAATGCCAGCACAGGATGGTGATTGGCACAAGAAAAGGGAGGCCTACTTATGCCCAGCAGTGGGTGTTGATGGGTGGACTGTGGAAGATGATGATGAATGGCTTGCTTTCTATGAAATAGTAGCCCCTGTTCATACGGACGTAAAAATATCGCGATGGGATTTTATCACGCACTGGATTTTCAACTGTCGGTGTTGAGCTGAGCAATAAGAATCCTACAGAGCGCATCCCAACGCGTCAAAGAACATAGTGTTGGGTTTTGAACTCTCGGCGCTAAACAGTGCGTTGAAAGTCCAGTGTGCGATAAAATCCCGCCGCGGGAATAACGTGCCCGTGCCTACCTGGGCTTAGTATCGATTTATCAACAACATTTTTTGTTTATGTCAGATGCGTGTAGGTATGACGTATGAACGTAAACGAGGCACAAGGAGAATGTAAGGTTCGTTGTAGTTGGCGTTCTGTAGTTTCTGTCTGGCCCCATTGGAAGAAGGCGTGTGTTTATCTATAGTCAACAAAGGAGTTAAGTATACAGGAGCGTCGGATATAGTTGAAGTTTACTAAGAAACCGATGGATGTTCTGGACTGAAATTTAATTTAATAAATGAGCTGTTTGTTTTCTATTAATAAACTAAAATATTATTCGAGAATATCCATCGGTTTCTTAGTAAACTTCAACAATATCCGACGCTCCTGTATACTTAACTCCTTTGTTGACTGTACATATGTATGTATGTATTGTGGTCTTCCTCTTTATCTAGGCTAAGTTTAGTCTACCTACGAATAGTCAGGTATACGAAAACTCCAACAAGGTTTTCTTTATCAAAACCTTACGTGGTTACATTCAAACACACCGCAATTGAATCAGGTCATAGTTTACAGAAGAAACTGGGTCAGTGAGCGACCTGACACTAAGTACGCATTACTTAGGTTGGAAGTTAAAGTTCTGTCCGCCAGCTGTCCGGACGAGTTCGGTTGCAATCGGGAAAACGATTAAATTTAACGACTTCTATATTCTATGAATATAGGGTGCAATTTGCTTTGACAATTGGTGTTATTAGTTTATGATAGTGCGGTTGGTATCTTTGGTTTCTTGGTTAAGAAGGTGCGGTTGTTAGCTTGGTTGTGCCACATACTAGAAAATGAGAAAGTATATTATAATTCTGCTTCGTTGGTCTAGTACTCACAAAACGCTACTGCTGGTGCTGAGTATGAGGTCCTGGGTTCGATACTCTGGTCAGGCAAAGTGTTATTAGGTATTTCCGTCTTGAATTACTCAGTAGTAACCTGGAGATTGAAATGAAGACATCCACAGGAGAACCAAGGTAACCGCCACAGCCTGAAGAATTGCCAAACTAAAGTGGCAGTGGACAGAGCACATTGTTCGCAGAACAGATGGCCGATGGGGCCGAAAGGTTCTGGAGTGGCGACCGCGTACCGGAAGACGTAGCGTTGGAAGGCCTCCCGCAAAGTTGACTGACGACCTTAAGAAGCCCGCAGGAACTCGTTGGATGCGTGAAGCACAAAACCGGTCGAAGTGGAAGTGCTTGGGGGAGGCCTATGTCCAGCAGTGGACGACTTTCGGCTGAAATGATGATAATGAACCTGGAGATTAAGTTTGTGTGCGGTTGATGACATGAGGCTCGCCTCCTATTAAATGTGACGTTTACCCGGTCAAGCTCCGCGCGTAACCTATGTGTTTAAACATAATTGAGACATCTGCCCAATTCATCGGGGAAAACCGGCATCGTGTTAAGTTGACGGCAGACTCTTCTCGAGTTGTATGCTTATCTATCTATACCTATTAATAATAAAGCTGAAGAGTATGAGAGTATGGAACTACCAGTCGGATTTGAAAAAATCATGAGGGCCTTATGAGCCAAGCAAAAACAAAAAAGACAAAGAACGGTGAGCGAAAGTGAAGTAATAGGGCAGGCTGGTGATGCGATGTGACGCGGTGCAGAAGCTAGTATTTTTCAGCGGGATTGTCCGAAAGGGTTACCGCTGGCCCTGAACATAAAGGGCTAAGGAAGGAACTCGGGTGGGTTTTAGTCAGTAAGTTTCTGATAGGTACTCCCTTCCGCTCCACCCAGAGCGGGAGGGGTCATTTTTTGATTTCCCATCCCAAAAAAAAAGCTAGTATTTTATAAAGTCAAGTTCATAGTGATTTAAATTTACAGAAAAATTAAATAGCCTAACACTACGTGGGAAATATAAATCTTAGTTCAAATAAAAGTATTAATATAAGTATTTATACCTAATGACTCAATAAAAAAGTAATTAAAAAAAAAATTAAACCGACTTCAAAAATAAAGTACCTAATTAATTGAAAATTATGAAATAATTTAAATTTCAGAAGTCGGTGTCTTTAGGATTTTTATTTTATTTAAAGTTTTACGGTCTTATTCATAATAAGTTATAGAACATCTAAAGTCTTGCTAATGTCTCGTTGTCAAAAATTGTTATTCATAAACGCATTTTAGCCCTAAAACGTTCTATAAACCTACTATAAAGTTATGAAACCCAGAAGCCTACTATAACAGTAATAAAAGGAAAAAAAAATGGCCGACTCTATACCAGCTGATAGAAAATGACGTTTGACCTACAAATGTAACATGTGCAGTTGTATTTAATTTATGTTGCACTTCTGTTTAACCAATTTAGTTAGTTATTATATAACTACAATGCAAAATAGAAGCGAGGAAAAATATAACGAAGGACATAATTCGTCACATCCACGGCAAACTTACGAATCTTCAGAAAATGCATTTTACAGGGAATGTTACGTTTTTTTTAGTAACAGCTAAGTACCGTGGTACATTTGGTTTGGTTTGTTTGGTAAGATTTAATCTTAAAAAAGTAGTATTTTTAAAACCAAATGTACCACGGTACCTATATACCTAGGTATAGGTACCTGTTACTAAAAAAAACTTATCATTCCCTGTAAAATGCATTTTCTGCAGATTCGTAAGTTTGTCTTGGATATGAGGAATAGCAACAAGAATTACTGTGGGACGCTGCTGCTTTGGGCTGTGGAAACAATGCTTTCAAAATGTCTTTTACATGCAACAACCATAGTGGCTAGAGCAGTCCTTTACAATATTGCAGTTGACCATGGAGACATTCAGTTAGAGGGTAGGTAGCAATATCAATGAATATCATACAGTCACCCCAAGAAGTTGCAAGGGGAAATGCAAATGCTAATTTACAAACTTTTCAGGAAACATTCCACCGAGGTAGCCTCACTTTACCAGGTTAGAGGTACATCTTCCCACTTGTGTCCGGAGACGGTTCAGGGACTTCCGTGTGGATCATGTAGGTTTACACCCTGCAGGGAGATGCTCCAGTAGGGAGTGGTTGTGAAGCTATGTCGCAAACCATGCTCTGCCTCCTATCCTACCCTATGTGTCCCAAAACATGCAGTCAAAGTGACCTCTGCGCTGCCACTGACAACATTGTGGAAGTGGCAAAGTTTTGGGCCAACAAGATCTAAAATACAGTCGTCCCCGCGACACAAAGAAGATAAAGAGGAAACATTTTAGCAAGTAGTGCATTAATAAAAAGCTTATACATATACAGATATCAGTTTAATTAATTTATTTTTAAAATACTCTAAACTTTAATTTGGCTTCTAGAACTTGTGCTAGCAGAACAACATTTTTAAAATGTTTCTTTTCATTTGCCATCTATGCCACCTCTTCTGTTTATTATTTGTAGTGAAGCACCATTCTTCCTATTGTCCTGAAATACAAAATTAATGTTATAATTCTTTCTCTTCATCAAACGAAGTTCTTGACATGCTTACTCAGGAACTTTGTAACTTATAAGTAAATTGGATAGGCACCTAATTCGTAAATCATGCCAGGCCGCCTTTTTCCCCTTTTTTGCGTTGGTGTCAGTCAGTATGTGTTTTTATTTTCTATCTTCTTATTGTGCCCAGAATTCAGCTACTTGTTTGGCGCCATCACCAGCGTCCACCTTCATTTTCTATTATGGAAACTCTCTCCCTGACCAATTCTTCCAAAGATCTAAGGAAAAGCAAAAGCAAGAATAAGTTTAAGAAATAAAGATTGTTTACAAAACAAAACTTACTTTGAACACATTTTAGTTGTAACAGTACAAACCTTATCGTCCTCCAACCAAAACGAGTATTCACTTCTTTGCCCTTTCTTGGAACTAGTCTCCGGTCTTAATTCCATTTCTTTTAAATACAAAAAAATATTCAAAGGTTTTCGCTCGCCTGACAATAAAATTACATTAACAAATTCACTGTCAAAAATGACGTTAACGCGGCAAAACTGTCGAAACCGTAGACAATAAATTAGTTTTCCGTACGTCATAATGTCTATGGTCACAATTATTTGGTGCGTAGACAGATATTCTCGTTTGATGACTCAATATGTTGACCAATTTGTTGGATGACTTCAATAAAATGGCAACATTTATATTTATATTGAAGTTATAGCACGTTTTAGTTATCGAACGTTTATGAAGCGTTTATGAATACAAAATTTTATCGAACGTTTTAAAGGCTTAATGAGCATTTTAACTAATGTGTGCTTTAAACCTTCTATAAGCTTTTTTTATGAATAAGACCGTTAGTTTTTTGCCATCGACTTCCGAAATTAAAATCATTTCATAATTTTAGTTAATTTATTTTTGAAGTCGGTTTAATTTTATTAAATTCCTTTTTTATTTCGTAATTTTTAGTTTCTACACTAGAATTTGACCAAGGTTTTGAGATGTTTTCCCTTTGACACTACACACCCGTAGCTCGTATGAATAAGCCAGGCCGTCACACTTACACGTATTAGTCAATATCTTGAAAATTAATTAATCAATTTTAATGAAACTTGCACTGGTCCCTAAGTTGAAGTAAATGTAAGCCAATAAAAAAAACTGGTGACGATCCGATTAATAGTAGCGGAGAAATGCGTGGACAAACATACATACATACATACGTCTATAAAATTTTGTATATTTGTTTGCAAGCCCTAATAGATTGTCATATGTAAATATTATGCAATTCCAATAATATTACATACAACATACGTGTCGAATTGATAACCTCCTTTTTTTTGAAGTCGGTGAAAAATTTAAAATTACTTACCACAAATAAGAATTGCATGACTTTCTTCCATAACAATTTGGCCAAGAATACCGTGAACTAAACTACCAACTTATAAATAAACACAATTACTTATAAGCTTAATGAGTATTTCAAATAATATTCGTTGTTGATTGATTATGAGTAGGTAATGGCGGCCGGCATGGCACGCGGCTTTGAACACGAATCTTAAAACATTATGTTTTGTTTGTCACGATCCATTATGTTTCGTCATGTTTATTATGTTTGTTTTTTTTTTTTAATGGCCGCATGAAATAAAGCTGTTGTTTTTTTTTGTTTAGTGACATTTACAGCGTTCGTATTTAATCCTTCATATCGGAACGTGTAGGGGCGTGTGGCTAAGAAATAACACCCGTACGGTTCGATCGATCAGGTTAAGCTACGCTTGCAGCGGTTGGTCCGTGGATGGGTGACCATCTTTACATACCAAGACCCCGTGCCTCAGAATCCCGGCTGTCATTCGTGGATCTTTGACAGTCGGTACGCGTCGTCAGAAGCCCGGAAGTCTGACAAACAGTCTTACCAAGGGTTATCGTGAGCTTCACCCTGTAACTGGGTTGTGGAGGTAAGATAGGCAGTCGCTCCATATAAAATACAGTGGCTGACTGGAAGCCCAATATAGTTGGGAAAAGGCTAGGCAGATGATATCGGAACGTGCGAGACACAATGGTTTTTTAATTATTTCTGTAATTGCGGCATTCAACTGGCTATAACATCATTTTAGCTCTGTAATCTTCGACCGATTGACAGAAATCGAACGATGTTTTAAATTCGTAAAGCGCTACATACATTTTGTGACCAGCGCTGCGTAAATGTGACGTTGCCTAGATGTGTGTTTTTTTGTGTTTTTATTCTTTCTTTGGGTCATGTTTACCGCAACTAACCCCTTAAGCTCCGCTAATGAGACACCATCGGTCACGCGCGGAGCTTTACCGGTTAAATGGATTTTCTTTCTTTCCTTAGCGGTGCAAGTGAGCCTAGGAAGCTATTCTACGTGTCTTTGTAGACTACAATAGAAAAGTGGAGGACCCTCTGATCATTCAGGTGTCTTGTCTGATGGACGACTGCCCGACAATGACGGTGTTGGGGCGTTGTATAGATGCTTGTTGCGCGGTAATCTCTGCTTGCGCGATGTAGGATTTTGTGTGACGTCAGTGTGCTGCGTAGTTTGCATGTGACAATGAAGATGTCGCCACAACTACGTACAAGATAAGGGTGGTAACCAACTAATACACAACTATACCTATAGCAAATCTTAACTTCATTAAAAAAGATAATTACCTATCATAACTAATCTTGACCCCAAAGATAGAGATATCACAAGAACAGAAAAAAAACCATTGCAACATTATTAGCTCCAAGTTTTCGCAAGAAACACAAATAGTTCTCAGATTATACCAAATGTATCCAATAAGTAATACATTTTCTTTGTTTGCCATCTGTTGCTCGGGTTTTTGTGTGGAGGTTTTCCAAGGAAATGCTGTAACGGCTAGTGTTCGTGAAATTTTTATTCATGTAGTGACGTACCTACAGTACAGTTCGGCCGTCGAATGAATGCGTTTCTGACGTCGTCTGTCAGTGCGACAATTCTAGTAGGTAGCTAATAAAAACCAAAATCGTTTGTATGAAACTTACAGTGGTGTCAAGAACGATTCTCTCGTCGGCCGCACGATACATAGATGTTTTAAAAGGTAAACAATAGCACATCGCAGCTACAAATAAAGTTCAAAACAGAGATGCGTATATTACCTTTCTTTTCTTTTTCTTTCTTTTTAAAAAAAACGTTGCCCCACACTAGGAATTTCTCCTGTATCGTGGGTGCGTTTACAAACATTTAAACTCACATACACAAACAGCCAGACCCGGAACAACTACTTGTAGGTCATACAAATATTTGTTCCGTGCGGGAATCGAACCCGCGACACGCAGCGCAGCAGTCAATCGCTTAACCACTGCGCCAACCGTGCCGTCCGTCAATTATGATGTTAGGTGAATGAAATTACGACCAAAATATACGTAATACTAGCTGCGCCACGCGGTTTCACCCGCGTAAATGTCAATCCCGTGGGAATATCGGGATAAAAAGTAGCCAATATGTTAATCCAGGGTGTCAGCTACCTCCATACAAAATTGTATCAAAATTGATTCAGCCGTTTGAGCGTGAAGAAGTAACAAACATATAAACACACACACATACACACACCCCCTCACAAACTTTCGCCTTTATAATATTAGTGTGATTGCAGTTTTAATTAAATCCTATCTTACTATGATAATAATATCTTATATCCTATCCTATCACAACGCATTATACATAAACAATGTTCGTTAAATATTTCATCGAACATAATCGACAAGTTATAACGAACGTATCATGTGCTGTAAACGATGGCTTCAAACAACTTCACCAACGATACTTTAAATACTTCGCAAACTACTGCCACGTCGGAAGCAAGACGTATGTGTCAAGCAAATATTAATCAATGTCTTCACTACCTTCGAAATAATCTTCAATCCTACGAAAATCGAGATTAAACAGGGGTTCAAATTTAGATAGAGATTAAATTTACACCGGTTTTACGGCTCCCAGTCTCAGGGGGCGAGGTGAAATATAGTGTCATTTAGAGACGGTAGGCTGGAACAAGAAAGTGATCATCATAAAGTCGCTTCTAGCCTGCTCAAGCTTGCGTCACATGGCACTTTTAGCAGGGGACCTGGCACGATTTGGAGACATAAATACTATGATCACACCTTTTGAAGTCGGCTGAATTTTTTTTACCCGACTGCTGCGAAGCCCAAAAGGAGGGTTATGTGTTTGTTTCTTAAACGTTTTTCTAGATGACAACTTTTACACTTTTGGAAGTGTGACAAATTGTCAACTGGGGATTACTTGGTCTTAGAGAGTTGTGTTGATGACTTTAGTGATATAATTCAATAAATACATATTTGTTACGGCCGCGAATCACATTTTAATTAACGTACAATTTAATACTGACCAGTAAATTGCAAAAAACGTAAAAAATATTGAATTTCGCGGGCTACCCTGGCGCTTTTACCTTATGCAACTTTATCCATGAGTAGGTACTGTACGTAAATACTAAAAACCGATTACAAATTGACGACTTTTCTACTTTTGCAACGCATTGATATGGAAATGGTGGCAAAAAATTTTTAGTAATCGTGAAGTGTTACTAAATCACCCCATTGTTTTTTTTTTTGGGAATGGCATCTCGCAGTTCATCCTGGGAGGCTCCTTAACCGGACTTTCCTGTAGGTACCTCAATAAATTAAGGCCTCCAACCAGGGCATAAAACTTATAAACTAAGCGACTACACGCTAATGGCCTCGGCTTAGGGTGTCGATGGGGGAGGGCAGCAAGGGACCGGCTGGATTGGTTCAATTATCCCAGTGATTATTTATAGTTTAGGAGTTAGTTGTTTTCTTTTTTTTTGAGTTTAAATCTGTGGTGGCACACATTCATGTTCCGTGAAATAATCGGAGTAGTGATCGGTAAGCAAATAGCTCAAGCATTACGTACACACACTTCGTTTCATGAATAATTAGATTAACATTTGATTAACATCTTATTTACAATTATATATGCATATATAACTGTAAATAAGATGTTAATCAAAACATAACATAATCGGCGTATTCCCACTGCTGGGACACAGGCCTCCTCTCTTCGAGAGTTAGTGGGAAGTAATCTACCACGCAGGCCCAGTGCAGGTTGGTAGATGTCACATGTCTTCGAATTTTTGGTTCTAGGACATGCCGGTTTCCTCACGATGTTTTACTTCACCGTTTTGAGAGCAGTGTGCAGTGGTGAGAAAATTATTTACATAAAGTAAAGTGCCTGGGTTCGAACCTATGATTCGTTAGTCGGACCCGTTACCACTCCGCCACCACTCCTCAGATGTTAATCGTTTTAAAATAAATCAAGTTCTTTAGAAATATATTTACCGTACTACTACGTAGAACTTCTTCCTACTCCTATTAAATTGTAAAGAATTAAAACAATTGCGCAACTAAGGGTCTTAAGTCCCCCGTCCACTGAGACTTAGGGAACCGGGTAGTAATTATGTGCCGTGTGTCGCAGTCTTAACTTTAAAGCTTAGTGTTCATGTGACTCGTTACCTCGAGGGGCGAAGGACCTCATTGTTTTGTTTGTTAGTGCATATGTTTTCATAGAAAATATTCATATGCAACCGTCTAGTCTGGCCTTATAATTGGGAGTAAGAATAATTTTGTTTAGGTAAGATGTGATTGTAGATTCAGCATGTTTTTGTATTCTGTGCTGTCTACAGTGTAAGTTGCAGTCGCATTGTCATTTTGTTTTTCAAAACTGAATTCAGTAGGTAACTGGGAATCGTTGTTTATTTATTTAACATGAACAACATTACAGACGGGCAATTCTCTAAATTTTAAGAACGTTCAAAGTCTGATCTCAGTCTCAATCTGTTAAAAAACACTGTGTTTTTTGACATTGATTGTCGCTAAGATGAAAATGCGACAAAACTTCGAACGTTTTAAATTAAGGAAACTGGCCTTCTGAAATCCAAGGCGGCACACAGTGTAATTTACAAACTAGATAGTACCTACTTAACATAAATTTATCAAACATACTGAAGGTTATGTTAAATTTAAAAGAATAAAATACAATAAAAATGTAAGTATACCTACTTTTTATTGTAATTTTAACAAGCAGAATAACACTTAGTTCTAAAATAAAATGTTTAAAAAAAATGCAATCAAGTGTACAAAAATTCAGTAAGTAATTTGTACTTATCTTTCACCCATCTTCTCACAAAATCTTAAACATCCACGACATACATATACATCGTCATGAGAGCCAACCCGGACAGTTCCCTAGGGTCCAGTTCCATCTGTTGGGAATCCGTTTAGAATCAATAACAGACCGTCCGATAAAATCAACGGAATTGCGAAATAGGATCCCGACTTACCGCCTCGAGCAATTCGTCGTAACTAGAATTTTCGATAGAAATGAAATGAAATGTTTATTTCTGTAAGTAAATCTTTAAGACACGTCAATATTTTATAACTAGAAAGGCACCGGAATTTCCCAGCTGACTTATCCCTGAGAAGAAATCCCGAAATCAGAGGTCATGGTCTCCTTTAAAGTCCAAACATTATATTAGGATTTTATGTACC
Organism: Oligia latruncula; assembly: GCA_948474745.1. NCBI lineage: Eukaryota > Metazoa > Arthropoda > Insecta > Lepidoptera > Noctuidae > Oligia > Oligia latruncula. Next base: position 5,409,682 of record OX419691.1, on the reverse strand, counting down.
TAAGTCTAACAATGCAGGGCCATGTCTGGCAGGGGAGGGCCTTTTGAGGAAAGAGCCATAGAGATGTCGATAGAATTTTCGGAACACGATGACGACACTTTTCAGAAATCTAAATGACGGATATCTATGAAAGGACCATAGCTGTTTACATAAAAGTACTTCAGCGAAAAAAAATGGAACAGTGCTTTTTTTTTTAATTAGGTCTTTGATATAAGAACATTATTATTCCAAAAGGTTGCCATAAGTTCACTGTTAAAAATAGGCTCTCATATGACCACAACTGAAAACAGTAAACGGTCTTGTTGAAACAAAATCAAAACCAAAGGTCATTTATTCAAACTAGTCAGAGAATCAGCAGTTTTCGAACGTCAAAATTACGTAAGGCAGTCCCCTAAAGCGCTCGCCCTTCACCACTTCTTAGTATTTTCGCTGGGAAGAAGAAGTAGCGCAGCAAACTCCCCAGCAGCACAGGGGGGGCCTAAAAAGGCCACTTTGGAGAATCATAAAAGGATAACATTATTTATCATAATATGGCGAAGACAGTCCGTGTTTTTCTTTTGTTCTCTGCACTACGTAGGTTTAATCAAAGAGATTGTGATTGGATTTGGATTGGATTGATTGGTATTTTAGTACAGACAAAAAAAAATAACTGAAAAATGCTTCACCAATGGGATTTGATACGATTAACTTAGCAGATTGTGTTATCCTTTTATGATTCTGCCAAAGTGGCCTTTTTAGGCCCCTGCTGTCTGTTCAATTGAAAACATTTTCAAAAATCACGAGCATTCTCTTTGCACACTGCTAATTTACCGCACCCCTAAAAACCTAAGCTAGCCAAAGATAAGCCATTAACAAATGCTCCTATTAGCCAATTATCCGTTTTCTAATAGCCTTCGATTCCTTTGCAACCCGTTTTAATCGCCAATATGCTTGTTTCAATTTCTTTTAATACTAATGTTACATCACTTAGAGTTAACACTAGCTTTTCATCACGACTGCGATGGCATGTACTTTTATTTTATTTAATATCCTGTGCTGTGACCCGCAGTTTCATCCGCATAAGTCTGGATCCTCTGAGAATATCGGGGTAAAAAAAAAACAGTGGCACTCCGGGATTGCCGACAGTGAAAGTGAAAACTTGAACAATTACGTATGTATTTTTTTAATCGTCTTATAAACAAAACACGCGCGGTGTCGGTTACGGTAACAGTGTCACGAGTTCAATGGTTTTTTCCCATCTCAAAAAATGTCCAACGCGGCTAAAGAAGTTTCACTTCAAAAATTGTATGTCCTAATATAGGTCGTGGTCTACCGTTGTGCCAAATTTCATGCAAATCCGTTCTGCCGTTTTAGCGTGAAAGCATATATACAAACATTCTCTTTATAATATTAGTTTGGATAAATATCCAGGGTGAAAACTAGACCATGTTCTCTAGGTCCCAGGTTATATCAAATCTCATTCAGTAGTTTATGGTTTCGGCGTGAAAAGGTAACAGACAGACAGACAGGCAGAATTACTTTCGCATTAAACCTACTTAGTCCCAATGTGAGGAAAATATTGCAGAAAGACCAGAGACAAAGCTTTATGTAAGAGAATAGTATATTGATATATTATGTAGAAAGCTTTTACAAGCAAAGTCGAGGATTTATTATTTTTTCTGTCTCGTGTCGCGATGGTAAATAATGTTCCGTTGTCAAAGATTTTTGCTTTTTCTACCAACACCACATTCCATCTAATGTAGTGGAATGTGTAGAACGAACAGGGGGCTAAAAAGGCCACTTTGGCAGAATCATAAAAGGATAACATTATGAATCATAATGGACAGTCAACTGTTAAGTTAATCGTATCCAATCCCATTGGTGAAGGATTTTTCAGTTTTTTTTTTGTTTGTGCTGAAATATTAAATAATCCAATCCAAATCCAATCCAAATCCAATCCACTCTTTGATTATACCTACGTAGTGCAGCGAAAAAAGAAAAACACGGACTGTGACTGTCTTCGCCATATTCAAAATGTTATCCTGTTATGATTTTGCCAAAGCGGCCTTTTTAGGCCCCCAGTTCTGATCATTACAGTATAACAACGTTTGGTAGCCGACCTTTTATTAGAATCTTTGTCAATTCATGTTACGTATATTTTATTCAAATTTATAATTATGTTCTGTAAGTTAAGGAAGTTTTACATTTTGTAGGTACTTTTTTTTTTTTATTACTTAACTTATTTTTTGTGATTATATATATAAAAAAAATTGAATGCAGTCCGTTGGTAAGCGTTTGGTTAGCTGTTGGTTGAGCTATTTAAAACGTATGAACCGATATGGCTACCTTTTTTTAAAGCTCGTAATAGTCTAAACAAGGTTTTAAGGGAAAAAATATTAGAATAGTTGCCCGGAAAATTGAAAAATTTGGGAAAAACTGAAAGTGGTTTTTTCTGTAGATTAAAATTTTGACAGGGCAACGTCTGTCAGGTAAGCTAGTTAATAATAACTGTTCCTTATTTGTCCACAGTGGCAGGCATGTCCGAGGTGTGGGTGGACCTGCGTGCGCCTCGCTTTGTGGTGCATCGCCACAGCGCCGTGCTTCGCTGCGACCACAATGTTGATCCTGAATCACTCTACAAGGTATTTCACTTAAATTGCTGAAAAACTGAATAACATTCGTCTACTTAAGATTTTTATGATGAGTACAGACAGTGCGAGGCATGTCACTCGAATGCATCATCATCGTCATCATTTTAGCCGAAAGACGTCCACTGCTGGACATAGGCCTCCCCCAAGCACCTCCACTTCGACTGGTTCTGTGCTTCTTGCATCCAACGGGTTCCTACGGCCTTCACAAGGTCATCTGACCACCTTGTGGGAGGCCTTGGAGGCCTTCCAACGCTACGTCGCGTACGCGGTCGCCACTCCAGAACCTTTCGGCCCCATCGGCCATCTGCTCTGCGAGCAATATGCCCTGCCCACTGCCACTTAAGTTCGGATACCTTGGTTCTCCTGCGGATCTCCTCATTCCTGATTCGAATCGCATGCATACTTTGATATATCAGATGCTTGAGGCACTCAGTCATAATGCGTGGGTTACGAGTGCCATTCGAAGCGCTTAAGGCACATGCCGCGCCTTGTCTGTACGCACAATTATACTTCGTCAAGCAAGCAAGTTTCAACAAAATATTACCAAGTAGATCAAGGTAAACATTCATAGCTAGCAAACAAATCAAATAGAAACATACTTGTAGTAAACACAACCAATTTTTTTTTTTGTAATTGGTGTTATCGTCGCGATAGTAATTGGCTCACGTCAATATTGTAGACGAGCTCTCGAAACCTAGCCTTTTTGCCTAGTAGTAGATACAGTAAAAATTAAAGACCTTTTAAAAACGTTACATTCATTTTATTCAACTTCAATAGTAAGCCAATTCTACAAAATATTCAATGTAAAATGTAGGTATTTCAATACGATTCTCAAGCAGTCTGAAATAGCAGCTTAAGAAACTGGAAATTCCAAGGACTTCCATTTGCTCAATGAAACTACAGGTTTAAAATGGAACCTCTAAAATGGTCACGACTTAAAACTTGAGCGAAAGCTGCTTACGTCTTTGTCCACACAAGTGTACAATTGTGTACCTATAGTTGTGTACCTATAGATGTGTACCTATAGTTGTAAATTTAATGCTATTCTGTAAAAATCTCACCGTGAAAACTTAGGTGAAGTGAGCTTAAAGTGAGCTGTCAATAGTGTCAATCCCTAGCATCAGCGGTGCTATTCTGTAAAAATCTCTCAGTTAAAACTTAGGTGAAGTGAGCGTGGAGTGAGTTATCAATAGTGTCAATTCCTAGCAAAAACAAACTCACTTCACCTAAGTTTTCACGGTGAGATTTTTACAGAATCGACCGGCTGGTGGAATGACAGCTCACTTTAAGCTCACTTCATCTAAGTTATCACGGTGATCTTTTTACAGAATAGCACCGCTGATAACGTAGGAAGTTACTGGTACGGTCGGCAACAGAAGTCACTTAACGTTTTACAAAATATCGTAGGATTTTCCGACCGTGACCGTGATTAAAATGAGCGCTAATCCTGCCGACAAACGATTAAAATCCTGAGCATTCTTTCGTAACATGATCTGGAGCATTTTTGCCTTAATGCTCATTGGAAGCGAATGACAGTCGATCTATGTAAATTACTGGTACTAATCTGCATCCGGTTAGGTTGCACTCAGGGCGCTAATAGCGAAAACGCCAAGTGCACCAACACAACACAAGTTAAATCGGCCTAGAACGGATTGTTCAAGGCGGATTTGCGTATACGAGCTATCCGAATACGAAATTCGAATCGTATTTGAAATTCGGAATTCGAAGTTTCGGCCCAACACTATCGAACGCTGCTCGAAAATCCTTTGCAGGTGAAGTATATTAATGGGAAATAAATTACACATATTGTGCGCGTGTTTTACATAGTTATGGATAGACACCTGTTATTTAGATTTGGTAGTGAATGAGGTTTTAATGATGGCTTTAGGTACTAGACTAATTTCTTTTTTCTCTGATACTTAAATAATAAAGAAAAGAATACAGAAAGAACGCTAAGCGAAAAAGAAGTAACCGCGCGAGCGGGCGATGCGGCGGGTGAAACCGCGGGGCACAGCTAGTAAATAATCTAATCATATTTGATAATGCCCAGCACTTACGTCTTGCATACTAATAACTTATATGTAACTTAAAACTCCTCTCACCAAGCTTTGTCAACTAAATGATTCCGCGCACACGATTCCCTAAACAGTTCAAATCACTTATGAAGCATGCACCTAACTGAAACATACGATGAACTAACTCCGCGACTAATAAGGACATTCGCATGTGCCACGCACATACAGACCTAAATCGATGGCTATTAGCCGAAGACCCGAAGTTTTCCGAATTAATACGATCAGGGTTTACGAGGGATTCTTCAGTACCTCTTCGGCAGATTGATTAAAAACATACAAACTGAGACGTAAATTGTCGCGGTTTCGTTGTATAATCCCATGGTTTGGCTCTTTTTATGAATAAATAATGTCACTTTTTTTGGTAAGTCACTGATAGGCTGATGTTCAGAAGGCCAATTCTCTTCATTTAAAATGTTCAAAATCTAGTCGCAGTCTTATCTTAGCGACAAACAAATGTCAAAAACTTGTCATAGAGGTTGTTAATGTTTTACCAATAACCCTGTATATATTGAATCTAACAACCCGCACTGGACCCGCGTGGTGAATTACGGCCCACTTCGTCTCACCGGGAGGAGGCCTGTGTCCCAGCAGTGGGAACATTACAATTAAAATAAATCTAGATTTCTTTGATTTATTTAAAAAACTAGACAACTTGGTGCGCCACACTATCATCGTAAGAAAGAGGTGCGACAGACACGAAAAAGTGGAAAAAAAGGTCCACGAAAAAAATCTTTGAAGAACAGTCTCTATTAAGACTTACCAAAGCTAAAACAAGCCTTTCTATCAGTGACGACGTACATAATTGAAACTGACTAAAACGTAGTACAAAAATAACTCGCTCAAGTTGCAGACGACCGACTTGCGATACTAACTTACTTTTACGACCACATTCATGTTCTATACATATGTTCCAGTTAATTTTGGATACTCTTACTTATTCTAGGAATCACTTTGAATGGAAATTGCAGTATATTTTAGCTGTAAGTTCAAAACATACCACATAGAACAGTAAGTTAAGAAGATGAGAGAAATTCGTCTAGTAAAGTTTAAAGTCAGACTTAAAGGCATTTTCTATAGAGCTTCCTTACTTACATAACATTATTTCACGTCGGTACTGCCCGAATGGTTTGGCAAAAGTGTGTATAGACACACTATTGGCAAAATAGCGGGTGTATTATAGAATACAACCACGTTTCGCCAGTTGTGTCGTCGTCCCATATAATAGGGAGCGAGCATATTACAAAAATAAGCTCATTCAAGTTGCAGACGAAGTAACTTGTGATACTAAGTAACTTTTACGGCAACATTCCTGTTTTATACATCTGTTACAGATCATTTTGGATCCTATAACTTACACTAGGAATCACTTTGAATGGAAATGGCAGTATATTTTAGCTGTTAGTATAGTAGCATACCACTGTATGCATGTACCAGAAATGTGTGTTCAAGATTAAGGGTGTGGTACAGACTGTAGCGGTATCTACAACGCCACATGCGAACAACGCGTCATACTGACGTCACACGAAAATCCTGCATCGCGCAAGCAGAATTTACCGCGCAACTAGCATACTTAGATATAACGGACCGACATGAATCATCGGGCAATTGCCCTCCAGACACAACACCAGTCTGGTCGGAGGATCCTCCATTTTCTATGGATGATGAGTGAAATTTACACCCATACCTCTATAAGACCATTAAACTGAACAGCTGTCTCTATCAGACCAACATCGTTATCATAATCAGCCTATAATGTTTCTACTGCTAGAACACACGCCTACTCTCTTTTTGAGAGGGATTGGGTAGTAATCCACCACGCGGGCCCAGTGCGGGTTGGTAGATGTCACATATCTTAGAATTTTTGGTTCTAAGACATGTCGGTTTCCTCAAGATCTTTTCCTTCACCGTTTTGAGAGCAATGATGATGAAATGAGTTACAGAAAGTAAAGCGCCTGCCTGGGTTTGAACCCACGACCTAAACCCGTAAATTGAGGCCATTGCCACTGGGTCACCACTGGCTCTTTACATGCTCGTCTGCCACATAGTAATCGCGAAAAAATAATCAGTCGTCTCATACATTTGGGTCGAGTAGGTATTGAAGATTTGTATAGGGTAGTTGAGCTATGTCGATAGGCCTATGTCCAGCAGTGGACTGCTATAGGCTGATGATGATGATGATGATAGGGCAGTTGATAATTTGTTCGCATGGATAAAGTCGAATCCTCGATCATTGAGAACCCAAAATATTTTTGGACATATGTGAAGAGCAAAAGAAACTCAGGTACTTTTCCTAAAGTAATGCATTATGGGGACAGGACCGCGGGTACAGGTGAAGAGATCAGCAATTTATTCGCAACATATTTCCATTCTACTTTCCAGGAACCTGATCCTGTGCCCGCTACTTCCGGTGGCATTAGCATTGAAGACGGTGTGTCGTGCATCGGTTCGATTAGTGTATCTCTTTCACAAGTTTTAAAGTTATTAAAGACCTTAGATCTTTCCAAATCTGGCGGCCCTGATCTTATACCTCCATTATTTATCGTAAATTGTGCCGACAGCCTTGTTGTACCACTATGCATTTTATTCAAGCGGTCACTTTCAGAAGGCATAGTTCCGAAAATTTGGAAATCGGCATTTGTTACCCCAGTTTTCAAGAAAGGTAACAAGTCGGATATCTCTAATTATCGACCAATATCCAAGATATGTCTGTTCTCAAAAATTCTCGAACGCATTGTGTTTACTGATGTATACGCTGCTATGAAATGCAACTTTGGTGATGAACAGCATGGTTTTATTAGGAAGCGTTCCACTATATCTAATTTAATATTGTCCCATGAATTTATATCCGAAGGTATGGAACAGCGTGCACAAGTTGACGTTATTTATACTGATTATAGTAAATGCTTTGACCGTATTGACCATAGACTGCTTTTAGAGAAGCTATTAAAAGCCGGAATACACGGAGATTTGTATCGTTGGTTCTCTTCTTATATTGAAAACAGAACGCAGGCTGTGGTACTTCAGGGGTACACGTCTGGATGGAGTTCTGTCCCCTCTGGAGTTCCCCAGGGTTCGATTTTAGGATCCCTTTTATTTACTTTATTTATTGCTGACGTGAAACACTGTTTTGAAACATCTTATATTTTACTTTATGCTGACGATATGAAGGTTCATAAAATTATCCGAAACATATCTGATACACACTTGTTACAAAATGATTTAAATAGATTTGAAGAATACTGTACACGTAACAGGCTGGAACTGAATGTTTCAAAATGCTTCCACTTGACTTTTACTCGTCAGAAGTCTATAATCGATTCCACGTATAAGCTTTACAATATCAATATAGGCAAAGTCAATAGTATTAGGGATCTTGGTATTATGCAAGACAGGAAGTTACTCTTCGATCAGCATATTGATAGTATAGTAAATAGGGCGTCAAAAGCACTTGGGTTTATAATGAGAACCTCAGCATGTTTCCGATCGCTAAAACCGATCAAGGTATTGTATTGTTCGTTCGTACGCAGCCACCTTGAGTATGCATCACAAGTCTGGAACCCTCAATACGGGATCTACAAGTCTCGTATTGAGGGCATCCAGAGAAAATTTCTTAAGTACCTTGATTACAGGGCAAAGCAAGTGTCTGTTGATTACACTCACCGATGCAGGAGGTACCATTTTCTACCACTTGACCGTAGACGTCATATTAGTGATGTATGCTACTTGTTTAATATCGCAAATGGTTCAATCGACTGTCCTGAACTTGTTTCAAAATTAACGTTGCGCACTAATCAGATAGGACTGCGACAACGACCACTCTTACATGTACCTTTTGCGAACACTAATTATAGGCGTAATGCATACTTTCCAAGAGCCAGTCGCAGTTTTAACGAAGTTTCTTGTGAACCCGGTATTGATTTATTCTGCACCAATGCAAGCACAGTTAGAAAATTATTGGCAAAGCCATTTTTTTATTTATTTATTTTATAATTTATGTACACACAGTAAAATACATAGGGATATGACATAGTTATAATTTGAGTACAAAGGTACTGCTTATTTCTTAAGAAATTTCTTCCAGCAGACCTGCGAAAGGAGAAGTAAAAAAGAAATGTAGACAATAGTGTGTGAGAACAAGAAGAGAAAATATGAATGTGTGAAGTCTAAAACTAGAATATTAAATAAACCTGCACATATAAGTACTTAAATATTTATTTAAGTACTTATATGTGCAGGTTTATGTATTTACATAAAGCTAAAATATATAAACATATATATATATATATATACTCACAGTATAGAGGAAAGGTAATGCTCTTTTAATCGACATTTAAATAGAGAAATAGTTTTTAAATCACGAATACTAGGCGGAAGTGAGTTCCACAATCTTACAGCGTGGACAGAAAAGGAATAAGAATAGTAGCTTGATTTATGAGGCTGAGCTTTAAGGAGGGATTTTTTGTACAGGAGGCACCTTCTTGCTCTTGAACCGTTTATTTTACAAGTTAGCTTAAATTATAAACAATTAAATAAAATTAACCAACTTTTGAAATTAATAATTCAATAACTTGATCGTAGTTTGTTTGTTTAATTTGTTAGATTGTTTTTTACTAGGGAACTATATATATATTTTTTTGTATCTATCTGTGGAGGCTTGTCATTAGCAATTTAGTTATATATTTTTGTTACTATAATGTTATTAGTCTGTAAGCTTTCCTAAAATAAAATAAAATAAATAAATAAATTGATAAATTTTTCGGTACAGACATACCACACCCTTAATTTTGACAACACTTTTCTGACACACTGTGTATATTTAGCTGTATACAAGTTCAAAACATACCACAGTATGTAACAGTTAATCTTTTCTAAGGATCATGACTTTAGGTTACACTGTAGCGTGCCTCTAAGAAGACGAGATAAATTCCTCTAACTTAAACCAAATATAGGGGAAGGTTGCTATGAATGGACCACATAACTTTACGACCTCATACCTCAAAAAGTGTAAGTGTTAAAATGAAAGCAGTTTATTATTTCTATTTCGTTGGACTTTTATGTATAATAATCAAACGCACAAACAATTCGGGCTTACACTTTTTGCTATAAACGAAGAAAACCAAATCTTAGGCTGTTGCCTTCTTTGGACCATGGGCACCTTCAATGAACCACCAGGTTGCTATCAATGGACTTCGAGAAATTAGTTCTAGAGGTCCAATCGAGGCAACTAATTATAATTATCAATATTACAAAATTGTGACATACGAGGAGAGACAAACATTACTCATACACATACGACAAGCAAACAAACTATAGTTATAGGCTACATAATTAGTAGGTATCTAATAAAATTTTACATTTGGCACATTTAGTGAGACCAACAAGTCATCAAAATTAAGATACAGTCTAAAGGAAGCTAAGGTTGCTTGTAGTAATAGCAATTGTTGCTTTCGGGACTCCATTATTATATTCTGCTTGCTTCACTTAAACCAACTCTTTGTTTCCTTACTGATTCTAAAACAAGGTTCATCACTTGTTTCATTCCATGCAAAGTACTTCCTTTTTTTTGGCGACATTCTGGAATTTTAAATTTATAATGATTTTTCTATGGTTTTTTCCACAATTAGTGAAATACTCGCGACCTATTCCCAAACCAGAAAAATACAGCAAAAAGTTGCTATGATTGGACTGGTCCAACGGTGGAACTCTCTTGGGGTCCATTGATGGCAACAAGGTATTCGTTAAGAAAAAAATAAATAAAATATACATGGTCATGATTAGACAAAATTGAATAACACTCATGGAATCACAATTAAATTGTCTAATAGTTCATAACAGTGCACGCAGATAAATATGAATGTAATGATACTGACGTCAAATTGTCCTGAGTGTAATAATTAGATTTTGACCGCCGCAAAGACAACGTCACACGTCTCTCCTCGCCACGTGCCGCATGGTCACTGAGGTAAGAGGGGGGTGCAACTGAGTCGTCACGGACTCATTTCGACTAGTTTGGGTATTGCTAGCTTGCACAGTTTTGGAAATACCTTGGTGGTCCAATGAAAGAGCTAGTCCAATGATCGCAACCTTCCCCTATTGCAAAGACGTCTAAGAGGAATTATGCGGTCGCAGAGTTTTGAAAAATCCTAAGTAAGAAGTCGTAATTCGAGGTTTGGCTCTCGCCTATTTCCTCCTCCAATAATGGACCAATTTAAAAGATATTTCATAAACTGAATAAGTAGGATATATACTGAGTCCCTATGTTTTTTTTCTTTTTTCATTAATAGTTGTCAAATTTGTACATTAGGCCTCTGTTGACAGCGGTTAAAGTAAGTCGGCATTTTTTGAGGGTTCTAGTGCTTATAAAAATAATGTATTATCAAAAAGAAAACATAAGTAAGTAGTTAATATTTATTATTCTGTAAAAAATCATTGCTTTATGGTCATTAAACGGAAAGAAAACAGGCGAGAACGTTTCTATGGAGAAACGACCACAGCAGTAAATGCATTTAACTGAATAAGGCTTGCTTTTTATTCTACTTCTGAGATTGCGGGCTTTCTTACTTAAATCACTCTTCCGGGAAAGAAACTCTTCAAGTTTCAATATTTTAGCAAGCTTCTGCCACCGTCCAAAACATAATGATTACCTAGTTACTTTGTTAACTAGGTAATCTAGACGAATTTATGTGTACCGAAAAGCGCGACAAATAATATTAGTTAAAACTGTTATTGTTACGCCGACCCCAAATAAATGGGGATGGAAAACCGATGATGATATAAATAAACATACTATATTTTAACCATGATTTCAGCACATCATTCTAGACCCTTCTAGACTCTAGCTACGCTTGCCGTGGTTGGTCTGTGGATGGGTGACCACCTTTACATACCGTGACGCCTCCGTGCCTCGGAAAGCACTTTAAGCCGTTGGTTCCGGCTGTTATTCGTGGATCTTTGACAGTCGTTAGTCAGAAGCCCGAAAGTCTGACAACGAGTCTTACCAAGGTGTTGTATTACTCAGTAATTGGGTTGTGGAGGTCAGATAGGCAGTCGCTCCATGTAAAATACTGGTATTCAGCTGCATCCGGTTAGACTGGAAGCCAACCCCAAGATATTTGGTAAAAGGCTAGGCAGATGATGATGATGACCTACTTACTTCGAAATGTTACTTGCAGGTGGTGTTCTTCAAGAACGGTCAACGCATCATGAAGTTTGTCCGAGGAAGGGACCCTCCCTTCGAACTTTATAACGTCACCGGAGCTGAGATTAACGTAAGTCAACTTATACTTTGTATCTCTCATTATAATAAGCTAGCGATCCGCCCCTACTTCGTACGGATTTTACGACTTGAAAAAACATCGTCTTTTCCTTAATATATTAAGTTTAATATAAATGCTTTAGAGACATAAACCCGGAATAATTTCTCTAAATGATGAAGAAAACCACATCAAAATGTGTTGTGGACTATAAAAGAACAACTTAGTCACACAAACAGTTACGAAAAACAGTTTTGTTTTATACTCTGTAAGAATAGATAATGCACCTTCCATGAGTTGCTACAGGCTATCTAATATTATGATTTCATGGGTTTTGAGACAAATTTTATTATATACTAGCTGCGCCCCACGGTTTCACCCGCATAAGTTTCGATCCCGTGGTAGTATCGGGATAAAAAGTAGCCTATATCCAGGGTGACAATTACCTCCATACCAAATTTTATCAAAATTGGTCCAGCCGTTTGAGCGTGAAGAAGTAACAAACATATAAACACACCCCCACACACACACTCACAAACTTTCGCCTTTATAATATTAGTGTGATGGGTTTGGTTTGTCTTTGACAAACAGTAGCACCCCAGACGGGATTAATTATGTCCCATCTAGGCCGGCAATCTAGAGTGAATAATATTAGTACAAAGCATTCCTATATTTTGTGACAAGAGCTAAAATTACAAAGAGTTCATTAAAAAAATTAATTACACGATTTATTTTAATTGCTGCCTAAACTTAATAAAAAGTTTAAAAAACCTAATGTTTAAAATTCGTGCCTAGATTATCGTCCTAATTTGCTAATTTGCTAGCGGTATGAATTAATTACCACAATAATTAGCTAGTTCAAGACAACTTAGGAAAAAGTTAGCCAGACTTGGTCAATTAACTCCTACAGCCAGTCTAAATTAGTCAAGATCAATAGGTTAGTCCTATTGATCCATCGGTCCCCGTGTAATAGCAATGGCCTTACAGAAAATAATTAACTTAGAATACTTACTTACTTAGACTTTTGATCTAAAAAGGTTGCAAGGAAACTTAATTTTGTTCATTATATAGATTAAGCGCTTTTGCACTATAGTTGTCTCGTTTTAGCATGGCAATAACGGTCATTGCCCTTTCTCGAATATCTCTCCATAGGAACCTAAACAATAAACTGTGTATGGTTTTTCGTTGTTGGAACTTGTTGAAGATCACGATAGATATTGATTAAGGACGTTATCAGACTTTTTTTTAAATAAAAATATCTTGAAAATATAGGTAGGTCAACGACCGCTTCTGCCATGTTAAAACGCAACAACTACGAGTATAGATTGTAGTGTTAAAACGAAAATATATCAGAAACATTATTAGATAATAAATTGTTGCTTGTCTCGATTTGTTAGTTTGGGTTTGTAGAAGCATAATAGGGCAAAGGCATAACCCCTTAATATTAACTAGACGCTGGTTGTCTTTTGAAAAAAAAAAATAATACTAGTCATTTGTCTATTATTGAAACATCGTGAGGAAACCAACGTGTCTTTGAACCAAAAATTCGAAAACAGGTGACATCTACCAATCCGCACTGGGCCCTTGTGGTAGATTATAGCCCACTCCCCCTCGAAGAGAGAAGGCCTGTGTCCCAGCAGTGGGAACATTATAGGCTGATTATGCATTCGTCTATCTGCTCTCTATACCTATGATTTTTCATAGATTTCGTGAAAGTTTCATAGCAGCGAACCAGTTTACATAATATTATGTTCCAGTAGTTTTTCTTGATTATACTCCAACCCTTACCAATCAAAGTCAATCCAATTGAAACAAGACACAATCAGAACAGACAAACAATACTGCAGCGTATTTACAAAATCACGTTAACAGAACATCCCAAATTAAATACATCTGTTTCCGACAGTTCTATTGTACCTTCAACAATACAAATTGAATAGCCAGTGCATGCAGTACATCATCATTTATCTACAAACAGAATAAGACTGTCCATTTCCCGAAGTCGGTTGCAAATATATCCCCAACGGACGCAGCGATGTATTATTATAACATGGAATGAGAATCACGTAGGGCAAACTCCATTGCTGTTTCAACTGTGTGCGGGCACGCGGGAAACTCAACGCTGACAGTTGGTACTGCATTATTATATAGTATTGTTTAAGCTATAGTGGAAAAATATGGGTTTTGGATGGCGTATGATGCTTTGGATATAATAAATACATTATTATGTCATTTATATCTGAAGCATTGCTTTGTAAAAACTCATCAACTGCCTAGTCATTTACCTACTATGTTTGTGACGGCTTCCAGTCTAATTGCATGCAGCTGAATACCAGTTTTTTACATCCGATTTCCTAGATCTGACTTCCACAACCCAGTTACTGGGTAACACGATACCTCCTAGTTACACTGGTTGTCAGACTTTCGGGCTTCTGACGGCCCGTTACGACTGTCAAAGGTAGGCTTGTTAAGTAAATATGGTCACCCATCCACGGACTGATCGATCGATGCGTGTGGCTGTTATTACTTAGCCACAAGCCCCTTTGCTTTGTAGAAACTAGTCTCTGCAATTAAATCCTGTTATTGCATCATTTTTCTATTCATATTCAAATTAGTTTTGTTTCGATATTACATTATTATTATGTTAGTATGATCTATAACAGACGTCATCTTTATCGACATAACATTCCTCCGTCTTATCTCGAGTATTACACCCAAATTCTTTGTGACTATCACTAGTGAATCATTTATAAAGTTAGGATCAGATTCAACAGGTAGCTCTCTACTGACGAAGTTTTCCTTTATGTTTTCTAAACTAAGTGCATTAAATGCTTGGCATATATCAGATGCATATCTTATGAAAACTGGACTGTTTCCTTAGAATCTTAAATTTTAGTCAGTTATTGAAGTTGACAAGCATAATCTATTTTATATAAATTTCAAAATCCTGACTGATTTATCTGCCCTAGAGACATGAATTTTGGAGGGTGTGTTCTTTGTGAAGAGTAGGTATCCACTAAGAAAGGGTTTTTCGAAATTCCACCCCTAAGAGGGTGAATGGGGGAGGGTGAAATTTCACGCGGACGAAGTCGCGGGCAGAAGCTAGTCAGCTTATGTAATGTTCCCACTGCTGGGTCACAGGCCTTGGACGAATGACCCCTGTAACACAGGTCCCACCTAGCTGTACTTGTAAGTCCTCCGTTGTAAATGCACGCATACCTACTTTGTACATTAAAAAATAAATAAAATTCATTTAATTCAGGCAAGACCCATATTTACATATAATTAAAATATTAGAACGCCTACTGCCACAGAAAATACAACATTACTTTTGGGAAATAAATTATTTATTATCTATACTAATATTATAAAGCTGCAGAGTTAGTTTGTTTGTTTGTTTGAACGCGCTAATCTCTGGAACTACTGGTCCGATTTGAATGATTCTTTTAGTGTTGGGTAGTCCATTTATCGAGGAAGGCTATAGGCTATATAACATCACGCTACGACCCTTAGGAGCCGCGCAGCGTGTGACACCGCGGGGAACAGCTAGTTTATAAGATATAACTACAAATTATAATGTTGAACAAGTATATTACTGCCTCTCTCATTGTTAGGAACAACTGTTCCGCAATTATAACAGGGAATGTAATCACGTCCCGTGCTCTCTGTTGGCGCAGTATGCACTGTGCATACAGACGGATCGGAGTCCCGGGATTCTACTATAATCCACACAATAGTACTGTTTTAAACTAGCTACAGTGGAATTTAGTTTTTAGTTCCGTTTACAAAGAGAATGAAAGGACCTTTTGTTTTGGGGAGGACGTTTTCCAAAAACTTATTCATATAACCTCGAGTAACAAATCACTGATTAAAATGATCATAGAATATTGAAATATTTCTCAAAATATTTTCACATCGTGAGGAAACCGGCATGTCCTAGAACCGAAAATTTGATGAAATGTGACATCTACCAATCCGCACTGGGCCCGCGTGGTGGATTTACAGCCCACTTCCTCTCACAGAGAGGAGGCCTGTATCCCAGCTGAGGTAACGTTATAGGCCGATTATATTATGTTTCAATGTAAATAATAAAACAGCAATTCCAAACCTACATATTTCAAAAATTCTGCTGTATAATTCCGAGTTATTACAGATAATACATCTTCCGAGTTATTCCGGTCTGATCCCCTGAAACCCTCCCTCCACCCCCCCTCCTCGATCCCCTGCTTGTTCTTCTGTTTTAATTTCTGTCTTATCCACTATAGACTTTCTCATTCCTGAGATCACTTTTATTTTACATCAAATCAAACCAAGTTTATTTAATAACACTTTATGCACAAGTAAAAGAAATACTGTACAAAGGCGGACTTAATGCCTTAGGCATTTTCTACCAGTCAACCTTAGGGTGATGCAGAGACAAAACATGGCAGGTGCAACAAAAGGGATAAATAGCTAGGAAATTACTATAAAATACAAGAATAAATACTAATACATAGATAGATACATACATACATATAAACAAAATCTTTGAGGAGAAACAAATTATCGGTAGAGGAGAAAACGAATCCAGCAAATCAGCGCTGAGATGTTACGGCCAACTTTTGACGGATATGTTCACGTGCCTTCACTTGTGTTGTGTCAATTGGAAACTTATTTGTGGTCAATTTAGCAATAAATCGAAACTAATTCGATCGAATTTTGTTTAGTTAGAAAATCTTACTTATTCATTGACTTACTTACTTCAAATTCAAAACTATTTTTTCAAATCCGACTGGTAGTTCTACAGATTAGCACGTTCAAACAAACAAACTATTCAGCTTTATTATATTACTAGCTTCTGCCCGCGACTTCGTCCGCGTGAATTGTTTTGTTCCGACCCACCCACCACATCGCATCGCCCGCACGCGCTATAACTTTTCGCTTAGTGTTCTTTCTGACTTTTTTCTTTTGGATCGGCTTCTAAGGGTCGTCGCGTGATTTTAAACCTATAATCTTCCTCAAGAGTTGGGCTATAAAATGCAAAAAGATTTTTTCAAATCCTACTAGTAGTTCTACAGATTAGCGCGTTCAAACATCACAAACTCTTCAGCTTTATTATATTATGGGCTGGTTTTTCCAACGCCCGATAAATTTATCGAAGGAATTATAAATTTTGAATTTCTGACAGGTCTTCCATACAAAAACTGTCAGACGTCAATTTTAATCCTCAAATAAAATTATCTGTCGATTGAAAAATCTGCCCTAAGTATAGATATGAAAATGAGTGAATGTAATACCACTAACCAAAAAAAAAACAGTGGCACTGCGGGAGCGCCGACGGAATGAAAACTTGAACAATTACGTGTTTTTTTAATCGTATTGTCTTTTAAACAAAACACAAACACAATACTTTGCCATAATTCACTGACATATCGGATATAGGTACCTACATTAAAACCGAGTACATCCCGAGGATAGCCGAACACATCCGAATGTCGCGCGGTGTTGGTTACGGTAACAGTGTCGCGAGTTCAATGGTTTTTTCCCATATCAAAAATGCCCATCGCGCCAAAAGTTTTCACTTCAAAAACTGCACTATGTACTTATACGTGTATATTTCTCCACCAAAGTGCCACTTGTTATTCTTCATCTTGTTTCTTCATAAATAATAAGAGAATATAAAAAAAACTTGCCAAAATATTTTCTTGTATTGATACGTGAGCTATCGATATGACTGAAATGAAACCGTAATAAAAACGTATGTATATTACTTTTATGTTTTACGTAGGTGTATAGCATTTTTATTTTCTGATAGTTTTACGCCTTCAGACCTTATTTCTTTTCTTTTACTTGAATGTTAAAAGAATAAGTCAATCTCATAAAGGTTTACGAATCAAATAACATTATGAATAACAATAACAGACACATAACGGACAAATTTGTCGACATAGCTCACAGAATAAGCAAGCTGAAGTGTCAATGGGCCGGCCATATTAGCCGTAGAACCGATGGCCGTTGGAGTAGACGTGTTCTCCGCGAAAGGGGTAACGTAAGGTGGGACGCCTTCAGGCTAGGTGGAGCGACGGTCTTCGCAGGATGGCTAGTAGCAGCTGGATGAGAGTTGCCGAAAATCGAGTTGAATGGCGTGTAATAGGGGAGGCCTTTATCAAGCAGTGGACTGCTATAGGCTGATGATGATGATGGTTGTTTTGTGTCGGCACTATTTTAAAGAAACTTCCACTGGTATTATATTGAAAGTTTTATGAATGACGTAAGCGAAGATGGACCGGTAACCCGAGTTTTCTGATATACGAAAGGCCGGGGTATATACTTTGAGCATAATCTCAAGATCGATTAATATCGTTATATATCGCCTTCAATAAAAGTCTGTTTTAGAATAGGTTCGTACGAAATTATATATTAAAAGACCATACATAGCTTATTGGGGTTAATTTATAAACGATGATTAAAGTTAAGTAACGCTCAAACGTCAAAATGTATGGTTCAACAGTCGCTAATCACTAATTACCTTTAAGCAACGTGTATGAATAAAGGGGTATATACTTATCGTTTATGCAAACAAATCTTTTACCCTTATATTTTAAACAGAGCTCCCAGGAAACAATGGCGAGAACACAACACAACTATATAATAAATCAAAATAAACAAACACTTTACGGTATATTTCTCGTTAGCTAAACTAGCGCAAATATTTTCTCCGAGTTTGGGAAACTCTACAAGCCTTTCTCTCGGGTCGACCACAAGTGCTCTGAAATGCTCCAAACGGGACAAACAATATACGAGAATAATCCCTTAAACTTGTTTATTTATTATTGTTTTAATTAATGGGGCTGTCGTTAATATCTGGGAAGTCATGGTGAAATTATTCAGCGTTAATTGCTCAAATCAGAAAGTATTTTAAGAAAATTTCAGAAATTAATCTTGTAGACAGTGAATTGCAAAATGAATTTTGAACTATTTCAAAACATATTAATTTGCTTCTATTTTAATTGGCTGGAACATCAGATTTAAAAAACAGAGAGATAAATTAAGTTTTCAGAACCAGGCGGCCATGGATTTTAAATCAATTCTAAAATGCTCTCAGCGATGAAATTGTTTGAAATCAGGACCATATACAAATATTCTTGGAAGTTTTCTAAAGATAATTTATCTAGACTACTTAATGTAAATTGAATTCCAAACTACATTTATAAAGTTAAAGTATTTTCCACTTTAAGAGCTTTATTTGTTAAGATAACAATAATATTATTATTTGTTTACTTCGAGTGAAGTAACTTAAGTCAATTATTTTTCTCTGGATTTTATCGAATGTCTAGACTTTCGATTTTAACAAGTGCACTAAGCACTTGTTAAAATCAACAAGTGCTTAGTAGGTATGTATTATAGATTGCTTTAGGTACCATTACATTGTAGGTAATTATGAAACTGTTTCGAAACAACACAATAGCTAATACGTTTTTGTACCATGTTCAAAAATTGTGACTAATACAGCGGGATTGTCCGGTCAGCGGGATTGTCCGAAAGGGTTACCGCTGGCCCAGAACATAAAGAGCTAAGGAAGGAACACGGGTGGGTTTTAGTCAGTAAGAGTCTGACACTCCCTTCCGCTCCACCCAGAGCGGGAGGGGTCATTTGATGATTTCCCACCCGCAAAAAAAAAAAAAATACTTGCTATAATGTAGTTAGTTCTGATAATGCATCTATATCATGGAACTATTTTACGACATACGGCAATTCCATGTTTTTTGTGTTTCAGAGATCTTGCCGAATGTCTTCGTCTAATCAGCCTATTAACTAGAATTAATTATTAGTCACTTGTAAATTAATCATTATTATTTTCCACAGCTAATAAAACTGTCTCCAACGTCTATTACGTTAGAGCGGCTGGACTTCTCTGCATCGGGCCCCTACGCCTGCGAGATTGCGCTAGAGACGCCTCTCTACTCCAAAGTGTCCAAGATACATGAATTGAATGTCATTGGTGAGTATTCTGGTTAGGGCTGATTTAACCAGAGTCAGATAACTTCTATCAGTGGAATAGAATTAACGTTTGACTACTGTCAGACGTCAATTTAAAATAAATTTTGAACTTTTGACAGTTTTTCCATACTAGAGCTCTTGTATGGAAAAACTGTCAAAAATTCAAAATTTAATCCATACTAGAACTCTAGTATGGAAAAACTGTCAAAAATTCAAAATTTATTCTCAGGATAAGACTTATTCTAGGTATAAAAGTTTGGTGAAATTCCCCCTTGAAGATATCTTAACACGAACCTATTTCGAACCGCTCCCGCCACAATCCACTCGTACAATAAGGGCGCAGCTTCTAGAATGATTTAGAAGCCGTGTGAGATACAGACGACACGCACTCTTCAATTTGACATTATCCGTGTGACGTCCGTCAACTGGGCTGCGCACCGAATTTTTTTTCTCTGTTATACAATGCAGGAAACTTTATCTTCGCCCCGAACCCTATTGTTTTGATATATTTGTGCTACTGGAAATAAAGCACTTACGGTACATTATGTGTGCAAGTTAAAACATACATTTTAAAGATAGCTTAGGTAGCTAATAGGTAATACGGGCTGGTGTCCGCAACTACACGTCAATGCGCGTATTTTGCGTACGGAAAGATAGCTTCTATGTAGTAGATTTTGACATTTATAAATGTAAAAATGAAAATGTATAATGTCTAAATCTACTAAAGATAGCATATAGTAGCTGTGTGAATACTGGGACATGAGAACTTTTGGCGTTGTCTCTGGTATGACAACGTTACGTTAACGTTGGTGATGCTGATGTTATGTCTGTAGTAAAATGCTGAAAGTCTGAAATGTAATCATGCACCTTTATTCATAAACATTGCCTTAAGTTAAGTAGTTATTAGCGACTTATAACTACTTTACTTAAGATTAGCGAAACATCAACAATGTATGGTTAAACACCATACATTGTTGACGTTTAAACGTCACTTAACTTTAATAAACGTGTATAGATAAAACCCTTAGTTTATTAATAAAACAATAAAAAGGTAAAAAACAACTAGTTTTGTTTATAAGTACTACTAATTTGAGGTAGCTTTTCAAGATAATTAATGAAGAATGAACACTTTTTGTTTCCAAATGTAAAAGCATGTGTCAAGAATTTATCTTAAACAATATCTAACGCTACAAATATTGTTTCAGTACGTCAGAAATTCCGTCCAAAGATAAAAATAAAGCACAAAAAGTTGTCTTCGAGCGATCACCTGGAAGCGACGTGTCAGAGCGCGCCTGCGCACCCGGCGCCCCATCTCACCTGGTTTATAAATAATAACAAGGTAAGTTCCAGTCACGAGCTGAAGAAATAAGTAAAAGAGTCTGTCAGTCGAAGTTACCTGCTGATTTGAGAATTGTTTTTTTTAGTTGCTGTTTTGCGTTTTGACATTTTACTGTCTCTATCTTTCACTTGTAGTTAGACAGTTGAGCGACAGTGACAGGAATAACGCTTAGCCAAATTACGTGATAAGTTAAGTTTTGGTGTTAGTATCAGAATAGCATGGATATGGAAGAGGTTAGCAGTACTTATCTACACCCCGATGTTGGATGTTGACTGCTATACGTGGACTCTAGCATACTCAACTGCAACAACACAACAATTAAACTTTTAACACAATTTCTATTGAACGTGGAATTCCACAGTTTTTTTCACGCTATTTAGATCTCTGTTTTAGCAGTGATTTCACTCATTGTCTATTTATCTGCACAAGTAAAAATACCGTACAAAGGTGGATTTAATGCCTTAGACATTAGCATAGCCTGCTATACTATATTAGGGTGTTGCAGAGACAAAACATGATAGAAAATTATCAAGAATAAATACATATAAACAAAATATATTAATGGCTGATTTAACCAAATTCAGATATGTTTTATCCGTGGAATAAAATTGACGTCTGACAGTTCTAGTATGGAAAAACTGTCCACAATTCAAAATTTATTCTCAGAAAGTGTAAAACTTATTTTAGGTATAAAAGAAATTTAGTGTTTGCCCTAAGTTAAGAGATAGAAATACGTTGTTGGAGAAAATGATTCAACAAATCAACTCTGTGTTAATTCTCCAACTGCATTATGCTGTTTTGTCTGTGATTTACCTATTATCTGAAAGAATAATAACCCTGTTCTAACGTGTCCTATAAATATAGCCTACAGAGATATTATAGGCAAGCTATGTGAATATTTGAAACTGGTGGAGTACCCAGCTAAAATGAAGCACGTTTTGTATTAGCCTTTATTGCGAGAATGAAATAGAATACGGAAAAATGGGATTGTACGGCACCCCATTTTTTACATTCTCATATTAGCTGTCTTTTGTTAAAATCACAAACTCATAAGGTAGCTGACTGCTGAAATGTGGTTGTCAAAAAATAATTGGTCATCCAGGTATTCGTGTATGGTTTTTCAGTTTACTATCTGCCAAGCCTTTTTTATTATTTATTTATGGATTTAATTCCAAATCCATATCATGATAATATTTACATAATTTAAGCTATAATTTAAAATAATAATAATATGTACATTTATATGAAAATATAAGCAAAATAATCATAGGACATCAAAAAGTTCGTCCGCATCGCTGTCAATAGGAACAGTGGCCCAAAAGGCTGGCAGCATTGCCACGTTGTATGGCGATGCTAATTCTTTGGCAAAGAAATAGGTCAGCCCTCTAGTCACATGAAGAGTTGACTAACCGCTTGGCGATATTTATTATATTTATACACAAAGTAAAATAGATACAGATAGGACATACATAAGTAAGTACCTACATAAGTATTGAGTACAGACGCCAGCACATCAAGCTACTACAATCTGTCAAATTTCTTTAATAGATTTTCAACTTTATTGCTAAGTCGTAAGGTTCAAAGATGATTGGGATAATTTGACAGTTTCGGGTAGCTTGATGTGCTGGCGTCTGTACAAAGGTAGGTACTGCTTATTTCTTAAGAAATTTCTTCCAGCATAACTGCGGAATGAGAAATGAAAAAAAAAATGTAGACCATAACTGTGTGAGAACAAGAAGAGAAGAAATATTATCTGTGACTACATTTGTGGCGGCCTCCAGTCGAACCTGATGCAGCTGAATACCAATATCTTACTTGTAGCGACTGTCTATCTCATCCCCACAATCCAGTTTCTGGGTTACCCAGTACCGGGTTACCCACTAACTGCCATAAACACTAGCCCAAAAGTCTGACAACCAAGACTTACCAAGGTACTCGTATATCTGAAGATTTAATACGAGTCGGGTTACGTGTGATTACTTTAATAAAACAACGGAGTGAAAAATTTTAACGACTATAATATTACGCGGCAAAGCGGAAAGAAGAGATTTTGACACACCAGTCATTTGACATTGATATTACATGATTATGAATGTTGCCATTATAAACCATTACTTAACACTCCTTTGGTAAGACTGGTTGTCAGACGACTGTCAAAGATCTAAAAATGGCAGCCGGAACCAACGGCTTGAAATGCTTTCCGAGACACGGAGAGGTCTTGGTATGGCTGGTCACTGATCCTCGAACCGTCCTTCTATCGACCAGGGTGGCTGTTGTTAAAACTCAAACTCAAAGCATTTATTTCAATAAAAACCATTTACAGGCACTTTTGCATTAATACTAAGAGAAATAAAATTATTAGATGAAGAATAGAGATTTCTTATGAAATAAGCATCACCTTTGTACCTATTTTTCTGTTCTGTTTTTTTTTTCTTGTCTGTTTATGGTTGTGTGTACATAAATGGTTAAATAAATAAATATTACTTAGTCACAATGAATATCCTGACATAATATAAAACAAAGTCGCCGAAATATCTGTACGCCCATAACTGCCGAATGACTGCAATAAATTGCATAATATTTTTTTTGTTGTGTTCGGTATTGCCAGGACAAGGTTTGTATGAAAGAAAATTTCGGAAATACGAAGGCCGCTAGTATTTCATAAAGGACTGTTAAATTGTAGTGAAATAATTGCAAGTTATTTACTCTGTCTTTAAGCTGACAGTAACAAAACGATTACCAAAAGTGAAAAGTAATCATCCACGTAATTCTAGAATTTCATGAAACGTTTATTATTTTGTAATACTACAGTATCAAACGGTTCTTGATATGTCTGAATAACTCCTTAATTATTCAGATATTTCACGAACCATTATACTACAGTTTCCTTAAATACTACAGGTTTCCGTTTAAGTATTTGTTAGCAGAAATGGTAGAAACAAAAGATACATAATAATTTTCAAACATATTCTGATTCAACTTTGAAAGCAACGGACCTTGAAAACAAACGGAATATTCATGGCTTTTAGTTTAAATTGGATCGATTCTTAGTTATTTGATAATGTAATTAAGAATCGATCCAATTTAAACTAAAAATCCATGAATATTCGGTTGCTAAATACTTAGTCATAATTTTACTCGTTACAATAATTTGAAGCCGCTTTTACTTATGAAATACTAATACTACGCTTCAAAAACCCAATGGATTTCAATGAAAATGGTTTATTATTCAAAAACTCGAATCATACCTGTACAGATGATCGAAAGGAATGAATATTTATGAAATCAAACTGTGAATTCAATGTAGTTACTTCATGAATGATTTTGAATGTTAAAATCATTTAATAGATTTGTTGAAACTTTTTGATGATTTAATTAGTGAGTGCTTGCAGTTCTTGGCTATGTGGCAGTGAAGTCGTTGAGTATAATTGTGGAAATCGAGCCTTAGACCAGCATTTAAGAGCGTTTACGTTAACGAAATATCTTATTTAAAAAAAGATAACTGGAAATCTCTGTTTCTATGGAAAATTTTGCTGTAACACTATTTCGGTACCTTGCCAATTCATCTATGAAAATATTATGTATGTAAGAAAAAATCTACATCTTTTTAATAAAATAAGCGATAGACATAATTTTAACACTAGAAATAAAGATAAAATATATCAACCATTTTTCAGATTAGCCAAAGTACATACATCTTTTATGGGGTACTGTGTTAAATGTTACAATAAAATACCTTGTGATATATTGCAATTAAATGAAAAAAAATTTAAAACTCACATTAAACGTACACTTTGTAAACAAGCATACTATAAATTAGAAGATTATATCCAAGATAAGAATGCTTGGAAACATGCTGGTCCTGCTCCATAGGACAATCTAGAGTCTAGACAAAATCAAACTGGTTGCTAATTTAACTGTATAATTTATTTATTTTTTGACATTCATTACATTCTGTAATTATTTTTCTTTAACTCACACCCTGACATTGACCCTGACAACTTGAATATTTTTTTTTTGTTTATTATTTTAAATGAAAATCATTTACTTTTACCATGTTTGTAAATGTGTGAGCACCATGTATCTATCAGATAATTAATTAATTTATATATCATGGTTTCATTTTTAATTATTATTGTAGGTGCATCGTCTTCACATATTATTATTATATAATGAATGTATGCAAAATATTGTAAAACTTTTTAAAAGAGTAACGGTGGAGTTTCTTGCCTGTTCTTCTCCATACGAAAACTACCCTTTCGAATGGGCGACTAGAATCAATTCTATTTTATTTATCGTAATTTTGACGTTCAAAAGTGCCTTTAATGTGCCTATTTGAAATAAATGCTTTGACTTTGACTTTTCGAAAATGTTCTTAAGCAACTTTTTAGACCTTTGTATCCTGCTTATGCGTATGAAGTTTTATTAAAATCGGTTCATTCATTTCGAAAAATAATAGCTTGAAAGTTTGTATGAAATGCTGTAGGTCGTAAAAGCTCTTCAGCCGGATATCAAATAGGTAGGTGGGGCTTGTGTCTAAGTAATAAGAGCCGAACGGGTCGATCGATCAGGTTAAGCTACGCTTGCCGCGGTTGGTCCGTGGATGGGTGACGATTTTCACATATCAAGACCCGTCCGTACCTCGGAAAGCACGTTAATACTATATAATATGTATATTTTAGTGTTAAATTGTATCTAAATAAATAAACTAAACAATAAATTACAATCAATGAATTTTCTAGAATTCTGTGTATGCAAGAACATACAATTACAACAGAAAACAGGTGACAGGAATACATGTAATAATTGTTTTGGATAATTACACGAATACAACATACGGGCATTTTAAAACGACAACATACCTAATTAAAAAGCACGCCATGTCACTTTAGTCAACACTGTAATTTGAGAGAATTCTTCAATATATTATTCTGTCCCACACCCACTGCTAGTAGCCAATTTAATTAGCACGTGTTAGCATTAATTGTCTATCTTTCTACATGACGTAAAAGTAAAGTTTCTAAAAGCCAAGCCACAGTTTCACTACCCTACTTTCACGAACTCCACTCACCTATCACCTAAATATTCTAGTAACATTTCAGCGTTGAACGTGGAACTGTCGACAGTCGACATCGCCTGAAATGTTCCATTAAACTGTCAATAAGTGACCTCTGACAGTAAATTGAGCCATCAACTGGACGTGGTGACTGGTGTGAACGCGTTATTGGTGGCAATAACTGTCAGAAGGAGTACTGTGTAGACTGTGCTTTAGGGAGAAGGCGAGGATGTTGTAGGTATGATTCAAAGCGAGTCATGGGAACTGAATGGTTGGCTCTCAGGCCTTATGTTTTGCTCATTTATTTATTAAGCAAACCACACCAACGACATATTTACAAGGAAAGTAATAATAGGTAATCACGAGTCTTCAATACTGTGTGAATACATCACTTATATGCATGCACAACATACTTATTAAAAGGTGAACAACTATTCGATGAATGTATAAATCATTCAATTATTGCCAATAACAAACAGAAAACTAAAGTTGATACATAATAAAATTACCAAATAAGATAAGGTTAAATAATTTATGTAAAATAAGATAAGGTTAAAAAATTTATGTAAAAATTATACATTTCGTCACATGGCACTAGAACAATACGTACATAAACTTACCCCCCATCCCATGAGACTGAAACTACAGAATGCCACCTGCTATACGATCTTTACATACCAATTTTGCCTCGTTTACGTTCATACATCTGGTCATACTCACACGCTGGTTTTTCAGAACATCACTTTATGTCCTCCTAAGGCGCCCCCCAGGAGAATAACAACAAATAAAATAAAACATAACATATCCATACAAATCACAATAAAATGCTCATTACTTTTTCTGGCATTTTGATAAATTGTTATTATTTTAACAAGTCAGAAAATAGTAGATTGTTTGCCAAGAGAGCAAACAACTATTTTGAAAACGAGAGTGTTTCTCTGAATCCAGAGAGGGGCGAAGGAATCTAGAGTAGAATCCCAAGCGTAGCGAGGGCTTTAAAGTACGTTACTCGAGCTTAAAATACTGTTGATCCCGAGGTGGACACTACTTTTTATCACCCCTCTATGAAAAAATAAGTAAGTCCAACTTATGAATAAGAATAGTACGTTTATTTATTTACATAAAATTTTGAGTAAACAATTACGAACGAAGGCAGAATGCTTTTCGCGCGTTTTAAATTTTTTCACTAACTTTTTTTTTATTCGGCTCGCGCATTTAAATAAAAAATTGCCATACATCAACCCCCTTACTATAATATACGTTGTATAGCGCCTGTATAGTTACACAACGCTATGTCTTCTTCTTTCTAAAGTCAAATTCCTGACGACTGAAAGAGAGAAATCGGTGTGTGGTATAATACGTTTATTAGTAAGGGGGTTAGACCGCGTAGGTATTGCACTTTTCTATGAAACAGCTGATTTGTTTTAAATAACGAAAAATTTCTACGCTAGGGGGTCTAGAATCACTTTGTCCGCCCACCAAGTGACCCCAGGGTGGACGGTGGCACAGTGGTCACGTGCTGCCGTGCATAGCGAGGCTCAGGGAGGCCCCTTTACAGTCTCTCCAGTGACATCACTGCACATGCCTTTTTTCCCCCCATAACAAAAAAAAAACGGGGTATAGAATCATGTACTGAATTGATGGTTACAGTTTGCGCGTCGATGCCAACCTGTATAATTATTCGTATATAGGGTGACTGGTAATTAGTGACCGATACTTAAACACGTGATTTTACTCATCATTATGAACAACTTTTACTATGGGACCAAACCTGAAATCGCGAAAAAAAATCAGCTGTTCCCTACATTTTGACGAGTTAGACGAATATAAATGTAGGGAACACCTGATTTTTTTTCGAGATTTCAGGTTTGGTCCCATAGTAAAAGTTGTCCATAATGATGAGTAAAATCACGTGTTTAAGTATCGGTCACTAATTACCAGTCACCCTATATATCTAATTATAATATATCTATATATAATTACCCTTCCTATACACCCTATATATCTATATATAATTTTTAAGTATATTAACGTCGTACAATTTTAGGCACCTTATAAATGCTCCAACTTTTATTCGAAACAAATCATACTCTTGCATTGACAATGTTTTGACTAATCTTTCTGACGATGATATAGAGCAGTGTTTGGTAGATCATAATGGTTTAGCAGATGGCCATGGCGGCCTTCTTTGTAATATAATTCTTGATAAGATTGATAACAAGACTAATGAATCTGAACGTACCATATTGATTAATAAAAGAGCGTTCAATACAAAAAATAATAATGCTTTTAAAAAGTGCTTTCAAAATACAAATGATGATATCGTAGGCATCAATACATTTCTCAATTATTTTAATAAGAAATTTCGTGAGTGTTACCCAAAGAAAACCAGTAAAGTAAAACTGAGGAACAATAATCAGATAAAGTGGATTACTAAGGGAATTAAGGTGTCAAGCAAAATGAAAAGAATATTATGTTCGGGCACCACCATTAATACTAGTGTTTATAATTATAAAATAAATTACGTAAGGATCTATAGAAGAGTCTTAAAGCACGCACGAAAGTTAGCCATATCATGTCATCTCAACAAAGCCAAAAATATATTAAAGGAGACATGGAAAATTGTAAATGATCAGACAAAGAGAAAGCAAAACAAAGTTAGAAGAAAAATTGTTCTAAACCTTGACAAAAAGGTGGTTACAGATCCGCAAGAAATAGCAGATACTTTTGTTGATATATTTGTGTATAAATCATCACTTTTAAAAACAGAAGAAGAAAGAGCGATGTCCTTCCTAAGAAACTCAACGTTGAGAGTAGAAAGTGAGATGACATTCAATATGACGACACCACAGGAAATAACAAAAATTGTACGTAAGTTGACAAACAAAGCGTCTTGTGGACACGATGACGTGCCAATATCGGTGATCAAGGATAATATAGAAATATTAGCGAATCCCCTATCTGAGTTCATTAATAAATGTATTGAAGAGTCTGTTTTTCCTGAACAACTTAAATTGGCAAAGGTGGTTCCTCTACACAAAAAGGGTACAAGAACGGATCCCAAAAACTACCGGCCAATATCCTTACTACCAGTTTTATCAAAAATTTTTGAAAAAATAATGAAAACTAGATTAATGACCCACTTACGTTTAAATAGAATACTTAATTTTAAACAATTTGGATACCAAAAGGGGATAGGCACCTCCGATGCGATAGATAATCTTGTGAATGACATTATTAGTAAATTGAATAACAAAATGAAGGTAGCTGGCTTATTTATTGATTTAAGTTCTGCGTTTGACACAGTAGATCACGAGCTACTTCTGGCTAAACTAGAGCATTACGGCATTAGAGGAAAAGCGTTAAAACTTTTGACATCTTATTTATAAAACCGTAGAATGTACGTAGAAATTAAAGACATTAACTCAAATAATTGCGACGTAAAGTGTGTGAATGAAGTAATATATAAGTCAAAAATGACCAACATAAGCCGCGGTGTGCCTCAAGGATCAATCTTAGGACCACTATTATATTTAATTTTTACAAACGATTTATTAAATTTTATGAATTATATCCAACCCGACGCAGAAATTGTTATGTTTGCAGATGATACGAACGCCATAATCGGGTCGCCAAACTTAAATGAGTTGACAGAAAATGTAAATAAGTGTTTAAAGAATCTTTCTGTTTGGTTTACAGCAAATAATTTAATAATAAACCCAAATAAAACCAATGTTATGTTGTTTAAAACAACATCACGTAACAAAGATAGTATAGACGTCAAGCTAAAACAGGAAAATATTGGACTGGTGAACGTAGTTAAATTTCTAGGAGTTTATATAGATTCCCTATTAAATTGGAAAACAGAGCTCACCGCCATTGACTCCTCAATATCTTCAGCTTGTTACGCATTAAGAAGCCTCAGGGACGATATCAATCTAAAGCAACTAAAATCCGTATATTATGCATTAGTAGAATCCAGATTACGATACAGCATTATGTTTTGGGGGAGCAGTTATGGATATAACTGCCAAAGAGCATTCATATTACAGAAACGTGCATTAAGAACGATTCTCAGAATCCCACAACAAGAGTCCTGTAAAGAACATTTTAAAAAATTAGGTATTTTAACAGTACCAAGTTTATATGTTTTAGTACTTCTCAGCCACTTTGCGAAATACATACACGAGCACGAATCACAAGAAGAACGTGAACTTAGAGAGAAAACTAGAAGAAAAATTATAAAAAATAAAATTGCACCGAAACTTAATATTACTAAACATTGCTCTAAATACCAAGCAGTGGAATTATTTAATAAGTTGCCTACTGACCTAAGATCATTGATTTACAAAGGTACTATATTCAAAGCCAAACTTAAAGCATTCCTGTTGAATAAATGTTTATATTCTATATCTGATTTGGTGACAAATGATGGTGAATAGTTTTTATTAATTAGTAATTTACCTTTTTGACATTAAATATATATTCAAGACATTGTTAGATTTTTTACATTTTAGAGAATAGGTTTATAAGTATTGACATGATAATATTTACAATAGTTAATATAATTACTTTTTTGACATAATATTTATCATTTGTTATTGATTTTATTTTTAGTGAAATTTACTGTTTAATATTCATTATTTATTGTTTTTAGCTGTAAAATATTAATTGATGTACTACATAATTTCAAACACAATGTAAATTGTTTTATGAATAAATAAAAAAAAAAAAAAAAAAAATATGCTATACCAGTTTAGTTTCCTAACAAACTTGACTTCAAGAACGATTTTTTTTTATTTATCAACGTGTCTTCCTTGAAGTAATTTGCTGAAATCCAATAGAAGAATATCAAAGATAATCATCACATGCTCTGTTCCTACCAAGAGGCAATCATACTGTAGTACAAACGATGAAAGTCGTTCATTTTTACAACCTGTGGAAGAGGTCAACAGCACTTAGTACGCCATGCCCATACGATTATATTGTATCGAATTACTTTACCACATTTCTATAGACTGTTCCAAAAGTATGCGATGAAAATGTAAACACATGGAGCTGGAACTGAAATTAGTTAGAAAACGTACCTACCTGTGGATGTCAACTTGTAGTGAGACACACAAATTGAGACTGTACAAATGATTTCAATACCAGAAATTCTAATTTTGAAACACCTTAAACATGTTAATCATTTGACAAACCATGGTTAATTTTTAAACTTAAAAGAGTTGCAACCTTCTAAACACATATGAATGTGGTACTAATTCTCTTCAGTAAATGATTGCGTAAGAATGTAACTCGAACAGGGTTTGTTTAGATGTTCGTAAGATACGCTGCATCCAGTTAGACTGGAAGCCAAACCCAACATAGTTGGGAAAAGGCTAGCCAGATGATGAAGATACTTTTGAAACAGACCATAATATGTAAAAGTATCCGATTTGTACGTACCTACTAGTATATCGATTGACAGATCCATCAATAATTACTAACTGCTGTATAAACCAGATTGTAAAGGGTATCGCGTGCTTAATGATATTAACCTTGGTGCGTGGCCAAAGGAAACGCTTAGCTACACTAAGTGCTTGGCCAGACTGCAAACGCGGGCGCGGGGCGGGTGCGGCGCGGCGTTCTCAAACATAAGAACTTCATTTGAGCGTCCATAGTGGGCACGCGGGCGCGGTGAGCGGCGCGGGTTGCTTGGCGCGGGGAGCGCGCGGACAATTTACGTCATAGCTCGTTTATACAAGTGGCCACAGTGAGTGCGCGGGCGGCCCGCGCGGGGAGCGGGGTTACCAAACTATTTTGAGCTTTTTTCTAGTAAAAATAAGTTGTCATCATCCATATTATATTTTGACAAACACTGGACACGACAACGCTCAGAACCAAGCCGCGTTCGACTGCAGACAGGCAGATCGCGCGCATTCCCGCACCTTCGCCGCTCCCCGCCCCGCGCTGCCAGTCTGGCCAAGCACTAAGAACGGCTAAGTTTGAGACTGACCGTTTCCGAAAGAAATAATATCATTATGTAGTATTTATGGTTGCCTTGGCTTAGGGTTCAGTATGGAACACGTTTTCTCCTACTAAGATGAGAAGTTCATCATCATAATCAGCCAATAATGTCCCCACTGCTGGGACACAGGCCTCCTCTACTCGAGAGGGAGAAGGCTGTAAGCTACTGTTGCCCAGTGCGGTACGGTAGATGTCACGTGTCTTAGAATTTTTGGTTCTAGGACATGCCCTGACTATGTTTTCGTTCACCGTTTTGAGTTTTCGTTCCCCGTTTTGAGAGCAGTTAGTTGTCAAGCAGTGTTTAGTTATGAGATATTAAATCAAAATATTACTTTTACAAGGTCTAATTGGAATAACTGAAAACCCCTTAAGGGGTCATTGTACGAAGGAGGTGGCGGGATGGCTGAAGGAGAGAGCCTCCCGTACCAGCCGCCGCGGGAGACGCTCCGGGCGTCGGGAGCCGCATGACGACTCCCGGCCATCGTAGGCGCGGGCCTGCGGACGGAGAGTAATGGGTAGCTCACCGTCCGATCAGAACCAGGCCCGTGCCGGACGGCGCGTACGTGTTCACCGCGCGCCTCAAAGAGATGTCAGCACCAACTGACGGGGTCCGCTAGGGCCGATGCCTGCCAGGGTCGCGGGTTGTTCGAAAGATATACCGTGGCCCCTGGCCAGGCAACTGAAGGAACACGATTGGGTTTTAGTCAGTAAGAGTCTGACACACCCTTCCGCTCCACCCAGAGCGGGAGAGGTCATTTGATTTCCCATCCTGAAAAAAGAAAAAAAAGGGGTCATTGGACTCATCATTATGAACAAATTATACTAAGGGACCAACAATAAAAGTTCTAAAACTTTTCCACTGCTGGACACAAGCTTCTCAAAGGGCGGCGCCATCCACAACCATCTGTCCTCGGCCATCCGCATCCAGTCTGTCCCAGCCACTTTTTTAAGGTCGTCGGTCCATCTAGCTGGAGGACGTCCCACAGAACGCTTACCGATACGTGGTCTCCACTCCAGGACTCGTCTGCTCCACCGGTCATCGGTCCTTCGACAAACATGTCAAGCCCACTGCCAGTCAACTTGCTTACTCTGCAAGCTATATCGGTAACCTCGGTTACTATCGACGAAAATAATATTCCCTTATCCTACGAAATATTTCAATAATTTTAAATACGGCATAGATACATCGTCATGTATATTCCACATTCGGTCTTTAAAAATAAAACAAAAGCTAAAAGTATTGGCAACTTTGTGAATATTTTAGTTATAGCGGATTTTCAGGCTGCTTCCAAAATAACGCGGACGAAAATAAAGCCATTAATTAATGAGTAGTTTTACTTCAATTGCTATGACGGAGGAGCGGCTCATTTATTCAAGTTATTTATAGAACTCTGCCTTAGTTAAATGGTTTTAGTTGTTATGTAAATTAAGCCTATTTTGACTTTCTGTCTTACTTCTTTGATCTTACATAAAACATCAAGCCTCTTGTTGCTTTTATCTTGTTACTTTCATATAAATAATTGATTATTATTATTTCCTTAATAACATTCACATTGTGTCTGAAGTGGAGTTTGGTAGGTCATCTAGTTAGACGAGAATATGGCCGATGAAGTAAAGCTGTGACCAAATGGTGGCCAAGGTTAGGCCAAAGGAACCAGTGCCGTCCAAAAGCGCGTTGGGGTCATTATATTGTCAAAGGCGCGGGAAACACCTGGATGAGGGACGCAAGGGACCGGGAAGTATGGCAGTAAAAAGGGGGAGGCCTGTACTCGGTGGGTGATTTCGGGCATGTGTGATATATAAAAAAAAAAATCGAAGACGTGACATCTGCCAATCCGCACTGGGCCCGCGTGGTGGATTACTGCCTCTCACCGAGAGGAGGCCTGTGTCCCAGCAGTGGGAACATTATAGGCTGATAATGGTTATGGTGTGATACATCTAAATTATATTTTTATAAAAAACATGTTTCAACATTCTTATTATCTAAAGTTAGGGGTTGTTTC
Organism: Oligia latruncula; assembly: GCA_948474745.1. NCBI lineage: Eukaryota > Metazoa > Arthropoda > Insecta > Lepidoptera > Noctuidae > Oligia > Oligia latruncula. The sequence continues at coordinate 5,375,337 of OX419691.1, read as the reverse complement.
ACGTCCACTTGATGCGAGCATATACATCAAAAATGGCGCTAACTATCGTCAAACCCAAAAAGCGTTGTTTCACAAAATTATTGATATTACGTTAACGAACCGTTTGAAACAACCGGCCCTTAGCCTTTCAGATGTATTACTAAGGCGATTGGCACACTGCCACGCACCACGCTGCATGTTGCGTGACTGCGTGTTGTAACGTTACTTGTAAGTATCTCCGTTTGTATAGAAAACACGCACAGTCCAACACACTGAAAACGCAACCACGCGCGTTCATGCGGATCACGCGCATACACGCGGAGAAACATGCACCCCCGCGCGTAGGTGCGGGGCGAGACGCAAGGTATGGCACACCGAATCCCGCAGTGCCGCGCGTGATTTTGACCACGACGACGACCACCACAGATAAATGAGAGCCGCCGTGCGTGAATCTACAAGACGCACCTACGCGCGTGAGTGCGCAAAAAACCCGCACGATGATGCAGATCTGCACTCCCGCAGGAACGCGCGTAGGTGCGTCGACACGCAATATGCAGCATGATGCGGGGCAGTGTGCCAATCGCCTTAGTCGACAACATCACACATCAACAACAAAGTCTTTATTTTTACATTGAAATCCTATCCCCGATGGCTTACCTACTTGGCATAAATTGACGAACCTCGACGTTAGCAAGATGTTTCTGCAAAAATATGATTCCCTCGTTAGAGCGCATTTGAGATTACTTAGCGAGACGTGCTCACATGTCGAGCTCTTTATTTTGTCATTAGGGTTGATTTTACCAAAGTCAGCAGGCCAATTCCCGTAATTAAAAACGTACAAAATCTTGTCTCAAACTCATCTCAGCGACAATCAATGTCAAAAACATGTCAAAAATGTAGGGAAATTAGAAATAGATATTTTTACAGATTAAAACTGATATCAGACTATGAATGATTTTAAAATTACGAAAATTGCCCCACAGATATCTTTATCTGTGGAATAAAATTGACGTCTAGTATGGAAAAACTGTCAAAAATTCAAAATTTATTATCAGGATAAGACTTATTCCAGGTACAAAAGTTTGGCGAAATTCGCCTTAAATGGCATAAGTTTTGCACATTAAAATTACTTAGAGATAAAATCATCATAGTGACCACATTGGTGATGTTCTTCAGAAAGATCAGGTGTCAGTCCTCATAACTGGCGTGCCTGTAGATGTATGAACGTAAACGAGGAGTATGTAAGGTGGCGTTCTGTAGTTTCTAGGAATGCGTGGTGGAAATGGGTCTATAAACACCTTGTATAAAACTTCTTCCTAAACGCTTACTCTTTCTCAACAGGTAGACGAAAGCCACACTATTCCGTTTGGGACGATGAAGGTCCATCGTCACCACCACGGTATCCCACTGTCAATGACCAACACGTCACTTCACTTCCCGCTGACCAACCTGCAGCTGTATCCCAACAAGACCGTGGACATCACCTGTCTGAGCACCATACCTAGTTACGCTAGCATGGGTGAAGGGTTCGCTGATGTGCAGAATAGTACTGTTACAGGTATGTAAAATAAATAAATAATTAGCTCGTATTGACCCATTGCAGGGTAAAAAAAACCCCTGCGGTGAAATGTTTCTTCAGTTATACAGGGTTATTTTTTTAAGACCAGCCAAATTGAAGGGTGTGGTACAGACCATCAAAATTATCAATTTTGTCCATAAGACCAACATCGTAATCGCAAATGAAATTTCAGCCGTTCCATATGTTTAGGTCGAGTAGGTATTGAAGTTTTCTATAGGACAGTTGATAAATTTTTCGCCATAACGATATTGATCCCATGGAGAAATTTGTTAATTTTGATACACCCTTTAATTTGGCTGGTCTTTGAAAAATAACCTTGTATAAAAAACAGCTGTTTCTTACAAAACTGCAGTCAAAATGTATGGAAAAGCTGTTTTTTTTTTTAATAACCTTAGAAAAAATATAAGTAAAGCCCGTTGCTCACGACATAGTTTCTTTACGGTACGTCGTGTTAACCGCGCCGTAGAAAAATCGTGTGAGCTAGTAGGTATATGCTAGTAGTATATGCGCATACAGCGACGAAATCGTGCCGTAATGCCACCGTGTCTGTCAACAAGCTTCTATAGTAATACATACAGCACTGATGACTGTGCCTAGACACGGCGAATCAACCATAATTTTTCACGGCAAGAGAAATATGTGTGTACAACGGGTTAGATCCGTTTTCGATTCTCATTTTGCAAGTGTAACCACACTATCACTTTTGTATGGATTATATTTTTAAAAACCTACGTCACTTGCATTAATTATTTCACAAACATAAAATACATTATTATAAAGATGTTTTACTTTAAAATACCGGTGGCAGTATTTAACATCAATCCCTGTTAAAATACTAGTTCTCTAAATATTTCCCCTCCAAAAATAAAATTCCAGAATGTGACTTTGTATTTTGTATTCAACGCATTACTTTTCGCCGCTAGGGAAATAAAACAAGGATGTGCGTTAATCGATTTACATCACTCTTAATTCGAGACGTATCTAATCAAAATTCGATCACGTGTGACAAATTCGAATTAGATACGTCACTGGAGGCATGTCAATATATCAGACGACAGAAGGGTTGATTGTAAAAACAATACAGGTATCTTTTATATTTGTTTAAACGTAAGATGAAAAAGCTGAAAACTTGACTACCTAAGTAGTTATTCTTAAGCAAGCGAAAAACATACTTAGGAAATATTCTAGTAAAAAAATTCAACCAGGGAATCATAACGGTTGAAGCACCCCTCAAAATTAAGTCCTGAGACAACCTCCAGGTTAAATTATCCTCGTTTCCAGCGGTGAAAAATTTCCGTCATCATTTTGGTTTTAAAAACGTTTTTCTTTTTCAGTCAACGTGGTTCGGATAGAACCAGCGCCAACTCAGCTGCCTGTCAAAATCGTTAGTTCCCAACTAAATTTATCGGCTCGATGTCATGTAGAACGTGTATTGGTTGTTTTAGTCATATTTGTGTGCCATATTTACTCCTAAACTCGGATGTGACGTGTATACATTATTGTAACATAACATCTGTCAAATTCGTTCTCATGTAATGTAAGGAAACATCGGCTTTTTAAAGCCGCGTAGTAAACGTTTCATAAAGGCTGATCCATATTATTACGGGGGCAGGTTGGGCTAACGCGCGGTGGTTCCAAATGAGTCCAATTCGCCGCAGATTGCGTTGCATTAAAACCCGAGCATTAATATGTGGAAGGCCTTTATAACGCATGCACATCAACTCCTGATATTTGATATTCGCAATGTCGCCACAAGCGAATGTTACTAGTACGTATTTTATGAGCTTAGTAATGTATAGTACGGTAACTGGGTACATAAAATATAGTTTGTTGTGAGGAGTGAATTGACTGTGGTGCTAAAATGCTGAAATTATTATGATTTCATGTGTGTCAGTATTATGTTTCTGGAAAATAAATTTTGTAATTGAAATTGAAGAGTCAGTTTAGTTTTTTATTCGTATTACAAAGCACACAGACCACTTTTATAATAAAATATTTCATTTTTAAAATTCCGATCGATATTTCTCATTCGACAAAACAGCCAGCGTTCGATTGCGTGCGACTAATAACTTGTTTCGTGCGTTACAATTTGACAGGTGTTATAAAAAAAATATGAAGAAACATGTCGATATTAATCTATTTTTAATTGGTGTAATACAACGTAAGGATTTCAGTAGAATATTGTTTGGCCCATTATTTTAAAAACACTGCCTTCTTTTATTTTGGCCTTCATCGCAACGCTGCGGCTATTTCAAACAGACGTAGGTACCAATTTGAATAGAATACATTTATATTTATATTTTACAGACCAAGCAAATTTTTGAGATAAAATGGTGATTTTACCAACAATTTCATTCTAATTTTCCAAACAATAAACTTTGGTAACAACTCGATTGGCGGCAATAGTCGCCCGAATTCGCTTAATCGCTATTAAAATCTGTTCAAATAACTTTAAATGACGCGATTCCCTTTGCAAACAAATATTAATTTGATCAATGTTGGTTATATTATGGACGTTTAAAATAAATCCCTTCAAAATAAAGGACCCGAGGCAACGTTTATTTGAGTCGCCAATATCATTATGGGCTGCTCTTATGAATAATAGCAAGAAAGGATTCTGAAACTTCGCTTCCTTCATGCTGAATGTTGTACTCTAAATTCCTTTGAATGACATTTTTATTATACATCTGGTTAATAAAGATTATCTACAAAATCTAAAATCATAACCCGTGTTTTATATACAAGCATACATAGACGCATAAACTATACAGCGAACAATAAAAGCAAGCACTGAACGTTACTGGGCGCCAGCTAATGGTATTATTTAACGTAAAAAATACAGCGCGAATTGAACATGGAATAAATGTCGAATTTTATATCAAACTTTATTGCCATGTTATTTTTAACAGCACGTTTTAATTATGTTCAGGCGATTTTGAAAAAGAAACTACGACCAAACGTTTGTCCATTTATGTTTTACAAGATGGCTAAAATTTTCGACGCGGTTTTACTTTTTGATTTGATCTTTATCGATGAGCTTCTCAGCGCTTCTTTGTATCCTTTGTATATTTACCTTTTAACTTATGTATGCGCAATTATGAGACTGAATTAGAAAGTTAGATATGTAAATGACCCGATTTGACACCCACCTATCAATTGCTAGAGAGCCCATGTCCATTTTGTAATATAATATAATGTAATGGCTAAGCCAGAGACAGTAAAAGCGTGTAACGAGTCATACATTATGAGTAATTGCGTGACTTTAAAAATGAATGCATTGGCTTTTACATATCAGTAGAAAATTGTATCTAAACGTGAGTGATCTTTTTGTTTTTTCTTATTTCTAAACTAAGATAATTGTGGAATTCTTGAACATAGACTCGTAAAAAATTGTAAATAAAAATCAAAAGTAGATAAATGAAAATACTTTATTTCCCGATGTCTGATATATTTGTGTTCTGCTTGTAGAGTAGAATACTTATGTTTTTTAAAAGTCTTTGTGGTTTCACCTGGTAAAGTATAACTTTCAACAATTAGTTAATTAATATCTGTTTTTATTATGAGTTTGGTTTTATAGAAAATTGTAAGGTTTGAAATCTCTACCTAGATTGACAAATCAATCAAAAATATACTCATTCGTTGTAGACAATGTAAAAAATGAAGATAAAAAAATATGATTTAACACACATTGCGACAATGTCAATTGTTTTATTTAAAAATCTCGACAAAGTGAAAAGTGAATTTGAATCGAAATGACTATGATGCTCGCGAGTACATGATATGGTGGATAAGACATCGCGCAATAAATGCCTCTATGTGGAACCTCTTATCAAAACTACAGAATGTTATTAAAAAGCTATTAGCCTAGTGATTACGTTAACTAAGAGCTATATGCTAATTAGGCTGACCGGACGGTTATTGCATTATTCATGAGGTATATGAATAATCTAAGGCACCTCTTGTCTTATTATAATGATATAATAAGACAAGAGCAAATCAGCAAACAAAGCATTAGCTCTAGTAAAATAAGTTAATATATGACACATATAATTATTATTTTTTACACTGAAAGTTGTTTCTTGTTCGTCTCTCAAAATATTCCGCATATACCTACGAGTATATTTACACAATAGTGTAATCCTAGCTAGCAAAGACAAAGCCGTGTGAAAGCTCTGTGCGACGCATAGTGTCCATTCGAGTAGACACACTTAACACTACGTGATACTTAAGCTAACAGTCGTTGAGTAGTAGATTATTATGAATTAGTATTTCATTTAAGAGCGTTTACGCCATTTCATACAAACTTTCAAGCCCTTGTTTTTCGAAATATTTAGATAAGATTTTCATGAAACTTTATACGCATAAGTAGGATACAAAAGTCTAAAAAGTTACATAAGAACATTTGACACAAACGAATAAGCACCTACCTACATGATTTGCGAATTTTCTTTTTTTTTTTAACAACTCCTAGAATTGATGCACTGACGGCGTCATATGCAAGAACGCATTATCTTGACGGTCGGACTGTAGGCAGGTACTCATATCGATACGAAAATATCAAGAAAAAGAAGGTAACTACTTATTCCCAAATTCAAATGTGTTCTGTCAATCGATTTATCAATTTAAAACGTCACTATTACTCGTTTGCCAGCTTCAGCACCAACAATTGTTGACAGAATCACGTTTCAGCGTTACTTTAACAAAGATCTATTTAAATTCTTCAATCTGCAACTGCACTTTATATTTCAGTAGGTATAGTGCTATCCACTCCCAGTAGTCGCTCAGTAGTGAAATCCGTGTTAGCGTAGACAAAGCCGGGCCGGAGCGTTGTGGGACGTGTGGTGTTAGCCTGTGTCTGCATACAGTGCACAGTGAGGCACACGACGCGTCGCCTAATGATCTAGCAATCATTGCGCTCTCGATTGTATGCGGCCAGTATTCTGAAGGGACGAATTTAGAACTATTTTCGGAACACGTGCTTATTTGAAACACGAATACGTTTTAAGCCTTGAATAAAAAGGTTTGATGCAACAATAATGATCGGATTAAATACACGTTTCATGCACAGCATACATAATTTTCACATACATTCAAGGCAAATTATTGGCATATTTTTGCAATGGCATTTGCATAAAACCATGTAGGAGGCATGTTGCACGATGGAATATTTTATTAATGAGAATATTTAGGAGCAATTGTGTAACAAAAACATATCATGATTAGGAGTGAGTATTTATAAACAATTTTATAAATGTTGTCAATATGGAGAGGCTTACATATCGTTCGGTTCGTATTGTAAATGTTTAACATTGATTAATTAACTGTATCCCAAAGTTTTCTAAAGCCAAACTAAAAGGTTCTAGAAACAAGATTAAATGTATTGTATAGATAATCTGAATGATTTAATTTTTGAACATAATCTCGTAATTAGCAAAGCTTAAAGCATAAATAAGGTAGATAATTATAATGTGTGTAAAACTTATAAAATTAATGTAAGTAAATGCTAATTTATGTAAGCTAATAAACATTATGTGGAATATTGTCAATGGAAAATAATTACTCTTAATATTTTATTGACTTTTTTTGTTCAATGTCAGTAGTGTCGAATTTCGTAAACAACTCGCTCGATGTTATGTTAGAGTTTATATTTCAAATGTACATAAATAGCTGATTTCCAAGAAAACTGGGATATAATATGTAACTATGTGCTGTATGACGTCATACAAAATTCTTAAATTACCTAGTTACTAAAAAAACAGATTAGGAACAGGAAATGTGGATCTAAGACAATATAACTCTCCTCATTTTTGATAATATGCTATACATTTAAAACTTCATTGGTATAATTTTCAGTCATTAAAACATTGAAAATGCAATTTTAATCTCCACCAAAAGTAAAATTTCGTTAAAAGTCAAACGAAATCCCGAACCTCTGCTTTCCAAAGTAATACCAAAGGTCATTATCGGAATGATACTGTGGATAAATGAAACCAATTACAATGGAGATTAAATTAAAGATTCCAATCAGTTCCCAGTTTCCGCGAATAAAATACAATCCCGTTGAAAAATAGGTGGACAATTCTGTGGATTTAAAGATAATAAACAATCCCCCTTACTATAAACGTTGTGTGTTGTAACGTTGTGTATAGTTACACAACGCTTTGTCTTCTTCTTTAGCAAGTAATTTTTTTGTCGACTGAAAGAGCGAAATCGGTGTGTAACTATTCATCTGATATAATACGTTTATTAGTAAGGGGGTAGATGTTTAATTTAAGAACATTTTAAGATGTGTTCACATCCTAAAATAGTACATTACTATACGCGTGAGTTAAGAGCGAGGGTGCTAAACTCCGTGTATTAATAGACTACTTAGGTCACACGTATCGTATACTATTTTATAGCTCGTGTGACCTAAACCCACACTTAAGTCACGCTTTTCCGTGTAAAAATAAACTAAGTCACAGAAAAGTGTGACATAAGTGGGACTTTAGGTCATAAAGTGCTATAAGACAATATTGTCTATACTATTTTGACTACAGTTGCGCGAACATCGTGTCGTGTTTAATCAAAATGAGTACACGACCGCTTTTTTTTAATTTTTTTTTTTGTGATAATAATATGGTACTAATCTCACGTATTTTTTGGCTACGAACAATTTACTTAAGTTATAAAAAACGGGCCGCAGTACCACAAGGGTAAATACAACTAGACATATTTACTTACTGAGCAACCACTGATAAAAATTCCTCAAATTTTCCTCTCGCCAACGGTTCGGAATAAAATTACGACGATCACTGGAATATAAGTCGATTTGTCTGTCTCTAGAGATTCTCTAGTCTACATTGTTTATGTTCACTCCTGTGACTTCACATAACTTAGTAACTGCATTGAAATCAAAAGATAATTTACTGTATTTTCTATATTGACGATGTAATTCATGCAGGCTATCGATGTCTTCCTTATTGCTATACACTCTTTATATAAACTTTAAGTCCTATTGTAAGTTAGATTTTATATCGTAATAGTTTTAATGGAATTACTGAGAAACCGGATATTTCTTTGATCCTAGACATAAACAGTTCCCTAATTGCGTAACACACTTTCCATCACAATCCGAGGGTTTGACAAAAATTCCTAATCCATTGCTTTATATGTTTGAAAAATTTGTATACTCGATAACGTAAATAACGCAATGAACGTAGCTGAACTGTCAAAATAAAAGGCATTGCGATCGATTGCCATTGTATGTGTGTCACGCAATTACCCCGCAGTCTTGGTTGCTTCATAGTGATTGCCACTAATGAGACTATTCAGTGTTGTCAATTACGCATCATTGTAAACAAAAAACATTGCGTAATGATAGTTTTTATAATTCATATCATTTACCCTCCCTCTAGAATAAATTGAATGTATATAAATGTGAGATGTATATTTCGAATGTAACTTACTTGTGAAGATATTTTATTCGATTCACTGTAGAACCTAACTTCCTCGACAATTTTATTTAAGGGTTAAGAAATATTACACGGAGAAGTATTACAAAAAGTATACTGTTTCATACAGTGCTCTTGAAATGTGAGTATTGTTAGAGCCAACAAGATGGTGTAAAACCTCTTTTTATATTTCATTTTTATTATTCTTGATTTAAAATATGTTCCATCTTCTTTTGTTTTTTACCTCTTTATGTGACTTCTTATGTGGCACAAACAAAAGCTAAATGAACATTTTATAATATTTCATCTTTGTTTACTTATGTCACTATGTCTAACAAAATTGTTGCCGAAACCAGGAAATGAACCGGGAACCTTTAGGCCGTCCGCTGCGTTAAGCGGGGTGCACGGAACGGGCGCCTGCGCGGCGTGCTGTTTTCTATTATGCGCGTGCGACGGGAGCGTAGCGCTGCTCTAAGGATGATAAATAAATAGAAAACAGCACGCCGCGCGGGCGCCCGCTCCGTGCAACGGCCTTAGATCTAATAGAGCAGATTCTGAAAATCAGACATGAAATAACTCTACCACACTGAGCATAATAATAATAAATCATTCATGCGTCTTAATATTCTTACCAATTAAACCAAATGTATGTTTACTCTCCGTGCAATATATCCGAGCCCTTAGACAAGAACGCACTAGGCAGTTTAACTGCTGTAAACATATCTGTAAACCGTACTGCACTGTGACTGGTTTTTTGTTTTTGTTTTTCAATTGCATACATCTTATCATAATAAGTGGAAAAGCGGAATTCACCTAACACAAGTATCTTCTTGCTTATGGTGATCTCCAACTCATGTGTGTAATTGCAATAAACATTTTTTTTCGGCAACGCTACCTACTGTACTTAGAGATTGGTTGACGCGGTTTTCTTGCCCAGTGCGTTTCTCCTTAGTCCTTCTAAGTTGAAATCAAACACTTATGTGTTAGTTGAGTCGATAGTAGTTAATGAATAAATGTTATTATATCGTGTGTTTCGTGTAACAGTCTGTTGCGCTGAATTTGTATGGAAAATTATGTCTAATATTTACAAGATGTGAAATTTTATCTCTTTATAATATAAATGTATTACACGTTGGTTTACACATAATGATATCTTGTTTTATTTGTCCCTCTATAGCCTTGAAACTTGGTATCTAGATTTCTTGGACGCGAAAGTTTGAAAAATTCAACGCGCAACGTTGCGTCGTCCTTCCTTCATTTACATTCTAGCTTTAAACACTGCCACTGTCTTCTTGTATCTGTAAATCCGTGGATTTGGTTCGCATTCTTTTGAGATTTTGCCTTACGATTGTGGTTGGGGGACGACTTTTCAATTTGCTCAAATAATACAGTTTTCATAATGGAAAATGAAACAAACACAATGGATAATATTTGCATAGCTAATGAATTTACGATATACTGCACATTTGTAAAATGTTTAAAAAATTATTTCGTACATAGTTGCAGATTAAATCAAATGCAAATACTGACTAAGGTAAGGTATGCAAAAACAAAATAAATACGCGTTCGCTCTGTGGCGCAAGTAGTGCCTAGACAAACTTGGTGAGAAAACTAACACCATTAAGTATTCCCGTCTTCTTTGCGATAACACAGCGGACGGAGCTACTTCGCCGGCCGTCCTAAAATATCAGTTCACTCAAGGCAATTTTAAAGGATAGTGAAAAGTTTATGTTCGCAAACTACGAAACTGTGCTTTTCTGTATATGATATTATTGACAAGATGTTTCCATTTTTTCAGACTGACGACATAAACGTATACAGAATTGGCGACCTACCTACTGTAAACTTTACTCTTCTTGAATATATAGAGATAATGATGAAAGTATTTATTTATGTATTTGAGATCTCCAACAAAGGATACCTACATACGATTTATAGATCACAATAATAAGAAAGGTTCTTTTACGTGTGCTCCTTCAATTACAGGAGATACAGCATGTATATATAACAAGATTTAAACACGATAAATATAGAAATAGAGAAAATAAATTATGAATGAAGAATATAAATGACATTTGAGGAAAAGATAAAAAATAAACAAGTCAAGATTGAGCATTCATAATTATTACAGTGCAGTGGTGTAAACAGGATGAAAGTAAAAATAGAGAAAGTAATACCTAATATCATAATTTCATAATGAACGTCGAAAAAATTAACAACAACACAGAGAACGACTTAAATTCCTTATATTTCAAAACTTTGAAACAAAATTTGATACTTTCTCAAAAAATTACGAATCGTATTAAATTTAAAAACAAATCTTATTGCCCCTATTCGAATATCTATGGTCCCTATTATAAATAAACAAGCAGTTCAAAACTCTAAACGATGTCGCTTAACTAAATCAAAGCTCTAAGTAAGAGTTAACAGACTCTAAAACAACTTAACTGTCGGACGTTTTAGCTACAAAATGAAGGAATAAAAGGACGGAATTGTGTTTTAACTAAATAGCCTTTTTTAATGCAGACAGTAAAGAACATTGCGAAAGAGAAGTTAATAAAATAGGTAGAAACTTTTCGCGACCCATTTGACGATAAACGTTGGCCGACCTACGGCCGTTTACAACACCCGAGGGCTTAACTCATTACCCAACTTTTAAAACGAGTGTACCACTTGAGCAGGTTACACAGGGACAGGCCTATTATACTGAGAGAAAGGCACATTTCTAAGGAAAAGTTTGATGGCCTACATTAATAGTTTCCGAAATGGTTCGCGTTTAGGAGCTTTGGAAGAAATAAATCCAAAACAATTGAGAGTCGAACAGTAAAGTTGTTACTTCGCGTCGTTAACTCGCGCTCGGCCGACCTTCATCGACGACCGTCCCGGCAGATTTGAACTGATATAAACACTCGTATTTTGTGAGATTTGGTCTATAGGATAATGTCGGGGATCAGTCAAGAGCGTTCGGAGGGCAAATTGTGTCTTTTGTTTTTATGCCTCGGCTCGACTCGGCGAAAATCTTGTTATACCCACTGTTATGGAGTTTTTGTATTCACTACGCACCCGTGTGGACCGAGGAAAGAACTGTATTTATATTTGGAAATTGCAAAATATTGAATGTATCAGGAAAGAGGATATGGTTTTTTCTGAGAAGTGTATTAAGGGCAATAGAGCGACGGCTTTGCCTCCTAATAGAGTAGCTCATAAAAAGTTACGCTCATGCTCCCCATTCTGAGTTAAAGACATACCTATTCGATCGAATAAGAGCCATAATAGATAATGTTTGCTCAATTTTTCTGATACGTTGCTCAATTTGGTTTCTGCTCAAATCGCATTGATGATACACTTTATATTCACAATTCAGTGTTAAACTTCAGTAATTCACCTGCAAACTTTAGCTAGACTAAACTAATAACAACGCTACCCACCTATTGCTGAAAAAATCTTATATCCAACATACTATCAAAAAAACAAAACTGTATTTGAATATCAAAAAGCAATCTAAACTTCCAAATTCGCAATGAAAATTCGGAGAAAAGTATCAAACTTTTATATTAAACAAACGTATAGGAGCATATTGGTTTTCGTAGAAACCATACGGTCGTTAATAAAAAGATCTAAAATGTGAGATTGAACCTACTCGGCTCGAATTTCAAAATGGCTTCTTTGCCAATCACGAGACCAGTGATTACTGGCTGATAAAACATGCGAGTGAATGCGCCGCGTTAGTTTATTTACCACAGAGTGCCAATAAGTGAACTGAGTCGGGAGATTGGAACGAGGCAGCTCTAGTTTGGTTGGAGACAAGACGTCGTTTTCTTTTAAATAAAGCTTAGTGTACTTCTGATGAAACATGACTAAAAGGGTTTTACTTTAGAATGTAAAAGAAAATCTTGCTATCGTATTTCACCAAATTTACTAACTTCAAAACTAAAACTAACTTTAGTAATACGTCTGCCGATGATCTAAAGAAGGTGGCTGGAACGAACTAGATGCGGAAGGCGAAGGACAGGGTGTTGTGGCGCAGCCTGGGATAGGCCAATGTCCAGCAGTGGACTGCGATGGGCTGAGTTGATTGACGTCTGCCGGTCTATTCAGCAAAAAATTTCACCCTGAAACTAAAGTGAAGTGAGCTGTCATTCCACTTGATGCTAGGGACTGTCACTATAGACAGTTCACTTCACCTAAGTTATCACGGTGAGATTTTTACAGAATACATCGGAGTCTTTTGGCAACTCCAAAACTAGTTATTTTCTTCAGTCCTTTGTTTATCCACTCACCCAAATAAAATAAACCTTTTGCTTATCGCCTTTTTGCATTTTTGCTTACATTGGACCCCATAGCAACTGAAAACAAAGAACACAAAAAAGGAAATATTATTGGGTATAATTTTTTCCATTTACCTTCAAGCAAAAAATATAGTATGTACCTACGTAGTTTTTCCTCCTACTCTCTAAAGCTCCCCATGGCTTGTGATCTGCTGGTACCCGTTGTTACCGTTTGTTACCCTTTGTTTCTTCCCTTGCCGCAACTATGTAAATATGTAAGTAACATCTGCGGACGACGATGTTTTTTTGAGAGTACCTACGGATTAAATTGTTTAAATCTTACATGGAGAATGGGTGCTAAATAATAATAACAAACCATCACACATGAGAAGACTTTCCCAAGTCAGATCACACATTAAATCCTGAAATTCCTTTATTCCTATCCTGTATAATTATTCTGTAGTTGGACCTATCTTGTTCCCAATGCTAGGACACAGGCGCACCACGCAGACCCAGGGCGAGTTGGTGGATGTCACATGTCTTGGAATTTTTGGTTCTAGGACATGCCGATTTCCTCATGATGTTTTCCTTCACCGTTATGAAAGCAGCGGTGATGAAATTAAATACACAAAGTAAAGTACCTGTCTGGGTTCGGAATCAGACCGACAAATCGTAAGTCGGAGCCGATACCACTGCCCACTGGTCTATCATACCTATTCTGTAGGCACATAGACTCTAGACGATCTTACATCTTCATTTAGCAACACAGCCATAAGTAACATTCCACCTAATCCCATCTCATTAGTCCCTTTGACAACAACACATTACCAAGGCAGAGCAATCAATATACAGGAAGAGGACAACGGTACGGCTGGATCCCTTATAAGACTGAGATGCAAGAATAAACCGAGACTTCGTTTCATAATGAAAGCGAAGGGTGTAGGATAATAAATGCATCTTTGGACATAAATAATAGTAAATGTTTATCCTATAACTTGTTAACAGAAAATTATGACATACTGGAAAAATATAAGTAGGTATCCTACTTTTTACATATACTTACTAAGTTTTTTTAGATTTTTAAACGATTATCTGCATTGGTGACGAATGAAAAAAAATTATGGAGAAATAAGGCTATTTCTTTTAGGTAGGTATGTTCCTATGCAGCTGCGAAACGTCAGCTGGGTGCTGTTGGGAATTGAATCCAAGTCCAACATAACACCTCGCGCGCGAACTGCACGAGCAGCCAGCGTCATCAGCGTCATCGGCAAACTGAGGCGACGACACGGCTCGGCCCGATGACCACTCGCTTCACGGACTCCACCGCGACGGACGATACTCCTGACTTAATTTATTCATTGTTTGTCCCGGAAAGATTACATTTGTTACAGGACCTAAACACAAAAAACGCAAGTTTTAGAAACAATAAAAGTATATGATCGACTACAGTAAACAAAATCAGAAACATATATGATATTCTCCAGGATATATGCTAGGTAGATAGTGTTGAAAACATAATACAGCTAATTTTATACTCTAGAAAAAAAATCATAAAGATACCTCTAAAAACTTTCTTTTTACAATAAAAAACATACTAATATACATACAATCATTCTGATTTTTTGTCAGATTATTCTACAAGCAACATACTAAAACACTAGTGTTTTAATTTTTTAGTCCAAACAATAGATTTTTGTAATTAAATAATTGCTTCATATTTTGCAATAAATTACCAGCATTGTTTTCTATGCAGTCCGACAGTGACCGCGCTTTAGGTCGTGTGAGCCCCTTAATAAGAACAGCAATAAACCGTCCACTCTTTCATTGCTCCCCGCGCTAACAGGCGCCGACTGCCAATGATGCACTGCAAAAAGATGCAAGTCATTAAGGTAAGTACAGTCAACAGCAAAAGTAGATGATCAAAATCAGAAATTCAATACTAATTAACGGAGTTCGCGTCAGAACTGTATGGCAGAGATGTTGCTGTTGTTGTTGTTGAGCTATGTGCAGAGACTGTGTGGCTGTGTGGCAGAGTTCTGACGCAAACTCCGTTCATTAGTAGGTATTGAATTTCTGATTTTGATCATCTACTTTTGCTGTTGACTGTACCTACCGCAAATTAAAAAGACAAACCTAACCAAAAAAGCAACTGCAATACTGTGATCACTAAACGTTACCAAATCACTTCTGGACATAGGTTTAATTCCAACGTATAGCTGGAAGTCTAATTGGATTTTTCTGTTGCAAAAATTCTCTGCTCGGGATATTGGCCCGATCAATGGGTATAGGCCCCCGCACATGGGACCAGAGGATTAAGATTATTGAATGTACGGCAAGCACCAATGGTCCCATTGCTCTGTAACTTGGACTATATTGGGATTGCTACATGTTATTGTTGATTGTGTGGTACATTTCACTTTCGATATCGTGTGAAATGGCTTGTAATGGTGTTTGATCGGTTTGATGTACCTACTGTAATGCTATTCTGTAAAAATCTCACCGTGAAAACTTAGGTGAAGTGAGCTTAAAGTGAGCTGTCAATAGTGTCAATCCCTAGATCAGGTGGAATGACAGGTCACTTTAAGATCACTTCACCTATCTTTTTTTTACAGAATAGCACCGCTGGTATAATATGTTTATATTTGGTTTGGTTTGTGGTTTTATTCTCTAAATAACTTCCTACTTGTATATGATTTCCTATGATAATTTCACCCACACGTCCTTCAAGACGGGTATCGCCTTGGGGTCACAATAAACTCAAAAATATTCAGTCTCAAATGTACGGTACTTCGGTGTACGTCGGTACGGGAATGAATTGAAGTCAAGGATCCGGAAACATTCTGACTCCGGAGGGGCTCGCTGTTTTTATCCGGTTTTAGTTCAAATGTTACAAACCTTGCTTTTCCGAAGTTATGAACTTGTTTGCATTTAGAGAGGGGACGAAATAATCCGCTGGATTTTCGGGTAGCAGCTGACAACAGGTGTGGGTGAATTGTATCTTGTTGTTTAAGATATTACGCGTCATAACACACAGATTCTGCCCGTTATATGCTGGCTTTCAAAGCTTATAAATTTTAAAAAGATTTGTTAAAATCTCCTATTTTAATTATGAAGAATTTTCAGCTAGTATTCGGTAAGCTTTTCTTTCATAAACTAATTATGAAGCAGACGATTTTTTACAAGAATAGAATCTTAATCGGGGTTTTAGTCCCAAGAATTTTGCCAGCCAGCAAGTTTTTAGAAATTTCAAAAATACGATTAGTTTCCAGAAAAAAGGTCTGTATCATCATTTTACGCTAATTAATAAAGTTTCACTACTAAAACATTAATTTCTCTGTAGATTTATACTTTTACTTTTATATAATATAATGCGTCTCCTAAAATTATTTGACGTTAACGAAACAGCAATTAAAAACTTATTGTGAAATTAAGTAAAAGATTAGTGAGGGGCTCCGGTTGAGACTGGGTCATCCGAAACTTTCTTGCCGGGGGCTACAATTATGTAGAAGTTTCTACTTTCCAACTCAGAAACAAAATTCTAGGGACATCAGAAAGAAAGTAATACGAGTGTTTCAAACATTTGACGTGCTTGTTTCTTACTTATGTCTAGAGAAACGAGTTAATTAATTGATTCAATCAACCTACTCAGTGAGTACTGAGTAGGTTGATTGAAGCGACTAGACTGAGTAGTTTATCGCAGTTATTGAACTGCTGTCCCCGCATTGGCTGGACATGGGTCTCTACCAGGCTGCACCACAACACCTTGTCCTTGTCCACGCTTTCCACGTCCAGTTTGTCCCAGCCACAGTTTTAAGGTCGTCGGGTCATCTAGCAATTGCCAATTAACACGTGCCAAAAGGATAAGTAGGTAGCGATTTTTTGAAATTAAAATACTGAAAATATACCTAATCAATTAGAAGGTATGTAATAAATGTTGAATTCACGTTAGTGTATTTTAAAATTAAAATGCCTATTCAGAATTTTTTATTTTATTACTGTAACGTTGTTGACATTTGCGTTTTTTGTATTACTGTGACATTTCTACATGTCATTCAAACGGATTGATTAATTAATATTTTGTATTATTTAATTTTCCTTATTGTTATTTAAAATTATAATATCTTTGAATTTGTGTAATAATAATATGATGTGCGTGCCCATGTGCCGGTAGAACATGAAGGACTCTTTAGATAAGACATACTCGTATATGGACTAAATACCCATGTTAACAAACCAAGACTTAAATGATTTAATTGATTTGACATTGCTTTTCTGCTTCTCTGTAGATAACTAAAAAAAATTGTGAATTTAAGTTTATAAACATAAACTTCAAGGTGCTTGAGGGGCTTGTGACTAAGTAATATCAGCCGCGGCGTTCTAATGAATAATCTTATTTACTTATTAACCAAGGTTGCCCAAAACACGGAAATTATCAAGATTTCCTAAGGGAAATCTTGATAATTTCCGTAATAAATTCTGCTGTGACTCGACTTATCGAGTGACAGCAGAATTTATTAAAACCTTACGACACGAAAAAGCGTGACGCAAAAGTAAGTAACCGACACGACGCTAGGTTATCAGTGATTTGATATAAGTAGGTAGGTACCTATTTAATTTAATGAAACCTCAAGGTAAGTATAGACTACCTACATTTACTTGTAACAGCGAGAATCCGCCGTTTTTTCACGACTCTCGATGTTTTGTTACAACCTGATTTTAAAAACCAACGAGCGTATTGGTGTAACATTTTATCGAGCAAATGCAAGAGCGGTACCTGAAGGTTGCAAAAATGAACGCAAGGCTGAAAGAAACGTTAAAGATGCTCAGTCGTCGAACGCAGCGTCGAGCCTTCGCAGAAACGTTACATTACATGGAAATGCTTTTGGAAACTGAGCTTTTTCCTGTATTGTATGTACCATTCGTAAGAACGTTACATTACATGGAAATGCTCGAGAAAATGATCTAGTGCTCACATAAATATATGGTAGGTATGTGATCAAAAAAAAAAATTTACAATATTAAAAGTTGTCCAAGATTAACATAGGCTGGAAAAACAAATGAAGTATTATAGAAAATACAAAAACCGCACCCGTAGACCATACCAAAGCCTCTGGCACTGACCTGTATTATACACTTGTTTATTAGAGGTCAGTAGCCTATGGTCAGAACGCTAATTCTCGTAATTTAAAACGTCCAAAATCTAGTCGCAGTCACATTTCGGTGACAAACAAATGTCAAAAACTTGTCAAAATGTAGAAGTATTTTTTGACAGAATGAGACTGAGATGAGTTCTTAAAATTACGAAAATTGCCCCCACAAATACTTACCATGTTACCACGTAGCTTAACCTGATTGATCGACCTGTGCGGCTCTTATTATTTAGCTACGGGCCCCTCGTTATTGACGTTGTTAACCACCGATGTTGTCAACCCATAAGGTAATTCGATAAAATAATATTAGCTATTTGCATACAAAAGTACCAAAAAACAAGTATCTAATGATACCGTAATAATTTGCGTAGAAACAACAATGTTCTAAATTTTATTATTGTTGCTTGTAAAACATTTCATACTCCCACGTTAGATAGGTACATTACACAGGACATAAATTATTACACATTTAGGAATTTTCTATGGAACCTCGCCAAGGTTTATGATCACATTTCTGTTTTGTTTATAATATTTTTGTTTTGGTAGCTTTAGAAGACTACCAGCTGTATCATATTAACATTTCGAATATGTTTTCACAGCTTACCTTTGTTCCACATAAATAAAACTATTGTCCAACATTAACAATACTTTAACTGTTTTTGTCTTTGTATGTGTATTACTAACATAGTTTGTAAGTATATTGTTACTAACACTATGAGTCTTGTTGCTCGAAATAAAAATATTATTATCTCCTTTATTCATTTACAAATCTTATTTTATTGTATTTTTAAATATTTCTTAATAAATAAAAGTAAGTATAAAAAACATTTAAAAATATAAAAAAATAGTTGTCCGCCGGTGTCGGGAGCAGGGTCCAAGCTACCGGTGGTTAGGGCTCCAGAGACAGGAACCTCCTCACAATGCGAGCCGTATCAAGGAGTACTGCCTTCTGAATCAGGCCCTTGATCCAACCGCCTAACGAGAGCCTCGATAGATGTTGATCGAGGCTTTCGGCTATCAGTCCATTGGCCGATACGACAATCGGCACAATGATAGCCGAGCTCACATTCCACATGTCAACAACCTCGTGAGCTAAGTCGAGATATTTAATTTGTTTTTCTTTCTCAGCTTTCACGAGGTTCCCGTCATGTGGAATGGTAACATCGACAATCATTGTGCGGCGCGCTAATCGGTCTATCACCACTATATCAGGCTTATTGGCAACAATAGTCCTGTCAGTAATGATAGACCGATCCCAGTACAATGTGACATGGTCATTTTCAAGAACTGGGTCGGGCACATACTTGTAATACGGTACCTCAGAATCCACAAGTTTATATTTCAAAGCAAGTTGCTGGTGAATAATCCTAGCTACTTGGTTATGCCTGTGCAAGTACTCGCCGTTAGCCAGACGAGAACAACCAGAGATAATATGTCTGATAGACTCACCCGGACGGTGGCATGCCCGACACACGTCAACCGTCCCGTCCTTCATAATATGTCTCCGGTAGTTATTCGTTAAGATAACTTCGTCCATAATTGCACAGACAAAACCTTCAGTTTCCCCGAAAAGGTCACCAAAACGTAGCCAGGATACGGACGCTAAGAAGTCTACACCGGGCTCATGAAGAGCCCGATAGAAGCGCCCGTGAAGCTCCTTGCTTTGCCATACCTTCTTGCGGTCATCAATAGAAAGTACTACAGGTTTGCGCCAGTTCTCTTTAGCCATGGATAGCGGGGTGAGCCCCTTGTCCACTGCGACCACATCACGGTGCATACCCACTTCGGTTTTTAAAAAATATTCCCTGAGACTGCACACCTCGCGGTTGTGGAGGGTTTTCGCATTTAAAAAGCCTCGACCCCCGCACTTCCGCGGGATATACAGTCTCATTACCGATGATCGTGGGTGATGCATCCGGTTTGCGGTCAGTAGTGTACGGACTCTTCTATCCAGGGCGTCGAGTTCGGTCTGAGTCCATTTGAGTATGCCGAAAGAGTACATCAAAACCGGCATGACCCAACCATTGAAGGCGCGCACCTTATTTCCGCCCGAAAGAAGACTAGTTAATACCTTCTTCAGGCGACAAAAGAAGCGCTCCTTCAACGATTGCTTCATGTCAGCATCGTTGATGCCTAACGCTTCCGACATACCCAAATACTTATAGCTTTCGGATGAGGAGAGGGATCTGAGGCTTATGGAATCGGAGAGTTGAATTCCCTCGGATTCCATAATCTCCCCTCGCTTTACATGCATGACTGCACATTTGTCCACACCAAATTCCATCCTGATGGCGCTACTGAAAGTTTCAGTTACCTTCAGTAGCTCCATCAGACGCAATTTGTTGGGGGCAAAGAGTTTTAAATCATCCATGTAAAGGAGGTGAGATATGACCTGACCACCTCTTTTCAACCGATAGCCTAGACCTGAATCCTCCAGTAGTGTACTTAGAGGATTCAGGGCTAAGCAAAACCAAAGTGGACTCAAACTGTCGCCCTGAAATATTCCCCGTTTAATCCATACAGGCTCATCATTCCCCTGGATCTGTCGACATCCTGGATAACGAAGGACCGTCTTCCATTGCCTCATACACGACTCAAGGAAGGTGCGTAGAGTTGCATCTATCTTGTACAACTCCAGCACCCTCATGAGCCATGTATGTGGCACCGAGTCGTAGGCCTTCTTGTAATCTATCCAACATGTCGACAGATCCTTGCGGGATCGACGAACCTGTTGGCTAATGGCCATGTCTATGAGGAGTAGCTCCTTAGTACCGCGGGACCCATTCCTACATCCATTTTGAGAGGCAGACATAACCGAGTTACTCTCAATGTGTGTATTAATTTTCGATCTCAAAATAGATGTAAGAAGTTTATAAACCGTCGACAAACACGTGATCGGTCTATAATTCTTGGGTTCCGCGGGACTACCTGATTTATGGAGCAGGTGGGTAACGCCTGTTGTTAGAAACTGCGGTAGCGACCCAGACTCTAAGGATGACTGGAACTGAGATGCCAGGCAAGTGTGTGAACTAATTAGCCATTTCAGCCAAAAATTGTGCAGTCCGTCCGGTCCCGGTGATTTCCAATTCGGTAACGGACGGACCGCTCTGGCAACGTCTGATGGCGTAATTAGGACTGTTTCCATTTCTGGTACAGACTCACACACTCGCTCGACATCCTGCATCCAATCAGCCTCAGTGTGACAGACGGGCACCGACCAGATGCTGCACCAGAATGCACTTGTGGCGGCATCATCCGGGCGGCATACATCTGTCACATTTTGTTCAGGTCGCTCCCAAGTTCTATACACCCACCTTTCATCGCTCTGGAACATGCGATTCTGCGTGTATCGATCAACCCGCCGCTTATACCGCCGAATTCGGCTCGCCCATGCACAAACTTTCTGCTTCAGGAAGTCGATGCGCTCTGTGACACGGGACATGTATTCTCGAGGGCTGATTCCAGTCCCCGAGAATGCCCGCCTTACAAAGCGCATCACACGTGGTCGTGTATTGCCCTCCCTGAAGCAGTATAGTTTGCCGATGAGTACCCTGGCCCCATCAATACGACGTTCGATCCTGCGCTGCCAGGCTGGTACGGCTGGTTTTGGTCGAATAGCTCCGTCACAATTTGGGAATTTGACGTTAGCTAAACGACATGCCGCCACAGCCGCACAGTACAGGATCGAATGTGTATCAACGAGATCCTCGCTGCTCTCGAAGAAACTCTTGAGCTGCGAGTCCAAGGCACACACCAGCGCCCTATTTTTTTTGTGCATGGGTAACCGTGGTAATCGGGGTCTAAGTTCGGCTGGAGTGGACCTATACTCGCGTATTGCATCCTCCAGTGCGCTCCTCAGTCGGTCGTTGCACTGGCTACTTACTGTGTCAACCCTATCATGCTCTTCTTCAACATGATTGGACCGCGGCGGGAAGGCATCAACAGTTGACGCCTGTGCCGCAGTTTGTGTCGAAGTCGAGACGATATGGTTGCTCAGTACCTCTGAGCGCAGCCTATCAAGTGCGATATCGTCCAACCTGTGATTGCGTTGGATGACCCGCACCTGATCCGACAGTCGTTGGGCCGAAACGTTGACGGTTGGTTCCAGTTCCTGGAACAGAGACAGCATCCTATCGCGGTACGCAGTGAGGTTAATTCCCCCCTCTGTAGACCCGTAATATGCGCGCATGACGTTCTCGTTCATAGACTGAGTCCATCTCATGCGCTGCACACAACCACCGGTAGCGGGGACCCGACTCGGGGCCGGATGGCCCCTAAGTCCCAAGCTCCTCGGTGGCCGGCCTCTCCCCTGCCGACGTACAGGTGTTGGCGACGTCGGCGGAGAGAAATAATAATAATAATATTATTATTATTATTTTTATATTTTAACATATCTCGGGACCATGGGGTCCCGGTCCTTTGGAAGGCGTACCAGGGGCCGAAGCCAACTCGCAGAGGCCCGTTAGAGATTTTCAATGAAATGAGGCACCAACCGACGATTATCCCTGTTCGCACTATGCAAGTGCACCCAAGGACAACCCCCGGTTGGTGTAGGACTATTGCAAAATATGGAAACAAAAATATTGGATTATGGGTTTTGGTGGCTAAAGTGAACTGGTTATCTAAGACTATGGAAAAACTATAGCCCCTGCCTGACCGATGTACTCTATAAATTACACAGATTAAATGGCAGGGGGTGACTTGCACACTCAATAATGGGCCCCCGAAAACGGTCGCTAGCACATAGTGTCGTAGCGGCAAGGGGGCAACATGTCCTGAGGTGCTTATGAGGAGTGGAGAGGTATTCCACGGCTATCAGGACAATCCCGGAAGTACGGTCAAGATCCCTACCAGCATCTTACTGGAATACTTCCTTCCTCCGAGCACGTTTGCTCTTGCGAATCTCCACTCAAGCCGGCCAATAAAGGCAAGAATGAGGTGGGAGCTCTGTTCCTCGTCATTGTTCACTCCAGCCGGCCAATAAAGGCAAGCCAGAGGTGAGGAACAAGACTTCTCCCGGGAGATAGGGTCCGTGGGGTCGCTACTGCCCAACAGCTCGCCACATGCTGCCCTGCGGGTTTCTGTATCCCTTATTATTATTATTATTTAACTTTTTTCAGTTAACCTCTATTGTCCCACTGCTGGGCAAAGGGCGTCCCCATATTTTTCTACTTTCCTTTGTGCTGTGCCTTCTCCGTCCAATCAGTTCGGAACGAGTCCAAATCGTTACGCCAGCGTTTTTTAGTGTGTGGGTGTGGCGATGACGGTCATAGAGTCGTCCAGCCCTGGTGCAGGCCATGGTCCGGAGCGAGAGGGAGTGGGAGGCAGTCGCGTCCTTCTGCGAAGCAGTCATGCTAGCGAAGGAGGTGGCGGGATGGATGAGGGAGAGAGCCTCCCGTCCCAGTCGCCGTGGGAGACGCTCCGGGCGACGAAAGCCGCGAGACGACTCCCGGCCACCGTAGGCGCGGGCCTGCGGACGGAGAGTAATGGGTAGCTCACCGTCTGATCAGGACCAGGCCCGTGCCGGACGGCGCGTACGTGTTCCACGCGCGCCTCAAAGACTTGTCAGCATCAAGGAAGGGGCCCCTTAGGGCCGAAGCCTGCCGGGTCAGCGGGATTGTCCGAAAGGGTTACCGCTGGCCCGGAACATAAAGGGCTAAGGAAGGAACACGGGTGGGTTTTAGTCAGTAAGAGTCTGACACTCCCTTCCGCTCTACCCAGAGCGGGAGTGGTTGACGATTTTCCATCCGCAAAAAAAAGAGTTTTTAGTCCTGCCTCGGTGACGACGCCCGTCTTCAGGTACCCACTGTGTCACTGTTAGACCATCTGTCTGGCTTTAACTATAACAATAATTCAGAAGAATCGTTACATTAAAACCACTGTCGTAACTCAGTACCTACAATGAGATACAATCTGGCAACTTTGAACTTATTCATATTGGATTCCGAAAGTTTATAAAGTTTTAGAGTACCTGTTTTAATAGCCAGAGGATAAAGGGCTCCCGCAGACAGGTGCGACGCGACACTACTGAAATAAAAACACTAGTAAAACAATTTCTATTAAAACATCACGGAAATTGTTCTACCAGAATCTCGTCGCATCGTCGTGTCGCGCCTGTCTGTGGAAGCCTCAAGGATCTGGAGAACGAAGTCCAATTTGGAAAAAAAAATTGAAAATCCAAAAGTGCACGACTCTTAATATGCTCATTTGATTGTATAAAAACCATAGATATTATGTTAGTTAGTTTTTTATTAATTATAATAACTACTTTACTATAATTTTATTAAGCCATTTTCAATAAGGTTCCTTCTATGGGTGAACCGAATGTATAAAAAAAATAGACTCAATTACTTAATTGATTTTCTTGCAAGCTACAATGTTTTCAGGTTTCACACTTGATTGACGGGAATTTTTGTAGAAATAATTTTTTCGTTTTTACTTCATTAAATCAAATTTCGAAAATTACAGAATTAATCTCCATTAAATTATCTAAATAAAGGTATATAAATTGAGTAGGTTCTATGTACTAGCAGGAGTATAACAATAGAAACATTTGCAGAAAGGAGGCAAATATTTTTTTCAATCGTAAAGCACTCTCTAATGCTTCGCATTATGAGTCGTGCAATAAACCTTTTTTACAGTCGGGTCCTTTGTCCCTTGAATTAGAATTACCTACCCCCTTCTTATATTCACATAACATTATATCACGCCTGTATTCCCCAAAGGGATAGATAGGGATACACCTATAGTACACCCAAATTTAGCTTAACTGAGACGTTGCCTGAGGTAGCTGCGCGGTGCGGGAGGGGTGATAGTTGTCACAAATTGACGAATCACTGAGCTCTCGCATCACGTCACCACACCCCTCCTAAATGTATTACAACTACCCGCAGATTGCACAAGTATAACACACGAATGCTATCTAGTTGCCGCCGCTACTAGCAAGCAAACCATCTGCACGTTGCACTTCATTTCCTCTCCGCCTACACAAAAATACACACACAACCCAACCATAATATAAATAAATAAAGTCCTCCAGACCGTATTTCGCCCACGGCAGCCAATCTCAACGGAGACTAGCCTAAGTACTAAGTGGATTATTCCCTATATCTTCTGATACTGGTTTGTTTGAAGGATCGTAAAATGGCTATCCACTCCATATAATTAGCCTATAATGTTCCCACTGCTGGGACACCAGCCTCCTCTCTATGAGAGGGATTGGACCGTAATCCACCACGCGGGTCCAGTGCGTGTTTGTAGATGTCACATGTCTTCGAATTTCTGATTCTAGGACATGCCGGCTTCCTCACGATGTTTTCCTTCACCGTTTTGAGAGCAGTGGTGATGATATTATACTAAGTAAAGCGCCTGCCTGGGCTCGAACTCACGATCAACAACTCGTAACTCGGGGCCGATACCACTGGGTCGCCACTGCCCTCATTCACTCCATAATCCTCGTTGTATCTTGGAAGCAACATCTGACGCTGCGTCCAACTGTATGTTCTAATGACAATGAACTGTAGTCATTAAGAGTAGCTGATATTATAACTATGGTGAGGTGGTAATAGTCCAGTCATGTCTTTCGAAGTAGCGATGGCTATTGGAGCAGAGGAGTCCTGGTCACTGAGAATCGGCAAGCGTAGCGCAACTCGAGGAGGCTTATGTCTAGGAGGACAATAGGCCATTTTATTTGCTAGATACAAAGGTAACTTATCAACTCTTACATTTACAGTGTTAGGGATATTGACATGCAAACAGTGATCATGAATTCAGTAATGAGTCTAGACCCACCAGCGTTAAAATTTGTTTATTATTTATGCATAATTATGTCCTGAACGCATGATAATAGTTTGCGCGTCGATGTCATTTACACCGCGTATATTTATTATATCTATATAATTATGTATGTAAGCAACGTTGTTTCAAAGTCCAGTCCAAAATACGTTCAAGTTACTCCGAAACTCGTCTACTTTATTTAAAACCGTGTATCTCGTGAACAAAGAGCGGGAACGTAGTTATTTTTAGTTTCACTGACATGCAATTTACTTCAATTCTTTTATTGTACGAATAAAAATATTCTTTATCTTTGTCCGTAATTTTATTTAAATGGTCTTTTCTCTTACTGTCATAAGCATGTTCTTTCTAGTTTTATTTGCAGATGGCATCCACTTGTTATTGTAGCAATTTTTTTAATTATTCTAGTTTGTAGTACCAATGTGACTTTTTAGTTTCACGCCAGCTACCCGAAAGTGTAAAATGTTTGCAATCAACTTTGAACCTTAAGATTTAGCGATAAAGTTGAAAACCTATTAAAGATATTAGACAGATTGTAGTAGCTTGATGTGACGGCAGTGTGTGAGAGCAGTGGTGGCCAAGTAGTAACGGCCACGACTTACGAGTTGTAGGTCGTTGGTTCAAACCTAGACAGGCGCTTTACTTTGTGTAAATTATTTTCATCGCCACTGCTCTCAAAACGGTGAAGGAAATCATCGTGAGGAAACCGGCATGCCATAGAACCAAAAAATTCGAAGACATGACATCTGCCAATCCGCACTGAGCCCGCGTGGTGGATTACGGCCCACTCCCTCTCATCGAGAGGAGGCCTGTGTCCCAGCAGTGGGAACATTATAGGCTGATTATGATGTGACGGCGTCTGTACTTTCTGAGTTTGCAACGATGCATGGACTGTGTGAAAGATGATATGGGTGGAATGAGGGTGACTAATGAGATGACGACTAATAGAGAAGTATGGAAGAAAAATACATATCGCGCCGACCCCACATAAATTGGAATGAGGGTAGGAGAATGAATATTGTCTGAGTTTTTCTTGGATATTCATCATCATCATCATTTCAGCCGAAAGACGTCCACTCCTGGACATAGTCCTCCCCCAAGCACCTCCACTTCGACCGGTTCTGTGCTTCTCGCATCCAACGGGTTCCTGCGGCCTTCACAACGTCGTCGGACCACCTTGTAGGAGGCCTTCCAACGCTACGTCTTCCAGTATGCGGTTGCCACTCCAGAACCTTTCGGCCCCATCGGCCATCTGTTCTGCGAGCAATGTGCCCTGCCCACTGCCACTTAAGTTTGGCTTGGATATTACCTACTGAAGCAAAACATCGTGAGGAAACCTGAACTTATACCTAATGCCTTACTTACCACTTATATCTTACCGAACTTATACCTTAAGCGTAATGATCTATGCTCGTGCCTTCTCTATAAATGCCTTTGCCCAGAAGTGTGTTATTTTCCTACTACTGGACATACTCCAGTCAAGGAAATAAATGAACAAAAGGAAGGAGCATTGATCACTACGATAAATTACTGCAAGCATAAAGTCAGAACGAACGCCAAGCTAAAACGAGGCAGGCGATGCGATGGGGTCGGTCGTGGAACCAGAAATTTCACGCAGGTGATTAAGTCGCGGAGTGGCCTAAGCGAAGAGTCCAAACTTGACAAACACAGAGTTAAAGTTACTTATGAAAAATACGTTTTATATTTAGGTACTTACCTTGTTTATACTCAAAAACAAACCTTCGCTTCGAAGCCAACAGTCTGTTATCCACACCGCGTCCATTCGACTCAGTGTTTAATCAATCAACAGTCGTGCCTATATAAATAATCTCGTGTACGCTTGTCCTTAGTAACGAGCTCTGACATGGAGTTCCGTATGGGATACTGCCACGGATTAAAACTGCGATAGGGTCAATGACTGGAAAAGGGAAATTAATTTTGGCGTAAACAAAATATTACAAAATTAGCTTTAACATTCTACACTAAGCGTCCTCTCTGCATTCCATTCCAAAAAGAAATCATAACGTTTCATCGATCTAATTATTCACTTTAATTAAAACGATCGAACGAACATGTACGTAGCCACCTCACAATAATTATAAGACCTTCATACTGTACTCATGTTTTACAAAATAAACATTATCTTATCTTATCTAACGACCAAAAGTCAATAAAAAAATTAAACACTCTTAATACATATCTACCTACTTTTATGCCTACCTAATTTAAAAGAAAAACACACTTCAATATTAATATATTTGTAAGTATTAAAAGCATCCCACCATGCACCATGGAAAACTGTTATTCCAAAGAGGTTTTAAAGTTAGGGCAACTGAAAAGTTCAGAACGCTGAAAAAGCTTGCTAGAAAAAAGCTTGTCAAACGCAGAATAAGCTGTTGTTTCTCAGGCAGGAGGCATGCTATAGCTGAACGGTGTACGCGTTCAAGTAAACCCGACAGGTGTGTCTCAAAGCTTTGTCGAGCTATTGCTCGGACAGGCCGCTTAAAGGCCGTAGGCTATTTCCAACGACTTGTGAAAAAAAACATGAGAACTGCATCCTATCTATAGGTACAGGTTCGTTTCGTTGAACCTTAATAGTCCAGCTAGAATTCAATTTTAGAATGCTCCACCTGTACCCTCTTTCAATTCAACTGCCTTCCAAAAAAGAATTATTTCACCTACAGCGTGTCCTATTTGACCGTGATAAATGCTCTGTCTCTGCAGCATTGTACTCCAAATAATCTTCACAAGTACCACCAAATTGAAAGCCAAAGCACCGTAAATTACTCAGTGAATAAATTTCAATAAAAACGTGTTTTTCTCAACTCTGTAAGCCTTGTAATCTGCACAATCTGTAGAGTGTCACCACTTTTAGATTAATGGCTGTGTTAATTATAATAAAATGAAGTCCAGGCGGTGAGTGGCAGCAGATAAATTGTTCTCTTAACAATCTAATAAGACTTGATGGATGTTAACAAGAAGTGTTGGATAGTGTATGAGCTTCTGTGAAGATCGTAGCCCCGACAATATTGCCATCTGCCATCCTATTCAGAAAATTTACTACCAACTTAAATTATTCTTATGGATACTTTACAAGAAGAAAAATATGTTAAGGTCGGTAAAACATATTATATACACTGACTGAATAAACTTCTTATGTAGAGTCAACAAAAGAGATAGGTATGCAGGATCGACGGATATAGTTGAAGTTTAGTATGAAACCGATGGATGTTGTCGACTGAAATTTAATTTGATAAATGAGTTGTTTGTTTTCTATTAAGTATTAAAATTAAATTTTATTCGAAACTGCTGGTAACATTTAGAAAATTTTCAGTAGCCAAAGTTTGTCGTGACAACCGCTAAACGGAATTAGGCTCACCCCTAAGGAGTTGTCTAATATGTAACATGGGACCTAACACCGTCACCGGCAAAATTTGGAAACGCAGAACACCTCTACTTCGTCCTTTGGGGAACACAGGGTGACGTTGTAAATAATGTGACGAATTCATGAAATTAACATGACCTATTGAATTAATAATTTCACAGAAGTAATAATTTTCAGTACTCTGGTGTTTACTGAAATATAATATCTGAATAACAACGGATATTGTTTTTGTTTTCCTTCGAGCGGAGAATTCATACAGTGCGTTTATTCTCAGTTTATTTTTCTAACATTTAAACAATTTGCATGTTGCTGCTTATTTTATCAACGCTGCTATGAAGCTAATATGTGTTTATTGTAATTAACTGTGTATGGTTTGGAAATAAATTACGGGTTAAATGTAATGGAATAAGCATAGATTTGCAAAATGACTTAGTTTGGGTAAACATTCTCAATTCCGTCAATTTTATTCTGAATTGTGTCCACTTCACTCATGGCATGATACTGCATTATTGAAGCTTCTTTGACACTTTATTATTTTTTTTTACTTTTGGCATTATTCGTAGCAGAGCCGACTACCGTATTATACCAGACGTAGACCTACGTCTGGTACAATCAGAAGGTCAATTCCCGTAATTAAAAACGTTCAAAATCTAGTCGCAATCTCATCTCAGCGACCATCAATGTCAAAAACTTGTCAAAAATGTAGGGAAATTAGAGGTATTTTTGACAGATTGAGACTGAGATCAAACTGTGAACGTTCTTAAAATTACGAGAATTGCCCCTCTGGTAGTCGCCCCTGCTGACTGACGAACTTTCCAATGTGCATCAGCTATTCTGGTATGGCACAGACTGTCTCAAAGCTAAGTTAGACTCACACAGGGTGTGAAAAGACGAGTTATTCCGGTCTGATCCCCTGAACCCTCCACCTCCCCTCCTCTATCACTCACGAAGCTGTCATATACGCATTCAATACGTCAAGCTAAGTAATTTTGTGCAAATATAAGTGCTGGTAAACGACTTTTAGTATGTAAATTAACTGTTTAGGGTATTGCACAAAGTAACCTACGCAAGTAATTGTGCTTATGCATCGTGGGAGTATTTAAAGTTAAGTTTTAACATTTAAAACTTGTTTTCGTAAAGAAACGTCAAAAAAAGTTCGAACTTTGACCTTCAATATCTCCGTAACCAGAAGGTTCCCAGGTATGGACCAGTACAAAAAAATATCATAAAACGGGAAGAACAAGTGACTCTCAGCTTCGTTAAGGGAATTTTTACACTCGTTGGTACACATTTACTAACCTTAACATGCAGTGTCAATGAAGTGCATCAGACATTGCAAAAAAAAACAGTGGCACTCCGGGAGTGCCGACAAAAGTGAAAACAAAACACAAACAGAATACTTTGCCATCACTCACTGACATATCAGATATACATTAACTAAAACCGAGTACATCCCGATGACAGCCGAATACCTCCGAAGCGGGTATTTTTTTAATCGTCTTATAAACAAAACAGAGAGAGAGTGGTGAGAGCAGTGGTGGCCAAGTGGTAACGGAGAGCAGTGGTGGCCAAGTGGTAACGGCCGCGACTTACGAGTTGTAGGTCGTAGGTTCGAACCCAGACAGGCGCTTTACTTAGTGTAAATTATTTCATCACCACTACTCTCAAAACGGTGAAGGAAAACATCTTGAGGAAACCGGCATGTCCTAGAACCAAAAATTCAAAGACATGTGACATCTACCAACCCGCACTGGGCCCGCGTGGTGGATTACGGCCCACTCCCTCTCACAGAGAGGAGGCCTGTGTCCCAGCAGTGGGAACATTATAGGCTGATTATGTATAAACAAAACACGCGCGGTGTCGCTTACGGTAACAGTGTCGCGAGTTCAATGGTTTTCTCCCATCTCAAAAAATGCCCAACGCGCCTAAAGAAATTTTCACTTCAAAAACATACGCGAAACCAATTATATTTTATACAGGAAAAATATCATTGCGCGAAACAGAAACACGAAAATTACGTGTAGACCCCGTCGCTTGTTTACAACAATATTATCTTCCTATGAGAGAGAACCTTCAAACTTCTTAACGAGAACAGTATTTTATTAGGGTATCCCGTTTTATTCCACATACGGGCAGGGTTTCATAAAATTAATTGCCGATTACTAGGAGCCGGACACGCTCAAAACAGATGAGGTTACGAGAAAATTATATAATTGAATACCCCTCCAATAGCTATTCCATGCGAGGGCAAATGGTCTATTACGTTGGTGTCGTAAATAACCTATTTAGGGTGCTCAGTTATTTTCTCTTGC
Source organism: Oligia latruncula (assembly GCA_948474745.1). Taxonomy (NCBI): domain Eukaryota; kingdom Metazoa; phylum Arthropoda; class Insecta; order Lepidoptera; family Noctuidae; genus Oligia; species Oligia latruncula. Next base: position 5,343,437 of record OX419691.1, on the reverse strand, counting down.
CTAGTTTTTCAATTTTGTTTTGATGGCAATATTATGCGCGGGTTTGATTTATTTATTTATTTTAGATTTATCTATAGATTTTTTTCTATACTTTTGGGTTTGAATGCTTAGTAAATCATTTTTAGGGTTCCGTACCAAAAGGGTAAAAACGGGACCCTATTACTAAGACTCCACTGTCCGTCTGTCTGTCACCAGACTGTATCTCTTGAACTGTGATAGCTAGACAGTTGAAATTTTCACAGATGATGTATTTCTGTTGCCGCTATAACAACAAATACTAAAAACAGAATAAAATAAATATTTAACGGGGGCTCCCATACAACAAACGTGTTTTTTTCGGCGTTTTTGCCTTGTGGTACGGAACTCTTCAGTTTTTTTTTCTCTTTTTTCCTGTGTCCTTTTGTAGAATTTGAATGGATTCAGTGAACACAGTTCATCGCAGCCCTAGCCAGTCCAAAGCTCGAAAAAGGCATCTTTTAAAAAGCGCCACAGCAAAGACGCTACCAGCTTAATAACAGGCAGGCAATGATCGCAGATGATGATTGGTAGCAGCAGAATGGTACCGTCATCAATTTTAAGAACCTAAATAAGATTTTTTAAAGGTTTAGTAAAATTACAACTATACCCATACGACTCATTCCATTTCAAAGCAACAGGCGTAAAGGCAGTAAAGCGCTGGCTACACTGAGGCGTATCCATCGCGGGACGCGGGACGCAATAGCTCAAGTCGATGATTTAGTCACTGGAATTTCAACGCACTGATTAGAGCTGAAAATTGAAAACCCTTCAGCGCGTTTTTTAGACGCACTAGTTTGCGCTCTGTTGGATTCTCAATACTCGGTTAAATACAGAGAGTTGAAAATACAGTGCTCTGACAAAAAAATCACCCGTGCGTACCTGGGCTTACTAATTACGAAGTCACAGGACTATTCGCACCAGTTTGAACACCTCCGTACAAGTTGGTGCACACAATCTGCACGAGCGAATTTCACGGGATTCGCTTCAGTGATATTTAAAAACTAGCTTCTGCCCGCGACTTCGTCCGCGTGAAATTTCTTGTACCCCCACCCCGTCGCTACACTTCTTTCGCTTAGCGTTGTTTTTTTTTTTTTTTTTTTTAATTAAAGAATAATATTATACCAAGTTTCATCGTAATCGAACCGGTAGTTTTTGCGTGATGCCTGAACAAACAAAGAGACAGACAGACAAACATTTTTTTAATCACATTTTTGGGTTCGGTGTCGGTCTAGTAACACCCCCTGCCATTTATTTTTTTGATATTTTCAATGTACAGAATTTTCACTTCTACAGATTTATTATAAGTAGGTATAGATAAAATGATGATGGAATGATATTTATTTATGTAAGTATTATCTATATTTGAATTCAGAATCTGAGCTAATTATCAAGTTTTGGAACAACAAACTCAATGTCATACATGACTCAGTTCAGATTCCATTGCAACAAAAAAAAAATTACACTTTTTTTTATTCATTTCATCATTCATTCATAATCAGCCTATAACGTTCCCACTGCTGGGACACAGGCCTCCTCTCTGTGAGAGGGAGTGGGCCGTAATCCACCACGCGGGCCCAGTGCGGGTTGGCAGATGTCACATGTCTTCGAATTTTTGGTTCTAGGACATGCCGGTTTCCTCACGATGTTTTTCCTTCACCGTTTTGAGAGCAGTGGTGATGAAATAATTTACACAAAGTAAAGCGCCTGTCTGGGTGCGAACCTGCGACCTACAACTCGTAAGTCGCGGCCATTACCACTTGGCCACCACTGCTCTACTTTTTTTATTACGAATGATCAAAAATACACAAGGCTAAAGTAGTAGGTAGGTAATCGAGTAAGTGACGGTGGATGTAAATCATTTGAGATTAGGAATTCAAGTATAAATCTTTTAAAATACTTTTACACGTAATTATTTTTAAATTAGATGGCAGGATCGTTTATCCAGAGCTTTATTATTTTCAGAATAATGCGTAAAACACATGAAATAGCAGTGCTACAGACAATCTTTCCACAGATACAACCAAACTTCACCAAAACATTGGTGTAAACAACGTTTGGTCACATTGCCAGAAATCTGGGTGGATTACTTTTGACGGGCAGGTTTGACACGGGATCGAAACCTGTGCGAGTCCAAAGTCGAAAAAATGTAAATAGAATTTTTTGCGAAATTCTTCATCGGTTCTGATCCTATTTGAAGACCAACACCGCTATTTAAGCGAAAGCGTCATACCCCATCACCGGCGCACCAGAACACATAGCATGCCGTGACCACCCCAGGGACCAAACCAGCACATGGGCGCCAGACGACCCCGTGTCTGGGCACCCTTAGCGCATCCCGCTTAGGTGAGGTATTAGTAAAGACATATTTTAACAAGAAATTCTAAAGTTTTAATCTAAAACCGGAGAATATCTGATTAATCACACAAATATTATAAAGGCGAAAGTTTTTGAGTGTGTGTGTGTGTGGGGGTGTGTTTATATGTTTGTTACGTCTTCACGCTCAAACGGCTGGATCAATTTTGATAAAATTTTGTATGGAGGTAGCCGACACCCTGGATTAACATATAGGCTACTTTTTATCCCGATATTCCCACGGGATCGAAACTTACGCAGGTGAAACCACGGGGCGCTGCTAGTAATAATAATAAACCTCTACCAGTCCCTCCAATTACTAAATCACGCCAGACATGATTTAGTAATTGATTTATGTAGACTTAGACTTAACAATGTCTAAAAGCCTTATTACTCTATGAGATATTCAGGGACCCTTTCCCTAAATCTGGATGATGTAATAAGCGAAAGGATCACGTAAATATCGGGCCCTGTATATCGTGGAAAAGAGTTCCTGGAAGGACTCGGGGGAGGCCTTTGCCCAACAGTAGGATAATATAATCAAATAAAAAAGTGTAGTAAAATAGGGTTTTTAGTCTAAATAAATCAATTACAAGAAGACCTACAAACCACAGACTAACACCCAGACACTACGCACATACGTCAGACGACAGAGAAAGTCCCTCCTACCCGCCTAGACCCGACATATTTATATCCAAAGGCCTATCGTAAACTCCGTTTATAGCCCGTCAAGCGAACGAAATTATTTTACTTGTTCCAGATAAGGTTGAAATACTCCCGTGGTTCCGGGAAAACATTCCGGGGGCCGGTAATGTTAGATATTTTGGGAATCAAGTGAATGTTGGACCGTCATAAAGTGCAGTTGTATTTTGACGCTGGTTGTTATGATACCTACTTTTGAATAGTCGACCTCGTAAATGTTATACCATCCTAACGCGTCATAAAACGGCGAGGACTATTTGCAGGCAGATAGGCAGTCGCTTTATGTAAAATACTGGATCCAGCTGCATCCGGTTAGATTAGAAGCCGACCCCAACATAGTTGGGAAAACGCCAGGCAAATAATGATGACATAAACAAGAAGAAAATAGTATGTTTTTTCTGCGATATATTCACGAATTTCGTCGTAACATAAATACACAAATAATGTATATAAAACGGACCAGGTAGGTAATTAAACTTTTATTACATAATTGGAATGCAAAGCTATTAATAATATTAGAATCTTTAATAGTTTAGGTGCTAATATCTAGCTATTAAACCGGTACCTATTAGGCTATTAGCCAGGTGTAATGGCTGTATAAATTCAGCCGAGATTTTGTCGAGTCGTATAATTATGGCAAGAAATATTTCATCTCCTTTCACCCGTTAAGGATAAGGATGACTGAGACACAATCTATTATTAGGTATAAAATACTTCAATCGCCAATTTATTTACGGGAGGGCCTCGAGAAGTGGCAATCGTAATGGCAAAACGTATTTCTACAAAGATTTTAAACAGGATTGAAATCAATGTTTTGGTAGAAACAAAAACAAAATATCTTATACTAGCGGCGCCCCGCGGTTTTACCAGCATAAGTGTCGGTCCCGTGGGAATATCGGGATAAGAAGTATCCTATGTCCTTTCCCGGGACTCAAACTATCTCTATACCAAATTTCATCTAAATCGGTTCTGCGGTTTAAGCGTGAAGAGGTAACAGACAGACACACTTTCGCATTTATAACATTAGTATGGATTAGCTGTGCCCCACGGTTTCACCGGCATCGTCTCGTAGTTCCGACCCCGTGGGAATATTGGGATAAAAACCAAACCAATATCCTAATCCAGGCCTTGGTCTACCCATATGCCAAATCTCATCCAAATCCGTTCAGCCGTTTTAGCGTGAAAGCGTAACAAACCAACATACAAAAAATCAAATCTTCTCTTTATAATGTTAGTTAGGATCACATAAACCTACAAGGGCATTTATGAAACGTCAGAAGCTAGGTGCATGGTTCCAATCCAATTGGTCGTTTCCTATGAAGAAGAGCCGGCAAGAAACTTCACGGTTACTCTTTTAAAAATAATTGGCTTTTACAACGTTTTCAAATTATAGGAGGGAACAGTGTAGGCGGGCCAATCCTCGCCACGAGAAGCTATACATTTTGTCAATAAAGAACTTCTAATACTTGACGTAGCGACAATTCAATCAACAACAAATAATCCCAAATTCAATCAACTCAAAGTAACATACGTGTAATACGAGACTAACGAGCAATTTCACTTGGTTGGGGACTCATGGAACTTAAATATTTGGGCCGCCATTTTGAAGTAGTTCACGCTGACGCTGTCAATGCTGTAGAATTCAGATGCAGAATATTCGGAATCATCTGACGACAGTAATTAGATGTGTGTGTTAACATAATTATATCCCTATATAAAATAAAAATCATTACAAAACAGTTTTTTTTATTTGATCCAAGGGTTTGCGAACCCTTGAATGTGTGTTTACAAAATTTATAGCTTCTCGTGACGGGGACTTCAAAATAGAAAATGTCAAGAAATCTACAGTCTTTAAGGCCTACAACGTTCTCACATTCACAAAATATACAAGAATCTATACCGGGTGACATACATCGACGCGCAACGTGTTACCATTGATTCAGTACATGAATCAGAACCATGTGCTGAATTCTTGGTTACAGTTTGCGCGTAGATTTCCTGCCACCCTGTATAAATGCTAAATAAAATTATGAAAATTAAAAGGTATTTAAACCAAATGACATTACAACTGCAGCTTTTGTCAATCCAATATATTTTTCACTTTTCCATCATCGTTCTCGCTGATAGAAGGACACTTTGTAGGTCCTCAGGTGTTGTGGTTTCAAGAAATTTCACTCTAACTAAATGATATATGATTTTATTTTTATAAGTAGGTTTGTACAAACACTTTTACACGTCAATCATGTTTTTTAAAATGAGGTCGGCGTTTCCTATCTGATTACTCTGAGAAGAAAGGCCGAAACAAACTCAGAGGTCACAGTCTATTTTAAACTCCAGACATAATCTTGGTCGGGTTATATGAAAACCATGTAGATCGATGTCTGAGATGGTCTTTTGAGGAAAGAACCACACAGATTGAGAGGACCTGTTCAGTCAGTGCACGCATTTGTCAGAAATCGTGCAGCTCAACTCAAGACTTAAGGAGCTCAACGATTCGACGAACAATACCAAAGAAACAACATTTGGGTAGGCAATATAAATTACTCAAACTGCCAGAATTATAACAGTAATTCAGTAGTGTACATTTACGGGCTAATTTAAATTACTAGCGTCTACAGAAATCCGGGCCAGAGTCTGTTTTCCCAACAGCTGCAACCTTTCAAATGCCTACTTAGTTTAATCAGACTATGATGTTCCCATTGCTGGGATACAAGCCTCTTTGCCTTGCTTGGTGCCTTTCAAATAATAAAAATAAAACATACAAGAAAACTTCTGCAATTTTCCTACAAATCATACAGTTACTTGCAAATTTATATAGACATAAACTTGCAAGTTAGTATCGGATATTCTCGAAGTACAACGCAAAGTTTAACAACTTTACCTGTAATAAAAGAAAACCTAACAATAGAGAAGCCAACTTGTTGCTATCTCATCATCTGCCTACCCTTTTCCCAATTATGTTGGGGTCGGCTTCCAGTCTAACCGGATGCAGCTGAATACCAATATTTTACATGGAGCGACTGCCTATCTGACCTCCACAACCCAATTACTGAGTAATACGATACCCTTTGGTAAGATTGGTTGTCAGATTTTCGGTCTTCTGACTATCCGTAACGACTATCAAAGATCCACGAATAACAGCCGGGACCAACGGCTTAACGTGCTTTCCGAGGCACGGAGGGGTCACGGTATGTAAAGATGGTCACCCATCCACAGACCAACCGCGGCAAGCGTAGCTTAACCTGATCTTTCGACCTGTGCGGCTGTTATTATTTAGCCACGGGCCCCCTCAACTTGTTGCTATCTATTGTAGCGAAATAACGATATTACGTGCATAAACTTAATTTAGTATAAGTAATGGAGGCTAGAATTTAGTTTACGCTACTTCCTTTGGGTCCCCAAAGTCCCCACCTAATAATAATTATCTTGCTATTAGGACTAAGAAAATAACTTCTAGATATGACTTGGTATTATAAAGGTTGTCTTTTAAAATAACTAATTTTAGTTTGCATTTCTTAGCTTTTCGGATTTTTTTAAAATATTTTTATTATGAAGAAATTTAATTTAAATCTCAATTTTGCAAGAGGTAAAGTTTGTTTGTTTTTAGCAGCATCCTATAGTATATAATATTTAAATTTTAAAAAATTGTAAAGAAATTCAATAAATGGACATTTTTTGAGGAATGTTTTTGCTAGTCAGCCTCCCTGAAAACTGAACCCTCGTATAACATCAAACTTGTTAAGACTTTTCCGCTTTCATAATTTCAGAGCTTGAAAACTTTTGCTGCGTTCTCCTACCTACCTCCTCTAAAGATTTTTACAATTTAATATAGGTTGGTTTTCCTACATGAAAATACTATAAAGATATTTTTTTTTAAATTATGTTTTCTTTTATTTTTCAGCGATGATATCTAGAGTCTGCAGGTGCTGATGAATGAATTAATAATAAAAATGTTTATTTGTTCACACGTGAAAATTACCTGTACCTAACAATTCAGTTGGCTTTTTGTTGCCGCGTACAAATTTCATATTTGCGATGATCAAATAGAAATTAAATTCAGAAACATTTATGCATATAAGTTAAGTATATACAAAAATTTATATCAATTCAATAAACAAATTGCACAATATACAACAAAAACATATATGTACAGTCCTGCATACTTATCTCTTTTGTTGACTGTACATTCATTACTTAGGGGCGACTAGAATCAATTCTATTTTTTTTAGAATTGAAGAAATTGAATTTAAAGTCAAAGTCAAATTATTTGAAATAAATTATTTGACTTTGATTTTAGTCATTTTATGATGCAGCAATTATTATCCTGAGCTAGTAAATTGATACGTGAAACCGAACAAATTCCAGTAGTATGACTTTACCTATCTAAATATTCGCCACTTAGGTTAAATCAAATTCCATCCCACAACATTCTAATCGAGCTGAAGTCATTACCATCTCTCTGTAACGACAAGACACATTATAAAGACATATATTAAGTGGCCATGTAGTTATAATTACACTTGCTTAATGTAACACGACGCCTATTATCATATTAAGCACCAAACCATTAACCCCAGCTCAGGCGTCATCGGCTTTAATTAATTAATTATTGCTAGCTTCCAGTTAAACACAACATACTCCATTTACAAGATGAACAGGGTCAAATTAAATTAGCTAGGGAAACTCCACAGATGGGTAAGTCTAAATACGATAGAAAAATGGTTTGATGACATTTTTTGGGGTCAACGACCGCTAGTAGTGGAGTTACTTGAAGTATGCGGTAGAAAATTAAGGTTTTAAGAGGTAGGTATTAGAACCACAAAATGAATGTAAAACGGAAAAAAAATAAAAGAGTTTTGGGATTTTGTTACGGAAAAAAGTAGGTAAAGTAAGAAATGGTGAAATGAATTTTTTTTTTTCTTTCAAAAAAGGAAAAATAAAATATTCCCGGGAGGCTCGAGCAAGATTCTGTAAGGAAGGCCTCTTTATAAAAAATCTGATGATCTTTCATGCTATAGAGATTACAATCTCTGAATTAATTTCCTACCATTTTTTTAAACGAAACCCTTTTATTGACCTCAAAATGATTACAAAGGTAGGTACCTACCTTACCTAACCTCGAGGCACTATAAAATTTATCTGAAAACGAGGCAAATTCTTTGATAAATGATTTTGTTTTCGTAAAAATGTGTCAATTTTGTAATTTTTTAAACAAATATCGCATTTTCAATCTGTCTGCTATGTTAAAGCTGGCCCTGGCTGCCACTTTTGAAATATTAGTTAGTAATATTTTGTAGTATTTCTGAAGCTCCTCTCTAACTCAAATCAAATCAAAAGTCAGTTATTCAAACTAGCACCTTTTGAACATCTAAATTAAAACGCCCGCCCTTCACCGACATTGCTATTAAGATTACAAATAATGTCACACAGCCATCCACCATCTTTATTTCCTCACAATGTTTATCCGGAAAATGGGAGACACGCATTCACTTTGAGTGTGGCTTAAAATTTATAGCTACTAGTATAAAGCAAAGACTACACTGCGAGCTGCTAACTTAGCTTAGTTGAGCTTACAAATCTGCGACGACTTCTCATAGACGACGAGTAGTCACGACGCCATCACAGAGCTAAGCAAAGTGAGGTTTATTAACTCAACCTGCTAGCCCGATAATTACTGCTAAGCTAAGTGAACTGCTATCTACGAACATGCACTGGGCATGCGTAGTAGATAACAGACAACTCCCTCTCGAAGAGAGGATGCCTTTTTCCTAGCAGTGGCAACATTATAGGCTGATTATGCTTATGCCTAAACTATTACCCTTCTGCCTTCGTTGACCTCAGGCCGCGTAAAGATATCATCTTAATTTTTTGTGCGGACCCAGATATTTTAGCTCACATAATTTAGGGCGGGATTATTATACTTACTTAGTACGTACTCTCTTTACTTAGTACCTACTTATTCCTGCCACTGTCGTACAACTGTCAAACTACAAATGCAAACAGCACCCTAATTGCGGGACACACTTTCAATCACATTTTGCCATTAATGCTCAATTTGTTAAAAAAAATTGTCTGTTCAACAATGTGAACAACGCAATGAATGTTGTTGAACTGTAAAAATAAAAGCCATTGCTATTATTAGTGTGTTACGCAATTACCCTGCCGTACGTAGTAGTAGTATATGCTAAGAAGCGTTTATCAATCTTGGCCTTAGTTTAACTCGCGTATCTGGTTACATGCTAAGCTACGTCGGCTAAGCTAAGCTAAGTTAGCCTAGCTCACAGTGTAGCCCACTCTTAAGACATAGAACGTCGTCGCCCGTTCATTTCAAGTTAGATGAGTTCCCTGAGAGTTCACTTTAAATAAAATTAAGTATTCATCTCGCGTGATTTAGCTAAAAGCGTAAAACATTAATTTATTAACTCTTCTGCTTTGTGGGGTGTATAAAGGTAGCGTGGTGTTCGTTATCGTAATTAAATTAGAGTAGGTGTAATGTATTTGAGAATGAAATGTCGCTGAAAACCAACGCTCAGGGCCCTGTCTCGCATAGGGTTTTAGCTTATGCTGAGCGATGGCAGTTTTGCGTGGATGTGACGCATTTTTTTCCCCCAACTTGTTCATTTTTTGTGTTCTTTATCTGCATCATGTTTACCGTAAATAAACATATTTTCTTTTTCTTTCTTTTACAGAATGTAAATCAAAATACACATGTCATAATACCTCACGCTTTTGGGAATAAAAGGTTTATTATTATGTAATTTTAAAATGTAGTGCTTATATTAGCTGTTTTACGTGCAACATTCTACCTAGTAGATTAATGTGGGATAATTAATTAATGTAACATACTATCCTGCCTGTATTCCCCGTACGGTTATGCAGGATTAAATATCTTTTGTATAAAAAAGCGTAAAAATCGAAAGTGAAAGCTTCCTCTCATCATTGGTTAAAATCCATGTCTCCAATCAGCAGTACACCAAGTAATTCATCCATTGAAATCACACATCAACGACTATTAGATATACATTCAACAAGTTCTACCACCTATTCACACAAGCATTACAATTATATATGTAGATGTCAACTTCAGCAAACATTAACTATTATTAACACCTTGACATGTCATACAGATTGCTATGTTCATTAGCATTACCACATTGGCAAAATATTTAAAAACCGGGTGAAATTATGGCACGTCTAATTATTCTCCAAGTAAGACTGGTGCTCTAGGTATGGTACGAAAAAATATCGCTCTATAGTGCACTAATATATTAATTAAGAAATGCAATGAACTAACGCAATGAATTAACACTGAATATTAGGTTTAAGATGCAAGAAAAAGCGGCCAAGTGCAAGAAATAAAAACAGGTGAATATTTGAAAACTATTTGCGACGCTGCCAACTTTTAGAATGCGAACTCTTAACCATACTAGAACCTTGTTAAAAGTATGTATTTCTTTGATGATGACAAAAATATAACGTATTGAAGGTAACGAGTTTAATGTGACCATGTAATAGTATAATATATATGTCGCATCCGGTCATTCGTTTGACTATTCGGAACGCTAGCGCCATCTGGCAGTGCTTGACAGAGTCTAGCCTGAGTTCGTGGGAGTCGACGACAGCTCGACAGAACGATGTGGAGCTCTTGGACATTGGACATCGTACGGACAACATGTGCTCAGAAACTCTCCGCGTTCCGTATCTGGTTGTGTCGTATACCTACAGTGTGTGACTCGCTAGTATGATTAATTTGTTCTTGAAATGATAATCTGATTTGAACTGCAAACTGTTTTTCTATTGCGCAATAACCAACACATACCCACTGTACGCCCACAGTAGTTAAAATATGCCTGATGATAACGACACACACTATACCTTCTCCGTCATATATATTATATGTCACATTCTATACAATAATAATAGTATCTAGTAGTAGTAGTAGTCCAAAAGTTGTCAATGTTTTCGTAAGGTAATCGTACAAAGCACCCGCGACATTGATAGTTTATAAGGCTCATTTGTCCCAGGACAGCCATCAGTCATCGTAATGGAGCCGTTTACTAAGTAATTATAGCACCCGGAGGGTCTGAAGCGAAATCTATTGTACGTAGACATTCATCTATTTTCATTATTAGGTTTCTTGAAGATAAGTAGCTTAATGGTTTTGTGGTGGTTAGGGAAATCAGAAATAAGTAGGGAAGTACAGGGGTAAGCTTATAGATGTATGACGAACAGCGTGTAAATTTATTTATTTATTTATCCATTTATTTCAGGCATCGAGGCCCATATAAAACACATACAATACAATATTAATAACTTAAAAAACTATAAATATGTCGGCAGACACATTGATTAGCAGCTGTGAGAGACGGCGACTAGATGGCGCTAGTGGAACGTGCACCAGACGCAAATCATTCACTCTATCGATCATTTGGCCTAAAGGACTTGGTATCCAATCCAGTAAAATATTGTAACGGTTTCCCCCCCACTAGCGATCGCCTTTATAAGGAGCTGCGCTGTTTGATCGGTACGCATTTCCAACGGTTGCGTCTTGGTGCACGGACCACTGTCTCTCGACAGTCAGTACTGCCCGATTATTGGATGTGGAACGCTGTCTCTGACAATTAGTACTATCCTTATTGCGGTGGGTGCATGGACCACTGTCCCTGACAGTCAGTACTGCCCTATGTGACCGCCTTTTGCCGTTATTAGTTTTAGTATTTCATTTCTGTATTTTCTAGATTTAAGATAACTGATTGTTCAATTGAATAAACTTGTGTTTTACTTCTGATGTCTGGGCCAATCCGACATCAGAAGTGGGATCGGATTGTCCGCCCACCTCTGGCACTTCATTATCACAAAATGGCCAGAAAAATATTCCGCTACCCTCAAATAATTTAGAAACATTTCTTTCATAATTAACTGATGCTCTACTACCCGGTCCAATGCGCCACCACAACCATTCACAGTGTTGGTACCATTTGATCCTGATTACCCCAATTCATACGTAGAGGGCTGTCAGACACCATAATTAAAAGCAAAAATTTGAAAGGTGTCAATTTAATCATGACGCTGACCTTGCCTTCGAGGCGGCGCAGCCACATTACTGGTCAAGATGCCTCTCAGTCATTATCAATGGGATGATATCTAGACCAGCAAATATGTACTGTAGGGGTTGCAAGAGTATTGTGACCTAGTCCAGTGAGCTGCAGGGATCTCATCCATGGGATGGTTATCTAGACCAGCAAATGTGTTCTGTAGTGGTTACAAGAGTATTGTGACCTAGTCCAGTGAGCTGCAGGGATCTCATCCATGGGATGATTATCTAGACCAGCAAATATGCACTGTAGGGGTTACAAGAGTTGTGACCTAGTCCAGTTGTAGCTGCAGGAATCTCACCTGCTTTAGTGGGTGACGATTTAGACCAGCATTTTTGAACTGTAGGGGTTTTCTATTGTAAAGAAATACCTAGACCAGTGATATTTGCTAATTTGATATGTAACGATGATGACGATGTGAATTGATGACGAATGAATGCACTCGAGAACGAGTGATTTATCAGGATGGCCGTGTCGGCAGACACATTGATTAGCAGCTGTGAGAGACGGCGACTAGATGGCGCTAGTGGAACGTGCACCAGACGCAAATCATTCACTCTATCGATCATTTGGCCTAAAGGACTTGGTATCCAATCCAGTAAAATATTGTAACGGTTTCCCCCCCACTAGCGATCGCCTTTATAAGGAGCTGCGCTGTTTGATCGGTACGCATTTCCAACGGTTGCGTCGTGGTGCACGGACCACTGTCTCTCGACAGTCAGTACTGCCCGATTATTGGATGTGGAACGCTGTCTCTGACAATTAGTACTATCCTTATTGCGGTGGGTGCATGGACCACTGTCCCTGACAGTCAGTACTGCCCTATGTGACCGCCTTTTGCCGTTATTAGTTTTAGTATTTCATTTCTGTATTTTCTAGATTTAAGATAACTGATTGTTCAATTGAATAAACTTGTTTTACTTCTGATGTCTGGGCCAATCCGACAAATACATACAACATTATAATTACACTAACAAACTAACGAACACGAAGTGTCTGCGTCGTGTTTCGCTGACTGGTGTCATGTATCCGGCTACGAAACCGGCGGTACACAACACCCTTCGGCCAGAACTCTTCCTTGAGGAACTTCTCGAGATGATGTGTCGGAACACGCACCATGAACGACTTGAAGTTCGTGTTGTGACGCGACTCCAACTTCTCGACCCTCAAAGTCCAGTTGGTCTTCACACGTATGTACTTCACGATCTCCTCAACCTTCGTGGAGTGGTGCAGTCTGGACACGTACAGCTACGTCGTCGAGATTGCTGGACGCAGCAGCATGTTGGGTCCTGCCAGCGCGGTGCCGTACTGGTTCCGACAAGGAGGCTTCTTCTTCTTCTCCTCCACCTTGATAAAACCATCCTTGTCGCACGTTTCTTTCTCTGGATCCTGTCTGTAAAGTTCACTCATCCTCCATAGAAAAGGGAGGATCCTCCGACCAGACGGGTGTTGTGTCTGGCGGGCAACAACCCGATGATTAATGTCGGGCCGTTGTATCTATGCTAGTTGCGCGGTAAACACTGCTTGCGAGATGCAGGATTTTTGCGTGACGTTATTCAGTATGACGCGTTGTTCTCATGTGGCGTTGTAGATACCGCTTCAAGCTTATTATCCAAAAGGGGGATGATACAGATTCAAAATAGTGCTGAACATGTCAAGGCAAAAGATAAAAAGAACACCTGAGGGGCAATTCCCGTATTTTTCCGAACGTTCGCATTCAAAACTTAGTTTCATTTATTTAAAAAAAAAACTTGAATTCTCTGTTTAATTTTGACATTGAGTGTCGCTGAGATGAGAGGAGATTGCGACTGGAATTTTAGCACTATTTTTAAAGGACGACATTAGTCGGATCTTTCGTAGATTTTACTTCTTTTTTGCCATTAAAATGTATAAGTTTTCTCCTAATGATTTTTATGTGGAAGTTGACACGTGTTTGTGTGTAAAATATTCTACGGAATTCGTACAAAATCTATTTTCATGCAACAACAACATTAAAGAATACACCATCACCAAAACATCCCTTCTACCACTTTTGGATCAGGATACTCCTATCAAAATGTTCCATTCGCCACACCTGTTTCTCCCTACTTCTATAAACAATAAACCCCCATGCCTACCCTTTCATTATCCATAAAACCTTCAAACAGGATATTTGTAGCCATCAAACGGCGTGAGTCGATCTCTCGACTGCAGATCAACCTGGCATAACAAGACCCGGCTGACAGTCTATGTTATCGGGTACTTTTTCAACCTTTCCCTTTATCCTTTGGTGAAACAATATATTTTAAATAGATACCCATACGTATTTGATGTTTTGCTACAACAATACTTACCTACACGTGTTTCTGTAACAAATCAGTATATTTTATGAAGTTTCAATGAAATTCAAACAAAATCACTTTCGCGCCCAACTTCGCATAGAATAGTTAATAAAAATGGAAATGTTAACACACTATAATTTCACTTTAGTCTGGTTTCTGTTTATGAATATAAAATTAAAACTCACTAAGGTACCGGTCCCGCAACCGACGAGGAAGCATACCTATAACCATTGACGAATACCCATTATAGCTCTCGCTCAAGAAGCGTACAATAGATGTAGGTCCCGTGTCAGTAAAAGAGATTTGACAGTACACACTGCCGGCGAGAACGCTCTCTCCACTAGTTTATTGCAGCAACAACAGCTATCCAAGGAAATACTCGCTCAGCCCTCAGCGACACTCGCATGGCGGACAAAAAAGTCACTGAGAGACTCGCTTGATATATACGCATACAAGCAAGTGACTGGTCAGTCAATCTACTCGTCGCACTCGCTCACTCGCTCATAGTCCAGCGACAAAACTATCCAAACTAAACACTCGCTGCTCGTTGCTCGCCAACTCGTTTCTAGTTTCTAGCTCTACACGGCTTTCGCTAATCGTCGGTGGTGGGACAAGTGCCTAATGCAAATTATTTTTAAAAGTGTAATGGAATCCATAGAAATATTTAAGTGTCGGCCGTTTTACACTTCAAAGTATAATGGTATAGTTTCAAAAGGCTGATGTTCATTAAAACTCTAAATTTCATAAAGCTACTTATTTATTTTTAACAGTAATGACATATTTTATCACGTGTACAGTCAACAAAAGAGATAAGATCATCGGATATAGTTGAAGTTTACTAAGAAATCGATGGATGTTGTCGACTGAAATTTAATTTGAAAAAAATGAGCTGTTTGTTAAATTCTGTTTGTTTTAGTTTTCTTATCATTTCATGTGTAAGTAATACACACATTAAAAGTTCATGATGTTTTATGGCAGTGTATTTGTAGAAGCCATGATGTTATCTTTATGGTTTTTTAATGTCTTATACATTTCCACACATAACAATACCTATACAAATTGTAAATAAACATAAGGAAAAACTTGCAAGCCATTTTTCAAATACTGCATCAGCTTCAAACCACATTACGAAAGTTACAGAATTAAAAAACTTACAAACTCTTCAAAAATTACTTGAGAAAATTAAATAAATTCCCATATGAAAGTGCGTCTTGATTTAATTTCCACGTACACTGTAAAAAGCGTCAAGTCAATCACAAGATCTCTCTTCCCCCATCCATTCGATTCGTTTACTTCAATAAACAGTAAAGAAATAAACCGGTGACTTATTCAGGAGTTAATCTTCCTCCGTAAGCCGTAATTTCCGATGTCTTTGCTCCCCAAAATAGAGGGCCAAAGGGACATAAACATAATGTTTGTTGATTTTAATGTTCTCCTTCGCTTGTTTATTGGAATTAAGAAAGTTAAATTAAAATATCGGGGAAGTTTCGCGAGTATGATTGGATTAGTGGCGACGGCGAATGTGTGTCAACAAGGTAATTAGAATTCATAATGTTTTGACTCTACCAACACAAAACCTACAGAAACACTACTGTTTGCATGCGTAATAACTACATCTACACTATTACGTCGGGGATGGTAATCTTCGAACCTACTGATCCGATTCCGAAAATAGACAATAGCAATTTTCTACAATTTTGACTTTTGTGTTGATTCTCATAATCTAAAGTTTATATTTTTGCGTGGGATTAAAGGGCTTATGAACAGCTGATATCACATCGTCCAACATCTATTATTCGTATTTCTATTTCTAAACTGACCTTTACAATTGGTGTGGGTGGAATTAAATGGTACGTCACACCTGAAGGCCAATTCCCGTGATTAAAAACTTCAAAATCTAGTCGCAATCTCATCTCAGCGACAATCAATGTCCAAATGTAGGGAAATCAGAGGTATTTTTGACAGATTGAGACTGAGATCAGACTGTGAACGTTCTTAAAATTATGAGAATTCTTTGAACTGATGTTTTTCGCTAACTAGATACTACCTAAATAAACTATGAACTGTCAGAATAAAAAACGGGACCCTATTAATAAGACTCCACTGTCCGTCGGTCTGTCTGTCTGTCAGCTATCACGGTTCATGAGATACAGCCTATCTCATGAACCGTGATAGCTAGACAGTTGAAATTTTCACAGATGATGTATTTCTATTGCCGCTTTATCAATTAAAAACAGAATAAAATAAATATTTAAGGGGGGCTCCCATACAACAAACATGTTTTTTTGGCGTTTTTGCCTTGTGGTACGGAACCCTTCGTGCGCGAGTCCGACTCGCACTTGGCCAATTTTTTATTATTTTATCTTACAAGGACGGTCCAAAAGACAGATGTTAAATGTTAATGTGACCACTTTGCACTCTTTGTTCATATTAACGTTACATGTCATGTGACGGTACCTACGTAGCATTGACATCAGCTTTATGTGAAAATAATGTTTGAAAAGAAAAGTTCGGAACATTATCTACACATACTTTATTGTCATTGTCAATAAAATAATAATATGGAATCATGATCAACAGTTTCAATGTGTAAAATATCCTATACATTTTCTAATAATGTACACCATTAATCATTACAGCTGAAACACGTCCACTGCTGGACACAGTCCTCCCCTAAGCATCGCCTGCATCGCCACATCGACCGTTCCTGCACTCCCCGCATCCAACGGGATTACTGCGGCTTTCACAATCTCAAGGCCATCGGTTCACCTTCAACGAACGTCGCCGTCCAACGCAACGCCTTCCGGAACGCGATCGCCACTTCAGAACCTTTCGGCCCCATCGGCTATTTGTTCCGCGAGCAATGGGTTCTACCGACTGTCACTGAAGTTTGATAATTCTTTGGGCTATGGCGGCTAGCTTGGTTGGCATATTCTGCGAATATGGTATGTTTATTACATATAAGTTTGCAATGTTTTAGCGGCGCAACTTAAAAAAAAGCTCGCAATTAACACTTTATATTTTTCGGTTTTAAAAGGTACGCCCCTGTGACAGACGGACGGTCAGCGAAACTTTAGCTACAGGATCCCGTCGGCAGCCTTTGGGTACGGAACCCTAAAAACAGACTATACTTGTAAAAGAAGTCTACAATCTTTAAAAGTACCCACTCATTTGTTTAATTAACATACACCGACTACCGGAACCAACACAATCTTGGCCTCAAATCACCATTAATAACCGAAATTAGTTCAAAAACGATTATAACATTAAGCATTAATTTAAGTTAAATGCCTTTCAAGTGATAAGTGTAACATTAACTATCAGACGACCCACCTAATTGCCCACAATTTATTTAAACATCTGAAATTAAATTACGAGGGACAATGGGACTGAGCTGTTATGTCAAAAGATTGTTACAAAAACATTTAAAACGGAACGGCTGGAAGATCAAGATGGAAGGTTTTGAATTACAACAATTTTGAGACTTTCTCTGTTCATAATTACGGTTTTAAATTTTAGTTTCGAGTAACCGACTTTACGAGATTATTTCGACGCCACGGTTGGCGCAGTGGTTAAGCGATTGACTGCTGCGCTGCGTGTCGCGGGTTCGATTCCCGCACGGAACAAATATTTGTATGACCTACAAGTAGTTGTTCCGGGTCTGGCTGTTTGTGTATGTGAGTTTAAATGTTTGTAAACTTACCCACAATACAGGAGAAATTCCTATGAGGTGAGACCCGGTCTATTCTGTAAAAATCTCACCGTGAAAACTTTGGTGAAGTGAGTTTGAGGTGAGAGCCGGTCTATTCTGAAAAAATCTCACCGTGAAAACTTTGGTGAAGTGAGCTTGAGGTGAGAGCCGGTCTATTCTGAAAAAATCTCACCGTGAAAACTTAGATGAAGTGAGCTTCGACCTGATGCTAGGGAATGACACTATTGACAGCTACTTCTCTCAATACTCCTACGTTTTCACGGCGATATTTTTACTGAATAAGAGCTAATTATATTTTTATTTTTACTGTAAATATACCTTTGAATTTTTACAGCTGTCATTCTAACTTCGGGTAGCCTTTCTAGACTTTGTAAATCCGGTTACCCATTTGAATTTCACACTCTAATATGAAATGTTTAAATGCAATTTGATCATCAAACCGCTTTCCCCGAAAAGTCATGAGACAGGACATAATCCCTGGACTTTTCAGAAATAAGCTGTTTATCGGCCATTGTATGATCTATTTCAAAAGGATGTAATGAAAATGTAGGTAAACAATCGGACCAAAAAGACGTTCCTGTTTATGCCAATTACAACCTTAGTGCTTTGATTTGATTATTTGAATATTTAAACTCGAAATTCTAATTTTAAATCACCTTACAGAATGATGTGATGAGACTCAAATGTCAATTGAGGTTAATGACCTCAATTTCGGTCGATGATTTTTCAATAACAATTCAATAATGTTATTCATACAATAATTGTTTGTAAGATATAATGTTGACACCTTCGAAATACAGATGGATGTGTTACTAATTCCCTAAATTCCCTTTAGAGAGTGATTGCGTAAGAATTTAAACCTGAATAGGGTTAGTTTATATCAGATATTTTTGGAATAGATATTACTATTATTACTATCCATTTATTTCAGGCATCAAGGCCCATATAAAACACATACAATACAATATGAATATAACTTAAAAATACTATAAATACATACAACATTATAATACACATATTACACACACATTATATTACGTCTGACGTACGCTGGTCGTAGCTCCGATTATATTGCTGGCTGGAAAATCATTTTTAAACTGCATGAGCTTTACATGAATTGTCTATATTTGTGCTAAAACACAAAAGAAGAAGAAGAAAGTACATTAGGCCTACATTACTAGACATTACGACTTAGTTCAAGAACATTACCAGAGACTAGCATCACTAATAAATATCAGAAAGAAAAAGTTGTAAGTATCACATGAATGTTCAAAGGAGGCTGAACATTCTTATCGAGAACGTACTTGAACAACTTGTTGAACAAAGTTATCTCATTAGGAGGAGAGTTCCATTAATTCACAAGATATACTCGTAGAACCTACCTTCTTACGGACGCAATAAAGTAATTGATGTTGGGAGTCAATGTGTACCTACTTGGTTAGTTTCTTGTGTCTTACTATGTGTATGTGTTATGATCCATCGAAAATATTGCAAAGCAAAAACGTCATAAAGGACGTAAAATTCTCTAATTTAAAATGTATACTATCTAGTGTTCTAAATGCCAATAGATTAAAGAAAAAGCGAAGTGTGCGAGTGTCGGCTTTCCCGCGCTGACTCGCTCGCGGTTCCGGATCACCGTACAATATTTAACACTACATATTTTTGGTTCAGAAGATACAGCCCTGTGACAGACGAACGGACAGCAGAGCCTTAGTAATAGGATCCTGTCGGTATCCTTTGGATACAGAACCCCGAAAAAACTGTTGTAATGGGCAACAAATTATAATACCCACCTGGTTCATCTGAACAATTGATTCCACATTGACATTGTTAAGACAAATGTTTACAGGAACGTTTATGACCAGCGTTTTTAAGAATTCACGTCACTCAGCTTTCGACACCATCATCATTGTTTCTATATTTCTCAACTGTGTTGGGGTCGGCTTCCAATCTAACCGGATGCAGCTGAATACCAGTACTTTCCCAGTTACTGAATACGCAATACCTTGATAAGAATGGTTGTCGGCAAGACTACCATCGACTGACCCGTGCGGCTGTCGTAACTTATTTTTTATTAGCTTTCAGATTTCTACACCACAAAACATATATTTTCAGATTATAAAAACCTTTTCTAAGTACAATTTTTGTACGTGACACCATAATTCAATGTTACAGCACCTCAAAATTGTCTGTAAAGCTTTCTTTAAAGCAGAGGAGCGTGACAACCATACATTTCGTAAAGAAAGTGGTAATTTAGTGAAATTGGCAGAGCCCCACATAACACACCCGCGTAGACTCCAATAAATTATGTGTAAATTGTATTGTAAACACCGCCCCTGGGAGCGATTTAATAGAATAAAATTTACATTTCGTTATGTAAACTGGCTTTGAGTGGAGTCTCCTTCGTCATTCACGTATTAAGAGCTAATATCGAGTGGGAGTGGAAGTACGTCATAGTCTCGAGAAATAAAAATGTATCGTTATTTTCAGAAAAAGGAAATCTAAAAATGTTGCTAAGTGTTTATCGATTCCTTTCAATTAGCCAGTGGGACGGATAAAGTTTACGAGATGAAGATAAATAAGACCACGTAAAGTTATCAACACAAAAAAGTTAATTAAGTACATAAAAGAAGGTAAGAGGGTAATTAGATTTATAGTTCACTAATTATGCTGTACTCTCGTGGCTCAGCTTGATGTCACGAAGACCGCAGAGGGAGTGTCACGCTGCAGACGCCATGGAAGGTGACGACGGTCAACAGATGGATGGTTTCGTAGATAGCTCGACATGGCCACGTGGGTAAAGTATATACTGTACCTACGTATACATTCGATTAGCACAGAGAAATAATGACCGCTCAAGTTATTGCAAACTGTCGTTTGATCCATTACGGCTCGATCTGCAATCCTGTCTCCTCAACCTGGCATACTTGCATCAAAATGTAGCTACTATTCAAACTCAAAACATTAATTTCAATGCAGGCACTTTTGCATTGTCAAGGGGTCGGTCAGTCAGAAAACGAAGCTTCAAAGCAAAGTAAGGCAGGAACCTTACTTTGCTTTGAAGAAGAACAGACAAGAAACTACACGGACATTCTTTTTCACTCATCCTACACCTACCTACA
The DNA here is from genome assembly GCA_948474745.1 of Oligia latruncula. Taxonomy (NCBI): domain Eukaryota; kingdom Metazoa; phylum Arthropoda; class Insecta; order Lepidoptera; family Noctuidae; genus Oligia; species Oligia latruncula. Next base: position 5,322,115 of record OX419691.1, on the reverse strand, counting down.
GCAACGCCATGCTGTAAAATCTCCATTTTGAAGCGAAGTGAGAGCTTTCTGTCATGCATACCTAGGCAATTGAAGCTATTTTTATAAGGTTGTGATAGGTACGATATCAGTTCTCTTGTAAAGGTGTAAATAGACGACTACGCTAATTCTCATGTTAAAAATATCGGTAATAATATTGCAAACTAACCGATTAATAACAGCACTATGAATTTCTACAAAGATACATTTTAACCCAAAAACGAATCCGTGTAATCTAAGCCTAAGGATGAAATAAACTTACTATTTTTCAATTTGTTTTTTCATCTTTTCATATTCATGAAAATCTAACTTAATGCAAAGTCTTACTTTAAATATCTTGCCACTACAAGTACTTGGAATATTAAAAGGTACTTTTTAGATTTTTACTGTTATCTAGAATACCTTAAATTTAAGATACAGCCGGCCGATTCTGTACAAATCTTACCGTGAATACTGAGGTGATGTGAGTTTGTTTTTGCTAGGAAATGACATAAGTTTTCACGGTGCGATTTTTACAGAATAGAACCGCTGTTCAATTATCGAAGGAGACTAAAGATATTTAGTTTCTACACACATCACGCCTGTAATCCTTGAAGGGTTATACTTATTAGAGCATATTTCATTGGAGATTTCGCTGCAATTTCTCACCCCTATTTTCTTTTAGACGTCTTGACTTACCAACGAGTATCGTGTTACCCAGTTACTGGGTTATGGAGGTCAGATTGGCAGTCGCTCCATGCACATCTCTGGTATTCAGTTGTTGACTGTTGCGGTTAAACAGAAAGCTAATAACATAGTTAAGCAGATGATGATGATCTTCTTTTTGACAAGGTACTATAAATCGAATAACGTTTAAAACATTCCATAAAAACATATATACACACAAAAAAGTGTCGCACACTTGCGTAGAACCCCAAAATTTAGCATTCAACCACTTAAAACGTGTCAACTTAAGTACAACTTTTAAAAAGTACTTAATACTACAAAAACCTAAGTACTTGAGCGTTAAGCTTTAACTTAGAATTAACTGAATATTTCAGCATTCAACTCCAACATAAAACTACTAAAGTTAGAACAAAGTGTTTTCAGGTAGGTATATTTACAGTTTTTCTTGTTCTTTACCTGAAAGTTAAATAATAAAATTCTATAAAAAGTTCTGATGACTTTAAAAAAGAGACATAGACATAAATAAAGATGATTAATATTGATGAATGATTAATTAATTCCTAAGTTAGAAAGAAGAAAGAAACTTTTCTTTTTCATTACCTGCTGTCGTTTGAGAATTTTTTTTAACCTATGTTGTCCCACTGCTGGGCAAAGGTCTCCCCATACTTTTCCAATTTTCCTTATATTGTGCCTGTCGGTCAGGAACGAGTCCAAATCGCCACGTCAGCGTTTCTTAGGCCTTTATCTTTTTAACTAGGCTGAAGACCTAACCTGGACATGAGTTACCTTGGGTAACCTGGAAGTCTTTAGGCAGACTCCGGACCCTGGTTGGCCGAAGCAAGGAAAACCGGTGAAAAAGTTCAGGTGGAGATTCATAGACGCCTTGGAGTGTAAATATGGTGCTGTTCCACAAACGATGGGACACTTAATATCGTGTCCAGAGTGTTCTGTCAGCTGCACGTTACAGGAACTGATGGACACTGGTGATGGCGCCAAACAAGTAGCCGAATTCTGGGCCGAGTCCATTTAGATTGCTATCGACTAAGAAGAAGAAGATATTTTTATCGCAGAGAATGACTTTAAAATGCTTCTTCTATAAAAATAAGTAGGAAATTATCAACAGATGATGGTGATGTGTACACTACAGAATACAGATACTTACAGGTATGAGTTTTTACCACGGAATAGAAAAAACGTGGTTTTTACAACAACACCTACTAATTTATCTGCTAGAAACATCCTTCTATTCACAGTCAACTCAATCATTTCTAATATTTTAAAACATTCTTCTACACAATCCGTACAGCACAGGGAGTGCCCTTAGTTAGTAGTTACTTAGGTTTTTGTTTAGTTTTTAATCCCTGGGTGGAGGCCTTAATTTATTGAGGCACCCACAGGCAAGACCGGCGACAACCTCCTAGGTTGACCTGCGAGACATATATTAAACTAGCTTCCGCCCGCGGCTTCGCCCGCGAGGTATGTCAATAAAACTATCCTATGTCCTTCCCCGGGATGCAATCTATCTCTCTGCCAAATTTTATCGACATCCGTTCAGTAGTTTAGGCGTGCAAAGGTAACATACAGACAGAGCTACTTTCGAATTTATAATATTATTAGTATAGAGCATACAAAAAAATAATAATAACAGTCAAGTCATCACAAGTAAGTAGAGACCGTCTATAACCGTCAGTACCATCGAAATTAAACCATAATAAAGGATTCTAAAATTAAAACAAGACTTTCAGTGGCTGCCTTCAAAGCCCTGGACCTTTTAATTGGAAGGATTACTGTTATTTGAACATTATTAAAAAGGCCACCGAAGTTTCTTCTCGCCCCTACTTTAATAAATCCGTTTGCAAAACTTTTCTCGTAAATCAACAAGGGGCAGAGATTATTTTGAAGTCCCTTCTGACTTACTTCGACATTTTTTTTAATATAACAAAGTGCCAAATCGCTCGAAGTGTGTTCGCTAAAAAGCTTTTTCACTGTGAAAATTTAATGTTAATGTGTCGTAGTAAACTCATAAGCAGACAAAAATGTATTAAGTCAAAATTCTTCTATCACGTTATTGCATCAAACTTCATATAATATGGATGAAACTTTATTATTTATATAGGTAATGGAAAAACATTTTGTTGATCTAGTCAACATCAAATTGACTTTCACAAGTCAAGTCAATTTGATGTTGTCTAGAGCCGTATAGACAGAGTAAACTATAGACTGCTGCATATCTTCTTTTTCATTCGCACAAGAAAAAGATAAATATATTAACGTCACTAGCAAAGAAAAGAGGCACACTATGAATATTTTTGTCCCTTACTGCGTGTCGGCTAAGCACAGTAAGTGCTTAGTGTTTATGAATGAAATAATAAAAATTATGAATGAACTAATAAAAACTACACCGCGATTAAACGGAAAATAAGATCTTTTTCGTACTTAATTCAATAATAGTACATTTGCGCAACTGTAAAAATGATAAGGTGTAGTGTAATAAGCTGTAAAAATTATAGTATGATGAAGATTGCCGGAATTTGTTGTCCCTTTCGGTGACACGGATGCCATGAGTCTATAGATTACTCTGTCTACGTCTAGAGCTCTAGATCAACAAAATGTCAAATTAATTTCGGTACTTAGGTACATACCTAATGTGATTATTATTTATGGAATCAACTTTTTATTAATCTATCCTGTTCTTTGAATCGTTTCAATTAACCATTTGACAAAGCACGTAACTTTAATTAAAAAACAATTGCCATTAAAACAGAAATTACAAGACAAATTCATTTGAACGCTACAAGAATGCCAAATATATTTTAGTGAGCATCATTTCAACTGACAAGCGGTTTCGTTGCCAGAACAAAATAAAAGAAAGCAAAAGAAATTGAATTTACAACGTTGACAACACCGCAATATAGTAACTTTATATGAATATTATTCAAAAAGAAAGGGTTTTTGGGACTCCGTGATGTACTGGGATATTTAGATGGTAATATAGTTGTTTCTGCGACACAAATATGTTGAATATGTTCGTTATGTTGGTGATTTACGTAGAGATTTATGTAACTTGCAAAGAATGTGTGTAAACGCTTTACGACTTTATTTTTTTAAGCAAAAATACGACTTTATTTTTTTAACTCGCTGTATATTTTTGTTTGTGATAATTTTGAGGACAAAGATAGAAAATATACGTTCTTTTTGCTGTTGAGAACCAAATTTACAGCGGCCAGTGAGCGCTACATACAGTTGGTCGCAGTTAGGAACTACTATTTAGTATTTTTAAGATCCCAAAATAGGAATTATTATTTTTACGTTCACAAAAGGAGGCGCAATCATTATCTAGAGTTCAATAATATTTTCAAAAGCGTAAAATGGAAATTATTAGAGGAATGCATGCCCTTAATATTAGCACTTATTTTCAAATTATTCTATAATACCAGTGCCAATGGCATTGGTTAATTAACTAATGAATTCTCCTCTCAAGGAATAATTAATTTCATCTTAGCAGTATAAAAACTACTTATTGCTTCATAAATGTCGCTTTAAACTTTGAGAGGACTTACAAGGTTGTATTTTCGTTAGATCTGTATACATATTAACCATAATAAATGTTCGGTAAGTAGTAAATAGAATAGTATTACACTGGACGTGCTTCCACCATTTTATTTATTTATAAATACTTTATTGTACACCACAAAAATCTTCTCTCATAGTATTTTTTTTAATGATATTCTCGAAAGAATAAAATGATAATTAATTAAATTAAATTAAACTTTCTTTCAGACTAAGGTCCATAGTTTATTAGTATTTTGATGTTAGTAACAACAGTGCTTAGGTAACTAGGTTAGTAAGTATTGTTATTTTTCACAAATTAAATTTTATTTATTCAGTCCTATTACTGTCGCCATCTAGTGTATAATTTTTTATCATCCATCTTTTATGAAGTAAGATATAAAGATGTCTCTAAATTATATAAATGTATATATCAACTGTTTAATGTTTATCTTCCTGGTTCAGTCATAAAAGCTTGCAACAATGGGGTGCTAAACTTGAGTTGCGATCCCAGCTGGCTTTGAGAACAGCATTAAGATTACCACCCCCATTGCTGCAAGTAGGTAGCCATATTATTATGTTGGGTTTGGAATTAAACTAAATGAGAGATAACTGAATTTATCAAAAACATCTAAATTCACGTTTTTTCTGCAAGGCTGACCATTAAGAAACAAACATGATTCGAGACCCATTTTTCTAGCGTAGAAAATTGTACAAGTTAAAGGAAAATTTTCAAATTCAGGAAAAACTGAATGTGTTTTTTTTATACTGGTAGGATTACTTTGAAATTTAGACATGACAACGTCTGTCAGGTCAGCTAGTATTTAGATAAAATACAAACTTTTTAACCAAAAAATTAAACCGCCGAAAAAACTTAAAAGCAAAAAATAATAAGCCTTTTTTATTTAACCTTAATAACTCAGTTCTTAAACGAATGTAAGTATACCTAAGTAATTTTGAGTCGGCGCCAAACAATCAATGAACAAAGATCACTAAATTACCTTTTAAAGAAAAAAATATTATTATTTAATTTACTTCTAAAAAAATAAAATATACGCGTCGACTTGAAAACCTCCTCCATTTTTTTTGTTGTTTAAAAAACAGACAGACACCTAGATAAAATACATAAAGCACTTGTTATACATAAACGGCAACAAAAAAAAGACACTGACAAACCCTACAACTACAAAGCAGAATCTCTCACTCACATAGGCCCAAAGACTTTAAAATCTAAAATGTCACATTGTGCCAGAGGGCCCAGTGGTTACAAAAACTGGCCCATAATTTAGAATTAGGCGGTCTGCACAAGGGACTGCTTACACGTAATTGGTGGGTGTGTAAGTGTATTAGGGAAATCTCGCGTGTCGCTAAGAGCGACGGAAATTACGCATATTACATGTAACACGACGGTACAAGCCAAGTCCTTAGGGGTATGTTTGTTTTAAACGTTGTTTTGACGCACTGATTTTTCGGTTTACCTACACGTTTTCAAATCATCGTTCACATTGGTATTCATTGTTTAGTGATAATTATATAGCTCGAACAGGGCCCTGATGCAAAAAGTGCTTCTTTATGATATTGCACAAATTATAAGATAATTCCAGTATCACACCAATTCCAGTGGTGGTTTAACCTGTGACATAACACACAGTCTTCCCATATCACTTGTTGGCAACAAAAAGTCCATAAGTGATAGAATCCTGTGATATTCAACGAAGGCTATTGACATTTCCGTCAGTTCAATTTCTAGTGGTTTCCAGCCGATAAACTACTTCTGTGGGCCGCTGGCGGAAATGACCACTAAGGGAATATGGTCAAGAGGATACAGTACCGACCGTTCTCCATCGAATATGAACATCTTGCGATCACCAATCATTACCATGTGGTTAGGAAGTTGTACTATACGTGTATGATGTTTGAGTAGGGATGTGTGTGTCTATGTGAATGTGTGGATATTGCAAACGCAACTAAAAGCCTTACAAGTCTGCTAACAGCGAGGGACTCAAGTGTTCACCGTTAAACATACTTCACGAAGTTTTATGACATGCACGAAGTACACGTGAAGTGAGGCGACACAATTTTGTGTGTATTGTGATAACGGAGCGAGAGAAGGATCATCCCAGTGCTACTCTTGACGGTTTTGGTGAATAAAAGATTATCTGGAGGCCGTTTGTTGCAGTGTTCAGTTTTGATCAAAGGTGACAACATGTGAACAGTGGACTTTTTAATACAATTATAACATCACGCCTGTATTCTTTAAAGATGTAAGCAGAGGCCAGGCATCCGTCTGTTACAGGTTCGGGCTACTACCTACTGAGAATTTCTTAATAGAAAAACCCAATTACACTGCCCGACTGGATCAAAATCATAATCCCACGCTCCTAAACTGAAGTCGTTTCTTTGACTGAAGTCGTATCTTATTCTAGTAACTAATGGTTAAATTTTGGCAAAATGTGTTTCTGATCAATTGTTTACCTTTGAATTGACAAATAATTTACTATTAGTTGCCCAGTTGACCATAAGTTACTATTTTTTAACAATTGGTCGAGTTAACGGAGGAGAACCAAGGTAACCGACATAGCCCGCAGAATTGCCAAACTTAAGTGGCAGTGGGCAGGGCACATTGCTCGCAGAACAGATGGCCGATGGGGCCGAAAGGTTCTGGAGTGGCGACCACGTACCGGAAGACGTAGCGTTGGAAGGCCTCCCACAAGGTAGACCGACGACCTTGTGAAGGCCGCAGGAACCCGTTGGATGCGAGAAGCACAGAACCGGTCGAAGTGGAAGTGCTTGGGGGAGGCCTATGTCCAGCAGTGGACGTCTTTTGGCTGAAATAATGATGATGATGATGATGGTCGAGTTAACCACGGATCAAAAAACGGTCCCTTAGTCTTAAGTCGATTGGTACAATACAGAATATAATATATTACATGATTCTGAACACCCTACGTTGAAATTTTATGCGCAACCTGTTACGATGGGGTAACAGATTGCGCTTCGATGTCCCTGTCACCCTGTATTATTCAATAAGTATATAACAGGACCTTATCTCTTAGCTAAACAACGATCTATGTAATCCCCCTTTACTAAAACACTTTTTTCTTTTTATAATCTCATAATAGGGTTGAAACCAGCCAGTATGAAAAATGCACCTGTGGCGTAAAAAATGAGCTCAATCGAATGCACTTCAGAGCCGGCTTTGATGCGACGTAGATCAGCTAAGCCCCTAGCTTACAGCTATAGATTTTATTTTGAATGAATATTTCTGAAACAAAGATATTGCAATATGTGTTTGGATGGCTAAAGTGGACAGTTTGCCTAGAACTATGGAAGGACTATGGCCCTTGCCTGATCAACGTTATAATGTACACTGAAAAAATGGCAGGAGGTGACTTGCAGACTCAATAATGGGCCCCCGGAAGCTGTCGCTAGCACTTAGTGACGTAGCGATAAGGGGGGCAATAAAAATAAAAATGAAGGCAAAATAAAATTTGATTCATGTTAGCATTAAATACATTTTTGAGTGAATTTTTAACAAAGCAAACATTTGACGATCTTTCTAATAAAAACTCTCCGAAGTCAATTAGTTTTCAGCCAGTCTATTCTGTAAAAATCTCACCGTGAAAACTTAGGTGAACTGAGCTTGAAGTGAGCAGCATTCCATTCCATTTGATTTACTTTAGCATATTTCTATTTCTACATTTTTCTAAATGGGGATTAAAAGCTTTATCCTACCTATAACGACCAGTTTTATGAAATTGGAGCAGAGTCACGTCTGTAGCAGCGTTTCATTGAAATAAGAAATTTAAGATCGTACGAAGAAACCACAACCGCGGTAGCTTTTATAAGTTTTGCACGAGTTATGAAATCAGCTTCTGCCTTTTCGACTTCGTCCGCGTCTTTCTTGTTCTAACATAAAATATCCTATGACACTACTGTAGCTTCTCAGTAGTGAAAGAATTTTCAGAATCGATTAAAGTACTTTCGAGGAATTACCCCCTACATACAAACTCACAAATTTTACCTTTTCATAATATTAGTATGAATAAAAGCACCAACTATTGCAGTATCTTTGCAGGGTAACATAATCATTATTGTCAGTTCCGATTTATCCACAACTTAGTCAGGAACTAAGGAGACCTCAAAGAAATAGCAGCACAGCAACTACATCTTCACCTTCCACAAACATCATCCAGTCTACCATGGCTGTCTTCATTTGTTTATTGAGGTTACTAAGACGCAGACATCCTACTGTTTTCATCAAATGAAGCCAACAAAACCGACTCAATATTCACACCTTTAGCTATACAATTTTCCCAAACTACCTGTAGCTTCGCAACAGAACAATGCCGGTAGCAATGTTAAATAATAATTCTGCCAACAAAAGCCATCCGGTTTGATAAAGCGATAGAAATATAATCCAACTAACAGAATTTGATTACGTGCGTAATGAAATTATGAGGGGAATTCAGAAATTGGGTGAAGGCTGTTTAATGAGGTTACGAAGATGTAGGGCCAGGTGTCTTACTGATGATGAATGGGGACTGGTTGCTTTTTTTTGTGAACTAAGAGTTTCTGTATCAAGACGGAAGTCTGAATGCTTGCAAAAAAGTTTAATTGATGAGCGAGAGCAGTATAGTATCAAAATATTTTTGACTTTCTCTTTTCATGATGTAAGAGCTGATATTTCAATAGTCAGATCACTTTTAGCTAAGTATAAATATGTATGTGTGTATGTATATATGTATATAAAAAAATTACTCAGGTCAAACAAACTGCAAGAATGACTCAGATAAACAAACTGCAAAAATGATTTAGTTAAACGAACTGCAAAAATTACCGAGATAAAAATTACTTGACTATTGAAATATCTACCCTAAGTATATTCTATAGATGGTTCCAGCTCGCATTGTAAAAATTAAGTAAAAAAAAAAACTGCTGCGTGATAATGTCTATCAGAAACGTAATCTTTGGCACTGAATTCTTTCGAATATTTTAAAATGTTGATGAATTAAACTAAAAAGAAAATATAATGATGATGGTTTGGCAGTTATAATCTCATTCAACTTTTCGGGGTTCACTTTAATAATAATAATTTACAGTGTCTAAATTAAACGTTTCAATCCTTTGAGGAAGCAGAACAAAAGAACACAAAAGGGTTATATAAAGGCATTTGATATAAAATAATAATGAAAATATGGAAAAGAACAATCATTTTTATCTCCAGTTCTAACGTTTCGCACAACAGTTGGCCTTAAACAACATGTACTGTCCTTGTCTTCTATTTTTCTATGAGATTTATAAATCAATGGCTATCCACGTTGAAGTAATAAATAAATGAGTACCTTCGATTGAACTGTTATTCTTTGTACGAAAATAGCTTGGGTCGAGGTGAATTAGATTAAATATGCAAGCAGAGCCCAGGGTGTTACAAGGACGTACTTGAGTAGGTATAGAGGCAATTTTAAAATAGTGTCCCTCTTCTAACTTAGTAGTCGATCTATATGTGCGTAAAAAACATTGTTTGTGATGATAGCGGTAACAAATCTGGATATCTCCACTGAATAAAATACGTATAAGGGAAGGCCCCTAAGACGTATTTTTACCGACTTCAAAAAAAAGGAGGTTATCAATTCGATACGTATGTATGTAATATTATTGGAATTGCATTATATTCACATATGATGATCTATTAGGGCTTCCAAACAAATATACAAAATTTCATAGACGTATGTATGTATGTATGTATGTATGTATGTATGTATGTTTGTATGTATGTTTGTCCACGCATATCTCCGGAACTATTAATCGAATCGTGACCATTTTTTTTTTATTAGCTTACATTTTCTTCAACTTAGGGAACAGTGCAAGTTTCATCAAGATCGATTCAGAAATTTTCAAGATATGGACTAATACGTGTAAGTGTGACGGCCTGGCTTATTGATAAGAGCTACGGGTGTAGTGTCAAAGGGAAAACATCTCAAAACCTTGGTCAAATACTAGTGCAAAAACTAAAAATTACGAAATAAAAAGTAATTTAAAAAAATTAAACCGACTTCAAAAAGAAATTAACTCAAAATTATGAAATAACTTTAATTTCGGAAGTCGGTGGCATAAAACTAAAATACAGATCCCAAGACAACGACTTCCGAAATTAAAGTTATTTCATAATTTTAAGTTAATTTCTTTTTGAAGTCGGTTTAATTTTTTAAAATTACTTTTTGTGTGTATATATTCGTGTAGAAAATACGTACACACAAAATACGTCTATCTTGAATTTGAAAAATGTAATATAGACAAATGTCTCATTTTTGAGCTTCGGTATTATTTCCTTTCTTCTTCGTGTCGCTGGCACACTGAATTTTATATCTTGTTGGACCAAAACTTTGCCACTTCCACGGCGTTGTCAGTGGCAGCGCAGAGGTCACTTAGACGGCATATTTTGGGACACAGAGGGCAGTATAGGAGGTGGAGCATAGTTTGCGACATAGCTCCACAATCACAACCGTCGCGGGACACAAGTGGGAAGATGTAACACCAACATGGTAAAGTGGGGCCTTGACGGAACGACAGTAGGGTGTGTTAGTGAAGATATAATTTCCTTTTCTTCTGTTTTACATATTTAAAGGTGTGGTCTTACATATAATTGCACTAGGTGTAATGATCCTACTAATATTACAAATGTGAAAGATTGTTTGGATGTTTGTTAGTCAATTACGCAAGAACGGCTAAATATATTTGAATTTTTGGCACACAAATAGTTTATAACCAAGATTTTACTTTTTATACCGGTAGTAGGTACGTTTCCGTGAGATAATTTCTGACCCCCGCGCGGGCGACGCCGCGGGCTAAAGCTAGAAGTGTAATATTCTCCAAAATACATCAATGGCATTGAATAAATTTTCCTATTTACTGTACAGCTGACAATTACATAGGTACATTTAGGTTTACGTCAATGATCTCTTTGTAGAACAAAGTTCAAATACTATTTAACTAGAGCTGTTCAATTAGGGCGATTAGGTATCCAACCAAACCATTGGATCCACAGCCGTTAGCCCCTCCACTAATTTACTTGGACAAAATGTCCCACTTTTTACTTTGAGTTTGTATCTTACTCAACTAAGCTTTGTAATCTACTTATTTAGCTTGCCTTTGAAGAGGTGGATGAATTAAACAAATGGAAGTAAATACTAGTACTTATTACTGTTACTTTTTATGGCAACGTTGCGGTTTTATAGAAAATGTGGTGACAAACATTGAAAAGAGTAGGGACCTAAGTATGCTTTGATTTGTTGGTCATGTTGAGAGGATGAATGAAAGGTGACTAAAAAGGGAGTGGACGGGAGTGAAAGGTGACTAATAAGGACTTAATAATATAGTGACCTTATTGACAATGTTCTTCAGAAAGGCCAGGTGCGTGGTCGCATTTGGCGTGCGTGTATGACCAGATGTAATAGTCAAGTAGGGATCGTAGCAGTTGGCGTTCTGTAGTTTTTGTATGTGTAGGTACTGTTGCTTTAGTACAATAATTAAAAACCATTTCAAGCTTGGTGTCAGATTTTTAGATATTAAACCGAACGTTTTTTTTTTCACCGGAATTACTTTCTGTCAACACTTTTATATATTAAGTATAAAAAAGCTTAATAATTACAATACTGCCAAAAATATTTAATATTATCCTGGAAAATATCTAGTCAAGAATTAATTCCCTTTTATGAGATAGGTAATAAGTGCGGTTAGTAACATGGTTTTCTTTCAAAGAAATTCTTTACGAAACTCTCTTTCAATTAGCGTTTCGTGGGCACCATTAAGTGCAAAGTTAGTTGGTATAACTTTTGCAACATGTCGTTAATTCTTACTTGTGGTAAAACTACTGCTCGGACTAATTCGTTTCCGCAAAATCAATGTCTTTTAAAAACTTTTAAACTCGGGTCTGGTTGGTATTTAATTTGTCGAGATTCTGTCTGAACCTACGTGGAACTACCAAGATAAACTATTTTGGCAGTTACATGCGTTAAGTGCTCATACACACGAGCGGCATGCGTCAACGCAGAAGCAAATGCATCCGTCGACATTTATCGACGTCTGCCGTCGACACGTTGGGGGCTACCGTCGACAACGGCCGCTCGTGCATTTAAGCACTGTAGGTACTCAAATACGCGAGCGGCACGGTTATTGGAGATTCATCGTAAAACTGTGTGAAAACAAAAGAAAAAGCGGATCAAACCGGAATGAGAAAGTTTATATTGGATAAGACAGAGATTAAAACAGAAGACAAACAAGCAGGGGATCGAGCAGGGGGGACGGAGGGGGGGTTCAGGGGATCAGAACGGAATAACTCGTAAATATGTACAGCCGAGCCGAACAAACTAATTGGTATGCAGGCAAAAATATCCACTACACTGCCAATATTCATTTCTATTATGTGGGTAGTAACTGTTTAAGCTTTAGCATATGAGAAGTTGCAAGGTTAGGTTACTAGTTTTCTATATTAATATTTTAAAGAGGTAAAATTAGTGAGTTTGTAAACTTCGGCACTACTGATCAGATTCCGAAAATTCTTTCACTAATTGGAAGCGACAGTAGATATTGCTAAATGTCATAGGGTATATTTTAAGTTAGAAAAAGAAATTTCACGCGTACGAAGTCGTGGGCAGAAGCTAGTATACGATATATTTTGTTTGACTGTACATCACTACCGGCAATAACGCCTTTATCCACGGTGTTTAGTATCACAAAGCCTTTTGGTACTCTCTTCGTTTTCTTACTTTGCCTTTCGAGCATGAATAAAGAGGGCCCTAACAAAATCAATTTGAATCTATATCTATAAACAATCATAAACAGTCATGATGACACGTAGCCGCGTGTTATGTGTCAAAAGAATAATGTACGGTTCCTTGTTCATCTGTCATCTCGTGTGCTAACATTAACCGCTAGGTTTGTAATTTAATCATCCAAATAAATTCATAAGTTTAAATGTCATTGTTTATATTTCTTCAAGTCATGTAATAAAATAGTACTTAACGAGGAATTTGGTCCGTTGCCGCGTTGGTCTGGATGTATGTTCCGAATTGGCGGAAAAACGGCTGAACGGTTTTGGATAAAATTTGGCACACAGATCCATACTAATATTATAAATGCGACAGTGTGTCTGTCTGTCTGTTACCTCTTCACGCTTAAACCGCTGAACCGATTTAGATGAAATTTGGTATAAAGATAGTTTTAGTCCCGGGAAAGGACATATAATACTTTTTATCCCTATATTCCCACGGGATCGACACTTATGCAGGTTAAACCGCGGGGCGCTGCTAGTAGTTTATAAGCTAGATTACGTAGGGTACATTAAATCCCAGTAGTACGTTTCCGTGCGATATTTTCCGATATCTACGCGGGCAAAGCCGCGGGCAAAAGCTAGTGAGAAATGAAAGTGTTACTATAGTTTTTTTAGGGGTTTTCAGCAACATTTCACAATGATATAACTCTCTTCTACTTAACATAACTTTAAGTATAAACATGTCACCATCAACATCAGATTTGATTTAGAGGGAAAGGAGAACGTCGGAAAGTACATATGAAAAATGAAAAACGTCCTTGGTGTGAGTGCGACACAAGTTGACACATGTAAGCCCCGGGGAGGTAGCCCAAAACTTTAGACCCCATCATAACATGGACAGGGCAAAATAACTTCATTTAACTTTCGCCACAGCCTTCCGTGTCGAAACTCGGCATAAAATAGAAAGAAAACATCCTCGCTGACTGATTGCCTCATCAACCCAAAAAGCAAAGGAACACGAAACCCGCGAATTACTTTTTTTTTTTTATTTTGAACCAAAAAGTTTTCTTATGACCAAGGAAAATGCCCGTAACTTAGTTTGCTTACCTTTAAAGCTAAAGCAGAGTTAAATATTCGCATTATTTACATGAAGTTACATGAAAATCAACAGTTCGTCAGAACGAAGCACAACAATACCGTTTAGTTTAGTATTCGTTTACGAACTAAAGTAGGTACTTATAATAGATTCAGATTCAGATTCAAACATAATATAAACAGGGTGAAGGGTTAAAATAACGTCATTACCATAAGGAAGAAGGGCAGATTCGGTCTGTGGGTGAGAGTTAACTTTTGATAGGTAGTCGGGGAGCCAGTGATCCGTGCCAGTCAGAATAGGCCGGGAGCCGGTCGAGTGTGGATTGTGCTGTGAGCTCGATCCTTCATAAGCACTTGGCTATACAAAGGGACGTTTTCGCCTTATTGGTAATTTAGACTTCTTGCTCATATTTTGAGTCTGCTTTGTTTGTGTTCGTAGTTGGTTTTTTGGACGTTTATTTTCTTGATTTTAAAGAAGGGTAAGAAAATAAAGTAAAAAGAAAAATTGTGTTTCATACTTTTACTACGTTAATCTGAATTTTAATCGGTATTATTAACAGAGATGCCTTAGGTTAGGACCCGTAAGGAGGTCTTTACAAAATAAAAGGAATGAATTAACTTCAAAATAGGTACAGACGCCATCAAGCTACCTGAAACTGTCAAATTTTCCCAATCAACTTTGAACCTTATGCTTTAGCGATAAAGTTGAAAATCTAGATTACCTAATAGCACTCGAAATTGAACTAGGTAGTATTTATAAAGCAATTCTATCCCAGAATACCAACAACAAACATCAAAGCCCCAACAGTAAGTTATTTATAATTCCAAAACCCTAATCCACTGTCCGAAAAAATAAATAAAAGAGGGAAAAAAGCAAGTTTCATCAGCTATAACATCACAAAAGAATCGTGAATGATGTCAGCACTCGACTCACAAAATTCGCCAAACGAAGTTTCAAACTCAATTTACATTTGGAATAAAAATAAAAAAATGACAATTGCGCTCAAGGAAAAAATGTGGAAATCGAATGAAGAGCGAGGATCCGAGATAGCATATTTATTAATCGCATTTTACAATTTATAACGACGTCTCATGCCACCAGAGCGAGAAATCAAAAACATTTAGAACATAAAAGGATGAAATTACCTTAGAAATTGCTAGAGATGTACTATAAAGAAAAGTCATGGTCTTTGGCTTGCGAACACAACTGTAATTGACAAAGGTATCTAATAAATAATGTTTATTTTATCTCCACTAATTACATTCAGAAGGTATTAAGTTGACAGGTATTTTGAAATTTGTGGGAGAGATCAGAGGGACAATTCTCGTAATTTTAAGAACATTTACAGTCTGTTCTCAATCATACTCTGTCAAAAATTTCTTTAAATTTTTTACATTGTTTTATTTTTATTACTAAACTAGCTTTCGAAACCAGCCCCAAGAATATATTATTAAACAATTTTATTTAAATAAAAATACATTGCTACTTTACTATCTCAAGGAATCCGTTTCAGTGCAGCTTCGATTAAGTAACTCATCATCATCTGCCTAACCTTTTCCCAACTATGTTAGGGTCGGCTTCCAGTCTAACCGGATGCAGCTGAGTAGGTACCAGTATTTTACACGGAGCGACTGCCTATCTGACCTCCACAATCCAGTTACTGGGTAACACGATACCCCTTGGTAAGACTGGTTGTCAGACTTCGAGCTTCTGACGACCCGTAACGACTGTCAAAGATCCATGAATGACAGCCGGGACCAACGGCTTAACGTGCTTTTCCGAGGCACGAGAGGTTTTGGTATGTAAAAATGGTCACCCATCCACGGACCAACCGCGGCAAGCGTAGCTTAACCATATCGATCGACCCGTGCGGCTGTTAATGCTTAGCCACAAACAAGCATAAATAACTATTTGATTATTTTGTTTTTACATTCATTTTTACGACAATTACCTATATTGATGATTTTATGTAATTTATTGAATAATTCGCCTTCGCGGAATGGGAAAAATCTTTGCACAAAGGAAGTATAAATAAGTTTTAAGTATTTATTGAAACTTTATTCACAAGTGAAAAAATACTGTAAGTACAAAGGCGGAATTTTTGATCAGTCAACCTTAAGGCTCCTACAAACAGGCGCGACATGCGATATAATCGCGCGCTACACAAAGGCACCGTTCTTTGCGCGACTTGCGGTGCCTTTCTGTCGCGCGCGTTTTTATCGCGTGTCGCACCTGTTTGTAGGAGCTTTTACGGCAAAACATGGCAGGTGCAACATACGGGATAGATAGCACGGCAATAACTATAAAATACATAAAATAAATACTAAAACAGATATACATAGTATGTAAATAAAAACAAAAGTAACTTTGTCAGTAGAAATAACGATCGGTAGAGGAGAAAACGAATCCAGCAAATCAGCGCTGGGATGTTTCGGCCAACTACTGACGAATATGTTCACGTTTCTTCACTTTAAAAGATAACCTTTAATTTAGCATTTAGCAGGTGTACCTGCTAAACAAACAAACATTGTTCCATTGAAAACGACAGTGTTGATCAGAGGCTTATAAGCCTTGTTCTACGTTAGCATGCCTAAGTATTCGTAAATGAATAGTCCGCGGCGACAATAGAGCGCTTCGCTCGCAAATGAAAAACACGCTTGCAAAGTGAAAGGCACTCTTTGTACGTATGGTCTAGGTCACACAGACAGCGATGCTATAGTTTCTGTAATAAAACTTTTATTCCTTACTAGCTGTCGCCCGCGACTTCTGCAGTCCAGGATGAAAAGCCTAACCTATCACGTTTCTCCAAGTCATGGTCTACCCATCCATGTTCTAAATTTCATACAAATCCGGACAGCCGTTTTAGCGTAAAAGCGTAACAAACAAACATACAAACAATGAATTATTTTCTCTTTATAAGTTTAGATTAGAATAGATGTAAATTATAAGCTTTAAGAGCGTTTACGCCGAACGGCATTTCATACAAACTTTCAAGTCCTTGTTTTCCGAAATGAATGAACCGATTTTAATGAAACTTCATACGCTTAAGCAGGATACAAAGGTCTAAAAAGTTAGCAGAGAACATTTTTGAAATGTCTTATTTAAAAAAAGATAACTGGAATCTCTGTTTCTACGAAAAGTTTAAAATCGGTCTAATTTGGCTGTAACGCTATTTTTCGAAAATGTTCTCTGCTAACTTTTTAGACCTTTGTATCCTGCTTATGCGTATGAAGTTTCATTAAAATCGGTTTGTTCATTTCGGAAAACAAGGGCTTGAAAGTTTGTATGAAATGACGTTCGGCGTAAACGCTCGTAAGACGAAAATAGGTAGGTACCTTATATTTTAAAGTAGGTACGTAATTCAGATTCAGGAACTGTGTGATCGAAATTAATTGTTTACGAAGTGTCTTTGAACTAAGAACTTGAAGGTTTCGTATTCATGAAAGCCCATTTCATGGATCAAAGCAGATGTTTTATTTGAAATGGGTAACCATTTAGTATCTATAGTTATGAAGACTGGATTTCCATTAAATAATTACGAAAGCTTTGGATTTGTTGAATCGTAATTCTGGGAAAACTCAGAACGACAGGGGACTTGAAAATTCACTTAAGAAATTCGGAAAAAATATTTTGATGTTGATATAATTACCATTAAGTATGACGACAATACTGGTATTCAGCTGCATCCGGTTAGACTGGAATCCGAACCCAGCGTATTTGTGAAAAGGCTTATAGGCTTTGATGAAGTAGGACCACAATAATGTGTAGAGGCATAATTAAATTAAATAAAAAGATCTTTAATTTATTTTGATTGATTTTTTTAATTTGGATTTTAATTTTTTTTTATTCTGATTGTTGGTTTTTTTTTAGGGTTTTTTTAGATTTCTTTTTTTTATTTTGTTTTTTTTTTTAGAATTTTTGGTAAAAATTCTTCAGCGTGAAAATCGAAAGTGCCTCGTCGCTGTCACTGTGACCACAGACAACGCCGGCACATAGATAACTCCTCGAGCTTTGTACCAAATGACAATACGAGCACTTACAATAACTACGCACTGCGTTTGCGGAAATGATGTATTCAACATTCTGTAGAAGCGCTAAGAATTCGTATGTGCCAGACTTCCATAGACTTTTATGGAGGAAGTGTTTATGTTGAAGCTGGTTCATGTCTCAGTAAAGTTAGGTACGTGCGCGAGTAAAAAGTCGAAGGAAACAGTCAGATAGTTATGGCAAATCTATCTAGCTAAACTTAATCCGTGGCTTCACGCGCGTGGAGGTCGGAAATTATCCCACGGGAACGTACTCCCGGGATAAAAAGTATCCTAACCCAGGTCATCTACCTATGTGCCAAAACATAACATAATCAGCCTATAATGTTCACTGCTGGGACACAGGCCTCCTCTCAGTGAGAAAGAGTGGGCCGTAATCCACCACGCGGGCGCAGTGCGGGTTGGTAGATGTCACATGTCTTCGAATTTTTGGTTCTAGGACATGCCGGTTTCCTCACGTTGTTTTCCTTCACCTTTTTAAGAGCAGTGGCACTATGTCCCATATTTCATCGAAATTCCTTCAACTATTAAGGTGTGCAAAGGTAACAGGGTAACAGACGGACATAGTTACTTTCGCATGTACCTATAATATTACTATGGATCGGTTTGGCAACATTAGGTAAAACAGCGCAGCATGGGTAAATCGACCCGCGAAAGCCGCGAGAATCTGCCGATTGTAAAAAAAATTATCGTCGTGTCAATGCTTGGCGAAAGCCTATCTCCAGCACTGGACGTCTTTTGGCTAAGTGATGATGAGATAAAACATTAGCCAGTTATCCAAAAGAAAAAGTTATCCTTGATATTAGCATTGAACCTTTATTACTAGAATAATCGTTACCAAAAGTAACCTACCTACCTACTCAGTTAATGATCTTTACGTTATCTTCATTGCAAGCAAAACAAAAGGTCGGGTCAAGCGGAAAGCCATCAAAACAATGGCATTTACAACAAAAGTGTCGCAGAAAGTAAACAACAGTAGAGGGGCTGTTACGAGGGAACTTACACAATATCACTTAAGGGCACCTCGCGGTGTAGAATAGAGATCAACGTTATTGGCGAAGTTCGACAGTAAAACGGGAACGGATTAGCATTTTATTTATTTTGAATCCGCCGCTGGCGGTGTGAGGGTTGGGGGGACTTTACGACCTCATTCTACATTCAAGTCGGCGGACCCGTGGACGAGTTACAACATTCGTGAACTTTGTAGTAATCAAGATGGCTGTCTATCTTTCTGCGTTGCTAAGGCGGTTTTTAAAGGGGTTTATTGAACGTAGGATTATGTAGCTATACCTACCTACTCAAGAATATAATCTGTCTACTTAATTTTCATCATGTACAAAGAATACCTACTGCTAAATGTTTCTTGGACACAAGTGCTCCAACCTGGTAAAGTGGGGGCTACCTCAACGGAACGGCGGCAGTAGGGTGTGGTTGTGAAGTTATGTCGCAAACCCTGCTCCACCTCCTATCCTGCCCTCTGTGTCCCAAAACATGCAGTCAAAGTGACCACTAACGACGCCGTGGAAGTGGCGAACTTTTGGGCCAACAAGATCTAAAATATAGTCGTGTCAGCGGCATGAAGAAGAAGACTGCTAATTGTTTTGAATATAAATCTAAAGGAACATCAAAAAACCATTTAAAGTAATGTAACTGTAATTACATTACTTTTTTATTTTCTTGGTACCTTTCCGGATGATGCTTACAAGTAGGTACCTACTTCGACGCATAAGTGTTCTTTTGTTTTTTTTATTATTTGTATAGTTATTCATTTAATTTAGTACCTAGTGTAAATATAGTTGTGTTAAATATTCAAAAATAAATTAAGGTACTTTTTAGGTAGGTACCTAGGTGCTACCATTTACTATCCGTCAGTAAGTTCCTACCTACTCACTTAAAAAATACGTGTCAGTTTTCCAATGAAATCCGTTTTAAGGGATTACAGGACCTAAAAGCAAAAAACGCAAGTGTTATAATACCTAAAAGTATATGATCAACTACAGTAAACAAAACAGAAAAATATATAATATTCTTCAGGATTTAAGCTAGTTAGGTAGTGTGTTGAAAACATAATACAACTAATTTGATACGTTAGAAAAAAATCATGAAGATACCTCTAAAAACTTTCTTTTTACAATTATAAAAACCATTCTAATATACATACAATCATTCTGTTTTTTTGTCAGATTATTCTACAAGCTACATACTAAAGCAAGTTTTAATTTTTTAGTCCAAATAAAATAGATATTTTGTAAATAGATAATTGCTTCATATTTTGCAATAAATTACCAGTGTTGTGTCATCGCGCTTCTCTTTCTTTTCTATGCAGTCCGACAGTGACCGTGCTTTAGGTCATGTAGTCCCCTTAACCCCCTTAACAGTTACTTTCAAACACTGATAACAATCAAAGTCACAAAACGACCTCCCCAACTTCACTTAATTCAAGGCCATTTCCTAGATCTGAGGCCCAAGATATAATATGGTCGATCTAAATCTATGAATTCCCCCTACTCTAGAGGGAATTGTTGTGAATAAATTTCATTAACGTCTGCTGTAATAACTCAGATAGATTCCACACGAATATTCATGGACGTATAAATTGGGTGTGTATGGTTATGACTAGATTACCTTAGTACTTATTTAGTTAACGATAGAATTCCATATTCTGCTGGTCTATTAATTTCACCAGACATCTATTAATAGACCAGTGGGGTATTTACATAAGCATAATAGGAACTACATATAATTTGTAGGTACTGTTGTGTTACCAAGAAATCTATTTACGGAATCTATTTGATTTATTCTACTTACAGAACAACAAATAAGATTTTCTATTGAAATTAATATTTGTATCTGAAGAATATCTTATTTGTTATTTTCCTTGTCATAAATTTTTCTCAAATTATGTTAGGAATAACCTGAATATTAAATTGATAACACAAAGAAAATAACGAGGCATCTATCTATATGCATAAATATTATAAATCAGTCGCTTTTCGTGTCGTGTAACCGCGTTGTTCTTCTTATTTCGCAGCGGATTTTGATAGTCTTCACCATCATTTCGATGATTTATTCCGGAAGGTTTATTTGTTGTATAATACATTTAACATTAAAACCGAAGTACATCCCGAGGACAGCCGAACACATCCGAAGCGGTTTCTGTATTAAACTTACTTAAACTCGTAATAAAGAATCTCGATGTTTTGTCAAGTCGTAAACGAAGCAGGGGTGGGTCGCTAGTATTACATAAGTAGGTAACTCAATCTCAAAGCATTTATTTTAATTAAACCATTTACAGGCACTTTGGAACTGTCAAATAGTCGGTCAGTTAGTCAGAAAGTTGAAGCTTTTCAGTCCATTCCAAAACTTGGATCTCTATGGAGAAGAACGGGCAAGAAACTCCAAGGACACCCTTATAAATCAAGATGTTACAAAATCTTGGGTACATTATTCTTGTTGCTTCTATAAGTGAAAACAATGTAAAAAAATCAAATTAATGAAGAAACAATACGAAATTAAGATTGAAAATAAGCCCTGGCTGTTAAGAGATGACAAGTCTTAACTGACGACGGCGCCGGCGGGCGCCCGTTTTGCATTACCGTCAAAATTACAGTGATCTTTATTGGTATGCTATAAGGTTGATATTGGGATGCTGCCATTGCCAAGTCTGTCAAAATCACAATTATCTTTATTTGCGTTGCTATTCGGTTGCTGCCAGCGGTAAAATAAATGTTAAATTACGAAAACTCAAATGCTAAACAATACGTCGTTTAAATTATTCCCATCAAAAACCCTATTTCTAGACTTAAAACACACAGCCTAAAAAACTTGTTTTAACAGATACCCAATATTATAGCTAATCTGTGTCGTTATCTCGAAAATTAGTGTAGGGGAAGGTTGCGATCATTGGACTAGCTCTTTCATTGGACCACCAAGGTATTTCCAAAACTGTGCAAGCTAGCAATACCCAAACTAGTCGAAATGAGTCCGTGACGACTCAGTTGCACCCCCCTCTTACCTCAGTGACCATGCGGCACGTGGCGAGGAGAGACGTGTGACGTTGTCTTTGCGGCGGTCAAAATCTAATTATTACACTCAGGACAATTTGACGTCAGTATCATTACATTCATATTTATCTGCGTGCACTGTTATGAACTATTAGACAATTTAATTGTGATTCCATGAGTGTTATTCAATTTTGTCTAATCATGACCATGTATATTTTATTTATTTTTTTCTTAACGAATACCTTGTTGCCATCAATGGACCCCAAGAGAGTTCCACCGTTGGACCAGTCCAATCATAGCAACTTTTTGCTGTATTTTTCTGGTTTGGGAATAGGTCGCGAGTATTTCACTAATTGTGGAAAAAACCATAGAAAAATCATTATAAATTTAAAATTCCAGAATGTCGCCAAAAAAAAGGAAGTACTTTGCATGGAATGAAACAAGTGATGAACCTTGTTTTAGAATCAGTAAGGAAACAAAGAGTTGGTTTAAGTGAAGCAAGCAGAATATAATAATGGAGTCCCGAAAGCAACAATTGCTATTACTACAAGCAACCTTAGCTTCCTTTAGACTGTATCTTAATTTTGATGACTTGTTGGTCTCACTAAATGTGCCAAATGTAAAATTTTATTAGATACCTACTAATTATGTAGCCTATAACTATAGTTTGTTTGCTTGTCGTATGTGTATGAGTAATGTTTGTCTCTCCTCGTATGTCACAATTTTGTAATATTGATAATTATAATTAGTTGCCTCGATTGGACCTCTAGAACTAATTTCTCGAAGTCCATTGATAGCAACCTGGTGGTTCATTGAAGGTGCCCATGGTCCAAAGAAGGCAACAGCCTAAGATTTGGTTTTCTTCGTTTATAGCAAAAAGTGTAAGCCCGAATTGTTTGTGCGTTTGATTATTATACATAAAAGTCCAACGAAATAGAAATAATAAACTGCTTTCATTTTAACACTTACACTTTTTGAGGTATGAGGTCGTAAAGTTATGTGGTCCATTCATAGCAACCTTCCCCTAATGGCGGGCCAGTGTCGTTCCATTCCATTAATTACTAATTACCGATATCCCTACTTCCCTAGCAGCCTGAGCAATGGCTTCGTTTTTACGAAGGCAGTGCGTAATGAGCTAACGGAAAGAATAATGTAATGAAAGAAATCTTGGGTCTGGTTTTTCAGGCGTCTCGTTCGCGGCGGTAGGGGCTTATAAAAACGAATGCTTGTCAAAACCATAACAATTGTAATATAATAATAATATTTTTTTATTTCTAAGTATATGGTACATTGAGATCTTAAATTAATCATTGATTCACATATACTACCATTGCTGGTGTAGAAAAATTAAATAAGCTAAGTGCATGCAAATCGTAGACATTACAATAAAAGTTAAATTAAATTAGTATAATTGTTTTGAATTTATATATATAATTTGATACATTATATTGATTTGGATTAATTGAATAGGTTTATTTGTAATGTCAAAATATTAATTATTTTGTCAAACATAAAATACAAAACAAGACAAAAAAAAAACAAAAAATGTGCATGTCAAAAATATAAGTTCTAGTGTCTAAATATTAATTATAATGTCAAAATACTAATAGCATAGAATGTTAATTACAATGTCAAAAAGTATGATTTAAAAATTCAAAACACACGTCTAAGAACCAAGTAAATATTTTTCGTTTGAATTTATTCATTGGTAACATTCTCAAGCCAGATGGTAATTTATTATAAATTTTTACTGTCATACAACTGGCTTTTCTAGTTGCAATCTCTGAGGAGGTACTAGCAAAATATATCGAACCACTGAAGTTTTTTTTGGCTTTTTCCTTCTTCTTTTCGTGTTGACTTTGCTTTTTATTTTATTCATTTATTTAACCATTTATGTACAGACGCCAGCACATCAAGTTACTACAATCTGTCAAATTTCTTTAATAGATTTTCAACTTTAACGCTAAAGCATAAGGTTCAAAGTTGATTGGGAAAATTTGACAGTATCGGGTAGCTTGATGTGCTGGCGTCTGTACACACATATAAACAGACAATAAGAAAGGAACAGAAAAATACGTACAAAGCTGATGCTTATTTTTAAAGAAATCTCTTCCAGCATATCTGCGATAGGAGAGTTTTTAAAAAGAGATGTAGACAACGTGTGTAAGAGTACAAGGGAAAACAAAATACATAAAATTAAAAACAATTTATTTAATTTAAATAGATAAGTGCCATATGAGTATATAAATATTAATAAACTATGTACTACCACTACTTCACTTACTACCACGACTTTCTGGTAATTTATTTTACAGTACCTCCAACAGGTTATTTTGGCGCGTTGCCAAAATCGGAACCAAAGTCGCCATCTTGTTTTGTTAATACAATTTCTGTGATTCAATTTCCCAAATGTTTACCAACAACACCCATCTATCAACGTCATTCAAGCGCCAATATATCCTTTAACGTTTTTTTTAACTTTCGTGTCTATCGACACTTTAGAAACTTAATCAAGTAACCACAACACTACACATCTTCATATAAAGACAAGGGCGCCTGGACATTAAAAAAAAATGGCTATTATAATTTTTCTGTTTTTTATATAAACAAAGACCGCTATTGAAATAAAAAAATAAGTTTATGGTTTTAGGCAATAGTAAGAATACGCACAAAGCATTCATGTATTTTAATGTAATAAACGTTATGATTAGATATTGTCTTCTAATAAAGACGTGGCGTGAAGGGCACGGAAACGATTGTCTTCCATAGAAGACCATGGCGCTCAAAAGGTTAATCAATGAGATATTTCAGGCTTCAGCTATTTTCATCCAATTATTCTGATACAAAGCGGTGACCCCAATCACTCACTGATCCTTAACACAACTTGTACAAACTTAGACAATGGGAAGCTAGTAAAGGGGAGCAACTATCTCAGACAGTTACTGAAGTCAGACTTATCTAATATTATTAACATTTCTGAGTCAGACCCGCGATTTCACAAGAATACTCAATACTCAATCATTTGTTGCATCCCATTGCACAATGTTTATTTGCTTACATAAGATTCGAGAAGCTGAAACCCTAACGAAGTGACCCGAAACTTGAATTTGTACACACTAATGCCCCTTTCACTAACCAAAGCGTCACCTAAGTGAATGCGAAAAAATTAGAAAATGAAAATGAGCAATAGAGCTTGCTTCTATTGTTTAAGACTAGGGACAAAAATCTAAACGGGAAAAGGCGACAAAAATTCGCACCAGAACTTGCGCGCTGTCGATTCTACTTAGACCCACTGGATCATGTCAATAATTTACAAATTGACGATAAATTACAAATTGCACTGTAATAGGACGGACATGTAATCGTACCGTGGTTTATGTAAGCCGCTTCATTTAAAAATATAAGTCACGCAACCACATTCATCTTATGCCACTTTGAACATAGCTCACGTCACGAACTCACGTTGCGGTCGTATAAACACACCAATCCCATAGCATTTTGGTCACATTATTTGCGATAAGCTCAATAAGTATCACCTATAGATTTAAATAAAGTCTTCAAACTAAGTGAAAGCTAAGTACGAAACGAAATTTTAAACTTATTTTTCGAATTTAAGTCATATTTTGGTACCTACCTACTCCTTGCGTTCGTGGTAGGGCCACCGTCTCTAAGACGAATGTATAGAACGAAGGACAAACTGACACTTTCTTTAGATAACACTTGAGTTGAAATGAAGTTGATGATATTAGAATTTATAACTTAGTTCAAGAGAGGCTTTAGCTTGATATGTCGACGTAATTTCAGTAAGGTTGGTTGAAACAGGGAGTCATAGTATATGGAAATGGCCTGATTGACTGCTGTGCCTATAGATTGTATGTTCGATTTCAAACTAATACTACTCGTATGGCTTTTTTGTTTTTTCGGATTGGAAATCATCAAATGACCCCTCCCGCTCTGTGTGGAGCGGAAGGGAGTGTCAGACTCTTACTGATTAAAACCCACCCGTGTTCCTTCCTTAGCCCTTTATGTTCCGGGCCAGCGGTAACCCTTTCTGACAATCCCGCTGACCCGGCAGGCTTCGGCCCTATGGGGCCCCTCCTCGATGCTGACATCTCTTTGAGGCGCGCATGGGACACGTACGCGCCGTCCGGCATAATCGTATGGCTTGCATAAATATTTAACTTGTATCTACCCGTGACTTCATGCACGTGAAATTACTTGTTTTAACATAAAATACACTCCCGAACTCCTTATAATCGAGGCACGCTGCATTTTTTTTATAAAGGTTTTACTTTTTAAATGGTCATATATTCAAATTTTGAAATGATGACACCAAAATGATCGCCAATACCTATATTTAAATGTCTGCTTCAAAAGTGCATAAAAACTTTTTCTTTGGCTAATAATTATTATTCTGATATTTTAGGACTTCATAGCTTACTTGAATATTCAACGTGGCTCGATTTAGGAATCCGGGAGTAAGTATAATATATCACGCGGCAATACTACCGATCGATTCTGTAAAAATCTCACCGTGAAAACTTAGGTGAAGTGAGTTTGTTTTTGCTACGAATTGACACTATTGACAGCTCACTCCACGCTCACTTCACCTAAGTTTTCACGGTGAGATTTTTTACATAATAGCACCGCTGTAGCTTCCTATTAGTGAAGTTCCAAAGATTATCCCCGACACACAAACTCACAAATTTTAACACGTTCAGCATGTATTTACCGAACAAAATTTATGTTCTACACCCAGCCCACATTATTCACACCACAGGCTAAGTTCATAAAGTGATTATTTACCAGTTGCTGAACGCAACAATGTCCACGCCGACTCGTGGACACAAAGGTCCTGTCTATCCATCCGTATCGTCATTTATCATCGGTATTGATAGCCTTGATAGCCGACGTCTATACCCGGGTGGAGCATGAATTTGCCTATTTATTGAATTCAATGTTGTTGCTGAAACGAAGGCAAGAGTAAATGGTTTAGATGGAGATTTCTATTGAAATGAAAATAAAGAATAACGTTTATTTGGACACAGTTCGTGAAACCCAAAATACAAATAACAAAACAAAAGAGTGAAAATTATGTTTTAACTTCAATAGTGTGTGCGTCACGGCTGCGCCAAAAAGGCTCATTCAGACAGTCAGAGCATAGTTTTCTGTTGAATGCAAAGTTGTAACATCATCGCTTGTTTAACTGAAGGTTTTTGTTATAAAAGTTTGTAATTAGATTCCATTTAATTATGCACGAGTTGCAGTTAAATAAATACCTTGGAATGGCGTTCGAACACGTGTAACGCTTTAGCCGTGACGAACGAACAAAAACATGGTGAACACCATAGATATATTTTTACATTTCTATGGTGAACACGAAAATCGATCACGGAACATTTGGTTTGGTGAACGTTACACGTGTTCGAGCGCCATTCCGCCCGCACTGGGCCTACCACGCCACGGTTACGGTCGACTCCCTCAAATAGACATGAGGCTTGATTCCCAGTAGAATTAATGTTATATTGTGTATCATGTTGTGTTGAGTGGCAGTGTCTACTTTCAATAAACTGGATGTAGAAAGCTGTGTATAAAAACAGTTACACCAAGTAACGCTACTTGATAGAATTTTATAGCCAACAGAGTATCTTGTGATGAGATGATGATGAATGAGAATCAAAAAACCAAAATGGTGAATCTCTTCACCACCCTTGGTTGACTGGTAGAGAATGCCTAAGGCATTAAGTCCGCCTTTGTACCTTTTTGTGCGAAAAGTTTAAATAAATAATAAATAAATAAATGAGATGAAAGAAGGAAGTGGGCTGAGCCTCTATACAAATAAATACAAATGAAGTGTCTATTTGTAATGTCAAAATAACATATTTTTAATAAAAACATAATTATGAAAGTACAATATACGGTACCTACCTATATACATAAACAATTGTTATCATTTTTGTCTGTCTGTCTGTTTGTTCCGGTTAATCTCCGTGACGGCTGGACAAATTTTGACGGAACGTTTACTGGCAGATAGCTATTGTTATAAGGAATAACGTATGTTTCTTTTATTTTAGAAAAAGAATTAGGGTTCCGCGCAAAAAAATGAAAACCCATGAAATTTCCGACATCCATGTGGGCCACGGCTTCGCCCGCGTGGATATCGTGGGCAGAAGCTAGTAAAACTTATAATTGAGCAGTGGACGTTTCTAATAAACTTTTACACCCCATAAAAATAACTAATATCTACATGGTACCTACGCCATAAATTCATATCCCAGTGCACATCCGACACTTTACGTACAAAGTAATTTATTATCACACGTAGGTAATGTAAAGCCTAGTAATATGCAGCGCTTGTTCCTACAGGCAGGAAAAGGGAGCATAATTTATGTTCAATACTGAGTCTGGAGGGAGACAGTACGCCACTGCCTGTGATAACTTTATTACTTGAGTAAGGCGATAAAGGCGACTTTGGCGAATATCTTGGCGTGTTAAAAATTAAGCCAATACAAGTGACAAAGCTCGCCCCTCCGTGTCTCGGAAAGCACATTAAAGCCGTTGGTCCCGGCTGTCACTCGTGGATCATTGACAGTCGTTTCGGGTAGTCAGAAGCTTGAAAGTCTGACAACCAGTCTTACCAAAGGGGTATCGTATTACCCAGTAACTGGGTTGTGGAGGTCAGATAGGCAGTCGCTCCATGTAAAATACTGGTATTCAGCTGCATCGGGTTAGACTGGAAGCCGACCCCAACATAGTTGGGAAAAAGGCTTGGCAGATGATGAAGTGACAAAGCAGTACGTCTATTGGTTGGGTCCCACAAGAAAGATCTTTATTTTTATTGTACGAGGTGAATTTTTGAGCATAAGGAAGAGATGGATTTCCAAGTCATTTACCTATTTAAATTAGGCTGAGAAGCAGCACTTATCGAACGTCACAATTACATAAGACAGGCCCCCAAAACTTCCGCCCTTCACCACTTCCTAGTGCTTTAGCTGGGAAGAAGAAGTGGCGCAACAAACTCCCCAGCAGCACAATGTATCTTCCTACCTGGATTGGTAGTTAATTATTGTAGCTAAGTATCCTATGGTAGTGATCATTGTTAAAAACTTACTCTGTAAATTCATTTTACAATGATATAGCTACAGTTTACAGTATTTACCATTAAAAATAAAATCTCTTTAAATATTTGCCCACACCATTCATAACATGCACGAGTACTTACCTACACTTTTACTGTAGGTAGGTACCTACCTATAATAGGTATTAGGTACCTCCTATTATGTTTAATAAATTAAATTAGGTACAGAATATAAACCTTTTCCTTTCCGTACAAAATCAGCCGATTTCCGTGTTCCAAAGATATTGCAATAAGTGACAGAATTATAGGAATATCCTCTATAAATCGCAATTTGCGACCCATCGGGGAACCATAGATTCGGGAGGCATTAAAATAAAATAATGATCTTTTTTCAAATCCATTCTGAATTCAATGCCACCTATACTATAGACCTAGGAACTAATTGGAAAAACTAACTACTGACAATGATAAACGAACATCAAAAAGAGCCTGAAAAGATTCACCACTGTATTGATTACAAACTAGTGGCGCCATCTGCTCACTGTTATATAAACGTCGTAAGTAGAGCAAGTTGTTGTATTGGATCCAGTTCAGTTTGCTTTAGACAGATGTCGCTTATAATAGTTTGCATTAAATAAAACTTGTTAAGGTAGATAAGATAGTAGTATACTATAGTAATGCCATCACTGTACTTGCAATAATATTGTAATCACGGTGTTCTTACGGGCGATACTTATTTGTGTATTGATTGATGAGTTTTAGGACGGTTTCATCAAGATGTTTTGTTTCAACGTTTTGATTTGCCTGATAAGAGAGAGATGCAAAGTTCATGAAGCTTACCTACCGATAGTCTGGCGGAAACTACCTGTGATTCATAATTATGTAGAAATAATAACCTAACAACATAGTTGGGAAACGGCTAGGCAGATGATGAAGTAAACTGTAAAAGAAGTAGGTGTAATGCGAAATCAGGCTAACTTTAGCAGGACAACTAGGAAATATTTACTTCGTGTATAAATTTATTGATATGAAAAATGACGCCTGACGTGCTGACTTTTTGCGCATTAAAAAGCTTACACGAGCTACAATAATTGAATGCATGGCATGTATTTTATTACAATTACATGTATTTAATCGAACTTCAAATAATTCTCATTTTGCTTTCCTGAAAATATTATTTAACACTCAACACACTTTGTCAACATACACTTTGTCCGCGACTTAATTCGCGCGAATTACGTACTTTTCTCTAAAAACATTTAACACCCCCTCCACCTCCTTCGAAAATTAATGTTTACGATCTGTAATTTTTTTTTTATTGTTATTCGGGCCAAATTTTAAGTTTAAGTACCATAGATCAAGAGAATAACATTTTTCAATTAAATATGGCCGCCATTTTTACCAAACATTTATAACAAAAAAAGCGTTCGGTAAGTGTCCATAATACTTAATATGACATAATCCACCACCCGTTTTCGAGTAAGTTGAATCAATCAGTAAAATCCACCCCTTAAACTTTATTAATTACCGTTTTTCACTCTGTTAGGCATTTATTTTTGAAAACCCTGAAACACAATTCATTAACCAAATGATTTTTTTTTTTTTATCTCTCGAACTCGAAGATAATTTATTCCATTTTCGAGTTAATCAAGCCACGCAGTAAAATCAAACTTGACTGACTTTATTCTATATTTTTGGTATTTAGTATTTAAAATATATTGAGTTTCAAGTTTATATGTAATGTGTGTTGTTTATTTAATAGTTAAACGAACCGTGCGTAAAAATTCTTAAATACAAACTTTGACACCCGGGGGTGTCAAAGTTTGTATAAATCCCCCAGTTTAGAAAAACGATAAATGACAAACTTTATAATTTACTTTGATAAGTATTTGTGCCGTGTTACAAGTTTATCAACTCAAGGAATAAGATTTTTTTATACAAACAAAATTTACTCCCCAAAGTTTTCTCTCCTTAGAGATCTAATTTCCAAAAATCCCTTCTTAATGCTCCCTACATTTTATAAGAAAACCGTGTGCAAAATTTCGCATTCGTAGTTCCTGTGGTACCGGCTGTGCTTTGATGTTAGCCAGTCAGTCAGTCATTCAGTCAGTCTTGGATGTAGCGCTTTTTATTACGACCAACTGTGAAAAAAGGCCAGGAAGTTAAAAAAGGCATAGGTAATAATTTGATAAAGTTTTAGAGGTTCAATAATTTTAAAAAGCGTAGGTACGGACGCCAGCAGGTCAACCTACCCGAAACTGTCAGATTTTCCCAATCAACCTTGAACCTTATGCTTTAGCAATAAAGTCGAAAATCTATTAAAGAAATCTGACAGATTGTAGTAACTTGATGTGCTGGCGTCTGTACATCATTGGAAAGTTGTCAATGTGAGCTTTTATAAGTCCTCTAAAATTTCTAATGATGTTAAATATTTTCCCTAAATAATTAGGCCTACGTCTGGAAGAAAAGACTGGAAGCCGATCCTAACATAGTTGGGAAAAGGCTAGGCAGATAATGATGATGTTGAATTGGGCCTACGTATACCCTAAGCGGTCATTTCAATCAGCACCGCTACCAACGTTGCTGACTTGCTAATCTTTGGTCGCTCGGCCCGACACGTGACGTAAAAAGACGTGCTTAGTAGCAGTTGTAATGTGATTATTCCTATTGCATAATATTCTTTTATTTTCCCTATTTCACCCCTAAAGGAAAAAGGGGTGATAAATTAACAATACGAGGTAGTTCACGTTGTTTTTCCGAAAGGGAGACCAACCCCAACCTCCATGTAACGCCACGTGACGCATGGTATTTCCATGAGTCACGTGGCAAACGTGGTCTTACGACACTTTATTTATTAACGTTTTTCATCTTCTTGGAACATTTGGAAAGTTTTCTCTATAAAAACGGCTTCTTGATTTTTAATAAATTACTTTCCGATGCCTAAAAAACAAATTGACTGTTTCACAACGTAAAGTGTCCTTGTGGTAGTATCTACACGTTACATGTGTGGCGACTAAAAAGAAATGAGAAATCTCTTTGACCATTCGTGGGCGGTCATTGAAAAACTCATGTTCAACAGATAACTTTAGCCGACTGATAAATGATGACTCTAAAACCCGCGAGTAGACAAACGTAAGGTAGGACGCCCTCAGGCAAGGTGGATCACCGATCTTCGCATGGTGGCTGGTATTAGCTGGATGAGAGTTGCTGAGAATTGAGCTGAATAGCGTGCAATTGAAGAGGTCTACGCCCAGCAGTGGACTGCTGTAAGCTGATGATGATGATGACGACTCTAAAACAATAATTATCAACGTCATTTTACACTCTGTGAGTCTGTAGGATGTACTATTCGAGCATTGCTGAATTCGTGAATGAAAAAACAGCTGTTCAATACATTTTGAATTAATTCAAACAGGTGCCTTCATGTGCCAAATCAGTATTGTTCTCTCAATAAAAGTTTTTAAAATCCATGAATTCTTAAGCCCTTTTGCTGTAACTTAAATAATCTAACTTTAATAACTAAACTTGTTACAAGGCTAAACTTAGGTATCCTCTATCCAACCAAATTGGAATAACAACCGAGATAGCTAATCGCAACTTGATAAAGTATTTTTCCAAAGAGAAATGTCACTTGTTACGTAATCATACCACAAGAGTAAGCAAGTAGGTAAGTAATTGGAATGACCTTTAAAATTTTCCTCAACCCGAACACGTGCCGAAAGTTCATGAAACATCGGGTAGCTCAACGTTGTTTTATAAACTGCGAAACCGTCATGAAACCCGACACACTGTCCAAAGGACTTTTTGATAAATGATGTGACAGAAGTGTCGATTAGGTTCATTTTGCTGTCATTAAATATGTCCTCATCTTTCTTTACAGAAGACTGGTGTGAAATCCAAACCACCCTGACCATATACTTAGTACAGTCACATTCAAAATTACCTGCGTAGTTGGTCGCAAGGCGCTTGCGCGGCGTGATCGACCCATGGCTTCGTCGACTTGCTCTCATTCGCCCGGTATCTACCAAATCGGTGAGTACGCAAAACATTTACCCGTGTACGGACTATGTGATCAAATTCCATTAAAAAGACGCTTAAAAAGGAGTGCATGTATCTTGCGGTGGCGCTAATCATAATTATAGCAAGTTTGGTCAGATTACATGTAAGTCATTTTTAAATATTAACCTGAGTTCTGCTCTTTGCTTGCACTCTATTTCTGGTATTCTTTCACTGAAGTTCAAGGCACGCATAATCTTCTTACTTCCAAGGGTACTTTTGTTTCTGTAATAAATTTTTGCTTATAATTTTCGCACCCACTGATCGCAAAATGTCAAGCCACGCAATAAACCGCAAGTTAAATGTTGGAATACGTCACGAGGTGTGCCATTGATAAGGTTAGATAAACTTAGATATGTCTACTTTGTTTAACTGATACTGAAAATTGAACTTTCTACAGTTTATTAAATAAATATATAGGTATTTAAATTTGAATTTTAGTGACTTTAAAATTGATATTTACAAGCTGTGTTTAGAATAATAATCAGTTTACATGATTCACTTAACAGTGAACGAACCACATGTTGCATGCCACCGTATGCCATGTTGACGTACTTTACGTGGCATGCGCACTACGCCTTTGCATAGTGCATTTTGCACCGACTGTACGCTGCCTTACCCTTCAGGGATTATAGGCGTGTTGTTATGTTTATGTATACAAATAAAAGAGCAATTTATTGGATTTTTCAAATTTTAAGATATCTGGGTACTTACGTCTTCTTACGTCTTCTTACTTAAAAAAATATAAGTAAAGTCAGGAAAATTAATTATTTATCAAATTGGCTAGGGTTAATAATACAGCTTAATATGTTGACACTCTCCTGCTGTAAAATACGCGATTTACACGTCCATGAAAGCCTTTGCTTTGAGCGCCACGTCACAAGTCACATTTTCGTGCCATGCCATCTATTTAATTTAAGTCGAATATCACGATTCTGTTAGACAAGCTTATAAAGTTCGGTAACGCTAAAAAAATAATTGTGTCTCATAAGTGTTAAACTACACACTGATTACAAATCTTTGTTATTGAGATAGAAAGAAAGAAAAATAATTTATTTGGGACAAATACAGGAAACACAAATAGTAAAAAACTGGCCAAGTGCGAGTCGGACTCGCACATGAAGGGTTCCGTACCACAAGGCAACTGAGTGGATTTTTCAGCCAAAAACGAAATTCGGTTTGATGCGTTCTTTAATTAAATGAATTACAAGTATTGATTTGCCGGTACACAATGCTTTTTTGCCGAATAACTAATCATTTTTTGTCGAAAATGAAAAGAAAAAAAAACCAAATTCGGTCAGACTATTCAATTTATGAACACAGGACAATTTATTATTGTCCCAGGAGTTTAATTAAGATTAAATATTTGCTAACAATGAATAAAAAGACTCGTGCAGTAAAAGATTGCCCTAGGCCCTTCATTTTAGGAAAAGATCCCAAGGTCGCGTCTGCGCCCTGTGCTCAGGCTAGTTGCAAACAACTTTGGACCCTATTCAAAAGATGTTAAGTCCAATATCACGTGACCATTATTTACCTCACTAACCAAGTTTGATTCGAGCACTGAAGCGTGAACTACGTCACCAATGGCAACCCACACGTTGCTATAAATAAAGAAGGAAACGCTGGGGTAGTCTGCAATATTGATATTTCATTAAATAGTCATTCAATTATTCTAGACTGAACTATACCAGGGAACCTTCTGGATTACGGATATTAAAGCTCAAGATTTAACTTTTTAGGGTTCCGTACCTACCTAGAAAGAAAAAACAAAACCCTTATAGGATCACTTCGTTGTCCGTCTGTCTGTCAGTCTATCAAGTCTCTTAGAGCTCTAAAAAATCAAACTTCTACACATTCGACACATTTTGATATTCGCAAGTAAATCAAAACCTATATACTTTCCGTTCACCTAGATTGATGTTCATTCAGCCAAGGAAAAAACCTGAAAATAGATTTTTTGTAGTTTTATGACATTTTACGAAAACATGTTTCCCTGTACCATTACATGCACCGATAAGCACAATGTTTTGGCGATCGTTACATTGCGCGCTGGGCGAAAACACTGATTTCACACCTAATATAAAAGTCGTTCCAGCACAAAGTTTTGCTCAAATGTGAGGTCTTTTACACCCTAAAGAAAATAATTATATATGTTCAAATAGCATACATAAATATTCCGTCAAAAAACGAGCTAAACAAGAAGTCGATTTCAGTCCGATCGAACGTAGACTTGATTACACGCGTAGGCGGCGCGGGCGTAGCGCTACGTCAAGTGCTACGATAAAATTAGGATACGTTCATTTGTTCCGTGTGTAAATAAAGATGACTGAGTCGTATTTTTTAAAAATTAATTTATATTTTTTTTTAAACGTCGAAGCGGTCATATCCCTGATGACCTTGTTTTCTTGGTGTAGTAGTATTATAATAGAGCTGTTAGTATACTAAAACTTACAAATCAATTAAATAAATCTTACCATGTAATATTGTTAGAACTTTCTCAGTATCAAAAGGATCTTTATTGTGCTTTCGATGGCGTTAGGATAAAATGATAAAGCATTTTTTTTTTGTAAATTGCTTATTACAAACACTTTTACACGTCAAATACTTAATATTTTAAAACTAGATGCGGTCGTCGTTTCCTAACCGACTATTTTGAGAAGACTGACCGAAAATAGTATATTTCAATAAAAGTGCGGAAATGCTGTCATTGCAAAGAGTTCCGACAGCCGAAGGCGAGGGTTGACAGTCGGAACAAGTTGCAATGACGGTTCCGCAGGTGTACTGAACGACTATTTTTAATACAGTTGCGAAAAAATTAAGCAATTTAATAAAATAATAAAAACACAATAAACTCAACTAACTAATAATTTTTTCTGGAAAATGGCGCCAACCGTAGAATATAAGCAGAGTTTTTTTTTCTTCACCCATTTTGGTAGGCAAAGGGAACTATCCATACAGCTTAGTCTTCAGTATATTTTTTTTATTGATATGAAATGAAAATGAAATTTAATGAGATAAAATGAAATGAAACCTAACCTAACTCGTTCAATTAAATCATTAAATCTGATATTGAAATTAGTAGCTTCTTTTTAGAAATATACGTATTTGTATGAATCACAAAAACTCTTTAGTAAAAACTTCATGGTTGGTTTTTCTTTTTAATAGACATTATTTTGACAGTTGGGAAAGAGAACGCACGAGTTCGGGAAAGGTAAAAAAAGCACTTTTATTTAATAGCCCACATCCCGAACGCTGTACGTCCCTGCCATACACCACTGTTTGAGCAACTGTATTAAAAAAACTTTTAGGTTATAGTACCTTTTAAAGTCCAGATACTATGACGATAGCTAGTCAAAGATCAATGAATAACAGCCGGGACAAACGACTTAAGGTGCTTTCCGAGGCATGGAGGGGTCTTGGTATGTAAAGATGGTCACCCATCCACGGACCAACCGCAGCAAGCGTAGATTTACCTGATCGATCGACCCATGAGACTGTTATTACTTAGCCACAAGTATTTCTTCGTGCCAAACAATTGTCTTAATTTGATATTTCTATGTTCAGTGATTTGTGCTACGCAATATACCAGTGGTGGCCAACTTGGTTCGACCCAAGACTGTTCACTAACGACACCCTGTGCGATCTACCAATTACATACTTCTTGAAATCTTAAATGAAACAGCATAGTTCAGTACATAATTATGTTGTAGTATTTTTTATTTTATCAAGAGGGAAAATATACAGTGTGAGTCTTCATAATGTGCACATATTGAAATGAGGGAAACTAAGCTTAATTTTATCGACGGGAAAAATATTTTAAAAAATCTAAAAAAATTTTTTTTGTAATATTTAAAAAAAAACATTTCGCTGCTGTGACCCCTGTGTAAACAATCGCCCCTCAATTGAGAATTACGGTTTTTTTTTTAACAAAAATCTGATATTTTTTCATCAATTTTTACAATAATTGTTAAATTACTCAATAAAAGCCCCGATTATTTATTTATTTATATTTATTTATTTAAACTTTTCGCACAAAAAAGGTACAAAGGCGGACTTAATGCCTTAGGCATTCTCTACCAGTCAATCACAACATTTCCTATCAACTGTTAAAGAAAGGCCTTGCAATCACCATACTTTAGCAGGTAAAGATCCTTTTAAATATTTTTTTATTTTTTCAAATATTTTTCCGTCGATAAAATTAAGCTATGTTTCCCTCATTTCGTTATGTGCACATTATGAAGACTCACACTGTATAACTCGTAACCACTCATAACTCCGCTAGTCTGTAGTCAACTGACTGACGGATTAACAACCGCCCGCGCCTCACTCCCGCGTCCCACACGCTTCCCGCTTATTGTTATCGTGAACCGAAAACAAAAGAGAGCTATACTGCATAGAAGAGAGGATTAAATAACGTGACGGAACGGCGATTGCAAAATGATACAAGATGATGCGTGCAGCAGTTAGTGATTAGGTACGTTGCGCAGTCTGTTCTACGTATTTATATTTTTTCCTTGCCACGATCGACCAGTCGATTAGGGATTTCTTGACAGATTGAGACTGATATTAACATGCGAACGTTCTTAAAAATACCGGAATCGCCCCTCTGTTATAAACGCCGTATGGCACCGCTCTTAAACAGTAATGCTATGCTAATGTTCCTATTAATCAAAACTGCGAAATAATAATTAAAATTTGTCCTATGAATATTACCTTACCCAGATATTGAATCAAGCGTCCACTCGGTCACGCGCCTGCGCTCTGTCCACAAGCCTCTTACATAATAACAAACAAGACTACATTTTATGTGAAAGCGATAAGGTTCAATATAGAACGTTCACGTCAAACGCATCCCCATTTTCATCCCCTTGCACTGAGTCGGCTAGCCCGTGCAACAGTTCCGCGCGCTACTCGGGCCTGTACGGACCCTGTACCCGATAAATAAAACGAGACCTCATTTTCCAAGAAATTAAGCTCAAATCAGATCACTATCTCGGGAACCCGTGCGTAAAATAATTTTTAATGGCGCATTGGGAGTTAATGGAGGACTTCTCTCCTCCTAAATATCACAAATTTACTCAACTACTTGTCGTCTCATTTCTGGTCGGTATTTTCGTAGCTTCGAAAATAGTGTTTTATGTTGTGAAAAAAATGCAACATTTTCTCATTGCCAATACGAATTGGCGGTCTTAATTTAAAAAAAAATAACATCAACTTTGCCCATAATTTTATTAGCTGTTCCTATTAATTTCTTAAAATGTGTATGCATTATCTTAAACCGCGTAAGATTCTGAACGATACTGCAGCGGACAACAAACATCGGTAGGTAATTATTATCTGAATAATAGAAGTTGCACTTTTCCATATTATGTACTTAAACAATCGCGAGATAATAAATGAAGCGAACAGTAGTTCCTGAACAATATCGAACCTTATTCCCCCCAGACAGAGCTCTATTTTAGGAATCAACCTAATTCATTTCGCGCCTGCGCGTTTTTCATTAGCTCACAAAAGTAGACTCAACGTAGTTGGAATAAAGCTCAATTTTAACGATAATAGTTCTGTTTAAATATTATAAGGAAAACCTATTATGAAATTATATTTAATTTTTTTTTAATGGAATTTTATACAACCCCTTTGGTTTTATAGCAAGAAAGCTTCGAGACCATCATTATCTCTTTTTATTTGTGTTTTTGTTTTTCCAACGCCAGATAATTTTATCGGAGGAATACTTTTGAATTTTTGACAGTTCTTCCATACAAAAACTGTCAGACGTCAATTTTATTCTACGAATAAAAATTATACGTCGATTGAAAAATCAGCCCATAAATGCATAATCAATAGCGGACAAGATGAATAAACACTACAATAGCAGCTTCAGCTTAGCTAATTTAATGCAACGGTGGCCCAGTGGTAACGGCTTTGACTTACGAGCTGTAGATCGTGGGGTAGAACCCAGGCAGATGCTTAATATGCATCAATAATTTCATCACCACTGCTCTCAAAACAGTAAAGGAAAACGTCATGAGAAAACCGGCATGTCCTAGAACCAAAAAAATCAAAGACGTGATATCTACCAACCCGCACTGGGCCCGCGTGGTAGATTATGACCCACTCCTTCTCGAAGAGAGGAGGCCTGTGTTCCAGCAGAGGGAACATTATAAGCTGATTATGCAGCGTAGCATAGATGCGCCTCTGTCAAATTTATAACACGAAAAACGATTTCTTTTATGAATTTAAATACTTTAGTGATAGGTACACAGATACTCAGAAAAACCTCTTGTAATGATAAATTATGTAGTTGTATGAATTTCCCTCAGGTGCTTGGGGGAGGCCTATTTCCAGCTGTGGACGTCTTTCGGCTGTAATGATGATGATGATGATGCATTTCCCTCTGTTTTACGTATGTCTATAGTCTTCCTATGTGCTATTTCTTCACTTCCGATCAGCATTTCATTTTCAATAAACACAATATAAAGTTTATGCGATATCTAGCTTTGCCTAGACCCCAGACAGAGCTATAATTAGGCTTCAATCGTACTGTGGCTCGCGCCTGCGCTTTGCACAAAGGCATCTATCATGCTAGCACACAATATTGAACTTAATGGGATAACGTTTAGAGTTTAGAATAGCATGACCGCTTTTTCCATGCGTTTTCAGGCTTTGAAATAAAGCACTCACCACGTCAGGCGTGCAACATTTCCGCTTCGGCGTCCGGTTTGTAAAGTCGTTATAAACAAAAATAGGCTTTACAAACATTAAATAAAATAATTTTTTGTTTGTATACAGTACATCGAAAATAGCCCAGTCATAGTCAGTCATCAAAGATTTTGTTCCGCAATTTCATTTGCAAAATTTTTTTATTGATTTTGGCATTTTCTTCATCAATAATTTCTAAGAAATCGTATCAATGTATTTAGCTCTTTGCCTCATCATCATAATAGCAAGCTTGATCAGGATTCATGTAAGTAATATGTTTTATTTGCATGATATTTCTTGAAACATAACATCAATCTATCGGTTCTTATTTTTTACAAACACAACACGCGGCGTTGCGTTTTTGACATAATTTTCAAATTCTAATCTCGCAAGTAGTATAAAAACAAAGCTTCATACGCAAGCAATAAAGCTCAAAATAGAGCGGTTTATGTAAATGAGCCTCCACTTACCACGCTTCTGGAAGAAGCCTGTTGCGCTTTGAGATTTCATGTAGTCTTTTATTTTTCTCAAATACTTATAAGTTGACAAACAAAACAGTCAACGTTCATTTGTTTTTTATTTAATAGGGGTAGGTCATGTAACGAAAATATATGTTTGTGTCAGTCGGGCGCGAGCGTTCCTCCGGCGTGTGACCGACGTGCGTGTCACGCAGTCAATTTCACTGCGCGGCGCGCACGTCGGTCACACGTTCGAGGAACGCTCGCGCCCGACGCACGCCTAATGTGGAGGGGGGCCTTAGTTTGTTTTAATTTATATATAGGTAGGTATTCCTTTTTCTTTATAATAAATAGATTTTAAACTAATATGTGCCTTTAAGAGGTTTTATTATATTAAGTATTAATAATGGTTTTACAGAAATAAATTAGTACATTTTGACTTTGCAATGAAAAATTTGCATTAGATGTTACACAATGATGTATGAACAGTCGAACACATGAAACCTTCCATCAAGCTAGCTATAAATCAATTTTTCCCTCAGGTACCTATTAGAGCCCAGACAGAGTTCTATATTATTTATTAATCGACTGCAGTGCACGCCTGCGCGTTGCACAGATGCCTCTAACGTCATAGCAAATAATTCTCGACTCTATGCGGAAGTTTTAAGGTTCAATATACAGCGCTGTTGATAAATGCGTTTTCAGGCTTGCGTAGGTTGATGTGTTCGATACTACGCGACAACCCCGCCTTCATGGTGACATTTAACAGCTTCGGGGTGCTTTCTGTTGTTGTTACATAATATTTTAAAACCGACAATACAGGCTAAAATATTTTGATTACTTCGAATATTTTGATTATTGGCTATTTCAAACTTTCACGGCGCGTGTCATGTCAATGACACAAAAATTTATTTATTCTTCGTTCGTCCCGAAGTTTTTTCCCACATTCCAAAATATCCTGGTTTTTATTATTTATTTCCGGTTCGTCCCATTTTATATTCCTTCTACGGCCCATATTTTTTT
Source organism: Oligia latruncula (assembly GCA_948474745.1). Classification (NCBI taxonomy): domain Eukaryota; kingdom Metazoa; phylum Arthropoda; class Insecta; order Lepidoptera; family Noctuidae; genus Oligia; species Oligia latruncula. The sequence goes on along the minus strand of OX419691.1, from coordinate 5,280,649 downwards.
TGTTTAAGCCATTGTGCGTCATAAAAGATTCTCCCGATTCTCTCAAATTGGTAATGGTCTCAATATTTTTTTTTTTTTCTCTCTTTTTAATCCTTGTTTATAAAATACATATTTTGCACTCAGTCTGATATATTTTATTAGAACTGTGATGAACTATGTTCTTAAAACCGATAATAAGGCCTAAAATATTTTTATTGCATTACTTAATGACTATTTTAAACCAATCATGCCACGTGTCACCTAAAAAAAGCAGTAATTTGCGTCACAAAATATTTTTTCTCCCTTTTAGTAATCAAAGTCAAATCATTTATTTCGAGATTCAGAAGGCCATCAAAAGGCACTTTTGAAAATCAAATTGAAATAAAATAGATCAGATTCTAGTTGCCCTTTCCAAAAGGTAGCTTCCTACGGAGAATAATGGGCAAAAAACTCCATATTTAGGTACTTTTTTTACACAACGTTTTTTATACAATAAATTGTATAGTTATCTAATTGCTGATTTATCCATCGCAAGATAACTTTTATTCGAGGAATAAAATTGACGTTTGACAGTTTTTAAAAATAAATAAAAATAACTGTAAAAATTTCAAAGTTATTCCTCGAATAATCTAAATAATCTCGAACGATTTTTCAATCATCTGATTTTTCAAATCAGCCCTAAGTGGAATAAAGCAGGTACAGTCAACAGCAAAAGTAGATGATCAAAATCAGAAATTCAATAGGAGTCAAAACTGATCACGAATATATGGCAGCTGTACTAGTAGTAAATGTTTGGTATAATTTACAATCACATACTTTTGAATCACTTCGACGTCACACAGTTCTGACGCGAACTCCGTTAATTAGTATTGAATTTCTGATTTTGATCATCTACTTTTGCTGTTGACTGTACCTGGAATAAAGTTCATCATCATCATCATTTTAGCCGAAAGACGTCCACTGCTGGACATAGGCCTCCCCCAAGCACTTCGACCGGTTCTGTGCTTGTGCGGTGGTGTACTGGAATATAGTTACTTTACTACAATACTTTAATATAATACAATAATACAAACTAATGGCCTCAATATTTTAATTAATGAAGACAGTTTTTTTAATATATCTTTGTACACATTTTTCACCGAGTCTTAAGATTGTAACAGTGGGCATCCATACGGTGTGTTTTTTTTCATATTTTTTAAAAAACAAACTTTATATTCTATCTGTCTTTGCTCTAATGTCGATGTTATAAGAAAGTAATAAATAACAGAGCTTCTTCAGAAATTAAACTTTTGTAAATAAGGGTGGATCATAATATCCTCTTTTCGAAGACAACATTAATAAACCCTGAAATTGTTTGGTGTGTTGCGAGTACATTTGGGGGAGCGCTCCCTGTTTTCTACGTCTTTAGCATTCGGTTTACGACTCTATTTTATTGCCATAAAGTCTAAAATTGCATAGTGTTTATGGGGTTGTTGCACTCAGGGGTGATAACAAATGTTTGAGAACGGTTAAGGTCGAGGGAAAGCTTGCAAGCTTGAGTCCACTACAGACATACTCGTACATATATTCAGTACTAACCACACGCTTAGTTGAAAGGACATACGTAGGATTTAGACAAATGCAGGTATTTCTGTAATAATTTGTATGTAGCGGTACTCGAGAAATATGGCAAATTTCCAGTCATTTAAGCCCTATTAATTTAAGCTTTACAAATTTAATTAAGTTACTGCATTTTCTTTCATACTCTTAAGTGCGTGTTACTTATTAGTGGTCATTATTTAAAAAAATAAAGTCGCGCTAGCTTTTATAAATTCAGTAAAAAATCAAAAGGAGTTTATCAAAAAAATAAACTTAAGGATAATCAGCCTTTAGTGTTCCCACTGCTGGGACATAGTCTCCTTTGTGTTAGAGGGAGTGGGCCGTAACCACGCGCGTCTAGTGCTGGTTGGTAAATGATACGGTACATGCTTCGATCAATAATAGTACTAGATGCCCGATAAGCGCTTCAAAAACGGCCCGAAAAATACGAGCACGAATACTTTTGTGCTCTTATTTCAAATTAGTATGGTCCAATCATAGCCAATGTTAAGACGTCAAAATGCCTCAGTGCGCGTTCAAAAGTTGTGTAAATAACCACCGTAACACCAAGATTTTGGAAGGAATATCTTTTTTACGGTAAGTTTTTATCATTAAATGTTTTTTTAAAAAAAAGTAACACAATTAAATAGTAAATATAAATCAATTAGCAAATGTTATGATTGTTTGGCCAATGTTTGCGACAACGCGCCAACGATTCTAACAAACATTGAAGCATTGAAATGTAATTCCAAGAACTACGTCTAGTTCCAAATTCGAGTAAGTACGAAATTGTCAACAAAATGTCTTTAACCTTATTGCTTAAAAGTTAAGTTTCATTTTAGAATAAATATTTTTGTACTTATTATAAACATGACTTTTTATTTTCAAGTGACATTTTAAATTTATTGCTTCGATGACAGAAGGACTTAAATATTAATCATTTGCAAACGTAATTAAACTTTATGTTAGTGTGTTAAGGTTTATAATAATCTGAAGTTGTTAATATTATTCAACTTTTTTCTATAGTTCGTAGTAAGAAATATAAATGTTCATGTGTGTGCAAACGTGGCCACTTTTTGTTCCTAATCATTCATCTAGTACTATTATTGATCGAAGGGTACATGTCTTCAATTATTGGTTCTAGGACATGCCGGTTTCATCACGATGTTTTCCTTCACCGTTTTGAGAGCAGTGGTGATGAAATAATTTTACACAAAGTAAAGCGCCTGTAAGACCACTGTAATAAAATACTTATTTAGATTAAATTATGAATTGAATTAAAAGTTTTAGAAGGGTGAAAGTCAGATTCATCGCAATACATAATTATATCTACGTTACTAAATCATGTTAGTACCTACCTGTGATAACTTAAAACCAACGGCTAACGATATAATATTCACGCACTAAAAATAGTTTCCGATCAATAATCTGACCTCTAGATACCCCACAGTTTCCTAGATACAGCTATATTATTTAATATCCATTGCAGTGCCGCACGCCTGCGCGTTGCACAAAGGCGTCTATCGCGGCTGCAAAGAACACTCGACCTTATGAAGTAATGTTAAAGCTCAGTTTAAAACGCGATCGCGCGAACCGGTCTTGTGCAAAGAGCAGCGTTGTCCGAGATAATGCTCAGTAGTTTCTCGGTCATTTTCATCTAATAATGTCGTTACATTAAGTTGGAGAAAAAAAAACAGTTTAATATGTTCGGTTTGATTACAAGTCAGTAGGTAGCGTGTTTTCGGTCACGTAATAATTATTTTCACGGCAATGAAACCCAAATTAACGTGAGATTTTCAATTTATGTATCGATGGAGCTTTACAGTATCGTGTTAAATACAAAAGTTGTTCAACAAGGTGTTATATATTTTGCTTTTTGCTTAGTTTTACTACTGCTGAGCTTCCTGATTAAGACACATGTGAGTCTTGTTTTGAAGAAAATGTTACTAAAAGTTACATAATTAGCCACAGTAAGATAGATTACTATTTTCTCATAACTTATGCAGAAAAATACGAAAGCAAGCAAAGCATGGGTGTCGTTGGTGACGAAATTAGTCAATCTGCGGGGTAGCTAGTAGAGCAACCTACCGAAGTACCACTTACTTCAAACGCACACATTAAATTTATATATATTAACTAACTCTGTCTTAAACTCGGTCATAGCTATACATCATTACAATAAAACTTCGACATAACATAATAAGTAGGTACATCGTTTTAGCATAATAAGTACAAAATAAATAAATCAGAAGAGGGTGGGTTACACACACGAAACATCATAATTTTGAGCGATGAGGGTAGGGTGCAATTTAACAGTCGTTGCGTATTTACTAAGGCCTACGACACGGTGCAGAACATAAGCGATTTATTCAATTGTTTTTTTTTTCTTTTCGGTTAATATTTGTACATATTGATTTTATATATTTATGTAGACTATCATTGTTTATTTATTTTTGATTAATCGAAAGGCAGGGAAAGATCTTGTAATATATGTTTTTTTAAAGTTTTCTTGTAAATGCATGACGATTTGATTTCTTTTATGTCTAGTTTGTTATAGAAATTGGCCCCCTCATACATAATATTCCTTTTTCCATATTTAGTCCTAGGCTGGGTTAAGCAGATGTCATTAGCTTGTCTTGTTAAAATTTTATAAGTTTGTGCCCTTTTTGTAAATATTATCTGAGAATGTATATCTTTAGTTAAAATTTTCCTTACGAGTATGCATGTGTTGTACTTATATATTTGATGGAGATTCATAAGTTTTGTTTCTTTGTAGACTTTTTCAGTTGGAGTTAAATAGTTAAACCTAAATAGTGTTTTGATTATTTTATTTTGGGCTATTTGGAGTATTTTTAGGTTTGATTTGGCAGCAGTTCCCCAGACCTCTATATGCGTGATGTATCTTGAAAATACTCGTAAATAACAAATTTACGGTTCTTATTTCTTGTAAACACCACTTGTAGCGTCGCGTTTTTCACGTCCTAATCTCGAAAACAGTTTTTAAAAAAAGCTTCATCCGCAAGCAATTAAGCTCAAAATAGACCGGTTTATGTAATGCCTCCACCATGCTTCTGGAAGAAGCCTGTTCCACTTTGAGATTTCGTTTAGTCTTTTGTTTTTCTCAAATACTTTTAAGATTACATATGAAAAAGCCTACGTTCCTTTGTTTTAATTTAATGTGGATCGCATAATTCAGGATAGGTTATGTAATGGAATCATTTTTTTTTTCTTAGTTTGGTTTAATTAACTTAAATATGTACACACTTCTCTTTTCTTTATAATGGAGCCTGTTAAAAGTATTGTTGAAACAAATGATTTCACTTTGACTTTGACATGAAAAATATCTAAACTATAGATGTTACCCAATCATCATATACGAATACATGAAACCTTCCATCAAGCCAGCTATAAATCAATATCTTCCTCAGGTACAGACAGAGCTCTATACTATTTATTAATCGAGTGCAATGCACGCCTGCGCGTTGCACAGATGCCTCTAACATTGAAGCACAGGATACTCGACTGTATGTAGAAGCATTAAATAGCTTCCCGGTGACGTTTAATAGCTTTGAAGCATTTCTCTTGTTGTTAAATAATATTTTAAGACCGATAATAAGATCAAAATATTTAGATTGCAGTACATAATGGCAATTTTTTTAACTTATCACGCCACGTGCCACGATAAAGAAATCAAGTATGCGCGTCATGAAATACAGTTTTCTTCCATTCTGATAATGACATGTTTTAATGGTTCATGAGATTTTAAAACTAATTCCTGGGAAGTCTTTGTCGCACTCCCTTTATTTAATTTTTAGGGACCGAAAATTAAAAGATTTTGTTTTAACAAAATTTTTCCTATTGAGCTAAGAAGAGCTGATGATGAGATGGTTTTCCGAAATGCCCCCAATGTATGTTACATTGGGGGCATTTCGGAAAACCATTGGCGAGAGGATTAAAAAAATATTTTGGGACAGTATAAGTCCATGTTTTGGGACCACTGGACGCGGGCCACCCTGTATTAAAACAGTGGTCATCAAGCAAGACCAGAGATTTTATTTTCCTTATTACACCTTACTTTCTACTAGTCTTTATTTGTCTTTGTCATAATGACTATGTAATAAATAATACTGCTTCTTTAGAAATACCCATATCCCCTTTTTTATGACAACTTTATTAAACCCTGAAATTTTTTCGTTTTTCAATTGTCTATTTGAGTTCATTTGGGGGAAAACTTCCTGTTTTTCACGACCTTTGCATTCACTTTACGACTACACCTCATATTCATAAAGTCTAAATTTGGTTGGCTTGTTGCGCTGAAGGGTGATAACAAATCATTGAGAACGGTTAAGGTCAAGGGAAAACTCATGAACTTGAACCCACAACTGATGTAAACAACTAGTTTAATTAGGAAGGATTAACTTACGTCGCATTTAGATATTACTAGCTGCGCCCCGCGGTTTCACCCGCGTAAATGTTGATCCCGTGGGAATATTGGGATAAAAAGTAGCCTTTACGATAATCCAGGGTGTCAGCAATCTCCATACAAAAATGTATCAAAATTGGTCTAGCCGTTTGAGCGTGAAGAAGTAACAAACATATAAACACACACACACACTCACAAACTTTCGCCTTTAAAATATTAGTGTGATTAGGTATTAGGACCTTGTGTAGGATCTTATATTTTTTTGTTATACCTTTTGTTACCGTATTTATAATATTTACTTTGTGTAAATATATGTATATCTGTGCATATATATATATAATAGTAAAAAATATTTATTGGGATTCCCCAATAAATATTTTTTCTTTATTTTTTTAAGTAGGTATTTCTGTAATAATCGTACTTAGAAGTGCTTGATCAATTTGTTTTTTTTTTTGAGTTATCATTAACTTAATTTTTAAAACTTAAAATAATAAAGCATGAAAAATTTAAGATGGTTTAAACGCGAAATAAATACATTTTTGACTCCTACAAGAATTCACGCATACAAAAATAGTAGTAGCTGATTTGATATCTAAAGATAACCCAGTAGTTTCCTAGAAACAACTATAACATCCATTGCAGTGCCTCACGCCTGCGCGTTGCACAAAGGCGTCTATCACAGCTACAAACAACATTCGACCTTATTTGGTGGAATTAAAGTTCAGTTTCAAACGTGATCTTGCGAATGGGTCTTGTGCACAAAGCACCCACGTCCTAGATAATGCACAGTAGTTTCACGGTCGCTTTCACCGAATAATGTCGTTGTATTTAGTTCAAGAAAAAATCAAGTTTATCCAAGTTCAGTTTTGTTTACGTATCAGGGGGCCTAAAGAGGCCACTTTGGCAGAATCATAAAAGGATAACATAATGGACAGTTAACTGTTAAGTTAATCGTATCAAATCCCATTGGTGAAGCATTTTTCAGGTATTTTTTTTTGGTCTGTGCTAAAATACCAATCAATCCATTCCAAATTCAATCCCAATCTCTTTGATTATACCTACGTAGTGCAGCGAAAAAAAGAAAAACACGGACTGTCTTCGCCATATTCTGATTCATAATGTTATCCTTTTATGATTCTCCAAAGTGGCCTTTTTACGCCCCCAGTAGCGTGTTTTCTTTCACTCGCAATAATTATTTTCACGTCATTGAAAACAAATGTTACGTGACATTTATGTTTTATGTACCTATCAATGGAATTTTACAGTGGCGTGTTAAATACAAATGTTGTTCAACATGGGGTTATATATTCTGCTTTTTGCTTAGTTTTAATTTTGCTGAGCTTCCTGATTAAGACACGTGAGTATTTTTTAAGAAAACGTTAAGTAAGTATTATAACGGTATATGACAGTTTTTATTTTTCTAAATAAGTTATGAAAACTCTCATGCGTCAGTGCCAAGATTAGTCAATCTGCCGAGTAGCTCCCACGTAATTATCGACTGAACTATTTAAAGTTTTGTTTTGATGCCATAATTAAAACAAAAATGCAACTCCCGAACACACGGAAGTTCCACGTCTTTAAGAAGATAGTTTAAAGTTCAAAATTGTTAGAATCACGTTCTTTCTATATTTAAACGAAATTGTTTAGTAAGCTTACAAATTAGATCGCGATAAAAAATGTGCCATCTTTTCACATGTGCCTTTGTTTAGGCGTTTACGCGTAGGCACAATGTTAAAACGAATAAAAAAACCAACTCAAAATAAAATAAATGCATTTTTATGGAGACCTCAATTGAATACGTAAGTACATACGTAAAACAAGATAACTACCCGCTCTATCTAAGTACCTAAAGCTATCAATCAATACTTTCTAGGGACCCTGGACAGAGCTCTAAATAACTATCAATCCGGTGCAGCCAGGCACGCCTGCGCGTTGCACACAGGCCTCCATCAAGAAAGCACGCAACACAGAGCTTTATGACGCAGGAAATAAAGTTGAAACTAGAACGCGGTTGTTAGTTGCGCTTCCCGGCTCCTGAAATTAGGCTGTGCACTGCGCGCGACGTCATTCCGTGCAACAGTTCCGTGTCGGTCTCCGGGTTGTAACGTTGTTGCATACGATTAGGTACTTTATCTTACAGTGATAGAGATTAATTTAGCTGTTCTTTAATTATTAAGCTCGTGACCGGTGTTTCACGTTGAAGCACAGTGTCAGACATTAACGCGTCATACAGTGCTACAGGCCGCCATATTAACTTTTCGCGCTGTCTTGTGTCCTTTTTTCATTTTCCTGTAGGTATATTATTTTGAAACTCACCGATAAAACGTATTCATGTATTTCGCACTTTGCCTGATCGTGATTATCGCCAGTTTGCTCCGGATACATGTAAGTCTTATTTTAAGCTTTGTTAGGGTCATTTTTATTAAAAAAAATTATATGTACCTACCATCGTGCGCCATCTTCAACCGTATTATTAATTAGGTAGTATGTAAGATAGTGATCAAGAACAGGAAAGTAATATTTTCTTGCGTATTTTTTTGACAGCTAAAATGTTATCATTTGATTACTTTTTTAATTGCCTGTACCCTTTATTGGGCATTGCTGTTATGTATTTATGTAGATGTACGCACCCCCACCTACGTAGAATTTTCCCCTTTGACCTGAACGTCCTAGATACAGCTATAAATTACCCATCAATCGAATGCAGCTTCCCGCGCCTGCGCGCTGCCCAAAAGCTTCGTTCGCTGCAGCGCGCAACACGGAACTCTACGCAACAAACATAAAGTTGAATATTGAACGTTAGTGATAGATGCCATCCTTTGTTCCGGTTACAAGGATTGCAAGGTGCGTCCGGTCCGTGCAGCAGTTGATAGTCCCGGCTTTTCCGTTACTAGTCGCTTTCGTAAACGGGAGTTTAATATTACAACCACCGTTTAGTGAGTGGCTTGTGAGTTTACCTCGAAATAATAAGATTAAAAAGCTAAAGTTTAAAATAAAATTATGTGTTTTCGGACTGTTTGAATTAAATTAAAGCTGAACCGTGATTTATAATGTATCTTGCAGTAGCAATCATCATAATTGTAGCGAGTTTGGTCAGAGTACGCGTAAGTTTCCACACAAAAGTAATGATTACAACTTTACTTTTACTATATTTAATTCTTAATTATACTTTAGACCCACAATTTCTTCGTCATGATTTCGTAAAATTGAGAGAACGGCGGTATACTTTCCTTTTTAAACTACTTTAAAAAAAAATGTTCTATTTTCACGTCTTATCCTCTCGAAGACATTGGAAAACTACAAAGTTGTCCTTATCATATAAATATGATTACGCCTCAATATAGCTTCAGATCTGGAATCATCTCAAAATGTCACGCCTGCGCATTGCACAGAGGCTTCTGACACTCCCGCGAACAATACACGACTCTATCGCGTGGGAATAAAGCTCAAAATAGCACGCGATCAATAGTCGGAAAACCTCTGGACCGATGAAAGAGCCTGAAAGGAACACTACGTCTTGAACGCAACAAGTCTCGCCGGGAGCTTTATTGTGATTAACGACCGCGTCTGAGAATATTTAATATAGTGTAGTTTGACTGAACAGTTAATAGCTATAGACTATCTACCAAACAACGGACAATTACCTAAGGTATGTTAATCCACCTTATATCTATTCACCTAATTGAGCCATTATCAATTCAATATTTGATTTATATGACTACCACGTCAAAAACAACATGAAATAGGCTTTATTCTTGAATAATAAATAATCTAGACGCACTTAGCAATGTTTATAAAGTGCTTTTTATCAAACCTTATTCAAACAGGATTGCTTAATTACTGCAATTTCGTAATTTCAACAAAGTACCTTGCGAACATTGTAGGTTTAATTACTTAATCGTCAGGGGAATAATGTCAATTTTATGTGCCAATTACGAGGAAACAACCTATCATTATATTCCTACCTAAAGGCTCCTACAAACAGGCGCGACACGCGACGCGAATCGCGAGCGACACAAAGGCACCGCAAGTCGCGCAACGAGCGGTGCCTTGGTGTCGCGCGCGATCCGCGTTGCGTGTCGCGCCTGTTTGTAGGAGCCTTAAAGCAGTGTTCATAACCTCAGATAATTTACATTCCATCACCACATAATCAACAAGTGTGAAATGTATTCTTAGTTGATTTTTGAGTGACCATTTATAAACAAAAAGGTCCTAATAAGTTTTCGGTTGTAATGGAATTTGGACTTTGTTAAGTATGACATACAGTTTGTTGCTCCATAGCTTGAAAATTATCTCAAATTCTTAATTCAAATATACCTTTAACTGACAGTCTAATAAAATGACATTTAAATCTACTTTCAATTAATTATTACAATTTAAATTAATATTATAATTTTTATTTTTTTATTTTATATTAATATTATATTTTTTTAAATATTAATTTTATTAATTTTTAACAACTATACAATATAAAATTAAGTAAAATAGGAACTATCAGTTTGCCTCGATACAGGTAAGGTGCCTAGATTTTATTGATTGAATCTAGACCTGCGCAGTTCAGACTTTGCTATCGATGTGCGCAGATGAAAATAGAGCTTCCACGGAGTGCCTAGGAACTAACCCCTCCCTCCGCTACCCCCTCAGCCCTGCCGACAGGGCAGCCATGATGGGTCGGTCGATAAAAATGTCCAATGAGTGGATATGGATATGCATTTTATATCGTTTTACGTTCGATTATAGGCACGTAGTTACATGTATGTTAACTTGAAGGCGTAAACTGTAAAGAAAATCTTGTGGATTAGTAGGTACGGTTCACGAAGCTTTCCGCTTTTCTTTTCTTTACTACGATTCTTTTGGTTAGACTTTGGACATTGACAATATTATAGCATAATGAGCCTATAATGTGTCTACTGCTGAGACACAGGCCTCCTCTCGGTGGACCACGCGGGTCCAGTGCGGGTTGGTAGATGTCACATGTCTTCGAATTATTTGTTGTTTCTAGAACCGACTGGTTATCTCACGATGTTTTCTTTCACCGTTTTGAGAGCAGTGGTGATGAAATAATTCACACAAAGTAAAGCGCCTGTCTGGGTTCGAACCTTCGACCTACAACTCGTAAATCGCAGCCACTGCTCGACAATATTACTAATAGGAATTTTAATGTCACTCACTTTTGTTTTGCCTCGTCTTCCTTTGTTTATTTTTACATTTTCTACTAGTACAACAGAAAGCTCCATTGCGTTTTTCCGGCGGATTTGATAAGTAATCCAATGACGTCAAACATTTAATGCGGTGATATCTGAAATCATGATAATGCTTAATGTTAGTCATTTATTTGTTTATCACACGCAATAAAGTCACTTTTTTATTATCAGCAGCCATTTTAACAATAAAAAGTGTTAGTGATGTTTACTGTGTAGGAGTGCATTGTAATTAATATTTTCTTCTTAAATTATCTTTTAGAGGCTTAAATAACCTAACTTTGATTTCAAGTTCTGGTTTAAAGTTTAAGGCTGGGCGCATACGCTCGGTTTCCTGATTCGGTTTCCGGATCAGGAATTCAGATTCGGAATTCCGTGAGATTAGCGCAGACGTTCGGTTTTTTGTATTAGGAATTTATACTGTCAGATCGAATAGAGACGTTTCTGTGAAAGCACAAATGGACGACGACGATGAATTGATTGCTATTGCACTTTTACTGGCGCTAAACATGAAGAAGAAGAGAAAACGTCGTTACCGGGTACATTCGTTAAACACTCAGAGATTAACGGACAGTCAATACTATCTCAAAAGAGCAAAGTTACGAGCACACCCAGAAGAATTCTTCAAATATTACAGGATGTCAATAAAATCCTTTGATGAGCTTCTTATCGGCATACGAGATAAAATAAAAAAGCAAAATACTTGCATGGTCTCACACATTTTGTTCTAGCAAAATCGTAGGAACACGTCCATTCGCCACTACCGTGCTACGGTTTTGGCGCGATTCCGAATGGAAATTTCCGTTCGTGTGCGGCGAACGAACTTTAGGTTTTTTTCCGTTCGGAAATAGTAAGGACGTGTGCGCCTTGTTGAACATTTTGTATGAAGCATTCAGGTTTCCGAATCTGAATTCCTGATCCGGAAACCGAATCAGGAAACCGAGCGTATGCGGCCGGCCTTACAAAGGAAAATAATTGAGAATACTGAATTTAACAAGAAACCATTCTATACATTCTGTTTTACTGAAAATAAAATCACTTAATACAATACAAAATCAAAGACTACAAATTATATCGGCCACACTTGACCATAAACAAACGTCAATCAGAATCATCTCTTGTTCACATTCTTTGTCTGTGATCTATGACTTTGATGACACTAATTAATGGCGAGTAGAAATAGTACAATGGACTGCAAAGTGTTTATAAATCTTAATCAAACGGCTCGAGATTGTCCCTCCCTTTAATTTTCATGCAACGGTCACAAAAGCATCTGTGTCACAACTAATTAACGTTTAATGGACGTAACGGCTATAAATATTTGCTACAATTGCATTTATTACTATTATTAAAAAAAAATGTAACAAACAGATAGCTTACAAATGATTTTTCATTTGTAAGTCGTAGTTTACAAACCTCATTAAAAAAAAACTGTTGGTTTTTGTACCGCGAGCTGCGAGCAGGAAATTTGGTCTTGCTTAGGTGCCATGTTTTCTGACTGTTGATTAGATTGGCTGATTTTGTAACAATTAAATCAATATTCTCCATATTCATTCACACACTTATGAACATGAAAAACTAAAACGAAATTATAGCAAAAAAAATGCAGACACGCAACAACTTTTGTTTTTCGATTTCTTTTTAATAAAAATTATTGTAAATGCATTCGGCCAGCATTGTTTTTAAATGGCATATAGGTCTTCCATAGTTACCAATTTTCTTAATTTGGGTCTTTCATAATACCCTAAATAAACTTTTTTTTTACACAAGCTTGTATAGTGCAAGCTGCAACTAAATGAAAATTGTAACACCATCTATTACGCATTGGTATTCTCAAACAATTTTCAATCATTATTCATCTTAAATTTTTTTATACTAGAGATAACATTTCGTACTCTTTGTTGGTAATAGATTAGTATCAGAGGCCGGATCTCATCACTATTCAATCCTCGTTGTTTTCGTTTAGGCATGTTAACTCCGGGATCCGGGATCAATTGTTTAACTTAATTTGTCATTTCTATTTTTACTTGAGTGATGTGTAGCGGTAACTGGCTGTTTAAATTAACTTCGATGTGACGTAGACAGGTACTATTACGGCATATTCACGTCATCGTTAAAGTGATAGGTACCTACTGTACTAGCAGACTTCAGAGATTCTCGACGGTTAAAGATTTTTTAATCCCGGAATCATCATCGTTAAACCATTTACAGAAAGCAAGTAAACAATAAGTGTTTGTACCATCTGATCATATAAAATGAAAGTTTTATTTAAATCTTCTTTTATTTTTCAGATTTCAGTTGTCTAACTCGTAAGTTATTTATACATATTGTAGACCGCTAGACGTTATCTAGATTATTTGACTTTTATTTTTGTCACTGACTGTATCTAGTAGATTTCATATAGATTTTGATCATTCAATCAAAGTTTTTGTCCAATATTTTTAGCTCATTTGTTTAATCATCGTCATTGCTAGGTATATCAAATGCTAAATGAACGGCTAGACGGTGTAACGAAATATGAAACTTCAAACCAGTAGGTAAACTGAAATATGGAACTTTATTCAATCACTCAAATTACATTCATTGGTCCTAATTCAACAGTCCGGTTAAATGTATGACTCTTTGTATGAAAATAGAATTCGTTTAAATATCTTGCTATCCCTTGATTTACACGACATCAATTGTTTCGACAATAGTAGGTACTCTACAAAAATCGGTTGTTGCCAAACCAATTCCGAAAGGGATCGCTGGCACCTACTTACACACCTACCTACAATGTAACCATAACCATAATCAGCCTATAATGTTCCCACTGCTGGGACACAGGCCTCCTCTCGGAGAGAGGGAGTGGGCCGTTATCCACCACGCAGGCCCAGTGCGGATTGGCAGATGTCACATGTCTTCGAATTTTTGGTTCTAGGACATGCCGGTTTCCTCACGATGTTTTCCTTCACCGTTTTGAGAGCAGTGGTGATGAAATAATTTACACAAAGTAAAGCGCCTGTCTGGGTTCGAACCTACGACCTACAACTCGTAAGTCGCGGCCGTTACCACTTGGCCACCACTGCTCTCTCCTGCCTACAATGTACTGCAATGAAAATATGGATACAGTAATGCAATGATAGCTAGAACGATGTGTTTACTGTTCTTTAGCTTTTTACAACTTAGGCAATTGTCAAAAGAGCTCATTAAAAAGTTAGCTAAAACTTTATCGTCAAAGTTTTCCAACACACAGGAACTTTAATAATTTAAAAAAATTAAACCGACTTCAAAAAGAAATTAACTCAAAATTATGAAATAACTTTAATTTCGGAAGTCGGTGTCTTGGGATCTGTATTTTAGTTTTATGCCACCGACTCCGACACCGAAATTAAAGTTATTTCATAATTTTGAGTTAATTTCTTTTTGAAGTCGGTTTAATTTTTTTAAATTACTTTTTATTTCGTAATTTTTAGTTTTTGCACTAGTATTTGACCAAGGTTTTGAGATGTTTTCCCTTTGACACTACACCCGTAGCTCTTATCAATAAGCCAGGCCGTCACACTTACACGTATTAGGCCATATCTTGAAAATTACTGAATCGATCTTGATGAAACTTGCACTGTTCCCTAAGTTGAAGAAAATGTAAGCCAATAAAAAAAAAATGGTCACGATCCGATTAATAGTTCCGGAGATATGCGTGGACAAACATACATACATACATACAATACATACATACGTCTATGAAATTTTGTATATTTGTTTGGAAGCCCTAATAGATCATCATATGTGAATATAATGCAATTCCAATAATATTACATACATACGTATCGAATTGATAACCTCCTTTTTTGAAGTCGGTAAAAATGAGTTATTCCGTTTTGATCCCCTGAAACCCCCCTCCACCCCCCCACCTCGATCCCCTGCTTGATCGTCTTCTGTTTTAATCTTTGTCTTATCCACTGTAGGTATATTATAAAGTGTCGTGGAAGTACCGATAAAGGTGAAAATCTATTAAAGAAAGACAGATTGTAGTAGCTTGTTGTGCTGGTGTCTGTACCTACAAGATTACGTCATCAGATGGGTACTTAGTTGCAATGCGTGTGCGTATTGTGCTATCTCTAAATCGATCGCAAATTGGAAGCTCCAATCGATTTATCGATTTGACATTGTTGTCGAGTTTATCGACCTGGTTTTCAACTCCGAACCCGTGTAAAACTGATATTTGTTGTAAAATTTTACATATCATACCTACTCGTAACATCGCGCCTATACCTATTCTCCGAAGGGTTATGTCGAGGTCTACCTACGGGTGGCAGGGACTTCAAAGCGAAACTGAAACCATGAATCAACAAATGAGCAGTAATTTTTAGGGTTCCGTACGTCATAAGGAGAAACGGAACCCTTATAAGATCACTTCGTTGTCCGTCTGTCGGTCCGTCAATCAAGACCCTTTTTCTCAGGAACGCGGGGATTTATCAAGTTGAAAATAATATCAAATACTCAGGGCTGCAATCACTTGAAGCAGTGAAACTTCAAATCAAACTTCTAAGTCAACGCAATCAAAAGATACAGGCGTTTATGTTCCGGAATCAAATCCTATCCCTGTACTTCCCGTTGACCTAGAATCATGAAATTTGGCAAGAAGCAATATCATGTAAAGAAAAAAATCCGAAAACCGTAAATTTTAGTTGCATTACAAAAAATGTTTCAATGTTTTTCCCGTGATAAACTATTTACATACCTACAAATTTGTACGGAACCCTCGGTGCCCGAGTCCGACTCGCAATTGACCGGTTTTTTTTTAATAACCTAGGTAGGTACTAAAAATTTCACGCATGGGGATTCAGAATCATGTACCTACTGAATCCGTGATAATAGGTGGCTCGTCGACGTCCCTGCCACCTGCTACTGTATAATACATCTACATATCAACAGTTGTTTAAATCCCATGTTAAAGCTCCTTCAAAGAGGCGCGTCACGTGATAAAATCGCGCGCAACACAAAGGCACCGCTCGTTGCGCGACTTGCGGTGCTTTTGTGTCGCGCGCGATTTTATCGCGTTACGCGCCTCTTTGAAGGAGGGCGAGCCTATTGTTATCAACCGGGCACTAATACAGACTCAGTCGAGTAGTAAATTTTGTAATTGTTAAAATGTTTTAAGTACTTGCAAATGACTGAATTGATTATATCCACTATATTTCCATAAAAGGATCTCTCATTTAGGTACTCTATAAGAATTCCATTTATGTAGCAGTTTTATTTAAACAAATTAAAAATCAATAAAATTCCCCTTAAAAGTTTACCAATATTATCTGATTAACAAAACAGTACTGAAGCACTAAAAAGCAGAAACAATTTTTATATTTATTTACAAAATCATAAAAAGCTAGTATAAGCCCTCGCCCACACGAATAACTTGTAATCTGTATGCCCGATAGCAAAACATACCTTAAATAAGGATTAGTAATTAAAAGAATAAACTCATTTGGAACAATAAACATACTTTTATGCGATTTTTATTAGCACTTGATTGGTAATTGATTTTGATTATCATCTTTATAGGATTCAAATGCAGGAATAAGCTTTTTCTTTTTGCTCTTAATATGTGATCAAACCGCAGTCTTAATGTTGTTCATACATACATAAACTTATGTCTTCTTCCCATGGGAAAAAATCCTGTCTCTAAGAAGCCTCATTAATTTTAGGAGTATTAATAGATAATAATGTGCCTTAGAAATCCTTTGAAACCTAAGAAGAGCAATCTTTATGCATAGTTTCTTCAGATAAGTGCAATAATTCGTTTTTGAAGTTAATTTGTAAATTCTTTTCCTCCACATTCCCTTCTATTATCCAAATGTTTACACGATCAATGTGTAAGATCTTAGATTTCGAGCAATGAAAAATCTTAAATTATTCATCCAATTTCCAAAACTGACCGAAAATCTATTATTCTTTGGGGCGAACTTTAATCACATACCTACTACAGTTATTCGGGTTAGAGTTTATTCGGGGTAAAGTGATTCGAGATAACGTTAATTCGGAATAAAGTGATTCGAGATAACGTTCATTCGGAGTAAAGTGATTCGAGATAACGTTCATTCGAGATAAAGCGATTCGAGATAACGTCCAGTCGGGGTGAAGTGATTCGGGATTGCGTTAGTTCGGGATACAGTTATTCGCGATTTCTAGTTTCGGTCTAACGTATAAAAGTAGAATACTTTCTATTGACCACGGATCACGATAAATGAATTCATTCGTCCGTTCGTGTTACTAAATGTAAAACAAAATGCAAGTATACGTTGACAATGATAAAGGTGTAAGTAGGAGACAGATTCACTCAGAAGGTTAACTCCTAACAGTGGTTGTAATTCGCTAAATCATCACCGTAACCCCCTTGAACAACCGTTTTGATCAATGCCTCCTCTGTATGAAAAGCGCCTTTGTCCTGCAGTAGAAAAATAATATGTTGATATTACCATTTTTATCACCAAAGTGTATGCAAGTTACAATACAAATCAGAATGATCATGCGACTTCTGCACATTAATTGCTTATCACACTATTAATCACAATCTGAATCATTTTGAAGGATATTGCTAATCCATTGCTTCATATGTTCGAAAAATGTGTCTGCTCAACAAAGTAAAAAACGCAATGAATGTTGTTGAACTGTCAAAATGAGAACCATTCCTACTATTAGTGTGTTACGCAATTACCCCGCAGGTTTGGTTTTGAGACGGCAGTTCTGGCTTTCACTCAACAGTAATGCAATCTAGTAGTAATGAAAGGCCAATAAAATATTAGTCTAATTGGATTGACATTTCGTATCGTAAGGGTCAGTTCACACCGAGACGCGACGCGACGCGCAGTTTTCAAGATAGAAATACAAGTGTAGTAGATAAGGTCTGTAATTGTATTTCTATCTTGAAAACTGCGCGTCGTGTAGCGTCTCGGTGTGAACTGACCCTTATCATACTCGATTAGTCAGCCGTATAATATATAATTAGGGCAGCAATTATAAAGAACTTTTAACAACATAGCAATATTCAATGTTTGATCATGTCTTATTATAGAGACGATTCTCAGAGGCTGAAATTTAGATTTTATTTCATTGCTACATTGTTTTAATGGCTTTGAAAATTTTATGAGCTTTAATCAAGATTTATTTCACCTTCTGAACCTTATTCTTGTACATTGTTATCGTGGTCCGCGGGCGGGGGAAGCGTGGACGCGCCGACAGATCGTCCGCCCACGAGCGGCGCCCGCGCAGGTGCGCCCCGCCCCCCTACACCCGCATGGGACATAGAGTAAAACATACGTTTTATTGATTTTTTAGTTTGTTTGTTTACATTTTAATTGGATGAAACGGGAATTTTCTTTAAAAACCTCTTATTGAAGTCGAAAAATTATACATTTGTAGACTTAGGTAGGAGTCCAGGAACCAAATAGTTTCGGTACCTATCAAAATTAGGATTTGGACGTAAAACAATTATTCATTCTAGGACTAAGTTATCTTTTTAAATGTACGTGATTCTGTAGCAATTCAAAAAAAAGATCAAACAAGAAACAATTTTGAATTGATGTTTTTAACACACACACAGACTTTTTCTGTTCTCATCTCTCTTCCATTCTTTATGAAAAGTTAGTAAAACAATGTCACATCTACACACCTCTCACTTAAGTATTCTTTGGCAGTAGAAAGCTTGAATGAACACTAGTGAATGGACATCGTGTATAGCCCTGATTCGAACCTAGGCCATGTCTGGGCCATGTTCGACCAACTCGGCTCAGACCGGTACTTTATCTACACTTAGGCCGTATGCATTGATATTATATTACCAGGCTTTCTTGCATTTTGACGCAATTCTACTAACCATTTTGTATATTCATAGTTTTATGTCTGCCATTTGCATTTCCGATGTGTCATTTAGTTTGAGTGAGTAAACAATATAATATCTCCACAATTGACACATAGATAGATACATTGTTTATCAATATATAACTGTTCAATAACTTTTTAGCATAATCAGCCTGTAATGTTCCCACTGTTGGGACCCAGGCGTCCTCTCTTCGAAAGGGACTGGGCTGTAGTCTACCAAGCGGGCCCAGTGCGGGTTGGTAGATGTCACATTTGTGTCGAATTTTTGGGTCACACACACACACATAGGTACACACATGCCGGTTTCCTCAAACTGTTTTCCTTCACTGTTTTAAAAGTACTGGTGATGTAATTATTTATACAAAGTAAAGCGTCTGTCTGGATTTGAACCCACGACCTACAAACTCGTACTGAAATACCACTGCTCTAACTTTTTAACCACAACTGAAAAAGGTCCTTTATGTCAGCTCAAAAATATTTTTTTTACTATGCAAATATGATTTTGATTACTACGCTTTACCATCCAAATACATACATATAAATCAGCCTATAACGTTCCCACTGCTGGGACACAGGCCTCCTCTCAGTGAGAGGAAGTGGGCTGTAATCCACCACGCGCGCCCAGTGCGGGTTGGTAGATGTCACATTACTTTTGATATTAATTAACATACAAGTATAAATCAACCCATTACGAATAGTAAATTGATTTCATTAAGCTAATTGGCCAGACAGATAGTAGGAAGACGAAACCTGAATGAAAATCAAGTCAGCAGGTCTCGAGTTATAAGCGGACGCAACGGCAGACAGACCAATACGTTTAGCATTTTATACTTCAACATATCAAGAAAACCTATAGGATATGCGTAAAGGACATTGATCTTTTTATTAAGACGTTGTAAATCAATCTGGAATAATTAATTTGTTGGCTTTTCCTGCTAGAGGGTCGACCATAATAAGCTGGTAAAAAAAACGTTTGATAAAAAGATTAAATATCGCGCTTGAAATTCAACGCATTTAATGGTTTCTTGGATTATTTGGAACACACAGAATATTATAATATTCCATCCACCCCCTATTTTACCTACAAAATTATGTTCAGCCGGTCGATTCTGTAAAAACCTCACCGTGAAAACTTAGGTGAAGTGAGTTTGTTTTGCTATGAATTGACACTATTGACAGCTCACTCCACGCTCACTTCACCTAAGTTTTCTCGTTGAGATTTTTACAGAATAACACCGCAGGCGGTCTATTCTGAAAAAATCTCACTGTGATAACTAACTAGCCCTAGTAGCCCCACTTCGAATTTTTCAAACCCCCTTTGCAAAAAATATACATATATTTTTATTTCTTTCTTATTTGCAAAATAGTTAAACAAACGTCATCTAAAACTATTCCAAATTTCAAGTTGATAGCATTAGCAGTTCTTGAGATATCCAGCTATGACAGACAGACAGTCAGTCTCACCATAAGGGTTCCGTTTTACCATTTTGGGACGGAACCCTAATAAAAGATTTATGATTATACAAGCAGATACCGAAATCTAATTAAAACATATTTAATTCAATTATGCACTTGACGCTAAGCGCATCAAAGGACGCCGGTATAAACATTTTGATAGCATCTTAATCTCCCCGCCCACGCCACCTCACACAATGGCTGGTTTTTTACCAACAAAATCATCAGACAATGATGTTATGTCATGTATCATTTGATTGATATGAATTGTAGGTACTTCACCGATGAGGATTAATAAAAACCCTCCTAATTTGCATTATATGATGACTAATTGCTAAACATTGATGGATTTATGAATGTTTTTGTACGATTTCCGAAACATTTAAAAGTCAGCTCAGATAGATTGATTTTGATGAGGTTTTTGCTTGATCAATACGTTTTCCTTATTTTCAGATTCGCAATGGGCCGGCAAGAAGTGTTAATTATGGCGATAAGCATCGTCGGGGCCATGGGCTTTATCCCCCATGGTTCTATTGGGGAAAAGGTTTGCATAACATTCATGATAATCATAGCATTTTTTGCTCAAGGTTCAAAATTGATTCGACGGTTAAGATTCACATCACGCTTGTATTCCTTGATGAGGCCGGCGAATCCACATTTTGCCAATTACATAATAGTAATATACAAGTCCCATATAATAGGGTCACCTGTGCACTTGATGATCTTATGACTGCGTCAATGAGCGGAGTTTGCGCAGCTGAATTTCGGACCAAAGATATTTGAACTTTTTGCCATAGATACCCTAAGAAGAAGATGAATAAAAGGCAATTGGATGCAGCTGAGATCATAATGAAAGGCAATTGCATGCAGCTGAGATGAGAATGAAAGGCAATTGCATGCAGCTGAGACAAGAATGAAAGGCAATTGCATGCAGCTGAGATGAGAATGAAAGGCAATTGCATGCAGCTGAGACAAGAATGAAAGGCAATTGCATGCAGCTGAGATGAGAATGAAAGGCAATTGCATGCAGCTGAGATGAGAATGAAAGGCAATTGCATGCAGCTGAGATGAGATTGAAAGGCAATTGCATGCAGCTGAGATGAGAATGAAAGGCAATTGCATGCAGCTGAGATGAGAATGAAAAGGCAATTGCATGCAGCTGAGATAAGAATGAAAGGCAATTGCATGCAGCTGAGATGAGAATGAAAGGCAATTGCATGCAGCTGAGATAAGAATAAAAGACAACTGCATGCAGCTGAGATGAGAATGAAAGGCAATTGCATGCAGCTGAGATGAGAATGCTAAGAGGGATGTGTGGTGTTACACGAATGGATATAATAAGAAATGAGTACATAAGAGGCTTACAGGACCTAAACACAAAAAACGCAAGTTTTAGAAACACTAAAAGTATATGATCGACTACAGTAAACAAAATCAGAAAAATATATGATATTCTTCAGGATATATGCTAGGTAGATAGTGTGTTGAAAACATAATATAACTAATTTCATACGATAGAAAAATATCATGATAATACCTTTAATTTTTTTTTTTACAATAAAAACCATACTTATATACATACTCGTACAATCATTATGATTTTTTGTCAGATTATTCTACAAGCAACATACTAAAACACTAGTGTTTTAATTTCTTAGTCCAAACAATAGATTTTTTGTAAATAGATAATTGCTTCATATTTTGCAATAAATTACCAGTGTTGTGTCATCGCGCTTCTCTTTCTTTTCTATGCAGTCCGACAAAGACCGCGCTTTAGATCATGTAGTCGCCTTAAGAGGAAGTTTGAAAGTGGCACCGGTAACTGAAAAGTTGTGTGGGAATCGGTTGTCATGGTATGGGCATGTGTTACGGAGAAATGAGGAAAATGTCGCGAGGAGAGTTTTGAGTATGGATGTCGATGGCTATAAGAGTAGGGGAAGACCAAATGACGATGGATGGAATGTGTGAATGATGATATGGTTAAAAAGGGGGCGACTACCGAGATGACGACTAATAGAGAAGTATGGAAGAAAAAGATATGTAGCGCCGACCCCAAATAAATTGGGATAAGGGCAGGAGAATGATGATGACCCTAAGAAGAAGAAGATGTAATAGGGTGCGCCTATTGCAGACTACGGGCTGTAACAAAAATAACTGATTAAAAAAACCATTAACATTTCACCCGATCTGGAAATTAAATTCATGAGCGCAATTGCACCTCCTCTAGAAAATACTATTACGTATTAATACCCCTTTTCCACCTCCTTCCAGGATCATATGCTAACGGAGGCTTTGCTTCGTGAAGTCGTCGAGCGTATGGGCAAGGAGTTCAACGACGCGGCGTCGAGCTACCTAGAGTACCCAGCAAGCGAGCGTCACCTCGCCTTGATGGCCCGCGCGAACAAGGACCTGGAGAACGAACAACTGGACTACGACTCGCTCATCGACGGCAACCCCAACCCCAGCCTTCGCGACCAAGAGTACATGCAGCACAGGTACGTACTCTTCCATTCCACTAGTATTTCTACTGGTATTTGGAGCTGCTGGTCTGCCGGTATCATAACTTCTGTTTATTGCTAGGTAATACTGGTAACTGTTACCGCTAGGTAATACTGGTAACTGTTACTGCTAGGTAATACTGGTAACTTTCACTGCTAGGTAATACTGGTAACTTTCACTGCTAGGTAATACTGGTAACTTTCACTGCTAGGTAGTGCTGGTAACTAGTACTGCTAGGTAATAGGGGTAACTTTCATTGCTAGGTAGTGCCGGTAACTGTTACTGCTAGATAATACTGGTAACTTCCACTGCTAGGTAGTGCTGGTAACTGTTACTGCTAGGTAATACTGGTAACTTTCACTGCTAGGTAATACTGGTAACTTTCACTGCTAGGTAATACTGGTAACTTCCACTGCTAGGTAGTGCTGGTAACTGGTACTGCTAGGTAACAGGGGTAACTTTCATTGCTAGGTAGTGCTGGTAACTGGTACTGCTAGGTAATACTGGTTACTATTACTGCTAGTAAATTTTACTACTGCTGAGGGAGCATTTTCTACTGGTAACTATTACTACTGCTGACGTTCACAAACACTTTCAGAAACAGCCTGATGTACTGTGAACTACCACCGTAATTGTGTACGGAGTTAATTCGGGATAATGCAGAAGAAGTACTAAACTCTAGCTTATGAGAGCACTAAATGGTCGAATAGGTAAACTAGGCCATTTTGCGATCACAGTAAAGTAAAGACGTCTTTTTAATCCGGTTCATAGATTTACTGCCGCCTTCGAGAACAATTGAAAACCAACAAACAATTGATGTACAAACACTCAATAACAATAGAAGTGGTCCATTGTCTACAGCTGTCCTAATTTAAAAAGATAAATCAAGTCTAGACGAGAAATTAGACCGAATTAACAACATTAAGATGGACGGATAACACGATTAGACAATACGATTGAGGTGTGCCTCTACCACACCACAAGCTAAGCTATTTATATCTGACGAGTATCTTCATTTATTTCTCTCCATTGGCATCGGGTTCATCATATACATTAGACTTTATCACGTATGAAGCGAAGTGAGATACTACCGAGAAAGAGGTCGAAGTAGAGTGTCTAAAATCTCTGCGTGTGATTAATCGTGAAATGGCCCGTCAACATTATCACTTGGATGAAGATAACGACAGCTTTAGTATTTATATATTCTAGTAATCACTACTGGAGTGACGCCTTTAAGTCTTCCAAGCCAATAGCTCAATCGTGCCAAATCTCCATTTGATTAATCAAGTTTTTCGTTGATTTAAAACAATTGAAAGTCAACCAGTGGTCTACAAAAGGCTGTTTTGGACTATGTATATCATGCAAAAATTATTAATTCTGGGATCTACCTGGATTTCCATTCTTAACCAAACAGCCCTGAAGATATTCCATCTAGTTCCTTATTCATAACTTCGGCAGCTCGCTGTGGGGGCATCAGTACGTAACCGGTGGTGCTGGAGAGGGTGAGCAGCGCCTACAGCCTTCAGGCGTGCTCCCCAACCGGCAGATGGTGAAGACTGATGGCGTGCTGCCGGCCTACTGCAACCCGCCTAACCCCTGCCCCGTTGGATATACAGGTGCGGTGGTTAGAAAATTTAGGTCTACATCTAGAAATTCAAAGTTCGGTCTTTGATGCTCGTAAATATGATCTGAAAATGCAATCGAAATAAAATAATTGGTTAGTCAATTGGTCTCAATCCTGTATTGTTTCTTCCTGTTCTGTTTACTATCTTCTTCAGTTTTTAGTAATCATCACTGTTTACATATGTCATCAATCACTTTACTTTCATCAAATCATTTCCATTGTGTGCCATTATGGCATTTAACCTGATCCCTTCACCAGAGGAGCAAGGCTGCATCAGCGAGTTCGAGAACACCGCTGCCTTCAGCCGCCAGTACCAGCTAGCGCAGCGCTGCATGTGTGACGGAGAACATATGTTCAGCTGCCCTCCCGACTCCTCCAACAAGCCCCTCGACTTCGGCTACCCCGAGCACCACAAGAGCCTCGTCGCGAAGAAGTATAAACCTGCTGTTAGTATGCATGGTTTAATTCTGTAAATTATATCTCGGAAATCTATGTCTTACACAAAATATTTTTAGAATTTTTATGACACTAGAAGATCTTTTCACCATCTTCTATCCTTTGGAAGCGATTTACTGAACTGGAGTTCTTCAGAAATTTATATCTGCAAGGGTCAAAACCCTGGTCTTACTTTAATGATACTAAAACAACAATTTCCGTTTCCAGGTAGAAAATCCTTATTTGACGGGCGAACGCTTACCGATCGCAGCTAAAAAAGGTTTTGATGTTAATGTTTACTAAGTCACTAGTCATAAATAGATGTATACTATATTAGTTAGTGTCTATCTTGTCGGAATGTGGGCATAGTACTATCATCTTCTAGCCCACTCTTTTTGGCATAATTATTATCTTTATATAATAAGTATTGTACCTAGTTCTGTTACAACCTCATTTAGGGTAAACTGTGTGCTTAACACGGCAAGAGCACCATAACACCACCTGCTGATGACACATAAACTATATTTGAGAAGGAATAGTTGCGGTAATAAATAGACGGAATGAAAGTAAAAATTAAAATACTTAATATATTTTTGTATTCCCAATGAAATACTGTCTCCTCAATTTCCTCTTTCTCTCTTCTTATTTAAATTTCTTGAAAGTAACAAAAGTGTTTATACGGGTCATCTGTACATTAACGGAAAAACCTGGAAGTATCACATAAATGAAAATTATTGATTTGGAATACTAACTTGCAATTTGTGAGAAGCGTCATTAAATATAAACGTTGAAGCTGTGAATTTCGTTAGTTGTAAATACATAAGTATTTAACTCTTTACTAAGCTGTATTATTATATTAGTTTCATACCAATCTTTTTTTTGGTTCATCATATAAATAATAATTTAAATTATATTTATAATCATTAATAATTATATAATTGAGAGGGGCCCATGGCTAAATAATAACAGCCGCACAGGTCGATCGATCAGGTTAAGCT
Source organism: Oligia latruncula (assembly GCA_948474745.1). Taxonomy (NCBI): domain Eukaryota; kingdom Metazoa; phylum Arthropoda; class Insecta; order Lepidoptera; family Noctuidae; genus Oligia; species Oligia latruncula. The sequence goes on along the minus strand of OX419691.1, from coordinate 5,254,597 downwards.
ACGCTTGCCGCGGTTAGTCTGTTGATTGGTGACCATCTTTACATACCGGGACCCCTCCGTGCCTCGGAAAGCACGTTAAGCCGTTGGTCCCGGCTGTCATTCGTGGATCTTTGACAGTCGTTACGGGTAGTCAGAAGCCCGAAAGTCTGACAACCAGTCTTACCAAGGGGTATCGTATTACCCAATAACTGGGTTGTGGCGGTCAGATAGGCAGTCGCTTCATGTAAAATACTGGTATTCAGCTGCGTCCGGTCAGACTGGAAGCCAACCCCAACATAGTTGGGAAAAGGCTAGGCAGATGATGATGATAATAATTATGTACCAAACACTACCAAGAGTACAATATGTATTGTATGATAATCCTATTATTTTACCAATTTATTTAGTTTTTTAAAATATATATTATAAAATTATAGATCTTAAATACAAATGTAGGTAAAAGGTCAGTATCATATGGTTCCAAAAATAGTAGAGTTTAGAATGATAAGATTAGTATTTAATCAAAATACCTAATTATTATGAAAAGGAAAAGCTGATGTTTAAACACGAAATATAATAGCTAAGTCTTGCGGAAACATGAAAATTTGATTAGAATATAAAAAGAATAATATTACATTTACATAAGTTAGTTCGATAATCTATATCCCAGCAATTTAATTGCATTATTTAAAAATAGTTTTCGTTTCATCAAAAAAGCGGTTTTATTTAGTCTGGCGCGCAATCTTGTAGCCTATCATAAGATTCAAATTCTAAAGTAATACTGTGATTTAATAAAACAACTAAACAAAAAGAAAAAGGAAAAAAAAAAAAAAATTGGAAGAAAATACCTGTTTCTTTTTACAATTCAAATTAAATCCATGATTTTTTCAAAACGTAATATCCCTTTCTGTTTTGAATAAGTTTAGCGCGTCAGCTAATAAATAAGTACACTCAAAATATTAGAAATAGGTTATAAACATACTTTATTTACTTTATGGCATTTCCCAATAATTTGAAAACAATGCGTCTTAATAATTAAATCAAGATTAAGTAAAAAAAGATTTGTACAGGATTAATTTCGTGATAACTGTAAAAATAAAATAAATAACTGTAGGTATTATTCCATTAAATGTCTTCCTTAGTATTTATATTGTAAAGAAATTATTTGAAACATACTAATTTATTAGCCCAAGTCATAAATTAATTATAATAATTAAATTAATAAATTTTTATTTTAAATTTATCTTCGCATTCCTTGCGCATAATGTCGGTTCTACGTACTTATTAGGTTTAATTATTATAAATTAGTTATATACCTACCTATTTTTATATTATATAAGATTTATCGATGGTGCCCTAAAAGGAATATATTAACCAAACATTTAAAGGATCCTTCAGACAAGCGCGACGCGACAGTGTGGCGTGATTCTGGGAGAACAATTTTCTTGAAGTTTTCATAAAAATTGTTCGCAAAATAACGCCATAAATAAAAATAACGCCAGGGAAACTAGCGAAATTCGAATTTGAATAGGTTTTTTGGCAAATTTGCAGCTATTAGGTTGTATGTGGATCAAAATATTCCGAATTATAACCGTAACAAATAGGTATGCACTTATAGAATTAAAATCATCAATACAACTCTCTCAAGTCAGAATAGACCTCAAATATCATGATTTCATGAAATAGTCAATCAATAGGGTAATATGAACCTTAAGAGTTGTAATGATGATTCTAATTATTATAATTCTGTAAATATATTTAGATATATATTATTTGTTACGGTCGCGAACAAATAATATATATCTAAATATATTTACTATTATTTACTATTTAACATTTTGATCGACATACAACCTAATACTGACCTGCAAAAAGCAAAAAACGTAAAAAAAAATCGTAGACTACTTACCTTATCGCATTCCCGATAACTAGAATATCCAAAAAAATAAGGAAAGTGTTTTTTTTATTTTCTAAGACCTACTTACGAATTCAAATCATAAACATTTTCATTAAATAAATCAAAATTTAATATATGTTAGGTATTAGTTAAAAACCCGCTAAAATCGCAGATTTCAAAAGATTCCAACTTTCAAAATAAAAATAAAATAAAAGTCACATTCAAACTAGACAGAATCAACACTTTTTGAACGTCAAAATTACGTAAGACCCCCAAAACGCCCGGCCTTCACCAGGAAACGCTTCTGCAAAATTTATATTTTCCAATGGAGATCTTATCCTGATAGGCAATGATAACGTTTACCAAAAGCCATCGGTAAATACCCTAGATAGGTGAATCTAACTTCATAAAATAGGTTAGTTTATGATGGTGGTGATGTAGGCATAAGAAAAAATGTATATAACAGACAAGAATACGCGGACGTAAAAACGTAGGTAGTAGACAATTAATTTATGAAGGATTTACAGAACAACATGGCAGGTAAGTAAATAAGGCTTAAGTGAATAATAGTGAATACCGATTTAGTAAGTAATATAGTAAATAAGGAGTTCGTGACAGCTAATGCACAGTCGCCTTTCATTTGATTTTAATTAAGAAAGTTAAAGATTTGAGTAGATACCTAATTTAAATAGAAAAAAAAATTAAGCATTGCTATGTTCCAGTTTCAATAGTACGAACGTCAGAAAAATTACTGCGACTTGTCCCCTGAAGACGAAGGTTATCACCATGACACCTAAGAATTGACCTAAAGCTACAGTATGGTAGAAGAGCGGTGACCGCCACATAACGGCCGCTGTCATGACAATGGCAACGGGGTTTTAATTTACGGTGTGAAAAAACACACCAACTTACTTTCATAAATAACGTTTGAGCAACGGCTTTCGCCGGTTAACAGCGGACGCTATATGGCGGCCACCGCTCTTTTGGGACACCGTAGCTCAAGAGATATTCCAGTTATGATATCACTTAACATCAGGTGAGCAAGATGTCACTTCTTGAATAAAAACGAAGATTTATTCAAAAAATTATTGGATATTTGAATCATCAACATCACTTTAGCTTTTTTTTTCTGGTACACGCAATGGCTATTTCTAATGAAATCATACAGCATTTATTTTTCCATAAAACCTGATTTCAGTATTTGCTCAAAACTGTCTTAAAACTGATTAAAAAAAAAAACAATTTTTCGAAATGATGCTAAAATTTTATATCTAAATATGCTACTAATTTCTAATTAAAAATATGTGGAAATTCTCACAAGGTTCTCTTTAACGCTTTTTCTTATAATATTCATCACCCCTTTACGCGACGGCGACGCACACGACATTTTACATAATCTAGTAAAACCTTATGTATGTATTATTATTAAGAATGTAGATATAAGTTGTGAAGGAATATGTCACGGATACAATAACATCATAAATGAGTAGTGGTAATTTTAAGAAAATGAGCCAAACGGCCACAGATGCGAGTTACTCTAGTCAAAAAGGTAGTGTGTATATAATATACATATAATTAATTTAGGGAAATTGTTTACCTAAATTTCGCTGAGAATAATACTGAAAAGTACTGAAAATATTAAATTACAATGAAGCCTTTTCAGGTTCCCGTTGTATTTAAAGATTTTCAGCGCTTTACATGTTATTCCCATGGAAACAAGTAGCATAAGTTGACGAGAATATATTTTTGTAAAAAAAAACCGGAAAAAATACATAAACACAAGAAATAATTATATTTTTTTATAAAAAGATATATTTTTCCATGCGGCTGTCTATAAACTACATGACGTTGAGATTGACTTCCATCTCTTAAATAAGGTAATGTAAATATAGGTAAAAAACATGGAAAAATCAACTGTCATTACTCAGAGTCACCTAGTTCCTAGTTGTATCTCAACAAATTACTTAAAATGGCATACCTAAAGCTAAAATAAACATCTCTAGTCAACAAAATAAAAAACCTACTGGAAGAATAGAAAAGAGGGAGTGGAGGTCTCTAGAATAGGTAGGTTTAAACTTACTCTCCGTAATAAGACGTATTTTCAAAAGTAATAATTTATAGTATTATTATAAGTTTCCTTATATTTGAGTGATTTCAATATAATTGCAATAAATTAAAATATAAATAAGCTTTTATTCGTTCTGGTGTTAAGAATTTGTTAATAATAATTATGCTTGGTCTGTTTTGCAATAATTCATGTTTAATATAAATTTAATTGTGTATGTACACCGTGCTTTACTGGCGAGAACTTTCAGCGGTTAATTTTATTCTAACTTACAAATTTTACCAAATTTAATAATAAAAAAATAAAATCTTCTCATACAAACATCACGTCACTTTTTATAGTCTGTACACCTTATTTATTGACAGAATATTTTTTACCTAAAATACCTTGATACAGAAACGCGGTGTAGGTACATGTTAAATGTCGTGGTCCTTAAACTTACTAAACTCAAATACTACCTCAAAAAACTCAATAGCATTACAGTTGCAAGCATCGTAACTTGTAGTTAAGAAATTTCTGGAACTTAGGTTAACTTAATTTAATGAATCCAGTACAGTAAGTACTATGACGTGTAAGTATTCTCGGGAAAAGCGACAATAGTAACTTATCACTATAGCTGATAACTTACAATATACGGTCTACATAATCAAATATTGATAGAACCACGATACCTCTCAAACCAGTTTATAATGTAGGATTATTAATTATAATTATTATAATTAATTATGTAATTTCATTGATTTCTTATGAATTTATATAGTTAACAATAATTATTAAAATTATTATTATAAAAATAGGTATCATTTTATTCATATCTATTTTTTTTATTTACATTTCACTGTGAGCGGTATCGTTTTCAATTAGTTTATTGATAATATTTTTATTACTTTAATAATAAATGATTTTAATTTATAACCTAAATTATTAAGAATTGTTACATTTTAATGTTTTTATTTCATTAATAACAAAGTTAAGAAAATAATTAATACGCCGCATCTTTTTAAAAAGGTTTCATAATTTTCGTAACATATAATATTCAATGAACACACATAAACCATAAATAGCCATAATTTATTTAATTATTAATTTAATTTTTTTAATAATCTCTCTAAGTTACCTCTTACTTACCTCTTAAGATAAAATAGGATTACTTAAGCTCTAGAAAATCTAAGAAAAAAGAATAAAAAAAAAAACAAAATAAAAAAAAAAAACAAAAAATATGTATTACTCGTATGAGCAAATGTGGATAAAAAAAGAAAAATATTAGAACACATATGGTTAGTCTATAAATAATGCTGGATGAAGATCTAATAAGTATATTTATGAATGTACCTACTGTAATCTTAAGTAACTTAGTTGTCAATGAAGTATCTCATACATTTAATGCGGTCAAATAAAATGTTATAAATAGGGTACTACTCACGCGGTATTTTAGGTATAATTAAGTATAAAGTGAAAGCAACAGTTGTGACATTTATGTAAGCTGCATATAATATATATTTTTATCTTGATATAATCCTACAAATTAATACAATTCGTATTTGTGATTGTATTTGTATCGTAACATTTTAGAGTTGGTCTGAGTGCACTAACAAACCATTCAAGTAGTCGCAAAATTACATCTACACCGCCACATACAAACTACGCATAACACTGACGTCACGCAAAACCGCGCATCGCGCAAGCAGAGTTTACCGCGTAACTAGCATCTATACAACGTCCCGACATCAATCGTCGGGCAGTACCCCCCAGATACCACACCCATCTGGTCGGAGGATCCTCCCTTTTCTATGGTGGATGAGTGAACTTTACACCCTGTTCCTCATACCTCTATAATATCTTGAAGTAGTAGTAGAGCTTATTGTGAAGAGCTCGCCCGGGGAAGTACTACCACCACACCTAATTCTGCCGCCAAGCAGCATTGCTGTGTTCCGGCTTGAAGGGTGTGGGTGCCGGATAATGATTACAGGCACATGAGACATTTCAGCTTTGTCTCTGGGATGGTAACATACCTGCAATGCTCCTAGTATTGCAGATGTTTTTAGGCGGCGGTAATCACTTACTATCAGGTGACCCGTCCGTCGTCTTGTTGACCATCCAATAACATAGAAAAGGTCTGCGCACTTATTCAAATTCCAAATCTAACAGTTCAACATCACACTTGTATAGACGCCTCTGTAACTACATAAGAACTATTTGCGGAAGTCCAAACACCACTGACGTCACAGAATCCTGCATCGTAATGTAAAAACCGCGCGATTCGTACATACACAAAACTGCAACAACATCTGGTCAACACTAATCAGCATAGCGATTCACTTCCGTACCAAATAGAATATCAAGCAATGTTTTCGAATCTAAATCAATATCACCAAATTATACAGAAACTCGCTAATTAAAAGATCAGCACAGCCGCATTAAAGCAGTAGTAGAACTCATTGTGCCAGAGTTCGTCCGGGGAAGTACTACCACCACACCTATTTCAGCCGCCAAGCAGCATTGCTGTCTTCTGGTTAGAAGGGTGTGGGCGCCGGATTGAAAGTACAGGCACATGAGACCTGTCAGCTTTGTCTCAGGGATAATAACGCCTTTCGCGAATCGTGAAATTCAAGATCGCGTACTGTCACCATTCGAAACACCATGGAGTCGTTTGGTTGGAACTCATTAAGTTTAATTGGAACTTGTAAGATTCTCCTTCTTTTTACAATGGAGGAACACCACATTTGTTCTCTAAACTGTCTTGTAGACTACAGACCACAGTGCCAAGCAGTTTAATATAGCAGAGTAGGAGGTCTTGGCTGATGTAGCTACAAGGGTATGACGACCGCCGAACGACTGCAATGCGCACATGCGCCAAGCTCGTGACATGTAGTATCCTATAAAGATTCAGAGAAAACCACCTTTAATAACAAAACCTCACCCTGAAAGATATAACCAAGCAATATTCTTCAGGTATTGGTTGCTTTGCAGAATAATAAGACACTTTTACCACACCTTCGTCACTGTCTTTTATCTGTCACCAAACCAATGTTTCTCAATTGAAAAGATCTGAACTAATTACACCACCAGAGCAACATATTAAACATCTTCATATTCTATCTCGTGGTGGACTTCAGAGCGGGCGGGAGGAGGGTCACGTTATACAATCTTAATCGCGTCCAAACCACGAGTATAGATATCCTCAACTGTTTCCGAGTATAGGTACATTACAAGAAAAAGTCATACAAGACAGACAGACATAAATTGGCGAGTTTACCTCACGCTATCAATGATTACATGTGTGCAGATCCCTTTAGTATCGACCATCTTTGTTGTCTAAATGTTGATTTTCGTCGATTATTTACTGCTACGCCAGTATTCACCAAAGATTGGGCAGTATTCCATTTAAATGAACATCTCTCGCCAATAACGTGTGTTGAAGGACAGTGGCACTTGTTGGCTATTAGCTCGAAGTTTAGTAGGCAGTTTACCCGATTTATGTGAAGGCGATGCAGACATCTTATTCAAAGAGGTCGATCCTTGATTCATAAATTAAAAAAAAAACAATTTTAATTTTGTTATTGATAAAAATGAAAACAAAAGTTCACACTATTTTTAAATCTATATATGTTTTATATTTCTATCTATACTATACAGGCTTACATAAATGAAACATACTGTGCAAACAATGAACATAAAAACAAAAAAGTTAATGATCCAAAAAATATTTCATTAAGAATAACGAGGCGAATAAGCTCTTTGTAAATATTTCGCCGGAAGTACCCAGGAAGTGGTTAAAGTAGGATAAAATGTATGTGAAAGAGCAGGAAAGCGCCAACTACTAGATTAATTTTTATTTAATAATTAAGCCGCAAATACACATGCTTTTTACTAGCACAGAAGTATACAAGTAGCTTGCATGCCAATGTGCCATAACATCGGCTTAATGTTGCTTGCCTGTTGGTGTTCTACAGACTGAACTTTGGAGAGTGTGCGCAGGAACTCCACAACCTGATCTCGCCATCTCCCTTTCACTACCGGACTACCAGACGTACTGCAGCATACCATCCGCACGTACTTGATATCCAGAACAGACTAGTCGTACTCAGCGCTTTTCCTCCACATTTATTATGTGCACAGCCAAAGTGTAGAGCTCTCTGCCAATATGAGCATTTCGTTCCACATATAACCCGACATCCTTCAAAGCATGAGTAAACAGGCATCTTCTGGGCACGCTCGTTCCACCGTAGAGCTCATACATTGCTTTCCATTAGATCGAGGTCAAGAGCAGATCCATTTCCCAATAAAAAAAATTAAAAAAACATCTTCTGGTTAGTGAATGTCTTCTTGCATACATTTGTGTAGGTTAACAACTTCTGATTGGTGAATTGAGCAAGATACTTGCAAACTTTCGTGCAAGGTAAACGCATTTGCGGCTTTCATCTAAATTAGTGCAATAAGTTGTAAATAAACCACGCTCTGCGCCGATATGTTGGGAAAACTCTGAACGCGGACGACGTGCATAATAGCCTAGTAAGTCTCAAAGACATTAGACTAAGTTAGACTAAAATGGCCCAATCGGCAAAAGAAGCACTCAACCAAAGAACATTATTATTTGCGAGGGTTGAAGGAACGAAAGTATGACTCTTATGATAACAGCCGAAAGTATCGGCTTGTATTACGAATTTAGTTTTTTTTTTACCAATTTTACCTCATTACATACCTGATTTGGATGATAGTAATTACGAAACAAGTTTTTTTTTCTTTTAATAAAAACACCGTAACAATATAACCTATTCGTACTTATTGTTGTAAATATAACTAAACATAACGTGTCAACAACACCAAAACAGTGAGTAGTTCGAACCAATGTTCAATGCGTTTAGTTAATTACACGGGTGCCAGTTTGCGATCCAATGGGCGCTAATTGCCAGGATTTTTCCTCATCGCTTGTAAAACAAATTGATTGCACGTCCATTACTGGGCTGCAATACGACAATTGACCTATCAGTCACTTGATTACAAACACTTGGTTGATGTCCAATATTAACGTAGTGTGTTAGATATTATTTAGGCTGCTGGGAATCGAGGGGCAAAAGTATTGCAATAATATTAGAATGGATGGAGTGCATGTGTTTTTGTTGTGAGAGAATGTTTCTTTTATAATATTCTTGGTTTTTTTTTGCCTTATTATGCAGTCAGGGGCGGAACACTCTCTAGAAAGAAACTAGGGATTTATAACTCGCACTGATTCCTTATCTTATTAATCTTCGTTTTTAATATTCATGTCCCTTCCTTATACATCCTGATTTTTGTACGATTCATAAAGACGGAATCATTATTTGTATTTGGTACTGAGATCATGATTATAATACCTACTGCCAGGATGTCGAATTGACAATGTATACCTGTTTCCAAAATACTTGTCCGGAATCTTTAGAAAACAACTCCGATACCAATCTTACTATGAGCCACTCTTTCCACTACTAGAAGAAGTATAAAGTTAGTAAACTTGCTTTATTCCAATTGGATCATAAAATAATTACGCCTTCCAAATAGATAAATTTGGAAACTGAATACCATTACAAAAACAACGTTTACACATTATAATTGTTCTAAGTTCATGCGGAATATAGTCAAACAGCCATAAATATAAAGGTAGAGCCATACACATCGAAGTATTGAAGACATCCGTCACCAGATTATACAATTCCATATACGATTCTTGACACACGAATTTAAGGACCAGCCAGGCGTTTCAAAACTGTGAAAAAAAAATCAATATGGAAAAGAATGTTCGCATCCACTCTCCGATTTACGAGATCTCAGTACCTATTAGGTTTTTTTATATATTTAAGTTGGGTGAGTGTGAAAGGATTTTGGTGAACGATTTTCCTATTCCTAGTTTTTCAAATATTCTAAACTCATCGTTGAGTTTTTCTCTATTTATCTAATTAAAAATAACAAACAAAAAATTACAAGTAACTAAAATTGCGCAATAGTCGGTATGTGTTTCAACAAATAACAACGTAAAATTAAAATCTGTTCATATATTCGTGCATTTTCGCAATTCTGAACAAAGAAGACTCATACAATCTATCTATTGAAAGTGTTAGGCGTTTGTGAATACATATTTAAAATTGCGTAGTTGAAACTTATTACATTTGTAGTTATAAAAAAGGCTTTTACGCTTTATAATTACGTCCTGTAACTATTTTATTTGTGTAACCTAATTCGTTATGTACCTATTTAATAATCCCTAATCATAATTTTAGAGGTTTCGCAAAAACGAAAGGTGTTATGAGAGGGTGCCAAAGGCATGAAGTAATTACGTTATTGTTATTTGTTTATTGTGTTCTTTATATATGTGTTTAAACAGTATATAACGTGTGTACGTCGTACGTTCGTTAAATTAATCATTTGTATTAAAAAAATTAAATAAGAGCTGTACTTTTTGTAAAGGATATCTTTCATCCCTCGTTGTTAAATGATTAATTTTGTGTTAAATGGGGTAATATATTCCAAAAACGGTAGCTTAGAACTTAAGAAGATATTTTTAACTTAATATATTTGATGTTTAGATATTAAGTAAAGCAACAGCTGTGAGCCATGTGTCATAATTAAGTTATAGTTCGATTCCTTGATAGACGAATATTTCAAAAGTTCTTATTAAAAATAACATCATTATAAAGAACTTATTTATTGTTTCTTATTAGAATCACACATAAGTAATTATGCTAACATTTTCTAGTCAGCCCTTTTGGGGGATTATGCTATAACCTTAAAATACCAAAATACCGGCTTTATTTTATTTTTTATATAATAGGCTTTACCGCGACTTCGTCCGCGTAGAAATCATAAAACAGAACAAATACTACCTTATACCAATAGTTAAACCTGTGACAAGTAACATAAGAATAATATATTATCAAATCCTAACTTCAACAATACTAATTATACTTTATTTGAAACCATTGGCCACCACCATACCTATTGTATACCAAAGTAAATTGTACATTTTAAAAATAAGGCATTTGTACTTTATTAGGTAAAAACTTTCTAAGATAGTCGTTAATCTCAAAAGGTATCACACATTAAGTAGTTAAGTCTTAAAAAAATAAGAATAAAACAAAAAAAAAACTGGGCATCCTTGTGCACATAAAGTAATTTAATCTGTGGCACCAGTGACAACATTAACCAACACTCCGAACAATATACTGTGTCGGAAACTCCCTACTGAGGATGGAGGCAATAATATAATGCAACTAAGAACTAACTTAAAACAACAACAACTAAAACTATGACTTTTACTAACATTATTTATTAAGGAATTTGAAATTAAAATCAGTCAACAAATGAAACCAAACAACACAAGTAAACCAACCAACCTTACCAATGAATTTTGTCAACTCTGCAGTGAATGAGGCCCAAAATACTACTAAGAGTACAGGAAATGGATCAACGAAGTAAATAGAAGCAACTAAGAAATAAAACAAATAATTTCCAACAGTGACACGGTTCATCTATGAAACAGATCCGTTATGTCAGTACAGAGTAACACCACACTCACTCAATGATGAAGGTTAACTCAGCAACTCAGGCGTATCAACTCAGTAAAAGAAGTACATCATCTCAGTCAATAAACTAGATCCAGTTAGTAAAACACACAAAGTCAAGGAAACGGGTCAAATGAGTTACAGAAGTGTATTACCTAACTTAGTCAAAGCAGTACCTACATCAACTAAGTCAATGGAACGTCAACGACACAACTCAGTCATATAAGGACATCGTCACAGTTAATGAAGAGGTTCAACTTAGTCAAAGACACGTCAAGTCATTCAACGAATCAACTCAGTTAGAATTCCATCACCTTTATCAACTGGTCAATAAAATGGTACAACTCTATCATACAATGGAACAATTCTGTGTCAGAAGCAGCTCAACTCACTAAATGAAGCAGATCAACTTAATCAATGCAGAATTTCATAAAGTGGATTTCCACTTTCTTAAAATCTTCATTGATTAAGTTGATCTGCTTCCTTGGAAGAGTTGACCTGCTCATTGACTCAATGAATAAATCACATCTTTGGAGTGGTTCGGGTCAACTCCGCAACCAAAAAACACCAACAAAGTCAATGAAGCCAAACAACTAGGTCAACGAAGTGGATCAAATAACTAAGTGTAGAACATCAACTCAGTGAAAAAGACGGATGAACTCAGTCATTGAATCCATAGACTCAACTCTGTCTACTAGTAGATCAAATCTGTCTGTATAATCTGAGTCAATAATAAATAAATAAGATGAACTGAGCAAATCAGATGAATGACCAAATTAAGATACCATTTCTATCTTAACTTGAAACTAAGGAGTAGCGCCTACAACAATTAATCAGGACTTGCTATCATTCACCAACTTCTCTAGCAACCAGAATCCTTCCAAGCCAATTTCATCAACAAACCGAGATTATAAGGTCAACTCATTTAACATTACCGTCGTAGACAAGACATGTGATCTTATAAACACGGGTTTGACTGGACTGTGTCTATTGGTGGTTCACCATACGTATAGTGAATCACCAATGAACACAGAGCAGAATCAAACGTCACACCAACAAATAATATGAACCAGGTTTTTTATCAATACCTTAATAATCTCTTTCGGCTATTCAAATTAAATGAGAACAATAGAGGATGAGCTGATTTTCTTAAAGTGGGAGAAGGAAGTGAGACCCACGATAGTACAAGACTAGTTGAAATAAATACCCTTGGGCACTAGTTTCTCATAAGAGCTGGATTCAACTATGGTAGGACACAAAAGAACCAGAAGTCGCAGGGGTCAAGACAGTGGATAAAGAATGGGATTGGAAAATTAGACCTGGAATGGGAAGACGACGAACTGTAGAGAGGATCTCCATACTCGGAGAACATCCACTTGAAAACAAGGCATTGTTATCTAAGTTTGCAGCAATATACAAAGCAGAAGACTAACATTATGATGGCATAACATGCCTGGCATTATCAGCAGCTATCAAAGATGACTGGGTAGTTGGGGTGATGAAAAAAAAACAAGGATTTCAAAAATATAGCAGTTAGTTTGCAGTTATAAATACAATGTATGTTACCTATGTATGATAAATTTATATTGAGTTCGTATACATAAGTTGTAAATTATTGTCACAATGGAGACAGAAACCAATCTATGTATGGTCTAAATGTTTTTAAACCTTGTCTATATCGGGCTTAAAAAGTCACATTCAACCAGTGGGCATTTACTGCGTCAAACGTAGTTAGTAGTTTAACATTAAGCATACCAAAATAATATAATTATGTATTTATTATATTTGAAATATTTAGGAATCATGTAAATATGATGAACTCAATGACGCGATGATCTCACAGCAAATAAAGTAGATGTAAATACTAAAGATTAAAATAATAATACATAATATAGGTATGTTAAGCAGAGTCACATAAATATCAGTGAAATTTTGTGTGACATTTAATAAATAATAATGTCAGAATGGGTCAAGTCGTCAAGTCAGAAGGAGAAGCATAAAATGTGATCTCAGAAGTACTTAATGTAAACTACCTTATAAGACCTAAGAAAACAGAAGCACGGGGTATATCCCTAATGAATAATGTAACCGCGAATAATAATAATTTTAACACTTAACTAATAGTAATTCTATCCCTTGACTTGAAAACTTTTTAACACCTAAAATATTAACAAGACAGAAAACGAGAGACGGTATTGGAAAGCAGTTGAAAGAAAGTTAAATGAGGTTTGTAACAGAACATTTTATTGGTGTCGTTTTAACAAGCGATGCACGGTAATTAACGATTACAGAGAAAACCAAAGCACTATGCAATTCCATTGGAAATATTGTGAAGCAAACAGTAAAAATATATTTACAAAGCAACCTGTTATTGGCTAAGCAAAGCATGTAAATTAAAACCTTTATAAAATTGGCATCTTTAACCAAAACCTTTGGTAACGTTATACCCAATATGTGTTAACACTTCTAGTACAACCACTAATATATACATAGACCGCATACAAAATACAGTATTTGTCAACCTAGGTTAGAGTTACGTACACCAATTATTATGTATTTCACCTTTCTAACATGTATAAAAAGTTGTATTAAAAAGCACACATTTGGGTACAACGTTTTCGAAGCAAGTCGTTCTGAAAGCAGTGTTGTTTCTTCTTTGGCAAGTCATCATTGCACTCCTATGACTTGATGTCCACTGTATATATGTGTACTGTATATCTGTGTACTGTATATGTGTGTTATGATCAATTGAGGCTTTTCGATGTTGCTTCAGTAATTTTCGAGAAATAACATTTATTACAATTCCAGAATAATAGCTGCTAAGGCCGGATTTTTGTGGGAATTTCTTGAAGGTTTAACAGTATCTTTTTTAATGAAATTTTATATGTTTTCCATTTGATCTTTGAGCTCGGATAATTTATCAATCTGGACTATTAGTAGGCGGTCTGACCTTTCAGGAAATGACAATGGTCGTTTTTCCGGCTTGCCTTAACTGGCCGGTCGGATGGATTAAACCTCCAGGGTACAAAATTTCTAACTGGGCCTTTGCTTAAGTTGTTATTAATTGTCTATACTATGCGTCATTTCGTCTATACTTAAAAATGTAAAAAGTAATAACTCTAAAAATTCAAACGTAACGTTCTCTCGCTCCAAAAAATCAAACGAGCTTTTTCCATCTCACTTGCATAACTACCCAGCAGCTACGAAAACAGTACAACACATACTCTATGAGTAATTAGATACCCAATTAAATACTAACAATTTATCAAAACTAATCACTAAATAACAAACGCCCGTGTGATTTCCGGCAAAGAATAGGTTCTCCCGGGGTTCTCGTAAAAAGCAACTAAGGGATTCATTTCAAAAGATATCACCATTCTCCTGTACTCTAACGACAACGTGCTATGATCGCCAATCCTTAAGGCAAGTGCTAATTATAGCATCTCCCTCATCATCTGCCTAACCGTTTTCCAACCATGTTGGGGTCGGCTTCCAGTCTAACCGCAGTTGGATACCAGTATTTTACATGGCATGCACCCCAATAGACCGTTTAATGTACAAGGAAGAAGTGTTTTTCTAAACACAGTTCTCTGATTAAATAAGTTATTAAGTATTTAAAGCTGTATATCGCTACATCCTATCAATATACGGAGGCTGTTACTTACTGTTGTTTGGGAGATAAATAATTTATTGGACCTTTGCTCTCATTCAGATCTTGAGGAGCAATTTGTACTCAAAAGTAACAGACTAAATTATTCATAGTCCCAGACATCAGTTTATAACAGGCTGACTTGAACATTCAAGTTTTAATAGAACTTGCTCATTGCTTGAGATACCAAGAAAAAAAAACGGCCTAGTGGAAAAAAAATCGATCAGTCGTTCTTTAGCATGTCTGGGTAAGAAAAGCTAAATTTCTAGGTAACTTGCCTTAAAAATAGCCTGAACAATTCTCATGGAATCAAGAAAACAGGGAAATACATCAAGAAAACACGGAAAATATACCAAGTCAAGAACAGGTCTTTAAAGACAATGGAAATGAAATCTTAATTGAAACATTCCATCAGTTAGATCCAAAATAGCTCAAATATCAAACTTAGCTAAAAAAGGCTTTCATCCCGTGTAAGATCTATATCTACAACTATACAGAGACTCATTGGTCGGCGGGACCAAGAGCTTTAGAAGAAAGTATTCCTGTCTACGGCACAATAGAGAAGTAGTTCCTCTCTGGACAGACCTAGCCACCGGTGGATATATTGAACACTTCTAGCAACTTAAATAATGGAACAATAAATGAATTCAGGATTAAATCAATAAAGATCCAGACTATACCAAGGAAGGAAAGAAAGCAGACGTCTCAAAAGGAAACGGCGTTTAAAACATGGCTGGACATCATGGCAAGAATACCAAGAAGGATCAGAACGGAATGGTTAAGAAAACGACAAAGAAGAAGATCAGTAAGGAATGCAAAGAGGAACACCACCAAAGAGTGAGAAGATGTCTGGTCTCCGAGTCATGCGGGAAGATGCATTATAGTTATGAGATTCTAAGATTCCACCATAACATTTTGTAGTTTGGTTGAGTTGAATCTCCAAGACTAACCATAAAGATCAGCACCATATAAAATCTTCTTCTTAGCATTATTTTGGTGTGTTGCTAGATCTGTCTGCTATTTAAATTTTTCTCACTTAAAATCTGTTTCATTGAGAGCATACAAAGAAACTCCAAAAAATCTCCATACACCTTGCCACGCAGCAAATCAAGCAGTATCTAGTAGAATTCCTTGTGTCAAAGTTCGTCCGGGGAAGTACTACCAACACACCTATATCTGCCGCCAAGCAGCATTGCTGTGTTCCAACTTGAAGGGTACGGGTCTGCCAGGGTCGCGGGTTGTTCGAAAGAGATACCGTGGCCTCTGGCACAGGCAACTGAAGGAACACGGGTGGGTTTTAGTCAGTAAAAGTCTCACACCCAGACCCGCTCCGCCCGGAGCGGGAGAAGTTATTTGATAATTTCCCAACTAAAAAAAATACATAAAGGTACGGCACATGTGACTGTTCACCTGTCTCTCCAATTCCTGGGATTAAGTTACTGATGTTTATCACCTTCTATAAAGTATTCCAAAGCCTGTACCAATAAGATGAAAAAATGAGTGATTAAAATAAAAATATAATATTCTAACATAACTAAAACTATTAAGAACCTAAAATATGGCGTCGAAGACAGTATTCCTCCGCTTCGCTGTCGACTGGTAATGTACCCAAGAGACTGGAGGCATCGCCACATTGTATGGCATTACTTGTCCTCTGGCCAAGGTAAAAGCCAGCCCTTGGCTCACGGGAAGTGTCAATCAGCCGTTTAGAGATTTTATTGAACAAGCCATAAGCACTTGGACATCTGCTGTAAACTGAACAATCGATGAATGAAACACGCATTATAATAAGCATGTTTTACCAATTGGCATGTGCTGCAAACATGGACATTGCTTTTACATCGCAAAACTGTCAAGAAACCTACCATAACCATACCATAATCAGCCTATAATGTTCCCACTGCTGGGACACTGGCCTCCTCTCAGTGAGAGGGAGTGGGCCGTAATCCACCACGCGGGCCCAGTGCGGGTTGGCAGATGTCACATGTCTTCGAATTTTTGGTTCTAGGACATGTTGGTTTCCTCACGATGTTTTCCTTCACCGTTTTGAGAGCAGTGGTGATGAAATAATTTACACAAAGTAAAGCGCCTGTCGGAACAGAACCGGTCGAAGTGGAAGTGCTTGGGGGAGGCCTATGTCCAGCAGTGGACGTCTTTTGGCTGAAATGATGATGATGATGATGATGAAAGCGCCTGTCTGTCAAGAAACCTAAAGCGAGGAAAACGTGCTGATTCGTGAACAAATTAAACATCGTAGTTTATATTCCTAAAAATTATGTTCTTTCATGCCGCAGAGGCTAAGGAGCAGGCTAATAAACTCTAAAAAGAAGGCATCAAAATTAGAATTTCGGCAAGGCGCAAAATTAGAATTTCGGCAAGGCGCAAAAGAATTACGTTTCCAGGATGTTGGGCATGCAAAGATTCGGAGGAAATAAACTCCTAAGTACACGAAGCTTGGGATAACATCCTATAAAAATCCACAGCCTCTTAGTCACTGTTGTCTCGGAGATAAATCATTTATTGAACTCTTGTTCTCACTCAGATCGGAGCGACTCGTTCTTACGAGTAACAGACTATATGATTAATTACCCGAGACACCGGTTCACAACAGGCTGACTTGTACATTCAAGTTCTAAATGAAACTTGCCCGTTGCTTCGAGTACCAAGGAACAAAGTCTGGTCAATCGTTCTGAATATGGTAAAAATTAGTGACATAATAGCACCATCTTGAAATAGTAAACTGGATCCATAAAACGGCTCTAAGACCATAATTATCAAATCAATGATCTCAGCAACGATCATCATCGTTGCTGAGATCATTCAGGAAATCAATTCAGGAAATAAGGAAAATCTCAGGAAGCACCGGTTTGAAACTACAGGCACATGAGACCTGTCAGCTTTGTCTCAGGGATAATAAATCCTTTCGCGAATCGTGAAATTCAAGATCGCGTACTGTCACCATTCGAAACATCATGGAGTCGTTTGGCTGGAACTCATTAAGCATCGGGGGGGATGCGGGAACCCACCGGGGGGACACCCTGCCAGCTTTAGTTCCATTTGCATAAAACAATAACATACTAGGCGTGTCCAACCGCTAAACATTCAAGATTCAAGACCAGGCCGACTTGGAAAAAAAAACTGAACCAACACCAAATTATACAGAAACTTGCTAATTAAAAGATCAGCAGCAGTAGTAGAACTCATTGTGTCAGAGTTCGTCCGGGGAAGTACTACCACCACACCTATTTCAGCCGCCAAGCAGCATTGCTGTCTTCTGGTTTGAAGGGTGTGGGCGCCGGTTTGACAGTACAGGCACATGAGACCTGTCAGCTTTGTCTCAGGGATAATAACGCCTTTCGCGAATCGTGAAATTCAAGATCGCGTACTGTCACCATTCGAAACACCATGGAGTCGTTTGGCTGGAACTCATTAAGTTTAATTGGAACTTGTAAGATTCTCCTTCTTTTTACAATGGAGGAACACCACATTTGTTCTCTAAACTGTCTTGTAGACTACAGACCACAGTGCCAAGCAGTTTAATATAGCAGAGTAGGAGGTCTTGGCTGATGTAGCTACAAGGATATGACGACCGCCGAACGACTGCAAAACGCACATGCGCATTTTAAAATGCAAAAATCTTGAATACGATGCAAGTACTGGCAGACAAGAATAATCGGTACACAACAAACGTAACGTTCGTAAGATATTATTATTATTTATAATAATATGTTACGCAGCGTTACGATATGAAGAGAACTACAAAAAACACCAAAATAAATTGAAGCCTAAAAGTCAATCATTAAAAAAAACAAAACACTAACAAACAGCTGTTAAAGCTCGTGACATGTAGTATCCTATAAAGATTCAGAGAAAACCACCTTTAATAACAATACCTCACCCTGAAAGATATAACCAATATTCTTCAGGTATTGGTTGCTTTGCAGAATAATAGGACACTAATTATAAAGATACCCTATCAGTAGCATAGGGTACATACCACGTGGGTACTTTAGCACGTTTTACCACACCTTCGTCACTGTCTTTTATCTGTCACCAAACCAATGTTTATCAATTGGAAAGATCTTAACTAATTACACCACCAGAGCAACATATTAAACATCTTCATATTCTATCTCGTGGTGGACTTAAGAGCGGGCGGGTGGAGGGTCACGTTATACAATCTTAATCGCGTCCAAACCACGAGTATAGTCATCCTCAACTGTTTTCGAGTATAGGTACATTACAAGAGAAAGTCATACAAGACAGACAGACATAAATTGGCGAATTCACCTCACGCTACGAATGATTACATGTGTGTGATCCCTTTAGCACCGACTATCTTTGTTGTCTAAATGTTGATTTTCGTCGATTATTTACTGCTACGCCAGTATTCTCCAAAGATTGGGCAGTATTCCATTTAAATAAACATCTCTCGCCAATAACGTTGTTGTAGTTGTTGAAGGACAGTGGCAATTGTTGGCTATTATCTCGAAGTTAAATATCAATGTCATATAAAATTGTACTCCTAGCGTGATTTCGGCCTGTTGCTAGGATCTTTTAAAGAAATCTTGATCAATATCCAGCCTTATCTCTCTAAGATACATCCACAAATTTATATTAAAGGAAGTTAAACATCTCAATAATTGTAAACCACATCACATACATTTTGACAGTGATATTTGTAAAGCGCCTTCCTAGTGATCACTTTCATACCATGGCCATGGCTCGCCCCCTATTACACAGGACTTAGATATAACTGATGCAATGTGGGTGTTCGATGCAACTCTGCCTTACTCTTCGAGGAATGCAGGCGTGTTGTCAATATCTATTTCCATAACTTACGAATAATAAAAAAATCACGATGTTTTGTCAACTTGTAAAAACTGTACGAAGCAGGAGCAAGTCGCCGGCGAACTTCGTACCGCCTCAGAATCAATAAGAACGAATGTATGATAAAATTAATTATCTTCATTTTTTTTTTTTCGTGAAGATCATATAAATCGGTCCAGCCGTTCGTGAGTTATAAATGGTGTAACGTGTAACTAACCCGACTTTGTTTTATTTATATAGAATAGATTATATATATCTTATGACTATCCACCACTGTAATATCATAACATTGAAGCGTTATTTTCAGTGTGAATAATTAGGTACATAATATTATGCAATGAAAAAAAAAATGTATGTAAGTATATACTATAATATGTACTATACTATACCCGGGCTAAAAGCAATTGTTGTTTGGAAAAATGACTCAGTTTTTGTACATAAGCTCCTATTTAGATCTTTAGAGCGATTCTGTTCTCACATTACGATTCATTGATCCAAATATCAGTTGCCCATACCCCGGCTTGAGCTATGTAAAAAGGTTTTATTCAGTAAGCTACGATATGTATAGCTTTTTTGAACACCCTTTAAAACTACAATATTGTTGTGTATAAAATATAGTACAAATTGTATTCTAACTATCTATATATTAAGTGCATAAGACCTGCTAATCTCGGAAAGTGAAGACATTTAAAGAAAACATAACATCTATATGTAAAGATATATCATTAGTAATCGTGCATCGTTTAAATAATTATAAGCTTCTGATTTAATAAACAATATTATCTGTGTACCTGTGTTGTTTTTTTTTAATACCTTTTCCTGAAAATGGTCCTGTTGTCTGCATGGTATCTACATAATCAGCCTATAATGTATCCATTGATGAGACACAGGCCTCCTCTCTGAGAGAGGGAGTGGGCCACAATCCGTTACGCGGGCCCAGTGCGGGTTGGTGGATGTCACATGTCTACGAAATTTTGGTTCTAGGACATGCCGATTTCCTCACAATGTTTTCCTTCACCACTTTGATAGCAGTGGTGATGATTAAGTTAGGTACATAAAGTGAAGTGCCTGGCTGGGTTTGAACCCACAACCTACAACGCGTAAATCAGGACCATTACCACTGGGCCATTACTGGTACACTGCTCTATTTAGATATGTCATAGAAAACAACAATATACATACCTACCCGTTTCGTTTTTTCCATGGTTTTCTTTGAAGAAAAACTTACCTGATTGATTAGGTACACCACAACTCCATAATTGAGTCATCAAACTTTTATACTACATTTTTCAGGGCAAAGGAAAGGTATATATATACAAAAACAGACATATTGAAACGAACTATTGTTTATTTCTGAAAAAATTGGACGAATGATAAGACAGTTTAAAACATCGACTTCATCTTCGTATTATGTACTAAATAATAAAAATAAGTCGACGTCGTAACAGATATGAATTTACAGCCGTGTAAAACAATCACAACATGACAATAACATAATGTTCCTGCTATTATGGTCTCTACACACATGTAATAGTGTCGGTAATTGCCTGAACTATTTCGATAACCGCAATTGTTGCATGTACTTTATCAAATGGAAAAACAGGTTTTTATTTAATCAAGACATGGAATCTGTTGAAGTCTCGTGATTATATTGTGAATGACATAAGGAACTAGTGGAGACATATTATTGTGTAGACTTAGTAACAATTCAGACAAATATTTTATCAAGTCATTCTGTCGGAGACGAGTACAAGTGTTAGATACTTAAAATCCACTGAATCTAGTACACAGCTACATTACAGTTTTCAATTAAAACGTATGGGATTTCAATTATGAAATACAAACAAATACGCTATAAGGAAAGAAAACCAAAAGGGACTATAATTAACAAACAACTGTTTTTGAAAGTACTTACTTAAACAATTTAGAATCACAAAACATTTCGATTTCTTAATTGATTAGGGTACCTTTCAAAAAGTCAATTCATCGGTATTTTTATGAAAATTATTAAATATTGTCTTCATAAAGAGTTAAGATTAATTGTTCGTGAGTTCACGGCAATTATGGTACCGTATTGACACTATTGCTAGTTTTCTGACATTCTAATAAACACATTCTACTTTTATTATTAAGGGGGATGGTATGTAGCCCGTGAAATTAAAATTTTCTTCCGTTTCTTTTGCAATTTGCACGTCAGTGTCAGGTTATAATGTTGAACAAAATATAATTCGCGACCGTAACAAATATGTAGGTATTACTGAACTTAGAGATATTGATGATTTTAACGATATTACGTCTGCAAATATATAATTGTTACGGTCGCGCATCATATTTTTTCCAACCTGACACTGACCTGCAAATTGCAAAATAACGTAAGGCAGTTTTAAATTCGTGGGCTACCTAGATCATCCCCCATAATTGAATATACGGCCACAGACAACCAATTACATTATAAATCCATGTACTAACATAATGCTCAACTACGCTTTCATACAAAACGTATCGAACAACAAAATGCAATGGCAAGAATTTCTACAACCTACTACAATATTAATTTCTACTTCAAAATATACAATACTACAGTTACAATCTTTTAGTTTCCCTCAGCGACTTCTACGACACTAGATTTCTACGATAAGTACCTACGTGACATGTTCAGCTATAAACACTCGCTAATTTAGACCTCTACGTAACATGTTACAACATCTAAGATAGTAAGTACATACTCATGATAACCTGCACAGTACGTGGGTACAGTCCCTTAAGTCAGATCATGTAAATGGATATATTATGTTAACAGATATACATATAAAACAAATGCATACTTCTTGAGAGCAAAACAGAGATCATAATTTTGTTTCGAATTATCATAAAACCTAACGTTACTTTATACTGCATTGAAATATATTTAAATACATATCGTATACCACTACCTACTCATATTTATTGCGAGATAACAAGATGAAACTACGATCAACATTAAATTACCAACTTAGTTATAAGCGTATTTGTTGTTTTAGCTACAATATATCTTTATAACGATACAAAATAAATAAATAACACACGTAGACCTGACGTGAATTAAGTCGCTACTTCTAAATCTCGTTTCAAATTCGTGACTCACCGATACGCGCAAAGAAACACAATTAACTGTCAAACTATAAACTAGTATCACACATTATTCTGCTGACATTAAGAACACAACTTTACTCTCAGAATAATCACTTTTCGATAAACGGACATAATTCACATGTTTTGTACCAAAACAAACCCTTAATCGCACGGAAGGCCGCTATTCTAACACACTAGCTAATTAGTTTCGCTACGAACAATTAAAGCTTTTGCTCGACGACTTGCAGTCGAAGCCGCTCTATTACAATGTAACTCTAAATAGGCATCTAATCTATGCATCACATTACGTCATCCGCATTGACGTATGTGAGCAAGGCGTCTCAATTTATTTGACCAGTTCATACACAGTCTATACTGGACGTGATCGAAAGAATCAACGGCAGCGATGTGGAGCACCCGAGCGTCTGGACGCTCGCTCCCGATACCGTCTGTCACCTGTCACCCTGGAGAGCCGGGTGTGCGCACGAGTGCGTCGCAAGCCGGTCGCACCGCCTCTGTCACTACAGGGTCCATCACACTATCAATGTCAATTCACTCCCACCGGTAAACACTTGCACTGTTTGACCTTCTGTAACCGCTTGCGTCTGAACGGCGGGTTCTGTCCAGGACAACGCAGAGTCACTGTCACCCAGGTGAACTTCTTAGGCCTACAAAACGAACAAGACTTGAAGGCTGGCTGCGGCCGGTCGGCGTTGTTGTCGCGTCGCCGCGGGCCCTTCGGTATGTAAAACGAGTTGCACTGTCCGTAACAGAATTTGTTTATCACCGTTGTGGGCAGACAGCCTGGTTCTCGGATTTTCTGAACCAAAGGCTCTGTTTTACACCAATCTTCCTTGAGATAATCTTTCTTGGTGACCACCAAAGCATTCTTCGAGGATTTCAATAATTTTCTGAATTCGACTCCCGGGGGCAGTTCCGTAGTGTCTTCTTGCTCCGGCAAGGAGACCACCATGCCTGTTTCAGAACTGCCATCTCCGAGTTCGTTTCTTTGCACAAAAGACGTCGATGATGATGCAGTGGCCTGCTCCGCGCGCTGTCTCTCCGCGAGGAACCTCTGCACTTGTTCGGTGTCGATGATGTCCAGGATGGAGTCGGTCGGGGTGAACGGCTTCCTGTTGCCGACACCAGCGCCAGCGCATACCCCGCTGGCTGCCAGGAGGGCTGCAGCCGCGAACCAAATATGCGATTTCGATAAGTTCTCCATCTGCAACAATAAAATTGGTCATTAATAAAATTATTTAATTCGCAGCTATAAAATTGCCTCCGTTCAAATAAGGCGTCGTGTTAATTTAAGTCCGTAGGCTTCGGTGGAGCGGATGTCGTAGGCTAAACTCACGTTGTATCTAGAGATGGGAGCCAACATGTCGTAGGCAGTGCGTCGGTGTAGTCAGTCCGCGAGCGCGCGCTGTGTGCGTGTGCGCAGGGCCGGCCGGCGGAGCGGTAATGAGCGCAAGCGCGGCTCAATGGACCACCGCTCAATGAACGAGAGATGAGTCACGCACCGCGCCTCCGCCACAGAACCGTTACTACCAGTCGCCGCGCGCAGACGCGACACCTCGCACACCACATGTGTTTCGGATTACTACGGCCACAATAGAAACGATCCTTTTACAATGCGCTTTCTTTACGTTAAACGGCCATCTGTTTGCAAACAATTGTAAAACCTGCCTTCTCGGTAATCTCTGAAGTTACCGATAAACGTGAGCTGTTTTTAAGCCGATTAAAGTGTCAACTAACGACAGCTGCAAAATGCTTGTAAAATTCTGCTCCTCTTTTATTTTAATTCTACATTTTAGTCTTTTTTTTTTCATTTGTAAAAAATCCAGTACACTGGCATGACCCATCAATGCAATCGGAATCCCCGCAGAGGTGCCCAATATTTAGGCAGAATACCCATTATAGTGACTCCGCCAGGTATGATCGGAGAGATTTCCTCACGAACCGCGGTGCGCGGCGCCTGCCTGTGCCACAGGCTAGGCGCCGGCGCACATGCTGCCCATCTCGAATCAACGCGCTTCCGCCCATTTGTGCGGCCCACAATGCCCATACAAACGTGCACGTTCTATAGTTCTCTGTACCATCCGCAGCCTTCTGCGAACCGTAGGCGCTACGTGTGGGTGCCGATGTTCAATTACTAATTTTTAACAATATATTTTTGAAATCCTCTGTGTAGTACCGACGGCATTCTTTATTTAAATGGGCAGGAAGTCCGTTGAACTGCATAATGCTTGTGACTTTTTTTTAATTGCCAAAGGTAACTGTCATAGATAGGTAGACTAAAAAGTTTTTATTTTATACATATGTTACAGTCATAGTGATTAAATAGCTATTATACATAATGAGTGGTCATTATATTTAAAGTAACCTAACCAAACCGAACCTCGGGGTGCCCTTCGCTCGCTCTTGCATCCTATGTCGACGTAGCCCCGCTCTGTGTAAAGGGTTTACAGTAACCTAACCAAACTGAACCTCGGTGTGCCCTTTGCTCACTCTAGCATCCTATGTCGACGTAGCCCCGCTTCGCTAATGTGATTAATTCTGTGTCAATTATCACTTTGTCTAAATTGAGTAGACATTATAAATAACGGCTAGATATATAATATCCGGATTTATTACTTTGGCTGTAACACATACACTGCTTGTGACTTTTGTTTTAATTGCAAAAAGTAACTGTCTTAGTTCAAGACTAAAGAGGTTTTGTTTTATAAACACACCATAAGTAAATAATGCCTACCTAGAAAACTAAACAAACACGGATCTCGAGAAACATAAACAAATAATTTGATTACACCTTCAATACTAGTAATTGAAAGAAAATATATAAGTATAAGCTACCTACACTTTATTGGTTTCTGTGAAGGTTTAATTAGCGGTTTGATTTATAATCAAGGCAATCAATCCATTATAACATTAACATATAACTTGTGCAAATTGTTCGAGCCATTTTAACATGAATATACAAGTTATGTGAGATGTGGTAGGTAAATAAGTAATACATGCATATAAAATATAGGGACAGGTATTGTATATTTCGAAGAATTATTCCAATATTATAAATAACAGGGGAGCTATTAATTCTAAGGGGTCTCACATTCTTCGGTGCAAAGGAAAAATTTTACGACAATAGGAAATCCTTTTTAAATCGTTCGTTTATTTTTTCTATTACTACAGGGGCGCTTAGCATTCCTCGGCGGAGGAATTTCATTCATTCATTCATGAGCGTTTTGTTCGCGTAGGGCTGTCAAAAAAAAATGAGAGCATAATAGGCGTTAAGACGACCCTTAGCGACAGGCCGTCTACATCGCCCACGCGTATACAGCGGGTTACACTTTAATTATTTTGTCGATATAATGTTAACTGTTTTCAATGATTTTATTTATTTTCATTCAAACATTATAGGATTATGATTTTCCCTAGTCTAGGTAAGCAGAATACCATTATGCTTAGATCATAACATACTCTGAAGCTTATCTTCCATAAAATCGTTAAACGTTTACGACATTTTTATTTCTTTTTGTAATCATGTAACGTTGATACGTCGTGTCTCAATGACATAATCGCATCATAATAATTTGTCCGCCCAACTACATTTATTAAAACATAAGACCAATTAGCACAAATATAAATATTTAAAACTTCACGATATGAACCAGTTAAAATGACATGAAAATGTCCATAAATTAATATCACGACAAGTTACGACAAATATTTTTATTATTCATCGTTGCGTAGTTTTACGATAGATGATTACAGGCTTTTATGCAGATGAACACTATTATAATAAATAACTATAGTAATAAATAAAGTCTACACTATTATTGACAAATGCTAAACACAATTACGATTCACAACTGATTGAGTATTCAAAACAATTATTTGTCTTACCATAAATTTTAATAGTGGGATGCAAAAGCGATGTGTTAGTTCCATTGAAACTGACGCTTTGATATTGACAAAAACCTACGTTACATTAAGAACACATAAATAAAAGATAGCCAGAATCTCTTAAGATTTTGTATTTCTTATAAATGATTGATCGATAAACATTTTAGCATCGATACAATTATGCAACAGCCTATATGTGTCGGGGTCCTGTGATGTATGAACGATACACCTTTACGTGTTTGTGAGACCGAATTCTAAGAAGAATCTCAGGAATTACAACATTTTAGTGTTCCGAGTGATGTCATAGATCAATATTGTTAAATCTTAATATTCTATACTTTATGAAACGTCCCGGATGTTATTTGTAAATTGTACGTGTCAGTTAATTATTTTATTAATAAGTATGACAGTAGGTAAACACAGGATAGGTCTACGGGATCGGTAATATTTTCATAATTATTCAGTCGAATGTATAAAATCCAAAACCCACGGTCTGCATTTGAATTAAATATATTGAATGATTCTATGACTCTACTTTTAAAGTATTCATCCCTAACCTATTTTTTGTAACTTTTTATTTTTAAAGTAGTTAACTATCATGCAAAATTATGTTTTTAACAAAATATATACACTGGTTAATTAAAATATAAAAATATAATTACCTAACATAACAAAAATTATTAACAAACTAAAATTGACACGAGATGTGTCAACCAGCCGTTTGGAGATTTCGTAGAAAATAATAGTTAGCTATACATTATTTAGGTAAGTATTTATCTCGCTATGTTTAATTATTATACACTCTGTACACAAAATTCGGCGTCTTTGTCACAGACAAATTACAAGTTAAATTGTCTAAAGTTGTTAACTGCACTCATTAATTTGTTTCATTCGCCATCGGTTACATCATCTCGTGTAGTTTCGTTAGTATTCCGACTAAAATACACGGAGTTCGCGCCACAGTCAAATACATTACTATTGTTACGTTTGGTTCGATGCACAACAGGAATGCATTACAAGAAAACCATTTAATCAGCGCAGGAGCATCGTCATTTGAAATGTGTACCGCGACTGGGAGGCGCCGCTACGTATTGTTGACCATCTATATATCAAGTAAGTTTAATCGTCTCCAATCGCTTTGATCAGCGCTTGAATCGCGGCGCCGGCGCACCGCCCGCATTATGCCGCGCTCACACAAAAAACGGGAACAGAAAAAGGTAAAGTTCCTCAAACGCCAGGTACAGGCGTTTAATGCGAGCAGACAAATAAATCAAACCGAGGGCTCTAACAACTTATGACATAAAATCCTTTATTATTCACACGGATTCGAATAAAAAAGCAACGACGACGGTGAATAGCCGGCGCGGGCGCAGCAGAGGCCGGCGCGCCACGCATCGAATAACATTATAGGATTAACACTTTTAGTTTATTTTTGAATGGAACAATTAGAGACGGACGTGATAGGTGTGACAAAAAATATCTTAAACTTTTTGCTCCCATAAGGGATCAGCTTTACATGCCTGTTGCGGCTGCCTAAAATATGTTTCTGGGAAATTGGATTAGGTGATGCGCGAAAACGCTTTTTGTACCTTTTTTGTAAAGGAATCGATTTAATATTATAATTAATTGAAACTTATGTTACCTGCGTCTGTAGGTATTATAATAATAAACAAAATTATTTATCGACATCAAATGATTTTATTCGATCCAAAAATCGTGAGACGATTGAATAAGTAGGGCAAAACGAACAACACATTTTTATTAAAAAATCTTATATTCTGTCAAAAATCAGTTAGTTATGTCTCGATGTAAATTATCTATGCTCAGTAACGCTATATTTAAAACTCTATAAAGGCGATTAAGCACACTTATGTTTCCTGGGGAAATTTGATATGGAGATACGAACAGACGCGAGTCTAGACTGGTCGTCATCTAGACAATAAAGGCAATACCTATTGGTACATACATAAAGAGCGTTTATTTTTAGTAACATGTGAACGTACCAATTAGTACGAAACTAAACCTAAAAATACTTATTGACTAGTTGGGCGACTCTGTTTCGTCTGGACGGAAAGACTAAGTTTTTTACAGTATTTTTGCTAGTTTTGCCGTTTATACATCAGTAATCCTCTGCTGTACGTGGAGGTTCCAACGGCCCCATAAAATATCCTCCGCTAGACACAATGTTCCTATGAATACATACATACATACCCATACCTACACAAAAAACAGTCATACCGAAATTGCCCAAATCACAGGTATGGCAGACAAATGGATTATAATGCAGTCTCTCTCTCTCTCTTATGTTAAGAGGAAATGCGGTCGAAGAGACTTTTGAAAAAGCCTAAGTAAAAAGTCATAATAGGCTATTTGACTGGTTTCTGATAAACATCTCAGATTATTTAATGGTGTCTAACGAGCCCACAAAAACCTATTACTTCAAATTGCATAATGTATTTCTTTTAAAAAATAGTAAATAAAAATGTACTGTTTAAATAAGCCGCCAAAACGCTATCTTTAACAATATGGCGTCGTGACGTCACGATTCACGTAAACAAACGTTGAAACGGTCGAGATACTAGACAAAAGTCATCTGTTCTGTCAACGATAGACAGAAATTTACTAAATCATGACGTCATCTTAAGTTCAGCCAATCCAGACCGTTTTCGATTACGTGGCGCCAGATTTAAAAAGATGAAGTTTTTTCGGGATTTTTTTTATAAATAATACATTGTTTTGTAGTAAAATTAATGCAAATCGATTTTAAAAGCGATAATCTATACGAGTGTCAATAATTATGACCTTATTTTTTACATTGTCAAATAGCCTATTCAAGGAAAAAAAATAGACGAGAGCCAAAGCTCTCGTCTATTTCCTAATCCAATATTGGACCAATTTAAAAGATATTTCATAGACAGAATAAGAAGGATATATACTGTGTCCTAGTGTTTTTCTTTTTTCATTAATAATTGTCAAATTTGTACACTAGGCCTCGGGTGACAGCGGCAATTTTGAGGATTTTTGAGGATTCGAGTGCTTATAAAAATAATGTATCATCAAAATGGAAAACATAGGGACATAAAAATAGTAAATATGTATTATTCTTTAAAAAGCATTGCTGTATGGTCATTAACCAGAAACAAAACAGGCGAGAGCGTTCCTATGGAAAAAAGACCACCCGCATTTCCTCTTAATAGGTAAAAAGAGGATTCTGCAGTCAATCTTTTTGATAGAACGTTTTCGATGATAGAAGGTTACACAACACTATTCTCTCAAACCTTTTTACTTGTTTTTGAAGAGATAGAAAGTATGTAACTTAAGACCGAAGCACTTCACTTCCCGCGCAAGTTGTATTCTCGATCGAGGAAACAGGTTTATATTGTGGTGCTTCTACGCCAATAATAGTATCACAGCACTTAAAGAGTATTATGATCTTTGCATGCAACACTTTATTGCTTTTCGAAGCTTCCTCCTTACGAAATATCTACATTAATACTATACTATGCATTGCAGTAACAGTTGCAGTAGAGCTATTCTGTAAAAGTCTCACCGTGAAAACTTTGGTGAGATGAACTTGAAGTGAGCTGTCATTCCACTTCACTAAGTTTTCACGATATCATTTTAACAGCATAGAATGGCTGTATTATTTAGCCACGACACTCGATACGAGCTCGTGGCTAAATAATAATAGCCGCACGGGTCGGTCCATTCGTGGATGGGTGACCATCCATTACATATTGAGACCATTCCGTGCCTCAGAAAGCACGTTAAGCCGTGGGTCCCGACTGTCATTCTTAGATCTTTGATAGTCGTTACGGGTAGGTAAAAGTCAGACAATTAGTCTTACCAAAGGGTGTCGTGGGGTTGTGGAATTCAGATTAGCAGTCGCTCCATGTAAAATACTGGTATTAGACAGGAAGCTGACCCCAACATAGTTGGGAAACGGCTTAAATCAATCTGCCTCTTGATTGCCTATACCTACATTGCAGTAGGAAAAATACCTATTTAAATTATTATATCATGAAACGCGTAGGGAATGACACGCGTAGAATTTTATTGCAATTGTTATAAACAAACGTACATTTTCCTGTTGTTTTGCTAGATTGTACTCAACTGTACTACTAGCCAAGACCAATGGCTGATTGTGTATTTGGTAGATGCAATTAACGGTACATAATCACTTTGACCGTGCTAAAGACGAGGCCAGTTAGTCGAAGATATTTAATAAATAAAGTGCTATGATGCAGCTGATATTGGATAGATGGAAAGGGTTTTTCACCAACTCGACTCGAGAGACTGGACACGCGTGTGTCTAGTTGGTGAAACTCAAAATTAGTATCACTTATTGACGTGAAAACTTTTGAAGTGAAAACAAAAAAAGTGAGAGTAGGGCCCCTGGACCTAATGCTCAGCAGTGGCGCCTGCGACTACTAGACCAACAAGGGAGTCTACTAAACGAAACAGCAGCGGGGTAATTGAATACCTAACACACTAACAGTAGCAATGGCTTTCATTTTGACAGTTCAACAACGTTCATTGCGTTATTTAGGTACGTTGTTGGGCAGACAAATTTATCGAACATATGACGCAATGAATTAGCTATACCCTTAAAAATGATTCAGATTGGGTGTGTTACGCAATTAGGGAGTTGGTCCTAGATTGAATTATAAATCTTTATTATTATTATTTGAATAACAGGTAACTTTTATTTAAAACTCCACTTTCCTATCAGATCTTCCTGTTCCTTGTTAGGTGGTATTAGTACTTATAGGTAATTTATTATTTGAATAACAGGTAACTTTTATTTAAAACTCCACTTTCCTAGCGGATTTTCCTATTCCTAGTTAGGTGGTAGACCACCAGGCTTCGTTATCGATTATAATTGACGCAACCGCGGTGGGCGCTAATGCCTCATATAGGCCCATGACGTCACGCGTTATTGATTATTGTTATATTCGTCATACACGTGTAATTAATTCATTGATGTATTTGATGTGTATAAGGAAAAATTATGTTTTTAGTTTTGGACTGATTGAAATCATCATAGATATTATAAATTGAAGTTGCCTTTCGTGTCCATCTGTGTGACCGTGTTGTTCTTCCAAACTACGTAACGGATTTGAAGCTGTTTCCACCATCAAAGTCAAAGTCAAAAAGTCAAAGTATTTATTAGTGTGTTTTTTGGTGATACAATAGGTCTTATAATAAGGATATGGTAAATTAAAAAAACTACCCATTACACTACACTATACACTATTTAGCAATTTAAGAATACAAAATCAATATTACATACAAATTAACATAAATTTCAATAGGTACTTCGAATACAATCTATTTTTATAATAACCATTTTGAATACAATTAATAAGTTAGATTTTATCATCATTTAAAGAGTTCCATAATAGTTATTAAACTTACATTTAATAAAGAAATCTCGACGTTTTGTCAAAAACCCGTGCGAAGCAGGGGCCCGATTCAGAATCTGCCATGGTCGCCGGCTGTTCGAAAGAGATACCGTGGCCCCTGGCATAGGCAACTGAAGGAACACGGGTAGGTTTTAGTCAGTAAAAGTCTGACACGTCCTCCCGCTCCGCTAGAGCGGGAGAAGTTGTATGATAATTTCCCACCTCAGAACAATTATTGTTCTGAGTTTCCCACCCAAAAAAAATAAAGCATGGGCGGATAACAAATAAACGTGTCATAATCCACTTGTGTATTTTCTTTCTTTTCTTCTTTCTTTCTTTACTTGGTTAATTACCAATTCCTTTATTAAATGGACAATCATCAAATACATACCTACTTAACAAACTATGTATTCAAATAAAAATATAAAATCCTAACCTAACTATTCGTTAATGAACCTTTTGACCGTCACAGTCATGTATAGATGACAAACCAAAATGTGCCCAGCACGCCACGGTTCGGCTACATGACAAACTTTGACGACGAGGAGGGCACGTTTTTGATTTTTTGACGTGTGGCGGTCAAAAGGTTAAATATTTTTAATAACTTTTACGGTAACATAATGAGTATCATGGAATGGTTTGTCATTGTTATTGCATGTATGAAAAGGCACTAAATAATTCAGTGTAAAAAAAATAATAATAATGTCACGGTATATTTTTAATACAGTTCAATAAACCTCCTCACTTACTCTACTTCCACAATAAATCACAAGTTTAGTTTGTTTGTCATAACTTTGCCCACTTTTCTTCGTCAATTTTATTAATTACGTGAAAACATTTTATTCACAAAGTTTATAAACTATATTATCACACTAATATTATAAAGGCGAAAGTTTGTGGGGGTGTGTGGGGGTGTGTGAGGGTGTGTGTGTGTGTTTATATGTTTGTTACCTCTTAATGCTCAAACAGCTGGACAAATTTTTATAAAATTTTGTATGGAGGTAGCTGACTCCCTGGATTAACATATAGGCTACTTTTTATGCCGATATTCCCACGGGATAGACACTTACGCGGGTGAAACTGTGAGGCGCAGCTAGTTTATCATAAAACTTGCAAAAAAAAACAGCTGTTCCCTACGTTTATGTTCGTATAACTCATCAAAATGTAGGGATGATTTTTTTTCGCGATTTCAAGTTTGGTCCCGTAGTAAAAGTTGTTCATAGTAATAATTGTACAATGACCTCTTAAGAGGTTGTTAATGTGTTATCAATAACCATGTAGGTATATTCATTAGGTTTCATTATTCGCTGCCATTGTAGACAGTCCTTTACAAAAAATCAAAGATATTTTTACACGTAATGTAATAATACTTCGGAAATGCCGACACGAATACTCAAATAAATTGAAGTGGCTCTGAAAAGATGAATGCTCTAGCTAATGAACTCCAACGGATATGTATTCAGATCAGATCGACAAATTACGAATTCATGGAAAACGAGTGATGTGGGACCTGAATGATGAAGTATTGTCTGCAAATTTTGTTAGGTAGGTATGGCTGATATCATTTGATACCTACCTATTGTAAAAATTAAATGACTTGTATTGTGGTCAACAGGTATGGTTGTGGTACCACAATTAGAAATCTAGGTAAAACAATACTCAAGTATTTAATATCGATTTAAACCTGACAGATTTCATACTACCTATACCTACTTTACCAAAATCGAATGCCAGGAATTAGAATATGTATGATTTAACTAAAGACTCGTATTCACTTGTTTCCTAGTCATCGAGTCTTCAATATCTTGCGCGAAGTTGCAGAGACTACATGTGACCTTTTTCTGGTAGTGCGAATAGACTTAGCTAGGTATCTCTAAAGTCGGATAGTGGAATAGCTTAAAATTAATTAGCACGGGTATCGTATTACCTAGTAACTGGGTTGTGGAGGTCAGATAGGCAGTCGCTCCATGTAAAATATTGGTATTCGGCTGCATATGGTTAGACTGTACAACATAGTTGGAAAAGGCTAGGCAGATGGTGATGATGATGTAAGTTAAGACTCTGCGGTGCTATTCTGTAAAAATCTCACCGTGAAAACTTAGGTGAAGTGAGCGTGGAGTGAGCTGTCAATAGTGTCAATTCCTAGAAAAAACAAACTCACTTCACCTAAGTTTTCACGGTGAGATTTTTACAGAATCGACCGGCAGCACTCTGACTCTGAAAACAAGCTCCTTTCTTATTTTTATTCTTTGCACACACTAAAAACAAATGAGATTAGAATGAAAATGAAATTAACACGCTCATTAAATATGCTTCAGTTTTGTGTCAAAACAAGTTTTTCAGTACCTACATTTTGATAACTATGCCTATGAACCAAAACTTCGAAGACAAGTGACATCTACCAACCCGCACTGGGCCCGCGAGATGGATTATGGCCCACTCCCTCTCACCGAGAGGCCTGTGTCCCAGCAGTGGGAACATAGGCTGATTATACACAACCTTAAGCTAGTAAAAATGTCGCGAATTTCACATCGAACCTTGCGGTCAGGTCTCATGATTTATGATGGGTAGTATTTAAACGAGTGACTGTAAATTAAAGTTTTAAGTGACAAACATAATTAATTTACGATATAATATTACTAAGTGGGCGACTGACTGCGAGTGACGAGAAATCAACAGAACAGCAACTTACAAACATTAATTTGAGTTACTTAAAATACAAAATGAAGAGGTTTAAAGTAACCTAACACAACCAAACCTCGGGGTGCCCTTGGCTCGCTCTTGCATCCTATGTCGACGGAGCGCCGCTTCGCGGGGCCCCTATTTCTGTGTAAAGGGTTTAAAGTAACCTAACACAACCGAACCTCGGGGTGCCCTTCGCTCGCTCTTGCATCCTATGTCGTGTGTGTGTGTGTGTGTGTCTTGTATCCTATGTGTATGTTTCTATATCAAACGTGACACACCCCTGTATTTCTAGTCGCTCACTTAGTAATTTAGTCGCACGGCTAGAATTTTAATATCTGAAATGGATTAATTACAACCCACTTTTTGTAAGCTCGTTCTGGATTTTAATATTAATTAATATTCGTCGTTAGTTTAGTTAATTTTTCGCTTACTCAAATTCATACCGCTCAAGTTATTAAAACAGTATCTCATCATCAGTCGCTAAGCTTTTTTTTATTCGATCGTTTTATAATTCCCCATTTATGATCAGCATTAAAATAAAATAAAACGAGAAACTAATTGTGGTGTTAGTCATAAACATGTTTCCTGATGTTTAGGAGATCTTACAAGTTTACAAATGGTTGGTGTCGTATTACGTTGTGCCGGTTTTCGCTAAAAATATGCGCTAAGTGATGACTAAGTTTTCTAATGTTATCTGGTCACCAAGCAACAGAGAGCTTGGAAAGGAATGTGATACTCACTAGTATCCCCTGCTTTTGCCATCCGTTTCTCGTCAACAGCAACAAAATAACATGTTGAACATCTTATTATATTTTTATGGTTCCGTAGTCAACAAGGAACCTTAATATTTTGTCTGCCTATCTGTCCTATAAACCTCCCCTACACGGTAATTGGGGATGATTTTTTTTTCTCGTCTGTGCCATTGTGTGAATAATTCATCTCAACTACAGAGTCCTTCATTGTTTACTAGTTATTAGAACCTGATATTAGGTAGGAACATTATCCAGATATTACCAAGATTTAACCTCGTGTATTTGTTTATTTATTTAGGATCTCCAACAAAAGATATGCACATAAATAAAGTGCAAAATCGGGTGTTAAGTAGGTGTACAAGGTACATCACTTACAGGAGACCACAGCATGCACAATAAAATTAACAATTAAGCTAAAAAAAAAATTAAAGTTAAATTTTGAAAAAGTTAATACCTGCATTATTAAAGGGCCATACTTCATTTAAATTAAATCAGGATTTACCTATAGCAGGTAAAAATCAAGAAAGTCTTTCTTTTTCTAATTACGAGCGTTTTCAGGAAAATTGATATCTAACATCACAACAAAATGTTACGATTACGAAAATTATCATAAACAATCCGTTCAGGAGGTAACCGAGCATTGCAAAATTAATGACAGTCGCCAGACTCATCATAGAGATATCTTATTTACGTCTGTCAGTGAAGCGCCACATCCCGTCATCGACCAACAATAAGCTCGCACTAGTGATGCGACACCGCTCGCACTAGTGATGCGACACCGCTCGCACTGTTTACACAGGCGTCATAATATCTGCATAATTATCACTGCCGTCGCCCAACACACATTAATTCATTATAAACAATTCTCGGTTAAATTGCACCTGTAATTTGTACTGTTCAGTCGTGCGTTAACACGACACAGTGTCATTATGTCATGACATTTAATGCGCCAACTCACGATTTAGCATAACAAATAATAGACGTGTTACATTTTGTAACGAATGCAGAGTATGGAATGTTTCCGCATGGATGTAAACCGATGGACATCTCTAGCGATCCGTAATTGCGCGTTTAAATTCTTTAAATTATCCAGTGTTTGTGTTGTTATTATATAATTTGCATACGAATTGACATAACAATGTAAACGATTGACACATGTCTATTGTCGATGAAGACTTAGTTAGTTGTTTGTTTGTAATAAATTACTAACTGCTATATTGTAACTTGTTGTTTTGATTTACAAGCTTAGTTGTTTAATCCTTTTATGGTTGTAGTCACAGCTGGAAGCTGAACTTTTCGTGTAACTACCGTTCGAAACGGCTCAACTTTAGTTTCCCTTTACAAGTAGACTCAGTTTTATTTTTAATAAAAAATCTTAACGCTTGAATAACAGCGATAAATATATTTTGCTTGAAAGATTATGATTTAAAATAATTTTTAGCATAACGGTCTGGCAACCTGACTCTATCTGTTACAGAGCAATTACTAAACTAATAATTTCTCATTGTAGTTATTCTACTACCTTAATTAATTTGTTTGTGCCCCATCTTGTGTTTGATTAAGACAACAGGACCTTCACGTTTTTACTTTAGTTTTATTTAAAACGGTTATCGGCTTAATAAATTAGATAAAGACAAAATTAAGGGCGCTGAGGCCGCCCTGTAAGAGGTGGCGAGACGAACTGGCCGCGTACCGTGATGGCTAGCTTAAGATGGCGCGGGAAGAGTTTCTGGACTTGGGGGCCTTTGCCCAGCAGTGGGACAGTATATATACCTATAGGCTGAGTAAAAGAGGACAAAATTAAACAAAATTCATACACCCATCTCACAGAACTCCAGACATACTGATATGATCGTCAACCCAGAACAGAAAACCCTCGTATATGATAAGTTGGTACATTTAGATACAAAAGAGAAACTTCAATCTCCATGTTGTATTATTATGTTTCTAATAATACTTAAATGTTCGCTACAATCCTAATCCACAACATTAGATCTAAACTGAGCTTGCGGTAAGTACATTTTAGTTTTATCATAAACACATTATCTGGCAGATAGCTAGGTGGACCGGCGCCAGTTATAATATTAATTTAGTATTACACTGTTCGAGCAAGGAGCACTATCTTTGACAGTCGTTACGGGTAGTCAGAAGCCCGAAAGTCTGACAATCAGTCTTACCAAGGGGTATCGTATTACCCAGTAACTGGGTTGTGGAGGTCAGATAGGCAGTTGCTCCATGTAAAATACTGGTATTCAGCTGCATCCGATTAGACTGGAAGCCGAACCCAACATAGTTGGGAAAAGGCTAGGCAGATAATGACTGTTCGAGCAGAGAAGATGTGGCCCATTGGTGTAGGCCCCGACGACGTACGAGTGAGTTCGAACCCAGACAGGCGCTTTCATAATCAGCCTATATGAAATGAAATGAAATTAAATGATTTTATTTTTTTTGTAAGTAGGTTTGTACAAACACTTTTACACGTCAATCATGGTTTTTTTTTAAACTAGATGAAGTCGGCGTTTCCTATCTGACTACTCTGAGAAGAAAGGCCGAAACAAACTCAGAGGTCACAGTCTCTTTTAAAGTCCAGACATAATCTTGGTCAGGTTATATGAAGACCATGTAGATCGATGTCTGAGGTGGTCTTTTGAGGAAAGAACCACACAGATTGAGAGGACCTGTCCAGTCAGTGCACGCATTTGTCAAAAATTGTGCAGTTTCCACTGCTGGGATACAGGCCTCCTCTCTGTGAGACAGGCGCTTTACATTGTGTATTTAATATCATCACCACTGCTCTCGAAACGGTGAAGGAAAACATCGTGAGGAAACCGGCATGTCCCAGAACAAAAAATTCGAAGACATGTGACATCCACCAATCCGCACTGAGCCCGCGTGGTGGATTACGGCTCGCTCACATAGAGGAGGCCTGTGTCCCAGCAGTGGGAAGATTATAGGCTGATTATGTATACTGTTCGAGATGGGCGGAGGACATTGTTACAATCGCAGGTTGACTAACATCATTATAGGCTTTAATGTAACGGACAGGTTAACAATATCTGATGCGTCCTCTTTCAATGGGAGAACAAAGAGGTCACAGTATATAGGGTTTTCCTGAAAGAGCAATTACGGACTATGACCTACTTTGTTATACCTACATTACCTACTCTGCATCATGATGTTTAGACCTTGAACCCTCAGTTTTTTCGACTTTTTTTTTCTCAAACATGATTCAAATTGACTCAAGTAGGTACTACCGTGTTTATTAAGGGGCCTTACATTACCTAAACCGCGGTCACTGTCGGACTGCATAGAAAAGAAAGAGAAACGCGATGCCACAACGCTGGTAATTTATTGCAAAATATGAAGCAATTATCTATTTACAAAAACTATTTAATAATAAATATCCATCACTGAATGCAGTTTGGCATTAGAAATTTAATGGTATATTTTTAATTATAATTAAAATTGTTAATGAAGCGATAAACTGCTTTTAAAGACAATTAAGAGGTGTATTTGAAGATTATTTTGATGTAAATTAATGTATGTTTAATTATGATTTGAGTTCCATCACTGTATTAAAATAAGACTTGAAACTGTCATTTTTGGTCAAAATTATTTACGGTTTAATCTCTTACACCGTAAATAATTTTGAATTATTTTGATTTTGATTGTTACACTGCTTTAAAAACCCAACTTTTTGACCGTTTTCAAGAAATCTCCGCCTTAACCAAGTGCCGTGGTTAAAAGTATCAGTATTTCTGATCATTAGATACTATTTTGGCAAAGATTTAAATAAATTCGAACGGAAGTTTATACATACGTATGGAAGATCACAGTAAACAAATAAATTGGGATATCGACAGTAATACAATAGATATGATTTATAAAATTACTCCTAAGCCTAGAAACTAACTCCGAAGGAAACAAACACTACTGGAAGCAACCAACAACACAATCAATTACCTACGGCTGCAAACAAAATCCACATAACATGTACATTTCGCGGTGAGCTGCGTACGATCCGCCGAACAATTTACTATCCATCTGTCCGTTGGAGATCGCACTGAAACGATAACTGATAACCGAATAAACACAGTGACTCATCCATCCATCCATATGTCGATGTGCTAGAGTGAAATACACCGGGTCCATTGCACTTGAGATTACAAGTCTATCCTGCGTTCGCAAATTAGTTTCCAAACAGGTAAGCATAAATATGTTTTAGATTTGCGCTAACACTACCGTTTTTATAAAGGCTTTTTCAATAGTACTTACTAGTAATTCTGAAATCGACTTCATTTACACTGCTATAAAGTTAACATTTTATCATTATGACCATTTCAGCCGAAAAACTTCCACTGCTAGACATAGACCTCGGGACCAAGCATCGCCGCTTCGACCGATTTTGTGCTTCTCGCATCCAGCGGTAATGTTGCGGGAAGTGAGAAAGAGAAAATAATCATCAATTGGAAACAAGGATTGAAATACGAAATACCTAGTTAGATGCATTGTGTTTGGAACAGAAAAAAAAATGAGCTAATAGATGTAAATAGATGCTGGATTACGTTTGGAATCGTGTGATACAGTGATGGAAATTGAATAAATGAAGTCTGTAATGTAGGTACTCGTAACTGTTATTGGGTAATTTAGGCGTGTGCTCGTTGTAGCCCTCCTTTTTTTTGAGGATGGGAAATCATCAAATCAATCACTCCCTCCCGCTCTGGGTGGAGCGGAAGGGAGTGTCAGACTCTTACTGACTAAAACCCACCCGTGTTCCTTCCTAAGCCCTTTATGTTCCGGGCCAGCGGTAACCCTTTCGGACAATTCCGCTGACCCGGCAGGCTTCGGCCCCTTCAATTGTTGCTGACATATCTTCGAGGCGCGCGTGGAACACGTACGCGCCGTCCGGCACGGGCTTAGTCCTGATCGGACTGTGAGCTACCCATTACTCTCCGTCCGCAGGCCCACGCCTATGGTGGCCGGGAGTCGTCACGCGGCTCCCGACGCCAGGAGCGTCTCCCGCGGCGCCTGGGACGGGAGGCTCTTTCCATCAGCCATCCCGCCACCTCCATCTCTAGCATGACTACTTCGCAGAAGGAGGTGACTGCCTCCCACTCCCTCTCGCTCCGGACCATGGCTTGAACCAGGGCCGGACGCGAGAGGTCGCCGCCGCTGCCGATCGCCTCTACGAGGACACGGCGGTGCTCCGCCCAAGCGGGGCAGACCTCCACCGTATGCTCCACCGAGTTCTCAGGGCGATCCTCGCAATGGTGACACCCGGGCGTTTCCTCCCGCCTGATGATGAGAAGGAACCTCCCGAAACATCCGTGCCCGGTGAGGACCTGCGTCAGGCGGTAGGTGAGGGCGCCGTGATGTATCTCCTCATGAGCATTCAATCCTCAACGGTATAAAACAAATATATGTTAGAAATCTATAAAGACTAATATTAAGGTCAAGTGTTTTATTCATCACATCTGGTTACCCTAGAAGACTGATCTAACCTTTATGGCTGTCGAAAACTAAGGTTAGATCTTCTGAGCACGCTCTTTCCATCATAGACCTCATCCATCGCTTTCCACCAGGCGTGATCGAGGTCAAGAGCAGGCCCATTCAGCAATAAAAAAAAACCAGATCACAACAAAGACAAGAAACTAAAACTTCAAAAACCACAAAATTACTGACCATCACAAAAAAAAAACTGTTTTAATTGCGAACACAATGGAGAGGGCTATGCTTGGAGTTTCCCTGCCTGATCGAATCAGGAATGAGGAGATCCGCAGGAGAACCAAGGTAACCGACATAGCCCGAAGAATTGCCAAACTTAAGTGACAGTGGGCAGGGCTCATTGCTCGCAGAACAGATGGCAAAGGTTCTGAAGTGGCGACCGCGTACCGGAAGTTG
This sequence comes from Oligia latruncula, assembly GCA_948474745.1. Classification (NCBI taxonomy): domain Eukaryota; kingdom Metazoa; phylum Arthropoda; class Insecta; order Lepidoptera; family Noctuidae; genus Oligia; species Oligia latruncula. Next base: position 5,212,882 of record OX419691.1, on the reverse strand, counting down.
GAAAGCCTCCCACAAGGTGGTCCGACGACCTTATGAAGGCTGCAGGAACCCGTTGGATGCGAGAAGCACAGAACCGGTCGAAGTGGAGGTGCTTAGGGGAGGCCTATGTCCAGCAGTGGACGTCTTTCGGCTGAAATGATGATGATGATGAATTACGAAGACAAAAATCGTATCGCATCGGACTGTGGACACATTCACCAGACGCGCGTCATAATGCGCGCAGTGAAATTTGGCAGGAGAGCTACTGTTATCAGACCGCCTGTACGATTTATACCACTAATCTGTTCCCCAATACACCCCGTTACCGAGATATACACAGTATACTAGTGAACATGTTATCTTATTGCCATCGTCAGAGATAACACTGAATATATGGGCCCTGATTCACCAGTTCCGGGCTTTCGGTAGTGGCCGTGAACTGATTGATGTTTTGGGTTGCTATATCTGTAAAGGGTATTGTTATCAGCAATTTAGCATCATTTCTGAATGTAATCTGCATTAGCAATTTTTTTGCCAAAAATGTAAACAAATATGAGTTTATGGAAAAATAACTTTAAATCCTACTCAATAATACTACAATTTAAAAAAAAAAAAAACTTTTTCAATAGTGCTAGTCATTCTGAAATCTTAATTACCATTGAAATAGAGTTGATATTTGTATAACTTGAAATAATGTTAATTTGAAACAAGTTTGAATAGACTTTAAATGGCAGTTTCGTGTTTAGATCTATCTTATAATAACACATTTCAGCAGGAATTATGATTCATTTTACCACAGGATGGCAGGAACATTGACGCGCAAACTGTTACCATGGATTCAGTACAATTATGATTCAGAAACAAAAAAAATGAAAATAAAAAAAAGTTTTAAAAAAAATTCATTTTAGTTCGCGTTATTCTTTCTTTTTACCGACTTCAAAAAAAGGAGGTTATCAATTCGATACGTATGTATGTAATATTATTGTAATTGCATTATATTCACATATGACAATCTACTAAGGCTTCCAAACAAATATACAAAATTTCATAGACGTATGTATGTATGTATGTATGTATGTATGTTTGTCCACGCATTTCTCAGCAACTATTAATCGGATCGTGACCATTTTTCAACTTAGGGAACAGTGCAAGTTTCATCAAAATCGGTTCAGTAATTTTGAAGATATGGACTAATACGTGTAAGTGTGACGGCCTGGCGTATTGATACGAGCTACGGGTGTAGTGTCAAAGGGAAAACATCTCAAAACCTTGGTCAAATTCTAGTGCAAAAACTAAAAATTACAAAATAAAAAGTAATTTAAAAAAATTCGGTGTCGGTGTCTTGGGATCTGTATTTTAGTTTTTTGCCACCGACTTCCGAAATTAAAGTTATTTCATAATTTTGAGTTGATTTCTTTTTGAAGTCGGTTTAATTTTTTTAAATTACTTTTTTTTAGGTTACGTTTTTATTTAAATAAAAGCTTGAACCTAAAAAAGAAAGAATAACGCGAACTAAAATGAAAAAAAATATTTAACCGACATTTTCGACAAACGCTTGAGGCACTTATATTGTGTAGTAGGTACACCTGTTTATCGGATACCGTACATCAGTGCCTCAAGTTTTTAAAATTTATCTATTATTTTAAAGTGTCACAAGGCGTCGGGCCGCGACAAGTCGACAACGTGCTCCTGCCTGTCTATGATTGATATTGGTGAGAATAGTAAACTTCATTATTTAGAAGAACTGGCTGTTTCTTACTGCGAGTACTCATCTCCACTAACACAAATCCCCAGAGATACCCATATTAAGGGGGTTAAGAAAAAATATGTAATCCGCCATCTTGGAGCGGCCGCCATATTGAAATTATTACATTAATGAGTATTGCACATTGTATTGTTACCAGAAATAAAGGTGAATGCAAAATTTTCGCTCAATCGGATACCAACAAAGGGTCGAAAAAAGGTGATGCACTTTCATCACTTTCATCAACGGCAACCACATCCACATATCGAAGTAACTTATAATAACCATAAAATAGAAGAAGTTAATAATTTTAAGTTTTTAGGTATTACCATCGACAGTAAGCTTACTTGGAAACCTATGTCAGAAGAACTTTGTAAACGCCTGAGTAAATCTGCTTATGCACTCTTTAACTTATCAAAAAAGGTAAATAAAGATACGTTACTGGTAGCATACCATGGTCTTGTAGCTTCTGTGTTGCGATATGGTGTGATTTTTTGGGGGCAGTCGACTGACCGTGAGCTTATATTTAGGATGCAAAAAAGATGTGTCAGAGCAATGTGTAATATAAAAACAACGGATAGCTGTAGACCCTATTTTAAGACTTTAAAAATACTGACTCTTCCAGCATTATACATTTTGGAAACTGCGTTGTTTGTGAAAAGAAACACTCAATTATTTAAAAAAATATCTTCCAATAGAAAAACTCCATTACGTGCCCAATATGTAAATAAACTATGTCATCTAAAATGTAAGACCTCATTGATGCGAAAAAGTTTTTTTGGTATGGCACCTAAAGTGTTTAATAAAATTCCTGATGACATAAAAAACATGACATTATATAAATTTAAAAAAGCTCTTACTAAATTATTAATTGACAAATGTTATTATACTGTTGACGAATTTTTGAACGACCAATTATTATAATGATGCATTTTTAACTTTTGATAATGAGTACTATGACTATTTATTGATTTTATTGTATTTGACGTTTTTTCTTATTTTTTTCTGTTCATGTATTTAATTCATTTAAAATATTATTATGTTTTTATTATTATTATTTCTCAAAGTCATGTATTAAAATGACAACTAGTATGTCACTTATAAATTTGTATGTCTTAATTATGACAAAACATAGCGCACCCCCTATTTATGTAAACACCTATGTAAACACCTATGTTTCACAAATAAACTGATTGATTGATTGATTGATTGGTTTGCAAATTTTGACGGACAACTTACATACATACTTACTTACTTACATACGAACAGTGCAAGTTAAATAAAAGCTTGTAATATAAAAAAAACGGTGTTCTATACATTTTGACCGATGCACTTGTCAATGAAACAGCTGATTATTTTTTTTGTTAACCGACGAAAAATTTCGCTGAATTCATAGTTACAGTTTGTGCTTTAATGTCCCTGCCACCCTGATTTTTGTCAAATGTAGGTAATGACATGCAACCACATTGAACGGAAAAAATACTTCCACGACTCAATCTTGCTGACTGGATAACCTTTTGATTTCGAACATGAGTTATTTTAGTAAAGCTCGTGGTGGCACGAGAACAGCAGAATTCTTCTTCCTTACGTGTCGATTTGGCTAAAATTTTGTCCAATCAGCATGTAGCCACCTGGACAGCGGGGTAATTGCATAAACACCCTAAATAATAATAATCCTTCCATGCCGATTTCGGCTACGGCGACCGTTTCATCGTCACCCTACTGGCGTCTATCATGGGCTCTCATGTGGCTAGAAAAACCACCTTTGTTTACAAATATTCTTGCACAGAGTGGACACGTGAGATCACCATTAACATAATTGTAATCGATTGCCGCTGGTGGTCAGGCTTTTAGTTCGTCACGCTTAGAATCCAGTTTTGAAAGCCGACGAGTCTCAAAGTCAAAAACTTTCTGTTGTACTAGTGACCTCCACTCTCCGCGGTTAGACGCAAGCTCTTCCCACTGAGATGGATCTACGTCACAACCCTTCATGTGTCGCTTAAGCACATCCTTAAATCTTAGGAATTGCCCGCCCTACTTTCGCTTGCCCTCCTGAATTGGCTCGTCTCAATACTTCAGTATTGCGTACTCGAACACACCAATGAATAACATCCTAACAGTAGCAATGGCTTCCATTATGACAGTTCCACAACATTCATTGCGTTATTTACCTTGTTGAGCAGACAAATTATTCGAACATATGAATCAATGGATTAGCAATGTCGTTCAAAATCATTCAGATTATGATTTATCGTGTGTTACACAATTAGGGCGCTGCTCTAACATTTTCGTTAATATCCTGGAAGGTGCACATGATGGGCAGGAAAGAAGATAAGTCATGGCATTGCTTAGATATAGAATTCCATAAAACTATAGGCGGACAAGAACCCGATAAAGATTCTATAATATTCCGTAACCTTTGATACACAGAACTACATCCTACTTCTATTAAAGAAATAGTTTTGCTAACTGCACATAAAATTACAACAGAATTCCATACAGGAAATCCCCTTACTTCTTAAGTTGTTACTCATTTGTCACTCCGGAATAATTTCAAGATTCAATTGAAAGCAGTTCTGTGTAGTTCATGCACTATTAATAACTTATAGGTAAGGCCGTATTTATACATAGTATTTAATTACCGCCTTTGATTTAAATGTAGATTTGTTGTACATGAAACATGTATGAATCTATTTATTCTTCTTACAAGTCTAAAGGCTAATTGATGTATGTTATTGGATTTTTATTAGGTACCTATCCTATTAATTGCAGATTAGGTTCTGAGGAAAATGAGAGTACCTTCGTAATATGTTTGTGCTACCCTTGTAATAATAAATCAGTAGTCTGTCACACCTTGCCAGTGGAAAATAACTTATAGGTACCTAATTTTGTATTGGAATCAAAACTAGGTATTTCGATGTTGCCTAAAGGCAGAATGGTGCGACGCGACAGCGCAATGCGACTCTAGTAAAACAATTTGTATGAAAACTTAAGGGGCTTACATGACCTAAAGCGCGGTCACTGTCGAATTGCATAGAAAAAAAGAAAGAGAAGCGCGTTGACACAACGCTGGTAATTTATTGCAAAATATAAATTACCAGCGTTGTGTCATCGCGCTTCTCTTTCTTTCTTTTTTTTACAAATTTTTACATAGGTAATTTTACAAAATTCTATTGTTTGGACAAAAAAAATAAATTAAAAGACTAGTGTTTTAGTATGTTCAGACAAAAAAATAAGAATGATTGACAAGTATGTATATTAGTATGGTTTTTATTGTAAAAAGAAAGTTTTTACAGGTATCTCCATGATTTATTTCTATCGTATCAAATTAGTTGTATTATGTTTTCAACACACTATCTACCTATCATATAAGTATCCTCAAGAATATCTTTTTTTTTTCTGATTTTGTTTACTGTGTCGATCATATACTTTTATTGATTCTAAAACTGGTATTTTTTGTGTTTAGGTCCTGTAAGCCCCTTAATGGAAATTGTTCTACCAAAATCGCGTCACACCGTCGCGCGTCGAGTCGCGTCTGTCTCCTTGAGCTTTTACTGAAAGCACTTGGCAAATAAATAAAGATCAAAACCTTAGGCAGCATCTAGGTACGCAATAATAATGCAAATAATACAAGTTGTATTTGAACATAAATAATACAAGTTTTATCGTAAGTCTAGATTACGCAATAGGTATCATAATCTTTTATTTTTACAACACAACGCACATAAAGAAAATTAATTACGACCTTAATCCTATTAAAATCAATTAAACTGTTATTATGACCTTTTTTAATCTGACTTTATCTCGAATTTACAACATCAATAAAGACTAAATGTCAGCGACAGGAAGTTCAGCTTATCTTGATTCGATTGAGAAAAAAAAATCCTTATAATCAACTTAGACAGTTCTTTTATCTTTAAAAAATAAACTATGATAGAATAGCACAAGGGTACCTAAGCCTCTGCCAGGGTCGCGGGTTGTTCGAAAGAGATACCGTGGCCCCTGGCACAGGCAACTGAAGGAACACGGGTGGGTTTTAGTCAGGAAAAGTCTTCGCCCAGAGCGGGAGAAGTTATTTGATAATTTCCCACCCAAAAAAAAGGTACCTAAGCCTAACAATCGAAATACCTTAGGCAGCCTACTGCGGTATGATTATTGCTGATTTGCAAATCTTTCCAACATGGAATGAGCTCTCCCTAAATATAAGCTGACTATATTATAATATCGCGAAAGGAAAACTGCAATACCATGGTTAACAAACAGTTTAACTTTAATATAGTAGATACGTTTACCACGCAGCTATTACCACACAAGAGGATGCTGTAGCCTCATATTATATAAAAAATAAATCTTTTGTTAGCCTTCTTTTACGATTCCCTCGCCACAAAAGATTGTGTGATTTTGCGACCTTGGATTAGTCTAAAGTTTGGGGTTTTAGACTCTAGGATACCTACTACACACACACCAGCTTAAGCTTTTTTCTAAATGTTTAACGGTCGCAAGCGCTACTACTGAGCTTGAGATCCTGGGTTCGATTCCCGGGTGATGAAACAAGACGTGATGTTATATGTTTTATTGTTTATTGTTAATTAAAACGGTAACACCAATTACATTAATTAACATAAAATAAAATTAAAATAAAAACAGCTAAGGTAGATATAAAATTTCAACTACTAACATAATATACTAGAGGACACCCTAGCATACTTCTTCTCACAAAACATCAGACATACCCGCATAATTCTACTCCATTCATCGGCAAACAGATCACATTCAGGAATGGTGGCCAGGAGGGCATTAAGCATCCTTAGAGTACGACACACAGGGGACTCAGCTCTGGCGACAGTTTTAGATGACGGCGGTGCAAACAGATTGTGTCGACGGCTTTGGCGATGTCCGATGTATTTGTCGGGAACAAATAGCCTACAGAAAAGATCGTGGAGCTCAGGACTGTCGATGCGTCCTCTGAGAGTTTTGCAGGCTACTGTGAGCTGTTGAAAGCCACGTCTAACCTCCAACGAGTTGAAGCCCAATAGACCTAGGAGGTAATTAGTAGGGTACATGAAAGGGAAGAAGTGAAACGCCTTTTCCAACGTTAACGTCTGAGTCGCTGTGTAGGGATGCCAGATACAGGCACCAGCCTCAAGTTTACTACGAACCAAAGTGGTGTACAGAAGCTTAATTACATTTGGGTTCTGAAAATCACGGGCATTTCTCAAAACAAAACCCAGGCGCCTAAAAGATTCCTTGGCAAGAGAGGAGATGTGATCTCTGAGAGTCAGAGCAGTGTCAAAGGTCACGCCCAGGTCCTTTATTTTAGTGACACGAGCTATTAATTCACCACCCAATCTGTAGTTATAGTGGAGTGGTTGAAGTTTTCGACCATACGTCATGACGTAACACTTTGTGGGATTAAAAAAGAGTTTATTCTCCATGCTCCACTCATATATGGCATCAATGTCCCTTTGTAGGAGTATGCAATCAGCGACCGTATCAATTCGAACCAATAGTTTCAAGTCATCAGCGTAGAGCAAGCATTTTGCAAACTTAACCTTATTTATAAGATCATTGATCATGATAAGGAAAAGCAATGGACCAAGCACGGATCCCTGACTCACGCCTGAGCGGGTATTATGCCTTTTTCCCAGGCACAGACGCCAGCACATCAAGCTACTCGAAACTGTGAAATTTTCCCAATCAGCTTTGAACCTAATGCTTTTAGCCATAAAGTTGAAGATCTATTAAAGAAATTTGACAGATTATAGTAGCTTGATGTGCTGGCGCCTGTACATTATCCTTTTGCTTTTACAAATCTCTGAATTACAAAAGCAGATAGAAAAATATTTTTATCTCGTAAAGACACCCAAGAAGTTTGGTTAATTTTAAATTCCCAAACTCGGCGATCAACAAAGGTATCATTAGTATGATTAGTCGATTATTCAATCAGATCGAATGGATCGATTGCGACACATCTGTCACTCAGGCGCAGGCTCGTTGAACGGTTCGGCACGTTTGTGGCCGGCGAGTTTTTGTGCAGTGAAGTCATAACCCATAATATCGTCCTTGTTAAGGGGAACACTTTATTATAATCGTTATTCGATATATTAATTTGACACGCATAATTATTGGGTAGTTTTATTTGGTCAGTAAAAGGCGCGTCATTATTCACATTAGTCTTCGCCTAATCAGTTTTTGTGGCCATATGTTTAGATTCATCAACATATAGTAACAGTAGCAGTTACTTACATTTTGACAGTTCAAAAACATTCATTGCGTTATTTACGTTGTCGAGCAGATAAAATTTCCGAACATATGAAGCAATGGATTAGCAATATCCTTCAAAATGATTCAGATTGTAATTGAAAGTGTTACGCGATAAGGAAGATGCAATTAGCTGCTGTTTCACTTTCTAATGTCTACACTAATATTGTTAACTGGTAAAATTTCAGAGTTTGTATGTAGGGTAGGGTAGGGTAATCTTCGGAACTACTGATCCGATTCCGAAAATTCTTTTACTATTGGGAAACTACATTATCTTTGACTGACATAGGATAATTGTCTTATGTTAAAACAAGAAATTTCCCGCGGAAGAAGTCGCGGGCAGAAGCTAGTGCATAAATAAACACGAGCATATTTTTATTAAGTCAACAATATAGAAAACATTCTGAAAAATTCTCCTTAATTTTCATAAAAACATGCAGCCGGACATTGTGATGCAATGTTCATCAGTCAAATGTCTTTATGGACTATTGTTTAACTATTCCCACAGTTACTGAACTTAGCATAAAAACTGAAGTCATTTGCAAAGTAATAAACTAGCGTAATTACCTAAATATTCATCACCTAAACCGAAAGTGAAAAAAATTTATGGAAATATCTAAACTACAACGTATCTAAGCGTTGTACCTGTGTAGTCTATACCGGTTGACTTTTTTTACCGGTGTAATAGCACAGAAAACCCTTTTTTACCCGACTGCGTCAGAAGGAGGGTGCGTCAGAAGGGGGTTATGTTTTGTCAAATGTCCGATTTTTGGCACCTTAATGTCTTCAAATATTTTTTTTTTCAAAACATATCGAGTATCAAAATAAAGGGTTGTAAAAGGTGATTACAAAAATATATACAACTTATAATGGTTAAAAGAAATTCGAAGTGACAAGTCGTAAGAAACACGTAGGTACCAAGAACTAAATCGTCTGCGAAATCTTTCACATTATTTTGTAAACTAAAAAGCTGGAAATAAAAAAAAGTAATTCAAAAAAATAAAAAACCCGTCCCAGTCCCGTACCCAGTCGGGTTTTTATTTTTTTAATTACTTTTTTTTAATTATTTGTCGATTTATTCGTTTTTTTTTTTGTGAAAACTTCTACTCCGTTCACCTTTTATAACCTTTTTTGTCGAGACGGTAAAAAATATATATCTTCCTATCTTGGCAGAGTTCATACTCATTCTGGCAGAAACCTCATTACGAGATAATCGTTAATACGATTTCTTTCTTTAGTTTTACTTTGTATAGTTTGTAAATAATATAGTTGTTATCATACCTCCTTTATAATCTTCGAAATCAGTTAAAAACCCCACCTAATTATGAAGCATAGCACAAACTGCCCCTTAAATAAAAACTAGTTTATTCGCTAAGACAACAGTTAACCGATAGCAGTCAATAATAATTACCATTTGATGCGAGATAACGTGCGCGTGAGTGACGGGCATGCTGGCTTAGAACGCACAACTGCGACATATCTCACAAATTTAGTCGAAAATCTCATAGAAACCTGTGACAAGATTGGCAACTCGACATTATGTCACGCACGCGAGTGTGGCTGCTTAGATTAACACACCTTTCAAGACAAATTATTTTGACGTAACATTTTTGCGGTGTTATATATACTGCGTTTTTTGCACGAGATTGTCTTAGATAGTTTGCGACAGGATTAGAATAATTTTTGCTTGCTATTTTCTCAACAGTTTCACTCGCATCCTCAGAAAACTTATAACCCGGTTCAACAAGTCATAGCACACGCATCAAACCGGAAAGGGATTGGCATCGTATCAACTCGAGCCGTTCAGTATTCTTTGTATGAAACTCCCTACTGCAACGCACACTAATCGGAATCGTAACGTAATCGCCTCGCCTCGGGACAAGCTCACGAACCGCGGTGCGGTGCGTTACAGCTCGTCGTCCCCGCGCTTACGGCTCGTCGTCCTCCCCACGCTTACGTCTCTCCGTACCCGAGCTTACGTCTCTTCTTCCACCCTTGCCGCTCTCACCCCTCCGGCCTGCCTGCTGTACCATCAACCAGTGGTCGGCGAGCCGTAAGCGCAGCGTCGCGCGTCGCCTAGCCGTAGCCGAGTCGACATCTCGGAGCTTCTGATCCGTTTTGGTTACGTGCTTACGTTAGGTTGAGGCCTGTTTGAAGGCGAGGCGATACGGCGCCGATCCCTTTCCGATTTGATACGTGTGCTATGACCTTACAGCAGCAGCAGTATAATCAGCCTATTACGTTCCCACTGCTGGGACACAGGCCTCCTCTCTGTGAAAGGGAGTGGGCCGTAATACACCACGCGGGGGCAGTGCGGGTTGGTAGATGACATGATGATGAAATTTCTGTATTATTTTTTTGTCTTTTGTGTCTTGTGCTGTCTTTTGTGTGCGCCAAATAAATGGTTTATCTATCTATCTATCAAAATGTAGGTGTGCTACGAGTAGGTATAGTTACACCTCTGCTCTACCTAACCCTTCGAGGATTACAAGCGTTATGTTATGTTATATGTGTGTATTAAAGTCCACTATAGTGTAATTGAGTTACAAACACCCAAACTTTCATTTACCTATCTCTTATGAGTAATTTACCTATACCTACATACACTGGAAAATGGATAAAAACAAATTTCATGTTATCAAATAGATTGGACGTGGAATTTTCTTTCCGCAGTAAAATCTATGACGAAAGAGCGCATCAAGTATCATCAACACATATTATGACTAAGACATGTACGTAAATGGAATAATCGTCTAGTCACGGTAATTCAGTATAAACTTCCCATTGCCCTAGGTTATGAAAATTCCTATTAAATAACAAACGTGTAAAAATTTTCCTCAATTGCGAAGACATGTGTGTGGGTAATCGGAGTTAAATGTTTTTATCAAATATTTAATTTATTCTTTGGTATTACCTACCATTAGGAACATAGCATAATTAGCCCATATTATTACCATTACTGGAAGACAGGCATCCTGTAGGTGAGAGGGAGTGGGCGGTAATCCACCACGCGGGCTAGTGCGGGTTGGTAGATGTCACATATCTTCGAATTTTTGGTTCTACGACATCCCGGTTTCGTCACGATGTTTAGGATGCGTCATTATTTGAAGAGCCACATAAAAGCCGTTAGAAATAATCATGAACTCAAAAACGATTAAGCAAATAACACCTACGAAATATGCAGGCATACCTACAACAGAGGACACACGATACACATATTTCCAAAAAAACATAGGTACACAGTTGAATAAAACTTGGCAGCAGTTGCACGAATTCTGTACATAAATGTCCATAATAAATCAAAAATGAATCGAATTCCGGCCGTAATAGTAACCCTCGTATGTAAAATCAGATCTTGTTACGTAAAAACTGTACAGCTGCTGCCAAAACAACGCCCTCACGTAACTTAGCTAAAAGTACAATGTTTACATGCAGCAGACAGAATACATGATAAATTAAAATTATCAGCCCACTATACATCAACCGCTGTTACAAATCCGCCTACTACCTCCGCTGGAATCGAACCCACAAGTGCCCACAACCACCTACATTGTGCTGAATGTTGATATCTCAAACTTGAAACAGGAAAACATGCGAGATAAGAAACTTAACATCGAACAGTAAACTGATCGTGACGATTCCAACGAGAGTTTCTTATCCAGCTCTTATAATCCGCGATCACGCTGACCGACCATTTTTGGGAGTGACATCATAAACATTGTTTTTCACCATAAATGACGGCATATTAAATTAACACGTGTACACAATCTAAAAGAGAGCACTTTAACGTTTTTTGTTGATGTTTTTATTATCGAATAATTTGAGGGACGCAAAAAATAATCGAATGTGGTTCTATGAGTCAACATCGGGAAAACTACTGGGTTTGGGTGTGACAAGAACGCAGACGAAATATATTATTTTAACGGAATTTTATTACCTAATCAGTATGGCATAACGGTGACTTATGAACTGTTAAAAGTATTTAAAAGGCTTTGTTGGAATAGTTTTATCACATTTTAATATATGAAATCTTTATATTAACCGATCGCGTAAAAAAATTAATTGGTCATAAAAAACCGTTTATGTCTTTTTCTAGTTTTGTTGTTAAGCGGTTTTTTATTAATGCCCATAGAACAATATGTGCTCATTAGTTAAAGCCTGCCTACATTTTCTGTTCTATGTATTTGATAGATATTACCTAATGGAATAACACAAACTCTTGTGAGTGAGTTAAGAGTGTTTACGCCGTACGGCATTTCATACAAACTTTCAAGCCCTTGTTTTTCGAAATGAATGAACCAATTTTTATGAAACTTAATACGCATAAGCAGGGTTCAAAGGTCTAAAAAGTTACTTAAGAACATTTTCGAAAAATTGTGTTACAGCTAGATTAGACCGATTTTAAATTTTCCATAGAAACAGTGATTTCCAATTATCTTTCTTTTAAATAGGTAAGACATTTCTAAAATGTAACTAATAATAATGTGTAATTTATCACGAAACTGGAGGCCTGTTTTGCAGATAGACTAAGCTAATCGTTTAGGGTAACTAATAGGAGATTATTTCAAAAAGCTGCAACTTACGAGCTGTAAGATCGTGGGTTCGAATCCAGTCAGGCGCTTTACTTTGTGTAAATAATTTCATCACCACTGCTCTCAAAACGGTGAAGGAAAACATCGTGAGGAAACGGGCACGTCCTAGAATCAAAAATTCAAAGACGTGTGATATCTAAGTACCAACTCGCACTCGCACTTGGCCCGCGTTTTAAATTCTCGAAGAGAGGACGCCTGAGTCCCAGCAGTGGGAACATTATAGACTGCTTATGCTATGCTAAGCAGGACTATTTCCCAGCATGCTAAGATTAAAACAAAAGACGAACAAGCAGGGGATCGAGGATGTGGGTGTGGAGGGGACGTTCAGATGATCAGAAAGGAATAACTCCTAATATGTACGTGATAGAAACAATTGATGCCATCAATCACCAAAAAGTGTGTCAAGCATGGTGATTATAAAATGTTTTGCCACTATAGTAATCCAGGCGGCCTAGACAAAGTGACATTTTAAACTAACTATGATGGTAAAGCCAAAAAAGCAAGGGTAAAAAAAAAAACTGAAGGTATCCTTATGTCTACCATGTTAAAAGTCGTTGTAGAATCGCTAAACGCACTGAAAACAATTGCCTCTTGTCTAGTCCTTGATAGGTACCTATTAGTAATTCCATGTTTATCCAAATGAAGAGCTAATAGATTTATAGAGAAACTGAGAGCTCCGTTACTTAGAAGGCTGACTGCCACACCGCCCAACTACTCGTATTTACTTGTAAACACCAACGATATCATAACTCAAGAAATTAGTAACTTATCTTAATTATTGATTTATGTTTATTATTATTGAATATTACTGGGTTAGACAAGTCTGTCGAAGCATAATTAATGGACTTAAAAGCTCCGACTACATTACTTATTAATTTTAAGAGCTAGACGAAACTGCGCAGGCGATGGTGAGACTAATTTGAATCGAATTCAACAAAGAATCTAAAATCTAAATTTCAAAGATCAATTCTACTAATTAATAGATATGTCATTCACATATACGTACCTAACCTAAAACTCCTGAAAGGACGGTAATATGCGGTACTTTTTTTATTTTCATGATTTTGTTAGATGTTATTTTTTATTGTTTGTATTTCCTGTGCGTGTCCCAAATTAAATACTTTTCATTCTTTCTTTTCTTTTTTCAAATAAAATCTGTATCACAGATTTTATTTACACAATAAATAAATAAATCGGCCTTCAAAGACAGAACCTTACTAGGAGTTCCCAAACAATTTGGGACTCCGGTTTCCAGTCAGGTACAACAAGAAAGCCAACAACCCAATAAATCTCAATAATTTGACTTTAAACGGTGATTATTGATAATTTGACCCAATTCCCTTAGTGCTGTCCCATGTTAGTAGGTTGGCAGTCTTGTAACATGCGCTAAACATGCTAAATTATCGTCGTAACTTAGCGTGTACAATGGCGCCACAGTAGTTTATATGAAAACTAGCTTTAATCTGGACAAAGGAGACACAAGACTCGATAAAATAATTTAAGTGTTTACTAGTCGTTTATACCAGTCCTGTATTCCCTAAAAAGGTAGTGGATGTGTAATGGTGAACGAGAGACAAAAGACATTGGTATGTAGGCAGCTAACTACCATAGGTAATAGGTAATACGGGCTGGTTTCCGCAACTCCACGTCAATGCGCGTATTTTGCGTAGCTAACTACCATATAGCTTTATGTCAAGTTAAGCGTATATCAGAATATAAAGACTCCTACAGGCAAGCGCGATGCGACTCTAGTAGAACAATTTCTATGACTTTTCATAGAAATTGTTCTAACAAAATCGTGTAGCACCGTCGCGTCGCGCCTGTCTGCGGGAGCCTGAAGTCCGATGAGCATGAATTTTACCTAATTAATAATTAACAGTTCTGTAACAGTTGCATGTGTTACATTAAGATTGTGCTCAACACGTAAGTTTTCATTTCTTTCTCTTTCTTACTTGGAGACCAAGTTCTTTGCTATGTGTACGTAGTTAATCTAATATCATTTGAAGGGTCAACATGGCCAGAGATCGCACAAGACAGGGAGGTTTGGAAGAAAAAAAAAGAAGGGGAGGCCTTTGCCCAGCAGTGGGACACAAAATAGGCTAACAAAAAAAAAAGTTAATTTTACAAAATTCAGCTCAACATAAACCTCATTGACATTTACCGAGTATAAGAGCACTAGATTAACACCAGACCAACTTGAATTGAGTTCAATAGAAAGCTCAATAACGCTTTGTCCTACCACTCCAGCCGCGCCTGCTCGGGCCATTGAGGCTATAGACTATAAATGGTGTTAAAATAGACATTACGATAACAATGACTAAAACACAAGCCTAATAAATACCAGAGCGACACGTAACAGCACCTGAAGTGCAAATTGTTTTAATAGCGACACTATGTCGAGATAGAAGGCTTGATAAGTGCATAGAGGTCGCATTCGTGAAATTAAAGTATGCATGAAGGGTTTAGCGTACAGGCGAAAACTTGTTATTGTAAAATGATGTATATACTAAAAAATTAGCTACGACTGCCAACAAACTGCAATGCAGAGGTAAAATGTTTTGAAGAATGTCTGTGAATGCAAAAAAAAACTTTTTTTTTTTCTGACGTGAATTTTGTCGGAATTATTTGACAATTTGCTATCAAAAGAGTCCAAACCAGAAAGTTCCGAAGGCTCAGTAGTCATTTACTGTCTAGGCATGCACTATAAAATGCGGATAATTCAAAAAACTGTGATTCATTCTTATCGTGTACCGATTGATTATTACATCCATTTCATTCTATATAGGGTGACTGGTAATTATGTTCGTCTAACTCGTCAAAATGTAGAGAACAGCTGTTTTTTTTTTCACGATTTCAGGTTTGGTCCCATAGTAAAAGTTGTTCATAATGATGAGTAAAATCACGTGTTTAATTATCGGTCACTAATTACCAGTCACCCTATATAAGAAGTATTTCGACTAAAACGAACTATTTCACTTGCAACAATTTCGTCGTATTTGTGAACATAGCTCATTTTTGTTCTATTTTATTTTTAAAGTTTTATGTAATTCAACTAACGATATCTTGTACGTAACTATTCATTTCTCAGCTAGTGCTGTGCACTTCTTCTGTAAGTGACGAATTCACAATTCCTATAACTTTATTTGTGATTTTTGTTAGTGTTACATGTCTAAGTGAATAAGTCGTGAAGTGCCTTATCAATAAATAAATTAGAATTTAAACATGAACTTTCTAAGGGATCAGTAACATACAAGTTATTTTAATTCCAGTAGACATTATCCAAGAACCAAATCTAAAAGGTAACACTGATATTAGTTTTCAATTCCACAAACTGCGCTCAACGCCATATCTAGGACATCCTTACGTAGAACAATATGGCCCCTAAGACAGGTGTTAATTTTATTCGTTATTAATTGAAGTGCGACGTACATAAATACACCAGATTTATGTGTTCAAGTCCCACAGAGACACAGCGAGATACGCACGAACACACCCACTTACCTGTGAGCGTGCAATTGGCTGTTTACTTAATATTGTGGGCTTAATAGTGGAAAAATTAATAAATGGTTGTAGGCAAAGCAGTAATAATAAGTAGAAACTGCGGCTTCAGTTGGATAGATTTGGGAACCTACTGAAATAGAACCCAACCAAATGAACTCCTTGTCACTCTGTCACTATGAATGTACTTTTAACGGGGATTTTTCTACAGGTGTCATCATCATTATCTGGCCCATATCCCAATTTATTTAGCGTAGGCGCAACATGTCTTTGTCTTCCAAACTTCTCTATAAGTCGCCATCTCGGTAGTAATCTTTCTTCCCTTTCTAGCCATATCACCTTCACACAGTCCATCTCTCTTTGGTCTTCCCCTACTCCTATACAGCCACTGTATTTTTTGACATGTGTAGGTACAATCTTATAATCATTAGCACCCAGACTTTTGCAAGATAATAGGTTAAATTTCCAGTAAAACAGAAGAAAAGTATGTGCTTTACTCTATGTCTAATAAGTTTCAGATTTGATTTTAGCTCTTAAATAAAGTGCTCTACATTCATTCATTCGTTAAAAAATACAGGATCAAGGCATATGTATATCTGAGATAGTTGACAATTAAAATGTCACCCAGAAGTAAAGGAAATCTTAATTATGACAATACTGTCAGTCTTCTGGGCAAGTTTAGGGATGACAGCGATGCGGACGAGTACTTCGAAGCCTAGGAGTCCTTTTGTTTTTGTATTTATTTGTATGTTTATTTAGTTTAGTACCTAGCATAAACAGTTATTTGTGTTAAATATTGTAAAAGAAATAAATAATTATATTTCTTTTCCATCATGATCGAACATGATACAACCAATTCTCAATTCTTTATTGCGTACCATAATGTATATAGTTGGTATGGAAATAATTATATTAGTCACAATTATGGACCCTGTCGGACACAGCATAGATAGTAGGAGAGAGGAGGAAGAACACTGTATGTTTAATGTGATACATACATATCCTACATCAATAACACTGCAATCTGAATAATCTACACAAAGTGTGACCAGCCATCAATTAATTTACACCATCAGAAAGCGATCTCCAGAGATAAGCGTCATGATCTCATTGCTGTTATCTCCATCCGTTATCTCACGACAATGGCGAGGTGACTCGGAGCCGACTGTCAAATAACCATTAAGAACCAATCACCATCAGTCATGGTACTGACTGGGATTGGTGATGTCACACAATGGTGATGGGACAATGGGATACGCTTTGGTGGTTTTGGGGTGAAGGTTATGTGCTGCAGTTTGGGTTAAAAAGTTATATTATACTTATTGAAATCCTAAATATAGGATATGCAGGTTTTGTTAAGAATTATCTTTGAAAAGTTTAATTTCCAGCATTATACGAGTAGGTACATATATGATCGTGACGAAATATCTCAGGACTCATTTTGGATAATTTAGGTGAACTGAGAGTACAATATGAAATCATAATTTTTGTTAAGCTCTCTAAGAGAGAGCATAAATTATATCCTACTTCATCCTATTTCGTTGGGTTCTCAAAAACTACCGGACCTAAGACTCTGACAACTCTTTCTCATCTCGACGAAAGCTTAAATGGCTACTCATACTTATGAAGCTTATAATAATAATAAGGAAACAACCACCACTCCACCAGTCTTACCAAGGGGTATCGTATTACCCAGTAACTGGGTTGTGAAGGTCAGATAGGCAGTCGCTTCATGTAAATACTGGTATTCAGCTACATCCGGTTAGACTGGAATCCGACCCCCCCCCAACATAGTTGGGAAAAGGCTCGGCAGATGATGACTTGTGACGATTATCCAACATTTTCTTAACTTAAGTGAAAAATACCACCCTCATACCAGCCGAAAGGCGTCCACGGCTGAACACTGCCTGGTCCTCACTTGTACCATTTTGGTGTTCCAAATTTATGTTATACTAGCTGTTCCCCGCGGTGTCACACGCTGCGCGGCTCCTAAGGGTCGTAGCGTGATGTTATATAGCCTATAGCCTTCCTCGATAAATGGACTACCCAACACTAAAAGAATCATTCAAATCGGACCAGTAGTTCCAGAGATTAGCGCGTTCAAACAAACAAACAAACAAACAAACTCTGCAGCTTTATAATATTAGTATAGATTAGTATAGATTATGTTTACGAATATCAGCTGATTGAAGCTGAGTGTCTATTAGATAGAGAGGTAGGTACTACCCACCATAGTATTTCGGTGCATATATCTAGGTATCTAAAACAACATTAGTAGCATCAATCACCTAACATCCATTTTAATACGTCCACCCATACTGCTGAGCGTGCCTACTGGCTGTGGGTGAATGGGAGTCAGGCCTCTGGCGTCAGGCGCTACCGTCACCCAATATAGGCACTATGCTCAGTGACAGCACATTCCTGCTCGCTACATGTTTGCGTCTGGGCGCTCCTTGCGGAACTCCACATCGCTGTCAATACGGTGAAGCAGTCGACTGCATCGGACACCATGGCCTATCCTGCAGCAATAGCACTGGTCGGATGGCACGGCTCGCCAGCATTAATGACATCATCCGTCGAGCTCCTGTCACTAGGTAGGGCGGCAGCTGTTTTAGGAACCCAATGGCTTTGCACGCGACCCTGGAAAGAAGCCAGATGGAATGACCATAAGCATGCCTTGGAATTCCCAGAGAGTTAGCATTCCCTTCCAACGTGGTGCCAGCCTTCAGTGACAGCGAATTTTTTTATACCCAATGAGTTCTGAGGCTTCATCTTTTATTATATATGTCACAGCTAGTAGCCGAAGTGCGGCTACACCTAGCTTTAGCCGGGTACAACTGCGGCTACACCTAGTTTTAGCCGGGTACAAATAGGTGCAGCCGGCCACATGCGGTTTGTGTGTACATACTTCGAGAGGCGACGTAGGATGCAAGAGCGAGCGAAGGGCACCCCGAGGTTAGGTCTGGTTAAAATTAGGTGTAGCCGCACTTCGGCTTTTAGCCGTAACATCTACATTATTAAGTATGTATATTATAAAAAATCAGGGCTCAGGGTACATAATATAATATTTTAGTGTTGTAATTAAGACTTTTTGTTTGTATTTAATTTAAAAAAACACAACATAACAATTCAGTACAAAACACTGTCGCAATCACAATATTCATTAACTAATATTATCTACATATGTAAAAAATCTACAGGAAATAAAGCAACAATTTGTCACAGCCGTCATGCGCAGAAACAACTCAATTAAACAGATTCATCAGGTGACAAATAAATTACTTAATAATAACCTTTGCCTACCTAGATATTATTTATTAGTTTATTACTATACCGACTTCCATATTTACATATATCGCATTAAACTAATTAATATTTAAGAGATCAGTAATTAATATTGAAGTATGCAAAGTGAAGAGCGCAATTATTTTTGTGGCCTGTGTGGTGGTTGTATGCTTGATATTATTACTAGACTTAAAGTCGCCTAGGATATTGAAAATTGATCGGCAGGGCAATTGCTTAACACATTATAAATCGGAATCGGTTTCATTTTGACAGTTCAACAGCATTCATTGCGTTATTTAAGTGTTGAGTAGACAAATTTTTCGAACTTATGAAGCAATGGATTAGCAATTTGCTTCAAAATTATTCACATTCCGATTGATAGTGTGTTACGCAATTATGGTGCCGGATTTGCCTTATTTGCCGGTGGAATTACAACTATAATATTTACCTCACTGAATGGACGGATCCATTTAAATCTGTGTGGTTTGTTTCCTCAAAAGTCTGGGGTAATAATGAGACTGTGACCTCCGAGTTTGATCGTCTCAGGGGGTCTACTCTCTATGTTCGTCAACGAAGATACATGTCCGACCAAAAGTAGTTGATCCATCATAACAAGTTTCAAATAGAATTCTTCAGACGGGCAAATAGGTATTGGGAGGACAGAAGCCTGTCAAATCGTGTTGTCATTCATTCGTAGTTCGGGCCCCAAATCACACTTTTAATCTCAATATTTGTAATTCGAACTTCAGCTTTGACGGAGTGAAGTTCCAAATAAAAAAATGATTTGATGGTTTAAACTTAGAGCTAAACATACACCTTGTTTTGTAATAAGGCCGAAAATTACTCATATAATTTTGTATTATTTTGCGTCGCTAGTTTGAATGATAAATGATAAATGATTTTATTTCTGTAAGTAGGTTTGTACAAACACTTTTACACGTCAATCATATTTTTTTTTAAACTAGATGAGGTCGGCGTTTCCTAACTGACTATTCTGAGAAGAAAGGCCGACACAAACTCAGAAGTCACAGTCTCTTAAAGTCCAGACAAAAACTTGGTCAGATCGTGTGAAGACCATGTAGATTGGTTTCTGAAATGGTCTTTTGAGGAAAGAACCACACAGATTGAACGGACCTGTCCAGTCAGTGCACGCATTTGTCAGTAACCGTGCAGCTCAACTCAGAACTTAAGGAGCTCAACGATTCGTACGAATCTCAACGAATGTAAAATTATACTATGATCAGCAAGGCCTTACCCAAACATCGCCACAAAGACCGGTCCTGCGCTGCCCGCATGAAAAATACGCACTCAATCCTGACAGTCCAAAGTTATACAACTCCTTATCACTAAACAAATGCATGACGCGACCTACCAGCATCTCAGCATAAATATAAATAAATCCATACTTCCATACTAATATTATAAATTCGAAAGTAACTCTGTCTGTCTGTCTGTCTGTATATTACCTTTTTACGCCTCAACCACGGAACAGATTTCGATAAAATTTGGTAGAGAGATAACCAGTTTGGGTTAGATATTTGGTGGTTTGGTTTGTTATCCCGGGGAAGGACATAGGATAGTTTTTATCGACATACCTCGCGAGTAAAGCCGCGGGCGGAAGCTAGTAACCAATAAAAATAATTTACACTCAAACCAATAAAACTGGCTCCATTTGGATAATTCTAAGTAACAAATTGTTGAACGGTAACTGTGGGTCTGTTGGTCGTATTTTACATTGGACCTAACTTGACAATCATTTACCACCTGAATGAATTAGTTTGTCTGTTTTAATATAAATATATACGTTTGTTAATCGAGCTTGAAGTTCTAACTAGCTCAATTCGTAGATTAACGGTTAAAGAACTATATTTTCTCGAAAGTATTTTACTAATTATCTTCAGGGAAAATACAAAGGGGAATGGGAAAAATATAAATCTTTCTGGATATTCAGTTACAAGAAATGGTATAATTTAAACTAATCAAGTAATGTAGTCAAAGTTAGTAACATGATATTTCTTAACAACTATTTTAGTTTATTTAACCGCCTAACACTACAATATAGTTAATGAGAATCCCTGCTACAAGCTCAACTCCAATGTGGAAAGTTTGCAACACCGATTCACACACAAACAGTCTAAAATCTGAGACCTACCTAGTCATTTCATGAAAAATAGTCTAACTTTTTTGATAAGTAAAGGTACCAGGCCGCTCAAGTTTTGCGAAAAAAGTTTTTATGTATGAGAGACTGGCCAATTATAATCTATTTTGAAAATATTTATTATAATATTTGTAAGTAAAAATTTCAAACGTTCCAAATTCAAAATTTCCTTCCACATTCTTTGCGAGCTAATTTAAATTATCGTATCCAGTCTATCAAAAAGTACTGATCGAGTCTCACTATAAAATGGATCTGCGCCGGGAACATTTTCGCGCTATGATTTTTTACGATTTTAAGTGTCGCCTAAAACCGGAAGAATCGAACGATAGGCTTCAAATGGCATTCATGGATGAAAGCCCGTCTAAGGCAACCGTGTATCGTTGGTATAACGAATTCAAGCGTGGTTGACTAACTTTGGGGGATATAGAAAGAAGTGGTCGCCCTTTGACGGCTGTTAGGTACGCCTGTTACAGAAGAAAACGTGTTAACAGTGAAAAATTTATGGATATGGACTATACGGATCTTTGACAGTTGTTATGGGTCGACTGAAACCCGAAAGTCTGACAACCTGTCTTACTAAGGCGTATCGTATTACCCAGTAACTTGGTTGAGGAGGTCAGATAAGCAGTCGCTTCGTGTAAAATACTAGTATACAGCTGCATCCGGTTAGACTGGAAGCCGACCCCAACATAGTTGGGAAAAAACTAGGCAGATTTTTGACACTGGTCAAAGATTACATGTCTGATAATTATAATCTCCTAACGAAGTTTCAATATGTTTATTGTTTCCAATTTTCCTTTATTACATTACAAAGTCTGCGTAAACATAGGTTACGTTACGTATTCCAAGTTTTACGCAGTTGCGTCACTTTATTCGTGATGCCTTACGGCAAATTGCAATAAAATATTATAGCAATTAGCGATAGGTATTTAGCGATAAAACTGGAAAATACCATGGTAAAATATATATCACGGTCTAGGCAATTAGGTCATCGCTACATTCGCTATAATTGTTGTCGAGGTACATACCGGGTAACAATAGGATGCGATAATAATATCAATGTGTACCTGTGGCGAAGGTTCCATACAACTCAAATCCTACCGGCTTCCCTTTGAAAATTGGCACAGTCAGTATTCTATAGACAAATAATATATTCATATTAAAGAGTCCGGCTTTCCTCTTACAAAAATTGACCCTTCGCTACTGATGGGTACCGTTGATCCCGGCTTTCATTCGTAAGACAGTCGTAACGGGTAGTCAGATAGTCGTAACGGGTAGTCAGATGTCCAAAACTCTGTTAGACTGAAAGCATACCCCAACATAGGGAAAAGTCTTGGCAGATTGATTTTTATTATTACAATAGCTTCCGCCCGCGGCATCGCCCGTGAGGTATGTCGATAAAAACTATCCTATTTCCATCCCCGGGATGCAATCTGTTCAGTGGTTTAGGCATGAAAAGGTAACATACAGACACACAGAGTTACTTTCGAATTTATAATATTAGTATTATTATGGATACTTAGGTGCCTACTCCTTATTAAAATATTTAAATAACCTTAAAATTCGTCATTCCGTGATTGAGGAGCAAACAAAAACTAACCTATGTAGGTACTACGAAATTACGTAGAAAAAAAATGACTGTCGAAAACCGCACAACCGCGTAAAAGCAAAGACCTACATCAAATATCCGTATCCAATATTATGACATCACAAACAATAGGTATTCCTATACCACAGAGCAACGAGCAAAACCAATAATCACGTATAATTAATGACCGCATACACTTTATTAGACATAATAATTATGTCACGCGAGGGCGCGCGGCGTCGTTTGATGGCTCGCTTCGAAACCATCATATTACGTCACCTTAAGGCTGTACCATACAGGCGCGACTTGTCGCATGACGTTATGTCGCGTACTCGCGCTACAATTTACGAAATAGGTGCAATAATTTGTAAGTTGTATCATGTGAATTCTTGAATAGAAAGCATTGGTGGCCCAATAGTAACGGCAGCAACTTACCAGGTGTAGGTCGAAGGTTTGAACCCAGACAGGCGCTTTACTTTATGTAAATTATTTCATTACCACTCTGCTCTCAAAACGGTGAAGGAAATTATCGTATGTTCTAGAACCAAACAGTCGTAGACATGTGACATCTACCAACCCGCACTGGGCCCGCGTGGTGGATTAGGGCCCACTTCCTCTGACCGTGAGGAGGCATGTGTCCCAGCACTGGGAACATTATAGACTGATTATGTTACGCTGAAATTAAATATTTATTTGTCCGAAACATTGCGACTAACAGCCCGGTTTCTTAAAGGCTACAGCCGAGGCTAGGGTACGGGAAAATATACAGTAGTTCACATGAGTTTGACAGACTCAGTTAATTTTTGAGTTGCCTTTCAGAAATCTTGTGAGAACCTAACGTGATCCATCCTTGAGTCGCGTCGCGCCTGTGTTAAACTCTTTAAAGCAATTATTTCAATTATGTCTTTTACGGGGACTTTTGAATAGTCAAGAAATCGGTCACAGAGATGAAGATAGTAGATTTGCATGCGACTCGTTGAAAACGCGATAAAAATCGTAACTCGAGTTACCTCGCGATATTTCGCGTCGGTATGGGAGAGCCTTAACTCTCGTTACCATGACGTACTCCCAATAGTAAAAAACCGTAACAATACTAATCGTGAAAGATCAAGCGATAGAAGTTAAACTACTTGTAGTCAGGAGTAAAATGTGTCAAAAAAGTTACGCTAAAAAGTGAGGTGACATCATAATTTTATTAAGTATTTTTAAAGCGGTGACGTTATTGTAATAAGTAACATGGTTTATTATAATTAATTACTAAGTTCTTAAAGTTCGCAGCTTACGTTAATAATAAAAGATAATTACAGTCTCTCAGTACTCTCCCAAGTAATATAAGTAAGTATGTGTAACCCGTTGTATTATTTTTAGTGAAATAAATTAATTAAATTGGTTTGCAACTTTTTTTGGTTTAGGGAAAAAAACGCGTGGTGAGCTTTAAACGCGTGTGGTTTTGTAAGTTTTTTTTTTACTTTTAGGTCCTGTTGGCAGGCTTCAATTTGGATTTTTTGTTGGCAATGACCTCTTTTATGTCCCTATTTCATTTGATCCACGACTTTTTGACCACCCTGTACAATATATTATGATGGTTATAAAAACCGACATAACCAAGAACTAAAAATTGGACTGGCACTGGGCCCTCGTGGTGGATTAGGCCTACTCTCTCTCACCGAGAGGAGGTCTGTATCCCAGCAGTGGGAACATTATCATCATCATCATCATCATCAGCCTCCCCTAATGCAGTCCACTGCTGGACATAGGCCTCCCCTAATGAGCGTCATTATAGGGAACATTATAGGCTGCTGAAAATGAATTATTATTTGTTGGGTCGCGTCGCACCTGGGTGTAGTCGGCCAGTGTTAAAAGCCTAATCCAGCACCGTGGTGTCTTAAGTTAAACTCCGTAACCCCGGCAGTACAGCCGCATGCGACTAATTGAAAATGAATTCTATAAGTAAGCAATCCCAAAATCCACGTGATATTTCGCGTCGGTGTGGGAGAGCCTTAACTCTAATTACCATGACGTACTCTCAGTAGCAAAAAAACCGTAACAATACTAATCGTGAAAGATCAAGCGATAGAAGGTAAACTACTTGTAATCAGGCGTAAAATGTGACAAAAAAAGTTACGCTAAAAAGTGAGGTGACATCATAATTATTTGTAAAGCGGTGACGTTATTGTAATAAGTAATATTGTGGTTTATTATTTAATTACTATGTTCGACAAGTTCGCAGCTTATGTTCATAATAAAAGATAATTACAGTCTGCTAATTTTTTTGGTTTGAAAAAGAAGGCGTAGTGAGATTTCAACGCGTGCTGTTTTGTAAGTTTTTTTTTTTACTTTTGGCTCCCGTTCGACACGTTTCAATTTGGTTTTGGATGGTAATTAATTATTTATTTTAAAACGTCTTTGTTTAATAAGATCTTAGATTATGTTAATTGAAACAAAACGCTTCTTAGTGATTTATAGCGAATTGTAGACGTCTGTTAGGCTTCACGACATACAGAAATTCCTACTTACAACAATGTTATTCACAAAAGTATCAATTTGGATATACCTCTGAGTTGATCTAGTTTTAAAACTTAAACTATTTTTGACGTGTAAAAGTGTTATTTTGAACACAGCAATAAAAATAAGATTAGAATTTATCATTTCTTCAGTTTTTACCTTTGGCAAAACATGGTACGAGCTAGAAAGACTATGAGAACTTGAGAAGTGGCGATCTCCGCTAACGACACCATCTGGCACCGTTCACGGAAATCTGTAAACGAGAGTTTTAACTCTGCTTAAACTTTGACAGCGCACGTTTATGCTACAATTAGCTAGGTACTAAACTTGCTGCAGTAGATATTCCATTCCATATACAATACATATTTATTAGCTGGATGCAATACACCCTTTTTGTTTTTTTTTTCAAAATTATTCAGATTTTGATTGAAAGTGTGTTTTAAAATTAGGGTGCTGTTCTCGCCTAGGTCGTGCTTAAGCCAAATAAAATTCTTATAACAACAAAATATAAAACCCGTTACAATGGTTGCAGTCGCCTGTTATATCTCCTATTGTTTGTGATGGCGTCATCTTGTCACCATGGTTGAAGTCAGAGCCTTAGAGCTAGGATATAACCTAGATTTAATTCCTTTGTTGAAAAAGGTTGAGTTTAATGATGTCATTTTGTGCAGAAAATTAACTTTCAAAATACCTCATACCTTTAAATACAAATATGTGAGGGGCCCGGGTTGAATCACCTTTGGATCATAATGGGAGGTGAAAAATAAATTGTTAGGAAAGCCCGTTCTTTTTTGTTTGGCACATGGACAGGAAGGCTCAACGGAAAGCATGTGACCACCGCAGCCTGGCAGTCGCATTGGACATCTGCAATACCAAAGGCATACTAAATGCGTTGCCATTCCAACACAAAACAAAAAGACAAAGCTGAAATATCTTATAGGCATGTCATTAGTGTACCTGTACCTGTACAAACATAGTTAGAAGACTAAAAAGAACAAAACCGTTCGAGCTAGTGTTTAGTGTTAGTGAATAGTGTAAAGTACAAAAGTGCCAAACAAACAAATTTGACGGCACGGTTGGCGCAGTGGTTAAGCGATTGACTGCTGCGCTGCGTGTCGCGGGTTCGATTCCCGCACGGAACAAATATTTGTATGACCTACAAGTAGTTGTTCCGGGTCTGGCTGTTTGTGTATGTGAGATTAAATGTTTGTAAACGCACCCACAATACAGGAGAAATTCCTAGTGTGGGGCAAAGTTTAATAATGTAAAAAAAAAAAAAACACAAGAACGAAGTGTATTCGTCTTATTAGAGACAATAAGAAAAGTGCTTTTGGACACATTGTTACTAAAGATAATTTTTAATAGTTTAAGTTATAATTAAATTAGTTATTAGTTTATCTAAAAGGCCAGATTGTAATAAGATTAGGGTCCATCCTATTGTTGAACCCTAGGACCAGGGAAAAAAAAATAGTGTACGTACCTAATTAGATACACTCGACACCCATCAGACTCGAAATCATCTAAGAGCATTTATAGACAAGTAAAGCTATGGTGGTAGAACTTTATTAATAGATAAAGCACCTCTACAAAGAATTCTATAGCACAACTACAAAGGTTCAATCAAAACGCACCTAGGACATTACTATTATACGTTGACGCAGACTATTCTGACATCATTTAATTATTTTCAAATAAGTAAACAATTTGTCTTCATCCATATACTATGTAAAATATATATCAAATATTATAAATACATTATGACGGCAATATACAATCAATTTAATACATTATCTTCGTAATACGCGTACTAAACGTCAAAATACCTTTCAGTAGGCTGTAGCACCAATACATACTATTTGCGTACATTACATTAAGCTTTTTCTTTTACCTAATAACCCAGAGCAGTATATAATAAACCCAGGAAAATAATATGGCGTGAAAATAATGTTTCATCATTGTTTACCTTTTTATAACTGTATAAATCCAAATCGTCGTCGGTTTTTAGTCGAAACCGATAGATTCGACATTTCGGTTTAGACTTTTTTATTTTCTTTATTCGGTTCTTTTTTCAGATTCGTCGTTTTTAGGTTTCCATACCTCAAAAGGAAATCGGAACCCTTTTAGGATCACTTCGTTGTCCGTCTGTGTCAAGACCCTTTTTCTCAGGAACGCGTGGAGTTATCAAGTTGAAAAATACTCAGGGCTGCAATCCCTTGAAGCAGTGAAAAAATTAAACTTTAAGTCAACGCAATCAAAAGATACGGGCGTTTATGTTCCGTTTATGCAACATATTTTGACACTCTCAAGGGAATCAAAATATATAGGGTAGCTACTTCCCGTTGACCTAGAATCATGAAATTTTACAAAAAGCAATGTCATGTAGCACAAGTAAAGGAAAAAATCCGAAAGTCGTAAATTTGTAGTTACATTGCAAAAAAAATCCCGTGATAAACTATTTACATACTTACCTACAAAGTACGAAACCCTCGGTGCGCGAGTCCAACTCGCGCTTAACGGGTTTTTTAACAGAACCCTTACCTACTCATTAAGAAGGGGAATTAAGCAAAATTTCCTATCTTCAATTAGATTTTTCATGATAAGACTTAGGTATAAAACAAAAACAATATAAGTACCTGATATTTCGAAACTTTTTGTGGAAAAGAAACACAAAATATTAAAACTTTCTCGATAAAAAAACATCATGAGTTGCGGATACTTAACCACCTAAATCGGTTCAGCGGTTTAAGCGTGAAGAGGTAACAGACAGACAGACAAACACACTTTCGCATTTATAATATTAGTATGGATTTAAGGGCCTGTGCACACCACGTTTTTTAAACGCGCCGTTGACGCGCGTTTTTAGCAATACAGACGCGATACGCACGCGAGTCGGCTACTGGCAGACACTGCTCTGTAGGATAAAAGCGCGCCGTTTCTAAAACGCACGTCAACGGCGCGTTTAAAAAACGTGGTGTACACAGGCCCTAAAACAGTAGCCAATTCTCCACGTGGTACTACAATAATCTACAATAGTTAGCACAGTCATGTTATGTTATTTCCTTCCTGTAGGCACTTATCCAGGGGAAATAACTCCGTATTTTACTGCCACGTCATCTTATTAATGTCAACCGTCAGCAGATGGTTGATTGATTGACACACGAACATACGAATATACGCATAAATAAACATTTATATTTCACTACAGAGTTTTCCCCTACTGAGATGTTGGTGGTCCTATTGTGTTAATATGATGTTTATCCTTAATATTATATAGGTAACTGACGAGACTGTGTGACTCAGTAGTGATATAATATTCTTGTAATGATTGGCTTTTCTAAGATTTGTTTGCTGTAATGACACAAAAGCGGCCAAATGTGAGTTAAACTCACACACGAAGGGTTGCGTACTACTGTAACATATTGAACACTACATTTTTTTTATACTTTAGTAAAAAAAAACACAAAAAAAACATGTATGTACCCATTATATTTGTTGTTATAGCGGCCATAGTATAGGTACTGTAAAAATTTCAACTGCCTACCTATTACAGTTCAAAAGATACAGCCCTGAGACAGACGGACTGACAGCGTAGTAATAGGGTGCCCTTTTTTTGTAATTTGTAGTAATAAACACAAAAATACATGTATGGGGACCCATTTTATTTGTTGTTATAGTGGCTATAGTACACTGTAAAAATTTCAAGTGCCTACCTATTACAGCGGTGCTATTCTGTAAAAATCTCACCGTGAAAACTTAGGTGAAGTGAGCGTGGAGTGAGCTGTCAATAGTGTCAATTCCTAGCAAAAACAAACTCACTTCACCTAAGTTTTCACGGTAAGATTTTTACAGAATCGACCGGCAGTTCAAAAGATACAGCCCTGAGACAGACGGACAGACCGCTTAGTACTTAATAGGGTGCCCCTTTGGGCGTACAGAACGGGACCGATACCGAACCCTAAAAATGGATATCAAAAAATGACAATAGTGAATCTAGGTGAATCATAATCTGCGTTCGTAATAGTGTATTCAGTTACATAATGAAATTATTACACTAATGCATAAAATTACTTTGGTTTCATAATAAAATGTTTTGTAATCTGTAAAAATTGTGTGTGCGAAGCCTAAGATAAAAAAAAAATCATAAATAAGAAGTAGTAGGATCTAGAATGACAGCAGTCGCAATGATAGATAACCATTATTAACGTTGGTACTCACTCAGAAGAATCATAATCATAATCGTTTCTATTTTTCGCAAAACCTGAAGCCAAAACCATAACAGATTTGACGAAAAAAAAAAAAAAAATTACACATGGTACAATAAACAGCAACTTCCTTACGTACCTAATAAGGGGCTTGTGGCTAAGTAATAACAACCGCAAGGTTAAGCTACGCTTGCCGCGGTTGGTCCGTGGATGGGTGACCATCTTTACATACCAAGACCCTCCGTGCCTCGGAAAGCACGTTAAGCCGTTAGTAACGGCTGTCATTCGTGGATCTTTGATAGTCGTTACTGGACCAGTTGATGGCAATAGGGGGCGCGCCTGTTGCCATCAACCGGGCACAAACCGTCCTGGCTGCTACATAGAAATTCCAGTTAGAAAAACCCAATACATAACACTTTGTCCGACCCGGGAATCGAACCTAGGACCTCATGCTCAGCTGTAGTGCTGGCAACCACTAAGCCAACGCAGCAGGGCGGATTTTTCAATTATCTGATTACTATTCGAGGAATAATTTTGAAATTTTGACAGTTATTTCTTACAAAAACTGTCAAACGTCAATTTAATTCCTCGAATAAAAGATATCTGGCGATGGAAAAATCAACCCTAAATCTACTATGTTACTAAATCAACACCTTAATTTGAAATATCTCAACGGTAACACTATCTTAAGTGTTAATGCTCTATGACTATCTTCAAAAGGAACGGTTTGTAAACAACCATTCTTCACCAAAACGGTTTAACTCCACTTAACTCTAGCGTTATTTACCGAGTAATTTATGTGATCAGATAAGTACATACCATCTTAGCCCAATTTTTCATAAAAACAATTAAGTTTCAGTCGACCATTACCGACCACCGACCATTATCTTAGCCACTGCTGGCACGAATCCAATTTATGATAAATAGCTGTCATGCACATATAAGTTTTATGCAAAAAACACATGTAAAGTCAGTGAAATCTGGGGGCACGGCCCATGTTAGCGCCCCCGCCAAGACGAGCCAAGCGAAGCGATTTGATTTGAGTAACAACAATCGATTCCTGCAGCGAGCAGACAACAGGACTCGCTGGACACGATATTAAGCACCCCATTGAGCACACACAGCACCACAGTTACACTCCAGGGCGGAGTCATCTGTGAATCTCCACCTGAGCAGGTTTGTGTCATTTTAATGAACAGTTAATTTCCCTAACTGTACAAAGAGTACTTCTTGCCATACTGGGCAAAGTACCTTGACATTGATTTACATGAACTGCAAAAGTAACTCGGTGATATATTTTTATTCTAATGAGGGTAGCAACCTAATCTTGATGAGTAAGTGGGTTACAGGGCCCCATAAGTACAAGGTAGGTCGATCATGATCTTCTGAACAAAGAGCTCCCACATAGATCGAGTGAGCTTGGGATTATCACGCCTGACAGGCAGATTTTACCGCTATATCTTGCCAGTTTAATGGCGATGTGTTTAATTTGATAAAGAGGTTGCAAATCATAACAGATTTATTTTAGGAAACTCCTAGATGTGTGTAATGTGTAATGCAACGGCATTAGGTACATCGTTGAGCGCTAATACCCAGTTAAAACAGTAAAACATTGACTGTTTTTCTCCAATCATTTAACATGAAGTTCGGCATACTCCGTATAAGAAAACAACGTTGAAGCGTATTAGCGTATAAACGGTTAAGTTTAAACGATTTTTGACGACGAATTTGATGACGGACTTTTGTATACTTCCTTTCACAAGTATAGAGAAGCACTGCAGACTGAAACTGGATAAAGGCTCCTTCAAACAGGCGCGACACGCGATAACATTGCGCGCGACACAAAGGCATCGCAAGTCGCGCAACGAGCGGCGCCTGTTGGTAGGAGCCTTAAGGCTAGGTCAAATTCTTAAAATAATATAGTGCATCTTCTATACATATTATAAACTAGCTTCTTCTCGCGATTTCGTTCGCGTGAAAGACGTAAAACAACACAACTTACTAAAATAACACCCACATTTAAGTAGGTATTATGAAACTTTCCTGTATACCACATTTGTAGTTTTGGTCTCAGCAGCCAATATATGAAGAGAGTCAGGACTGGTGACGTGGGAACAAGTGACAGATGTACGTGTGAGAAGCAGCTCGTCCTGAGGTCGACACCCGCAGTCAGAGAGTGTTTATGTGTGTGTATAATACTTTCGTATTAAGTCCCTTATCCATACTCAATATTACAAATGCGAAAGTGTGTCTGTCTGTTACCTCTTCACGCTTAAACCGCTGAACCGATTTAGATGAAATTTGGTATAGAGATAGTTTTACGCGAGTGAAACCACGGGGCGCTGCTAGTATTATAAATGCAAAAGTGTGTCTGTCTGTCTGTCTGTTACCTCTTCACGCTTAAACCGCTGAACCGATTTAAATGAAATTTGGTATAGAGATAGTTTTACGCGAGTGAAACCACGGGGCGCTGCTAGTATTATAAATGCAAAAGTGTGTCTGTCTGTCTGTCTGTTACCTCTTCACGCTTAAACC
The DNA here is from genome assembly GCA_948474745.1 of Oligia latruncula. Lineage (NCBI taxonomy): Eukaryota > Metazoa > Arthropoda > Insecta > Lepidoptera > Noctuidae > Oligia > Oligia latruncula. The sequence goes on along the minus strand of OX419691.1, from coordinate 5,180,535 downwards.
GCTGAACCGATTTAGATGAAATTTGGTATAGAGATAGTTTTACGCGAGTGAAACCACGGGCCGCTGCTAGTATTATAAATGCAAAAGTGTGTCTGTCTGTCTGTCTGTTACCTCTTCACGCTTAAACCGCTGAACCGATTTAGATGAATTTTGGTATAGAGATAGTTTGAGTCCCGGGAAAGAACATAGGATAGTTTTAATCCGATATTCCCACGGGATCGAAACTTACGCGGGTGAAACCGCAGGGCGCTGCTTGGTTAACTTATTAATAATAATCAAGTCGTAAGCACCGACCGTGGGGAGCAGAGGTGGGTTGCTACTATACATATAATTTAGGTAAGATTGATGCTCTTTCACCTCAATGTTAAATTTTTATTTAAAACCAGTAGGTAAGTAAACCAGAGTCAAGATCACAGACCGTAAAACTTGACAAAGCAATGACATCACGGAACAATCAAAACCTCATACCACCATTTTTTTACAAGATTATTTCAATAGAATTCTGTGATGTACCCATTCATTATGTACCACATAATATGAATCATTGGGATTACCATTCAGTACACCGTCTTCATCGCAAGATGTTGATGTTCGTGTAAAAAATCTGCCAAAACTAATACTTAGTGAGTGCAATCCGTAATTAAAGTTTCCGCGTAGGCGAATAATTCCCGAAGTAGGCACATCAAGTTACTACAATCTGTCAAATTTCTTTAATAGATTTACAACTTTATCGCTAAAGCATAAGGTTCAAAGTTGATTGGGAAAATTTGGCAGTTTCGGGTAGCTTGATGTGCTGGCATCTGTACGTAAGCAGTGACATTACCTACACCTGATAGAGATTATCAAAATCTCGACTGCAGATTAGAGAGATAGACACAGATAGACGGGGTAAATCAATATCTGGAAATCTCTACAAATGTCTGCAGGATTAAATTGTCACCTAAGGAAAATTAAATATTATTCAGTTTCGTAAAACCAAAGAAGAAAATCAATGGACGGATCATGGAAAATTGCCTGACATTCGTTCGATCCTAGTAGATATAACGATACTCGTCGTGCTATTCTGAAAAATCTCAACGTGCAAACTTGGGTGAAATGAGCTGTCAATCATGGTGGCAGTTCACTTCACTTTAATTTTCACGGTGAGGTTTTTACAGAATAGCACGGCTGATAGCTGTGAATTTGCTAAGCTCCTACAATAGGCTTTCTAAAATAAACGCAAAACGCAGGATAGAAAATAAACAATCGAGAGAACAAAGGACCAATCTCGAAGCTGCAAAAATGTCATTCCGTTATAAACAAATGATCATTTAACGTATTGAAATAGAAAGGACACGATTAAAGGTTAATTAATCTGTTGAAACAATCCATAAAATCCATTCCAACGCGGCCATCGCAAACAGACACTGACAGAAATGTGTAGCAACAATAAAGAGAACATAAATAACATGCTTGATATAATTATCAAGGCGAAATCGTTTAGTATAGTCATACTGTGGTATAGTGCCGTGATTTTATGACTAGAACGCCAGATAACACTCGTTCAGCTAATTATTATGTTTATTGAAATGAGACAATAATAGTTGAAAGTTGATTGGGTTGGCGCCGCTCGTGTTGTGTGAACTACTTATGTGTATGGACAGCTCGCAGAAATAGAACGATCGTCAAATTCCTGTACGCAATCCTGGACATTAATCATAACACAATAAGGATGGGAGTTACTTGAAAATGTTAGATGTGATTTCGACAGTATGGACCAATCATAGTGTGTAATTCGAGCGAACTTTATTGTAAACATGGCTGATGTTTAGACCTAATCTGTATCAAGAAGTACACTTCTAATCGAGCAGCTCATGGCTTCGTTTTTCGTAGGTACCTTGAAAGATCAAACATGTACTAGACAAATGATGAAAGACCATTTTCCCAATAAAATGCCACAAGAAACTATTTAAAAGCTACCGAGGTTACCGCGAAGTGCTATTCAAAATCGTTTGATTTGACAGATTTCGCAAATGGCGCACTTAAATTTTTGGCGGGAAATGCCTCGTAAATAGCACCTGTCAAATCCGGAGCGCCAACCACTGACGGCCCTCAATAAAAGTTAAAAATAGAACCATTGATAATGGCGCCATGATTTTGACAGATAAATTAAAACTGTTGAAGTGTGTGGCGTAGCGTCCTTGCAAATCTTAACCAAACCAGTTGCATCATATTGTTCGTTTTTAAATTTTCAGAACTGATTGATTTGTTTATTTGGCTTACTCATAAAAGTTTAACAAAGATTGCTTTAATTAGACATAAAAGAAGTTTGATTTCCGCCATAAAACAAAAGTGCACCTTTATCTAAAATATCTTATCGAACACCTTGATACTCGGTGGAATGCTTACAATTTTATTTACGTACCCTAACCAAACGCCCACTCATCAGAGTAGTTTTAAAATAACACACAGTAAAACTAATTCGGAACTTATCAATCATTCATCATTTATCAATCTATTGGTTTAAAGAAAATAATAATATCATCATCTATCCATTTTTGATGTTAGGAAAGATATAATATTTAAGAGCTGAAGTTACTAAAATAAGCACTTTATTTATAGCATCAAATCTTTAATACGATAATTTACAATCAACAAAGATTGGATTACAAGTTTATTAAACTAATTTTCTGCAATACCTACCTACATATAGTTGTTAGTTCGGTCTTCATTTGGCGATGTTCGAGGTAACACCACAACAAACGTACCTATTGACATATCGCATTAACAATAACGCTATAATTCGTGTAGTAGGTAATATTATTATTTCCATTTACAGATTACCAAAAATATGCTAATCTGCAAAATTAACAATGTAACTTGCAAGTGACACTGATGTTATTAACTTTTTATGCGAATATTATTACTCAGTTTACATTTGTATGTATAATTTTATTTTAATTTTATTTTCTACCATTTAGATTTTTAACTTTAAGTACAGCTACATTTATGTATCAAACAATATTTTTTGCTGTGCCCTGACAGGGTCTACAAAGGCTCTAAGTCTTTTTAACCTTGTGGGACACATATAAATGTATATGAATATGTTTTTACTAAAACGGTTCTCCCCCGATTATAGTAATGTTTATATTATGTGACATTATATTGTAGCCTTAGTCACGGTCACTGCAATGATTGCCGTTAAGCTTACAAAGTGGCATAGTTAGCTCTTAAAAAAAGCTCTATATAAAATCATAAAAAAAACAATTGAGGATAGAAAAAAAAAAATTGTCATGATCATATAAGCCATGACGTACATACTATAAAATATCGTGATACGAATCAACAAAAAAATCTTTCAACAAAAATCGAAATCCGACAACTCACCTTCAAATCTCACTAGAATACAGCACAATACACACACCACATCTTCACACAAAAAGTCCTTTACAAACTAAAAACTAAAAAAATTTTGGTCCTAAGTTCCGAAGTGAACAACAGGAGCAACGCGTTCGTTCCGTGGAGGAGACCGACTCTTTTGACGAGCGACTCGCATTTCCTGAACGTGAAAGTTTCAGAATAAGCACGCACGTATTATAGATTACCGAAGTTGGCTCAAAGATAAGTGAAGATCGTGAGACTGTGAGTAAACAATGCTTGTCTGTTGTTGGGCGAATATGTTTATGTGGGAAGCGTTATTGAATTATTTTATCGTAAAGTTAGGTATTTAATTTTATATCTTGACGACATGATTTTTGAATTAGTGGTCGTTTTAAGTGCACGAAAGTCAATTAATATATTTCATGAAATTTGTTTTATTTATAGAACTCAGGAGCATTTCAGCAGCTTTTATTCCTGTCTTCTTTACTTCGACCCCCAGTCCTTGGTTCCGAAAGACACTAACTACTGTCTCAATGCACCAGATAGTTTCAATTTGACGATCATCTCGTATTACATCATTTACTATGGACCAGTAAACGTCATAGTAAACTAGATTTATGATTCAAGAGAATTCCTACTCTTCATCTGCCTCACGTTCCAGTTCTCCACGCTATGTTGGGATTGGCTGTAAGTGTAAGCAAATGCAATCATGCAACTAAACATCAATACCTATTTTGGAACGACTGCAAGTTCCAATTCGTCGGAGCTTGCATGTATCCCATAGTTATTACCAAGTATTCTTCCGACTGCATTCAACTGCTGCCATTGGTACCGAAGATATGCTCTACGAAGCATGGAGTGCTGTCGAGTTTCACGATATGTAAAGAATACTTCTCTCATCCACAAAGCAAACACGGCCAATAGCTCAACCTCGCAGATCAATAGATTCTTAATGATGTTCTAATACAACCTACACTAAAGAATAAACAAACTACATTCCACCTACTTAGATGTCTAAGCGTGCACTAACAACTGCATGCCCGCGTCGACCCACCATCATCAAACGATAAATCACTACGAAATATGTGTAAAAGCATTTGTCAAATTATCATAAAACATGGCCGGCGCATTCGAGACGTTTGATCTGTCCTCATACACTTTGTTTAAACAATCAGTTATCTATTTTAAAGCGTAAGTACGGAGCAATCCGCGGCGGGCGGTAGTTAAATCAAGTTTATCGTAGTTACTGCGATATTTCACCGCCTATTAGCCACATCTCGGAGGCAGTATTGCCAGCGTACTTTTGCGTCGGTGTACTATAATAATAGTACACCTCAAGCTCAAGCTCAGTAATAACTGAGCTTTCAGATATTGTGTTCCTATTCTACTATACATAGTAGAATAGGAACACAATATCTGAAAGCTGTTACATGTAAATGCATGCAATGCATGCAATTACATGTAATACAAACATAGGACTCTATTTTATTGGAGTTCGAATATTCCTGTTTTTCTACAAATAAGTACTTAGGTATTTCAAAAATATCGATGATTAAATTATCAACGGATTCGTCACTGGAATTCGTGACAAAACGTGATCAACATTTAAATGCTTTTTATAGGGCACCAAAGAAGTAACCTGGTCTTCGTTTTAGTAATAGCCTGGTTAAGGACTTATATTTTTCAGTGAGGAATGTCTTTGTTATCCACCCTGGAGAGAAACCGCAACTTATCTTGGTGAGCTTTAACATCATGAGATGACCCCATTTGACGTGAAAGCATTTCAACAATTGCAATACATCGAGCCCCATTTCATTCAGAGTCCCGACATATGAGAACGCTTATGATCTCACATAGTGACACTCACATTTACGGGCTGATATATGACGATCTAAGTAAATCATAAATAGTCTGCATATCTGGCAACCCGACGCTTGTCTCGTGGCGCCGTCTGCGCGGGCGCCGTCCCCCGAGCGCCGGCGCCTAACGCCAAATTATGTAATAGTACGCGTAGAATTAATTCTGCTTGCGTTGGCGCCATTACATCGCCTTATCAGCATTATAATTAGCTCACGGATTCTTCACTTAGGTATTTGAGTTTGTCGATTTTTCTTTGGAGGATAACTATTTTTGTGTTCTAGTACAGTCCAGATCGATATTCGTAACTTAGGATTTCACGTGGAGCTTTAAAGTTGGCTGCAGATTTGGCCCCCAGATATGATAGCCCAGGTGACATACATACTAGTAATACAAACACAGATCATTCGGAATAAAAGTAGCACTGTCAAGATCATATTCAAGGGATAACTACACTGTGTTGAATTTGGCAGAATCATAGTTTACTATTTAGCAATTAAACTTTGAAAATATTGACATGAAGAGCCGACCTTCCACCAATCCAATCTCCTTGTGACAGACCTTGGACTGCAGTACTAATTAGTTCTACTTTTCCCGCATACCCAAAACAATTTCAAAGTGCAGCATAGGATCAATAGATCCGAAAAGCTTTAACCATGAACATGGGCCTCTCAAAAGCAGCAATGGACGGCTACAAGGAAATTCCGGGACACCAACTTGGTACGTACCTCTGTTATGTAGGAATATTTGACCAAAACTTTGAGAATCGTATTAGGGATCTCACTGCAACGGGTGACGTATTACTGCATCTGATTACCTATGCTTTTAAACATAGAAGTTTACCATAACATTTACCATTTTCATGGCCAAAATGTCACCTTTCTCTAAAAATAATATACGTACGTGGTTTGTTTAATCAAAGGAAGTAGCAACATCACCGCTGACGTCATTGGGTACATCCGCACACCTGCGTACGAGTACATATCTAATGGCAATCAACACTTCGATTCCGTATCGATTGTTGGTCGAGTTGAACGTTCGCACGGTGCTTTCTCTATTTTTACCCTGACCGCAAAATATCATCTCCAACCGACTAGCGTCTCGCTGTACCGACCATGTTTAAACCACAAGGGACCAAAGGACTAATAACATTGGTATGACTATTTAGTTTCGAGAATTTAAATCAGCATTTCTATGCAAAAGTATCAAGTTTCTAAATAAACTACTACAGTTTCTATTTCTAAATACAGTCGCATATCTTTCGGATAATCTTCGAGTATTGAGCGAAGCTGGTGAAGAGACCTTGAAACCCAATAAATTCAGGTGATAATGAAGATTTATGTATGTATGTATATCCGCAATTTTCTCAAAAATTAATGAACCAATTTTGATAATTCTTTCATTAATGTGATCTACATACTTTCATGAAGGTTTTCTCTAAGTCAACTGCTATTTAACAGGACCAATTTTCCCATAAGGTGCTGTACTACCTACTAACGCCTAATTAAATAAATAACTATAACGAATGTATAAAATTCCAATTAAAATACCTAACACAGCCTTAAAAGCTCGCTCTTGTTTACATTCTTGGAGGAAAAAACTCATTTTTACTAAGTATGAAGCCAAATGTTTTATATGTCATTTCGACATATTAGTCTTCCGAGATCTTTTTTAAGGTGGCGCCAACGGAATTCCAAATGCTGACACGAAGTCTCTGATAACCATTTAAAGTAATTTATTGCATAAAAGCCATATAAGCCTTATTAAATTTTAAGACCGCAAGGTTGGTCCCATCGGATCGCCTAAAATACCATATATTGCAATATACCTCTGAGTCCTCTGACAGCTGTTTTTGTTAGTGTTTAGGCTGTTACTCCATACAAGTAGAATACAAATTAATCATCAATGGCTTTGGCAGAATCATAAAAGGATAACATTATGAATAATAATAAATGGCGAAGACAGTCCGTGCTATTCTTTAGTTTTCGCAGTTAATGTCAGCTTTTACAGAAATGGCTGATTTTCTAAACTAGATACAACGTTTGGCAGATAATTATGTTTCCTGTGCCGTGACCCCAATTATCTGTCCTTATTAATCATCTGCCTAGCCTTTTCCCAACTATGTTGGGGTCGGCTTCCAGTCTAACCATATGCAGCTGAATACCAGTATTTTACATGGAGCGACTGCCCATCTGACCTCCACAACCCAGTTAATAGATAATACGATACCCCTTGGTAAGACTGGTTATCAGACTTTCGGGCTTCTGACGACCCGTAACGACTGTCAAAGATTCACGAATGACAGCCGGGACCAACGGCTTAACGTGCTTTCCGAGGCACGGAGAGGTAAAGATGGTCACCCATCCACGGATCAACCGCGGCAAGCGTAGCTTAACCTGATCAATCGAACCTTGCGGCTGTTATTACTTAGCCACAAGTCTCTCCTTAACTGTCCTGTGTCTCTTATTATTGTCCTTATTGGAGGACCAAAATCAGAAGGACCAACTTTTCTTACCTTATCGACCTAAAGTAAAATTGAGTTGACCTTTTATGACTAGCCAACAGTCAAGAGCGGTGGTCGGTGGTGGCCCAGTGGTAACGGCCCCGACTTACGAGTTGTAGGGCTTGGGTACGAACCCAGGCACTCACACTGCTCTCAAAACGGTGAAGGAAAACATCGCAAGGTAACCGGCATGTCAAAAAACCAAAAAAATGGCGGCGCTTCCCCCTTCACCGCGTGGGATGCCTCACAGTCCTCACTTGGCGTAATGAATTCTTTGGTCCTTTAGCTATCCGATGGTGTAATTGAATTTAGGATGGAGAAGATAAAGTATGAAGCTGCAACACCAAACTGTATCCCCCGATTTTGTTATCATGGTTTTTTTGACTTGCCTCCCACTATGGAAGCAATTTTAAAGACGCATTCACGTCAAAATTCGAAGACTTGTGATACTACTGACCCGCATTGGGCCTACGTGGTAGATCACAGCCCACTCCCTGTCGAAGAGAGAAGGCCTGTGTCCCAGCAGTGGGCCATTATAGGCTGATTATACATATACAACAGTCATGGTGTCAAGTGCTTTTTAAGGGATTTTTCGCACACACAATCATACGTTCACGAATGTTTGCAACCGAGCAGCTTAATTTTGCAGATGGTCCGATCGGCGCCAAAGTAATTTAGCCACGACCCTCTCAAATTGAAATTAATTATCTGAACAAATATTAGTCGTGTGTTAGTATTATGGAAAAGAAATACCATCGTATTCGAACCTACGACCTACAACTCGTAAGTCGCGATCGTTACCACTGGGCTACCAGTAGGTACTGGAAGAGCTCTGCTGACTAAAAAAATCAATCTGCCAAGCCTTTTCCCAACTCTATTGGGGTCGGCTTCGTCAGACTTCCGGGCTTCTGAAACTCGTAACGACTTCCAAAGATCTACGTGCTTTCCGAGCCACGGAACGGTCTTGATATGTAAAGATGGTCACCCATCCACGGACCAACTGCGGCAACCGTATTTTAACCAGATCGATCGACCCGTGCAGTTGTTATTACTTAGCCACAAGCCCCTTTAAAGAAATACCACCATCTACCTATTATTTCGAACATCAAGATTGCTGTTCCGATCCAATCCGAAGTTTTAAGTTTATACACTAACACACATTGTACTATTATAATATATAAGTTAGAGGTATTTATCTATGGGCCAAAGTAGCCTGAAAATAAAGGTTATATTATAATTATTTTATTTTAACACTTTGCGGGGCACTAAACGCCCAGACATAATAACAATAAAACTTCTAACGTGTCTCGTTGAGTGTTCCTTCAATGGGTTAATGATTGCCGGAAAAACATTAACCCAATTCTTAGTTTTGCAGATAATGATCTTACTTTCAACCGACAAAAAGAGAACAACCGCAATTACCTGCCCACGAAATGTTAGATGAAACATTTAATATAAGAACTAATGTTCACACAATAATTTAATAAAATAAAATATTCAACCACAAAAACTGCAGTGAATGGCATTATCTTGCATAACAACGTCACTGGACCGCGTCTGTCTGAGGGAACCGTATTAAATGGTTTGTGGTATGACGCACGACCGTCAATGCGCGAGGCAATGCGAAAATTTCAGTGCCTATAAACTCCCTATAGGTACGACGCACAATCATACATACAGACCTACATACACATACGGACGGACATCACTCAGGCGCCTCACATAGTGCGGGTAAACATTTTAACTGATCAATAAAAAACGCTTACAAAATTTTAACTGCTTAAAAAATATATAATATTAATCTGCCTAACCTTTTCTCAACTATGTTAGGGTCGGCTTCCAGTCTAACCGGATGCAGCTGAATAACATATTTTACATGGAGTGATTGCCTATCTGACTTCCACAACCCAGTTACTGCGTAATACGATACCCCTTGATGAGACTGGTTGTCAGACTTCTGGGCTTCTGACACTGACCTGTATTATGCAAGTACTTGTTTAATCGGGGTCAATGGCTTCTGACTACCCGTAACGACTAAGTATCAAAGATCCACGAATGAAGGCCGCACCTACATTCTTACTAAAAACAAAATGTTGAAAAAAACGAATTACGACAAACTAGTGGCCCGCCCCTGGTTCAATTGGTTATTACGACTTGACAAAAGATCAAGATATCTTTATTATAGGTAAGTTATATAAAGATATAGAATGTATTAAACACAAACCTTCCGGAATAAAATCTCTGAATGATAGTGAAAATCCGTGGCGTAGTAAAATAAAGTCCTCCAGACCGTATTTCGGCCACGGCGGCCAATCTCAACGGAGACTAGCCTTCGGCGCGGGAGATATTATAGTGCACAAGTGTGCGCGCAGACACAGGTGCACTCCCTCTTCCCTCACTTTCATAGCCCGATGGGACGGCAATCCGACACGACCGGAGAGAGATCAGGCGCAGGACCAACGGCTGGACCGATGGTCTCGTGGTCGCAAGCGCGACTGCTGAGCGTGGCGTTGCGTAGGTAGTAAGAAGTGTGCTGTCACACAGACCGACACGAAAAGTGACTTAAATTTATAATATTATATACATTATATATTCATATTTCAAGTCTCTGTTTATTTACATTAGCAGTGATAAATGTGCCAGATAACCTTTGAAACCGATCAAAATATCGATTTATATTATTTCACCTGCACGAGAAGAAAGATGTTGCTGACATTACAATTTTAGCGCCACTAAGAAGAAAATAACGCCAGCACTTACTTGCATGTCCTAGAACCAAAAGTTCGAAGACATGTGACATCTACCAACTCGCACTGGGCACGCGTGGTGGATTACGGCCAACTCCCTCTCACGGAGAGGAGAGCCTGAGTCCCAGCAGTGGGAACATTTATAGGCTGATGATGATGACTTACTTAGAAGCAAAAATATAAATAAAAAAACACATTTTCATAAAAGATTCTTTGAATCTGAATTTTAGAGTTTGACTAGAATGAAAATAAATAAAAGACGACCATGACCCTGAGTTGGTTTCGCCGTTTCCTTTTAAGCGGTCAGTAAACCAATAAACGCCTGAGCTAGAAAGAATAGTACCTATATAAATTTTATTTATGTGAAAACAACCCATTACCTTTCGATTCAAAAATACTTTACATAAGTAATATGTAGAGTCCAGTTCTAGACTCCTATAACAAGAAGGTCCTTAGCAGCTTTAAACAGAGAGAAGTGGAAGGAGAGTAGGGAGGCCTTTGCCCTGCAGTGGGACATCACAGGCTTTTATTAATAATATCCATACTATAATATCCATAATCCATACTAATATTATAAATGCGAAAGTGTGTCTATCTGTCTGTCTGTTACCTCTACGAACCGATTTAGATGAAATTGGGTATAGGGATAGTTTGAGCCCCGGGAAAGGACATAGGATAGTTTTTATCCCGATATTCTCACGGGATCTACACTTATGTGGGTGAAACCGCGGGGCGCAGCTAGTATTTTTTATATATTTTTTTATTATTTATCTTTATATTCTAATATTAGCAGCGCCGATGATGTATGGATTTAAAATATAATTTATATGTACTTATTGAAATAAAGGAAATAATAATACGTAGAGTATTACGAACAAGAACTCATTGCACTTATGTTGGCACTGTCTGTCATCGGAGAAGGTGTAAAAACAAATTAGCTCGAAGCTTGAAAATAAAGTAATTTTGAAATAAGTACTAAAATTATCATCATCTGCCTAGCCGTTGTCCAACTAAGTTGGGATCGGCGTCCAGTCGAACCGGATGCACTGTACTTTACATGGAGCGACTGCCTTTTAACCTCCTCAATCAAGTTACTGGGTAATACGATACGCCATGGTAAGACAGGGGGTCTACTCCGAAGCGGTTAACCACTGTATCGGCCGAATGTTCGGTCATTTTCTACTACCATTAATTTTCTATATTGACTATTGGTCCCGACCAAACTGTGCCAATCCGAACCTTTTTAGAACCCTTAACCCTTTTTTTACGTTTTTTTTTTTAAATTCGTAGTAGGACAACAATATTCGAATCAGAAAATGACCGAACATTCGGCCGATACAGTGGTTAACCGCTTCGGAGTAGACCCCCAGGTTGTCAGACTTTCGGGTTTCTGTCGACCCGTAACAACTGTCAAAGATCCATAAAGTAAAAAAATAAGTACAAAAACATGAACCCTTAATCTTAATAAAACTTAAATCTAGTGTTTGTATTAAAGTCCATTTCCCTAAACGCACTACGACAGCACTTTATATTCAACTGCTTCTAAATTTCTCTGCAAAACGCAGGGACAATCTAATCTAATAAATCACAGACAATACATAAACATTTTACAAACGGGATGCAATTGTAAACCGCCAACAAACGTAGCATTTCCAATCTACGAGTGAATCCAATTCCTTAAGTCGGCGGCGCTTCGTCAGCACACATGGAAACAACCCATCGCGACAGTTGGCAAGGCAAGGCTGTATTATGTAAACAAGTGTTCCTATGTACAGTTCGGGCCAAAACAATAGTATAATTCCTAAACTTAGCTAAATTTTACACAGATTTTGTTTTAAAGCTTGCCTGTAGTTATCGTCAAATAATATTATGACGGCATTTCATAAACGAAGGTACATAAAGAGTGTTTTGTTGACCCTCTAATGTCATGACATCGTCGAAAATTATAGATTTAATGCCTATAGATTAGAATATTCGGCCTTCTGCATAACCTCCGTAACGTCTGTATAGTTACACAACGCTTTGTCTTCTTCTTTCGAAAGTCAAATTACTGACAACTGAAAGAGAGAAATCGGAGTGTAACTATTCATCTAATATAATACGTTTATTAGTAAGTGGGTTAAGTCTGTAATATAGACATCAAAGGCATTTCAAACATAACATTTCAACTGTAAGTTGATCTAAAGGTCCATTCCATTATTTAAAAACGTTCAAAACCTAGTGGCAATCTCAAGAATGTCAAAAACTAGTTTCTGCCCGCGTGGATATCGGAAATTATCCCACGGGCACGTGCTACCGGGACAAAAAGTAGCCTATGTCCTTCCCCAGGATTCCGTCTATCTCATTGCCAAATTTTATCGAAATCCGTTCAGCGGTTTATGGATGTAGATAAATTAGAGGTATTTTTGACAGATTGAGACTGAGATTAGAATGCGACCGGTCCTAAAAATACAGGAATCGCTTGTTTTGCTAACTGTTTACATATTTTTGCCCTCGCCTGTACCTACAGATTCGGTTGTGAACATGTGTACGTCAACAATGAGCTCATCCGTCTTTGTCGTCGGCCGGGCGCTGTCAAAAAACTGACGCCGTGACACCCACCGGGCTGAGGATGATACTGCACCGTGATACTGCAGATTCAGTAAGACAATTATTGTCTTAATTAATGATTGAGTCATTCGATTGTGGCCTGTGGCCACGATTTTGTTGCTATGGAGTTGTTATTTTTGAAGTGGTAACTAAGCGCTCGTCCGGCGCATTCTGGACAGTCAGCCGCACTCGCAACTTGCTGATTAGCTAAACTTTTTACCAATGCATGAGCGTATGTTTTCATAGAGTTTGTGCAATTGCGTACTGGAAAGTTCAGCGTAGGTAGGCTCCTTATGCTAAAGCACCCTAAATCCATCACACACTTTCAATCACAATCTGAATTATTTTAAAGGATATTGCTCATCCATTGCTTCATATGTTCCAAAAATTTGTCTGCTCAACAACGTTAATAACACAATGAATGTTGTTGAACTATCAAAATGAAAATCCATTGCTACTTTTAGTGTGTTATGTATTTACCCCTCAATACCGATGAATCGGTGAAGGTTGCGGGAATCCGCTAGACACGAGAACCACATAACAGGTTGATATGGCGATGTTTGGGAAAGGCCTATGTCCAGCAGTGGACGTATTTCGGCTGAAGGAGGATGATGATAATATATTTTGTGGCGACATGAAAGAAACTTCAACTCTACGGTTTACTTGTTGGAAATAAGAAAAAACAAATTAGTATCCTCAATTCGAAGTCTCCATTTTAAAACGGAATTAATATCTAGATAACCCAATTCGAGTACTTATCTAACAAGAATCTAACATATGCAAAGTTTGGCACGGTTTTCAAGTTAACTTGCTAGAAAACAGACACGAAATACGAAAACGAAAATGTTTGCCAACGTGTCGTGTTCCTCGAATATTTTCTATTACAAGTTAAATTTATTCCAGTGTCGTTTGGCAAAACGTGTCTCGGAAACTCAGGCTTTTAAATCCAGATTCTTGGATACGTAACACTGGAAATGTTAGATGTTATGCCCGAACTTTATCGATCAGGGACGATAATGTATAAAAAGTATGTAATAGAAATGTAAATAAATGGGTCAGAGCGGCAATTCTCGTAATTTTAAGAACGTTCACAGTCTGATCTCAGTCGCAATCTGTCAAAAATACGATTTTCCCTACATTTTTGCAAGTTTTTGACATTGATTGACGCTTTTAATTACAGGAATTGGCCTACTGATCTTAGTCTCAATCTGTCAAAAATACCCCTAAAATCATAAATTTTTTTAAAGTTTCGTCGCTGAGATGAGGTTGCGATTAGATTTTGAAAGTTTTTAATCACTGGAATTGGCGTTCAGAAAACGTATCTGTGGTTGCCAATTTCTAGTGCCAGTTACCTACTGTGCTTTGATTTGATTATTGGACTAGGCACTTAAAGCCAAAATTCTAATTTAAAATCACCTTAATAGATGTTTTTCAATTGACAACCGAGGTTACCCCAATTTTCGTCGATAATTTTTCAATTACAATTTAATAATGTTATTCAAACAATTATATTGTTTGGAAAAAGAATCTTTAGCGAACCAACTCATGGTCATGGTGGTTTAGGTACTACCCAATTGCCACACTCACATTCACCCTTAGTGTCACACTGCATGACTAATTTGTCACTGGTTCGAGCGACGCTGCTCACCAAGCGTAGTAAACTAGTAACAAACGATGTTCCTTAACTTTGTCTTTGCAATTTATGATCTTTTTGTCTTAGTTTTTACTGTTCTCACTGCTGTTCGGGTTGCGTGTCTTCGAGTTTTTGGTTTTAGGACTTACCGATTTCTTCATGATGGTTTTCCGTCACAGTTTTGAGAGCAGTAGGTACCTATAGATGAATTGTTTTACACAAAGTAAAGCGCCTGACTGGGTTCGAACCAACCACAGCTGTTCTCTAAATTTTTAGTCAATCATCAATATAAATGAAGACAAGTCGAACCTAACCTTCTGCGCTCACGCTACACTACAACAGTGCTGATTTGCTAATTTTTTAAATACAAAAACCTTTTCGTCACATCCTCATACATATTCAGTACAATGTCACATTATGATGTTGCGATCCCGTCTGATGTATATCATAGTGACGTCATTATTACGTGGGTGAGACAACCGAGGGGCTTGCAGCTTGATGATTTCCCATCCGTAAAAAAAAATGGGGGCTTGCAGTATTGATAATAATATAATTACTTAGTTAATGAACTGTATCCTAATTGCGCAATGTATTATCAATCTCAATTGGGAAGACATTGTAGACAAGGGCTGAGAAAGAGAACCATTTGGAGAAATTGAAGTCAAAAGCTGACATATTTACCTAATTAATAAACCATAAACTGATCTTGTAAAGGTTCCGTTTTTCTTTTAGCGTCGGATGTTCAGAACTCAAAAAATAATAAACTTTAGAATGATGAGCGTTGTATATGTCACGGTTTATAAAATAACAAACAAAATAACATGGAAAAAAATATTTAGTTATTTTATAATCTATCTCGCGAGATTATAAACTTTCGAATAATTGTGAACTGCAACAAACCATATTTTTTGATAGTTTATAATCTGTCCATGGCAAACCGACAAATTGTGTACATTGAACGATTGGTACCTAATTCTATATACCTAAGTCGAAGACCGGCCAGCAGCGGTTATATTTTTTTCATTATCAGAAGCACTAATTTTAACTCGATCATCAATCCAAAAGGTTGCTGTCTAACAAAAAGCATGATTGACATAAATAATTACTCTCCTATGATCAAAGCGTTTAACAAATGCATGAATTGATCAGTCGGCCACAAAGGCCAAATCAGCTCAATAGATTTATTTTTGTTAAATTAAACAGGTTTTTTTGTATTACCTACAACATCAACCATATAGCAGGACCACAAATCGAACGTCTGTCTGAATGAGCCCTAACGAAAGGAAAAAATAAATTTCAAAAGCGGCCAAGTGTGAGTCAGATTCGCACGTGATGGGTTCCGTATTAAGATCAAGCAAAAAACACATTTCTTATATGCGGAGGGGGACCCCTTTAATTGTTTCCTTTATTTAATTTTTTGTGGTTTTTACACACTGTGATAATTTCAAGTGTCAACCTATTCGGTTCAAAAGATACATTCCCGCGACAGACCGACGCGACAGACGGTCGGACGGACGGACAGACGGAGCCTTAGAAATAGTGTCCCATTGGCAACCTTTAGGTACGGAACCCTGAAAAACAAACAATGGCAGGAACTTTGCGACCTGGAACTGCCTGAGAGAGACCTGTCTACACTTCACTCACAAGCAAACAACGCAAGCTTGATTTATTTATACGTTTATGGTTGCACTTCAGAAATAAAGTCGAATCCTCTCCGATATCAAATGTCTCGCTGATGGTGGCGCGTGTGTTGGATCATTTAGCTCCCTATAAAATAGTTGAGCTGAATGGTGCTAATACATGCGTCATGTTCGTGAATGGGCGCCGTCTGTAGGGACTGGTCATCTCTTTGCTGCCATGGCTTATTTTAATTTAATTTAATATTTGAATTGTTTTTTTCATTACGGACGCTTTTAACGGTCTGCATCGTTCTCACATGCATAATTTTTAACATGAATGATGTAAACAAGACTTTGTAACCATATTATTTTGATTTAAAAGAGTGTCCATGGAGTTTCTTGCCCGTTCTTTTCCATAGGTACCTACGCTTTGGAATGGGCAACTAGCTTCACCTTTCTGACTGACCGACCCCTTGACAATTCAAAAGTGCCTGTAATTGGTTTAATTGAAATATATGCTTTAAGTTTGAGTTTGAATTTGAATACTTTCGGTTATCGAACACTTAAGTACTCCTTAATGGTTTTTTAAATATATTTATGGTCCTTGGACTAAATGGGCAAATGAAAGTATGTACTCTTCGTATTACATCAAGCAAACGTAGGCAATGTTCCAAAAATTTTATAGACACCAAAGTTGGTAAGTACCGACATAATAACAAAAGTATCGGCCGCTGTTCACACCGCACCGTGCCCTATAATAATATTGCCGGAACGGGTCTAAGGTGAGGAGCCAGACCAAGACAGATACAGAAACCCGCAGGACAGCATGTGGCGAGTTGTTGGACAGTAGCGACCCTACGGACCCTATCTCCTGGGAGAAGTCTTGTTCCTCACCGCTGGCTTGCCTTTATTGGGCGGCTGCAGTGAACAATGACGAGGATCAGAGCTCCCACCTCATTCTTGCCTTTATTGGCTGGCTTGAGTGGAGATTCGCAAGAGCAAACATGCTCGGAGGAAGGAAGTATTCCAGTAAGATGCTGGTAGGAATCTTGACCGTACTTCCGGGATTGTCCTGATAGCCGTGGAATACCTCTCCACTCCTCATAAGCACCTCAGGACATGTTGCCCCCTTGTCGCTACGTCATTTTGTGCTAGCGACCGTTTCCGAGCGGGGCCCATTATTGTGTGTGCAAGTCACCTCCTGCCATTTTATCCGTGTATATAATTATAAAACATTGATCAAGCAGAGGTCATAGTTCTCCCATACCATAACCATAATCAGCCTATAATGTTCCCACTGCTGGGACACAGGCCTCCTCTCGGTGAGAGGGAGTGTTCTCCCATAGTTCTTGGTAACCAGTCCACTTTAGACAACCAAACTCAACTTTTTATTTTTCCTACACCAACCGGGGGTTATCCTTGGGTGCACTTGCATAGTGCATACAGAGATAATCGTCTGTTGGTGCCGCATTTGATTAAAATTTCCTAACAGGCCTCTGCGAGTTGGCTTCGGCCCCTCGTACGCCTTCCAAAGGACCGGGACCCCATGGTCCCGACCCGAGATTTATGTATGTGACACTGCTGGACATAGGCCTCCCTGTCTTTACAAGGTCGTCGGTCCACCTTGTGGGAGGCCTTCCAACAGTTCCACTTCCAACGCTACGTCTTCCGGTACGCAGTTGCCACTCCAGGACCTTTCGGCCCCATCGGCCATCTGTTTTGCGATCAATATACCCATAATCATGGTTATTAAAATATTATTGACGTGTTTGTATAAACCTACTGAAATAAAAATCAGTTTCCTGTTCTATCTACCAATCAGAAAAACAATGGTTCTAAACTTGCCATTTTCTATCTCGATTTTATGTACCAACGATACTTCTACGCCAATTGTTTGACACTGAGCTAAAGAAAACCCTGTTCCATTATCCACCAAGGCATAGAAAAGATTTCTGGCATTTCAAATGCATATTAATTGATAAGGCATTGTGACTGCAAGCACTTACGTTACTAATCTATGATTCCAGTATATACATGGGATATTCTTAATGTGTACCAAAGGTAATAATAAACCAATAGGTATGTCATTATACCAATAGGTACGTATGGTATGGTCATTATGCCAATGACATTAATTTATAGTTAATGTACCTACTAGTATCATGTCTCATGTTTAATGTATGGTAAATTATTTCCACAATTTTACGCGTACACCGTTAGAAATAAGGCGCGGGCGCCAGCTATAAAAAATTGTGTAAGTAGGTGCAAATAAAAAGTTTCCGCGGATATATTTACAACTTTGCCAAATAAGACACCAAAATACGTTTTCAGAATACCAAACATTTATAAAATGAATCCCGTTCGTCAACACGTCATCTTATATTTCACATACAAATAGGTACCTACTTAATTTCCATGCCTTACACGTTGATGTAGAAACAAGTCAATGCCCAATATTCGTTGTCGTTGACATATAGGTACATGCGCCCTCAAAAAACTAATATTTTTTTGAAAATTATATCCTACGGTTGCTAATAAAGATTTCCATACGGATCAGTCTAACTAAAAAAAGTAATTTAAAAAAATTAAACCGACTTCAAAAAGAAATCAACTCAAAATTATGAAATAACTTTAATTTCGGAAGTCGGTGTCTTGGGACCTGTATTTTATTAGTTTTTTGCCACCGACTTCCGAAATTAAAGTTATTTCATAATTTTGAGTTGATTTCTTTTTGAAGTCGGTTTAATTTTTTTAAATTACTTTTTATTTCGTAATTTTTAGTTTTTGCACTAGAATTTGACCAAGGTTTTGAGATGTTTTCCCTTTGACACTACACCCGTAGCTCGTATACGCGCTACGCCAGGCCGTCACACTTACACGTATCAGTCCATATCTTGAAAATTACTGAACCGATTTTGATGAAACTTGCACTATTCCCTAAGTTGAAGTAAATGTAAGCTAATACAAAAAAAATGGTCACGATCCGATTAATAGTTGCTGAGAAATGCGTGGACAAACATACATACATACATACATACATACGTCTATGAAATTTTGTATATTTGTTTGGAAGCCTTAGTAGATTGTCATATGTGAATATAATGCAATTCCAATAATCTTACATACATACGTATCGAATTGATAACCTCCTTTTTTTTTGAAGTCGGTAAAAATGCAGCTTCGTTTGACAGAGGTCGCGCACACATCTCTCAAATAAGTCAACGAACGTTATGAATAACTGAATAACTTACCAAAAAAAAAAACTTCGCTCTATTATTGAAGCGATACGCGTCGGTGTGACATGGTGCCAGTCGCGTCCCGCCGTCGCCTCGCAGGTGAAATACGACGGGCGCCGACTGCGACGCGCGACGCCAGCCTCTTCTTGTAAACATCCGTACTCGACTCGTGTAGACGCACACTATCTAAATTGGAAGACAACTGTGAACTGATACCTATTGTTTTCTATGTTGCTAAGACTGCTGCAGTTTTTTCTGGAAGTTCTTTACGGTGATATATTGAAAAATATGGAAAACCATGGAGTTGCGATCGATGTTTCTGGCAAATAGAATAATCTGAAGGTGAAAAATAGACACTTCAGCTGAATAAGTTTAGAAAAAAATTTGAGTTGGAGATGAAACTTCCGAGGGTTCACGCATGACAATGCAAATAAAAGTAGGTACCTACTTAAAATTTTCCATTTTTCCTAGGCACTATCTAGATCTGCGTTTAGAAATTAAAATCTCGTGAAAATTGTTTTGCAATTTCGAAGCAAGGATTGCTAACTATATTATGAAGAATAATTGATTGGTCCATTAGGAAATAAATTTTAAAATAATTATAATGTACCTATGCTTACCTACTGTAACTAGAATATTTAACATAGTTATTTGAACAGTGGCCATATTATAATAGATAGGTACAGAAGACAAAATGTGAGACAGCCAAAGTTTGTCCCCCACACAATAAAATGCTATCAATTGTAAATCCTTGGCGGGTAACAAGTTGATAGAAACGCATTGTGTCTTCTGCCAAACGTGGCTTCAACTTTCAAGCGGTTTTGGCACCATTTTGTAGCTTTAATTACCGCATCAAAGATCACTGTCCATCACACACTGGCACGGTTTATGTCTCCTTTTGCTTGACAACTAGTGGAAGCAAAATCGACGACGAAAACATTCGCCCAGACAATAAACACTACATAATTTACTACACAAAAATAGGCTCTTTTTATGTACCCTATTGATTAAATGATTCATACTTAATATAAAACCTGTCATGTGTTATAAACTTGTTATTGTCAATCAAGTTTCTTTTTGTTTTTTACAATAATAGCAGTATTCCTTGTAACTTCACTTCTATTTAACATTCCCATCTAATTTCTTAATAACTTGACCTAACTTTAAAATCTATTTGTTAACATTTAATTACTTATTTTTAACTTAATTTTATTTTATTTTTCCCTTCTACCTCCTACTAATCTAAATATTGGAACATCTTTTTTCTCACACTGTTATTTAGCTGTATAACTTCACACATTCCAGGTGACTGATACTTCAAAGAAAATGATGACCCGCAGTGCTACAATCAAGGAGATGGAAGCTAAACTAAGAGCCACCTTGAAGGAGCTACAGAATTCTGAAGCGATGTGTAAACAACTGCTCCGCGAAAGGGAAGACAGCGAAGTAGAAGTGGAAAACATTATTTTAAAGAACACCTCCCTCAATAATGAACTGTCTCAGCTACACATCCAACACATGGACTTAACTGACCAGCACAGTCAATTACAACACGCAGTGTCAACATTTCAAGAGTGCAGTGATACCCACGAATTGGCACTGAATCGTATCACAGAGCTTGAACAGAGATTGTCTGAAGCCCAAGAAGCACTATCCATCTCCGAGTGTATCAAGGTCAATAACCAGGTTGTTCGCACTAGTAATCTTTTTGATGAGTTGGTAGGTAGTAAACCAAAATCAGTGTGTGAGCCAGCTGAAACTATAGATTTGACTGGTGATGATACCATACCATTGTGTCCTATTGTTATGAGTCACAACAAATTAAAGAAATATATTAAAATCAAGAAATTAATTAAACGGTCACAGAGAGTAATAAAAAAACAAAAACTCTTAAAATTAAATCTTTCGCTTAGAAAGGAACGTGTTGTCTTATCGAAAAGTTTAAATACTTGTACTATTGAGTTAGATAAATGTAGGGAAAAGTATGACACTGATATCCAGCTCCTCTATAATGATATACTACACAAGGAGCATTTGCTGAAGGATATTTTTGAAAAATATGAAAGTTCACAACGACAACTAAGTGACCGCTTGTTTGAGGCTGGAGAACTCCTGGATTTGGTGAAGTACAATGCTGAGAGGTATGAGTCTCTGACAAATGATCTTTCATGCAGCGGTGCCAACCAACCACCACCTCTTCAACCTCAGTCTGACTTACCCCTTCCGGTGTTAGCTCTTCCAGCAGAGACCACACATATAAACAAATCAATATTTTTTTTGTGACGAGTTAGGTTCTGGCTTTGGAAAAATTCTACTCAATTACCTAAGCCATAGTTTTACCAATCATAGTTACCATAACATAAGTTTTAAACAAATGATAAAAAGAATTGCCAATGCAAACCTTGATAATTATTGTACTATGGTTTTGCTATTAGGTAATAGCACTGGTATTACCAGAAAGGACATAGTGGATGGTGTAAACACCTTATTAAAGTTAAACATAGGTAAGCTAATGTTGTGTACTTTTCCTTACTCAGATACTTTATCATACAATGAAAATAATTATATTTATAAGTTGAATAATACTATTCACAATCTGACATGTTGTCATAGAGACAAATTATTGTTTTTTGACACTAACAAGTTTGTTAGTGGTATTAAGTTAACTCAGAGAACTATATCTCTGTCTGGGGAATGTAGACATATGATTGCTATGTTGATAGCATATAATATTAACGAGGTTATAGCTAATATAACGAGTTCTAGTATTAGTGACGAGTCCGTGTTGCCTAGTTATACTAACAACATGGTGATTAATTATGGATCGTCATGTTGTACGAAGGAGGATCCACCACCACCACCACCACCACCACCTATAATACCAACATCCTTGGAGACTACTACCAGTCAGATAGGATATTCTCCTCCCGCTGGAACATACTCGGGCAATCCAGACTCTCCAGTTGTAGTTGTGGAGGTCACTCCGGATAACTATTTAAACTAGTCAGTGAGACAACAGAAGTTACCCCTTCAAATACCAAATTATTATTACAGAATAATAAAAAGGTATCTTCTGGCAATATAATTAATAATAATAAAAAACCAAAGGGAGTGCAACATATTTTAAAATTATTTAATCAGAATATCCAAGGTTGCGCTTCCAAATTATTGGAAATAGAATTGTTTTTGGAAAACACCAAGTTTGATGTCATTTGTTTAACAGAGCATTGGTTGAAAGATCATCAAGTAAAGTCAATTAATTATGAAAATTATTGTGTAGTTAGCCATTTCAGCCGAAAACGTATGATACATGGCGGATCATTAATATTAATTAAAAATTCTATTAAATCAAAAGAACGAAAAGACATAATCGGACTGTCTGTTGAACACACCATTGAATTGTCCTGTGTTGAGCTTGATAAGCATGTTATAGTATGTGTATACAGACCTCCAAGTTACCAGAATCTATCGGTGTTTGATTCTGTAATGGAAGATGTGTTAAAGAAACTTAGTACTAGTAGTAAGTCAATAATAGTATGTGGAGATTTTAATATTAATTTATTGGAAAATAACTCGAATACTGTCAGATTGTTAAGTCTTTTTAGGTCATTTGATTTGTCAAATGTTTTTATTGAACCAACCCGAGTGACAGCTTCTTCTGCCACTTGTATTGATAAGGTTTTTTGTAATTGTGATTACTTACACAAAGAAATTGTAAATAAGTTGCCATCTGATCACAGTGGACAAAAAATAACATTTAGCTCCTACATGCCTTTACAAAAAATTCAAATAAGGTTTAGGACAATTACATGTAAAAAGTTAGAGAAATTAAATAATTCTTTGGCCAGTAAGTTATGTGATCAGAATTTTAATAATATAGGTGACCCAAATGAATTCTACGCCGAGTTCTTTTCAATATTAAACGCGCAGTTTAATGACACTTTTCCACTAAAAACTAAAAATATTCACACAAAGTTTTTATTTAGTGACTGGGCGACTCCAGGTATTCGTAAAAGCAGGGAAAAACTTTTTGAACTCTATGGCTTAAAGCAACATATGAATAATACAAACTTTCATCAGTATGTTGCAAAATATTCAAAAACTTTTAAAAGTGTGTGCCAAAAAGCTAAAGCTCTTTATATTAGCAATAAAATAAAATCAGCTGATGATAAAATAAAAACTACCTGGCAAATAATAAATAATGAAACAGGTAGGAAAAAACAGCCTAACACTGAATTTAATTTAGAGACTGCACATGGCCCCATCAACTCAGATGTAGAAATAGCTCAGGAATTTGAAAACTTTTTTTCAAATATTCCCCTTAAAACTACTGAAGCTTTAAATTCATCCCCCACGCTTTCTGCTGCCTTACTTAAAAAGAATGTAAAGGCATGCCCTTTGGAGTTTAGGTTTCAGCATACAAGCCCCCAGGCTGTTATAAAAGCTTTTAGAGATCTTAACATTAAATCAACAGAAGATCTCTGGGGAATGTCTGTAAAAGTATGTACCTAGATCTTTTATCGAAACTATTGCGCCCTATTTAGCTTTCATATTTAACACCAGTGTTGACCAAGGAGTCTTTCCGGATCTTATGAAACATAGTAAAGTAGTACCATTGTTCAAATCCGGTGATAGTAAAGATCCTAACAATTATAGACCTGTGTCAATTCTACCAGTTCTCAGTAAGGTGTTTGAAAAGTTGATGCTCAATCAAATGTTACGTCACTTTAATAAAAATTCCATCTTTCATGAACACCAGTACGGTTTCACCAAAGGGCGTTGCACTACTGACGCCGGTGTTACCCTAATAAAGAACATTTTTAACGCCTGGGAAGAAGCACAAGATGCCATTGGAATCTTTTGCGACCTCTCTAAGGCGTTCGATTGCGTAAACCACGAGACACTTCTGATGAAACTGGAGCACTATGGAATTAGAAAAGCAGCACTTGACTTGCTAAGATCATACCTGAAAGATAGAAAGGTTAAAGTTCAAGTAAACGGCGTAAACTCATTAGGGTCTGAAATGACAATGGGTGTTCCTCAAGGTTCGATATTGGGTCCATTCCTCTTTTTAGTTTACATTAATGATTTACCCCAATTACTTCAAAATCAACCGAAGATGGTGTTATTTGCAGATGACACATCGTTAATCTTTAAAATAGACCGACGGTCACAAAATCTTGACGACGTGAATAACTCTATTCTTCAAGTCCAAGATTGGTTTACGGTAAATAATTTAGTACTTAATGAAAAAAAAACCAAATGCATTAGATTTAAATTACCGAATGTTAGAAGTAGCGAATGTGAAATCATATTGAATGGCCAAAAACTAGAATTTATTGATCAGACAGTTTTCCTAGGAATCACGCTAGACGAGAAATTACAATGGGGACCTCATATAACATCTATTGCGGGGCGGCTAAGCTCCGCCGCTTATGCTGTTAGAAAGATAAGACAGTTAACAGATGTAGAAACCGCGCGTTTGGTCTATTTTAGTTACTTCCACAGTATTATGTCATATGGCATTTTACTATGGGGTCGGGCTGCTGACATTGAATCCATTTTTATTTTACAAAAGAGAGCTGTCAGAGCCATTTACAATCTACGTCGTCGCGAATCTCTTAGGGAACTATTTAAAAAGGTTAATATCATGACGGTACCTTGCCAATTCATTTATGAAAATATTATGTATGTAAGAAAAAATCAACATCTTTTTAATAAAATAAGTGATAGGCATAATTTTAATACTAGAAATAAAGATAAATTAGATCAACCTTTTTTTAGATTATCTAAAGTACATACATCTTTTATGGGGTACTGTGTTAAATGCTACAACAAAATACCTTGTGACATATTGCAATTAAATGAAAGAAAATTTAAAACTCATATTAAAAGTACACTTTGTAAACAAGGATATTACAAATTAGAGGATTATATCCAAGATAAGAATGTTTGGAAACATGCTGGTCCTGCTCCATAGGACAATCTAAAAGTCTAGACAAAATCAAACTTGTTCCTAATTTAATTTATATATATATTTTTAATTATGACATCTTATTCTAATTCATTTTTACAATCTGCGACTACAGTGGCTCACACACTTGTTAAAGTTCAACTACTTTTGCATTTTTTTTTTTTTTAAATAACTTGTAAATATGTGAGCACCATGTATCTATCACTTATTTGATTTACCTGTCATTGCTTAATTTTTAATTCTTTTTACCTTTTGTGGTAGACTAATTTTATTATGGGTGCATCGTGTTCACATATAATTTTTATTATGTATACAAGACCTTGTAAAACATTTTTAAAAGAGTAACGGTGGAGTTTCTTGCCCATTCTTCTCCATACGAAAACTACCTTTTCGAATGGGCGACTAGAATCATTTCTATTTAGTTTTTTTTTTTGACGTTTAAAGTGCCTTTAATGTGCCTATTTGAAATAAATGATTTGACTTTGACTTTGACTTTGACACTAGCTGAATAATTTAGGGGTGAGTAATTTACATTTGTATTGTAATGGAAACTCGAATTCTTAGACAAAACTAAAAATTCATTAAACGTTTCTCCCTAGTGCTTCCATAAACTCCAGACACGATGTTTCCAAGGACTACAACTTTGGATTTGAAACTACTTTGGATTTGTTTTATCCAAAACTACCTTCTGCCCGCGACTTCGTCTGCGTGAAATTTCTTGTTCCCCCGACCCATCCCGTCGCCGCGTTGCGTCGCATCACCAGCCCGCGCTATTATTTCGTATTTACTAAGCGTTCTTTTTGGCTATAATGGCCTTTCTAAACAATTAGGCAATCAAATGCAAAAAGAGTTTTACAAATCCAACAGGTAGCTCCACAGATTATCGCGGTCAAACAAACCAAACTCTTCAGCTTTATTATTAGTACCTATATGCAGTGCTTTTTATTTGCGGAAGTCGTAGGGATTTTCATTTAGCTATCTACGAGTACAAATTGTCTGTGAGAATATTTCTTTGTAATTTGCCGTAGATCGGTTAAAAACATATATTTGTAGCCAGTCTTGGGGTCTCGTGGCTAAAGATAACCACCACACGGGTCGGTCGAAGGTTAAGCTAAGCATGCCGCTGTCGGTTCATGGATGGATAACCATCCATTACCTGCATATCGAGACCGTGCCTCGGAAAGCACGTTATGCCGTTGGTCCCGGCTGTCATTCGTAAATCTTTGACAGTCATTTCCGATAGTCAGAAGCTTAAAAATCCAACAAACGGTCTTACCAGGGGTATCGTGTTTCACAGTAACACGATACCCCTGGTAACTGGGTACTGGTAACTGGGTTGTGGAGTTCAGATAGGCAGTCGCTCCATGTGTATTCAGCTGCATCCGGTTAGACTTGAAGCCAACCCCAACAAAGTTGGGAAAAGGCTAGGCAGATTGATTTGGAGCCTGCAGAGCACTTCGAAGCAGCTATTGTGTAACTGAAATAAGTCCCAACAGTCTTATATGCTCTAATTAGCATACCTGCCCTTACTTTGTGTGCTTCACTTTTCTCGGAACAAAGTAAGTCGTCGTACTAAAAGCGTAACCGTTGCTTCGGATATGAAATGCGAAAGACGTAAAAGAGATATAACGAGAATGCTTTCAGGGCATCGAGGACGAGTTTTGTATACCACACTGTAAACCCTTTCAGTCTATGGTAAGTAAATGTATGTACCTATTTTCTTTATTATAGGTATCTTCATAACGTGAGTTTTTTCAATTCATAAAAATGTTATCTTACTAGGTTATAGGTAATCAGCGTTCAGCCTGTTCCCAATGCTGGGTCACAGGCCTCTCTCTGTGAGAGGGAGTGGACCGTAAATCACCACGCAGGCCCAGTGCGGGTTGGTAGATGTCACATGTCTTCGATTTTTTGTTCAAGGACATGTCGATTTCCTCACGATATTTTCCTTCACCGTTTTGAGAGCACTGGTGATGAAATAATTTACACAAAGTAAAGTGGCTGTTTGGGTTCGTACCCACGACCTGCAACTTGTCCGTTACCAATTGGCCCCACTGCTCAGCTGCTGGCTAGGTTGTTCAGTAGGAATAGGTACTTAGGTAGGTAAGTCGGCAAGCGAGCCTAGGTCATCAGCACGGCAAGATTCGCATTATAGTTCCCTAGAAAATTTTGCTGCAGAATTCTCAACCCATCTACGCTGCAATAGGAATGATGTACCTAATAGTAGTGATATGTAGTGTCGTGTAGGTATGTGATGTAGGTACACATACAATACGTATAGTGTATATGATGTACACACACATTACAGCGTATGATGATGTGACTTATGCGTAGGTATGTGTAGGTATACCTACAGGGTTATTGGTAAAATATTAACAACCTCTTAAGAGGTCACTGTACGTACTCGTCATTATGAACAGCTTTTTTTACTATGGGACCAAACCTGAAATCGCGAAAAAAAAATCAACTGTTCCCTGCATTTATGTTCGGGTATCTCGTCGAAATATATGGAACAGCAGTTTTTTTGTTAGGCCACAACCTCCTTAACAAACATATTTTCAACATAGGCGCCACAGACAGCCCCCTTCGCAGGGGCTGCCTTGACGCCAAGGAATCAGCCGCCCACGACATCCTGGAATGCGAGGCCCTGGCTTCTCAATGTGCAGAAATCCTTGGAACAGGTCGCTCCGCGAAGCCTGTGAAGCTCCCAGGAAGATTCTGTGCTTTTGGGCGGAGCAAGGCTGACTCTGTTAGCCAGAATCCCCACGCACAACGGACCGAATGAGAGTTTAAGTGAGGAAAAGGGAGTCCTATCATCATCATCATCATCATGACCCCTTCAGATATTTCGTGTACGAATAGATAGACTTTATATTATGACAGTTTAACAACATTTCATTATTGTGTGTAATTGATTTTTAGGTGACGTCTCTGATTGTGGAAATGTTACTAAGTAGGTACCTACATCGTTTTATTGAGTCCCACCTGTAAAAACTTTAATTGGTAATAGTACCTACCTAAATGTATTCTCCAACTGTCAGAAATCCTACTACTACTCCTAATACCAACTAAACCTACTAATCCTTCTACTTATTTGCTAACTTCCTGACGTCATTCTATGTTGGTAGATCTCCTGAACCTGGTCACCTGGATATTTATATGTAAAATACAGATATAGGACGTCCTATATATAGCCCAGTGAGCGGCACAGGACTAGATTTGATTCCAATAATAACTAGTTATTGCAAAACGTCGAAACGCACTGTAATTAACCGACTGCACGCCGGCAAAATGAGGGTAATGTTTTTTACGCGTAGGTGTTTAGTGTTTACTATGAGTTGTACCTAATCGGATTATTTGAGTGCAGGACATGTTTGAATTGAACTATGATAAGAATATTAACTCGTTAAACTTGGCACCATACGAGCTACGGGTGTAGTGTCAAAGGGAAAATATCTCAAAACCTTGGTCAAATTCTAGTGCAACAACTAAAAATTACGAAATAAAAAGTAATTTAAAAAAATTAAACCGACTTCAAAAAGAAATTAACTCAAAATTATGAAATAATTTTAATTTCGGAAGTCGGTGGCAAAAAACTAAAACTATAAAATACAGATCCCAATCAACACCGACTTCCGAAATTAAAATTATTTCATAATTTTGAGTTAATTTCTTTTTGAAGTCGGTTTAATTTTTTTAAATTACTTTTTATACCATTTCGGTACGGAACCCTAAAAAGAATCTTGTATGGAACGATTGTTGATGATATCTCGAGAACAGATTGACTAATTTCAATGGAGGTACGAAGTTCGTCGAGTCTAGTTAATAAATACAGAAGTGGTCGAGACAAATAATTTGCATCCATTCTGTTAAATTTAGACTTACATAGGTAGGTATACTTACCTCTATAACTTATTAATTTTCTAATGCATCTCATAATTATTATGCTGTCGGTTGGACCGACCGACGTGTAGCGTGTGTTATTAACTTTCTGACCCAGATACCCAGCAGTTTGTCAAGGCCGGAGATACAGGTATCCTTGTAGGTGGGTACCCTGGTAGGGGTCAGTCGCCTCGAGGGTACTCGCCAAGCTGGGCCAATTTGGCGTTAATTCAGATGTATCTCACCCGTATGGAGGGTAAACTGGAAAGAATGTGTATACCCATCCTTTTTGTTTCGTAGGTATCCCAGATGTAAATTACAGTCAGTTGAAATTGATACATCTAGAATTGATCTACTGGCTGGCGATGTCCAGATCCAGATAATAGCAGCTGCCTTGCAGCTGGTTTAGGTAATTTAGACGTTTTTTAACTTCCAGACAAAAATAGTAGAACAATGTCAAACATGGAATTTACAAAACTCCAAAAAGGGACTATTAGATACTGCTAACATAATTGTATTCTCTGGTCATTAGGTAAATTGAATAAAGATGCAGTTAAACCAGCCTGTTAACAATCCACTCTTCGACAAAGGTCTCTCCTTAGCTGCGCTACAATACCCGGTTCTCGGTCTTCCGCGTTCAGCATGTTGAGGTAGCCTTGAAGGTCGTCGGCCATCTAGCTGGGGGAGGCCCGCGATAGGTAGTTAAATTCAGGGAAATTAATTGTTAAGCAAATTAACTAACAACTTAAATTATCAGTTTATTCAAATCACAACTATATTGCTATTCTGTGAAAAACTAACCGTGAAAACTTAGGTGAAGTGAGCTGTCAATAGTGTCAAGCCCTAGGGCATTAGGTGGAATGACAGCTCAGTTCACCCAAGTTTTCACGGTGAGATTTTTACAGAATACCACTGCAGCAGTGCTATTCTGTGAAAAACTAACCGTGAAAACTTAGGTGAAGTGAGCTGTCAATAGTGTCAAGCCCTAGGGCATTAGGTGGAATGACAGCTCACTTCACTTACCTTTTCACGGTGATATTTTTACAGAATAGGCCGGGTTACTAGGTTATTAGGGAAGACCGAAGAAACGATGGTTGGACTGTGTGAATGATGATATGGTTAGACCTTTCTAACTATAGGCTATGCTAGGTGGTGACTACCGAGATGGCGGCTAATAGAGAACTATGGAAGAAAAATATATGTTGCGCCGACCTCAAACATATTAGGATAAGGGCAGGAGAATGATGACCACTGCTATCATTCTTTGACAGTTGTATGAAATGGCTATAACAATAGGGCAAATGGACGTAGGGTGTCAATTTGCTTAACAATTAATTTACCTGACTTTACAAGCCCTATTACTAATCTAATTTATTGATAAAATTGGCAGACGTGTGGATGTTTATACTTTAAAATAGAGGAAGCTAGCCATTCTCCTGATATAACCCTTAGTCACGACACTCAAACTGATGATCTGATCTAATTTGAGACTACAAGATACAAATATTTATTAATACCACTAATACTGCACTCAAATAGAAGTTCTGATATTCATCGTCATGCACATCTGGTGTAAGTCTAACGTGACCTCAACATTGGAAAATGGCTGAATAATGACTATGATTTGGTCAGACAAAATAGTATAATGTTGGGAAAATCTAGAATAGATTTATAAATTGACGCAAATTCATAGTCATAATCGTGATCTAAATAATAATGTGGTCAATATCAGTGTCAGATAGGCAGATGTAAAATACTGGTATTCAGATGCATCCGTTTAGACTGGAAGCCGACCCCAACATAGTTGTGTATGACGCCTGAGATACTAGCAACGAAAATCAGTTAGTACAGACGCCAGGCCGCCAGCACATCAAGCTACTTTAACGCTAAAGCATAAGCTTCAAAGTTGATTGGGAAAATTTGTCAGTTTCGGGTAGGTTGATGTGCTGGCGTCTGTACAAAATGTTTTAACACCAATAGCACACGTGAGTGCACGTTTTCATTTCACGTCCCGAGCTGCAGTATGGCAACTCGGGATCGAAAAACCTTGCCTGTCACTGAATTTACAAAAAATTTGTAGGGTGGTGAAGTACGCACTTTTATGTCGTAGCAGTTAAGGTGATTTTCGTAGTTCAATAGTTCGTGTTTCATGGTTAAATAATACAACAAAATCGAAAAGTAATAATTTATGTATAATAATAATAATAGAGTAAAGCTTACAACACAACAGCTCCAAATATTGGAAATGGATCACTAGACTTGTTAAGTTTATACCTAAATCTATTGAGGAGTCCGCTTGCTACCACAACACCACTGCAATGCGGATTGGAAACATAGTTTGACACTGGAGTTCTGAGTGGTCTCAACACTTGTGTCCGACAACTTTTGATTTTGATTCTAATACACTTATCACTTTTAAACTTGGTTGGTTCGAAGACTGATTCTCTGTGGAGTCCGTTTCTTAGGTTGCTAGGGGTAGGAATCAGCCGGAGCTTCGGCCGCTTCATCACCGGTCGGACCGGTGGGTATGTGAAGTCTTCGTCTGATGTTCTCTCGGGTGATGCGTTTTCGTTTGTGATTTTATCTGAAGAAAATTGGGTGGGATTTAAAACTGTAAAATGGTTTTGTGATAGTTTTGTAGTGAAGGTTACATAAGACAGTCCCCCAAAACGGCGGCCGTTTTGGGGGGACTGTCTTATGTAATTTTGACGTTCGAATAGTGCTGATTCTCAGCGTAATTTTAATAAATTACTTTTGATTTTGTTTGTTTAATCCTAACTAAACACTTAAACCTGTTAC
Organism: Oligia latruncula; assembly: GCA_948474745.1. Lineage (NCBI taxonomy): Eukaryota > Metazoa > Arthropoda > Insecta > Lepidoptera > Noctuidae > Oligia > Oligia latruncula. The sequence goes on along the minus strand of OX419691.1, from coordinate 5,148,336 downwards.
TACGGCGTTTAGTACAGGCAGAGTTTCTTGTCGTCATGGAGGCCTATGTCCAGCAGCGGACGTCTTTTGTCTGAAATGATGAATATTTTTTGCTATTGGACACATTATTACGTAGGCACTGGTTTTATGCATGGAATACATGCATGTTCAGCTCCTCAAGCATGTTTTAAAATTTTTAAGTTAATAGACAACCGAAACCTGCACGACCTTATCAAAACTAATATTATAAAGAGGTGAAATTTGCGAATTTGTACTTATTACAAAAACTATTTCACCAGGAGACTACATTATTATAGCTGAGTGCCAAAGGATAGGTATGTTTTATTTTAAAACAAGAAACTTCACGCGAACGAAGTCGCGGGTAGAAGCTAGTTTATTGATAAACGTATCCCCGAAGGGTAGATTTGTACAGACGCCAGCACATCAAGCTACTACAATCTGTCAAATTTCTTTAAAAGATTTCCAACTTTATCGCTAAAACATAAGGTTCAAAGTTGATTGGTAAAATTTGGCAGTTTCGGGTAGCTTGTTGATAGTAAACCTACATTTTGACAGTTATGTTTAAGTCTCATGTCAGCCCGATTCAAACTTTATGGCGGCTCGGAACATGTGGCGAGTCGCTGCGCTGTTACAAATTCACTTGTCAGCGGAGGAGAGGGGTGAGGTGCGGAGCAGCGAGTAGCGCACGTCAGAGCCGCCATAAAGTTTGAATCGGGCTGTAACACAGGGCGAGCCTATTGCCAGTAGCCATTGGCAAGTTTTTGTTAAGATATACCTGTGATAGGGAACAACATGCGGCGCGGCAGTAAGGAGTCGCCGAGCATCTCGTACAGCGTGTAGTCCGTCGTCACGTAGTCTTCTATGTACGTCGTGGGTTCAGATCTGAGTAGGCAGGTTGACACGTCCTGCCAACAAGAAATGAATGAACACTGAGATTGATTACGTACGATTTTGTATGTTAAGGATAGCCCCCCCAATCCACTCAGTGTTCCACAGCTGAAACAATAACTTCTAAATATCTTCTTTTTTTTTTTCAAGAGTAACCGCAGTGTCTTTCCAGCTCTTCTCCATAGGAAACACCAATTGCAAACGTGCGCATAGTTTCCGACGTTTCTTAAGTGCCCATGTAGGGTTATGTGAAGTAAACTGTATTGTATTTGAATATGTCCATATTTGAGATCAAAAATAAAACCTAAACCAGAAACGTTTTTGAAAAAAATATTACTAAAATCAAAGACAATCAAAACACAGTTATTTTAAGACTTTCATCATTTGCGAAGCAAACACTAAGGCAAACAATCGCAAAAAAACTATTATATAATATGTGTATGTATGGACTGAAAAACGCTTAACAAATTTCTAAAAAAAAAACCCGCTGTTGGATTTTCAACTTTCGGTGTAGAGCCGAGCATTGAAAATCAAACAACACGCTTTTGAAAACCGGCATGAGTCTAGTCTCACTCACAAGTATAGTTTCCCTAAGGTCTGTCTGCAGATGGTTCCTCCTCGGCGCGTGTATGCAGTCGTCGAGATGGTCCAGATGGTCGGCCAGGCACTCCACCAGCGCGCGTCGGCCGAGCGCCATCACACACTTGATCATGGGCGCCGTGAGTCGCTCCTTAGTGCCCTGCGCGAGGTAGTCGAAGAGGATGCCTTTGCCTGAAGGAAATATACGGATATTGTGAAATGAAAAGATTGTGTTGAATTTATTTCAGGGACTTGAAAACGAAATAAATTTCGTTCCGTTATCGTTCACTACTGTTATCGTACCTATAACGTTCCAAAGTAACGATACTAAAACCTAAAAATATCAATAACGATACAAAAGTTATTATATCGTTATACTAATAACGATATATTAATAATATTGTTATTGAACAGTTTAAGATTTCGTTCAGTTTATCAGTATCGTTATAGCCAAGGAATTAATTTTGTTACGATCCTGGTGGAACGGTACAAACTATCGTTACCGGAACTACGCGTAACGTTATTTTGAGTAACGTTTCAAGTCCTTAATTTATTTCTCTTGATGATTACGGTGGACCTTTACTCAACTCAGATAATACAACTTTTTTGTAACTAAATATTTTTTGTTTATGTTTAAACTAGATTTTGCCATCGCGACTTCGTTCGTGTGAAATTGATTGTTCCCCCGACCCATTGCATCGCATCGCCTGCCCGCGTTATTAGTTCGTTTTGCTCGGCTCCTAAGAGTCCTAGCATGATGTTAAATAGCCTATAACCTCAAGAATTAGGCTATCAAATGCAAAAATATTTCAAATCCGACTGGGCGCTCCAGAGATAAGCGCATTCAAACAAACAAAAAAACTCTTCAGCTTTATTATTAGTATTAGTATAGATAGATAAAATTAAAAACCCGTTAAAACAGCAATCTAGCGGAAGTAGACCATTGTTTTGAGTATGTCGCAGCGAGATATTGCGTTTATTCCATGCGAAATCTCCTGCCAATACCTTCAGAGTCCGTTACTGGCTATTGTGAACTTTATTCCCTAGACAACAAGATTCAAATTCCTCTAATTCACATAGCATTTCGACAATTTCGACAGTTTTGTGTCGTTTTTTTTTCTGGCTTTGGAATAGTTGGTTTCGACGACTACTAGCAAAGAATCCTGTTTAAAGACTATCCCTAAAACGATTTAAATGTAACAACTAATCGAAATAAAGGTTACAATTTATTCATATTATAAATAACAGTTTACCTATTGTAATAAACGAGGGCCAGGTACGTGTGATTTTTGTGAGTATTGCGACCATTTTCTCCGCGAGTGATCCATTGCCAAGTATGTTCGATACCATCACTGGAAATAACCTCTGAAACTGAAACAACACATTGACAATTAATAAACAGCTAGCTTAGTCATTACTCATGTATTATTATTATTTTATATAATGCTTACTCTTAGGACAAGTGCCGCTTCGAAAAGCTTATTATATCCAGTAGTGCAAAAGGTGGCCTTAAAATTTAAAGATTTACTACCTTTACATTTACAAAATAACTTGATAATTTTTCCAAACCGGATGGGTTTGAATAAAATTATCTTTAGTCCTATAGAAGTCATCCGTGACAGCGGCGTCGCATTTGCAATAAAATGAGAGACACTGACACAAGTCTAACAAATTCGTAACTAAAACATTTCGATCAGTTCAAACTGACGCAGGAGGGACAGTTTAGTCTGGCCTCTCAAATTGGCCAAAACTCAGAAATCATTTAGGAATTCTAATAATGTAGTTTTAGGAATGAAAATCAGGATAATTTGATAAGAACTTCCTATTCTAATTAGCCAGTCCTATCTCATAACTTACCAACCACAAAAATTCCTAAATTAAATATTGGAATAAACTTATTTATGTGACCACAAACCACCATAATTAATTAGACTCACCTGTTGTTGTATATTGGTATCCAAGCTACAAGGATTAGAACAGAGAGCATCAACCATATCCAACACGTTAGACTGCAGAGGTTTCTTAGCTGGCACGTTGAGAGCGTTCAGATTGTCATCGTTCAGCACTAGGACAGCCAAGTTGAACAGGTTTGGAAATATAGGACCTATGCGGGTGTTCGTTGTCAAGTCTTCCACTGCTAGCTCTTTTGGTTTCTTCCGGAGGTTTAGTATGGCTGTAAATGTAGTTGATTTATGATAACAGTTTGTATAACCGCTATACGAAAAAAAAATCTGCTGTTCCCTACATTTTGACAAGTTATGCGAACATAAATGTAGGGAACAGCTGATTTTTTTTTGCGATTTCAGGTTTGTTCCCATAGTAAAAGTTGTTCATATTGATGAGTACAATGACCTCTTAAGAGGTTTTGGGTTAATTCAATAGCACCCTGTAAAAATAAAAATTAAATGCTGTTCGCTGGTGTTTTTCTACAGAACTTTTGTAGGTATTCTTTGGACAGGACAACACCTGTTGGGTTAGCTAGTCTTGTATAAGATTATTAAAAATGAGTACTCAAAATCGCTCAATCGAATCATTCAAAACCATTACTTAATAATTTTTAATGATATTTAACTAACAATATTGGATGCCTGGTAATACTAAAATAGTGCATAAATAGAATTTTATAAAATATCATAATATCATAATAACAGCCCACCAATCATATAAACGAATCTGATTCTTTATATTTATTATACTTAGCACATAAAATTAATATTGAATGAAAATGTAAAAACAATACATAATCCATACTAATCTACGAATATTATAAAATATGCGAAAGTGTGTCTGTCTGTTACCTCTTCACGCTTAAACCCCTAAACCAATTTAGATGAAATTCGGTATAGAGATAGTCTGAGTCCCGGGAATTGACATAGGATAGTTTTTATCCCGATATTCCCACTGGAACGAAACTTACGCGGGTGAAAAGGCGGGGCGCTGCTAGTTTTACAAAAAGCCATGAGTTGTAGTATCTTCAAACAATGTATTATATAATTTTCTACTTCAACATACCACAATAACCGAAAAAAAAACATACCTCTAGCCACTTTGGTATAGTAATTCTGCAGATTTACGCTTATGTTACTGGCATTGTTGAGGCTCTTATCATCTGTGATCCATTCGACTGACACAGTGGCTGTTGTGCCATACACATAGCTCTGAGGTGTCAGTGCAAACTCTGTCACGTTCAGCCAGTTGTCCTGCAATGGAGAAATACCCCTGTATAGCAAGTTTCTTAAATATTTGAATCATACAATTCACGTCCACTAATATGGCTCATCGTACTTAAGAGTAAACTAGTCGCGAGCTCGAACTCACTGGTGGTCATGGCCAAAAAGCACGCTGTCTCACCTGTCTTCGTGTCCGACAGAGCTAGTATCAGTGATGAACAGTTAGGCGCTAGTCTACACGAACAACGTCTAGTTCTCAAGCACAGGAACACCGTTCAAACTGATAGGCGCGTAAAAAAATTCGGAAAGTGCTTTGAAAAATCGAGTTTTATGAAAAAACCACTGCATAAATCAATTACGAATAAAGTTTATTGAACTCTTCGATAACTGAGCTTTGTCGGTACGGACTTGCTTTTGAGATATACTCACAATAGGAACACAAAGTTTTTCTTCCCCTAAGGTGGTGTACTGTGTGACACAGGTTCCTACTACTGGGCTTGTGTCGGTCAATGTTAATTGTGTGTTCACATCCCAGCTGTCCACAGATGACTTCTTCATCATTTCACTGTGCAAGGCAAGGCTCTGGAAACATGATAACAAAGTAATAATAACTCACTCCTATTACTGATTTAATTTTATATTTTAAATAAACTAACAAACTATTAAAACAAACAAATATAATTAACCCAACCTAACTAAAACTATTACTAAACTAAAATATGGAATCCGAAATAGTCCTCCGCATCGCTGTTGGCTGGTAATGTACCCAAGAGACTGGTAGCATTGCCATGTTGTAAGGCAATACTATATTATTTAGTATTAGAAGTTTATCCAGTCATTCTAAATGTTTTTATCCTAAGAAATAAATGAAGAGAGCTAAGATTTTAATATTTATTTTGGATCCTACTCATTTTTTTTTACTTTATTCAATAGTGTGAAATTTTATTTGATGTAATATAGGTTTTACCTGAATTAAATGTATATTATTTTATTATTTTTAATAAGTACTGAGAATTATAAGATGACTGCTGAAATATGGGTGAAACTCCTCTGCCTACCGTTTTGAGGTATATAGGCAGGTTTATGATAGTTAAAGCACTAGCTATAACTAAATACACCACTATGTGTATTTAGCAGGTTGCAAGTTTTTTTTTTTCACCAGTCGAAGTGGAGGTGCTTGGGGGAGGCCTATGTCCAGCAGTGGACATCTTTTGGCTGAAATGATATATGTTTTTTGTAGGAAAAGCTGGTTTGAGTCAGCAAGAACAAAGAATATATTATTACTGCTCTGCTAGCTGTTGGATAGTCAAGGAAGCATATTGACGCCTTAGAGTGAAAACCTCGTGAGTGTAAAGAAGTAACTTTTCAGGAGGAAGAAAGAACTGCATGCTGTAAAATTTTTGTATGTCTATTTAATGTTTTTTAACCAACTTCAAAAAAGGGGGTTCTGTATTCTTATTAATTCATATGGAAATTTAACCCGCTTTTATATCCAGAACCGTTCAATACTATAAGATTGTCCGAAATGCATAAAATGCTACTTACAAGGTATTGCATTCCTGAGATTTTCACTCTAAGGCGACGAACTTGACTACAAAGATTAGTAAAAAGCAATTTAAAAATACCTGTTTTGTTGGGTAGTCAACATAAATCATTTTGAAGAGTTACAAAAGAGGGAAAAATCAAAAGAGTTTATTCTAGGCAATATTTGCCTTTAAAAATGAAATAAGACGTATTCTACCTTGTATTCATTCATGTAGTACCTACATTAGAAGGGTAGACAGTACTCATAGACCTTCCTTTGCTAACTAGAAGAACTGGCATTACTAAATAATCTATGTAAGCATAAAGTACTTACACTGATAGCCTGCCTGAGTTTATAACTAACATCCTCAGCCAAGGTGGTGATGGCCTCAGAGTTGACCTCATGCCCTGCCTGCTCTGCCATACAGGCCACAGACTCAGGGCTGACGCCTGCAAACTTGCCTTGCGCCGAGCTGCCATCCTGAATGAAAAAAAACTGTGTTAAGCATTCAAGTAGGTGATGAAGGTTGTCCTTGCTACACTTTTATACAAAGTTGGTTCAATCAACCAACTAAAACACTGGCACGAAAGGCCAACAAGTGTTCACACATAGCTCTTTGTGGTTAAGGATATAGCTAAAAGGCGCCAAGTAAAGGGCTACAAGTTATTATTGAGATAACCTCAACTGCGTATATGTTTTACCTTTTCGTTGAGTGGAGGAGTGTCGCACTGACTGGAGCCCCCAGACTCTGATGCTACAGACTTGTTTCTATCACGTTCTCTGCTGCTATTCGCCTTTTTCGAGTGACTTTTATTACTCGAAAGTGAGTTAGACATTTTCATTTGTAACTATCACCTAGTTAAACTCACAACATGGTTTATACTGTTAATGATTTACTTATGATTTATTCTAAACTGTGCCTGTTAAAAAATAAGCAGTCACGTAAACAATTCTTCAAACAAATTGATAAAGAACAGTAACAAGAAATGCGAAGCGCTAACACTATTTCCCCGAAACTGACGATTGCGGGTTGACTTTGACACCTGACGGACCGTCACTACAGTCAATTGACATTGACAATTTGACAAGCAACTCGGCATGGGTTCATAGACTATAACGAAGCATTTCATAGAGAAACTCTCGAAACTCCGTATTTCCAACCTCCATATTCGGAGCTCTATCTACGCCAATCTCCGAGTATAATAATATAGTAATTATATTACATATAGTTAATCGCTGCAGAAATGCGACGCAATCATAAATTTATATCATTAATTTACTCATCTCAACATCTCAATACAGGCACTGCTTATTAACATGCACTATTTTAAATGAGAAAGGTGTCTGAGATATATGGGTTGTTGTTGGAATGTTGCTAACCAGCCGGTCGATTCTGTAAAAATCTCACCGTGAAAACCTGTGAAAACTTAGGTGAAGTGAGTTTGTTTTGCTAGGAATTGACACTATTGACAGACACTCCACGCTCACTTCACCTAAGTTTTCACGGTAAGATTTTTACAGAATAGCGCCGCTGTAATAATAATTAGTTCCACTTATTGCCGCGGGACTTCTTTCGTGAGACGGACTCTGATCAAACTACCTATTCTAATGTGACAGAGATAGGTTTGGATGGGATTGTGTAGTAAGTCAAGGTATCCATGTGGGGAAATCCCGAGAGGATAACGTTTATACAGGGTTACTTGTAATTCGAGTTTCGACGTTTAACCGTCAGGAGCTGATAGGGGGGCCAAAATGTAACAAATTGAACCCCCATATGTATGGCCGAAATTCAATAGTTTTCGAGATATTTTAATTTTAAGGGTTTTTCGATATACTTAATTCCAAATGAAAAAAACTACATATTGAATGGGTACCTACCATTAAAAAATTATATTCTGGCACTTTAATTAAAAGTACTTAATTCAACAAAATAATTAAAATGATGAGATAAATTTTGAAGCGTACCAAAAATGAAAATATTGCTAAGATAGTATTGTTCAATCGTTCATCATTTTAATTATTTTGTTGAATTATGTACCTACTTTTGGTATCCATTCATTATGTAGTTGTAGCGGTATCTACAACGCCACATGCACAGACTACTTAGAGATACTACGTATACCTCCGTATATTTTCTCGAAAACTACTAAGGTACCAATTTTGTGGTTCGAGTACTAATTAGTACCAATTGAGTACTAATTATTTACAAAATATGGAAGCGATTGGCGTTGGTGGTCCGGCGGTAGTCACGGACATCACACTTGAACTTCAAACGTTCACAGGAAAATGGACATTAGGGTACCCATGGACTTTTGCAGGTGACTGTACATACTGCAACAAGTTTTTTAGGACTGTTCTTTTCTAAGTGAGAGACAGATTGTTATACAGTAAAAGGGTTTAGAAACTAAATAAAAAAACTTGTTTCATTTCATATTTTTGTTTATATTCTCATAAGTAAAAAGAGCATGTGGACATAATTGGGTAGGTAACGTCTTATCAATATTAGACGACGTAATGATCCAAAATAAATTAGCAATGTAGTTTGCTGAAGGCACACAATCCAGGTTTTGCGAGTTAACACCACAACAACCCTATTATATTATAATATAATTAAGTTCTCTCATATCTATGTACATACAAAACGATTTATATCTCTCGACAAACTATCATGTTCATCATTATATTACAATATTTTATTCTCGTATCTTCCTGTACAAAAGATTATTGCAATTTTTAGATACAACTAAATTTAAATAAATGAACATCGTGATAAAATATTATTACCAATCATTACGTACTTACTTAAACCTAGCTTTTACAAATATTGGCATAAAATAAAAAAAATATCTATGTTCACATGAGGCACGTTACGATTATCTTTAATTATGTCAACAATACATAACAATTAAGTTCATTTTACTTAAAAATTATGAATAAAATAAATCTGACATAAAAATATTATACTTTAATGTACCATCTCTTACATTACAAAAATATTTCAAAACATGGCAAGTTAACATGTAACACTAGAGCGAGTGTTGACGACGGGAGGTGTACTGTACGAGTCGAGCACATACACTAGTCTGACTTTTAATTAGCTGCAGTAAATAACACTTCTTATTGTCATTTCGTTAAATTATGTTGCCACGCTATCTCTGCTAGTGATGTGATTGGAACACAATTTACCAATTTTGATTTAACCATAAACAATTAAATATTCTTTGTATTGATCGGATAAAAATATATGTTGTAGTTTCATTCATAAACTAGGTCAAATCAAATTAGTCAGCGAAACTCAGCAGACGTGATGTGAATCGGTATCTAAACAAGATAAAACAAAAAAAACTGATTTGATGATAATTTATTTTGGGGTCAACGGCCGCTGGTGGTGTTGTTACATAAAGTACGAGTTGAAAAAATCTGTGTTTTGCGTCTGTAAAGTGTACAGAAACAAATCAAACAGATTCTTGAACTGATATTTCATGCAAATACAATACAAACGGTCATTGACCTTAAAATAAATTATCCACACACACACACATAAGCTGTCATTTTACTGCAGCTAATTTACGTTTTGTGAAATATTATGATGTATAAGTCCTATTATCAAAGACTATAATTATAACCACTTGACTGCATACAGTGCCCCGACGCTCGCAAACTATTGGCTTTTGGTCGCCTATGTATAGGCTACGGTACTAGTAACTATTTTAGTTGTGTCCAAGTGTTAGACCTCTGTGCACGCTAAATTAATACAATTTTTATAACTTTGTATGCAATTATAACGCATCAAAATGCCAAGTGGTGTGGGAAACATTCCAAGACATCTAGTTACAAAAAGGATGGTATAACTTTTCACCGGTAAGTAAACAGTACGAAAAATTATTTTTGATTTAATCAGATTTATATGAGCCACCGCAGGGGTCTATCTAAAATGGTCGGTAATTAATTAATGAATTATGCATCTTGCTAATTAGCAAGATGCATAATTAAAAAATATGTAGACGCTCGTTTATAATTTTTTACAATGAACAATCAGGACCCTAAAACTTTAATTCGTAAAACATAATTATACCAAATTAATTCATTTTAAAAATTAATAATAACAGGATACATGTTTTTTTTTTTGTAATTGATTGATTTTGATTACATATTATTTCTATTTTAATTGAGTATTTTTCATAATGTTAAAATCCATTTTATCGATATCGACTATTTTCTCCTAATGAAGTAGAGCAGCCCTAACGATAGGCTACAAGAACTGACCAATTGCAGCGGCGCGTTCTTCCTCGTCCCCCGGCCCGCGGTAGTGAGACGTGTGCTTCGAAGAAATCGGCCTATACGCTCTCTAGTGGTTATATTCTCTTTGCCTAATATACATCATGATATTTCACAAAGTTCGTAAAGAACCAAAATATTTGTCTTTCCTTGAAAAACCGTACACTCGCTGAATAATATCATTTGGACACGGATAAGATTATAAATGGAGCAATATGGTAAGTTCGTGATCGTCATTCATGCAAACACTGATTATTGACTCGACAGTCTTCCATTGCAAACCGGATGCATCCAATAGACATTGCATTTTCCTATCGAATCTCACTTATTCAGTTTCAATTTCAGTGACAGGTATTCATATGAATACTCCATTTACTTTTTGCTCCATGCATTAAAAAATAGGAAAGTGAAGTGTCGTGATAGGTGACATACACTTGCCAAGTTTGACGAGTAATCTGTTTTGTGAGGGCGAGTAGAGTAACGTTTAAAAAATAAGACACCCAAACCCGATGAAATAAACGTTTTTCGTGAGGTCAGTCGGAGTCGCTGCCGGATTCGGACAGGCAGAGATCATCGTTGAGTACGTCTGCTGGTAACGCGGCCGCCGGGTTGGGGGGCGCGACGGTACCTGCAAAATAAATTAACGATTAGCGCAAATCCTTCTAAATAAACAATGAAACAGGTTAGGTGATTGAGCTGGTCATCCTAGCGGCTGGTTCTAGAGATTATTTAACACCAAGGTCTTAAAATCCGATCAACTACCGAGGCTAGTCTAGGACGATGTAAAGTAAAAGTATTCTTCGGATACGAAGTCCGAAGATTAGATTGCATTGAACGGTCCTGTCACGGTCGCCAAAATCTTTGTTTAAGCACAAGATTGGAATTCCTTTAGTAAAACTCATGAAGAAATTGAAACTTCTATAATTTACTTAATTTTTGAACATTTATAGCGGAGCGGAACAATGAATCAGTGCAAAGTCTTTTCTTCCCGTCTACCCACACAACAATAAAAATAAAATAATTGCATGTAGACGCAAAACACGCGGGTGATGATTTGCCCAAACAAAATGAGCAGGCGCGAACAAGTATCATTGTTACTTTGCTAGAAAGGCCATACGCCATTTTTCCTGTATCACATCCCATCGCTGGTACACAAGCCTTCTAATCTAAGAGAAAGAGAAGTGCGGGTTGGTAGATGTCACATGTTTTCGATTTTTTACGTCTTCATCGCATTGGCAAAATTATGACTCCGATACTTCCTCTTCTTAGTACCAATCCTAAGCAATGAATTTTAACAAAGACGCTGCTTTTGTCAGGGTTGTGTTAACGAGCAGATAATATGACGATTCTTATGTTGTCAGCTTCAAGTAGAACGAACCACCTAAACCCGGCCTACTCTAAAGGCCATCAACGAAGATACGAGTTCGTCCGAACGTAGTTCGATACTTCGAAATGAACCCTACTTCCGATTAATTAACCTTTTCGCACGGGTAAAAACACATAGGAAATAAGGACAACTGTCAAATCGTGTTGTCATTCGTTGTTTCCCTAAAGGTTCATTAGAAAACCAGCGTCAGACAGCATCTGTCTGGCATTAATGCTGAAATGAACCTTTTTGGCGCAGCCGTGAGGCACGCACTATTGTTGTTGAAACATTATTTTTATTTTGTGTTTCACGAATTGTGTCCAAATAAACTTTTTTTCTTTCTTTCTTTGTTAGTTCGGGCCCCAAACTAATCCTATGTCCTTTTGCAATAGGGAGTAGGAAACGCTCGCTACTCAGGCAGAAACTACGGATTTATGCGGCGTGTGGCGCGTGCGCGGCGTGTGGAGCGTGCGGCGCGTGCGGTAAAATACTGACCATTGGGAATAGGGTGGTGTACGCTGGAATCGTTGTCGTCACTATCACTGCCGCTGTCCGAATCACTGCCGCTTTCACTCGACGAACTCGAAGAGCTGTCCTCTTGTTGCGGTGGCTGTATAACATGAAATAACAATGTTGAGTATTAGCAATATGCCAAAATCACCCCTTATTTATAAAAAGCGCCGTATCAAATTGTAACTAAAGACGTGCGTTTGATTATCTAATCTAAAGTAATATTATAAAGAGAAAAGATTTGATTTTTAGTATGTTTGTTTGTTACGCTTTAACGCTAAAACAGTTGAATGGATTTGGATGAGATTTGGCACATGGGTAGACTATGACCTTGACATGACATGACTTTTTATCCCGATATTTCATGGATGAGACGGTAACAGATGGGTGTCCATATTTTGTTAACTTCAGCCAACCTATTTGTGTTATTCAAAATGACCCTTTTAGAACTTCATCAGGACCAAAACACGGCGTGTAGAAGATGCATGAAATGCTTTTACTTTGTCTGTTGTGCTGTATTTTCATTATATAGACACGAAATCGTTGTTCTCACCTGATGATGCGGTACGGGCGGTTGATACGCATTAGTATTATGGTGCGGCCTCTCCGGCGGCGGCGCCGGCGCAGGCGCAGGGGCCGGCGCAGGCGCGGGCGCGGGCCGCTCGTACGCGCGCGCGTAGCCGTTGTGTGCGGCGTGCGGCGCGTGCGCGGCGTGTGGAGCGTGCGGGGCGTGCGCCGGGGGCGCGGGGGGCGCGGGGGGCGCGGGCGCGGCGGGCGCGGGGCCGCCCAGTGCGTCGTCAAAACCGATCATCGGAAGAGACGCTAGGGTACTGTTGCCGCCGCCTGACCAACTGTGAACATATAATTGAATAAGTTAAAATTATATTGGAGTTTACATTTCTCTTATGAATTTGATATCTGAGGGGCAATTCCCGTAATTTTCAGAAAGTTCACAGTCTGATCTGTCAAAACCTCCTCTAATTTCCCGACATGTTTGACAAGTTTCTGACATTGAGATGCTTGCTGAGATGAGATTGTGCCTAGATTTTGAATGTTTTTAATTACGGCAATTAGCCTTCGATAAGAATTATTAATGACTCTTGCGTTTGTAATGGCCCGAGTATAAATGTTTTTCTCTTCCAATCTCCCTTAATAACCATCAAGTTATCATTCATTACCTTTTATTCATATCATCCCTTACATATTTTTGACATCAGAGGGGCAATTCTCGTAATTATAAAAACGTTCAGTCTGATGTCAGTCTCAATCTGTCAAAAATACCTCTAATTTCCCTACATTTTTGACAGATTTTCTCATTTGTTTGTCGCCAAGATGAGACTGCGATTAGATTTGAACGTTTTAAATTACCAGAATTGGCCTTCTGATCTGCTACATAACATTTATAATTTACAATATTCCTATGTCTTATCAACAATACAGCAGGCTTAGAGCGATTTACATCAATGAAACAATGATACTGAACGCGATCAATACACCTAAACCGCGATCAAGAGCGGTCAGTGTCATCATTGTTGTGAATTATTGACACTGACAACTCTAGGACCCGCGGGGTAATTGCGTACCATACGAACAGTACATTTCAACAACGTCCATGGCCTTATTTACGTTGTTGAGCGGACAAATTTTTCGAACATATGAAGCAATTGATTAGCAATATTCAAAATGTTTCAGGTTGGGATTGATAGTATATTACACAATTATGTTTTTTACAGTTTCATTGGCGAAATTCGCAATTAGTCTCCAAACTTTTTTCGTCAATGGAAAAAATCTTCTTATTTTACGTCTTTTTTTAATCATTAGTAGTACGCATAAGTTATGAACTTAAAGTCAAAGTCAAAGTATTTATTAGTGCGATTTTTGGTGATATAACAGGTCTTACAGATATTTTTTAGAAACTCAAAAATCTACCCTTTAGTTAGGGCATACACTATTAATTTAACAATATTAGAAATTAATTAAAACATTATATGAGTATGATACAATTCTAATAAAATTAAAAGTCTGACTTACGGCGCAGCCTGTGGCGGAGAGGTCTTCTGTCGCAGCGGAGACCTGACCAGGGTGGGCGGCGGCTTGGCCATACTGCCGGCCGCGCCGTTGAACCGGGCAGCCGGGTTGTTCGGCTGGGCGGTTCCAGGTACTAGAAATAAAAAGTTATTGTTAGTCAAAAACAATAACTGACGACGTCTGACTGACTGACTGTTGTTGTTGTTGTTGTCATCTCTATGTGTTTGTTATTCCAGTGTATGGCACTCGTGGGTTGCAGCTGAAAATCAGCGTCAGGTGGTACACCTTGTGTTGTCATTTGACATTATCTGTTATAGGGGCCTTAGTCGCCAGTTCGCCAGCCTTCCTGTCCTGTCTTCTAGTTTTCGTTTCCTACCTGGATTAGTGGCACTACGTCTGTTGGTGGCGACGCGCGTGCGTGACGTGGAGCGCTGCGTCGTGTTGGTGAAGTCTGTCGTCACGGGCGTCAGCGGCCGCGGCTTTTGAGACGTTTCTTGTCTGTGAGAAATAATACATAATTATTATTACTTCGTCTATATGATAATGAAAGGGGAACGTTAAGTTAACACCTTGGTATAAGAATGGCTTGAAGCGGAAATGGTAATAGGGGCTGTCCATCAATCACGTGAGGCTCGAAAGGGGGGGAGGGGTCCATAAAAAATCACGAAACATCACAAGGGGGGAGGGGGGTGTAGTAATATATCACGTGTATTTATTTTTTTCGGCAAACGCGCGATACTCAACCGAAAAGCGGCGTTAGATGTATTTATTTTTTTGTATAAAAAAAAAAATTAAGATTCTTTGTAGGTAGGTACTAAAAAAGACACGTGATATAGAGGGGGGGGGGGTTAGTCTTGAACCTCGCCATGTATCACCAAAGGGGAGGGGGGGTTAAAAATGCCAAAAAAAAAAACCACATCATGTGATTAATGGACGGCCCCATAATTCGGGCTGACATTAGCGCGCGAGGTTTTTCTGCAATGAAGCAAAACATGGCTATGTCTAAACAATGTTTGTTTACGCATATCCATATCTCGTTCCGCCGCAAGGTGATGCGATGACAGGACGACAGGATTGTCTCATGCGCATGTGGGGATCAACGCTTACTTATTATTCTCTAACCCTAAAAATTACGCCTAACCCTGCTTGTGTCTAAATATGTTTACAAAAGCTATCACTACAGTTATTTCTTACTATAACAGATTTTGGGTTTTCACAGCACCTTCCTGATTGCATTACACAACGCTTTTATCTTTTTAGAGAAAGGTATAAGAGTGACTAATGAAATACTTTTATTTGCCCTGTACTTTCTAGCCGCATATTTGTGACGTAATCGTAACTATACAGAGCAGAAGAACAAACGGTGCCAACACGGGGATTATTTCCGATTGACAGAAATGCAACATTCTTATAAGGAGAATCTAGTTCAAAAGCCATAAATACTGATTTTACGAATGAAATTGCCAAGTCGCCAGTCTCCCGAAGAGACTTTAGTCCATCAGTACGTTCATCTACGAATAAGTAATTTGTCAACAAAAGACTTAAGTATGCAAGAAAAGTAACTTAAAAAAATTAAACCGACTTCAAAAAGAAAAAGAAATTAACTCAAAATTATGAAATAACTTTAATTTCGGAAGTCGGTGTCTTTGGGATCTGTATTTTATAGTATTCGTTTTTTGCCACCGACTGGCAGTGACTGCATAGTGTGCGTTTTATACAAGACTTGAAATTTGTCTCATTCAGTTGAAGAATGTGGGGAGGTATTTTATTATAACATTTTAAACAGTACCCCATAAAAGATGAATCTACTTTAGCCAGTCTGAAACCTGGTTGAACTAATAGGTCCCTATTTCTAGTACCTACTATAATTATGTCTTTCACCATTTTTACTAAAAAGATGTAAGTTTTTCCTTACATACATGTTTTCGTAGATATATTGACAAGGCACCGTCATGATGTTAATTTCCTTAAACAGTTCCCTTAGAGAATCGCGCCTGCGGAGATTATATTATATAGCTCTGATGGCTCTTTTCTGCAGAATGAAAATAGAATCGATGTCTGCAGCCCGTCCCCAAAGTAAAATACCTACCTATACATATGTTAATCCAGGGTGTCAGCTACCTCCATACCAAATTTTATCAAAATTGGTCCAGCCGTTTGAGCGTGAAGAAGTAACAAACATATAAACACACACTCACAAACTTTCGCCTTTATAATATTAGTGTGATTATTATGATACTGACCTTGTCTTTTTAACTTGAATATTACTAGAGAGCTTCTCCAGTGTAATCTCGCCGGTAACTCTGTCTATGATGAGCACACATTCCTTTGTGTACGGCCTCTGGTTGCCTTTGAAAACGGTCTGCGGGACCCCGGCGCCGTCTGTCGGAAAAAATAATAAATATTAGTTTAGATAGAAGAATTTATAAGGGACAGGACGTAAAGACCTCTGCACTAGAAGAATTACATAATATAATAGAATACACGGTCATAAAAAAAAACCGATCAAGTGCGAGACTGACTCGCGCGCCGAGGGTTCCATTCCATAGGTACAAATTTGTAGCTATGTAAATAGTTTATCAGGGGTTTTTTTACGGTTTTCGGATTTTTTTTCTTTACTTGTGCTACATGACCTTGCTTCTTGCCAAACATGATTCTAGGTCAACGGGAAGTACCCTATACATTTTGATTCCCTTGAGAGTGTCGAAAAATACGTTATTTGCGGCTGTATCTTTTTTTTCGTTAACTTAGAAGTTTGATTTTTTCACAGCTTCGAGGGACCGCAGACCTGAGTATACGGCTTTAATTTTAACTCGGTACCACTGTCTTGACAGACAGACAGACGGACAACAAAGTGGGGGCAAGAAGTCGTATAGGGGTTCCGTTTTTCCTTTTGAGGTACGGAACCCTAATAAAGACGTGTGATACAGGCACAGCATTATATTTTTCTTCTCTTATTATGTAAGCGGCGAAAATTAGCCCTACTGGCAAAGTAAGTTTCGTGACTTATGTCAAAAGTCCTGGTGAATTTATAATACATTATAGTCTTCATTTTAGTTTTCCTCCTTTATTTGCAATGAACTCATTGTAACAATGGAACTTTGTGGAAAAACCAAAAAGTTGTTGGAAAATACCGAAATAAAATGCCAAGGAATATGGTTTTCACAGCTCAGGTTTTTCGACATAAAGGATAATAGCACTGTTTCCACTGTTGGGAACACAGGGAAGTAAGCTGGATGGATTTAGATGTCACATATATTATTGTCTTCCAATTTTTGATTGTAGGACATGCCGGTTTCCTCAAACAAAGGATAATTATATCTGTTTGCTGTCAAAGCTAATATTAGCAGGATTTTTATTTCCGATACCAAAAACGATTGTTTTTTAAATTATTGCTTTTCAATAAGCATGCTGTTACTAAACTCCATTAAATTGTTCATAGAAAACAATATAGCTATGCAGATCAATACTAAGGAAAACTTCAAACCAAAGTGTTACTATTTATAAACCTGTGGGGTAATTGCGTAACACAATAACCGTAGGAATGGCTTTCATTTTGACAGTTTACCAACATTCATTCCGTTATTTACATTGTTGAGCGGACCATTTTTTCGAACATAACATAACATTGCATATTAGCAATATCCTTCAAAATGATTCATATTGTGATTGATAGCGTGGTACAGTCACGAGCATAAGTATGTATACACTGGGCTTTATTCAAAGACGATTTCTCCTTCAGTTTTGTATGAAATTTTATGTTAGTACGAACAAAGTATTTTCGAACCCATAGGTTAGTGTAAAGTGTCGTATTTCACTAACCTATGGGTTCGAAAATACTTTGTTCGTACTAACATAAAATTCGCCTCAAAGAGATGTCAGCATCGAGGAGGGGCCCCATAGGGCCGAAGCCTGCCGGGTCAGCGGGATTGTCCGAAAGGGTTACCGCTGGCCCGGAACATAAAGGGCTAAAGAAGGAACACGGGTGGGTTTTAGTCAGTAAGAGTCTGACACTCCCTTCCGCTCCACCCAGAGCTGGAGGGGTCATTTGATGATTTCCCATCCGCAAAACAAAAAAAAAAAAAAAAAAAAAAAAGTGTCGTATTTCAACGTTGCATTCGTTATTTCACGAAAAAATCGCGATTGAAAGTTGCCAAGTGTTGACATTTTAGTGCTCGTGACTGTACACAATTAGGGTGCTGCGTGGCGGTAATCTAATCCATACTATCCATACTAATATTGTTGGCGCAGTGGTCGCGGGTTCGATTCCCGCACGGAACAAATATTTGTTTAACCTACAAGTAGTTGTTCCGGGTCTGGCTGTTTGTGTATGTGAGTTTAAATGTTTGTAAACGCACCCACAATACAGGAGAAATTCCTAGTGTGGGGCAATGTTTAAAAAATATATATATATAAATGCGAAAGTGTGTCTGTCTGTTACCTCTTCACGTTTAAACCGCTGAACCGATTTAAATGAAATTTGGTATAAGAAATAGTTCGAGTCCCGGGAAAGGACATAGGATACATTTTATCCCGATGTTACCTCAGGATCGAAACTTATGCAGATGAAACCGCGTGGCGCAGCTAGTCGCTAATAAAAGGCACTAAGGCGCCAGAGCCAAAGGCACACAAAATCTTAAATATATAAAAATATATAAGGTGACTGAATGACTGACATAGTGATCTATCAACGCACAGCCCAAACCACTGGAGGGATCGGGTTGAAATTTGGCATGCAGGTAGATGTTTGACGTAGGCATCCGCTAAGAAAGGATTTTTCGAAATTCCACCCCTAAGAGGGTGAATGGGGGGAGGGTGAAATTTCACGCGGACGAAGTCGCGGGCGGAAGCTAGTTAAGTACTAAAATTCGTTTTTTTTTAAGCCAGCAACTACAGAAATATAGGTAAGAATTTAAAAATAAACAGTGGTCAGCTGTTTCTTCAGTATTTATTGCCTAGTTTCAGAAAACCAGATGAGAGACCTACTAATAATGCTAATGTGTTTCATTCGTTGTAAGTATAGGACGCTGCCCCATTTATCAAGACTTCAGAATGATCTAGAATAATTGCCACGAAACTTACGAATGCTACATAAAAATTAAAAATAAGTATCTCTGAGATGAAAATAGTTTAATAGTATAAGTTCGGATTTGGATGAGAAAAAAATATACGCGTCGACTTGAGAACCTCCTCCGTTTTTTCGTCGGTTAAATAGTTTATTGCCTAGGTACAGTTCGCGTCTTTTTTGCCGTTTTGAAGCAAGGCGCGCATGCGCGCTTCTGTTTTATTTATTCATAGGATTAACTACTGCGCAGTGATTTGTTGCCTACTTCAGAGCGGCAAGTTATTTGACGCAAACTGTAAAATGGTAAGCAGGTTCACAGATAGCAAAGTTGGTACGACATGAGTAGCTTAAAATATTACCTACAGTTAGGATACAAAGTATTATTTGCCAGTGAGCCCGAAACGATTCATGTTCTATTCCTATAATAATACGAACCGTTATTGGTTAAAATTAAGACTTGTATCTTTACCAATAATGACGCAAAGACCTCATAACTTTGCATAGTAGACCCTCCCATATGAAAGTAGCTATCAAAGGTCAAACGCTCGAATCTATTTATATGGCAATAAAAAATGCTACCATTGGTAAGCAAAACGGGTCCGTGGCTAAATCATAACAGCCGTACAGGTCAATCGATCAGCTTATGCTACGCTTGCGGCGGTTGGTCTGTGGATGGGTCTTTACATATCGAGATCCCTCCGTGCCTCGGAAAGCACGTTAAGCCGTTGGTCCCAGCTGTCATTCGTGGATCTTTGACAGTCGTTATGGGGTAGTCAGAAGCCCGAAAGTCTGATAACCAGTCTTACCAAGGGGTATCGTGTTACCCCGTAACTGGGTTGTGGAGGTCAGATAGGCAGTCGCTCCGTGTAAAATACTGGTCTGTATCTTGGGGCTCAGGGTACGAATTCCAGTAACATCATAACTACATAGAAATTCCAGAGTGGAGATTAGAGAGGTGATTTCAAGCGTGGTATTGCATGGTGTAGCAGCCTTGTTTATTTATTAAACACTTCACATGTTTTCAATAGCTGAAAAATGTCCCACGACCTGTTATCATGTCATCTGCAATAGGCGACGACACTCATATACGACACGCACCTATCTCTTCTTAGATTGCGATGTACAACTGTCTAGATTAGTGAATAGAAGATTGACAGAAGTGTTAAGCTACTATGGCAGAATATAATTATTCTATTAAAATAAGCCCAATCACAATAATATTGCAAAATGTGATGCAATTGCAACTAAATTGCGGTTTATCGACGTCGGCCATTCGACATAGGTCAAATATAGTGATGTAGGTACCGACCGCAACTTAGTTACCCCTTCCGTTCGTTTGTTAAATACGTATTTAGTTGATAAACTAAATCAGTATCAGCTTGTTAAAGTCCACAACTGAACCGAAACAGTTTTCTAGATTCTTCACGGGTTATGGCCTGCCCAACAAGTTTGATCGCCATCTAACTGAAGACAGCAAGGTGCAGATATCAAAAAGACCATAGTCATCATCTGTCTCGTCTTTGCAGAACTTTGTAGGGGTCGGCTTCCATTTTAACTGGACTGCCTGACCTCCACAACCCTGTGACTGGGCAACACCTGGTATACCCCTTGGCAAAACTGGTTGTCAGACTTTCGGGCTTCCGACTACCCGTAACGACTGTCAAAGATCTAAGAAGAACAAGCCAATAGTATAAATAAATAAATACAAACCTAAATGTGGCACAGTGACGGTCACTTGATTATTTGTTCCAACATCCACAGTTGCCATTTTGTTAACGTCAACTGACGCCGGTTTGAAGTCATCTGGAAAATATTAACAACATGTCAAATAATAACAAATCAATAAACTTCATGTTTAATTATATATACCTACTTAGTTTTAATAACTTGGCATAAATTGTAAGTCAATGACCCTATTATGTCAGGCATAAAATAATGTTAGTTGAATAGGTTTCTTTAATAAGCAAAGAATACTGGCAGAAAGCCAAGCAATGCAGCATGTGATCCTTGTTATATTTTATTAAGGAAAAAATTAAACTAATGACCCACACCCAATAACTTGCTTGCATTAATTACAAAAAAATCATTACTTAAGTATATGGAAATTACCAACACTTAGTCATAATTCTAATAGAAACTTATTTTAAACCATTGTAATTGGCTAATTATTTTACAGGCGACTAACAACTTTTAAAGGGCAACTAACTACCGATTTGCTACAAAAAATTACTTGGCAGCGATTAAATATTATAGCAATAATTATATTAGATGAGCTTCAAAATGCAAGAAATTATAAATACTAAATAATGGCTGCTACTTTAAGGTAGCGAACATATTAAACAGGGCTAATTGAAATCTTAGGCGAGGTACTATAAATAATGACATGGCGACTAATATTAACAGTGGGATAACAAACATTGTATTATAGGCAACTATAGGCATCTCTGAAGACTCATTCCCAGAAACACACAAGCAACCCTGTGTGTTTCTGGGAATGAACTTGAGAACTTAGGATGCAAGAGCGAGCGAAGCGAGCTCGGGACTGGGGGCACCCGACTCGGACAGGTTAGGTTCGAAGGGGATGACGGGGGCTCAAGTAAGCGAGCAAAGTGAGTGAACGAGCCCCCGTCATCTCCTTCGTGTTAGCTTCCTTTAAAACCTGTAGACAGTAATAGGGGGGGCCCCGCGAAGCGGGGCTCTGTCGATTACTTCTTATTATTATTAAAGACAATTAGTTAACTTATATACAACCTCATTGTATAATTTAAGAATGATTTTCTACTTTTTATCCGCCGTCAAGTGTTCGCTTAACAATAAATTCAACAAACACTCGATGCCAGTTTAAATTAAAGCAAAGCTAACAACTGATTATTAAGCTGCTACTTTCTACTTAAAGTTATCCTTCGCTGTAGCTGCCAAACTATTATTTTTGCTACCGGCTTTAATTATTTTTTAATCGCAAATTCAGATTAATTTGTCGCCGCGTTAAATACATGCCATTGTAATTGTTCAATTAGTATAAAAAATGATTGATTCTAAACATAGAAAAACTGAATGAAAAAATATAAATGATGAGAAGACATTGAATGAACTTGTAATTGCTGATCATGACATGATTTTATTAGCATCATCAATAGTACAGCAAATACCTAGGTACTCTAATCAACGTAATATTTTATGAAAAAAAAAATGGAAAAAAAAGTCAAGTGAATGCAGATTTATTGGAATAATTCATTAAACTTAATTTTAAATCCATAATTCTTGATTGAATTAATGATAGACAACAAATACCCACCAAAAACATTTTCATGTAAAATGTTGCCAAGACGAGACCACATAGGGCTCGCACTGTTAAAAAGTTACCGGATCTCATGTAAAGCCAAGATTCTACTTTTACTCGCCCTACTTCTAGCTGAATGATATAACTACTTCTAGATGAATGATATTAAAAAAGGAAAAAGTCTTCTATGAAATTAAATGCAAATATCTACTACTAAACCTTGATTGGCCAAAAAACCTTGCAATAAAATAATTCTTGGCCATTCTAACTAAAAGATCCAACTATACGTACGTAATATACAATGTGTAAATGAATGCACATTATGAAAGTCAAAGTAGTTTGTTAAGAATCATTTACTATATCGTATTATATCATTTTATTTTTTTTTAAATATACTTACTTAGGTAGGTTATTTTTTATCCTTAAAATAATTAAAACTAATAAATTACAGTCATACTTCCGCTAAACAGTAAAAAAAACCAAAATGGACGAAGTACCTACTAAGCTAAGCTAGACCCTTATAAGTGTGTGACAATGTGAGAGCATAGGTTTGTATTAATATGACCACAATTTTGACCCACAATCAGTATAACTAATTTAATCAATAAACAATGATTTATATATAATACCTAATAAAAATTCAGTGAATGTATAATGATTGTAACTTAATATTCTAATTAGGGTGTTCGGTGATGTGCGTTAATTCCGGGACATGATGTATAATGTCTTAACTTAAAATATACTTACATTTGATTGTGTGGTATTGAGATGCTTTGTTGTTAGTGAAACTAGCTCCCAACTTTAACTCTCTCACATCATAGTTCAGGCTGTGTTTATCGGCCATTATGACCCACTGGCTATGCCATAAATAGATTTGTTTCCTAGAACATAAAATATATACATTACATGGTAAATCTTTTTTTCCTGTAACTAAAATGAGCATGAGAAAACAAACAACTAGTGGTCCACTTTAGATCGAAAGAGCTGGAAGGGGGCCATTACCCAGCAGTGGGATGATGCAGGTTAACAAAACTAATATGGGTCACAGGTGATCACAGCAATAAGGAAAAACAACCAATTTCAATTAGTCTGTGAGTATTGTGATAACAAGCAGCCTTATAATGACCCACTCTTCCTTCAATAATTGTGTATTATAAAAGGCATACCTGTAAGGAATAACAAATAAATAGTACACTTGGACTCTTAAATCAGAGCCACCTTCCTTTTATTTCTAATAAGTTCTATAACATTTAAAATGATTGTGAATTCAAATGTGGAACACAAAAAGATGGCCAGTATGTTGGCTACAAAACTACATCATAACTTTTTCTTTGACTCATCACTATTTTGATGGCCATTGCCTTTATATCTAACATGGAAATGCATGGTGGAGCGATTTAGGAGTCCATGAGTAATTGTATCCACCAATTCATTGGAAAAATGGCTGAAATGGTAAATATCTCAAGTTATAAATATAATAAAATTATGCAATGCTTAGTTCACATTACATTCTTATCACTGAATGTCAATTAGATAACAATAATGGTTTCAGTCAAGTTATTGAGGTAATCTTGTGCATTCTTTCATTAGTAAAGTCACACTTCAAACCTTGAAGGTTTTTGGTATTAACCTTTCTCTTTTCAGGCTTAATTAAGAAATTATCAATTGTATGTAGTACTATTACTTAATTTGAATATTTCTTCAGGGGTCATATCATCAGCATAATTCTATAGGTCACATTCCTAGATACCCTTTTAAAATATACGGGGTGTGGCACACAATATTCAGCTTAAAGTTGGAAACTACTTTGTAAAATAGCTGGTGTACATACATTAAATAAACTACACTGCTACAGGTATGTATTTATCATGTAACTGCAATTATTGTGTGCCTACATGTCTACTTCCTAGATTCCTAGAACTTTCTTTAGCATCTGTGTTTTCTATGAATTCATCTACAAGATTTGTATTATATGAATTGAGTATTTTAATGATATTTTACAAAAATCATGGGATAAGTGACAATGAAGTCTTAATTGTACAATTTCTTTGAGCATGTAATTGATGTAGTAGTTGAAGATTTATAAATTATTTGTGTCAAAACTACATAAAAATAGATTACCTATGCTACTTTAGACTATCGAAAACTAATAAGAAATAGAATATGAAATAAAACTTTATTCTCAGGAAATTCAAATCAATTTTATCAGTTAGAATATTTGGTCTATTTTAGATTTTATTTGAATATGCATGGCAGTACCCAGTTTTGGTTATATTAAATGTTCACTTACAACTTATCATAAATTATAAATACCTGAAATACAAGTAAATACACCGACACAGGTACCTATTATGCATACGTATCTCTACATTCACTAACACAGCTGACAAACTAGGTCTGCATTTTTTTTTTCGCCACAACACAATTTATTTCACTTACTAAGATAGATAAGAAGTTGATTCCTTATACAATAATATACTGCTTAAATAGCAAAAATATAAAGTTAATTGCAACATAAACTCATAAAAGAAAGTTCAAATAGATAAAATATGGCAAACAATTTTAAAGACTGAATGATACCCTTACCTTCGATTGATTCTCCACCGATGTTTTAGCAAACCCAACTAAGTCTCAGAAATAAATGTCATCGTCAGTACGATTTTTAGGCGCACTAATTAGATAATAATTTCATGGAGAAGGGCTCGCTAAAGTAATAAAATAGTCCAATAAGTTAGACATGGACTATTCCTGCGACCTAGTTCCCATGACGTTTAATTTAGAGATGTGGCGTGTTATCAACATACTAATCAAATAGAGTAACGCTGAATTACTATTTAGTAATACGAATACAACAATTTTAATACTTGTAAAAAATATATTGTTTTGACGTGACAACGTCTTAAATTAGGTTGCGGCTGGGAGTCACTTATGAAAAAGTGTAACGCTCGGTAACGTTACGATGAGTCACCGAACGAGAGAGAGGCCCGCCGAATGCCTTGCGTCTCTCTCCCACTCAACTATTCTACCGAGAAAAAGACGTTGTCACGTAAAATCTTCGCCCGTAAAACCGACTTTACAGGCAACCATTTTTTTGATAGGAAAATCAAATAATATATTTTAGACGAAAATATTGATAGATTGATCGATGATACTTGTTACTAACATCTGAATTAGTATCCAGCCGATCGATTCTGTAAAAATCTCACCGTGAAAACTTAGGTGAAGGGAGTTTGTTTTTGCTAGGAATTGACACTATTGACAGCTCACTCCACGCTCACTTCACCTAAGTTTTCACGGTGAGATTTTTACAGAATAGCACCGCTGATCTCAGTCTCAATCTGTCAAAAATACCTCTAGTTTCTCTATTCCTACATTTTTGACAAGTCTAGATGAGACTGTGACTAGATTTTTAGGTAACGTTTTAAATTACGAGATTAACTCAAATAAGCTTCTAACTAATCAACTTTTTATATATTTTCTCCGCTCGCGTGGAATAATATCTAAAACCTAACGAGTGAATAAAACAAAGGTATGAGTGATATTCATATTACCACCTACAAACGAAAAGTCCCCAATCAGATCCCTCTTTCAATAGTGTGTTTTCTAATGAACTTGATATTCCTTTCTCCACGCGTGGAATAACTTAACTGCGGTGCTATTCTCTAAAAATCTCACCGTGAAAATTTAGGTGAAGTGAGCGTGGAGTGAGCTGTCAATAGTGTCAATGCCTAGCAAAAACAAACTCACTTCACCTAAGTTTTTACGGTGAGATTTTTATAGAATCGACGCCTGAAACCCATCTAGCATAGGTTCGAGTAAAAAGTCTTAGACATACGTTCTTCACTAATCGCCTAATCAGTAATCACTTAGAATAAAAGAGAAATGTTGGGTTTTGACTTAGATCATAAATAGCCTATATAAATATGGTATAAGTAGAAGTGGAGTAGTGCTGTATTTTTATGAGAATTGACCTCGAAACCAAGCTCGAAATGCAGAAATCTTTTGTGAAATGCAGCTCTTTGGCAAAGAGGTCTTGTCTCTAGTCCAGTGCTCAAGTCACAAAGTGACACTGTCAGTCTGTCAATGTCAATGTCAGCCGGTTTCAATGACAGAAACGGAATAGAATGATACTCAAATCTCAATTTTGTGTTTGGGTCTCTTTGGAGAATATTTTGTTGATTTCGTTGCTATAGCCGAAACTGCCTAGAAACTAAACAATATGACGAAAAAGTCAATAAGTTTGGACGTTGATCCAACAATCATGGAAAAGAATATGAGGATTATACGAGTAAGTTTAACGCTATTTACGCCCATAATAATTGCCCACAAACCACATTTTGTTAGATTCATAAAAAAAGTTGTTAAATAAGGATTAATTTAAGTATTTTGTAACTTTTTCAACTGATATTTATATAATTATTCATTGCAAATCAGGAAAACCCGGTTGAGGAAGAATTCAACAAGCTTCTGTCTAATGTAGAGACAATACCTTCGAAACTTGTGAAACCTACACCAGGTAACATAATTTTCTATATTTAACATTACCAACATGTGCAATTGTGCACAGATTTTCTTTGTAACAAACCCTCTACGATATCTGCAGAATTCATTCAAGTTTCACATTCACAAAATGATTTTGCATCTTTTTTTCATTACAGGCTTTTGTGTAAAAACGTTTACAAAGCCCGATAATAAAAAGGTATTTGTAAATATATGCTTGACTGATGCTATCATTTGTCCAAGAGACATCAGCAATGAAGAGCTTATGCAAATCCTCAGCTCTGAAGATCCATCCACTTACAGAGTACCCATGAGCATTGGTGAAGGTAGAACGGAACCTGACAAGTCTGGAGCCCCAGCTACAGTCTATGATGTAGCTATAAACCCAGAATTCTTCAAAAAGATTGAAAAGGATGATTTGTTCCAAACATTCTTCCTCACTGTTGTCTTTGAAGGTTTACAGGATAAGTATCAGTTTGAAATAGACATGCAAAAGTACACAATTTTGAAAAATAGAAAGTCTATTGGTACTTTGCAGTGTCATAGAATTCAAATAAGAGGGATAAAGACAGGAGTAGGGAATGAGGTGAAACCACCTCTGATTGAAG
This sequence comes from Oligia latruncula, assembly GCA_948474745.1. Lineage (NCBI taxonomy): Eukaryota > Metazoa > Arthropoda > Insecta > Lepidoptera > Noctuidae > Oligia > Oligia latruncula. The sequence goes on along the minus strand of OX419691.1, from coordinate 5,120,539 downwards.
AGCTGGATGATAAGGGTGTAGTGCAAAAACCTGGTGTTCCAGCAGCTGTGAGGAGGGAACTGGAGTATAGACTGAGACGTGAACCACCCACTGGGGAGATTGAATACTTGCTGGCTGAATTTAAGATTCCTTCTTCTGTAAGACTATTGATTTAATTCTCAATTAAAATGAATGGACTGTCTTATACTAAATAACATAACTAAAACAGTATTGCTGACAAAACAGTTATACTATGGATACTTTCCTTAGTATAAGTGTTTATGTATATATCTTTAATGTTATGAACTTTCAGGTAAACCTAAAAGATCTGAACTTGGAAGTTGGTGAAGACCGCCTGGTTTTGGACTCCAAAGGACTGTTTGAACTGGTGGATTTCTTCCTGCCATGCAGTGTCGATCAGGAAGTCATTGATGCACAGTTGAATAGAAATGATGATGTAAGTTTTCATTTTTTACATACCACATTAGCCAAAATTCTTGAATAATGTTGATAGTGGTTGGGCTTTATAATTTATTTTATTCAACTAGGAGGCTTTTGCCCTACACCATACCATACATTAGAGGCTCGGTGAATTTAGGTACTATTTGAATCTTTGTGGGTTTCAGATGCTGTTTGTGAAGATGCCAGCAATTCATTAGATTATTTTAATTATATTTTCAAAGCGTAAGTAAACAAATAAAACTAAGACTGCAGTATTTTTTTTTTATTGTTGGCTAAGGCAATTAGTATGGCTTATAAAATTAGATAGCATTGTCTCTGACTAGTTCTATCATGGAAAACTGGGTTTAATTTCATATATTATGTATAAACATAAGAATTGGATACATACTTACATTATTAATTAGTACTTGTGTTGGCACAGTACATAAGAAAGACACTACAGATTTCTTAATAATACACTAATCATCGATCATCTGCTTAGCCTTTTTCCAAACTACATTAGGGTCGGCTTCCAGTCTAACCGGATGCAGCTGAATACCAGTATTAATAATACAATAGTATTTCTTCTAATTAAAAATAATAATTTACAGTAGCGTAATATCACAAATAAATGCCAATATCTCCTAATTGAATATCATAATAATTTTACCTGAGATGCCATGATGAGATTGCCGATTATCGGCCGAACCCAATTACCTATTATCAGTTTTGGCTCACTGGAGGTAGGAAAACCTATCTATCTCTGGTTTTAACATCCCAATAATCTATATCAGTAGCGATCTGTATGATTATAATATTATAATGACAGTTATGATTATACTGGCTACCATCAGTAGCGATGTATCAATAGGTTGGGTTCGGCTGTAAGTATGTAATAAATCATATTTTTTTTGAGAATTTACAATAATAAGTACAAAATTAGGATCTAAATAAAGTAAATGCAATAGCAATAAAAAATTATATAACAATTAGAAAGTAGAATTATATGATTGGAACCTACTTAATATTCTAAATTATTATACCTAATAGGTAACAAAATAACTGCCATATACCTAAAATTGGAAGTTAGTATGCAAGTTGTGATTTATTTCGAGTAGTAAGCCTCAATATTAATTCCTAATAGGGTCTACTTATGTACAGTCAACAAAAGAGACAGGTATGCAGGATCGTCGGATATAGTTGAAGTTTAGTAAGAAACAGATGGATGTTGTCGACTGAAATTTAATTTGATAAATGAGCTGTTCGTTTCCTATTAACCCTTAGATCGTACGTATCGTAACGTAGATCTACACGAGACACAATGGCGTTTTAATTGTTTCTGTAATTACGGCATTCAACCGGTTAATAAAATAAAATTTTATTCAAGAACATCCATTGGTTTCTTACTAAACTTCAACTATATCCGATGACCCTGCATACTTATCTCTTTTGTTGACTGTAACCACTATAATTATCATGTATTTTGTAAACGCCAAAGTTCCTGGCATCGCGGTCATAAAAAGTAGGAGCGAAACGACACGACGAAATCCCATACTAAATATCCACCTTTCTACTCTCACGCTTTATGACGACGGTTGGCACGAGTCTTTGCGATTAGCAGAATTCTCATTTTCATGTGTTTTTGTGGCAATAGGCTCGTCTCCTATTACATGGGACTTAACCATAACAGGCGAAATCTGGGTGTACTATTATAGGTACACCTCTGTCTAAGTCTTCGTGGAAATTGGCGTGATGTATGTTGCGGTCGAACATTTTGGGACACTTCGAAACAAGAGTTATTGCGACCCCAAAAAATCCACCCTAAGGAGGATACGCGAAAAGGCACGCATGTCCGAGAGATCCACCCTGGACCTAGGTGGATAAACGAAATAACCGCGAAACAATCACATAACACGAAACTAGAGAGACAAGACGAGACAAGGCACTAACATACACTCGGCAAAACCAGACACACGAAAATAAGCTTACAGAGATTCAACTAAAACTCATCATGTTTTATATCAAAACTTTTCCGTACACTAGGCTCAATTCCCGCTAGCAGACTCTCATCATACCCCCTCAAAAGAGGTTTTATTTCCTCCAGCATACTCTCATAGTCTCTAACTTGTATGTTTATAAACATGCTAAATCTTTGGCGTTGGTTCCTGTTGAGGTAAAGTTTAAGGAAGGGATAGCTCATGATCTGTTCGTGCTGGCAAACGCCGCGTTCGGTCACGCAGTTCACTTTACCCAGTTGGACGGCATTTTTTAGTAACTGTAAAAGAGGAAAATTACCTTGATTAATAAATCTCACACCTAGATCTAAACAGCGATTAACTCAAAAAAACACTTTTTTCAGAAAAGTTGAAAAACTGATTACTATGTCCCTGTGCACTGCAGGAGTTTGCTGTTTTGATCAATACTTTTTAAGTTGAGTAATGGAACTATATATTTTTGAATCTGTTTTGTTGGTCGCTAGGTAGTGAGTTAGGGAATTCGATGGTATGCATACCTCAAAAATTGAGATTTTAGAGTTAGCTCTCTTTAGACCTAGGTGTGCGAAATGTGGTAAGTGCCCGTATCATAAATATTATATTTATTTTATTTTTTCACTGATGGCAGCAGCACATGGTTCAAATTCACTTGACACTTCAGTTTTTGTCAAATATGCGTTTTATTTTTGAGTGATAACGCTCAAGTTCCTAGCTTTGGTGTCGGGAGTATTCATTTATTTATCTTGCATCTAGCATTGCAGGTATGTATATGATAGTATGATACTTACTATACCCGCTATTGCGAAGTCTGTGAACTTTTCGTAGCAGCTATAACATCTTGGAGAGTGGAAGTACACCAGCCAGGGTTTCTTGGTTCTGTAAAAGAATTACAAGCCATTGGTACCTCTAAAACTTTACAGTCTATGACGGGTTTCACACATAGACAAGCTTATAGCGTACAAATAGGTAGCCAGAGTGTCATGTATAAAATTACATTAATCAAGAAAATCATTATAATATTATCTGCCTATATAGCCATTTCCCAACTATGTTGGGGTCGGCTTCCAGTCTAACCGGATGCAGCTGAATACCAGTATTTTACATGGAGCGACTGCCTATCTGACCTCCACAACCCAGTTACTGGGTAATACGATACCCCTTGGTAAGACTGGTTGTCAGACTTTCGGGCTTCTGACTACCCGTAACGACTGTCAAAGATGTACGAATGACAGCCGGGACCAACGGATTAACGTGCTTTCCGAGGCACGGAGGGGTCGCGATATGTAAAGATGGTCACCCATCCACAGACCAACCGCGGCAAGCGTAGCTTAACCTGATCGATCGACCTGTGCGGCTGTTATTATTTAGCCACGGGCCCCTCTATAGTCATTATAATAGAACAATCAATATTACCTTGTGGGGTTTAACTCTTCAGCAATGACTTCCTTGGAGAACATTTGCCAGTTGAGCTTCTGCACTGAGTCATCAATGTACCCGAGCGCCCATTCTAGTATGTACGGCGCTTGCGATAGGTGCTGCAGGCTAACACTGAAAAGAAAAGAAGTAACATATTTTGAAGGACTGGGCTGAATAAGAGTAAAATGAAATGGGCGAGGTCCATAACTATATTAATAAATAAAAGAAAGTGATTAGTCGGTTTTCTATATTCAAAGGGAGAATCAGTTGCGTGCTTAAAAATATTCAAAGGGAGAATCAGTTGCGTGCTTAAAAATATTCAAAGGGAGAATCAGCTGCGTGCTTAAAAATATTCAAAGAGAGAATCAGTTGCGTGTTTAAAAATATTCAAAGGGAAAATCAGTTGCGTGCTTAAAAATATTCAAAGGGAGAATCAGTTGCGTGCTTAAAAATATTCAAAGAGAGAATCAGTTGCGTGCTTAAAAATATTCAAAGGGAGAATCAGTTGCGTGCTTAAAAAATTTTTAGTTTAAAACTTGATGATCGTCTGACGAAAAGCAAAGATTCGCACAGAGGATTCTGTTCTGCAGCTGTACATTTTCTAAATACAATCCCTTGATCGCTTTTTAATGCTCGGTTCTTATAAGTAAACAAAAACGAATTGTCTTGCTTACCAATGGTAAGCATTCTTTATTGCCATACTGGGCATATAATTGGATTCGTAAGCTGATTTTACCTGTGATAGCTACTTCCATATGGGCAGGTCTACTATGCAAAGCTATGACTTTAAGCTTATATGCTTCATTATTGGTCTTTACCAATAATGAAGCATATAAGCTTAAAGTATAAATAAATAATGGTCCGTAAATTATAGAAATCAGCCATTAGACAAGCCATGGTGAAATCGGTGGGTGCTTTTTAGTAAGTCTGACTAACCTGTAGTGTTGGCCAGAAGCAATGGGATAGAGTCTTGCGGTAGCTGCACGAATGTTAGCACAGAACCCAGATGGGTTGCTCGCGCAGTTCAGAATGCCCACGCGCACGAAATCAAGCGGGCGAAGCTGTAAATATATACACATTTATTATGTTTTTTTAATTAAATCTCTCGGCAACGCCGACTATACAGGGTTATTGGTAAAACATTAATAACCACTTAAGAGGTCATTGTACTCATCATTATGAACAACTTTTTCTATGGGACCAAACCTGAAATCGCAAAAAATGTATACCATAACGTCTGTGAAGCTTCACCAACTAATTTAATTATGTATTCGTCACAGGTGTTATTATAAATAACATTATCATTTCGAGGGTCTAATATCCTCGTTTATAACCTTCTTAGCAACGATCATCCACTCGTACGCCAGGTCGTCACAGAAGCTGCCGCAGTGTGCTGGCAGGTAGGCAACTAGCCACGCATGCTCCCGTGATGATGCGTCCAATATCTCTAGGACTTGTTTCTCGTCTAACTCCAAATCTGTTTGAATAGAATGTTTATGTTTGTTATTAATAAAAAAAATTAAATTATAATATTATTAAATTATATACAACGTGTAATGGAAAGGGTAGGGCAGATTGTATGAGTCGTCATTGTACATACGGCGCGTCCGTTTGCATACTGTCGCCATTATGTATAATGAATCGCATTTAATCATTATCGATTAAAACAAATTATTATGATTACTGACAGCAATATTGCAATAACACAGGTGGAACTTTTTGCAAAAAAGGGTGTTTCGATTCCTGGCTTTTAAAAAAAAAATTAAAAAAGTAGTTCAGTTTTCCAAAATCGAGCTCATATGGTTCGTTTTGTACCATTTATAGAGCTGAAGTCCTTTCTCAAAAACGCCAATGCCATGCTAAAAATATTGTGATTCTCTCACCTCCACTTTCAACAATCATATCTATGAAGTCCAGCAGTTTATCCTCGTAGTCACGTCCGTTGTACGCGCTTCGCTTGGCTCCGTTCTGTACGATTATCACTGGCTGGTTGTACGCCACTTGCCGACAGTACTGGTCTGTGTTCGCTGTGCAAGCCATTATGCCGAACTGTGGAGGAAGTTTGGAGTTATTTGTCGATAAAGACGGAATTGGCGCAAGATAGCAGTAGGCAGTGACTTAAAATGGCTGATGACGACAGCAAAAAACTGGTGAGCGTGCCACAGTATGTAAATAACTAATACCTACATGGTTTCGGATTTTTTCCTTTACATGACATAGCTTCTTGCCAAATTTCATCATTCTACCCTGGAAGTGCCCCATAGGTTTTGATTCCCTTGAGAGTGTCAAAATATGCGGCACAAACGGAACATAAACGCCCGTATCTTTTGATTGCGTTGACTTAGAAGTGTGATTTTTTTCACTGCTTCAAGGGATTGCAGCCCTGAGTATTTGATATTAATTTCAATTTGATAACTCCACGCGTTCCTGAGAAAAAGGGTCTTGACAGACGGACAACGAATTGATCTTATAAGGGTTCCGTTTTTTCTTTTGAGATACGGAACCCTAATAGAAAGGCATGGATTAAAGAAGTGTGTAACTGTAACGGCCGATTTAATTTTGGTACCTATAAACGAAATTACTGATGTCGATGGCGTAAGATTCACACTTGTGCCAGTCAGTATTTTGGCTTAGTGTGAAACCGCAGGGCGCAGCTAGTACAATATAAAAACATAATTGCTTACATTAACATTTTCATCCTCATTATATTCTAAGCTGGCTCGTGTGAATGGATCGGCGATATGGTCCCACGTTGTCCCAAGCGGCGCCACTAACAGAACCCAAACACCCGCGTCCCCTGAAAATAAAAACAAATTCTGAAACTCTTGGTAAGAGACAATTTGGATTGTGTGGAAGGAAAAGGGGTTGTAAAATAAAATTACGGGTGAAAGGAGAGAATGGATAAGAAATACATTTTGTGCCACCCCCAAGTAACATGAGGCCAGGGATGGAAAGCAGAAGATAGAAGCACTCTTTGCTCTAAAGGGTTCAATATTGCGGAATTAGTTTACAGCTGATATGCCCAGCTCGCTTCCAGACAAAGTATTTTTTTCAATGTTACTAAGGGCGAGATTGCTTGAGATGTGCTTCTAAACTGCCCGGTGGTCGCCCCGTACAGGGCAAAGTACTTTGGTAACCCAGGTACCCTACGTGAGACGGTCAGTAACATCAAGGAGTTGCTGGCCTTCCTTGAGGAGCTGGGGTGGATCGAATAATCGATTTTCCCACCCGTACGCAAAATACGCGCATTGATGTGGAGTTGCGGAAACCAACCCGTATTACCTATTAAGGGCGAGATTCACAGACACTAACTTTACTGAGTAAAGTTAGCATTCCATATGAATATGAACATTATTTAGGCTGCCAGTCGTTTAAGCACTGTTCCTGTTGACAGATGCGGATGAATTTTTTGATGCCCTATGATCTTTCTTAAAGATATAATTATTTTAAGTGTTAGCTTATATTATGTAAATATGTGATATAAAATTTTTTAATTACTTATGCGAATAATGTTTCTATTTGATAATTCGTATGGGCGAATCTGAACAAGCGTTTCATACGAATATGGACCTTATTCCTTTAGATGAATGTTCATATTCGTTCAAAACGCTTACTAAGCAACATTTCTGGCTAGCTACTTACCACCTTCAAATATCCTTTGAAAATCAGAAGTAGACAACGTATGCAGGTTCAAAGCTTCAGAGGCTGTCTCTATGAAGTCTTTGACGTTAACATGAGGCGGGGCCCGCTGGTACCCGCCGCCTCGCTTGAGCACCGCCCACGCCGGCGGGGACTCTACGTGCAGGGATGCGCATAACTCGGACCATTTGTCACAGTCGATTTCAGCTGGAAAAAAAGTATTGTTATATCAAAAGCGAAGTTGGTAATTGAACTTGTATGTAAAGTGATACTTCGTCTGTGACGTTTCGATAATTGGACGAAAATTGAGAGTGAAATTTCAAGGACGCGTCACGTTTACGCACATTTCGTTACATGAGAGAGAAGAAAGATATAACTCTCTCTTTTTTTGTCTCTCACACATAATGTCTCTTATTCTTTATTTTTTAAGAAGTTTCATTTCTATCCCGTGTACGGTGTGCACGCGCAATTTTGGGAGTTTATAAGTAAAAAAAACACATCGATAATAGCTCATGCAAAAAAGCATACGGTAACCGTTGCCTATGGACCTTCTATACTTACCAGAGACAACGCGGGTGTTTTTTCATCCCAGAGAAAAATGTGAAAATGTCTTAAAAGCCTGTAATTACACAGGCATGACCCTTAAAACCGAAACACAGTAACACTACTTGACGGCGGACTTGCGTATGGTGCTACCGATCGAGCTTCTTAAGAAATAATACTGATAGGGAATGCCTCAGGTTTTAAGTCGGCCTTTGTACCTTATTATTTGCGAGAAGTTTAAATAAATACTATTTTGAAAAATAGTCTTATATATTTATATGCAGCCAGGGAAATTATTTGTCGAGCAAATTGACACCCTACGTTAATTTATCGTGTTATAGCAATGTCATTATGACAGTTGTAATTTTAATAAACGGATAATTTAAGTTGGTAGTAAAGCTTTTCCTGACTTTATTTCAACAGAACTTACCGAAGTTTATATTTGGGAATGAAACAATCATCTGATGTAGCTGCAATCTATTCTCTCCTTTCTTTGAGAAGAATAAAACCCACGTCTTTTGCGAGCCAGTACGTAAGCTATTCCTTATTTCCTGCAAATAAAGCAACAAGGAGATTTTAATAAATAAATACCACACAAGACTATCCCACAAACAGTTTAAAAGGTACAGACATCAAGTTACTACAATCTGTCAAATTTCTTTAATAGATTTTCAACTTTATTTCTAAAGCATAAGGTTCAAAGTTGATTGGGAAAATTTTACAGTTTCGGGTAGCTTCATGTGCTGGTACATAAATAGAAATTAAATAGGTAATAGTTGTTCAGACATAAAAGTTAATTTGTAATGATTGATGCACATTTGTAAAATGCAACAAGCCTACTTTGTATTGATTCAACATTACTTTCTAGTATTCATAGCATTTAGAAACATTTAAGACATTAAAGGTTGACTGGTAGAGAATGGCATTAAGTTCGCATAAGTACTGGCATAAGCAAATTGTGGTAATAATTTAACCCCGGCAGCGCCTACGTAGGTAAGCAGATTTTTTGCAAATATTAACCCCCCCCCCCTCGTCAGCAAAAGTAAGCAAAGCTCTTACCATGCTTACGTAAACATTGGTACATGCATTTTTCAATGTGTTCTGTTTTCTTTATTGATTCATGAGCAGATACATGCGTTTCGTTTTCAAGCACAGACAAGTAGGGTTGCCATATGTGTTCAAACCAAAATCGACTAAATCTTGTAGAATATCCGACAAAGTAAAAAAAAAATACTGCTGACGTAATCACCATCCAGACACCCACATAAAAAATAAAAATGTTAAACCCCCCATGTCATCAAGAATAAGCAAAGCAAAGACTGCTTACGGAATACTTGAATGGCCCCTTATGTCGTAGCAAAAAGGGCGGCTTTCGTATTGTTAGTGTTACCATTGATGTGCGGTTGACTGTACTGTGTATAAAGTTGAAATAAATAAACATTCGATACCTTCAATTTATCTGGTTCAATTATATCAATTTTAGGCAAAGCATCAACAATTTCCTGCAATATTTCGTTCTCGTCCGTGCTCTCTATTTCTCTCTTGATATTCTTGTACTTGAATACGACAGTCGTATAGTCGTCGCTGGCTAGTTTACTTCGAAGATCGTCATCTTCCACTAATGCTACCGTTACTACATCTTTCTGAAAGAAACACAGACGAAATTAGAAGATATTTTATACTGAAAGGCTTGTGTAGGCCTCAAAAACTCAAAAGTTTGAGACAAATATCACAGTCTTAAAAGACAACATTTTGAGTGTAGTAAATGAAAATTTAAGTACGATGAAGTAGTTGGTATATAAAAATAAGTCGGGTTTTCCTTTCTGACGCTATAACTCCAGAACGCACGAACCGATTTCCACGGTTTTGCATTCGTTGGAAAGGTCTCGGGCTCCGTGAGGTTTATAGGTAGGAGTTGGGTAGGAGTAGGGTAGGAGTTGGGTAGGAGTAGTGTAGGAGTAGGTTAGGCGTAGGGTAGAAGTAGGGTAGGAGTAGGGTAGGAGTAGTGTAGGAGTAGGGTAGGAGTAGGGTAGGAGTAGGGTAGGAGTAGTGTAGGAGTAGTGTAGGAGTAGGGTAGGAGTAGGGTAGGGGTAGGGTAGGACACCACGCGAACGATTTTTATATGGCAAAACAACGTTTGCCGGATAGTGCTAGTAATGTATACAATAAAAACAAACCAAATGAAAAGCGATCCTTGTCAGAGCATTCTTAGCAACCCTATTGGCGCCCAACACATACGCCATAGGTTTGTCCGTGCTCCTGAGCTGCACAATAGTAGGCACGTGGATGGCAGTACGGAGGAACATCATCACGAACTCGTCCAGAGCGTCCAGGGTTCGCTCCCCGCTGTGGTACACGAAGTTACCTTTTTTACCCTGTCAAATCACAGAGTTAAACAAAGAAATAAAATTAATTATAATGATGTCCATTGCCCATTGTCTACAACTTATTTAAAACGTAGTCTTTTTTCAGAAAAAAATAAAGCCTAAAATTATAGGGAAGTAATACAGGGTGGTGAAATACATGGCTCAGTATGGAATAATCTGAAACTTTCTTTACGTACCCTGACAAGTAAATGACATATCGCAGGTGTGCTGGAAGAAGTTTCTTAATAATAAAATAAGCAGTATTTTTGTACTCAAATTATAATCATGTCGTATTCCTATGTATTTTACTGTGTATTCATAAATAATTAAATGACACGCAACTTAATATACCTTTTACGATATTGATAAGCCATAAAATTGGCGCAAATTAAATCTTTGTTTTAATTTGATTAAATGTTACTAATTACGTTTGAAGAAATATTTTAATTTCCTGGAAAAATATTATTTTTGTTACATCTAGTTTATTTTAATAGTAAAACTTACATTAGGATAGAATAGTAATGTAGGATAGCTGCCTATTCTCATATTGTTGTAACAAAACGAATTGTGGTATTTACAGTTCACTGCACCAACTTTTACCTGAAACCGAAATAAATAACATTATGAACCCATTGAAGGTCACTGAACGAGGCACAATAGAAGTTTTATTGTTATAACATCCGGGGGCGTTTAGTGTTCAGCGAAGTGTTAACAGAAAAAATTACAATAAAAATACACCCCCCCCCCCACACACACACAACCCCCACACATATCATTTTATATTAATAACTCCAATGAATACAACTTACAATTCCTTTATAGATTTCAGCCAACTTCTTCCAATGTTCTGCCACATTTTGGCAGGGTGGGCAGAATGGTGAATAGAAATTAACAAAATAGAAGCCATCCTTCATGTAATTCTCTGAAACATTATTATTTGAAATCACAGATTTCTTCTTTATTCATATAAGTATAAATACAGTAAACTAATGAGACTAACTTGATAGAGGGTGTGTGGATTGTATGAGACATTTTTACTGTCTTTAATCCTACATACAGTCATCATAGTTAAGGTGCCACTAGTCGATATTTTTTCCATACAAATTTCGGGAGAGTATTAATCCCCTACCTCCTCACGGACGACCGCTTAAGAGGGTCACCCAATTTAAATACTTTGGTCACTATGTCACCGAGGACCTTAGGGATCAGGTAGACATTGAACGTGAACGCAGGGCACTAGCAGCTAGATGCAACATGTTGGTCACAGATTTGCTTGTTGTAGTAACGAGGTCAAAATAACTCTGTTTAAAGTTAATTGCCAAGCGTTCTACACGGGCAGTTTGTGGGTCAACTGCACGCGGAGGGCACTAGATGCCCTGCGTGTGCAATATAATAATGGTTTCAGAGCGCTGTTGAGGTTGCCCCGATTCTGCAGCGCGTCTGGCATGTTTGCTGTAGCGCGAACCGACGACTTCTATGCCATTCTGAGGAAAAAGACCGCATGCTTAATAAGCAGAATGAGGGCTAGCACCAACAGCATTTTGAAAACCTTAGCCGAAAAACACGATGCACCAATACTTAGACACTATCGGGTTGCTCGTGCGGCAGGGACAAATAATGTTTTAATTAATTAATATTACTAACCCTTAGTTGAGTTGATTTTATTGTTATCAAGTTAAATAAATAAATTACTATTATCATTACTTCACTGTTTGACATTGTGCATCCAAAGTTAAACATGATATCGTTTTGTCTTATTATTAATTTTGTCTGTACGGAAACAGAATAGTAAAATAAAAGTCAAAGTAAAAAGTTATGAGCCAACAAAGATTCGTTTTTCTTGATACCTATTTTTAACGTAACTGGGTGTTATTTACACCCAAAGTTACCTTAAAAATAGCTTAAAAGACTGCAAAATCTTCAAATCAAAGTCGGTACTGACAAAGCTCAGTTATCGAAGAGTTCATCATCAGCCTATAATGTTCGATTTTTTTTTCGCGCCTTTCAGTTCGAAACGGTTTTTCTATGCGTGAGAACTAGACGTTCTGTGTGGTGCGTGAGACTAGCGTCTAACTGCATAACACTGATAGGTAATAATTATATCTGTCGGGCACGAAGCCAGGTGAGAGAGCGTGCTTTTTGGTCATGACCACCAGTGAGTTCGAGCTCGCGACTAGTTCCACCTTAAGTATTTTCTGTAGGGTTTCATAGTCAACCTTGTATATTATTTGAATAAAGCTCTGATAAAACATGCATGTTTAATTACGTAGGTTAGGCAGTATCTCAAAGACCTGTTAATATACAGGGTGGCAGGGAAATTGACGGGCAACCAGTCCTGTTACCATGGATTCGGTACATGATTCTGAGCATTGAAATTTTCTGTTGGTAATTTAAAAAAAAAATTAGGCTGTTCCATACATTTTGACCACGTAGGTATTGGACTTTTCTATGAAACAGTTTTTTTTTTATATAAGGGTGTCCAGCATCAGATGCTGAATTTATGGTAACTGTTTGCGCGTCAATGTACCTGCCGGCCTGTATAAAATTCTTAATAGAATGCCACCATACTTAAAGGCATTAGACACGGACATTAGCTATGCAATATTAAAGCCACTTATACATAAAAATATGTACCTATGTACTTGGTATGGTATTACAACTTTTATGTTATAGTTGGTTGATAAACATTGATATAGTTGGCTGTAAAAGTGATGTATTTGCAACTAGCATTTAATTTTGTAAGAAATACATATATACTCCTACACTGAGCTTACAACAAACCATAGTATAGTGCAACATTTATAGTGCAATTTTATAATGCTGTGCCAGATTTCCTATTTTATAATGCACAATGGAATGTTAATAAAGCCTTTGCCTCTCCCTCAACAAGAGGAAAATTTAAGTTTACAAATTGAGAATACTTACTCCAGCTAGTTCCAGATAGTGTATCCACAAATGGATCATTATGATAAAGTCCATTGTAGTACAAGTTATCATACTCTGACTGAGACCGGTAGTCATATTTCTTTGCGTATGAGAATGATCCGTACAGGTCATAGTTATTCCTCTTATTTGGGTCTTTCAAGGTCTCATAAGCCTCTGTGATTTTTAAGAACTTCTCCTGTTCATTTTTACCCTGGAAGTTATCATTATAAAATAATGAAATTGGTAATAAGACCTATTTGGTAAATATCTACTCAACTTTTGTCTCAATGTTCCAATTATGCCAAAGTATTGCAATAAAAGTAACCATTTGTTACACATGTGATGAGGCAATATTACTCAACATTAGGATACCATGTGTGATTAAATTTACAGACATGCAAAACTAATTACCTTCTACAAAAACTGCTCATCAAAAGATTTTTGGTTCTAAACGGGTTTTACAGACACCAGTGCTTTGTATTGAGTCTAGTAATAGTTAGTACTTACAGGATTCTTGTCCGGATGATACTTTACGGCTAACTTCTTGTAAGCTTGTCTTATCTCTTGTGCCGAAGCTTTTTTTAAAACCCCTAATACCTCATAGTAAGTTACGTCTGTTAAGTTAACCGCACCGAATAGAAAGCAACTGATAACTATGAGTTTTAACCTATAACAATGTATTAATTAACATGCATATTCAATAGAAAGGTGTTTCATTGATAAAATCAAACTTAATTCAAGTTAAACTTACATTTTTATATTTTCTAAAAAGTTCCTAAAATTAGACGGAGGCACCGGCTCTTTCCTCTGATAAGTATGGAGCGCCTAATAAATCACTCATTTAATAATTAGGCAATGTTAGATAACCCAATTTACACGAGAAAATGAGATAAAACTAAATTGTTTACTTTTTGTGTAGGTGTCGGCAAAGTTGTTGAACTTCCGACAATCGAATCGAGAACCATAGATAAACTAAATGAACAATCGAGAACTGAGAAGTCAGCAGACGTCTCACGTCAGTCAGTGTGTCATGTGTCAATGTGAATCAGTCAAACTCAATAAACTAGAAAGAGAGTAGCAAAGACTACAATATGAAGAGAGTAGTTTACTCTGTCTACGGAGGCAAGGCATTTTAGGCATTTGATACCGAGCATCGATAATCGATTCACTGTTCATAAACGAAACTAATTACTCGAAACAAGGAAAAGTATGTTGATTTTGATGCTATTATTAGTTAAAAGTAGACATTATGGTTGAATAAGTTTTAGCTTTTTGAAACACCATGGTCTTGGTTGTATAAAATCACAGGCCCAGTAAAAATCAGAAGACTATAAATGTTATAGGTAATGAAAATGGCCAAGAAACGCTCTTATGTACTGGTTTTGGTACCTACCTTACCTACCGAAAAACACCTTAATAAGTTAGTGTACCTACTTACTCCACCCTGAGCTTTGAGGCGGCCCAGGCCTGCGGATAGCAGTACCTACATAGGTATTAACTTCGGACTTGGCCAGAAATGCAGTCTAAGATTTCTTCTTTTTGTAGGTAAGTATCGATATCGATGGTAAATATTTTAGTCATTTTAGTGAGCTCACTGTTATTCGCGAATTATAGGTAGGTACGAGTACGTAGATATCATCAACAGTGGGATCTTGGTTGGACCGCAGCCACAGACTTTAAGTCTGTGACCGCAGCAGACCTCAGAGGCTGAAATCAGCGAGCGCCTGTAGTTTTAGAAGTGTCTCACAAGACGTAAGTTGTGGGTTTAAGCCCAGGCAGGCGCGCATTTTATGCTAATATTATCCATTGCTAGTGCTTTTGAAACAGTGATAGGTAATAATAATTAAAGTGAGGCAATAATATCCTAAAAACTGAAAATCTAATTCATTGTGTCAACAATCAGTCCATCACCCGCATTGAACTCGCGCGCGTGGACTAAAGCCCTGTTCTCCTCTCAGAGAAGAGGCACGAGTCCCATTATTGAAAAAAATATGATTATGTTACGAACCGACGTCTGTCTGCCATTTCGAACTCCGTGTCTGAAGCAAAAATGATGATAAACGAGCAATAGATTGCGATCAGCGCATCGCCTACAATCTCAATCCAACAGACTAATGTAGCGGTTGGATGACATTCCTATTAACTCTAGCTCTTTAATACCTTCCACTTGAATTCAGATAGATAGGATTATCTTCTAGGTACAGGGTTATTGGTAAAACATTAACAACCTCTTAAGAGGTCATTGTACTCATCATTATGAACAACTTTTATTATGGGAGCAAACCTGAAATCGCGAAAAAAAATCAGCTGTCCCCTACATTTATGTTTGTACTCGTCAAAATGTAGGGAACAGCTTTTTTTTTTTCGCGATTTCAGGTTTGATCCCATAGTAAAAGTTGTTCATAATGATGAGTACAATGACCTCTGTTTTACCAATAACCCTGCTATTGACTTCAGAGGAATAATGCTTTCGAGTTGAGAATGACGCTGCTTCGTGTTGCACACGTGGATACGACACTTAAGTAGGTACCTACAGGGGCGTGAGCGTGAGTGCTGAACTTGCGGTGCTGGGTTCAATCATTAACTAAAAATCAAAACAATCATTAATTAAAAGATTTTTTTCCTGAAGAAATTCTGTGTGTCTAACTTACTAGCCGAAGTCTTCAGTGCCCATTAGCGGAGTTCGGTATTAGGCTCGTTTAATTACGTCATAGGACTGATGGTGATGATGGCTGGCTCAATGAGGACGTAAGAAGTGATGCAGTTCCACCTTCCTTGCCCTTCAGGTCAAATAGACGAATAAATAAAAAAAATCTATTGGGATTTATAAAAAAGTATATTTTCATTCGTGCATTATTCAAAAAAACATTTTTCATTACACAATCATGCAACACTAGGTATGCTTCTATTTTATATTATTAATTTCAATTATTACAGATGAAAGTGTGCGTCTCATGATTATTTTTAAGATTACCTCATCATGTTAGCATAACATTAAATGTTTAAAAATCACGACAGTTTCGATTTAATATTTATTTTGTACTTACAAACTGTTGTAGGCACTTAGTTAGGTAAGTAATATATTTTTGTTACAATGTTTTGTAAATAGGTAGGTACCTATACAAAACAAAGTGTATGCCTAATTTTATTTTATTGTCCTTATAAAGCTGGTATATTAAGATTCACTTGGTAAAACATTTATTTAAGTACCTACTTATATCTAAAGAAACTTATCACAGGATGGTACAACTTGCTAACATTATTCTTTGACAATGTAGTGGTCTAACACTATAATAATAATAATACCTACTTAGGATATCTAACCAGATCCATTTTATCATACCTACTTACACTTAAAGCACTTAGTTGCTTCTACAGGGTCAAATTAGATTAGTTAGCAAAACTCCGCAGACGTCATGGGTATCCATATCTAAATAATTAAATAATAGCAAAAAAAATATGATTTCAGTATATTTTTTTAGGGTAACAACCGCAGGCAGTTTGAAACTACATTATTATATGTTGAGTGAGTTCAAAAGACCTTTCTATACCCCTCATATCAGTGGAGTCAGTGGAGTGTCGCTAGCTAATTTAATTCAACCCTGTAATTATCAATGTTGTTATGCAACTAATGTTGCTTGCCATATAAACCAAAATAAACATAAAAAGTCTTGTTAATATCATGCATTCTTATAAATCTACCATCTACCTTAAATTAATACTTGAAGACCGATATCATATTAAAATTAAGGCTTAGAATCCAAACATTCTCAGACTGCACATAGGTGTGAGTAGGTAGTCGTTCACTAGTCCTGCATACCTACCTATGACCATACAAAATTATAAATTGAACGCAAGCTAAGCAGTAGATACTTGATATACCTATCTCAGTATTAAAAAAAAAATAGGTACAAAATATCAACAACCAAATTGGATATAGGTAGGTAACAGCACATCATTGGTAACAATTTGACATTTACAGAGTTTTTATGTCGTAACAGTCCAGGGCCAATTCTCGTATTTTAAAACGTTCAAAATCTATTCGCAGTCTCATCTCGGCGACAAACAAATGTCAAAACCTTGTAAAAATGTAGAGAAATTCGAGGTTTTTTTGACAGATTGAGACTGAGATCAGACTGTAAACGTTCTTAAAATTATGAGAATTGCCCCTCAGATTTTCGTAGTGCAAGAGTTACCAGTGCAGTGGCGGTTGATTGTACCTAATGCAAAAGCACCAAAAACTCGGAACTAAGGACCCACTGAAAAGCGTGCGTTCATATAATTACTTATCATTGTTATGGATCAATAAATGCATTTTATAATTAAATTATAATATTTTGATAATAAACTAACAATAAACCCATATCGCCATTAAGTCTAATATCAATTCAAATTATAAATTTAAATAGGCAATTTAAAGTGTCTGCACAGCTGTGCTTTGCTTATTTTTCATAAATAAGAAGCGTAATTATGTAATAAAATATAAATATTATTATATAAACTTTTACATAAGTTTAGTATCAGTAGGTATCTTGTACAAATACCTTCTATTATTGAATGAATTGTAAATGTTGAGAATTGTAATAGTAGCTAGGAAAAAAGAAAAAATGCCTGCAGAATAGGCATTACTTAGTAGAAACAATTTTATTATAGTCCGCGCGGAACTAGTTCGCCGCGCCTTAGGAATGTGAGCGGTAGGACGGAGGGGCGGGGGCGCATACTCACTACGTGCGTTGCAACTCGCCGCCGCCTCACCCCTGTCCCCCTGTTAGCGGCCAACTAGTTCCGCGCGGACTATACTCATGCTGTGTAAATAGGTAGGTAGGTACACAAAAGTTTGAATGTAATTTGCCGTATTTCAGAAATACGGCATGTGTAAAGATCAAATATGGCAAAAAAGAACAATTGATTATACACTGACAACGATTCCCAGGTCAGGCAAAGTGTGTGTGTGTGTGTGTCTGCCTTTTTACTTTACGAATCAGTAGCGAAATGGGTGAACCTACTTATACACCTCTGCTTAACCCTTTGTCAGGCGTGACGTTATGTGTATGTACGGCTTTTTTAGGTAACTGAGTGCACGGAGTGCACTGTCAAATATTTTGGCGCCTTAGTTAGCTGCAAAGGTTCATTGTAAATGTCCAAAACTCCTAGGTAACAATTGACTCTTGGAAACACAATCTCCGTTCCGTAGCTCAAGTCCTAAAGTTCGAAGAACCGGAACGAAACTTCACCGTTACTCTAACAAATAAATAAATACATTTAGGTAATTAAACAACGTTATTTCACTTCGACATGATGTAAATACGTGTCGTCTCATTTTCTACGGTGTTTTACAAACTAGAATTTAAAAATTATACCGCTTTTGTAACACAAGCGATGACAGTTCAAGTTTGTGAACCCATTTCCGAATAATTTATTACCATAATTAAAATTGTTACTATGTATTTAAATAACGAGTTTGTTCAAGATTATCGCTACCTACTTAAAGGTTGGTTAACCAGACGATTTGACGCTTCTCTTTAATGTGAAGTAAGCCAATATTCTGATGACGATGAGTTCTACTCCGAGGATCGTGATGTCTGTCCAGTAGTTGTCTGGTTCGAGACTGAACTCGCTGATCACTGCTTTGGGATGTCTGGAATAAGAAATTATTATAAGACATTGTAGGACAAAAAGAAAGAAAATAAATGTATTTAACGTAGGTACCCTATACTGTTTTTGAGTCTGTCAGATGGTTCAGATTCAGTAACTTCAGGGACATAAACCTGTGCACGGCGAGACAGTTCACACTTCATGGGTGACTTCACAGAGATAAAGGCTGATGCGGGCTTTACCGGTCTGGGCTAATAAAATTAAGCGGTTAGGATTATTCTGGCCATCTAGCAGGCATCAGTGTCGTAGTTTCCATTGGTGAATTAGCAATTAGGTATGTAGTGTCCCCAACTCAACAGATTAAGGGTAATTACGTAACACACTATCAGTAGCAATGGGTTTCATTTTGACAGTTCAACAACATTCATTGCGTTATTTACGTTGTTGAGTAGACAGATTTTTCGAACGTATGAAGCAATTAGATTAGCAATATCCTTCGAAATGAGATAAAAATGAAATTAAAAAAAGAAGAAATGATGATGAATGATTCAGATTGAGATTGATAGTGTGTTACGCAATTAGGGTGCAGTTTTAAGATGTCCCACCCCTAACAAACAAGTTCGTATTCAATCTATTCATAGACTAGCTTCTGCCCGCGACTTCGTCCGCGTGAAATTTCACCCTCTTAAGGGTGGAATTTCGAAAAACCCTTTCTTAGTGGATACCTACTCTTCACAAAGAACACACCCTCCAAATTTCATGTCTCTAGGAGCAGCGGTTTAGACTGTGCGTTGATATATCAACAATCAGTCAGTCAGTCAGTTTACCATTTTATATATATAGATAACAAAACACATAGAACACGAATCTCACCTCAAGTGGCAGTACGTCATAGTTTCAGGACACAGCAGCGGCTGTCGTCCATTGGAGTAGATGGTCAGCACGAGCGCCTCGAAGGCGTAGCGTAAGAACGACGCGTGCGACACCGCGCGCATGACCGGGTTCATGTGCGCCAGGAGCACCAGGTAGCCCGCGTACACTATCATAGCACAAGTCCAGACTGCGCCCAAGAATGTGCCGTTCTGGATAGACAAAAAAAAACTACTTATTAGCTATAAATCTTAAATTCATCAATTCACCATGAAATTTTACACTAGAGTTCCTTATGTAACGGAGATGAGCTCTAAAGAATGATTTTTCAAAATTCATCTCATAGAGGGGTTAAATAGGGGATGACAAATGTGTAGAAGAATGTCATTAAAAAAATTTAAACGAGGAATGTTGTCACTTTTGTCTACAAGTAAAAGTTAGTTGATCATCGTTTTTTTGGAAACTCATCCCCTAAGGCGGCCTTTCCACCAGAGATGAGCGAGGGATGTGTGTAAAACTAACCAATACCAAAGCTAACTTAGTTCAAGCTATAAAATTGAAGTGATGTTATTGGCTGGAAATGCAGCCTTAAAGGTCCTGAGAAGTTGCCGATGGGAAATCCCATCGGGCACACGGCTGGTAATCAGTATATATCACTGGACCGATGACCTTCTAAAGGTCGCGAGAATCCGCTGGATGCGAGAAGTACAGGACCGGTTCAGACTGGTTTTGGCGCTGCTCGAGGGACTTTTCCCTGCAGTGGACAGCTTTCGACTGAGCGATTTTGATTTAATAATTCATGGTAATTAATTTTAATAAAGTTATACACATGATGATATCGCACGTCCATGAAAAGGTCATTCTCAACAGTTTTACTGACTTTTGAATATACTTTCGATCGATATTTAATTTCGACGATATTTTTGAAGTGAAAACTTCTTTAGGCGCGTTGGGCATTTTTGAGGTGGGAAAAAAAAAACCATTGAACTCACGACACTCTTACCAACACCGCGCTACATTCGGATGTGTTTGGCTGTCCTCAGGATGTATTCGTTTTTAAATCCGATATGTCAGGGAGTGATGGCAAAGTATTCTGTTTGTGTTTTGTTTTCACTTCTGTCGGCACTCCCGGAGTGCCACTGTTTTTTTTGGCTTACTTCAGTCATTTGCGTGTCCTCTGCCACGTGTAACGAAACATGCGAGAACTAATACAACTAAACAAAATAAGTCACGTGCTACCGAGAGATAACACGATGACTCAAATGAGTTCACAAGGTCAAACCTTTGTTACCTAACTTCCACCACTACTAATTAGGTAATTCATTATGATAATGATTTATCTTGTTTAATTATTAACATGTAATTGAAAAGTGGATGTCACTTGGACATTACGCTACGCATGTGTTCCTTTTTTGTAATTATAAGTACTTAGCGTAAGATGCACTATACTACACGAGGCTAATAATAATTTTAAAAATGTTGAACAATTTTCAAAGCAACTGATGAACTAATTATTTGAGTCCTGTGTAAAGCTTTTGGCACCTCCCGCATCCTCGGAATCTTAATTTAACGTATTCTAGTCAAAGCTACTCTTCATTAGACTACCCATTTTTAGCTATGTTGGAATTAACTCGCAAGCCAAGCCAGACGTGGCCAAGGAGTATGGATTCTTCATAACACAACAAAACTACGGAAAAACAAACTGGGAGTACCACAAGGTTCCATTCTTGGTCCTTTTCTGTTTCAAACCCACCCAAGTAGGTAGGTGTAGTTTTAATAGCTCGGTACTTACAACAGGGTTGAAGCAGGTCCCGATGACATTGCCCATAGCCTCAGCCAGTAGCGCGACGTTGGCAAGCGTGATGACGAACATGAGAAACCGGTCTGGCTCCATCGGCTGACCGGACAGGAAGTACGACGGCACTGAGTACACGAAACTGTAGATTACCTGTTGAATAGACAAAAAGGTGAGTTATATACACTACTTTTATGCTGTATACAGGGTGTTACAAAACTACCTGTAAAGCCGAAAGGAGGTTAAATGGGGCCTTATAACGAGTCCATTCACAATATTTAAGAACCGTAGTAACGCTGTATAACATACTTACCCCAAAAATATAAAAAATATTATTATTTTCACTGATGTGCAAACCCTATATTTCAGTAAAATTAAAGAGTAAACTACGCAGAATGTACCTACATTTCTACCTAATTCGCGGAACGACAAAATTCGAAACAGTTGTAGGATATCGATTAGAAGATTTGAAATTGACAACATATTTTTTTTTCCAACTTGATAATTTTTGAAGCCAGTAGGTACTTGAGTATAATGACATCCTTATATTGAGGTAGCAAACATTTATGAATGAAAAATAGGAAAACTAATAAAGTAGACAATTATTAGGTAAAATAGGTACGTAGGCCTGGTTCCCTGACGTGACAGCTTAGGTACTAGGATTGACAAAATTTTTGACTTTGATTATATTTTTTTACGGGGTATTTTGTAACACGTTGTATAAGTAATTATTTTTAAATTTCTGTTTGTCTCTGCACTAAAAAATGTTAGTCCTAACTGTACATAAGCCGGAACTTTGGGTTGATAGCGATAGACAAAATGTAGAGCTTACTGCTTATCTAAATGGCAGTGTACATAAAAGCAAAGCTCACCTCTTTTACCGGGATTTTTTTTAAATAAATTTTTTATCACACCATTATCATACATAGTAACGGGAATTGAGTAGATAATATTCATATCGCTCGGCTGAGTGATGTTGGATAAGTGGTTAATAGGTATTATAATTTTTATTTCAACTAAGATAAACATAATGTATCTGACTCCCAAGATATAGAAAATGCCTACTTTGGGGGTCACTGTCTATTCTAATCTTGTACAAATTCAGACAAGTCGGTACCCATCGGTGCGGGTGAAATAGTTTCACATTCAACTAATTATGCGCTCACATATAAAGAAACAGGTAAAACATTTGTAACCGTTTCCTTCCGAAAATCAACCTGCAGAAACCTGGAGTCGGGACCGAAAACCCGAGCACCCTTAGGCACGTGTATGGCGGAAAATTGCTTCATGTCTTCCTAGCACTACGTTTTAGGTGTCATCATCATCATAATTAATAATTTCATTATTATGATGATGTTCTCATACTTATCACTTTTTATAAAATAATATTGACGCATTACTAGCAAGTCTCCTTTTTTGCAGAGTTAACGTTAATACCTCACTTAACCATCGTTTCATATGACCTTCGGACACATGTGTACTACAAACCCTGTGACATTTTCCATTAGCGTGCACGTGTTCTGTCTTGAGCTCGTTATCTCCACAATTATGGCACACTATGATTTAATTACAGCAGTTTACCTGCATAGGCTTGTGGGTTACTCATGACGAGCTCTCATTATGATTTAATTATAGATCAAAGGTATAGTCAGGGAAATTAATTGTGTAATAGATTGACACACTGCGACAATTTGCAGTGTTGTAGATAGATATTTCACACAACTATCAGTGTTATGTCAGGTGTTAATTGAATACTTATTTACATTCTTTGGGCAATTTGCTAGTTAGAGTTGTTATTTTCAATAGTGAAAGAGGGAAAAACATTTTGCGCAATTGGGACTGGGGCGAGAAGATGATGATGATGAAGAGGAAAATATTGCGAAATACGTTGAGGTTTTTCCTGGTTTGAGAATCGCTATAATTCTTCCTGCTTCCATTAGATGGAAAGTTTTGTGTCAGTGTGACTAAAGTTTCGTTAAAGCAAACATAAATATTAACTTGAGGAATTATCTATAGTCAATACAATGATTAAGAAAAACAAAGTTTACCTGCAGAGGCATGCCAGTGACTAGTGACGCTGCGTAGTAGGTTTTCAGGTTGTACCAGTTGTTGAAATTCTCCTTCTTCAATATTGACATTTCGGTGGGTACTAAAAAAGAGGAAAATTCATGATTAAACCACTTTTTGTTGTAACAGCAAGCACCTTTTTTTTTATTAAAATGTTTTCTGTGAATGTCATGGAAAAACCTATAAACAAATGTCCCCGCTGAAAATTTTATTGTTAATACTAATATTATAAATTCGAAAGTAATTCTGTCTGTCTGTATGTTACCTTTTCACGCCTTATGCGCTGAACGCAAAACTCAAACTAAAAGCAATTATTTCAAATTTCCTATTACAGGCACTTTTGAATTGTCAAGGGGTCGGTCAGTCAGAAAGATGAAGCTAGTTGCCCATTCCAAAGCGTAGTAGGTACCTATGGAGAAGAACGCGCAAGAAACTCCACGGTCACTCTTATAAATTAAAATAATAATTATGGTTACAAAATATTGGTTACATCATTCATATAAAAAATTATGCATGTGTGAATGAAAAAGCGTCTGTAATTAAAAGATAAAAAAAGACAATTTAGATATTAAATTAAAATGAAATAAGCCATGGTAGCAAAGAGATTACCAGTCCCTACTCTCTAGTATTTAATAGTAGTCTATGGTCCCTACTGACGGCGGCACCCGTTCACACACGAACACGAACATGACGTATGGATTGCACCATTCAGCTCAACTATTTTGAAGGAAGCTAAATGATCCAACACATGCGCCACTATCAGCATTCATACAAAAAACACATTTGACATTTGAATGAGGTATTTTATTGTAACATTTTCATTTTAGAGAAAACGTGTCCGTTTCCAAGCTTCCATAGTGATCCATACAACACTGATGAACCATGCCTACACACACCAACCGCGCCGTAAAAATAAAGGTGTCCGTCAACAAGCTTCCATACAACACTGACAACCGTGCCTAAACACGGCGAATAAAACGTAGTTTTTCAAGAAAAACGTGTGAGTACACCGGACCTAACACCTCTTAATTGGCCCTTTTTGAAGTCAACTAAAATAAGCCTATTAGCATTTCAAAGATCAAAACATACATTTATTTAATTACCTAGCAAAAACGTAATTATCATGTTTTATAATGACGCAAATACTAAAACAGGTTTTTTTTTGTCAGGCCATGATTGCAGTTTTTTTTCATTTTGGACAACGTTATAAATCTAAGAAATTGAAATTTTAGCGAGTTATAAGATTTTTGGTTTTTCCGGTATTTAAGTCATAGGTCGCTAGTTTTTTGCGCAAATTAAGAAAAGAATTGAGCAACTTATACCTACGTATTGTTTATGTTTGTTCCTAAGTTCCGCCTTGGATTACAGTACTAAGAAAAGGAGACATCTACCTAAAAACTGACTTCTGTAAGCTGAAATAAAGTAACAGCGGTGCTATTCTGTAAAAATCTCACCGTGAAAACTTAGGTGAAGTGAGCTGTCAATAGTGTCAATTCCTAGCAAAAACAAACTCACTTCACCTAAGCTTTCACGGTGAGATTTTTACAGAATCGACCGGCAGTAGTTATTGAAATACAATGACACTATCTTCACCATGCATCAACATCATTGGATGGAATGGATAGATATGACCATTTATTGAGTAACACTAGATTATTAGGTCTGTTATTTGCTGTCGGGGTAACATGACTTTTTCTTCCACACTTCTCTATTAGTCGTCAGTAGTCACCCCCTTTCTAGTCATAATATCATCTAAATATCAATATCATTCTTCAGACAGTCTAATGTAGATAGGTGACCTATGTTGCAACTGTTCGCAATTTAAGGGGGAAGCACCAGGGTATTCCCCGAAATTTTCTTACGTTTGTTGCAAATTGCAGGTCATTGCCAGGTTGTATGTTGAACAAAGTATGATTCACGTGCGTAACAAGTATGTATTTACAGAATTATAATAATTAAAATCATCAATACAACCTCATTCATTAAGATTCTAAGTTCATTAGAATCATAGTGAATGAGTATTTCATGAAAATTCTTTTGTTTGTATGATAAAATATATATAAAATGGTAAACTGACTGACTGACTGATTGTTGATATATCAACGCACAGTCTAAACCGCTGCTCCTAGAGACATGAAATTTGGAGGGTGTGTTCTTTGTGAAGAGTAGGTATCCACTAAGAAAGGGTTTTTCGGATTCCACCCCTAAGAGGGTGAAATTTCACGCGGACGAAGTCGCGGGCAGAAGCTAGTAAATAATAAAAAAGAAACTTTGAAAGAAGTGTAGATAAGTTTTTGCTTAGATACCTACTAATAAAATTAACCATAGCAACCATTCGGAAAAAACATAATTATAAGCTGCGCTTACTCGTGTAGCAAGAACTGGCAAAAAAAAAGTGATAAAGAAATATCTAACAAAAAAGTAAACAGGTACCTTGACATGGTATGGTAACAACATTCTGACCGACCGACAGAAAACTGGCCTTGACCAATTGCACATCGGACGGGCGGGGCGGGACCGGTTGATGAAGTTAAAGCCGGATCACACTGTCTTAGGAAAACATTGACCCTATATTCTAAGTGGACAAACGATAAGCCTTGTCAAAAATCTGTTATGGTCTTGAGTTCTTGACTCATGTTTTGAAAGTCCTTAACATTTATCATTACTAATTATTTTTACTTTTATGGTTTTATGCACAATGGTGGTGCATGACTCATGAGGCGCTTAATCTGTACTAATAAGAAAGCTGAAGTGTTTGTTTGTTTGAATGCGCTAATTTCTGAAACTACCAGTCGGATTTGAAAAATTATTTTTGCATTTGACATCCCAATTCTTGAGGTAGGCTATAGGTTATCATCACGCTAAAACCATAAGGAGCGAGAAAGAAAGCGAAGTGAAAACGAAGTAGGTACTTAATAGTGCGGGCCGGCAATGTGATGCGACGGGGCGGGTTGGGGTACAAGAAATTTCACGCGGACGAAGTCGCGGGCAGAAGCTAGTGTTATAATAAGAACCAGCCAAGCTTTAGGTGGAAATATTTTTTTAGCAATGGCATTTATACCATTGTGCTATGTAGAAAAATCTGAATAGGTAAGGCAAAATAAAACGAATCCACCAAGATCGTGTTGTTTTTTTATGTAAGTAGGTACCTAGGTAGTTAGTCTAAGGATATTTATTTACTTAATTAAATAAACACGTGCCTCGGAAAGCACGTGCCGTTGGTCCCGGCTGTCATTCTTGGATCTTTGACAGTCATTAGGGGCATCAGAAGTTTGAAAGTCTGATAACCAGTCTTACCAAGGGGTTATCGTGTTACCCAGTAACTGGGTTGTGGAGTTCAATATATCACCTTAAGACCTAAATCTATTCTTTAGGTTATAAGATGCGTCCATTTAAAACCCTTCCTCAACAATTCTCTATTGCCTCATTCATCTCTTGCCCTTTTCCCAATTTATTTGGGGTCGGCGCAACATGTCTTTTCCTTCCATACTTCTCTATTCGATATCCGTGTTCTCTATACTTCTCTATTAGTCGTCATCTCGGTAGTCACCCCCTTTCTAGCCAAATCATCTTTCACAAAGTCCATCCATCGATTCTTTGGTCTTCCTCTACTCTTTTAAAGCCTTTCTCTATTAGCTATTATGAAAATTCTTTACTCTATTCTTAGATGGTGTAGCCGGCAAAGTAAAAAAATGTAACAAATAATATCGACTAATTACGACCATCAGATTGTTATTTCCTGATAAATTAATTACAAGTTGTTGTTATTATTTCACGACATTTTATGAAAAATAATAATGAGAAAATGTGATTGCGCACACACACCTACAATTAACTCAATGGACTTATGTTAACCACGACCTTTCTGTAATTATAAATTATTATACCTATGTTTACTTAATGCATGTTTTTTTTACATACCACCTACTGATATTTTTTGTTCTAACCTAATAGTGCTTTTGTTAATTTAATTAAGTCAATCTGCCTAGCCTTTTCCCAACTATGTTGGGGTCGGCTTAGTCTAACCGGAGGCAGCTGTATTTTACATGGAGCGACTGCCTGGCTGATCTTACCTCTACAACAACCCAGTTACTGGGTAACGCGATACCCCTTGGTAAGACTGGTTGTCAGACTTTTATGCTTCTGATTATGTGTAACAATTAGGTACTGTCAAAGTTCTACGAATGACAGCCGGGATCAAGTCTCGATATAAGTATAGGTAATGGATGCTAAAAGATTTCAAACATCCACGAACTTCTAACTTTACCTTTTATAGACCCGTGAGGCATTAACAATTGATTGGTAAAGATATGCTAAACGAACAAAATGACAAAAAAAAAATAATAAAAACAGAGTTATAAAATTTTTGATTGCATAAATTATGCTTTCGTTTTTTGCAAACCACATAATATTATTTACATACTTAATTTATGCAAAAGAATTGTGTTAAATATTCACCTTATGTTTCTAAGAATTTGGCTGTGATTTATGTAGGTACCTACAGAGTGCAAGATAGAGTTCGTGTAGGTATGCCGAACTCTTTTGTTTTGTTAGGCAAAGATATTCATCTTCGCACTACTATTATTTTGTATTTTATTATTTGTGGGTAATAGCTTTATAACACAGTTAAAATAATGATTATAAACACTTGAGTACTTATGCTTTGTTTTCCTAAGGAAATGATAAACGGTTACTCATTACCGGTTGTCCAAATACAGAGCGATTTTTTGACACCTTAATGTCAAATTACAGCGGTGCTATTCTGCAAAAATTCTCACCGTGAAAACTTAGGTGTAGTGAGCGTACATGAGCTGTCAATAGTGTCAATTCCTATCAAAAACAAACTCACTTCACCTAAGTTTTCACGGTGAGATTTTTACAGAATAGACCGGCTGGTGAAAATTACAGATTTTCATGATGGCTGTTATAAAATGACGGAACCACTTTTCTAGAAAACCCTAGATTTCGCATACTCAAAACATTGTTTAAAGTTAGTTGCAATTAGCTGCTCAGAAAGAAAGAATAACGTTTAGTTGGACACAGTTCGTGAAACACAAAAAACAATTTACCTATCCATAAGTACCTACTAATATTATAAATTCGAAAGTAACTCTGTCTGTCTGTATGTTACCTTTTCATGCCTAAACCACTGAACGGATTTCGAAAAAAAATTGACAGAGAGATAGATTACATCCCGGGGAAGGACATAGGATAGTTTTTATCGACATACCTCGCGGGCGAAGCCGCGGGCTGAAGCTAGTAACAAAATAAAAAAGTCAAAACAATGCTTCTTTGTTTAACTGTACTTATGTGTACCTACCTATCATTTTGCTTCAGTAGTTGATGTCAGATG
This sequence comes from Oligia latruncula, assembly GCA_948474745.1. NCBI lineage: Eukaryota > Metazoa > Arthropoda > Insecta > Lepidoptera > Noctuidae > Oligia > Oligia latruncula. The sequence continues at coordinate 5,091,556 of OX419691.1, read as the reverse complement.
AGCTTGCCTTTTTATTAGGATGTTACATCACATTACAGACGAGCTCGCAGACAACGAACTAAGATACAGTCAAAAAGGTCACATGATAAAACAAGATTAATACCAAGTATTCACTTTTATTTCCACAATTTGGCTTCGTGGCCGATGGCCGATGGAATAATGCGGTGACCGAATGGTGGCAAAGGTTAGGCCAAAGAAACCAGGGCCGTCTAAAAGCGCGTTGAGTTGATGATATCGTCCAAGTCTATGAGGGACGCACGGAACCGGAATGAGGGACGCACGGAACCGGGATGAGGGACGCACGGAACCGGTATGAAGGACGCACGGAACAACAGCGGTGTGTGTTTCCGGGCTGAAATCATGACGATGATTATGAAGTATTCACTCTAGACTCCTCTATAAACATAATTAGGCTTTGTAGGAAATAACTTGATTTGCTAGCCCTGACATCCGCACTTAGTAGTTGACCATAAAATCTAATTACATACATATGAGTTTGTTACTAGTTAGATCCACATTATGTAAGGAATTATAGCTGTGCAGCTAATTGAATTTGTGTTTGCGTGCAATTTAATATACGTGTAACTTCTATTGTGTAGGTACTCGAATTATTAACAGTATTTTAATGGGTTCATACTTTTTACAAGTTTTATTTTACTTGCTTCGTTCGTATGTGTTTTAAAGTAGGTTTTTAGCTACACATCATGTAGGTCACTCTAACTATTATTGCACGACCCTGTACACTGTGATTGTCAACCACTCCTGTCTTATAGTTACGGCGTTCTATCACCTAGTTTAGGTACTTTTATGAGTTCAAAGTCAGATCATTTATTTCAATAAGGAACGTAAAAGGCACCTTTGAATGTCAAAATTTACGAAAGAGAAAATATAATTGATTCTAGTTGCTCCTAGAGCAGTGGTGGCCGAGTGGTAACAGCCGCGACTTACGAGTTGTAGGTCGTAGGTTTGAACCCAGACAGGCGCTTTAGTTTGTGTAAATTATTTCATCACCACTGCTCTCAAAACGGTGAAGGAAAACATCGTGAGGAAACCGGCATGTCCTAGAACCAAAAATTCGAAGACATGTGACATCTGCCAATCCGCACTGGGCCCGCGTGGTGGATTACGGCCCACTCCCTCTCATCGAAAGGAGGCATGTGTCCCAGCAGTGGGAACATTATAGGCTGATTATGTTATGTATGCTAGTTGCTCCTTCCAAATGGTAGTTTCGTATGGAGAAGAAGAGTTGACTATAGACATGCCATATCTATTCTTATAACTATCCAATCAATCTGCTTAGCCTTCTTTCAACTATGTTGGAGGGGGCTTCCAGTCGAACCGGATGCAGCTGAATACATGGAGCGACTGCTTATCTGACCACCACAACCCAATTACTGGATAACACGATACCCCTTGGCAAGACTGGCTGTCAGACTTTTGGGCTTCTGACTAACCGTAACGACTGTCAAAGATCTTCGAATGGCAGCCGCGACCGACGACTTCACGGGCTTCCCGAGCCACGGAGGGGTCTCGATACGTAGGCATCCACGATCCGATCGCGGTAAGCGCAGCTTAACTTCGGTCGCACGGGGCGACTGTAAAGGTATTCATTAGCCACGAGCCCCTTCTAATAACTAACCATATTCCAAAAATAAACATTTGATACACTTACTTTTAAGTACAGCAGGCATGAGTGACGTATAACAGAGGTAGACAGTGCTGACCAGTAGGAAGCTGAGGTTGCTGAGGGTCTTGGAGCCATCGCTGCCAGCTCGCTCGTATAGCAGCCCGAGGAGAACTCCGATCACTATGTGCATTAGTAGCTTGAGGTGGGATACTGTCTGTGGAAGAAATATGGTTGAATATAAAGTGATCTTTAACCCCCTTACTAATAAAAAAAATAGTTTAATTCAAGTAACAAGACTCATATAAAAGCAGATACATAAAGTTTTTTAATATGGGTACTTCCAGGGTTGAATAAAAAAAAAAAGTAAAGAAAAAAATCCGAAAACCGTAAAGTAGTTACATACCTACAAATTCGTACGAAATCCTCGGTGCGCGAGTCCGAGTCGCACTTGACCGGTTTTTATTATTCATCGCAATTATTTTATAACCCGTTTATCGAACAAATATTATTATTGTCGGTTTTATTGTAAGTTCGTAATGATTGTGTGTTTCCGAAGGGGTTCAAATAAGGGGACTACAGGACCTAAACGCAAAAAATTTAAATTTTATAATGCCTAAAAGTAGGTATATGGTCGACTACAATAAACAAAATCAGAAAAATATAATTATGATAATATAATGTATGATAGTTAGATAGTGTGTTGAAAACATAATACGACTAATTTGATACGATAGAAAAAAAAATATGAAGATACCTGTAAAAACTTTATTTTCACAATAAAAACCATACTAAGTAATACATACAATCATTCTGATTTTACATTAGATTATTCTACAAGCAACATACTAAAGCACTAGTGTTTTAATTTTTTAGTCGAAATAAAAGATTTTTTATAGATAGATACCTAATTGTTTTATATCTTGCAATAAATGTTGTGTCATCGCGCTTCTCTTTCTTTTCTATGCAGTCCGACAGTGACCGCGCTTTAGGTCATGTAGTCCCCTTAAATGAACCCCTTCGGAAACACACAATACGATCTTATAATAAAACTAATATTTTATTAGAGTAATTATCAAGAAACTTGTTTTATCGACGACATGACAGTTCTTAGACTTTAAGTAATAACAAAGCTGCAGTCTGCACGTTTGCCACACGTAAATATAAGAATAACTTAGGTATAGTAAAGTATTGGAATTTGTATAAAATATCTTCGTCTACTTTTATAATTGTAGGTTCTACCCATTTTGTTATGAAGCGGTTAAGTAAAGTTTAACAAAGTATTTAAAACAAGTCTTAAGTAAGCGGAAATATCAATAAGTCTCAGTCCGTCAAAATATGCCATTTAAATTATAAATTAAGTACAAAGAAAATGTTGCGTGTTATTGTTCAAGTTTAATGCGTGGCATTTTTACCATTTTACTCTGAGGAATATCAAAAAGTCATGGGTGCAGGCTGTTGTAGGCAATCAGTCACTCAACTGAAATGTTAGCCCGAGGCGATGAGAAGTGTCTTGTAATTTCGAATTACAGAAATAGTATATAGTCCCTGAACTTAAGACTTATAGACGATTTAATTATTAATGAACTTATAATATAATTTAATCTTTATTTCATCGCCCTTTGATGTGAAGAGCTAGGTATTAACATAGTCTCCATACCCCGTTACGAGAGTTATGAAACTGTTAAAGGTTTCATGCAGAATTTCAACATAGCTATTTAGTTCTGAAGCTTTATAATAATAATTGTTGCCGACATATTTAAACAGCTATGTTTATTTTTCGTTTAAATGTTAGCACTTAGCAGAGATGCACGTGGGTAAATAGACTGTAAACGCAACGCAAATACATAGGTAATATGACGAGTCAACGTTACGAAAAGTTAACACTCGATATACGCAGCGCTTGCGACATTACTCTACAGGAAAAGGGTCCAGAAGATAGACCATTATAGGGCTCATAGGTAGAATATTATAAATAGATCATCATTACAGGATCAAGGTTAGGGCATAGATACAGCAAATTACTTCGTGTAGAATGCGAAACTGCTACACAACATAGCAAAAGAATATCGGGGCGTTTGATCCCTTTGGACCAGTCATGATTGTACCGGGTAATATGGCCTATCTAGATTAAAAAAATATACTATCAGCATGATTAGAAGCGGAGCCGCTAGTTTTGCTCCTAAACGAAGTAAGCTGTTATTTTGACATTACAAACAGACACTTCAATTTTATTATTTGGACAGTGTATAGATTTTTCTACGGTTAGGGGCAAAAGGACCAAAAATTACAGAAATCAAACTTACCCAGTCTCTGTATTGCTGCATTATACACCGTTTGAACAGCTTGCCGAATTTGTACAATTCATCAGGTGGATTGATTATGATGGAGGTTTTCCCAAGAGATATCACTTCGCTCAATCTTTCGGGGACTGGTAGAATTGCTGGCTTTTCTACCCATTTGTGGTTTGAACATTTCTCTGCTAGGAACTCGTTGAATTTTCCGTATTCACCCGTCGCTATTTCTAAAACTGGAGAAGTACTGATTGAGGATATAGTTGTTAATGGTACTTACATAATAAATATTTATTATCATTTCTAATAGAGCTATTTTAGGTAATATCATAGAAATATAAATATATCTATGAGTGATATAAACGGTTCTATTAGTCGCCGACATTCTGACAACCAGTTGTACCAAGGGTCATCGTATTACCCAGTAACTGGTTGTGGTGGTCGGATAGGCAGTCGAGCCATGTAAAATACTGGTATTCAGCTGCATCCGGTTAGACTGGACGCCGACCCCAACTTAATTGGAAAAAGGCTAGGTGGATGATGAGAGCCGTATATATGAATAGGTAATATATTGACCTAAGGGTCAATATGGTCATTAGGTACCCAAGCCTAATGACAGTCAAAGATCTACAAATGACAGGAGGCACAAGGGCGTTACATAGGTAGCGGATTCTCACTCATCCATGGACCAACTTCGACAAGTGTATCTTAACCATCGATCGACCAGTATCGTGGCTGTTATTACTAAGCCACGAACCTCACAACCTTTTTAAGCATGAATTTACAATATATCCGCAACCTGTTTAACGCGATATGCGCGTTATTAGACAACTTAAATTTTTGAAAACTACACTTTATAAAGTGAATTCGCTCTATGCAATAAGATTGTCTTGTTGGTGGAGCAATATTTTACTTTGGTGGGTGGAGCTACTGGATCACCAATAAGATGGGATAACCGAAAGATTAGATAAATGCTCAAATTAAAGAAAATCAGGTTGTACAAGAAAAGATTGGGCTGCCCCAAAAATAGGCATTTGTCTGTATCTTGGGGGTCGGAACTGTTGTGCCATCCAGTATGATTTACGTTAATTTATTTGTATTGTTTTAAATAAACGCCTAATTTAAACTTTTCTCACGAGATTTTAATATAACTAACACCTGTGAGTAGCCGATTTAACTTAAACTAGATTGACGATTAAACAATAGAAAAAATAGTTGCATGAGCAGTTTACACAGTAATTTGCAAGTAAATGAGCCGTGCAAAATGATTGATGAACTATTCATTCAGTGATTTAATGCTCTTTGAGTTAACAATAAGTTATGGGAGGTTTGATCGATGCATACGTAACGACTTCAAATGCACGGACACTGGATATAAAAGCCTTATAAAAAAGTGATTGTTCGATTTAAGTATACAAGTCTCGTTGTTCAAAGTCAAAGCATTTATTTCAAATAGGCACTTAAAAGGCACTTTTGAACGTCAAAAATTACGACAAAATAGAAATGATTCGACTAGAATCAATTCTATTTTGTTGTAATATCCAAATTCCAAAAGGTAGTTTCCGTATGGAGAAGAATGGACAAGAAACTCCACCGTTACTCTTTTAAAATGTTTCCCAATATTTTGCATACATTAATTATATACTAAGACGATGCACCTAAAATAAAATTACTATAACCACAATAGGTAAAAGAATTAAAAATGAAACCATGACATATAAATTAATTATCTGATAGATACATGGTGCTCACAAACAACATACACAAACATGGCAAAAGTACTTAAACTATTTTCATTTAAATAAAAAAAAATACAAGACGTAATAAGTCAGGGTGTGAGTTAAAGTAATTACAGAACGTAAATCAATGTCATCAAAAAAAAAATTTACATTTAAATTAGCAAACAGTTTGATATTGTCTAGACTCTAGATTGTCTTATGGAGCAGGACCAGTATCCAAGCGTCTTATTTTGGATATAATCTTCTAATATAAAGTATGCTTGTTTACAAAGTGTACGTTTAATGTGAGTTCTGTGGGGTAATTGCACTAATTGCGTAACACACGTATAGTAGCAATGGCTTTCATTTATAGACAGTGTACAACAACATACATAGCGTTATTCACGTTGTTGAGTAGACACATTTTTCGAACATAATTATGAAGCAATGGATTAGCAATATCCCTCAAAATCATTCTGATTGTGATTGTAAGTTGTATGTTATTCAATTATTCAAAAGAAAAGCCTAAAGAATTAAGCCTAAGTATGTGTTGTGGGATAGTAAATTATAGAATTGTTGTTCGCTTTTAATTGAAAATGATGAAAACTTTGTCATTGAGACACAAAGTATAACATTATAGTGACATTGAATGTGCATAGCTTTATTTTTTATGGAGATAAAAGGTTCCTAATTACTTTAAGACTTTAAGAGGTCTGTTTTTAGTGAATAAATTCAGTTTAATTAGTTAAGATGTTTAAAATACAGGCCATTAATATTATGAGTGGAATCTACCATTATAAGTAGATTGTTTGTCAAGGGAGCAAACAACTATTTGGGATTAAAAGTACGTCACTCGAACTTAAAATAGTGTTGCTCCCGAGGTGGACACTCTACTTTTTCGCATCATACAAGCTAACGCAGCTAAACAGCATTGTCCTATACACTTTTTCGAAGATATTTTTTCTCTACGACGACGGCGACGCACCGTTGCAAAGATATTAGCGAAAAACTCAAAAGTGGGAACTTTTATAACTCCGGCGCACGTCCTAGACGCGGGGACTTTTTGTATGTTTACTCCCTAAGCACCCTGAACAACTTTCTGAAGAAATCGCTTAGGACCTCGCTCACGCACTCTACAACTGCTTTGTTAACTGGACTATTAAGCCTGCCCTTGTAAATCGTAGCAGAATTTCATATTTATTTTCCGCAAGAAGGTACCTACTGAGAAATGGTAATATCATAGCCTAGAAGAATTTTAAACTTTCAAGGCCCAAAGGACCCGATAATTTTTACCGACTTCAAAAAAAAGGAGGTTATCAATTCGAAACGTATGTATGTAATATTATTGGAATTGCATTATATTCACATAATATATGACAATCTACTAAGTATGTATGTAAGTATGTATGTATGTTTGTCCACGCATTTCTCAGCAATTATTGATCGGATCGTGACCATTTTTTTTTACTGGCTTACATTTCCTTCAACTTAGGGAACAGTGCAAGATTCATGAAAATCGATTTAGTCATTTTCAAGATATGGACTAATACGTGTAAGTGTGACGGCCTGGCTTATTGATACGAGCTACGGGTGTAGTGTCAAAGGGAAAACATCTCAAAACCTTGGTCAAATTCTAGTGCAGAAAATAAAAATTACGAAATAAAAAGTAATTTAAAAAAATTAAACCGACTACAAAAATAAATTAACTCAAAATTATGAAATAACTTTAATTTCGGAAGTCGGTGGCAAAAAACTAAAACTAAAATACAGATCCCAAGACACCGACTTCCGAAATTAAAGTTATTTCATAATTTTGAGTTAATTTCTTTTTGAAATCGGTTTAATTTTTTAAATAATTTTTTTTTTATACAAGTGGTTTCAAGACAAAAAGGACCATATTCCATGTTCATTTCGGACATCCAAATATACTTACAGTAGTCAGCTGGGTTGTGGTACATAGGGCACTGAAGACCAACGGATGCTAGGTAGGGCACCGTGTTTTCGCTCGAACCGTGGTATATGCAGAAACCTTCTGCGAGCATATACACCTGAGTTGGACAAAACAAAGTAGGTATATAAGCAAGGATAATCATTAATGTTATGTAAGCATATGTACCTATCAGAAATCATGAATCATTGCTAGTAACCGGTTTTTTCTTTATAATTTATGTAGGTAGGTACCTACTAAATCATTCCTATTTCACTCTACCTACTTAATAAGAAGGTTTTTTTGCCAACTTGCTTGGCATTTACTTAGTTAAAATATAATTTGCATTTTTCTACATAATTAGAGACAAGTTTTTCTTTTTCTTTTGAAAAAACTCGATGAATAAAATAAGCTTGATTGGGTTGGACTTTAAGTTCAAGGCTTTTTTTACAAAAAACGACCCCAAACGCGTCGTACCCAGGCAGTTGTTTTACTTTGTGTACCTACCTAATTTATTTCATCACCACTGCTCTCAAAAATTCGTAGACATGTGACATCTACCAACCCGCACTGGGCCCGCGTGGTGGATTACGGCCCATTTCTTCTTAGAGAGCAGGCCAGTGTTTCAGCAGTGGAAACGTTATAGGCTGATTAGGCTAATGTGTCTCTCTGGGTTCGAACCTACGACCTACAACTCGTACGTCGCGGCCGTTCCCACTGATCTATCACTACTCCGTTTATTGCAATTTTTTATGTATTGTAGGTTTAATTAACGCTACCTTTCAGCAGTATCACGTTTATTAAACGTGCCTGTACTCCTTTTTCAATTTCAGTATTTTATTATGCTGAAAAGACAGCGCTACTGTCACATTTAATGTAAATTTATGAGATTCGCAGTAAAATGCTTTGACTTTATATTTTTGTCTTTCACGTAACACTTAAATCTCCTTTTGGCAGCATGTAAAGTATCGGTATAAATCTATTTAAAAAAAAATATAAACATCCGAATTGAGAACCTCCTCCTTTTTTGAAGTCGCGTTTAAAAATCTAGTACTTAAAGGTTACTAGAATCTAGCGCAATGATAATCATAGCTTAAATTGAATATTAATACATCGATAGCCTTAGCATTTGTTACTCGCCTTGTGCACAACACTCAACCTTTAACATAAACAACAACATCCTAGTGATAAACGAGAAAAAAAAACCTTATTGTTTGGTGAGACGACAAAGTAAGTACACAAAATAGGAAGTCGCAAGTGTTGGAGGTGAAGCCTCTGGGTCGTTAAGTACCTTCCTATTTATTTATTTTTTTCAGTTACTGTCCCAAGGTTAAAATAGGGTTATCAGGTTCACCATCGACAAGCATTAAGCGTGGTTTATATCTACGGCTTGGTCTTCTTTTCTTCTTTAATGTGAGGATAATGACGTGCCGGTAACCTAAGTTTAAGGTTTATTTACCTACATCTAAATAAATAAAGTCCTCCAGACCGTATTTCGGCAACGGCGGCGGCGTCGGCCAATCTCAATGGAGACTAGCCTTCGGCGCGGGAGATATTATAGTGCACAAGTGTGCGCGCAGACACAGGTGTACTCCCTCTTCCTTCCCTCACTCTCATAGTCTGATAGGATGGCAATCCGACACAACTGGGAGAGATCAGGCGCAGGACCAACGGCTTAACGTGCTTTCCGAGGCACGGGGGTATCACACCGCCAACTTCCAAACTCCGGGCTGTTACTAAGAAATTCCTAATGGAAAAACTCAATAACACTGCCCAACCCGGGAATTGAACCCACGCTCAGCAGTCGCGCTTGCTACCACGAGACCAACGGGGCAGTTAGGTACCTACATCTTCACGGTATGTGTCATAGCATAGCACATTTTCCGAGTAAATGATAAAGATCTGTCTAAATACCTGGCGCATAAATAACTAGTGCTAATGAAAATGTTTACACCTTTACATATTATTATTTTTAGCCTGTTTGGTTGGTCAAACATAAAGTGTAGCCGTCGTCGCCTTTACACGTAGGTACCGTCATGAAAATAAGAAGCTAACCAAGGCCGCTTTCACATTAGAACGTTAGCAGCGCGACAGTAGCGCGGCAGAAGCAGAAACCTTCACGCACTCTTCTGTTTATAATATGAAATTCTTACTGGGCGACGGTCGCGCGTCAGTCGCGCTGCTAAAGTCGCATAAATGTGAAAGCGCACTAACGCCTTGTTTTCTCGAAGGGTTAGGCAAAGGGGTACCCACAGTACAGCTACATATCGCCAGTTAAGTTTAAGTCCCATGTAATAGGGGGCGAGCCTCCATCCAGACTCCGGGCTGCTACTGACAAATTCCAGATGGAAAAGCCAATAACACTTTACCCGATTTGGAAATCGAACCGGTCCCGTAAGTAAAAGTATCATGTATGTACTTGATAATAATGACTTTGTACGATATTCTCGTGTTCGTGACCAATTTTTTGTTACCGTTAAGTAAACATTTAACTGAAGTGTTAAACTCCATTCTAAAAACCACTAACTGCGCTTTATTTGCGGTTCGAGTTTGATTTATGACGCTATTCATAAGATGAGAGCAAGTTGTTATTAGCATTTAATATTTTAACTTTATGTTGATAAAACAAATCAAAATCAAACTTCATATTGGAACAAAAAACAGGTTCACAAATTTTTTGTGTTCTTTACAAGCTATATTAGCTTAAAAACTGGGTTGCAGCCATTAGCGTCCACCCCCGAGAGGGGAGACGTCGGCGTTCCAACATTTATAATACCAATAAAATAAAAAAGCCAGCAATAAAATAAAAAATAGTTATAATTGAACCTAAAGTAAAGTAGAAAACAAATGGTTTAAGTTTTATTCGAACAATCCTTTAGAAGGAGAAAGTAGTTACGTATCTACAACCTAAGAACTCGTAGTAGTCGTACTGTCGTAGGTTACCAAAAGTAGAAATAGGTCCTTTCCCTGAATAAAAGGACCAATCAAAACTCAAACCATTTATTTCAATTAAACCATTTAGGTACAGGTATTTTTGAATTGTCAAGGAGTCAGTCAGTTAGTCAGAATGTCGAAGCTAGTTGCCCGTTCTAGAACGTACCATCTCTATGGAGAAGAACGGGGAATAAACTCCATGGAGATGGACACTCTTTTAAATCAAGTTAGATAACTTAGTACAAAATCCTGAGTACATTGCAATCATAGTGATTATAACATTTTCATACCTGGTCAAACATGGAGTAGATTGACGCAGGAGGCTGGTGGATGGTGCAGACTATCGTGCGCCCATTCCGAGCCAAGTTCTTCAGCATATCCATGCACTGAGCTGACGTTCTGCTGTCCAGACCACTGCACATAAAAGTGTGATGCATGTTAAACATTAACTTAATAAAGTATGGCGTCTCATACCTACTCCATTAAACTTTAAGAGCAACAATTATATTAAAATTTATGATTATACTGACAGTTGAATGTAATGAATAAAATATATTAACATGTAATCTATACTAATAATAAAGCTGAGAGAGTTTGTTTGAACGCATTAATCTCTGGAAATAACAGTCGGATTTGAAAAATCCTTTTAGCTTTTGATAGCCTAATTATTGAGGAAGGCTATAGGTTATTTAACATCACGCTTTAGGAGCCGAGCAAAAATAAAAAAGTCAGAAAGAACTGTGTGATAACGCAGGCAGGCGATGCGATGCGACGGGGTGGGTCGGGGAGCAAGTAATTTCACGCGGACAAAATCGCGGGCAGAAGCTAGTGCATAATAAGCAGCTAAGGTATATATATGTCTTAGAGATTGCTGTAGGTAATAGAGGGTTGTCTATGTCATGTTGCTCTTGCAATTTCATAGACAGTCTTATTTCCGTGACTATCATTATGACTGGGATTTTAAATAAGGTAGTAGCTCCTGTTTCCCATTGGGTACTCTGGGCAAGTGCCCAGGGCCCCACGATGGACGGGGGACCCGGTCCTCAAAAAATCATTCTTTGCAACCGCCGCCGTTTCATTCTACCCATTATTTCACCTGATTAATACAATTGTGGCCTTATTTGTATATAGATCAGTATAATAACGCAATTAATATAATTAAGAAACTTACATAATTTTAATTTTCAAAGTCATGACTATTTGAATTTAAAAGTTATTCTATGTAGACAAAATCAAACTGGTTGCTCCAGACAAAATCAAACTGGTTGCTAATTTAATTGTAAAATTTATTCTTTTTTTTGACATTGATTTACATTCTGTAATTACTTTAACTCACACCCTGACTTATTACTTGTATTTTTTTTATATACAGGAAAATCGTTTACTTTTAATTGTAATGTTTGTAAATATGTGAGTACCATGTATCTAACAGATAATTAATTTATCTAAGTCATGGTTTCATTTTTAATTATTTTACCTATTGTGGTATAGTAATTTTATTTTAGGTGCATCGTCTTCACATAATATTATTATATGTATAATTAATGTTCAGTTATTAACATTGTTTAGTTTTATTATAATCACTAAAACGGAAAATAGTGGCCACACAATAAAACTAAACAATGTAAAACTACCGTTTATAATCATATTAACGTCTCAGATTATAGAATAATCTATAATCTGAGATTAACGTATAATCTTGTGGAGCACAACCTAACGTGCTTATTTGCTGCATTTTCATTCTAAAATAAAAGAAATAACCAAACAAACGATGAGGGCGCCACTGCGCGGTCGGCGTTTGGTCGGCGCCCTCTTAATAGTCTCATTAGTGTTTTGTTTCTAAAATGATCTGCTCTCTACTTCCTAGGTCCTATAGCTACTCTAGAAATTGCTATCAAAGATTCTTCGAAATCGAACTGCGAAGAATTCTTAACCACTCAAATGTACAGGAACAAAACTTAAGACGTAATCACGTGGTGCGGGACATCCCGGTGGTTAAATAGGTACTTAAACGTTGTTGAAAACAGATAATGATGATAATTACGCTTCATTTTATTAATAGACTAGTAATTATTATGTCATTATATATTTTCTTAGATAACCTTTCAAGAGGTAGTCTTCATAGTCATTAAATTTTATAAAAAAAATAAAATAATAATAAATGAAACTAATTTTTTGTAAATATTTTTAGGTCTAAGGTAACCTGTCGGTATATAAACCAAATTGTAAATTTTATAGCCGATTAGATTATGTTTAACCGATTTATTTTTTACTATAAAAAAACCCGTTCCAATGGAAATAGAACAGTTAGTGGGTTATAACAATAAACGTGATTTATATTTTATTTTTTTAAATATTATTATATAAAAGATAACCTGTTGATATTATACAAACTAACCTGTTAATTTTATAGCCGATTAGATTATGTTTAACCGATTTATTTTTGACTATAAAAAACCCGTTCCAATGGAAATAGAACAGATAGTGGGTTACAACAATAAACGTGATTTAAATACATTAAAAAATATATATTTGGACGCAATCGATAATTCGATACCTAAATTCAATACTTAATATTATCTTCTACCTATTTGTCAACTACCTTTGATCCTTTGAACCTCTTTATGAAATATCTTTGGGGAAAAGTTCCTTGACAGAATATCGCACGTCAGCTGAAGGCAGGTAACCCTAGGCTAATATTATCCCAGAACCCTAATTCCGTAACACGCTTGCAATCGCAATCTGAAAAATTTTTAAGGTTACCTACTTATACTTGTTGTTAATCCATTGATAAATGATAAATGATTTTATTTCTGTAAGTAGGTATGTACAAACACTTTTACACGTCAATCATATTTCTTTAAACTAGATGAGGTCGGCGTTTCCTATCTGACTATTCTGAGAAGAAAGGCCGAAACAAACTCAGAAGTCACAGTCTCTTTTAAAGTCCAGACAAAAATCTTGGTCAGATCGTGTGAAGACCATGTAGATTGGTGTCTGAAATGGTCATTGCTTTATATGTTCGAAAAATTAACAACGTAAATAACGCAACGAATGTTGTTGAACGGTCAAAATGAAAGCCATTACTACCTACTGTTAATGTGTTACGCAATTACCCCGCAGGTCAACAATACAAGGAGTTCTCCTGCCCTTATAACAATTTATTTGGAGTCGGCGCAACATGTCTTTTTCTCCCATACTATTAGTCGTCATCTCGGTAGTCACTCCCTTTCTAGCCATAATCATCTTTCACACAATCAATCCACTGTTTCTTTGGTCACACTTGAATGTGGTCAAAACATTTGCAATGGCGACGATAATATTCGAAGAGTTTTCAGTCATTGAAGCCATTTGCGGCGACGCGGCGTAGGACAAGAATCTCAGCCGATCAGGGCCCTATTCACTATGACCACTCAATGACACCTTACATCGAAACCACGTCAATTCCTTAGCTAATCACGTAAATCTCGCGTTCATTTCGCGCGGTTTCGTTCATTGTGTCATAGAGAATACGGCCCCTGCCGGTCGATTCTGTAAAAATCTCACCGTGAAAACTTAGGTAAAGTGAGTTTGTTTTTTCTAGGAATTGTCACTATTGACAGCTCACTCCACGCTCGCTTCACCTAAGTTTTCACGGTGAGATTTTTACAGAGTCTATAGTGTCATCCCCTAGCCTTCCTAGCTGGAATGACAGTTCACTTCAAGCTCACTTAACCTAAGTACCTATAGGCACGTATGTTTTTTTTTTTTTGTTCTTGTTATGATTATGTTTAATCTTCGTGTGCGAGTCATAGTAAAAACGTTTTATTTTTTTCCAAAACTCGATGCGCCATTTTAACGGTCACTTAAATTAGTACAATCTAAATATTTTTTAATAAAAACTAACTAATATAAATCAATCTAAATAATTATTACTTACGTGGTAGGTTCGTCAAGAAATAGCACCGGAGGGTTGTCAATCAGTTCCACTGCTATCGAGAGTCGTTTCTTTTGTCCCCCAGAGAGATTTCCACATCGCGTGTTTTCTGTTCCGGACAACCCTAGCGTGCAGATAATTTCGGCTATCTAGGACACAGGAAAATTACATACTGATTAAGTATTGATAGCTAATTAGTAGCGATAATTGTTGTGTGTAATGAAAAGTGTCGTGTGTGATACTTTGCTACTAGTTCCTACCTACTAGGCCACCTCGCCACCTAGAGGTAGCAAAAGTCATCTTTTGCTACCTCTAGGTGGCGAGGTGGCCTGGCCAATGCGATAATTTTTTGCAAATGGCGGCAAAAGTCGATTCTACTTTGACATTTGTGAAGTGTGACGTGTATTTTGTATTTGTTATACAAAATACACGTCAACAAGACATGAATCGCTATACACTTAAGAGCCTATACTACCTCAGCTAAAATTCACTCTTTATCTCGCTCGCACGATACTGCTCGCGGACTGTGTGAAAGCGAGACAGAGTGCGGTGCTGGGCGGGAGGCAGCGCCAATAGTTTAGGTATTTGCTTTTTACGGTGAAAATAAAGGTATTTCAAAAAAACTAACTAACATAAGACCTGCTTTATAGTTAGTTCAGTTAGTATGCAAAGTTTCATGATCTAATTTGAAGTATTTTTTGAATACCAGCGGTTTATTGTTCGGTTTGGAGGTAACTTTGGAATTTTTTTCTATCGAGAAAATTTTATGGAATCGTGTTTTCGTCTAACATAAGACCTTACATTAATCCTCAACTTTAGCATATATTTATTTCAAAATTATTGCTGCGGTATTTTCGACATAACGGAGGATCATGCTAAGCCATTTGAGGTAGTATAGACTCTTAATTATTAAACGCGAAATAATACTAATTCGGGTCGCCTAATTTCTCGTTTAGGCCATTTGCACTGGCCGGCAAGATCGCCTGATTTAACTGTTCCAGGCATGTTCTTGTGGGGTTTTTTGAAATCATGAGTCCTTTATTAACAAGCCTCAGTCTTGAAGCCCTCAAAGAGAACATCCGTCAAGAATGCGAGGACCTATCGCATCTACCTATCGAATAATGCCTTAAATCGGGTGCCCGAATGGTCAACAATTCTGGCGGGCGGCCACTTAGCTGATATCTTTTTCTGGTAAACAAATTAAGACATGAAATACACATAATCCAAACGCAGAACCAAAGCTTTACATTCATTAAAAAAATTACAGGCAAAGAACATCGGGTGACCCGTGACAACTTTTGCGCCACCTTGTACAATAAAAACAAATGACGACAATAAAATTGAGAAGCACAATGCTATTGACCTGTGCACTGTTTGACACATTCTTTGACAGTTCAGGGACTTCTGTCCATCTTCTGTCAAACAATGATATCTTCATCAATCATTCAAAAACTATATTTTGTAGAGTCAAAGTTTGAACTTTACGTAAATATAACGTCATAATAATAAAAAATCTGATTGTTTTTCGATCATTTATATACAATGTCATGTTTTTAAATATCTGCAATAAGTTAATAACATTAGCTTGACATTTAGGTATAGACAGTCACTAAGCCGGTTAGGTAAAATAATAGGTAGGAGGTGTATAATGTCACTAAAAAAAAACTAGGAAAAACCAGTCAGATAATTTTTGAAATAATAAATTATGTAGGTATTCCTAGTCCAACAATGACAAAGTTTTGCTGAAATGACAGTAAAATGTTGAATTTTGGGGAAATACTAACGTCATAATAACAAACATGGTTTATCAATAATAATTAAGTATAACAACGAGATAGATATTTTTGCGAAATCCATAATAATATATTGCATTGATATTTATTATAAAAGTATGTAAGTATATAGGTATACATATTTTCTTATATTTAAATTAGTGTTTTTTGTTTTGTTTTATGTTTTTTGTTTTCTCTTTGTAGATACTCTTACACACGTTGTATACAGCCGATCTATTCTGTAAAAATCTCACCGTAAAAACTTAGGTGAAGTGAGCTTGAAGTGAGCTGTCATTCCACCTGATCCACACTCCCAATCCCTAGCGGATTGGTAGTGTGGATAGCTCACTTCACGCTCACTTCACTTTAGTTTTCACGGTGAGTTTTTTTTTTACAGAGTAGCACTACTGTATACATCTCTTGTTTATCTACTTTCCTATCGCAGGTATGCTGGAAGAGATTCTTTAGAAATAAGCATACCGTTGTACCTATGTATTTTGCTGTCCCTTTCTTGTCTGTTTTTTATGGTGTGTCAGTGTGTGATAAAGATTTTTTTTTTTCAGTTTATAGACTATAATACAGACACGCACTAGGCACTCTAAAACTATAGGAAAAATACCAGTCAGATTCTGGTTAAGCATTTAGAGCATTCGCAAACGGCAAACAATCGGTGACCGATTTTTTGTAGTCCCTAAATGAAGTATAAAACGCTAGGTCATTGTAGGACTTACAAGAAAGGATATGTCCGGACGTACTTAGTCAGGTGATGCTTTATATGATTATAATTCTATAAATAAATATTTGTTACGGACGCGAATCATACTTAGATCAACATACAACCTGATACTGACCTGCAAATGGCAAAAGAAAAATTTGAATTTCGCAGGCGCTTTCGCCTTAAACTATTGCAATCATAAATTATAAATTAATATAATTCGTCCGTAGATGGCATTTAGATGAAATGGCGATAATAAACAATAAAAAAATATACATTTTCAAACTCACCACGCTTAATTTCAGTTTATCAGTAAGTGTATCTCCTAATTTCATGTCAGCAGCGAACTTCATAAGCTCAGCCACAGTGAACAGTGGGTTAAGCCTGTCATCCTGAAGGATGTAGCACGACTTCTTTCTGTAGGCCTTCAGTGATCGCATTGAATTGTTAGTCCCAAGTTCACATACGGTGTCACCGGCCCGTATGCTGCCCGTAACGCCTCGTGTCCTGAAAGAAACGATAATATATAAGAAGTATATTATATGTATTTGTTTAGAAATTATAATTAACATTTTTATCGATAATCACTAAGTATTTTATTCTTTATTTAAAGTTTTATATGAATTAATATCTTATCTAAATTAAATTAAAATATAATCACACAAGTTAGTAGTTTTTCGTAAAGCGATTTCGTCGAGAACGAAGTTTGTAAATGGGTTTTTAGTTTTCGATTATGCCAACATTCATTATTATTGTTTTTTACAGAGACAAGATTGTTTGCCTTTTTTAACCGTTTTATTATTAACAGATTCGTAAGATGCAGGCAGTATCAACACAAAGGTCATTCATTACCTTTGTGTTGTTGTTTTTCCCATTGTGCATGTATTTATTTGTGCTTATACATATATATTATGTATAATTAGGAATATACATTATATTTAGAGTTTTTAGTAGGTAAGTATACGTACATATATCCCATATATTTTTTTTAACATATAGGCTATACTTTTATCTCTATATTCCCACGGGATCGACACTTATGCGGGTGAAACCGCGGGGCGCAGCTAGTACTTAAATATTTAAGCATACCACAATTTTCGTTATTCATACACTTACCACTGTTTGTCTTTGCATCACCAAAACTTGACTGGTAGAAACTGCATAAGGCATTAAGTCCGCTTCTGCAGATTTGTGTGCAGAGGCGGACTTAAGTATTTAATAAATTAATAAAATATAAACTCTACTTACGAAAAACCGGTAAGTGCGTTCATGAGTGAAGATTTTCCGGCGCCCGAGGGACCCATGATGGCAGTCAACTCCCCGGATTTGAACAGTCCAGAGACCCTTTTTAGTATAGTCTTGTTCCCTAGAACAAAAGGTTGATATAAATAAGAGAAAGAAAATGTGTCCCACCGCACTGCTTTTCAGGAGTTGAAATTTCAGGCGGAAAATGCATGAAACTATTGTTATTTCTAATCTTTATTTGTTTTATAATACACTTGTCGAGAAAATTAGGTAAGTACCTAAGTATTTTGAAACATTCTCTTGACGTCAATCGAAACTCGTTCAAATAAAACTAATACCTAGATGATAAAATATGTACATAATTAAATAGATCAGTATTCAAAATAGGTGTAAATAGATACGTTGTTAGATTATTGTTTTTTTTTTCTTTTGTACAACCAATCACCGTCGAACTGCAAAAACATCTGTTTAGAAGCTTCCTGTTATGAGAAACTAGCTTTTGCCTGCGTATTTGCCTGCGTGGATATCGGAAAATATGCCACTGGAACTTACTCATCTGCATCATCTGCCTAACCTTTTCCCAACTACTTATGTTGGGGTCGGCTTCTAGTCTAACCGGATGCAGTTGAATACCAGTATTTTACATGGAGCGACTGCCTATCTGACTTCCACAACCCACTTAGGTATTGGGTAATATGATACGCTTTGGTAAGACTAGTTGTCAGACTTTCGGGGGTCTCGTTATGTAAAGACGGTCACCCATCCACTGTATAACCGCGGCAAGCGTAGCTTAACCTGATCGATCGACCTGTGCGGCTGTTATTATTTAGCCACGGGCCGCTCCCACTGGAACGTACTACCGGGATTAAATGTATCCTATGATTGATACAGGTTATTAACTAGGTATCAACGTGCCAAATTTCATCTAAATCCGTTCAACCGTTTTTGCGGCAATTCGGAAATACATTCAGACAAACGGATAAAAATTCTAAAAACTATATTTTCGGCATTAGACTCCCCCCACACCTCGTAGCAATAACGTTTTTTCAAAAATATTTAATGCACGTACAGTTTTGACTACGTTACTATTCTATTGTTGGATATAGATACTATTTTCTCTATGTTCAAGTAACACCCTGAAGATTTCACATTCTGTAGCCGAGTAAACCAGTTGGTCACAGTTACATAAATACTTACATTACACAAAGTACATACAGTGAAATATTATCATTGACTTCTAATGACTTGTAAAGGAAAATCTTATCTTCTCTTTATAAATCATTCTGATCATGTACCTTCCATAAACGAGACTAGATAAAATCTAAAGTCAGTTATTAATATTATTATTATACGAGTATCCTAGAGTTTTTACGTCCCTGCTTTTTTGTCCTCATCAGATCGTGTTTTAAATCTCCGGGAAATATGTAAATGATTTTGATTATAGATAACCACCGTAATTACGCCAAAAACGAATCTAGTAGGTATTACATAGAGGTAGGTATTATACCTAAGGGGGATTTACACTTGGTTGATTTTCGCCGTGCGGCTGGTCGCTAACCAAATCGCCACCCCATTTACACAGGTCGATAAAATCGCAGGTGACTAGTTCATTTTGTATCAAAATGTCAACCTTCATGCGGCGGGTAATCGCCTGCGACTGAGCATTTTCATGGTCGATTTTAGTCACCCGCCGCATGCGACCTGTCACCGCACTACTTTCAAAACCTAGAATAGGTTTACTAGGCTTTGGAACTTGCGATTTTATTAACATGCAGCCTAGTGATTTGCCATTTAGACAGTCGATTTTTGCCGTGCGGCGAAAATCGGCTATAGTCACCTGTGTAAAATCCGCATTATGAAATGTAATTTTGTTGCTCAATTAAACCTTCAAAAAATGGCATTGAAACATGACAAGCTAATTGCCAGGTTTGCCTATTTTTTTTTGTAAAGAATATTTTATAAAGTAGATAATCCACACTTAATATTATAAATCCGAAAGTAACTCTGTTTGTATGTTACCTTTTCACGCCTCAACCACTGAACGGATTTCGATAAAATTTGTCAGAGAGATAGATTGCATCCCGGGGAAGGACATAGGGTTGTTTTTATCCCGATATTCCCACGGGATCGCACACTTATGCGGGTGAAACCGCGGGGCGCAGCAAGTATAATATATATAATTAATTAATTAGTGAAGACTGTTAAAATACCTACCTATATATAATACCACTAAAGATCAAGTCAGGCAGCATCTACCTGGTAGGTAGGTACAGTTATTCCGATACGGGTAAATAGTACAAATTATTAATTAAATTGATAATTAAACGTTTTATGGGTCGTATACGGAACATTTATATCGTCGTATAAGTACCTATACCTACCGGGCTTTAAATGGCAAATTAACTTTGCTGGTAATTTACCGCTCTCATGCGATTAATAACGATTACGACTGTAAAGTTAAACTATTTTTTTTAGTTAAACTGTTGGTCAGCGGGATTGTCCGAAAGGGTTACCGCTGGCCCGGAACATAAAGGGCTAAGGAAGGAACACGGTGGGTTTTAGTCAGTAAGAGTCTGACACTCCTTTCCGCTCCCCCAAAGCGGGAGGAGTCATTTGAATTCCCACCCAAAAAAAAAAAGTTAAACTATTAAGTACTATACCTACTTAGTGCGATACCTACCTACATATCGACGATGAAGTGACAAGAACTCATATGCATTTTTTCGCAGAATTAGCTTTTAAATGTCATGCAAGTTCTAGGATACCTACAATACACAAACTAGAGTCTTGTTTTGTTATTTTTTGTTTCTTTCGTTCACATAATTAATTTTGCCCTGACTACATCTTTGTAAATATCTAAGTTATAAAATAATCTGTGGAAAATTAGTGGGTGATTTATTTGCTAAGTTATTTCTGTTTATTTTTATTATACTACTGTTTATTTTTCCTTACAAAATAAATTAAAAAATCTCTGAACTAAGTACGTTTTTAATTGCAAGTATCGCAAAAGGATAAATAAAAATGAAGAAATATCTTCTAACTTAACCACCGAGTCAATGGCATTACCTCCACGAGACACAATACATGTTGACTTCGACAGTCAGAAGTTATTGGCACCTTTTGACCGCCACAGTCATGTATAGATGGCAAACCAAAATGTGCCCAGCACGCCACGGTTCGTTAACTTCGGCAGTTTCTAGTCACTTCGCTGTCGATATGTGCTTAGATCTTATTCACTAAATTGTGCGGTAAACTTCTACTATTATTATTTATTGTACCTAATTATTACAAGACTACCTGTAGTCATGGCTGTTCACACAGCATGACAAGTACAGACGCCAGCACATCAAGCTACCTGAAACTGTCAAATTTTCCCGATTAACCTTGAACCTTTTGCTGTAGCAATAAAGTTAAAAATCTATTAAAGAAATTTGACAGATTGTAGTAGCTTGATGTGCGTCTGTACATATTTCGAAGAGAATTCATTAAGTGCCTACCATCATTTATCATTGGAGAATAATAGAAGTATGGTTTTCCTGTAATTAGATAATTTGCGGAAACGCGAGGATGTCTTTTTTGTGATGATAGAGGTCCAACTTAGGTAGATGTTGGTTGTCATCATTTTGAATAATGCCGTTCTTGCTACGGAAGTCGATGTTTACTCTAATATAAATTGAGATGCAGGAGGTAATCTCCGAAACTACTCTTCCGATTCTACATTATTGCCGAGTGCTTAGGATATCTTCATTTTTATGGCAGGTATAGTAGGTATTGTTGGCTTCCAACGCAGACGGAATCGCGGATAGAAGCTAGCTAATAAAGACGTATCTAAGCGGGTGCCCAATGTGGAATACGTCCTAATAAATACTAGGTAGTCTCGGTACCTACCCACTATTTTTGTCAGTGGTTTTTTTATTTTCTGGTTATTTATTTTTAGGTACATGTATTAATAACAAGTCTACCAAATCCTAAAAATGAGTGCGGCTAGCGGTACTTAAAGAAGTTAATGAACAATAATGCGATTACTAATAATAATAATAAACGCAACTGCTCAACATGAGGTCCTGGGGTCAAGCAAACTGTTATCTATTGGATTTTTCCATCCCGAATTTCTCAATGGCAGCCCGGAGTCTGAGATTGTGCCCGAAGATGGCAATAGGCTCGCCCCCTGTTACATGATGGGACTTAATCATACTGTAGAAATGTGGGTGTTACTAAAGTACCTAGGTATACCACTGCCTTACCCTTCGAAGATTACAGGCGTGATGTTACGTTACGTTTAAAATAAAATGTCGTTGCTTAGCGTAGACAGAGTAATCTTCATCATACTATCATTTTTACAGCTTATTACACTGCACCTTACCATTTTCACAGTTGCGCAAATGTACTATTATTGAATTATGCACGAAAAAGATCTTTCGCGGTGTAGTTTTTTTATTATTTCATTCATAAACGTCAAACTTGTTGTGCACATTGATGTGCTTAGCCGACACGCATTAAGAAATATTCTTACTCTCTTTTATTTGCTAGTGACGTTAATATATTTCTCTTTTTCTTGTGCGAATGAAAAAGAAAATATGCAGCAGTTTATAATTTACTCTGTCTACGTTGCTTAGGAATAAAAGATTATTTTAATACCGATTTATTTTACCTACTTAGTGGTTTTTTGAACACTGTCTTTCGCATAATAAAGAAGAAAAACAAACAACAGTTGATTGTTTATATCGAAGAGTTAATTGTGATTTTAATTGTGTCCGATCAGGCGATTAAGGTCTGTTGACCTATCTTAAGATAATTAATTAATTATTGTTATCATCTCTTGTTTGGTCTTCATTTTTTTTTGTCTCTGACCGATGTATTTTCCTTTAAAGCATAAATAGTAAAGGTTGATCTAATAACATTAATAGTAGGTAGTAATTAACAATATAGGTAATTAGGTACAGATATTAGTTTACGAGAAAAACATGTTTGTCTAACTTATAATTCATAATAAAGATATACCCGAATCGTTTTACCTTGGTAAACGATTCTGAACAAACTACTTTCATAATGTGTCTGTAATTAATTCGGTTTCACATTGCTTAAGTTTGTACCTTACAATATAATTTTTTTTTAATATATCTGTCCACTTAACTTTAAATAAACTTACAACTGTTGTATTTTGTAGCACGACCATGAACGCTTTCATTATAACTTTAGATGGTTTACTATTTAATACCACTAACCAGAATTTTTATACCTCTCAATTATCGTAGATATACACAGTGGCGTAACTAAAAGAGGCATTGGGGCAAAAACCACGGGCCCCCAGCCAGAAGGGGCCCTACACACACAACATACACACACACACACACAACACACTTACAATACACACACACACACACACACCACACACCACACAACACACACAACAATACAACACAACAACAACAATACGACACTTACAATATTCGTAGGCGTGCTGTTGGTCATAGTCGTTATTACCTACGTATCTATTATTGCGTTCTTGATAATGACATGCTGACATTGACTGACTTTAACGTCTTGTAAGGAGTTCAAGTGCGCTAGTGCGTACTGATCAGTAGCCAACAATCCATCAATCAATCTTACAATAAGATGGGTCGGTTTTACAGTAGGTAGACACAGACACGCGTCGACGGCCGACAGCGGCAACTGCAACCGTCGTCGACGCGTGTCGCTCGTGTGTAAGTACACTTAGTGCTTGTAGCAACTTACCTGTATAGTACCTATAATATTGTCTATTCTATTTTAATCTAAGACATTCTATTAATTAATTTCCATAAGAATAATTTTATTTATTTACATTCAAATGAGCATATAATTATGTACAGTATTAAAATAATAATAAGAATATGTAAAAGTATATAAAAAGGAGAGGAAATAATCAAAGGGCATCAAAAAATTCATCCGCATCGCTGTCAACAGGAAACGTGCCCAAAAGACTGGCAGCATTGCCACGTTGTATGGCAATGCTGATTCTTTGGCCAAAAAATAGGCCAGCCCTCTGGTCACGTGAAGAGTCGAAGATTCCACAAGAAAGGATGAAATGTCGACATTAGACTACTGACTACGAGATTTTCAGACGGTTAGATTAAGTTGGATTCTGCAGAAATTACTAGGTACTACTACCTAAGGCCGTTATTATGGGGCAATCCGTAATTATTGTGTAAAAGATAACAAGAAAACTTAATTATAAATATTAGGTAATATCTAAATTCATTTCGTATTTAATTCGCTATGCAATTTAAGTTGGGCTAGCTTAGTAATAAATAAAATACGGAGTAGGTAATGAATATGTTTTTACTATGGTAATGGTGCTTAGTTTAAATTAAAATGCAAAAAACTGCAACTTCTTTTTGTGACAACAAAATAAATGATGTTGGGAGTTTTCAAACCATAGACCGATGACTCACGATATAACCTAGGTAGGTAGGTATAGTAACTACTTATAGGTATATTTACCTGCAAACTTAATATTTTGCAACAAGCCTTGATTGCAATGGAAAGTGTTCCTGAAAACCTTGAAAATCTCATTGAAACCATTTGGCATCTCAACAATCTTCGACTACAATCTCCAATCTTGTAGACGACGCGCGACGTATCAATGAGGATTTCCCCACGAAAAAAAGAGTACCTACACATACCTACTACCACAGAATAACTAATGCTACGTTCACACGCGCGCGTTCAACTCGACATTCAACGTGCACATTCACATTCACGAGCGTGTAAACGGTACGCCCGAGCCCGTAAACGCGCCTGTGAACGTGAATGCCGCGAACCGGGCGTGCTGACTGACACGACGGCCGCGGCGTGCGTGTGAACAGCTTGAATGTTCGCCGACCTGGGGCGGGCTGCATGCCGCGCAGCCCGCCAGGCAGCCCGCCGGGCTGCACGGCGTGCATGTGACATAGCATTATAGTGTGATACTACTTACTTATAATTTTTATGTTTAACTAAGTATGTACCCCCCATTTCCATTCATATAACCTGACCAAGATTATGTCTGGACTTTAAAAGAGACTGTGACCTCTGAGTTTGTTTCGGCCTTTCTTCTCAGAGTAGTAAGATAGGAAACGCCGACTTCATCTAGTTTAAAAAAAAAACATGATTGACGTGTTATGCTATGTTCACACGCGCGCGTTCAACTCGACATTCAACGTGCACATTCACATTCACGAGCGTGTAAACGGTACGCCCGAGCCCGTAAACGCGCCTGTGAACGTGAATGCCGCGTACCGGGCGTGCTGACTGACACGACGGCGTGCGTGTGAACAGCTTGAATGTTCGCCGACCTGGGGCGGGCTGCATGCCGCGCAGCCCGCCAGGCAGCCCGCCGGGCTGCACGGCGTGCATGTGAACATAGCATAAAAGTGTTTGTACAAACCTACTTACAAAATAAAATCATTTCATTTCATTATTTTTAAAGTTATTTTATTTTTGATTCCACTAATGTGTTTACAAAAAACACTGTAGGTATTATCAGTGAATTATACAGACCGTTTTAAAATGGACAATACTACACAACAAGTTTTTTAGGGTTCCGTACCCAAAGGGTAAAAACGGAACCCTATTACTAAGACTTCGCTGTCCGTCCGTCCGTCCGTCTGTCTGTCACCAGGCTGTATCTCAAGAACCGCGGTAGCTAGACAGTTGAAATTTTCACAAATTATGTAGGTATTTCGGTTGCCGCTATAACAACAAATACTAAAAACAAAATAAAATAAATATTTAAGGGGGGCTCCCATACAACAAACGTGTTTTTTTCTGCGTTTTTGCCTTGTGGTACGGAACCCTCCCTTCGTGTGCGAGTCCGACTCGCACTTGGCCAGTTTTTTTTTACTTAGTCTACAATGTCCTAATGCTGAGCAAAGGCTTTTCCCAAATCCTTCCAGGTATCCTTTTCTAGCGCCATCGCCACCTCAATCCAACCTTTGCGGTAGGTACTGTAGTAGCTTGTGTGTTCTAGCCTTTAGCAATAAGCACTGGCTAGAAATATTATTCGATTCGTTGGTTTAAACGTAGGTATGTCAAATAATATTATTAGGTTGTTTTATTCTGGAAGCATTGATATATATATCTTGACCGCGTAGTTGTAACGTTGACTTTTATACATTATAATTGTTCTTGCAAAGTCTTAAAGTCGTCTTATTTGTATTTACGCCCCCATACTCTATAGTACCTACTCGTCTAAGTCATCTCGCCACCTCTTCCAGCACCCTTATTGCGTAACACACTATCAATCTGAATCTGAATCATTTTGAAGCAAATTGCTAATCCATTGCTTCATAAGTTCGAAAAATTTGTGTGCTCAACACGTAAATAACGCAATGAATGTTGTTGAACTGTCAAAATGAAACAGATTCCGATTGATAATGCGTTACGCAATTGCCCTGCTGGGACAAGCACATAAATTAGACAGTTGAAAATTATTCTGTTGTAATAAAACTAATTCAGTAGCTGATGAGCTTTATAATGGGAAACAGATTGTAGGAACTTACAATGTTAACGAAATATTTTTCAGCTGAAAAAAGTTCAAGTAAATAAATGGTAAATAAGAAATGTTTAAATTAGGCAAGACTCAAATCATGGATCGCTCAAGTTTTGTCCTCCCCTATGTACTATGTAAGTACTTAGACATATTGATTGTAAGAAAATAAACATGACTGTGCGCATAGGCTTTATGGATGTTGTACTTCAGAATTAAGTACCTAACCTACCTACTACGCATTTATTGGCTAAGCAATGACACAGTATGAACTCAGTACAGCGAACTAGATACCCAGTGCCATGTGTAAGTGGTCACAAGTAGGTAGGTACTATTAGCACAGATACATCCTTAAGAAAACTAGTTAGGCCACTTGTCAGGTTATAACAGTAATTGCGTAATGTTCTCTGCCACAGTTTCTTAGTTTCTATGTGAAGCGTAGATAGGTACAGTCACGAGCAAAAGTATGTATACACTTGGCTTTATTCAAAGACGATTTTCTCCTTTAGTTTTGAATGAAATTTTATGTTATTACGAACAAAGTATTGTCGAACCCATAGGTCTGTGTAAAGTGTCGTATTTCAACGTTGCATTCGTTATTTCACGAAAAAATCGCAATTGTAAGTTGCCAAGTGTTGACATATTAGTGCTCGTGACTACTACAACTTTGCTAAGACTTAAAGAAAAATAGAAGTTTTCTTGTAAGTAGTAGAAATCTATAAGAATTCAAAGATATCTAAAGTTAATACATAAACTAAAGAAAAGATTTGATTGATGATGATGATGTTCGTTTGTTTGTTACGCTAAACGGCCGGGCGGCCATGACCTGGATTAGCACATACGACACTTTTTAACCCGCGGGGCGCAGCTTATACAGTGTGAGTCTTCATAATGTGCACATAACGAAATGAGGGAAACATAGCTTAATTTTATCGACGGAAAAAATATTTGAAAAAATAAAAAAAATATTTAAAAGGATCTTTTACCTGCTAAAGTATGGTGATTGCAAGGCCTTTCTTTAACAGTTGATAGGAAATGTTGTGATTGAGTTATAAAAATGGTATTTTTACGTTTAGAAATCTGATACGATGGAGAATAATTTAAACTAATCAAAAAGGGTAGGTAACCGGGGCTTTTATTGAGTAATTTTACAACCTATTGTAATTGTAAATGAAAAAATATCAGATTTTTGTAAAAAAAAACCATAATTCTCAATTGAGGGGCGATTGTTTACATAGGGGTCACAGCAGCGAAAAAGAATTTTTAAAATGCTACAATATTTTTTTTTTTTTAAATATTTTTTTCCGTCGATAAAATTAAGCTTAGTTTCCCTCATTTCGATATGTGCACATTATGAAGACTCACACTGTATTAAATAAACTAGTATTACATAAATTGGATATGGTAGGTTTGAGACGGTGCGAAAATGTTAAATTCTAAGTTAAGATGACATCAACACAATATTAAGACAGTTAATAATAAATTGAGTAGGTTTTCCCTAAAAATTATACTTATCGATAAGACTATTCATTGCTTGCTAATGCTATTAGCTAAAGTAATACATAAATATGGTTTTCCTGTACAACAAGAAATATTTAAGTAAACACTTACATCACGCCTTCTTTCCCGGAAGGGTTGCGTAGAGGTGTACCGATAGTACAGTCAACAAAAGAGATAGGTATGGTATACAGGTTCGTCGGATAGGTATAGTTGAAGTTTAGTAAGAAACCGATGGATGTTTTCGACTGAAATTTAATTTGATAAATCAGCTGTTTGTTTTCTAATAATTAAATTAAATTTTATTCGAGCGGTTTCTTACTAAACTCAATTATATCCGACGATCCTGCATACTTATCTCTTAGGTTGACTGTACACACATTTCACCAGCGCGGCAGCGGGGTCATTGCGTAACACACTATCAGTACCAATGTGTTTCATTTTGACAATTCAACAACATTCATTGCGTTTTTTACGTTGTTGAGCAGACAATTTTTTTAAACATATAAAGCAATGGATTAGCAATATCCTTCAGATTGAGATTGTTAGTGTGTTACACAATGCGAGCCTATTGACATCAACTGAGCACAAATCCAGACTCCGGGCTGCTGCTGAGAAAATCCAGATAAGTAATAAAAATAAAATATTTAAATAAAATACTTTGATACTTTTTGCTTTTTTTGAGGGGCTTTTGTCTAAGTAATAACAGCCGCACAGGTCAATCGATCAGGTTAAGCTACGCTTGCCGAGGTTGGTCCGTGGATGGGTGACCATCTTCACATACCTAGACCCCTCCGTGCCTCGGAAAGCACGTTAAGTCGTCGGTCCCGGCTGTCATTCGTGGATCATTGACAGTCGTTACGGGTTGTCAGAAGCCCAAAAGTCTGACAACCAGTCTTACCAAGGGGTACCTATCGTATTACCCATTAACTGGGTTGTGGAAGTCAGATTGAATAGTCAGGCAGTCGCTCCATGTAAAATACTGGTACCTATTCAGCTGCATCCGGTTAGACTGGAAGCCGACCTTAACATAGTTGGGAAAAGGCTAAGCAGATGATAACTTTGATAAACTTCTGCAGATAATGTTTAAGAGACTTTATAAGGATGTAAACAGCGAGTCATCTTCAATTACTTAACCTATGACTGGTCTTAAGGATTTTAGATTGATGGAATAATAGCATACTAAGTGGCAGTAATTTTACATTTAATAATATGTTTATCACAGAAACGTAGAAATTATAATGTTTCTAGGCTGCCTTGCTGAATGGAAACTTTTGTAGAAACAGTTTAGTGGACATAAATAAAATACTCTCGCACGGGGCGAGTGCAACGGGGATATACCAAAAAAATCAGATTTCTGTGATGTATTATACAGGGTGTCCCGTGCCAGGGACAACGATGCGCAAACTGTAACCATGAATTCTGCACATGATTCTAGACCCCGTAGCGTAGAAATTGTTCACGGTTATAAAATAAATCGGCTGTTTTGTAGAAAAGTGCAATACATAGTCAAAATGAAAGAGACAGCTAATTTTTTTTTAGCCTTCTGACCGCCACACGTGGAAAAATGAAAAACGTGCCCTCGGCGTCAAAGTCTGTCATGCTCATGCAGGTAGTCGAACCGTGACGTGCTGGGCACATTTTGGTTTGTCATCTATACGAGTACATGACTGACATGACTGTGGCTGTCAAAAGGTTAAATAACCGACGGAAAATCTGACTTACAGACAATACGCTACTAAAGACGGACCAGCGGGGCAATTGCGTAACACATTATCAATCGGAATCGGTTTCATTTTGACAGTTCAACAACATTCATTGCGATAATTTCGTGTTGAGCAGATAATTTTTTTGAACTTATGAAGCAATGGATTAGCAGTTTGCTTCAAAATGATTCAGATTCCGATTGATAGTGTGCTACGCAATTAGGGTGCTGAATCATATACTGGAGTCTGGACCCATGGTAACAGGCCCTACCACCCTGTATACTATACTATACTATATACTACCTATACTACTGTGTGTAATTAAGCCTTCATGAAAATAAATGCTCTAAATGATGGTATAAACCGCAAAATCCATTGCGTAGCTTAGGAGAACTAAGCGATTTCATAGACAGACGCTAATAGCGACTTTGTTTTATAGATTCTATGTATAGATATTATATATATTTTATTATGACGCCCGTATACGAATCCGGTGCAAAGGGTTAAGGTTTCGTCAATTAAGCAATAGAAGACGAGCGACCACGACAGCAGCGAAATTCGGTCTGGACGACTATTATTACTGAGAAACTTCATGGGAAACAAATAACACGTTGCCTGGCCCAGACTGGAAATGTAAGACCCTATGGTCGGACCATGGGGTGCCCATGTCAGCAGTCGCACTTTCGACTACTAGAACAACGAGGCTTTCACCTGCATAATGGAGTTTCTTACCCATCCCTCTCCATACGAAACTACCCCTTGGAAGGGGCAACTATGGTGAATTATTTTCTTGTTTTTGATATTTAAAAGTGCGTCTTAATTTTTAATGATTAATTGAAATAATGTATTTATATTGACTTGCTTTTTAAGCGCGTAATACTTTTACGTGACAGATATACCACTTACCTTTTAGCATTTAGTTATTTTTTCGTAATGTTTACTAAGGTATGTTGCCTGTGGTTACTTTCACAGCTTGCTGTTACGAAATCTGTTCTTAAGAGACGAGTTTTGCTTTCTCTAAGACAAGAGATTTCAGTCATTAAGAAGGTACGTTTCTAAGTATTAGGTATACCGTCGAAACAAAGAGGTTTCGTATTATCGGCAATGGAAGTTTTTAACAGTACCTACGCCCCGCGGCCCAAAATAAAAAATGTTCGGGAACAATACATATGACGTAATCACGTGGTGCGGGACAACCCTGTGGTTACAAAAAATATGCACATGTTAAAAAAATACTGTGCAAAGACGGACTTAATGCCTGCGACATATCCTTATGGTGATACAGAGACAAAAAAACATGGCAGATGCAACATAAGAGAAAGACCACTCAAAAAAGAATAAATAGATTATAATTTTGTACATAGATCCTGACAAAGTTTATTTTCGTTATACGTGTACCTATGTATAACGAAAATAAACTTTGTCAGGAGAAATAACGATAGGTAGAGGAGAAAACGAGTAGGTACAGCAAATCAGCGCAGAGATGATTCTGCCAACTTCTTACGAATCATCATCATCTGCCTAGCCTTTTCCCTTTTCCCAACTATGTCGGGGTCGGCTTCCAGTCTAACCGGATGCAGCGGAATATCAGTATTTTACATGGAGCGACTGCCTATCAGAGCTCCACAACCCAATTTCTGGGTAATGCGATACCCCTTGATAAGACTGGTTGTCAGACTTTCGGGCTTCCAACTACCCGTACCGACTGTAAAAGATCCACGAATGACAGCCGGGACCAGCGGCTTAACGTGCTTTCCGAGGCACGGAGGGGTCTCGGCATGTAAAGATGGTCACCCATCCACAGACCAACCACGGCAAGCGTAGCTTAACCTAATCGATTGACCTGTGCGGCTGTTATTATTTAGCCACGGGCCCCTCTTGCCAACTTCTTACTAATACTTTAATGATATAACTGGATTAATGTAGGTAACTTTATGTTAGGGAAGGAAATGAGCGCGATGATACCCTAGCATGCGGATCGAATTTCAGAGCTACATTTACTTAAAGGTACTTAAGTTGTAAGTACCTTAAGGGACTGTGCACACCACGTTTTTTAAACGCGCCGTTGACGCGCGTTTGTAGCGATACAGACGCGATACGCACGCGAGTCAGATACTGGCTGGCACTGCTGTTTAGGATAAAAGCGCGCCGTCGACACACGTTTCTAAAACGCGCGTCAACAGCGCGATTCAAAAACGTGGTGTGCAAAGGCCCTAAGAAGTATCAGGTTCTTGTTAAATCCACTAAATGAATAAATAGTCGGTAAATAAATAAAATTATCTATCGAGGGTCAAGACGTGTTGTTCTCCTACTACCTTGAAAACAATTCCAACGAATAACAATATATTGTCAATGTAAGTAGAGGTCAATATTGACAAACATGCCAGTTCAATCACAACGATGAAGGAAGTCATTCAGAAGTAGACGCAGCCACGATGACAGCTCGTGGATTTAGTAAATAAATACAATGTGTATCCACGCATACGCAGAAATACGTAATAATTAATAACCTATAGTTTTAGTGTGATAGTCGATAGGTAAATCGCCGTCGAGAAACAAGAAACGGAATTAATCATTTAATAAGTGATTATCACTTTAAAAAAACAATGTTGGAGTAGGTAAGGGATTCTTTCACTTTTATTGGGATGATTAAATAAAACCCGCCGCCGGCCGCGGCCGTGAATGTTCGGCGATCGCTTTTATCACACTGATTAATTGTAATAAAATACTTTAACATAATAAATATATTGCAATAATATCTACAAATGCTGTATGTGCAGAATGCACGGCGCGTAAATCAGTAGAGTAATGTAGGTTCCATAAAGTTGGTGTTTGTGAATTGAAAGAAATTAAAACAGCTGTGTTCGTAGCTCCTAATATCATGCTTATCTACCAAGATCATAAGATTACAGATTTTGTGACAATAAAATAGTATTATTTTTAAATTGTTTTCTCAAAAAATATTAAGTAAGCAATGTTTTAGGAAATAAAAACTAAATGGAATTTATGGGAGCTTGTAGTCCACACGTGACGAATACATAACTGCTTTGGCCTTCATTTTTTCATTCATGACATGTCATGCAATGAACTCAAGCGAAATACGATAAAACAAATATGACACATAAAATCTACAACACTGTAGGAACATAATATTTATTTTATTGTTTTTTAATGTATGTATTACATTAAAAAAATAAATATTAACTCATCAATTATGATTCAGCAGTTAAGTTATTTTCCGGTTTTTTTTTTCTTTTCGATGTACAAGTAAAGGTGCATTCCACTAAACTTTTATACTTAGAATAAGTCTTGACAGTTTTTCCATACTAGAACTGTCAGACGTCAATTTTATTCTACGAATAAAAGATAAGTATCTGACTTTGGTAAAATCAGCCCTTAGTCCAAAATAAGTAATTATTATCTCATTTCCACTCTTTAGGATCGTTTGAGAACCTAGGCTACGTTCTCAGAGGTACTATGCAGATCTGCGACGGTTAAAGTTAGGTCGAAGCCAAAAAGCCCATGTTCATAAAACTGCTGCTAATTGATTTCATTCAACTCGAGAGTTCGTAACCACAGCTCTGGATTATATACAAGTTAAAATTGGTAACAATAGTCACTCTCCTATTATGTTCTGTGGTGCTATTCTGTAAAAATCTCACCGTGAAAACTTAGGTGAAGTGAGCGTGGAGTGAGCTGTCAATAGTGTCAATTCCTAGCAAAAACAAACTCACTTCACCTAAGTTTTCACGGTGAGATTTTTACAGAATCAACCGGCTGCACCCTAATTGTGTATACTTATTATAATTCTCAATTTGAATCATTTTGAAGCTTATTGCTAATCCAATGCTCCTTAAGTTCGAAAAAATGTGTCTGCTCAACAACGCAAATAACGCAATGAATGTTGTTGAACTGTCAAAATGAAACCCATTGCTACTGATAGTGTGTTACACAATTACCCTGCGGTTTAGCTCATGGCTAAGTAAGAACTAGCACAGACAGTAGCACGGGTCGAACCGCATCGCTTGCCTTATAGTAGGATTTTGTTAGCTTCATTTATTTCATGTAATCAATAATTTTGCATGCTAGTTTTAGCGAATAGTTTTAGAAACTTAAAAAAAAAATCGTCCATCTGTAATGTACTTCAATTCTTGCAAATAAATTTCATTTCATTTCATTTCCCGGTAACTGGGTTGTGAAGGTCAGATAGACAGTCTCTATGTAAAATGCTGGTATTCAGCTGCACCCGGTTAAACTGGAAGCCGACATCAATATAGTTGGGTAAAGGCTAGGCAGGTAATGAGGCATTTTCCTATTTCTGAGTAAATATCTTTATTTGATCCCAGAAAAGGTATTCTAGGAAAACAAGAGTGACGGTCATGGTCTAAGTCTATACAACTCGCGTTATCGTGATGGTAAATATGTAATAAGTAAGTATTGTGCACGTGTGTAATAATGACGTCGTAGCCAAGTGGTTGGTTGAGTCATCGCTTCTGACAATATCAAGGCAATTTACCATGAACCACAAGTCCACAACTAAGGTACAAGCTGAAGTAACCGCGTTTGATTCTAAAGATCAGACTCATGAAAATCCAAAAAGTGGCCAAGTGCGAGTCAGACTCGCACACGAAGACTTTTGTACCACGGTATTATTATTAAGATCGTGCAAAAATACGCCGAAAAAACCACATTACTTGTATACCCGCCCCTCTATAATTTGTAAATTTATTTTATTTTTTGTTAAAGCGGCCATCATAGTAGTACACACTCTGTGAAAATTTCAAGTGTCTACCTATTACGGTTTAAAAGATACAGCCCTGTGACAGACGGACGGACGGACAGCGGAGCCTTAATAATAGCACAGTAGGTATATAAAGACTGGTAATAGGTGGGCACCTGGGCACACTTTAGGTACACAGCCCTAAAACTATTTATTTCATTGTCATGCTTCAGTCTTCAGACGCTATAAAAGTTATCATTGTTAGTTACAAAACACATACATAAAACTGGTGTCAAATGCCGTTTAATGCTATTGTAGGTTTACGTATAAAATCACCGTTATTATGTTTGTCATTACAAACTTAGCTAAACTTGAATGATTCATCACAAGATAACTTGGCAAGCGCGTACATTCATGAATAATTTTTCCGTTGAACATTATCTATTTATTTGATTTATTATTATCACCGTTGTGACCTTGATCGTTATCTGTGACACGCATTTTACATAAAAAAGAATACAAGTCAAGATAACGGAGGTCAGTTTCATTATTTTTACGAAGTAATCACAAATGATATTTATGTAGTAAAATCCCATTGTTTTTATCGCGTCAATGATTGTCAACTATTAAGTGCACCTAGTGTTACAGTTGCCTTTGCTTACCTATTAGACTTCGTACTTTGTGTAAGTAGTTCAAGGGTAATCAATGTTTTTAATTACAGGATGAAATGTTAAGCATTTGCCATTAGAATACAATAGCTCTGTAATTAGGTATTTAGCAACAAACTTGCTTGACATTATTACGGGAATAGCGGATCTGAAGTGAAGGCACCAGCGCCCTAATTGCGTAACACACTTTCAATGACAATTTGAATCATTAAAAGATACCTATTGCTAATCCATTGCTTCATAAATTCGAAAAAATTGTCTGCTCAACACGTAAATAAAGCAATGAATGGAGTTGAAATGTCAAAAAAAAAACCGATTCCGATTGATTAGGTATGTGTTACGCAATTGCCCCGCAGCACCAGTTATTTATTTGCCGTTTAATTGAATAAAGACAAGGCATTTGAACATGTTATGAGAGAAAAAGAGAAGTGGACCAAAGTAATAACAGTTGGTATCCAAGGTAAAAAAATGAGCAAAGGACGACAAGCGAAACGTGGGGAAGACGACGTCAAAAGTGTAGCTGTTCCGAGTGGATAGAGAAGGCGAGAGATAGAAAGATATGGAAATCTTTAGAGGAGGCCTTTGTCGAAGGACAAGCTGTTCGAAATGAGTGCACCGAACGTCGATATTTAAAGAAAATAATTTTGAATAGGTAGGCGTATTTAGAAAAATCTATATACTAATAATAAAGCTTAAGAGTTTGTTTGTTTGAACGCGCTAATCTCTGGAACTACCAGTCGGATTTGAAAATTCTTTTTTGCATTTGAAAGCCCAATTATTGAGGAAGGCTATAGGCTATTTAATATCACGCTATGACCCTTAGGAGCCGAGCAAAAAGAAAAAAAGTCAGAATGAAATTATAAAAAGAAAAAAAAACGCTAAGCGAATACGAAGTATTGCGACGGGATGGGGGTACAAGAAATTTCACGCGGACGAAGTCGCGGGCAGAAGCTAGTACTAATAATAAAGCTTAAGAGTTTGTTTGTTTGAACGCGCTAATCTCTGGATCTACCAGTCGGATTTGAAAATTCTTTTTTGCATTTGAAAGCCCAATTATTGAGGAAGGCTATAGGCTGTTTACGATCACGCTAGGGCTCTTAGGAGCCGAGCAAAAAGACAAAAAGTAAGAAAGAACGCGAAAACGAACTAACAGCGGGCAGGCGATGTCCTGCGACGCGACGGTGTCGGGGAACAAGAAATTTTACGTGGACGAAGTCGCAGGCAGTAGCTAGTATTTTATAATTTTATAACACATAGAAACACTAACGGCATATATTTATTTATTGATTATTTGAATAGCAGTAAATCTATGTTTAATGTTTGTATAAAGTTTTATAGTTAAATGTTATGGTGCTGCGCACTTTGGTGTTTACTGTAGAATAGAATACTCTTTATTATGTACACCATATAAATTACAGACATAATTAAAGAAACTACTTAATACTGTACTGTAATGCAGTAAGCAATTAATATAAATAAATAATAATAGAATAAGGTTGTGTGCAGACCTAGTCGAAACAGTTCGGTCTAAAATTATTGACAAGACTGTTTTGTTGGCTTTCATTTCATTGGTCACAATTATTGCGGTAGGCTTTCCAAAAATGATAAACTTGCTTGATAAGCTGCCTAATCATTATTATTAAGACACCGCGTCGTTATCACGTAGCATCTCCGCTTTGGAGTGTAAATGTGGTGCTGTTCCACAAACGATGGGACACTTAATGTCGTGTCCTGCGTGTCCTGTCAGTTGCACGTTGCAGGAGCTGATGGACGCTGGTGGAGGCGCCAAACAAGTGGCCGAATTCTGGGCCGAGTATATTTAGATTGCTATCGACACGCTAAGAAGAAGACCGAAGTGATATCATTTATGGTGATAATAATATTTTGTACTGTGTTTATTCTTTATTGTAACTAAATTTTGTAAATTAATCGTTTCAAATAATGTGTCGTAATCAATATGACTGAAGACGGCGGCGTAAAATTTTGGTCTCAAAAACTTTCTTTTAAATCCATTGCAATCCGCTTTTCAGGGCTAACTACATACCTACCTTGAATTTGAAATGTTCAAAGTAGACCCGTAAAGAGTGATATAATAAACTTGTAATTACCTACATAGAATTAAAATAACGCTTCATGAAGCACTTCATCTACGACCAGCACTCTAATTGCATAACACTATCAATCACAATCTGAATCATTTTGAAGGATATTGCTAATCCATTGCTTCATATGCTCGAAAAATTTGTCTGCTCAACAACGTAAATAACGCAATGCATGTTGTTGAACTGTCAAAACGAAAGCTATTCCTACTGTTAGTGTGTTACGAAATTACACCCAGCACGCCACGGTTCGACTATATACACGGTTCGTTTTTGATTTTTTGACATGTGGCGGACCAAAGATAAATTAGCATAGATTGATCGAATTAATAAAAAAAAAAATATTAAATTTATACAGCCAGACAGATACTATATTGCTTATCTGTTTCTTGTTCTGAAGAGGTCTTTGACTCTATTAATGTTCCCTGTTTTAGTTAACTGTTACTTTTATTAAACCGGAAATTTCAGTCGTTTTTATTCTGGTTTTTATTGACCTTTGTTGTAATGATACCTAAAGAATATACTTATTTCAGATTCAAAACGGACGAATAAATATTATTGCTTTAAAACATATCTTTGAAATTATCTTGACAAATCAATTGGCCACTTGTTACTTGTAATCAAAACCACTTTCAAGTTTATTGAAATAATTATATATAAAAAAAACATTGTATAAACAAGTAACAGGCTGAATTATAAAGTAAAAGGCGCGCCAGCCAAATTTCAAAAAAGTTTGTGAAAAAATAAAAAACCGCGCGAAAAGCATTCTGCCTTCGATCGTAAACGTTTACTCAAAATTGCATGTAATTATATAAACGTACTATTCTTATTCATGTTGCATTTACTTATTTTTTCATAGAGGGTGATAAAAAGTAGTGTCTACCTCGGGACTACTCGGGAGCAACACTATTTTTTAAGCTCGAGTGACGGTACCTACTTTGAATCCCTCGCTGCGCTCTGGGGGTCTACTCCGAAGCGGTTAACCACTGTATCGGCCGAATGTTCGGTCATTTTCTGATTCGAATATTGGTGTCCTACTACGAATTTAAAAAAAAAAGGTAAAAAAAGGGTTAAGGGTTCTAAAAAGGTTCGTATTGGCACAGTTTGGTCGGGACCAATAGTCAATATAGGAAATTAATGGTAGTAGAAAATGACCGAACATTTGGCCGATACAGTGGTTAACCACTTCGGAGTAGACCCTCTGGATTCAAAATAGTTGTTTGCTCCCTTGGCAAACAATCTACTATTAAAAGAGTATGGCGTGATAAGATCGGGCTAGAATCTTGTAGCCCATTCTTTTCCATAGATACCTACATGCTTCGCTTTGGAATGGGCAGCTATAATCATTTTTCTGAATGACTGACTCCTTTGACAATTAAAAAGTGCCTGTAAATGGTTTATTTAATTGAAATAAATGCTTTGACTTTGAGTTTGTCTAGCTAGGTTATCTACAGCAAAAAACATGGGTGGCCAAAGTAACCAAATAATTGTAAGATCTTATGTAAAAACCTAAATTGTGTGATCATTGATTT
The DNA here is from genome assembly GCA_948474745.1 of Oligia latruncula. Taxonomy (NCBI): domain Eukaryota; kingdom Metazoa; phylum Arthropoda; class Insecta; order Lepidoptera; family Noctuidae; genus Oligia; species Oligia latruncula. Next base: position 5,052,680 of record OX419691.1, on the reverse strand, counting down.
CATAAAATCAATTCCATGCGGTTCTTTAGTATCATCAATCCATTGACGCCTAATGAGTAATATTTCTGGTTCCAATAATAAAGATTAAATTGCCGTTACACATTTGGTAGGTACAAGAGGAAGAATTTTCATCGGGTTTTAAACAACCTTGGTAGGTATTAAAATGTTGACCCGAAGGATGAGTTCAATAACCCGATCAGTTTTTTTTTCAAAATTACCCCATGCCTGAAAATTATGACTTTAATGTGGACAATGGGTATGCATCAAAAGATTATACAGTATCATTTACATTTACAATGTAAATATGTCTTTATTATTCCTATAAATATTATTCCTTACCTACCTACTTAGTCAAGATTTGTATATGCAAAAATGATTCACATGTAAAGGAGGTTCTTGACTCCAAACACGGACATTCAAGCAAGTTCCTTTGGCAGCGCAAACGCAAGCAGTGCCAAACTATGCATTACCTAGAATGCCTATGCACCATAAACACACCACGCAGACAGTCGCATCACGACTATTCGCGACTGTCTGCAAGAGTCATAATTCGGCCGTCCACTGTTACGTAGGATGTGCACGGAGAGGTTTGCTACGTAAGCTGCAAGGTTCATTACTTTGTTATTTTTTTATTACTGAATGGGCCTGCTCTTAGCCTTGATCTTGCCTGATGGAAAGCGATGGATGAGGTTAATGATCTTCGTCTCCGTGCGTAGCTTAGCCGTGGGCTGCTGTGTGGCAGCGCCTTAGACCAGGCATTATAATATGTATATGTATCCTATTGTGTACGTGACACCAGACTCATGTCTTTTTGCAAGTTTTTCTTATGGTAGTAATTATCTGTTCATTATTATGCTTCCTGCTTATTGTTATTAAATTACATTCATCAATTAGTAGTTGTTTATTATGTGCGAATAGTTTTGTAAGAAAACGTTGTTCAAATCTATTACTGCTGGTCTATTTTTAACCGAATTCAAAAAGGAGGAGGTTCTCAATGCGTCGGAACCTTTTTTTTATTTTTTTATGTATGTTCCCCGATTACTCGAAGACGGCGGGACCGATTCCAAAAATTCTTTTTTTATTTGAAAGGGTATACTCTCGGTGGTCCCATTATCACCAAGTTGGAATCTGATGAGAGGATCCCATGGAAATCGAGGGAAACCCTCAAATTTTCATCAATCATAATTTGGTAAAGTGGAGCTGATGATGAAGACCATCGGAACTACTCAATGACAAATATTTCACGGTTGCGATTCGATTACTTTAATAATGGTTGCTAAGCAATTTATGCTCGTTACAATGCGTATGGTGAAGTGGAGCTGATGGTAACTTCTCAATCAGCTCCAGTTCTCATGGTTCTTAGGTACTAGGAGAACTCCTCAACAATTAACGTCCCTGCATCGGGAAAAGCAATATTTTGTGAAAGGTGATGAGCAGTTGACATTAGGCTATTGTAACTTAGACAAATTACAAACTGACCCACTAAAAAGTGAAAAATAAAAACTTTTTTACAAAAAAAACAACAGACTTCCAAAAAACACAGTGAAAAATAACTTTAATTTCGGAAGTCGGTGGCAAAACACTAAAATACAAATCCAAAGACACCGACTTCCTAAATTAAAGTTATTTTACACTTTATAGTGTTTTTTGGAAGTCGGTTGTTTTTTTTGTAAAAAAGTTTTTATGTAGAAATCTCACCGTAAAAACTAGAGTGCAGTGGGTTGTCATTCCACCTGAGGGGCAATTCTCGTAATTTGAAGAACGTTCACAGCCTGATCTCAGTCTCAGTCTGTCAAAAATACCTCTAATTTCCCTACATTTTTGACGTTTTGACATTTGTTTGTCACCGAGATGAGACTGTGACTTGATTTTGAACATTTTAAATTACGAGATTGTCACCATTCATTGACAGCTCACTAAGCTGACTTCACTTAAGTTTTTACGATTATATTTCTACCATGGACGTAATACGTCCATGATTTCTACAGAATTATAGTAGGTACAAAAATAACAAAAAATACAACAGATCAAATCTGTGGTACTTAAAAATACGTGTTGTAACCACGTTGTTATTCTAAACTACGCAACGGATTTTTATGGGGTTCTTCTTCAGTAATAAAAAAAAAAACAAAAAAACTCAAAGCTAGATAAAAGCAATTTGACGAACCGCTCGTTATATTTCCATTTTTTCCTTACCTTCCTCTTTAAAAAATAAAGTTTAGATTAAATCTTGTTTCAAAATAACAAACATTATTAATGGTTTAGTGTGCGTGTGCGATGTAGGTATTGTCTTTAGCTGTGTGTACAGAGAGAAATGAAATGCTGCGGAATCTGAATATTACTTTACTTATTAAACTTGTTAAGAACATTACAATGGAGTAGTTAAATAAGTTGGGAGCGCGTTTATAGCTTACGGTGGTTACGGGCGAACTGGGCCCTAGTCTGCTATTTTTATAAATTCGTCATTCCAACACGATCCCATTGTCATTTTGCTAAAACTTCGTAATCTGCTAAATTCAGAATGAAATCATTGGTCAGTCAATGGCACAGAACATATACGATACTCGTAACGAATTAAAAGCAATGACTGCACAATGACGTTCTAATGGTAGGTCACTGATCAAAGGAACTGTCAAAATTTTAGCAGATTACCGCATAAGTCAGTAATTCATTTGTCATTATGTACGAGATTACCATTCTATGCCATTTCTTTCAATGGAGTGTCCGTGGTTGACCATTGGAAAGTCATAATGACGCCATTATATTAGTAGATTACCAAACTTGTCAAAATCAACAATTATGAAATCAATGATAGACCATTCTGACACTATTGTAATAGCAGGCTTGAGGCCCTGGAGTCCCCGAGCGCTACACGTACGTCGAATACAAACTGATGTGTCAGCGCTCCTACAATGGGAAGCTACAGTATTGCCGAGTGCATAAGATAGGTATATTTTATGTTAAAACAAGAAATTTGACGGCACGGTTGGCGCAGTGGTTAAGCGATTGACTGCTGCGCTGCGTGTCGCGGGTTCGATTTCCGCACGGAACAAATATTTGTATGAGTTGTTCCGGGTCTGGCTGTTTGTGTACGTGAATTTAAATGGTTGTAAAACGCACCCACAATACAGGAGAAATTCCTAGTGTGGGGCAACGAAATAAAAAAAAAAATCACGCAGTCACGCCTTTTATGAGTAAACTATGTATTCGGATGTCAGGTCACTTGTGATATTATGTTATAGCTGAGGATCTTATATCCACTAGCTAGACCATAGGTTCTCAACCTTATTTTGGCCACCTCCCACTTTCAGAATAATATATTTTCTAGTCCCCGAATTTTTTTTATCGACCATCTGTCGCGAATCTGAAACAGCCATTGTTGCCACGATTATATTATTTCAACGTGTATCTAATATTATGTAGTCGTAAGATAGGATATATTTTTTCTCTTAATCTTCAACTGCCCCTCTGAAAGTCCCAAACGCCCACGAGGACACCCCCTCTTAATAACCACCTCTTAACCCACGTTGAGAACCTATGCACTATAATGTAGATCGACGTCATCAATCAACGTGGATCGATTGGATAGTGTAGTAAGAATGGTCAATCGGGGCATCACGTTTTGATGACAGCTGTCATTCGGAAGTTATAACGACTTCAGGCTATTGACATAAACGTTTTGATGTTGCAAATTACAATGACATTAAATAAAAATTCAGAAATATTATAAATACTAAGTGGCTTTGTCCGCGCCTTTGGTCACGTACTTTTGAGGCAGTGTTTCTATAATTTACTCACAAGAATTTTTTAGTCCGTATTTGGGCTTGATCAAAAACGGAAAGAAATTATAAAATCATGAATATTTATAAAACCACTTAAAAGCCGATTGTTAGCTTGTTGCCTGAATATTTTATTGTCACATTATGTAGGTAGGTAAAAATATGGATACCTATATAATTATTCTAAACCTTGGCCATTTTATTTGTTTATGAAGAAGGTTTAACAGGCCTACAGGGCCGCCCTTGACATTGTAACAAAACAATGTCTGCGTAAGGCCAGTCACACCACTATGAAAATCTGCAGTAGGTACATTCTGTGTAGATCTTCTATCTTATAATTATATGTTATAAATTGCCGTGTGTTAGTCTCGCAAAACACTCGAAAATGGCTCGACCGATTTGAATTTTTTTGTTTTTGTTTTGTTTAGGTACCTTGATACTGGAGTGGTTTTGGTAAAAACAAATTAAGGAAAAACCCAAAGGAACAGCCGAAAACTCGAAATTTGTTACGAAACGTAGAACAATGGCACAAAAACTATTGATTATAATAATTATAATTTAAAAGATGTGATTGCTTTTGAACCAGAGTCTCATAAAATTACTGATTTATCAAAAAATATTATGTTAAAAGATACTGAATACAAAATCTTGTCTGTACTTAATAGAATTTGTACCTCCACCCAGTTCTGGCTGTATTGGACACTATACTTAAATAAATCTCATTGACGCTGGGCACAAAATGGCAATGCTTTGACGATTTGTCCAACAGAATAACAAAAAGCAGTAGAAGCTTCTACGCACATATTTTTCATCTCAATCAACAAAATGTTTAATAAAAAAATGTTACGCTAATATTTTATATGCCTTTCTGTATTAGTTAACATAGGGCTGATTTTTCAATCGAAAGATAATTTTTATTCGTGGAATAAAATTTTCGTATGTAAATTGTCGTTTTGTATGGAAGTACTGACTAAAATTTAAATTTATTCCTTATATAAAATTATCTAGCGTGGGATCAGCCCTTTGTAAACAAAAAATCTCAAATAAAATCTTTATTCCTTGCCCTAAAAATCTAGAAAAAATATATGTTTAGGTATCAAATAGGTACTACAATTTTGTAAAGGCGAAATGAAATTTTGGAGCCCTTACGTAAAGATTCTAAATGTGGGCAGTCATTCTGATGTCAGAATGACTGGCCATTTTTTAAATTAATTTTCTCAATTATTAATTAGGTACCTACCAATTATTTAAACAAAGGTATCAAGTAGTAGGAAATAGGTAATATTTTAATGCTACTCGGTCATTTTGACCAGTCATTCTGATATTCACGGAATATTGAAGTTTGTAGTCAATTTAATCAAAAAAATCAAAATCAAAAATGTTTATTGCAATTACATACAAATTATAACACACAATGAGTTGGAGATCACCTTTTAAGCAAGAAGATGCTTGTGTTAGGTGAACTCCGCTCTTCCACTATCATAAATAACAGGTAGGTATGCAATTGAACCAAGAATAACAAAAATAAAAGTAAAATAAAAATAATCTAATTTAAATAAAACAGAAAAAAAAATAATAAAGTAAAAAGGAAATTAACAATAAAAAGGAAGGAGCGCACTTATGTATGTATGTAGTCAATTTAATAAACCCTGACTTTACAATTTACAAAGATGTTCGTCAGACTATAAGTATGTCATTGTCAGGGGGAGCCGGGCGGCGCATGCTGCCATTATGCAGGTCCCTTACCTTAGCACGTGTATGTACTATGTACCTAAGTGTCATCGTCACCACGGAATAATCAGCATAGCTGGTTATATTGTAAGCGTTTACATATCTAACAGCCTTTTTGTTTTAGAATTGACATGTTCTGTGGAGATGGTTGCTTTACTTTATCTCGTCTGCTCGACGTCCGTATGTCACTGCAGGGATCCAGCAGAATATCATCGTCAGGTACATTTGACTGACACATGCTGAGCTGGACTCCCATTTTGTGCAACCTTGAGACGCACACCGCACTTTGTATATTCATTATTTTGGTTTAAAGTATGTCATAGTAATTTTTAGGGTTCCGTACCCAAAGGGTAAAAACGGGACCCTATTACTAAGACTCCACTGTCCGTCTGTCTGTCTGTCTGTCGCCAGGCTGTACCTCATGAACCGTGATAGCTTAGACAGTTGAAATTTTCACAGTTGATGTACTTAAGTTTTTCTGTTGCCGCTATAACAACAAACACTAAAAACAGAATAAAATAAATATTTAAGGGGGCTCCCATATAACAAACGTGTTTTTTTTTCGGCGTTTTTGCCTTGTGGTACGGAACCCTTCGTGTGCGAGTCCGACTCGCACTTGGCCAGTTTTTAAGTATCTTTAAATTTTTTATTTTGGCACCTTGTTTTTATATATTTATGTAATTTGATATAATTTAATTAAATTTGTGGTTTTGTGTGTTAAGCTGTCTTTTGTGTGCACTAAATAAATTGTTTGTCTATCTATCTATGTAAGTAACTTATTTATTGCGATAGGTATGACTAAGTACATACCTATCGCAATAAATAAGTAATACATTCTGGATTTTTTGAGCCAATTTCGTCGACGTGATGTTGAAAAACGACCATTAGGCACTGCAGTTTTCAAACAATTTATTTGCATTTCAAAACCTTCAAATATTGCTAAAATTAAACGTCCTTGTTATGTTAGTAAAAGTTTTGTCATAGACATGAACCAACAAGTTTTACATAACTTCCATGCTGTGCTCAAAATAATAATTGTAAGTCCTGTGGGGTAATTGCGTAACATGCTAACAGTAGCAATAGCTTTCATTTTGACAGTTCAACCACATTCTTTGCTATATTTACGTTGTTAAGCAGAATTTTTTTTCGTACATAAGAAGCAATGGATTAGCAACATCCTTCAAAATTATTCAGATTATGATTGAAAGTGTGTATCGCAATTAGGGTACTGAAATAACCTAAGTAAGGTTATTTTAGGACTTAAGTCTTGAAGTTGAAAATAAAAGCGTTAAACCTGAATAAAATTTAAAAACAAAATAATTTTGTTGTTTTATTGTACCGGTGACCTAGAATAAGTTTATTATACCTATACATTATGTTATCTTATTATCCTCATTTTAGTTTGAGAATAAAGTATTTAAACCTAAATTATGATTTTAGTTTAATGACCTCCACATTAGCATAATCTGTACTTTTACAGAACAGATAGCCGAAAATACTCAAAATACTTGAAAAGACTAGTAATCTGGGTCGCCTACTCGCAAATGCTCAGTTTTGGTTGAGTAAGAGTGACGTATCGTTTTGGCTTACATGATCTAAAGCGCGGTCACTATCGGACTGCATAGAAAAGAAAGAGAACCGCGATGTCACAACGCTGATAATTTATTGCAAAATATGAAGAAATTATCTATTTACAAACACTATTTATTATATTTTTAATTATAATTAAAATTGTTAATGAAGGGTTTAAAAGCATAAAAACAATTAAGAGGTGTATTTGAAGATTTTTTTGATGCATTAATATATGTTTAATTATGATTTGAGTTCTATCACTGTATTAAAGTAAGACTTGAAAATAATATCATTTTTTTTTTGTCAAAATTATTTACGGTTTAGGTTACAACTTTAAAAAGCCAACTTTATGACCGTTTTCAAGCGTTCGTCTGATAAACAATAATAACCGATTCTTTGACTAAGGTTTGACCTAAAGAAATTAACGCTTTTGGTCAGACATGTCTTGCAAAACTGCAGCTCGAACTATTAGTACAGAGCTAAGTATTATGTGACGAAGTATTTTTGTACCTACTATTATTTCTGCGTTAGTTGCATTAATTTTCAATAAACGTAATGAAATACAATATGTTTCCCATTTAAAAACTTGTTATTTACCATATTTGCTAGACCGCACAGTAATTACATTTGTAATTGGCTGTGTATAAATTTAACATTGGCATTTATGTGAGTGAAAAGCATCCTTGTAAATACCTACTAAATAGATACAAAACGAATATGGGACTGAGCCCTAGTCACTTTAGAGGATAGGATCTTAGATGTTACGTGCAAATCTATATAAATATTCTGTTTGTAATGTCAAAATACAGGCTTTTTACGAAATGCATATGAAAGTCACGGTAGGAAATTATAACAAAAAACATTTTTTTTTTGTCTGTTTGTTCCGGCTAATCTCCGAAACGACTGGACTGGTTTTGACGGGACTTTCACTGGCAGATAGCTGAAGTTATAAGGAGTAGTTTAACTTTTATTTTAGCGCAAAAGAATGAAAACCCATGAAGTTCTATTTGTTTTCCGACATGCACGCGAACGCAGTCGCGGGCACAGCTAGTAAGAAAATAAAATCACTACAATATCAAGTGGCTTGGAATTATGTACAAGTTGCGAAACATTTTTCTTTTGCTTCACTGATTGGTTCACTGACAAAGAACTTGTTATTTGATAACTCGATGTACGCAACTTGATATTTACTAGTAGGTACCTAGTTGGTCTACACATATGTAGGTATCTGTAATGCTTCAGTGTTTGTGTTCTTTACAAGTATACAAATCGCAAAAAAAAAATCTGCTGTTCCCTACATTTTAACGAGTTAAACGAACATAAATGTTCCCTACATTTATGTTCGTTTAGCTCGTTAAAATGTAGGGAACAGCAGATTTTTTTTTTGCGATTTGTATACTTGTAAAGAACACAAACACTGAAGCATTACAGTTGATTTTTTTTTTTCGCGATTTCAGGTTTGGTAGTAAAAGTTGTTCATAATGATGAGTACAATGGCCTCTTAAGAGGTTGTTAATCTTTTACCAATAACCCTGTACAAAAGGTCTATTGAATGTCCCAATGTCCAAGTCGTCCAAACTTTGCATTGGTTTCATGGTTCGCGTCCGCTTCCGATAGTAGGGCAGAAATATTTGACTATGTACCTAACTAAGTACCTACTAAACGACAACAATATTGACATAGTCTCGCCTACTAGTCTGGTTGTCTAGATAGATAACATTCAACTGATTATTTTAAGTGTATTTGGGACAGATGACCCATTCATATTCAGCCTATAATGTTCCAACTGCTGGGACACAGACCCTCCTCTGTGCGAGAGGGAGTGGGCTGTAATACCACGCGAGCCCAGTGCAGGTTCATGGATGTCTGCATGTCACATGTCTTCGAATTTTTGGTTCTAGGACATGCCAGTTTCCTCATTATGACCCAAAATACACTTGAAATAAGGCTAAGCTGATGATTATGGTACAAATAAGAAAAAGTATTTCCTAACATCTCCGGAAGACGGCAATAACGCCTCTTCGTCGCGCAATTGTTCAATAAAAGAACTTCTAGCAATGGCTGGTGTCACAATTAATCCGAATTTATTAAGGAATTGCAAATGATACCTTCCCACTGATATTTACCTTGAGCTCATAAAACGCAGTCAGACCGCTTTCTACAGTCTCGAAAGAGATAGCGATGCAGACTCGAATGTTTTTGAGTCATCATAAAAAACACCTCTACTCTAATTTGAGAAAGTTCTAAATTGCATACAGCACACCATAGATATATGAAAGATTTCTATGCGGCAGGCATGTATTATTTTGTTTGTGTATTTCTACATTTCATATTTTAATGTAGACGGAAGCGTCAGGGTAGCCCGCAGAATTCAAATCTTAAGTTTTGTTCAATTTGCAGGTTGCAGTAACAGGTTGTATGTTAATTTAATTAGGATTCGTGGTCATAACAAATATTTATTTCATCATTTCAGGCGAAAGACGTCCACTGCTGGACATAGCTAGGCTTCCCCCAAGCACCTCCACTTTGACCGGTACTATGCTTCTCCATCCAAAATGTTTAGCTGGCTATATAGCCTATATATATTTAGTGGGTTGCTCCCTTGTCCAGGACAGCCAAAAAGTTATATAAAATACTAGCTACCTAGATATTAAGCGTAGATAGTAGACATAATATGAATATAGATAGATAAGAATGCCCCTGTGAGGGTGGCATGGTCATATTGATCAAACCCTCTATAAACAAATAAAGATAAAAAAAAAACAAATATTTATTTATATAATTTTATTTACTTAAAATAATTATCAATATCTACATCTCTCTTAGTTCGAAAAATACCCTATTAAATTTCATGAATTCATGACATTTTAGAGCAATTCTAACTTAAGGAGTTGTATTGCTGATTCTAACGATTATAATTCTGTAAAGCTAAAGCCATATTTGTTACGATCGGGAATCATATTTTAACTACATACAACCGACACTGACCCGCAAATTCCAAAAAAATGTAAGTAAAAAGAATGGTTTAGGCGCAGAATGCCCACTTCTCAAAATGGCAACTGAGTCTCTTATGGGAAATTCGCGGGCTACCTAAACGCATCCCCCTTTAGTGTTCGTCGAACTCTTAATGAATCTTATTTTTAACCGACTTCAAAAAGGAGGAGGTTCTCAATTTGTCGGAACCTTTTTTTTTTTATTTTTTTTTTTATTGCATTGAAAGATACCCACATAATAGCAACAAAACTTGATTTTATCTTTTTCTAATTAAGTTCCCATGTTCTACGCTTCAATTTAATTACGTAATGTTTTAATATCACCACTTTGAACAGTTAGAGCATTAAGAACTAACCGAACATGGAAATACTGTTACCTTCTTCATAATATCGATCGTGAAACTAAAAATAAGCCCTCCAAACTTTTCCCTAATCCATTAGTGGTAGTTTTCCCTAACAAACGTGATCCACGTTTGTTCAATGTACTTAGAAACAAATTACAACTAATGCACCAGATGAGATGCATAATAACTGTGTCAAAACAAACTCTTATCTCTTCCTCACAATATGCATCCCGTTCATAATGCAGCTTTGTCTCTGAGCTCAGATGATTAAACAAAAACAAAGCTATACTTATCGGTCGGGCTCTTTTCGCATGAGATTGATATGTATCTACTTTACGTATTAGAGTAATATTGATCCTACATTCCTACCCCGATCCACTAAATATACGAAAACTTAGGGAATCACTTTAATCATGGATATAACATCAGGACAATCCTATTGAGGTTTTTGTGATTTTTCTATAAATATATATTTTTTGTTCCTTATTTTAAAAAAATAAAAATACCTACTGATCTACATAGTTAAAACTAGTTTTTCACAGCCTTGCATAACCAATATTTAAACCATTTCAGTGCCTTATTTTTAAGGAATTAAAATGTTCATAAAGTTCGTTTGTCGTTGTGAAACTTCTATACAAAAAAAAATGCAAACACAAAAGACTTAAATGCCAGATTAGTCTCCGAGATTAAAAAACAGATTTTTGCGACCTACCTTCTCAAAACTAAACACGAAGTAAAGAGTTAACAAATTATGTTTTGTGTCACTTACTTCGCGAGGTCAATCCTTCTGAAATTGTCTGCGTAATGTTGTTAAACTCTAAGTGAACAGGCCTTGGTGATGGCATGTTCACCTGAAGCGTCCGAAATTCAGGCTGCTCTTTCCCGCTCACTTTCTGCCCCAAGCCATGCAGCACAGCCATAGCTTTCGCCATTTTTGTCAACACGTGCACTTTATTTTGTAATAAGAAAGTTTTAAACAACACCAGTTAATTGTTTTTAGTTAGAAAACAAAATCACCACATAAGAAAGTTGATTTAATGAAAAATTATTTTTTAAATATGTAAAAGTTTTATAAAATTCGAACACCGCTTTATGGCGTCTCGTTATTTTTTTTTATTTGGAGTGGACAATATTATTAATAACTTTATTTTTGTTTTTAATATTTTGTAATTGAAACTCGAAGCCTGTGGCTTGCGTGTGTTCGCTCGTGCAACGTGCTGTGCGAAACAACGCGTGGTCGTCACCAGACTGCCGGCGCACGAAGCGCGGGTGTTTTCATATTTGTTTCATTAGGAGCATTCATCGGTTAGAAGTACCGTGATGTCTTAATTAACTAGTATAGATACCGTATTAAATGCAGAAGTTATTTTTTATGACGGATTAGGAATTAAGTACCATAATATTATAACTGTATTTAAGTATGACGGAGGAGGAGGAGGGGCCCGTGGCTAAATAATAACAGCCGCACAGGTCGATCGATCAGGTTAAGGTTACTTGCCGCGGTTGGTCTGTGGATGGGTGACCATCTTTACATACCGAGACCCTCCCGTGCCTCGGAAAGCACGTCATTCGTGGATCTTTGACAGTCGTTACTGGTAGTCAGAAGCCCGAAAGTTTGACAACCAGTCTTACCAAGGGGTATCTTATTACCCAGTAACTGGGTTGTGGAGGTCAGATAGGCAGTCGCTCCATGTAAAATACTGGTATTCAGCTGCATCAGGTTAGACTGGAAGCCGACTCCAACATAGTTGGGAAAACGCTAGGCAGATGATGATTTAAGTATGACGGGCGGCTCTCACAGAGAGGAGGCCTGTGTTCCAGCAGTAGGAACATTATAGGCTGATTAGTGATTTAAAGTATGACTGCATAGGCACTGACATGATTTATGTTATTAATAAGTAGGTAGCTAAATAACTTAGGTATAACTTAAGTAAAAACATGAAAAAAATCTATATTTCCATCGTTGGAAGTGAAGTTTAGTTTTCTAACAATAAAATATCGATTCTAGCGGAACCTATAAATATTTAATGCCCTGTCCCCTGTGAAACGGACAATGAAAACGGTAATGTGACCCATACGAAGGCCACTTGTTGCAACGATCAATAATATCAGCTTACTGCTATAGAAATGTATAAGTACATAAGTAGATAAATTGATGTTTATCTACTTGAGCTCGAAGACTATAATGTCGACACAAGTGACGCGTGGGCGTGCGTTTCCACCCGTCCAGATTGCGCAATAAGTACCCTTTGATAGTGGCACAGTATAATAAAGTAAGCAGTATTACGTCTTCATACAAATTCGCCGGAACGACGCGCTTCGAAATCTCGGTGTACACCAATATACTATCGCGCGTGTGTCGCAGTTACGTAAGGACGCTGATGGTGCGAGCTCCGTTCGACTTCGTGAAATCTAAACTATTCATACCATATTTATCCAAATGATTTGGTGTAAAATGCAATTTTTATCTCGATATAATTTCCCTGACGACAAGCGATAGGGATTTAATCACGGATATCTATAGATTTAACATTACCAACTTAAATTACCCTACAATAGACAAATTGACATATTTGTTTTATAGAACTCTGTCAGTGTCATTTTTGATAAATTTGTGAATTAACCTGAGCATTTGGATACATGTCATCGCGGGCGTTTTTATAGGCCTTTTTTATGTACGTATTTTACTTTCCCTATTTTCTCTACTTTTAAACCCGAATAAATGGATAATATCTAAAAAAAAAACACTATCCGAATGGCTCCCGGAAGGTTTTAACAAAGAATGCTCTCCCATAATAAAATTTGTCGGACTTTTACAGTATAATTACCACTTACAATCCAAGAGACACAGTCAGTGGGCAACCCTAGTGCCTGTTTATCTACCGAGTGGCCGTAGGTAATTATTTCAAAGAGACCGCCGAGACGTAATACTGCTCACTTTATTGTACTGTGATAGTGGGATGTGCTCGTGGTATATGACAATCTATGGCTTATGTCATTGGAGCCCTAATCGTTTAAGGAAACTCGGGGAGTCGGGGAACAATGAATACCGTCTGATCTTAAAATCTGTATTGTATTGCGTCTTGTGATTGAGAAAGCTTTGGAATAGGCAACTAGCTTCATATTTTCTGACTGACCGACTTCTTGACAATTCAAAAGTAAATAAATGCTTTGAGTTTGAGTTTTAGAAAGAAATGTTTAGAAGTAGCCGTAGACAAGTAGCTATGCGTGTTGCCAGTGATGACATATGGCACTGAAACGTGGTCGCTCACAATGGGCCTTATAAGAAGGCTAAAAGTCACCCAAAGAGCAATGGAGAGGGCTAGGAGTTTCCCTGCGTGATCGAATCAGAAATGAGGAGATCCGCAGGAGAACTAAGGTAACCGACATAGCCTGAAGAATTGCCAAACTTAAGTGGCAGTGGGCAAGGCACATTGCTCGCAGAACGCCGATGGGGCCGAAAGGTTCTGGAGTGGCGACCGCGTACAGGAAGACGTAGCGTTGGAAGGCCTTCCACAAGGTGGACCGACGACCATGTGAAGGCCGCAGGAACCCGTTGGATGCGAGAAGCACAGAACCGGTCGAAGTGGCGGTGCTTGGGGGATGCCTAAGTCCAGCAGTGGACGTCTTTCGGCTGAAATGATGATGATGATGGAGACAAGGGAAGATCGACGTGCAGTTAACCTAGACCATGGTCTACCTGTGTACTAATTTTCACCGAAACCCGTCTTGGAGTTAAGGTGGGAAAAGGAACAGACAAATAGAGTTACTTTCGCATTTATAATAAACTAGCTTCCGCCCGCGGCTTCGCCCGCGGCTTCGCCCGCGAGGTATGTCGTTAAAAACTACCCTATGTCCTTCCCCGGGATGCAATCTATCTTTCTGCCAAATTTTATCGAAATCCGTTCAGCGATTTAGGCGTGAAAAGGTAACATACAGACAGATAGACAGACAGAGTTACTTTTGAATTTATAATATTAGGACTGTGATATTAGTATGGAAGTATAGTATATAGGTAGTATGGATTATTATTAGACCGTTTCTAAGGGATCTAAAACGCATGCGATGATGAGGATTGTCTCATGCAACGACCATGCAGGTTACCGTTATCTTGCTAATTAGTTGATGAGTTTATCTATAAACTGACATTTTGAACTATTGCATGCCGCTGTGTTAAAGGTTCATTTAAATTAGAAATAATTATTATGGTAGATACTTAAGTGTTTTTTTGTTTTAATTAGTTATGATTCAGCATTGATTTACCTATTTTTAACGAACATCTTATGATTGATTTGTCATGATGTTAAATAGTTTTGGCATACAGAGGTAGTATTTACCTCTATCAATTAATTAAACTAGTTTTTTCTACGTCGCCCGGGTAAATACCCGGGCGACGTAGAAAAAACTTACTTTAGGTAGGTAGGTAGCTAAAACGATTCGTTTATGTATTCCTACTTGTAGGAAGCCGATATTACTCGAAAATATAGTATATTCTAGAATGCCAAATTCCAGTGGTGAAACAACATAATTACATAATCAATAAGAAGTAATGACGATAACAAGACGCATTAGGTAATTATCATTTACAAACTCATTTGTAATTGTTTTTGACGAAATTATTACTTATTCCTGCAGTTTTGTTGTCATGAACGATAAATATAATTATTATTACCAACCACTATGTTACCATCTAATCGACAATTAATTCGATTCCAATAGTAGGTACTTACCTACACGTTTATAATATCGATTAGATTTCGAGATAAAAAAGATAGGTGAGACTTTTTGACATTGGTGCGTGAAATGCATTTTGATTCTGGCACGAATTCACAAAATGTGGACGCAGGGTTGCCAGCCCTACTATTATAGTATACTTATTAGAAGCCAGAGGCAAAGCAGAATTTTTTTTTCAGTTCACTACAAAATGGCGAGATGTGTAATTAGAATTAATAGACATTTAAGTACAAAAAAAATAAAAAGTCGTTAATAAAGCCTGAAAGTATCAAAAAACATGCATTGAAAAAATAAAATATTTTAGAAACATAACTACTATATTGTTTTTCTTTTCGCCGTCTTATATATTTTTACAAGCAATGGATTCGAAAAAACTTTATTTGATATAAAATAAGTTATCGACCCTAATTATGTGGACGTCACATTCAAAAAGATTTGGTATTTTAATTTAGTTGGCTTGGTTCATCGACAGGATTTTATATCAAGTCTTTTTAATATGTGAGCCTGTTTTAGTAACCATGGGGCCTAAAAAGGTCACTTTGGCAGAATCATAAAAGGATAACATTATGAAGACAGTCCGTGTTTTTCTTTTTCGCTGCACTACGTAGGTATAATCAAAGACTTGTCTTCCTTCAATCAAAGAATTGGATTTGGATAGGATTGATTGGTATTTTAGTACTTACAGACAAAAAAAAAACTTAAAAATCCTTTACCAATGGGATTTGATACGACTAACTAACAGATGATTCATAATGTTATCCTTTTATGATTCTGTCACAGTGGCCTTTTTAGGCCCCCAGTTTTTATGCGGCCACCAAAAAAGGGAGTTTTAGCTACCTAATTTAAATTCCCGAGAAGTCGACATTCCTATGATTTCTATGATAGTTTGTAGCAAACTATTAGAACAAGCTGCCTCTCTCTACTGTATTCCTACGTAAGTACTTAGCATATCTGCATTGCGATTCTGTAACCATCTCACCGTGAAAACTTAGGTGAAGTGAGCGTGGAGTGAGCTGTCAATAGTGTCAATTCCTAGCAAAAACAAACTCACATCACCTAAGTTTTCACGGTGAGATTTTGACAGAATCGACCAGCTGATCTAATTCCTTACATATATGCTTTACCTGATATTTACTTCATGGGTCTTAAATACACTAGATGTTTTGTTGAGAAATGTAATCATTTACTTAACAGTTGATCATTTTCCTTCATTCCACTTTCCAAGTTTTGTTTAGTAGCCTACTGTTTATAAGTTTTACAGACATACATAAAATATTGGTGTTTTTCTTGTCGTTTTGCAGCCTAGCGTTTTTCCAACGACAAAACAAAATTCGAATGCTACGATTCAAAAAAGGAACTGCGTTGCATGTTTCCACTTTTTTATTTAAATAAGATTAAATATTATTTGTTCTGTTTTTATTATCATTTAGACAACAGTAAAGGTCAATGATCAACAGAATTGTTTTAGGAGAGTGGTAGATTTATATGAGTTTGAGATTAACATTTGTTTCAAAAGCAGGTTTGTGCACTTTTTATTGTCAGAATTTCCAGCCTAGCCTTAACATTCAAAATGTCCAAAAAAGCCTGTTCAGTGTGGTTCCCTAAACCCGGAGCCTAGGCTGCTAATAAAAAAAAAAAACAGTGGCACTCCGGGAGTGCCGACAGAAGTGAAAACAAAACACAAAAAGAATACTTTGCCATCACTCACTGACATATCGGATATACATTAAAACCGAGTACATCCCGAGGACAGCCGAACACATCCGTAGCGGGTATTTTTTTTAATCGTCTTATAAACAAAACACGCGTGGTGTCGCTTACGGTAACAGTGGCGCGAGTTAGGCAGGATACAAAAGTCTAAAAAGTTAGTATTTTTAGACCTTTGTATCCTGCTTATGCGTATGAAGTTTTATTAAAATCGGTTCATTCATTTCGAAAAATAAGGGCTTGAAAGTTTGTATAAAATGCCGCACGGCGTAAACGCTCTTAACTAAATATCTATTTGAAATAGTTTGAGTCTAATTATAGAATCAAAAAAAAGCTTCAAAATGTCAAACGAAATATTTTATTCAAAAAACAGCCATATTCGCTGGTATGGTGAACTACGCCGTAGCATAGTGTGAGCTACGCCGTAGCACAGTTTGACCTACGCCGTAGCACTCTCCATCCGTCTTACGAATTTTCGATCAGGTCACGTGTCCTGACGCGAGTTTAACATTTTTTACCCATTACAAAAAAGTGTACAACGCCGCTAAAGAAGTTTTCACTTCAAAAAATTTTTTTGAAGACTTTTCTCAAAACCTATCGAGGGTGTCAAAATAAAGGGTTTTAAAAGAACATAATTATACAACTTTTATGGTTAAAAGTAATTCGAAGTGACAATTGTCGTAAAAAACACTTACCAAAAACTAAATCGTCTGCGAAATGCTGCTTCCAACTTTTATTTAATTTAAAATGGGCTTGTTAGGGTTCCGTACCAAAATGGTAAAAACGGAACCCTTATGGTGAGACTAAGTCTGTCTGTCTGTCTGTCACAGCTGGATAGCTCAAGAACTACTAATGCTATCAACTTGAAATTTGGAATAGTTTTAGATGATGTTTGCCTAACTATTTTGCAATTAAAGAAATAAAAATATAGGTATGTATATTTTTTGCAACAGGGACTGAAAGGGGGTCTGAAAAATTCGAAGTGGAGCTACTAGGGCATGTGGGGTATTCTAAGAAAGAGAGCTGTTTGCACATGCTCAAACATTTTTTCTTTTTTTTTAGGCCGCTTAGTTTTCGACTTTTGATGAAAAGATGAGGAGAGCTGAGGCTGACTCCAAAATCAAGTTTGACTAAAGCTGGGAAAATGTAGAGAGAAATAAAAAGATTAGGCAAGGACTAATGGATAAATTTGTTTTATAAAACTATCATTTCTGGATGGATGACATGGGTTGATAACAAGTTTCGTAATACTTAGGGTCAGTTCACACCGAGACGCGTCGCGTCTCGGTGTGAACTGACCCTTAGCTGCATTGAAGCATGATTTCCTGCTTGTGATTGATTGTCACTGAT
This sequence comes from Oligia latruncula, assembly GCA_948474745.1. Classification (NCBI taxonomy): domain Eukaryota; kingdom Metazoa; phylum Arthropoda; class Insecta; order Lepidoptera; family Noctuidae; genus Oligia; species Oligia latruncula. Next base: position 5,034,470 of record OX419691.1, on the reverse strand, counting down.
TACCACATGAGTCGATAATCTTCTAGGGATTAATTAAAATTATTTCATCATTGTTAAGTACGATTGCTATGTGACAAACAGTAGGTAGGTCAAACTGTTTGTCATTTGTAAAATACTGTATTTCTGTAAAGTGATAACCAGTTAAGACTGGTTGTCAGTTGTCAGTCTGTAAGCCTGTAGTAGTTGGTAAGCCAAGGGGTGTAGTGTTACCCAGTAACTGGGTTGTGGAGGTCAGATAGGCAGTCACTTCACGTAAAATACTGGTATTCAGCTGCATCCAGTTAGACTGGAAGCCGACCCCAAAAATTGTTAGGAAATTACACATGGCCAGTCATCAATCTAGCCTCAACGATGTGAATAATAATTAACTAACTAAGGTCAAGATCTTCAGGTTGTCAGACTTTCGGGCTTCTGACGACCCGTAACGACTGTCAAAGATCCACGAATGACAGCCGGGACCAACGCAACGGCTTAACATGCTTTCCAAAACACGGGGGTCTTGGTACTTATGGGAAGATGGTCACCCATCCACGGATCAACCGCGGCAAGCGTGTCATCCATCTACGGACCAACCGCGGCAAGCGTGTCACCCATCCACGAACCAACCGCGGCAAGCGTAGCCTAACCTGATCGATCGATCCGTGCGGCTGCTATTACTTAGCCACAAGCCCCTCAAAATTATGCTATTACCCATCCTCTCAATATAAGTATATCACATTTGGCTTTTACGAAACCCACGTCATTCTTAGGATATGGTAGGCACAAAGTTGGTTAGTATCCATACTAATATTATAAATGCGAAGGTGTGTCTGTCTGTTAAATTTGGTACAGAGATAAGTAGTTTGAGTCCCGGGAAACGACATAGGCCAGTTTTTATCCCGATATTCCCACGGGATCGACACTTATGCGGGTGAAATGGACTTAAAGATACATTTATAATCTATTACTTATCCATACTAATATTATAAATTCGAAAGTAACTGTCTGTATGTTACCTTTTCACGACTAAACCACTGGATGGATTTCGATAAAATTTGGCAGAGAGATAAATTGCATCCCGAGGAAGGACAATTTTATCCCGATAATCCCACAGGATCGACACTTATGCGGGTGAAACCGCGGGGCGCTGCTAGCACAATATACAATAAATAATAAAAACACAACAATAACAACATTATTTTTTACTAAACAACTAAGGGTAACCTTTGTTTTGTTTATAGAGATTGTGACGGTCTTTTGACCTAGTCTGCAGGTCAATGGAGAGGTCTGTGACCTTAAACTGACCAAAGTGACATCGATTAAGGAAACGGTGCAGTGGTGCCATCTATGTTCAACTCACGGAACTAATATACCAACACAAATGTACATTCATTATATATCTGTTGAACATTATGCTACATATGTGAATGCGTTCACAGTTTCTTGACCCGGTCACAGATGACGCTGTAACAGAACATTGTTTTCTTGTTTATTTTTATTCTAATTTTTCGTCCATTTATCGTCTTCTCCTTTTTCAGGACACAGGTATCTAATCTTTAAACTTTTACAAAGACACCTTTGACGATAATAGCTTTAGTATATAATACAGTATGTGTAGGTATCTATGTAGATAACTGAAATTCAGTTTAAAGCTGTGATTATTTACAGCCCAGTCCTCCCCGTCTAGAGTTTTGAGGGATTCGATGCACTTTGAAAAGTTTTAAGCCGTTTGGAAGAGAGCTACGAGAAATCTAGCCTGAGTAACGTTGCTCCGGTTACATTTCAGTCTTTATTGGAACTAGCAGTGAGTGAACTGAGCAGTGGTGGCCAAGTGGTAACGGCCGCGACTTACGAGTTGTATGTCGTAGGTTCGAACCCAGACAGGCGCTTTACTTTGTGTAAATTATTTCATCACCACTGCTCTCAAAACGGTGAAGGGAAACATCGTGAGGAAACCAGCATGTCCTAGAACCAAAAATTCGAAGACATGTGACATCTGCCAACCCGCACTGGGCCCCCGTGGTGGATTACGGCCCACTCCCTTTCACCGAGAGGAGGCCTGTGTTCCAGCAGTGGGAACATTATAAGCTGATTATGTGTATTGGAACTAGTCCGAAATATCTTAAAAATAATCCAGTTTACTTGACCGAAATATATAGCTTACATATTTTTGTTCTTTTTAACTTGTTTTGTTTGAAGGCCTTTTCCGTATGTAAATAATTGTAGGTACCTACCTACTATGTTTTTAAGATCGAATGAAAACATAGTAAGTACTTAAGCAAATTATGATCAAATGGATGACTAATTGATTGTTAAGTAATTAACATATTTCTCACTAACGTGTTTTAGCTTGCTCTCTCTTGGCCGTTATGTGCCTTTTAGTGCTAAATATTTGTTATTTCTTCTAATAAAGGAAGCTATTGTTGTTAAATTTAGAATACCTACATTCGTATCTTTGTCTCGGCATATATAAAAGCATACGAATAATGCAGTAACATCACAATAAAGGGTATTGTTCACGTGCTACGCACACAGACGTGCGCACGCCCACACACTCGCTAATAGAGTGTCGTCCAACACTCATTTACAAATTAACGTGCAATGAAATGAAACAAATGCGTGTGCAATATTATTTACCGGCTACGGACAAAGGGTTCCAATAGTCCACTTCGCGTTGGAGCTAAGCGCGGGCGCACTTGAATGCGCGACGTAACGTAGCGCGCACGCGCGGAAGTTTTATCGAAGAAACAGTGTAGTTCGCGATCGGAATGATGTTGGCCGGGGCGCAAATTGTTGATGATACTAGTGTCGCGTTTACGACAGGAAATACGGGGGCAACCGGGACTAGTCCTGCGATGCCTCCTGTCCAGGGCTCCTCCCGGGAAGCCCAGCCTGTTGCCCCTCCAGCTGCGCCTGCACAGGGACTCCACATGGTCCCTAAACTTGACCCAGTGGACATACATTTCAGCAATATCACATGCACAGTCAAACTGGGAATAACTAAAGGTAAATTTAAACAGTTTATATACGAGTAGGTACAAAATTTAGTCTTGTTTCTGAAAACGGAAGTCAATTTTCACCCCTTCCTACACTCATACTTTTTTCAGTGCGTGGCGTTTTACATTTTTATATAATTATATTGATCCAGAATTATAATCTAAGAAAGGAATGCTATCATATCCCAAAGTGTATCATGTTCGATTTCCTTACCCAGTGATCCCTACACAATAAAAGGTTTTTAACTGTCCTACTTATGACCCTAGATCTAATTTAAAAATGGGTGCAAGAGTATTGACGTAATGTGTAACTTCACAAGTCGTGATAAAGTTATTTGATATGCTCCAACAATACCTAAGTATGGATAGGTATGTTACGATTATATCGTCAGTAACACGATAATAAATATCAATAATACCTTAGTCTTTGTGTAAACGCGGTTTATACTTAGTTATCGTGCTTATAATTTGTATAACTTTATAACACGTAGGTCGGTAAGGAAGTTTAATTGCCTAATAACTTATTGACAACATTAGCTATCTACTTACCTATTATCTTATGTACCTATTTATTATGTTTCTATGTCCTTTTTAGATAATAAATGATGTGAATAATAATTAACTAACTAAGGTCAAGATCTTCATTCGACGCGGGCAGTTTTTTTGTAGTAAACTTACTGACGATGACTAAGATATAACCCCTATTGTCATTAACACCTTCTTCCTCGTTCTGACAACAGCTAAAGATTCTTCTGAATGAACTGCTTGGTTGTGCTTCTTGAAAAGTCAACAAATGGAAGCCACCGACTGCAGCTTTTAAGCTCTATCTTCATCATCTGCCTAGGCTTTTCCCAACAATTTGTGGAGTCGGCTTCCAGTCTAACCGGATGCAGCTGAATACCAGTATTTTACGTGAAGTGACTGCCTATCTGACGTCCAAAACCCAGTTACGGCCCTTTCACACGGCAGTCCAGTTTTTGGAGGGATCCCGTTTTCTGCAGGATCCCGTTTGATCGCAAAGGAGATTATATGCTAGTGTTCACACGAGCAAACCGCATGCAGGATCCTGCAAAATGCTGATCCCGTCGATTTGTGCAGTTCGGTTTTGTCACCGGAAACTGGATCCGTCGTCCAGTAAAAAGCGGGATCCCGTTAAAGACACATATATTTCTATAACAGTGTTCACACGGCTTCCTGCGTGCGGTTTTTTGCTGGATAGTGGTCCTAAAATAATTGAAAAATTTTGACTCATCTCTTCTCAAATCGCTCATTAGATTTACAAAAATACCTAAAGTCGAGCGTTGTGCCACGATAGGATGAACCCATAAATCTTCTATTTCGCTGCCGACGACGCAGATAATACCAATAGAATATTAGCAAAGTATTCACGTCCATTTCGCCTGATCACTAGCGTAGGAATGGTCAAAAAACAGCAACCGTATTCACACGGCAGTCCAGTTTTGCAGGACTGGCTTTTTACTGGATCCTGCAAAAACGGACGCTGTGTTCACACGGTAGTTCAGTTTTACTGCCGTGTGAAAGGGCTGTTACTGGGTAACACTAGACCCCTTGGTAAGACTGGTTGATAACTTCACAGAAATACACTATTTCGTCGGCTTATTGCGAGAACTCATTAACTGCAAAAAATCACTAAATACGTGTTTATCTATAGTGGACTTCTTTTGGCACATTCTACAAAAGGCAAAAACTCACAAATTTAGTGATTTTTTGCAGCTAATGAGTTCTTGCAATAAGCCGACGATTTTACAAATGGCAGACAGTTTGACCTACCTACTGTTTGTCACATTGCAATCGTACTTAATAATGATGAAATAATTTTAATTAATCCCTAGAAGATTATCGATTCATGTGGTAATCAGTGACAATCAATCACAAGCAGGAAATCATGCTTCAATGCAGCTAAGTATTACGAAACTTGTTAACAACCCATGTCATCCATCCTGAACTGATAGTTTTATAAAACAATTTTATCCATTAGTCCTTACCTAATCTCTTTCTTTCTCTCTCCATTTTCCCAGCTTTAGTCAAACTTGATTTTGGAGTCAGACTCAGCTCTCCTCATCTTTTCTTTGACTCTCTCTCCTCTCAAAGTGCACTATCAATCAAATCATTTTTCAATTATTATTCTCTGCTTTCTGCATCGCACTTTAATCTTAAAGAATCCATTCACGCTTATTGATCATTCTTAAGGAGACAAACTAGTATTCTTTAATCTCTATGAAGCCTTGGTACAGTAGCATATTTAATTTATTATTATTTATATTCTTCAGGATGATTAGCAACCACGAACTTTTTGGAGTGGCTTAAATACCCATACATCCGGTTAATACCCGTATCGTTGATACATAATTTACATCCTAATGATTGTGGGAACAACAATACGATTGCGTTTATTAGTTCAAGTGTGTAACGATCTGACTAATAATGCTTGATAAATTATAGGTTTAAAGTGACACAACAGAGTGTAAACAATACATACAACCAGAGACAATGCTGGTTACTACGAAATCTTGTTATACTAAAATTTCACTACCACTTCTTTGGCCATTTGTTGTGCTCTTCGGGCACTTCGTTTAATACTATATAATTATATTCTGCTAATTACAATTAACCAACCCCTTGCACCAAAATTAGCATTGTACATTACAACAAGAGCTCTTCCCAAAAACTACGTGTGTTGCAAAAATAATTGAAATTATATGTGTTAACTGCTTAAAAATATCACTGTAAAGCCTTACATCATCTGCCTAGCCTTTCCCCAACTATTTTGGGGTCGGCTTCCAGTCTAACCGGATGCAGCTGAATACCAGTATTTTACATGGAGCGACTGCCTATCTGACATTCACAACCCAGTTACTGGGTAATACGATACCCCTTGGTAAGACTGGTTGTCAGGCTGGCGGGCTTCTGACTACCCGTAACGACTGTCAAAGATTCACGAATGACAGCCGGGACCAAAGGCTTAACGTGCTTGCCGAGGCACGGAGGGGTCTCGGTATGTAAAGATGGTCACCAATCTACAGACCAACCGCGGCAAGCTTAGCTTAACCTGATCGATCGACCTATGCGGCTGTTATTATTTGGCCACGGGCCCCTCTACGTAAGGACTGTAAAGTCTTACGTTTAACCAAAATAAAATAAGTAGTAATATCAACTCTAAGGTAACTAGCTGCAATCGATTAACACTTACTGGAACTCGAAGTGCTTCTTGTATCGATTGAGCCGCAGCTAACAACCACAATACGTGTCGCCTTGACTCGATTGCTACATCATAACGGTTACGACTTACGAGTCAAGTTCACTTTTTATTATACAGTTAGTATTAGAACGAGATGGTAAACAAAAAACTGCATTGCACAGGTTGTTTTGTAATTATTAGTTAGCTTATTGTAGGTAGCTGCGCGGCTCCTAAGGGTCGTAGCGTGATGTTATATAGCCTATAGCCTTCCTCGATAAAAGGACTATCCAAAACAAAAATATTTTTTCAATTCGAACCAGCAGTTCCTGAGATTAGCGCGTTCAAACAAACAAACTCTTCAGCTTTATAATATTAGTATAGATGGTAGAGTTTCTTGCCCGTTCTTCTCCATGGGTAGATATCTAATACGCTTTGGAAATCAAAATAAAAAAAAAAACAAAATAATTTCTTTGCATAAATAACGCACAGAAGGTTGGTAAAATGTGCAGAATTATTCTATACATATTTTATTGAAATTAATTATTGATCATAGTCATGCAGTCAGTAAAGCGATAATCCCATTAAAATGAATGAATGGAATGGAACTAGCTTCATCTTTCTGACTGACCGACTCCTTAACAATTCAAAAGTGCCTGTAATTGGTTTATTTGAAACAAATGCTTTCATTTTAGTGTCTCCCTTTTAAAGCAGATTATAATTTTGCAACATTTTAATTACTTAATTTACTAAGTGCATAGTTGAAAGGTTCATAAATTATAAACTGCTGATATTACGATAAAATGAACTAGAGAAAAACTCTACATAACATTAAATAAATAAAAAGGATTATAACAATTTATATAGGAAAATTATGAATCCATAGCTTGGATTTTTTTATCACTAATCAGCAACAACGACCAAAGCGCAAAAGTGCAAGGTAGCTTTTACGATACGGGTTTCCTTATTTACGATACCGGTTTATTTACGTTCCCTAGCGGTTTTCGCAGAAACGTGTAGGTACTGTAAGGTCGGAAAGGTTTAAAAAAAACAATTTTCATTTTACTTTTTAAAATACCTAGTACTCATTGTACCTAAATAATTTAAGACAATGCATGTAGGTACTATTATTTATCAAATACCATATTTAGGGTTACTCATATTTCGGATAAACTTATAAGAAACGCATAATAATATAAACACAAAATTTAAAATTTCGAAGTAAGACACCAAAAAAAAATTAAAATCACGTGTTTATGTACATTATCATTGCAAGAACTACAAATTGTTAACAGCTGATATTGTGGTTCTTTCTATGTTTTCCCTAACCATAATCTAAGTGGCTTTAAGACAATCGTTCTTTAATCTTAAGATTATACTCATGTAAAGGAGTTGGGTTATTGATTTTATTGCCTCTTCAAATAAAAACAACTTACAAATTCACAGTTATAAACTAAGTATTATAATGTAGTACTTTGTAATGTAATGATCTCCAGTTTGCGTCAGGATTTGACTTTTAACCTAACAGGGAAAAAATGCTAAGACACACAAGTAATAATTAATGCTGTTTACAACTTCTTGTTATTGTGACATAACCAATATACATAATAAACACGTGATTGTCAGGTAAATTGAACTGAGGACTCTGTCAAAGATGTGGTTTGGTCGTGGGGGTCAAATAGGCAGTCGCTCCATGTGAAATACCTTCTGGTATTCAGCTGCATCCGGTTATACTTTATTGATTTATTTATTTAGTATCTCCATCACAAGATATACCTACAATACAGGGTTTCATCAGGTATTATGTAAGTAGGTGTTGGGGTCGCGGGCGCATAGAGTGGGGCTCCGTCCGCCCACCAAGTGACCCCATGGAAGATGGTGGCACAGTAGTCACGTGCTGCCGTGCATAGCGATTCTCAGAAGAGGCCCCTTTTCAGTCTCCCAAGGGATGTGCCTTACCTACAGGCGCTGTCCGGAAAGGAACCGGCACCACCCCTATGTGCTGATGGTGATCACCGCGGTGGTTTTAGTGAGGTAAAAATCCCACACTCCCCGACCTCCCTCGTGAGGTCGTCGGGAGCCTTTTGAAGGTTTGCCCCGAAAACAAAAAAAAAAGGTTTTATATAGGTGTATTTGAAGCCGACCCAAAATATTTGGGAAGATGCTGTGGGAAAATGCAAGGTAGATTTGGTTTTGATTCTATCAAAGGCATTCAAAGTTTCAGCAGCTTTATTAAACCTACTGTAACTGATTCCATCAGGAACATTAAACCATAAGAATAAGAGCCGTGGAACTTTAATCTCTGGACCACTCGTAGATCTTGAACCCAATCGTTTTAATAAATATATGTTTTACATACCACACAAACACACACGCCTAGCTGAAAAAGTAAAAATTAGATAATACTGATGATTTACACCTGCACGAATATCAAAATTTTTGAATCTAGGTATGTGGACACACAGAATATATAATAGTACCATTGCTATTGCACCAAAACAATACCTGGTTAACTAAGTAACTTCGATGTGACTTCGATTCTGGCTGGCTCTTCTTCATTAAGGTCACCTGTTTAAAGTACAATTGGTCACCTAATCATTATTATCATTGATTTGTAGAAATACCAATGATTGCGTACATTCGAACATTTACTTAATCTATCCTTAATCCTTATCATGACATGGATACAAGTGAATTAATACAAAGATATTGAAATGAACTAAATACCTTAACGTTGTAGGTAGGTATCATGAACACCTTTTTTACGTAATTTTCTTGGTATGGTATCGAAAATGCAAGGTTCAATAAAATCGTGCACGAAACGATAAAAAAAATGAGATAAGTAGGTATTAGATATTTTCCCACCTTGTATCTGCATCGGAACGGAAGGCATATCGTATCTAAGCAAAAAACTAAGTTACCTACATTGAACCTGTTTCATTCTTGCCAAAGTTACCTACGTCACGATTTTTTTTTTAAAAGACTACCGAGCATTCCTTTAGTCCATTGATCTACTTCTACATTGAAAAACAAGATCATGATCAACATAAAAAGTCCGACCGAAGCACAAAGTCCAATTTCCGTAACTGCTTCAACTCAGCCTATCGCAATCCACTGCTGGACATCGGCCTCTCCCAGGCTGCGCCACACCCTGTCCTCCGCCTTTCTCATCCAATCTGTCCCAGCTACGCTTTCCGATACGCGGTCTCAACTCCAGGACTCGTCTGCTCCACCCGCCATCGGTCCTTCGACAAACATGGCCAGCCCACTGCCACTTCAGTTTCCTTACACTGGAAGCTACTCCGGTTATTTTCCATAACTACTTAATTAATTGCAAACTTACAATAACTTCATGCCCTCTGCTATGATACTATTACTCTCCCGGATATGCGATAGTACGGCTCCTTATCAAGATATGCCGATTCGGTGATGCTTAACTGCGATAAGGACTAACTGGATCGCCTAACAATCGTTACTACAAGTGTTCGATAAAATGCACTAGACAGTTCGTTCAACTCATTTGAATTGTCCAGTTTTTGTGATGTCCCCTCCAAAATATAGGATGTGGACAATTTTGAGTGTTAACCGGTCATCATGGGGGATAGAGACCTTGACATTAATTGGGATGGCACGAGGGAGACATCCGAAAGATTGTTATCAAAAGATTTAGCAACCAAAATATTTTGGAATAAAATGAATGATAAAATAAATATTTGTTCAGAAAATTAAAACAGTAGCATCTATGCAAGATAATTGTTACATCTAACACCTCTATAAACTTTATTATCGCCTTCGCGATCGTGACCCACATAGATGCATGGCTGCCGCTGAACGTAACATATATAACAGTCGACTGTTAGATATGTTACGAACATTCCTAATGATAAAACAGCTTCTTTATAAGCTACATCCATAGCTTGTTGCCATTGAGATACAGCCTTAAAAAAGTGTTTCTAATTTCAGCACATTCTTATAGCGTCGGAGAATGTAGAAATCTTGAAGAATTTCTAATAGAGTTGTCACACGCGGGGTGATCATAAAACACAATAAAGTGATGAATGATGACACCAAAACTCAGGGGTTTAAAAATTCGGTCTCATTACAATAGAGCATTATTTAAGTACCCCTTTACTAAAATAATAATAGTAATTTTAGACACCTCAAACAAATAAGTAAATTACGTAAATAAAATTGTTGTTATTATTGAACTTAAAACCGTTTGTGTGATACTGATACGGTACTATTATAGTTCGATACGAGTTTATCGCGGCCTTTTAGAAATTGTTTTTGTAACCCGACAATGTCTAGGAAATAATTAGCGTGACCAACCTCATTAGCTGATCAACTATGGTTTGAAAACTATTTGTCATTAACACGCTTTTATTAGGTCGACCTGTATAACTATGTAATGGACTCTAAGGTAACTAATTTAACCATCTTCCAAGGGTCGTAGCGTAATGAAAATTGGCAGCTGTATGTAGTTCTGATGACAATACAATAATATGCTACTGTCGAACTGATCTGATGATGGAGCCGGAAGATATGAACTGGAACTTCATGATGGAAAATCGTATTATAGCTGTTTTGGATTTCTTAGAAAAGTCTTGTAATGAACTTTGACCACGATTAGGTTTCAAGGTCTGATGATGAAGCCGCATGGCATTCCATGATAGAATATCGTATCATAGTCGTGTTTTTTTACGTGCATTTATAAAAGCGTGTTTTTCTAATGTTTTTTAAACGATTAATTTATTTTTATCTATCTGATTCCATAAAAGTTGCAGCCATGGTAATCTCTTACCATATTATAACAAACTGCATGGCAACAACGGGGTAACTGCGTAACACACTAACAGTATCTGTAGCAATGGCTTTCATTTTGCCAGTTCAACAACGTTCATTGAGCTATTTACGTTGTTGAGTAGGCAATTTTTTCGTGTATATGAAGCAATGGATTAACAATATCCTTCAAAATTATTCATATTTGAGATTGTGATTGATAGTGTGTTACGCAATTAGCAGTTTACAGAAATAATTCTTTGAATGTTTCTGCCCAGTTGCAGACTGAAACTAATGATGAGAGATTTTGGTTTTAAAAATAATCTAGCCAAACAATAACCCCGGCACACAATATCTGATACAGTTTTATGTGCAAAAAATCTTAATGTTTACAATATGTAAATATATTTTTGTTATAACTTCCACAATCTTATCGTTACTATTTTAAAATATAAATACTTGTAAGTAGGTAAATAACTTTTTTTTTCCAATAAGTTAAATTACTCGTGCGACCTTGCTCTTACAAATAAATCTTAAGCAATAAATATTTTAACTAAACTAGCTGACTTAACTGTAATTACCTAACCTAATATTATTTTATAATAATTTTAGTTATAGATATAAATATAAACATCATCTGCCTAGCCTTTTCCCAACCATGTTGGGGTCGGTTCCAGTCTAATCGGATGCAGCTGAATACCAGTATTTTACATGGAGCGACTGCTTATCTGACCTCCACAACCCAATTACTGGGTGTGGGTAATACGATACCCCTTGATAAGACTGGTTGTCAGACTTTCGGGCTTCTGACTACCCGTAACGACTGTCAAAGATCCACGAATGACAGCCGGGACCAACGGCTTAACGTGGTTTCCGAGGCAAGGAATGTAAATATGGTCACCCATCCACAGACCAACCGCGGCAAGCGTAGTTTAACCTGATCTATCGACCTGTGCGGCTGTTATTATTTAGCCACGGGCACCTCATATCCCATAAACCTAGTTTATAATAAGGTTGCGCAAAATATTGTATCTGCTTAGATACTGAAAATATATGACAAATACTTTCGTATGGAGGGAGATGGCCTGAAACACAGGTTTAAATAAACCTAGATCAGGCAACGCATTACCTACCTTCAGAGTTCTATTTTTGACTGTAATCTCATATTTGTCATACCGTAGTTTATATCCAGATTATTATAATCCTAATAAAGACCTATATTAATATATGTATACTACTGAACCATATTATGTCCACTTTTTGTAAGCTTATTATTTCAATTTAAAAAAAAAATACATAAAATGTAATCATTATTTCATACTACAAAATTAAAGCTAGACAAAAAAAGAAACAATAAAATAAGTAAATGAACAGATGAAACTTCACAAACGGGTGTTAGTCTTCTTCTTAGCGTGTCGACGATGGCAAAAATAACACGAAATAAATATATCGTGTTTAGGGCTCCGTAACAAAATGGTAAAACGGGATAGAAGTGTAGGTAAAGATTACCGGTCCCCCGAGTTTATGTACGGACCCGATAGAAGTTTATGTAAAGATTACAGGAAAAATAAAACGATGTCTCTAAATAGCACACTTTTTCAGAAATCATCAACAAAAGTTACATTAGTTCCACTATCCGTTAAGAGATGGCGCTGACATAAAACTGCAATATTCTACACCGCAGTTAAAATTCTCTGACGAACCCTCGCCTCGGTGCGCGAGTCTGACTCGCTTGCCCGGTTTTTTTGTTTGGACCAAAATTCAGCAACGCGGTCACTGCACCGTTCGCTGACGCAGTCATTAGGTCCTCACGTGTGCAGGTGACAGGGTTATATTTATTTTTGATTTTTTTTCATCATGAAATTACATAGATTTTAATAACCATCATGTCTAAGCGTATTTTAACCTTGCAGACATTCATACATGAATTTCTAGGTACACCGCATTCATCTGGAAGTGCACAGAACTATTAATTGCTTACATGAATCCTTAATTACTAATGAAGTAACGATTAACTTTATTTCAAGAATGTAATCCTTTACATTAGAGCAGTGGTGGCCAAGTGGTAACGGCCGCGACTTACGAGTTGTAGGTCGTAGGTTCGAACCCAGACAGGCGCTTTACTTTGTGTAAATTATTTCATCACCACTGCTCTCAAAACGGTGAGGAAACCGACATGTCCTAGAACCAAAAATTCGAAGACATGTGACATCTGCCAACCCGCACTGGGCCCGCGTGGTGGAATACGGCCCACTCCCTCTCACCAAGAGGAGGCCTGTGTCCCAGCAGTGGGAACATTATAAGCTGATTTTGTAATCCTTTACAGTCGAGGAACAATGTTCAAAGTTATTTAAACGTTCCCCTAGTGTCAGTTTGCCGATGATTCACGACGGCCATGTCTTTGTTAAGTACTAAACATTTCACTCAGTTAGGTATACTAAGTTGGATGGTACAACAGTCAGATAAGCTAGCGGTCCCTTTGTTTCCAAGGCATCTAACATATCATGGACTTTAGACAGTACAAAGTTTATTAGTCACATAATTATACATAGCCAACTACTATGAAATCAGCAAAGAGCGCAAGGACTAGTTTTGACAGCTGATTTGATTTATGCAGATCGGAATTTGACAAGCTCATTAGACTATATTCCAGGGGTGGCCAACTTGGTTAGACCCAAGATCTACTGTTCACTGTCGACACCCTGTGCGATCTCCCAATTACATACTTCTTGATCTTGATCTTCTAAATCTTATATATTATGAAACAGCATAGTTCAGTACACAAATAAGTAGTATTTTTTATTTAGGGAAAATATAAAACTGAAAATTATTCTTAGTACCTAACTACTTATTTATATTAATGTGAGCATTGCGTTTGAGCGTCTTCCGCTAGAATAGCAAAATCAGGTTTGTAGTTGGAAATATTTTTTGCCTTGCCACGATCGACTGGACTAATAGTCGCGATCGAGCGGTTGGCCACCCCTGCTATATTCGATCTAGCATAGCAGAAGTTGAAAACAAAATATTGTCCAAACCTTTATCTACTGCCCAGAGATAAATACACGCTCTACTTTGAACACAATAAATATGTAATCAATGAATGTCCTAAATTCTTTGTTTTCTTTTGCTATGGTTTCTGCAGTGATTGTTTTTTTTATGATAAGACATTGACAAGACAAACCACCCACACTAATCCATACTAATATTATAAATGCGAAAGTGTGTCTGTCTGTTTGTCTGTTACCTCTTCACGCTTAAACCGCTAAACCGATTTAGATGAAATTTGGTATAGAGATAGTTTGAGTCCGGGGAAAGGACATACGATAGATTTTTATCCCGATATTCCCACGTGATTGACACTTATGCGGGTGAAACCGCGGGGCGCTGCTAGTTCTAAAATAAAGTCAATCCATATTACGTAAAGGCGAAAGTAACTGTCTTTTTGTCACCTTTTCAAGCCTAAACCACTGAACGACACCCTAATTGCGTAACACACTTTTAATAACAATCTCAATGATTTTGAAGGATTTTGTAAATCTATTGCTTCATGAATATGTTCGAAAAATTTGTCTGCTCAACAACGTTAATAACGCAATGAATGGATGTTGAACTGTCAAATAGAAAGCCAATGCTACTGTTAGTGTGTTTGGCAATACCACGCTGATCCTCATAAAATTTGACAGATAGATAGATTAGGTAGCCTGGTATCTGGAGAACGATATAGGCTACACATAAAAAAATTAAAATGATGAATTACTAAATACACGCAGACGAAATCGCAAACGACATCTATGTAGTTCATAACAGTTCGTTTATAAACCTTATATAAGTATCAACCTTGACAGCTCGCTGCAAGAAATATCCATTCATTGATAACTTCATTAGACTAAGGTTAAATCAATGTATGTCACGTTTAGATAAATTTCCACTGCGTTACTTTTATCATTAACTATCATATCTTATCTTCCAGTCTGTAGCATTGGCATAATCAGCCTATAATGTTCCCACTGCTGGGACCCAGGCCTCCTCTTGGTGGTAGTGTTGAATTTTTGGTACCAGTTTCCTCACGTTTTCCTTTACCGTTTTGAGAGCATTGGTAATTAAATAATGTACACAAAGTAAAGCGCCTGTCTGAGATCAAACCTACGACCTACAACTCACAGGTCGCGGTCGGTTACGTCTGTAAATAACATTAATCTGTTTATTGTGATATAAATAGGAAGTAGACATTGTTACAACTTCTCGTCATCAATATTCACATCACGCAGTCGGTAAAAATAAAACTAAGTATTATGTGTTTGACCCCTGTTTATTGTCCAGATTGTGTCATCATTCAAATTAAATCGATGAGATTAAAGCACGATCTACACGGTTTAAACACGATCTACACGGTTTGAAACCAGCTTACAAACCAAGGTGACCTTGAAGTTGTAGTTGTTGCGAGTTGCCTGCTACACGGTTTAAAACCAACATTTTCTTCTGCCACTGGTTTGCAACGCAGGCCTTTCTACCAAGGACGTTTAAAGGTCATACGAAATTGGTTTAAAACCACTGTCTACACTGTTTTAAACCGTTTTAAACCGTGTAGATCGTGCTTAAATTGAAATCCTTCCATATAACATGAATGAGAGGAGTTATTTTGCATAATAGGTTCATATTATATGTATTTGTTGCTTTAAAAAGTCATCAATGAACTTACCTGGTAATTACCTAAATATTTTTTGGATCTCAGTTTTTACCTTTTCGACCCTGAGCAAATCAACATTCTTATTGACTTTCAATATTCAATTCAATGTTATTTTTCGCACAGTACAAGGTGGCAGGTACAGACGCCAGCATATCAAGCTACCCGAACCTGTGAAATTTTCCCAATCAACCTTGAACTTGATAAAGTAAAAAATCTATTAAAGTTTGACATATTGTAGTAGCTTGATGTGCTGGCGTCTGTACATCGACGCGCTAGGTACAGTCAACAGCAAAAGTAGATGATCAAAATCAGAATTCAATACTAATTAACGGAGTTCGCGTCAAAACTGTATGGCAGAGCTGTTGCTGTTGTTGTTATTGAGCTATGTGCAGAGACTGTGTGGCTGTGTGGCAGAGTTCTGACGCAAACTCCGTTCATTAGTAGGTATTGAATTTCTGATTTTGATCATCTACTTTTGCTGTTGACTGTACCACTAGGGAATCCAATCCCACATCAAAATCGTAATCCCGCAAACCTGCGGGATTGGGGTCATCAATCCCGCCGATCAGCGGGATTTGCGGGATTGACATTTTTTATTATTTTTTTGTTCTAAGGCGACTACATGACCTAAAGCGCTGTCTTTGTCGGACTGCATAGAAAAGAAAGAGAAGCGCGATGACACAACGCTGATCATTATCTATTTACAAAAAATCTATTGTTTCTGGACTAAAAAAATAAAACACTAGTGCTTTAGTATGTTCCTTGTAGAATAATCTGACAAAAAATCATAATGATTGTATGCAAGTATATTATCTTCATCATTTTTTTCAATCGTAGGCCGCAACATTCCAAGGGTTATACTTAGATCAAATGGATCAGATTTTTCAAATAAAATGTATCCCCGCTTTTCACCCCCACAGGGGAATTTTGAAAAATCGTTGGGATTTGTTAATTACTTGACTCATAGATTATGTACAGACGCCAGCACATCAAGTTACTACAATCTGTCAGATTTCTTTAATAGATTTTCGACTTTATTGCTAAAGCATAAGGTTCAAGGTTGATTGGGAAAATCTGACAGTTTCGGGTAGGTTGACCTGCTGGCGTCTGTACTTATACCTACCAATTTTCGAGTTAACCGAGCCACGCAGTAAAATCCTGCCCTGTAAAATTAACTTCACCCCGTTATGGGTAGATTTTCGAAAAACCCTGATAGACATTATTCTTTATTTTTGTATAAATACTGAGTCTGAAGTTAATCGCATCGCGCGTTAAAATTCTTCCATACAAATTTTGACACCCCCCAATCCTCCTTTAGGGGTTAGTTTAGAAAAACAAAAACAAAAAATGCCAAACTTCATAATTTATTTCTAGATATTCGTTTCAAGTTTCAAGTTTATTAACTCAAGGAATAAGATTTTTCATACAAACAAAATCACCCCTTTTCACCTCCTTAAAGGTTGAACTTCCAAAAATCCCTTCTTAGTGCTCCCCTATATTATAAAAGGAAGCCGTGTGCAATATTTCACATTCCTAGTCCCAGTAGTTTCGGCTGTGCGTTGATATATCACCATGGACGCAATATATAGAAGCGTCCATGTATATCACCCAGTCAGTCAGTCAGTCAGTTTACCATTTTATATATATAGATTATTATTACACATTCGAATAAACAATTGAATAATTATATTTAAGGAACGATATAAACAATAATAATAAACAATTTAAGGAACGATATTCAACAACGATGCATAACTTCTTTTTTCTGATAATATTTTCGAAGAAAATTAAATGTGTCTAAGAATTGGCACATTACATACGTAATTAAAAAAATTATCAACTTTTCCCATCACAAGTCAGACACAAAATGACGCATAAAAATCAAACAAGACGCGAAAAAACAAACAGGCGCGAAAGTAATTCCCCGTACCATGAGGAAATCCCTAGCCATATTATAATTAGGGAAATTACCTTATTTCACAACTAAAATAAAAAAAATTGCTTTTCCATGTATTTCGACCGCGTAGGCCACTTTTCTATGAAACAGCTGTTTTCTTTTTTGATAACCGACGATAGAATCATGTTCTGAATCTATGATTACAGTATGCGCATCGACGTCCCTACCATCTTAAATTGTATCTTATCTATCAACTTCGTTCCAAAACACAAATTGCAGACGTGGGCAACACAGCCGCCAAACTGAAGTGGAATTGGGCAGGCCACATCTGCCGCATGTCGCAACAGAATTGGGCAAAAGTAGCCACTGACAGGATTCCGAATAACAGGAATCGGCGACGCGGTAGGCCTAGAAAGAGATGGCGTGACGAATTGGACGCCTACCTAAAGCCCAGTTTCCACCACGAGCGGAGCGGACCCATTAATGACTTCTTTTACCTCGCAAGAGAAAACTGCTTACAATGTGTTTCCACCAACAAAGAGTTGAACGGAAATAACTCAGCGGGCAAAAAGAGTAAAAATGAGCTCGCTCATTCTTCTGTTTCATTTCTCTTTTGGGGTGGGAATCAGACCATTAATAAACTCTTTCTTGGTGGAAACGCAAACCTATTTCATGAAAACGAAGTTCGCTTCGCTTAGCCATTTCCGGCTCATTACTCTTTCGTGGTGGAAACCGGGCTTAAGGGATTGGCCAGATTTAGCTAGAGACAGAAAAAATTGAAAGACGGCCTTTGCCCTGCAGTGGGACATAACAGGCTCATATTAATAACATAATAAAATTAACTACGGTCCCAAGAATTTCCCACACAACATTATTTATGATGGACCATTTTAGATCTAGTGATACATTATATCAATATCAGCCGTGTGAACTAAACATTGACGCACGGACTTCCACATGTCAAGGATCTGAGTGATATCATAATGTGATATCACGAGTGATATGTGTTTTAATTGTGTAGGGTTAAGATCGAAGTCCGAAGCAATTATGATAGAGTTTCATTCTAGGCACACGTGAGAGGTTTTTACATAAGAAGCTTGTGACGTCATTTATGGCTGCCTTTGTTTGTAGTTTTTAACCCCCGACGCAAAAACGACGGGGTGTTATAAGTTTGACGTGTCTGTGTGTGTGTGTGTGTGTGTGTGTGTGTGTGTGTGTGTGTGTCTGTCTGTGGCATCGTAGCTCCCGAACGGATGAACCGACTTTGATTTAGTTTTTTTTGTTTGAAAGGTGTATTAGTCGGGAGTGTTCTTAGCTATGTTTGATGAAAATCGGTCCAAGATGGCCGCCGCTACAAAATGGCGGATAACATATTTTTTCACAATTCCCTCAATATGGGTATCAAATGAAAGGGCTTCAATAGTAGAATACTATACACTATAACAAATTTCAAATCCAAGATGGCCGCCACAACAAAGTGGCGAATTACATTTTTTTTTCTCAACTCCCTCAATATGGATATCAAATGAAAGGGCTTGACTAGTAGAATAATGTACACTATATTGAAAGGGAATGAGGAATATTAACTACCTAACGAAATGAAAACTAAAAACTTGAAAAATATAATAAAACAAAAAAATCTGTTTAGTCTTAAAAATTATTCTTCAACTATAAATTAATCAATATTTTTTGACGGATAAAAAACCTGATTAAACACCAAATTACCAGAATCTTAAAACGGAAGAAAATAAAAGAAATTAAATACAAAAATTAAAGAGCCCCTACAAAAAGCATGAAATAAAAAATTAAATTAAAAATTTAAAAAACCCCCGACAAAAATAAAATTAAGGAATCCCTACAAAAAGTATGAAATAAAAAAAAAATCTTATGGAAGTCGGGGGACCTCAGAATAGAAGCTGTTCCACAGAACGGTCCCCCGACTTCCATAAGATTTTTTTTTTATTTCATACTTTTTGTAGGGATTCCTTAATTTTATTTTTGTCGGGGGTTTTTTAAATTTTTAATTAAATTTTTTGCTCATTTATATCTAACGCGATACTATTTGAAATGAGCGCACCATTCTAAATTGTGCGCTCATTTTATGCGGATATGTTAATAAATTGGTTTTTCTCGTTATATCCGAAATAAGCTGAAGATAATAATATATAGCTTGTAAATCTTGTAAAAACCGTTTTAATTTTAACAACCGTTTTTGAAGTGAAAACTTGTTTAGGCGCGTTGGGCATTTTTTGAGATAGGAAAAACTATTGAACTCTCGCCACTGTTACAGTAACCGACACCGCTTCGGATTTTTTTTTTGTTTCTTCGTAATGACTGCGGTTTTTGAGAGAGATCCATGGCTAAATAACAACAGCCGCACAGGTCGATCGATCAGGTTAAGCTACGCTTGCCGCGGTTGGTCTGTGGATGGGTGAACCTTTACATACCGAGACCCCTCCGTGCCTCGTTGGTCCCGGCTGTCATTCGTGGATCTTTGACAGTCGTTACGGGTGGTCAGAAGCCCGAAAGTCTGACCACCAGTCTTACCAAGGGGTATCGTATTACCTACCTAGTAACTGGGTTGTGGAGGTCAGATAGGCAGTCGCTCCATGTAAAATACTGGTATTCAGCTGCATCCGGTTAGACTGGAAGCCGACCCCAACATAGTTGGGAAAAGGCTAGGCAGATGATGATGACTGCGGTTTTTCTTATGGTTTTTCCAACACTTGATTAAAACAAGAAAACAAAAAGAAAAGTAAAGAAGAAGTCTATGTGCAGTTTGTAATACAATATTTCGCCATTTTCCACACATAGGCGCCAATATTACCATAACCAGCCAGTATTACGTCGGTATTATTCCTCGAAGAACGTGATCAAATAAAAACGTGATCGAAGTCCAACAACCTTGGTTTGTGACGAAAATATTAATAACAATAATTTTTATTAATAGTATAAGTTTATGGAACAAGAAGTAATTGACACATTGCCTTGTAACTTGAGTGTAGAGTAAAAAAAAATGGTTTTTGCCCGAAACTTATTTAATTTTTTTTTTATATAAATAGGTACATTTTAATAACAAAAATTAAGGTTTTCCTTAGCTTACTGTTGTTAATTTTGTTATTTTTTGGTTTGTGTTGGTTCGTCAAGTATAAGCATAGTCAGCTACCTTTTAAATTATAGGATTGCATTTAATTATTTGCTGAAGTTGCGTGTGCTACTGTTATACAGCGTGTATCAGAAATATGTGGTCATATTTCTCCATGGGACCAACATCGTAATTATTTAGAAAGATGGTCTGTACACCCTTACATAATGATCACACATTTCTGATGTATAGGTAAACGCACTATTGACAGATGTCAAAAAGTGACAAATTCTTAACCACCGTTCTTTCTAGTCACTTTAAAAAGAATTTTCAAAGGTTTGAGTTCAGATCAGCGAACTGCAGGCACATATTATTCAATAATAATTGTAAAGTAAAGATCAAGTAAATACCAAAGTTGTAGTCCTTATAAGTTGTTTGACATAAACAGGAATGTCTCACTTCTGTGGCTCAACCATGTAGACGGCCTTCGGTAGGAGATTACGTATTGAGTAGCTATAGGTATACTAGCAGGTAACATAGGTATACTTATATTCAAACCAGTATTAGTGCGTACGTCAAGATACTGGATAAGAGAAATAGAACATATAGGTTCTACTACAAAACTATGCTTTCTAGACCGGTTTACTGCTAGTTTGCAGACTGGTTTATAGAACCTTTGAGGTAAATAGAGTTCATTGACCTTATACTTATAGGGCAAAACAATTATGTATTAAATAGGTCGATACACATCTAAAACAAATTCACGTCCATTGTTATCAATACTACCGACAGTATAAGGTACAAGTAGGTAAGTAAGTAATTTTGGAAAAGCTATGGGCTGTAGTCTATCAGATGCAATGTAGTCTGTGTAATTTAGTGTGTAATTCAACTATTTAAAGCTTCCATCAATAATAGTAATAATAATAGTAATAATTGATCGAAGATTTAAAGTCACATAGAAGACATCGAAGCAAAATATCACAAAACTGGAAGCTGTATAATATGTATACCTACGCAAATACATAACAATTCTTTGCAAAACAGTCCAAACTCCACGAAAATAAATGATGACAGCATTAACAGCTCCACAGGATGTCCCCATTGGTCTGAATATCCAGAGTACTTGCAAATACAATCGCGGGACATATTGACAGACAGATTGCCACATATCCGCATTCAATACTTATTTGAACTTTAAACTTGCGGTTAAGTCGTGGTTAACTGGACTTTGATCACAAACAAATGAGTATTATAATAGTTACCACGAGTGGTAATCATAGAACGAAGAACATGCTACTAACATAATTGTAAGCCCCAATTAACAACAAAGTTTGTTTATAATAAAAATATAGCTATGTTTAAGGTAAAGGTATTTATCTATGGGCTTGTATCCCAAGAAACAAATGGATTCTTATTATTTTTACTAGCTGAATCTTTGAAATAGGTTTCTCTACTTTAGTTTTACCGAAAAAAAAGTCTCTCTTGCGTACTGCCGTGTCATCAATCACTAGAATCTCTATCTCATTACTGAAACCAGCCAAGAGCTGAGTAAAAGAACCGGCATGGCTGCTCACAAGCATCCGAAACACTTCCGTGCCAAATCGAACATCAATGAATGTTTTCGAAAGAGTCCTCTAAACATTGGTCACAAATACGAAACCCGAATTTTTTTACAGTTTGTACGACATATACGACCGCTATCGGACACTAGGCAAATCAGGAAAACGATGTCATATTCCATTCGGAAGCCGAATCGTTGTGAATAGCTATAACTACGCTATAATATAATAGCATAAAGCATTATAGTTTATAGCACAACAATATCGCTCGCCATACACTTATTTAGAACACGTTCACACTTTGCTATACTATATAATTATATTATTAAAATGTATACATAATCAGCCTATAATGTTCCCACTGTTGGGACACGGGCCTTCTCTCTGTGAGAGGGAGTGGGCCGTAATCCACCACGCGGGCCCAATGCGGGTTGGTAGATGTCACAACATGTCTTCGAATTTTTGGTTCTAGGACATGCCGGTTTCCTTACGATGTTTTCCTTCACCGTTTTGAGAGCAGTGGTGATGAAATGTATGGCGAGCGATATTGTTGTGCAATAAACTATATGCTATTATAGTGTAGCGTAGTCTGAAATGAGCTTTATTTTTCTCAGCTCTTGGCTGGTTTCAACTTAGTACATTTACACGGCAATTATTATTATTATTTTATTAGTATAGAAGTATGACAGATCGGTTTCGTCATCGGCCTTGCCCTTACAGGTTGCCTCTATGATTGATGACTTATAATATTTTGACCCTTTGAGTGCGTCAGAGATTAAAGCGATACGAGATTATGTAGGGTGGAGTGTGAAGGTACGCCAAATGTCAGAATGAAATGAAACAATGCCGTTATGTGTCTCCAATAATAATGAGGTGGAGCTTCTAGCGATTGATCACACAGCAGCAGGCTAGAGCGGTTTAATAGCAGAGAAAAAATGTTATAAAGATTCAGCGGTATACCAATATGCCATATACCATATAATCATTCTGAGTGACCGCATATTTAGTTACAGAATTATCTCATATGAAAACAGTAACTCAGTGCTAATTCTACATACTAAGTTATAAACTGTGACTAAACGCAGGAAGTGCTCAAGTTGATTAGATAACACACGGCGGTTATTTATTAGCAGTAATAAAATATATTAAATACAAGGGCACGAGCAAAAATAAAACATATTTACGATACTGCAAAATTCTTGAGAATTTAATTGATGTTAAATTAATAAATTAATTTATATAACCTTATATAGCACGGTGAAAAAGGTAAAAGATGTGGTGTGTCCATAACTCCATACACACCACACCTTTTATCGTAATAAAAGATGGATTTATTATATGTAGGAATGATATGAAAGAAAAGGCAATGAATGATAGCGTGACGATTGATAGGGGAGAATGGAAAAAGAAAACATGCAACCTACTGTAATTTGAAAACATTGTAAAAGCCAGTAATTTTTAAAAGAGTCACCGTGGAGTTTCTTGCCGGCTCTTCTCCATAGGAAACGACCAATTGGAACCGTGCACCTAGCTTCTGACGTTTCATAAGTGCCCATGTAACCCACTGCTGCCTGTCTTGTGCGATCTCTGGCCATATTAGCCAAATGTTATCAGATCATCACACCACCTTCGTCTGCTGATGTTATTAATTCCTTTTATCAAGAAAATTATTTATCCATAGCCACACCTAAATGATCTAAATCAATCATTTGTACGATTGTTAATGATAGTTCTAATACCCAAAAATAATTTTATTTATCAATTTCCAAATCCTTTAGTGGCGAGGACAAACACGGTGTTGTAACTTCTAACATACGATTCGACCCACATTATTATCAAACTATTGACACTCTACCTACTTACACATAGCCATTGCTCTACAATAATATTGTGACAGAAAATCAGCTTGTTATCTATCCTACATATGACAGGCTTAGAACCAACACCATAATAGCGTAATGTAACACATTATCAACCACAATCTGTATCATTTTGAAGGATATAATTGCTAATCCATTGCTTCATAAATGTTCGAAAAATATGTTTGCTCAATAACGTAAATAATGCAATGGATGTTGTTGAACTGTCAAAATAAGCCATTGCTACTGTTAGTGTGTTACGCAATTACCCCGCAGGTGTGGACTATAGGCACATCTTCTTTTATCCATACGATGAAATTGTTGAAAGTAATGTCGGTAGTAAGAAGGTTGACACAATTATTCTGATAATATAAGGGTGGAAACCATAGATATCCGTGGTGGAAACAAAAGAAAAAGGGGATCAGACCGGAATGAGAAAGTTTATAGTGGCTAAGACAGAGATTACAGCAGTAATATTTGCAACCACTAAACCAACGATACGAGGCAGTTTTATTTTCGTTATTGTGGGCAACTTGGAGTATTTTCCATCATCTCCCTAAATATTTATAGCTTTATAAATTGCCAGTCATATTCATGGGTTCACTGACGAATCTCAAGTGCGTTCGCGGTACCTCCCCACAGAGAATGGCCCACCTTCCATCCTGCGCCAAATGCCCTGTCACCTGGGGCCCAAGTCTGCTATTTTTATAAATTCGTTATTCCAACACGATCCCATTGTCATTTTGATAAAAGTTCATAATCTGCTAATTTCATAATGGTCGATCATTATGGTCAGTCAATGGCACAGAACATTACGATACTCGTAAGAATTAAAAGCAATGACTGCACAATGACGTTCTAATGGTAGGTCACTGATCAAAGGAACTGTCAAAATTTTAGCAGATTAACGCCTAAGTCAGTCACTCATTTTTCATTAAGTACGAGATTACCATTCTATGCCATTTCTTTTCATGGAGTGTCAGTGGTTGACCATTGGAAAGTCATAATGACGCCATTATATTAGTAGATTACCAAACTTGTCAAAATCAACAATGATAGATATTCTGACATTATTGTAATAGCAGACTTGAGGCCCTCTGAACTTGATGATCTTATGACTGCGTCAGTGAGCGGAATGACGTTCTAATGATAGCTCACTGATCAAAGGAACTGTCAAAATTTTAGCAGATTAACGCCTAAGTCAGTCACCCATTTTTCATTATGTACGAGATTACCATTCTATGCCATTTCTTTTCATGGAGTGTCAGTGATTGACCATTGGAAAGTCATAATGACGCCATTATATTAGTAGATTACCAAACTTGTCAAAATCAACAATGATAGACCATTCTGACACCATTGTAATAGCAGACTTGAGGCCCTCTGAACTTGATGATCTTATGACTGCGTCAGTGAGTGGAGTTCGTGCAGCTGAATTGCCAAGGGCCAAAGATGTTTGAACTTTTTGCCATCGTCGATACGCTAAGAAAAAACCTCGTGATTGCCAATGTTACGTATTCTATTAACATACTTTTGATGTTTAGGAAGATCATGTGATTTCAAACAGATTTTCGACAAAAGAATTGTGACTATAATACTAGGAATCTACGACCCGGATATAAATAACTCAAATGGAATCAGTCAATTAAAGCTAAATCTAACCAAAAATTATGATTTAAAAAAATATTAATGTTTCTACGAAACTTGCCAGAAACTGGTTCTGAATCTGGCTTGATTAAGTATCAAGGTTATTCCATATTCATCAGCATTATATAGGTACGGGTACCTACAACTGACTGAAAATAGGTACATCGAGTGGCAGGTACATCGAGGAACAAACTGAATCTATGAATTCACATCATTCTGGGCGCAGAAATTTTCCGTCGGTTTCTGCTGCTTCATAAAAAATTCGAAGACATGTGACATCTGCCAATCCGCACTGGGCCCGCGTGGTGGATTACGGCCCACTCCCTCTCACCGAGAGGAGGCCTGTGTCCCAGCAGTGGGAACATTATAGGCTGATTATGGTATAGAAAAGTACAGTTCCTACGCGGTCAAAATGTACTGAACAGTAATTTTTACGCTAGGGGGCTCGACGGTTCAGAGTCATGTACAGACGCCAGCACATCAAGCTACCCGAAACTGTCAAATTTTCCCAATCAACTTTGAACCTGGTGCTTTAGCGATAAAGTTGAAAATCTTTTAAAGATATTTGACAGAATGTAGTAGCTTGATATGCTGGCGTCTGTACCTACTGAATCCATGGTTGTGCGTCGATGTGCCTGCCACCCTGTATCCATACTAATACGTACTATCCATACAAATAATATAAATGCGAAAGTGTGTCCGTCTGTTACCTCTCCACGCTTAAACCGCTGAACCGATTTAGATGAAATTTGGTATAGAGATAGTTTGAGTCCTGGGAAAGGACATCATCATCTGCCTAGCCTTTTCCCAACTATGTTGAGGTGGGCTTCCAGACTAACCGCATGCAGCTGAATACCAGTATTTTACGAGCAACTGCCTATCTGACCTCCACAACCCAGTTACTGGGTAATACGATAGTTACCTCTTGGTAAGATTAGTTATCAGACTTTCAGGCTACCCGTAACGACTGTCAAAGATCCACGAATGACAACCGGGAGCAACGGCTTAACGTACTTTCCGAGGCACGGAGGGATCTCGGTATGCAAAGATGGTCACCCATCCACAGACTAACCGCGGCAAGCGTAGCGTAACCTGATCGATCGACCTGTGCGGCTGTTATTATTTAGCCACGGGCCCCTCTCTCCCGGGAAAGGACATAGGATAGTTTTTATCCCGATAAGTATTCCCACGGGGTCGACACTTATGCGGGTGAAACCGCGGGGCGCTGCTAGTAATTTTATACGCCAATGTGTGTTTAAATCAATTTGATCCCTCCCTATTTTCAAATTGGTACCTCTAAAGTCTTGAAGCTGAAATACTTTATACCTTAACATCAGTAGAGCAGTGGCCCAAGGGTATCTGCCCCGACCTACAAGTTGTATGTCGTGGGTTCGAACCCAATCAGACACTTTTATATGGTAAATTATTTTATATTTCATCGCCACTGCTCTTAAAACGAAAATTCGAAGACATGTGACAGGGCAGCGAGGTGGATTATAGCCCACTGTCTCTCACAGACAGGTCTTGCGGCCTGTGTCCCAGCTGTGGGAACAGTACAGGCTGATTACGTAACATCACGCCTCTATTTCCCGAAGGGTTAGCCGACAGAGTACAGCCACGAGCAGTATATGTCAACACTTGCCAACTTTAAATTGCGATTTTTTCACGAAATAACGAATGCAACGTTGAAATACGACACTTTACATATACCTATGTGTTCGAAAATACTATGTTCCTACTAATATAAAATTTCATTAAAAAGTAAAGGAGAAAATCGCTTTTGAATAAAGCCAAGTGTATACATACTTATGCTCGTGACTGTACCTGTACTTACACCTCTGTGTAATTTTATTGTGGATATTTGTGAACATTTCAGTACCTATAATAACTTGATTTGACTTTGAACGATCGGGAAACGTGCACCCCGGATGAGAAAGGTCGTGCAATGAAGATAACGGAGTTTGTTTTCGTTTGCATTTCCTCGTGCAACTTTACATACTACATCCTCTATACTTTAGCAGAAGTAGATAAGCAGACACATCGGTTCATGGAATATTTAGAATATTCTTTTATTCCTTCTGGCTTATTTCAGGTGCACATGTAAAAAATTGAAATATTTTGTATGTGTCTTTTGTATCCGGCTTTTTTTTTTATTGTTTATTAATTGACTAACAAAACAAAATATACACAGAAACATCACAAAAACCTCGATAGGTTTGTGAGGATAGATTTCCAGCTTTGCATATAGAAGCAGTCTAACGCTTGTTAGCTGAATAAAACTATTTTATCTTCAAAGTAAGCGTCTATGGCTTGGGTACAGCTTACATAAAGCAACTGCCACCTAACCTATTCAACTCTGTACCCGATTTTTTCGACATAATGCAAATGTATTGCTTCGTTTACATTTCCAGCATAAAAAATCGATTCGCAACTATTTAAACAAACAAAAGGAATTTCGTTAACATTCGGCAGCTGGCAAGTAGCGGCCATTATCTCGGTGTCACCAACCTCGTGACGTCACGCCAGCTGATACCTGCGAATATGGGTCGTTGTATCAAGTTGAATCGCCACCACACGCCGACCTCTGACGTAACACTATGCGAAATACACGCCTTTGTTCACGAATTTTAAGCAGCTCTTTATTCAGTTCTAGTTTTTGTTTTCTTTCAGTTTCACAATAAAAGAAGAATGAGATGTTTTTGTTGGAGAATGAATTGATTTGTTACGCTACTACCTAGAATAGTAAAGTTTGTTGTGACTTGCCGTATTTGTCTTTGTTACGACTGTAATTTTCATAGAGGCTGCGCGGCTCTAATTACAATTTGTATCATTCTACGCCTTTTAATTGAAGAAATTGAATCAACAGGAGCTGGTCTTTATTCGAAGTCATATAATGTGTGATGCCTAGTAAAGAATTGCTTTATGTATTTATTTGTAGGTAGTTGTCAGCTTACTTAGTTGGCGTTTAGGCACAGATGGTCGCTACTGCTCATCCGCCTAATTCTAGATTCAAAGGATGCTTAGTTGGCGTTTAGGCAGAGATGGTCCCTACTGCTTAAGCGCCTAATTCTAAATTCTAAGGATGCTTAGTTCGCAGGCACAGATGTTCCCTACTGCTCAACCGCCTAATTCTAGATTCAAAGGATGCTTAGGTAGTTGGCGTTTAGGCACAGATGGTCCCTACTGGTTAACCGCCTAATTCTAGATTCAAAGGATGGTAGAAATATTTGTTACTGTTAGCCTGCATCATCCCTTTGTTGGGCAAAGCCCATGATTACCAGCTCTTTCGATCCAGGGCTACAGTGAACCACTGGTCGTTGGTTTTCTCTAGCTCATCCCGCCATCTTCTACGGGGTCAGAAACATTGGTTGGGCCTTAATATTTCCGAGTTTTGCAGGGTTATTGGAAAAACACTAACAACCTCATAAGAGGTTATTGTACTCATCATTATGAACAACTTTTACTATGGGACCAAACCTGAAATCGCGAAACAATAAATCTGCTGTTCCCTACATTTATGTTCGTTTATCTAGTCAGAAGCTTATTTTGATTTCGAGCAACATTATAACGAAATCGAGCATAACATCCGTCATTCTGTATTATTTTCAAATTCTTTTCCTCAACTTCATTAAAAACTCAACTATTTCCGGAACTCGTGTCAGTTACTCAGAAAGTTGAGTTATGTACCTAAGTATTTCCGTGAACCAGCCAAGCACGTGGAACAACAACGTCAAACAAAGGAGTTTGTTTAACTTCTCCGTTGTCGGCCATGATGCCTGCCTGTCTGTCTGTCACTGGCTTTGTCTCCCACACGCGTTGTATGTAAATACCTTATGTATGTATGCATATCATGTTGTATCTTGATGACTGTATCATGATGAAATATTTGAAGATAAAACAATTTTATTGGGCTATATAAAAAAAACATCGTTTGAATGAATAAAGGTCAACTTATAAAAACTTAAGATCAAATAATCAATAACAATAATAACCAACAGTAATAATAGAAAAAAACTTATACTTATATAATTCTCTTGATAACCTATTAATAATAAAAAAATGTTATTTGTGGAAGAATTGTGCAAGTCATCGAAATGTTTGGTTTTTGTCTTCGAAGTAACAGAATTTAGATTTCATACAAGATAAAGGTAATTGGTTTTAGCTTAGCATTTACCTGTGTGACTGAGTTAATGTAATCTCGCAAAAAGAAAAAATAAATACCTACCTACATGCACCTCAATCGTGAAAGCATAATTTTCGACTGATGATATGACTTCACCTTGACTTTAAATCTTCATCTTCAGCAAAGTTACATAAAATATTTTGGGTTAATAAATCTAGAACACATTTAGGCAGATTTTAAAATAGTTTAGTTTACCTTAAAAATAAAGAGAATTAAATAAATACTTACTTAAAATCTGTAAGAGCAAACAAGCTTTTAAGGGGTAAGCGCCAGGGTAGTCCGCAAAATTCAAATTTTCTTACGTTTTTTGCAATTTGCAGGTCAGTGTCAGGTTCTAGGTGTGTTGAACAATTATGATTCGCGATTGTAACAACTAACAAATACGTATTTACAGATTTGTAATCTTAAAAAATACAACCATCTAAGTTCATATAACAGTATTGACAATTTCAGAAATAGTCACCTGACACTGAAATGAAATAGTTTATTCTGTAAAAAGGCTATTGGAATTACTTTTACACGTCATATTATAAAATAAAACAGGCCAAGTGCGAGTCGGACTCATACACGAAGTATGTTAAAGCGGCAACAGAAATACATCATCTGTGAACATTTCAACTATCTAGCTATCACGGTTCATGAGACACATGGTTCTGGTGACAGACGGACAGACGGACAGTGGAGCCTTAGTAATAGGGTCCGGTTTTTACCCTTCGGGTACGGAACCCTAAAAATAAATGTATATATGAGGTCGGCGTTCCCTATCTGACTACTCTGAGAAGAAAGGCCGAAACAAACTCAGAGGTAACGGTCTCTTTTATAGTCCAGACATGATCTTGGTCAGATCATGTGAAGACCATGTAGATTCGTGTCTGAAATGGTATTTTTTTTTAGGAAAGTACCACACAGATTTGAGTGGACCAGTCCAGTTAGTGCAAGCCATTCGTGTAGCTCAACTCAGAACTTGAGGAGCTCAACGACTCGACGTACAATGTAATACCAAAGAAAGAACATTTGGGTAGGCCGCAAATAATCAAATTGCTTGATTAATTTCCGCATCTACAACCTGCAGACCGATCGATGATAATTAATATAATTTTTATTAATAGCTATCTCGACCAGAATAGTCCGTCAGAAGAAAGCTCAGAAGATTAATTTCGCCAACACTTTTATCTATGACTTTCTGTACTGTAACTCACTCGAACCAACACAGTTGTTCAACTCGTTTCAGTTATAATTATAAACAATGTTATCAAGCAGCGTACGCGCACGTTGATGTATCACTTTGTGTACAATACGTG
Source organism: Oligia latruncula (assembly GCA_948474745.1). Classification (NCBI taxonomy): domain Eukaryota; kingdom Metazoa; phylum Arthropoda; class Insecta; order Lepidoptera; family Noctuidae; genus Oligia; species Oligia latruncula. The sequence goes on along the minus strand of OX419691.1, from coordinate 5,003,302 downwards.
TGTGTTTTGTCAATTAACTTGTGACTGTGAGCTTTTTGCGCAGTACACGGTTGCCAGCTCAATGGTTGCAATGTTTTGTTTTTGTCTGCAAAAGTTTTTCTTCTGTTGTGAACTCGTGACGTCTGCTTACTTATTTAATTTTTTGACAAAAATAAGTATTATGTATTACCGTAGCGCATGTTGAGGAAAAAGTTGGATAACAATGAAAATAATCTTCGTAAGAAAATCTTTAAATTAATGGTCTAAAGGCCAATTCTCGTACTTAAAAAACGTTCAAATTCACGTTGCAATCTCATCTCAGCGACAATCAATCTCCAAAACTTGTCAAAAGTTTACGTAAATTGATTGTATTTTTGACAGACTGAGATTGGAATGCGAACGTTATTAAAAATACAGGAATTGATACCTGTGAAGTCGCTAACTCGTAGCAATAATAGACTAACTAAGTACCTACAAGTACTTTTTTTTTTTTTTTTGCGGATGGGAAATCATCAAATGACCCCTCCCGCTCTGGGTGGAGCGGAAGGGAGTGTCAGACTCTTACTGACTAAAACCCACCCGTGTTCCTTCCTTAGCCCTTTATGTTCCGGGCCAGCGGTAACCCTTTCGGACAATCCCGCTGACCCGGCAGGCTTCGGCCCTATGGGGCCCCTCCTCGATGCTGACATCTCTTTGAGGCGCGCGTGGAACACGTACGCGCCGTCCGGCACGGGCCTGGTCCTGATCGGACGGTGAGCTACCCATTACTCTCCGCCCGCAGGCCCGCGCCTACGGTGGCCGGGAGTCGTCGCGCGGCTCCCGACGCCCGGAGCGTCTCCCGCGGCGGCTGGGACGGGAGGCTCTCTCCCTGAGCCGTCCCGCCACCTCCTTCGCTAGCATGACTGCTTCGCAGAAGGAGGTGACTGCCTCCCACTCCCTCTCGCCCCGGACCATGGCTTGCACCAGGGCCGGGCGCGAGAAGTCGCCGCCGATGCCGATCGCCTCTACGAGGACACGGCGGTGCTCCGCCCAAGCGGGGCAGACCTCCACCGTGTGCTCCACCGTGTCCTCTGGGCGATCCTGGCAATGGTGACACCCGGGCGTTTCCTCCCGCCTGATGATGTGCAGGAACCTCCCGAAATTCCGTGTCCGGTGAGGACCTGCGTCAGGCGGTACCTACAAGTACTTAGGTACTAGAGTATAAATATTCCTTTTCATTCAAGTCGGCCTGTTACAGGCTAATATTTTAACATGATGACATGAGGTAGAATTTTTACTGATTATTTATAGGATGAGTACCTACCTATTCTTACCGGAAAACTCAAATTATGTAACGAGTTATTATCGTAATAAAATGCTAAGTGATCTAACATTTATTTTATTAACATGTGCATACAGCGTCAATTAAATTATTCACAGCTAAGAAAGACTATTAAGAATATCGTTTTACCTAGCCCATAACTTATGATGAGACTAACGCCAATTACTTCTATTATGTTACTTTATATATTATGATGATATCATATTACAACAACATAGTATACAACAACAACAGAATTTTTTTCTTTAGTACCTATTTCTTTATTGGCAAGTACATAATTAAAAATAGAAAAGACGGATGAATTGTGTGAGGAATGATATGAAAGATAAGGGAGTGAATGATAATGTGACTGTTGACAGGGGAGAATGAAAGAAGAAAACATTTGCGCCGACCCCAAGTAACATGGGACAAGGACAGGAAGATAATTATGGATTTTCATCTAAGAGAAGTTCTCTCATTTAATTAACACAGACTGCAAAAATGCCTTTACGCTTTTCATCAAACTTGGGTCAATTAGTTTTATTTTTGTTTTCTGCCATGAACACAAGTAGGTAAATCTCTTTTGTTGACTGTACCTACACGAGTAACTAACACATGACATATGATCATAACTAAGAACCTTAAGCTTATCTATTGTATTGAAAACATTAACGTAGCAAAGATTATTTATAATGTTATAATTAATAACTTGTAATTTGTATCATGTGTGTATATTGCAGCACATTATATTACCTAGGTATAGGTAGGTACCTGTTTGTAATCATATAGGTACATATATCATGTTTGGATCGTTCTTTACTTCTTCATTATTTTTAATCACACAATTGGTGAACAATAAGTAACATTTTAGTTCTTTTTAGATACAGATTATTTTTACTATATTTAAGGCCGATTTTTCCATCTTCAAAGAACTTTTATCTGAGGAATAAAAATTGCAGTTTGACAGCTTTTGTATAAAAAACTATGTCAACCCACCATAATTATTTATTCATTTGTGGAACAGTTAAATCTGACTTTTGAAAAATTTACCCATAGTCACGTTACAGTAGATACAAATTTTTAAAAGAATACATATTTATAAACATATGTATTTCTTGCTATGGAAGAAGTAGGTACACTACCCATGTCCATTTAGTCAACTGAACCTATCGCAGTCTACTGCTGGACATGACCTCTCCCATGAGTCCCATGCTGCGCCACAACCAGCCACCTTTTGAATATCCATGTCAAGGCTAGGCAGATGATGATGATGATGATGTCCATTACTGTGAATTTATTATAATTATTTTAAATGAACACTTAACAACTGTTTTACTCTTAGTTGATTTGATAAGGTGTAGGTAATTGTGCAATTATAAAATAATTGTGCTTTTTGATAAGATTAAATAAAATTGCTTCCTCAAGGTCGGTCAAAGTATAATGTTGATCTAGTTGCTACAATGATCGAATTGTGATAAGAAACCATGTTTAACCAGTAGTTTATCTGTCATGCATTAGCAGTATCTATAGAGATATATATGTGATCCACCTACTGATATTGGTAACAAAGGTCATAAGGCTTCGGTATCAGTCTATTCGCACGAATATACACGCCTGAAACGTGCGAATCCTCACTTTTAAATAATATTGTTTTTCTATAGGTGACTCGCATGAAGTTAATTTTTTTGTGGGCGAGTCGAAAAAGATTATTGTAAAGTGACGATTCGCACGTTTAAGATGAGTCAAGTCGTCAGAATCGACTAAGAAGCCATATTTACGGCTCGTAAGGATTTAACGTCCGTCTGTAATAATGAATGTCAATTGATCTGTTGTTTGTCTTCGGTTATTGTAATTTTATCTGCCCGTACCACGGATACGGAATATCTGTGGCCCGTACCTACGCAAGAACTTTCCCTAAACACCGTTTAAAAGCAAATACGTATCTTAAAGGACCCTGTAAATATCGAACTAGTAGTTAGGAAATGTTTCGGCCTAGATTTGTTACCGACTATTTCTTAAACAACATAAAAATGATTATAATTATACAATATATAACACAACTAACTATATTCAATAGGTACTAAATTAAAAGGAAAATGAGGGAAGGAAGGCGGAGGCGTTTGTGGCTCATTAGGAGAGGCCTGTGTCCAGCTGTGGACTGCGATAGTCTGAGTTGGTTGATTGACTAAACTAAATGACTAACTGACTAACTCATCATCATCTGCCTAGCCTTTTCCCAACTATTTTTGGGGTCAGCTTCCAGACTAACCGCGTGAATACCAGTATTAAAGTAACAATACAAATAAATACAAAAACAAAAGGACTAGATAACAAAGCCAATCATAAAAAAAAAAACAGATTTAAACGCTTTGAAAGGCGTTATCTGTTTTTCTGGCCTTTGATAATAGAAAGACCCCTAAAATAATTATAAACTTGTGATGTAGTTAAGTATTTAATTCTCGATTTTAAATAACAATAACATAAAGTAAATAATGATAATTTAATCGGTTGGTGCCGCATTTTATTAAAATTTCTTAAGGGCTTGGCGAGTTGGCTTCGACCTCTCGTACGCCTTCCAAAGGACGGGACCCTATGGTCCCGAGATATGTAAAAACAAAAAAAAATAATAACACAAAGCAATGTACTGAAAACGTCAAAGAAAACCGAAATCTCACCAAATAGTAACCCATAGTAACGGTTTGACTTAGGCAGCGCCTTTATTTAGAAGCAGTACCTAAGGTTTTCGTATTTCATGTGAAACAGCTGACGTGCAGTAGGTAGTACCTACATTCTGCTGTGACAAAGTCTAGATTAAACTCAGCCTTGAATTTCTAATGGCAGGATGTTCACCAAGCATTAATTTAACTACTTACAATTAAGTTCGTTCCTTCAAGTGCACCAGAACGCTCTTAATCTCTGACGTCATTCGGGGTTATCAGGGTTGAGTCGAACCGCGGAAACTCTGCGAGAGACCATTATGGGTCAAACTTACAAGTAAATAGGTGTTGTTGTGCCACCACGCGGAGGTTAAGTATCTTTTGAGGAATTATGGTGAACTAGCTTCTGCTGCTTTTGAGGAATTATGGTGAACTAGCTTCTGCTCCTTTTGAGGAATTATGGTGAACTAGCTTCTGCTGCTTTTGAGGAATTATGGTGAACTAACTTCCTCGACTTCGTCCGCGTGTAATTTCTTATTCCCCGACCCACCCCGTCGCATCGCATCGCCTGCCCACGCTATTACTTCGTTTACGCTCAGCGTTTTTCTGTCTTATTTTGTTTTTGCTCGGCTCCTAAGGGTCCTAGCGTGATGTTAAGTAGCCTTCCTCAAGAAATGGGCTATCAAATGCAAAAAATAATCAGATCCGACTTGTAGTTTCAGAGATTAGTGCGTTCAAACAAACAAACTCTTCAACTTTATTATTAGTTAAATAGTATAGATTATAATAGATATGGAAGAAAGGCGATATTTTATGTGTTGAGAACAATGATTTCAAAAGTAAGGATACGCCCGTCTGAACATTTTACATAGAAGTTCTTCGTTCGAAGTTTGAAGTTCGCGCGCACCACTGTCAACTGAGTCGCGTTGGCCCTAAAACCGTCATTTTAGGGCCAGCGGGTTGGTGCCATTTAGTCGCGCCCTTAGCCCGGTCCTTACGCTAGTAATATATATGTCAATGGTTGAGAATGGTACTGTTGCGAACTCCTGCTCCATAAATAATATATAAAGCCGGCTCTACACTCGCACCTCGCACGTGAAGTCGCGCCGTTATTTCACGCCGTGAATGTATGCCGCGATCCACGCGTGAACTGTGTCCCTCCACGCTCGCAAATCTTCACAGTCTTGTTCGTGACTATGGACGACATCGATGTCGCATCGCCGCAAACCCTTTGTCGCGGACCAAAAAACCGACACTGATCGGGGAAAGGCGCGAAGCGCGAACGCGAAGGCGTGAACAACATCTACACTCGTGATTCGTAGTTGTCGCGAGCTTTCGCGGCCATTCGCGCCGCGAGTGTAGAGCCGGCTTTACATAATTCTGCGTGGAGTTCATAATTGGCTTGTGAAGGTTAGATAGACATTCGCTCCATGTAAAATACTGGTATTCAGCTGCATCCGATTAGACTGGAAGCAGACCCCAACATAGTTGAGAAAAGGCTAGGCAGATGATGATGATGAAACGCACATCAAGGACTGATAACGACTTCTCGAGGCAAGAAACAATACCACACGCTATGTCATACTAATCTCTTGACCGTGATTGGTTTTATTAACCGACTTCTTTTAAAATAATGTTCCTTGAATGTTGTACTTGTAAGTAAGATGGCGAATATACATTTTTGCCACGTCGTTTTTAATTGTAAACATCCTCAATACAATCTATAAAACACTGAGTTTTCAACATAACGAACAAATTAAAAGAAAATAATAAAATTACATGCCATGCGTCCATGCGTCCGATGTCCGATGTCCCATCGGCAAAAATGCAGAACTTCTATTTATATACCTATACAAACTTTCTTCTCCGGTTTAGGCTACACGTTAACTGTCAGTAAATGAATGAATGAATTTAAGATTATTTATGAGTATGAACTCTTATCCTATCCACTACCGACCATTTACAGTCCCTTAATCAGGTTATAGAAAAACATCTAGAATTCAACTTACCTTTATACCTCGCATTTGTAGACTACTCAAAAGCATTTGACAGTTTATCGCACAACGCCATATTTGAATCTCTTCAAAATCAAGACATCGAACCTACATACATTAACTTACTCCAAAAAATATACCAAAATAGCACAGCAGCCATAAAAATAAACACCACAGGACCATCATTCCCTATCCAAAAAGGGGTTAAACAGGGCGACCCTCTTTCTCCAAAGCTCTTCACAGCTACGCTTGAAGAAGTCTTTAGAAAACTAAGTAGCAATTGGGGGGACAAGGGCATCGTCGTGGGCGATAGAAGATTAACAAATCTCCGCTTCGCCGACGATATTGTTCTTTTCTCCTCCACGGCAGCCGAGTTAGGCCTAACGCTCGATCAACTGAACAGTGCCAGCCACGAGGTCGGACTCGCGATGAATATGGCGAAGACCAAGGTGATGACCAACAGCACCAAGCGTAACATAGGAATTGGGGGTGTGAGGATTGAATATGTCCATGAGTATATATACCTCGGCCAAATAGTCTCCTTCCAGGCAAGACACGATAAAGAAGTTGCTCGACGCACCGAGAACGCCTGGAAGAGCTATTGGTCGATGAAGCAAATAATGAAAGGAAGTCTACCTCTCTCACTGAAGAGAAAACTCATGGACATGTGCATTCTTCCTACCCTCACCTATGGAGCGCAGACATGGTCACTAACCAATCGTCAAAAGTCCGCACTTGGGGTCTGTCAGCGAGCAATGGAGCGCAGTATCCTTGGAGTTAAATTTTCTGATCGTATAAGGAACTCGATACTGCTTTATCTAGGTCACACGGCTGCCAAGCTAAAATGGAACTGGGCTGGTCACATCTGTCGCATGCCGGAGGAACTATGGGCTAAAGTAATCACACAATGGGTCCCAAACAGCAGTAAACGACGGCGCGGCAGGCCCAGAATGAGGTGGCGGGACGAGCTCGACTCTTTTCAGAAGGATTGGCGTTTAACAGCACTGGATAGGGATAAGTGGAAGGAGGGAAGGGAGGCCTTTGCCCTGCAGTGGGACAGAAATGGCTGATAATAATAAAAAAAAAAATAATAATAATAATAATGAACTCTTAACGATAATCAATCTTCACTCATAACATCAACTTCACTCTTTACTCGATCATGTAAAGACTTATTGCACTCTTACCCATTTTTAAACTCGAGCTAAAGTTGTTCGTGATTGTAAAAGGTAGTCTCTGTAAATGCTAATCCGATTGCAAACGTTCTTTCACTGCTTGAAAGCTACTTTGTTTGCTAGTGATATAGGATACTTTTGCACCAAAAATGCACGATTAGGTACTAGGGAAATCTCAAGTTAAACCTCGAGACGCTACTAGTAAAACATAAAGTCCTAAAATATACCTACACAAAAAGCAAAAAAATGGGACTTTTAAATAACAGGACATTATATAATGATAATGACCAACATGGAACGTGATCTCTTCGCCAAAAAAACTGGTTTCTTGGGCTGCGGGAATTTTAAGATACTTATAGCATATTTAAATTTAAATTTAGTCAGAAAACCAGTTACATTAAATAATGTGTCTAGGCATAATTGCAGATATTCTTAAAAATTCTCACACCTAAGTGCAAAGTTTGGATACCTATTGCATTGTATTGTTCGGATACGTATCCAAGATCGTGGGATGACACACACACAACGGTTTTCCCTATCATCAAATACCTACATGGAAACACATAACTAGAAGAAAACTCAGAATCTCTTTAGAGAAACATAATACCTATTATTAAGTTACTATTCTATTGTTACAGGTAGCAAAGAGATTCTCCATGGGGTAAACGGCAGACTGCGTCCTCGTCAGCTGGTAGCCATCATGGGACCCTCGGGGGCGGGCAAGTCTACCCTCCTGGACGTACTGTCGGGGTACCGCATCACCGGTGTGGGAGGAGCCGTGTTCATCAATGGAAGAGGGAGGATAATGAGTGAGTACTATCCTTTTTAAATGGCATCGAAAGATAATGAAAGAAGATTCAATATTAAGGCAGGTCAAACTAGTTGCGATAACTTTCTGCTTTGTATGTTTGGTGCTCTCGAACCACAACCGGTTTCAAAATAATGACTTGGTGTAAACGTACTGAATAACCGCAAAGACGGTGAATGCCATATATCCGTGCATATAGGTAATCATTAGCTACACAAAATACCAAAACGTCAGGTGATAATAAAATTTGTCAAAAAATTATTGTTATTCCAATAAATTTTCAATGCAACTAATTGCGAAATGGACTTCATTGACGTCTTCATAAGCAAATACACAAATAGCATCAGTAAGCGATTAGATTGCGCTTACGCAAACGTTATCAGCGGAAAATAATTAGCTATGAACCGAAGACCCGGATTCTAGGCGTTAGATAAAACAGGCTAAGTTAGAGATACATTCATGCTGCCGTGATACAACATGCACTCACGTGCTGAATGACCGTTGGCCACAAATATATCGAAAGGTAGATAGTAATGATGATAACGTTATCCATGCGTCAGTCTGCTTCTAACCCAAAGGCGTATTCCACGAAGCAAGTGGCTGTAGCACCATAATAAAAAAAAAATATATATATTTTATGTTATTAATTGTTTTTTGTTATTAATTTTTAATTGTTAAGCATTCTAAATCTATCCCCTTTTTATAAATAAACGATTATTATATCATTATTTATTATTAATTGCGTAACACACTTACGATCACAATCAGAATTATTTTGAAGGATACTTATTACTAATCCTTTTTTACTTCACATGCAAGGTCGCACGAGTAATTTAACTTATTGGAGAAAAAAAACGTTATTTACCTACAAGTAGGTATTTATGTTTTAAAATAGTAACGATAAGATTGTGGAAGTAATAACAAAAATATTTTTACTTATTGTAAACATTAACACTACGTCTTCCGGTACGCGGTCGCCACTCCAGAACCTTTCAGCCCCATCGGCCATCTGTTCTGCGAGCAATGTGCCCTGCCCACTGAAGGCCTCCCACTCCCAGGTGGACCGACGACCTTGTGAAGGCCGCAGGAACCCGTTGGATGCGAGAAGCACAGAACCGGTCGAAGTGGAAGTGCTTGGGGGAGGCCTATGTCCAGCAGTGGACGTCTTTCGGCTGAAATGATGATGATGAAACATTAAGATTTTTTGCACATAAAACTGTGTCAGTACTCAGTTATCGTGTGACTGGGTTATTGTTTGGCTAGATTATTTTTAAAACCAAAATCTCTCATCGTTAGTTTCAGTCTGCAACTGGGCAGAAACATTCAAAGAATTAGGTATTTCTGTAAACTGTAACACACTATCAATCACAATCTCAAATCTGAATCATTTTGAAGGATATTGTTAATCCATTGCTTCCTATACTTGAAAAAATTGTCTGCTGAACAACGTATATAACTCAATGAATGTTGTTGAACTGCATGGCAAAATGAAAGCCATTGCTACAGCTACTGTTAGTGTGTTACGCAGTTACCCCGTTGTTGCCATGCAGTTTGTTTTATTATGGTAAGAGATTACCATGGCTGCAGCTTTTATGGAATCAGACAAAAATGACAAACAGTTTCTAGTCAAAAGATTATGTAACTCAAACCATAGGTTTATCAGCTAATGAAGTATAGATACAATAAAAGAATGGACAATAAAAAGCTTCTTAAGCACAACCCCGTACAAATGTTGGCATGAAGAATTTACGTACAACCACAACGCATTTCCTTCTTCGCTACAACTCAGCTCATGTGTTAGGCTAAAGAAACGTATGTACGTAACTCGTAAATTTGTCTACCCGAAAGCTTCTTGGGTTGTGGTGGTCCAGAGTAACTGCCGCGACTTACGAACCCAGGTTTTCGTTGGTTCGAACCCAGTCAGGCACTTTACTTAAAACACGGCACGGCACGTTACTTAAAGTAAAGAGCAGTGGCTTGAGAGCTGCTCTTTACTTCATGAGGAAAACAGCATGTCCAAAACATTCAAAGACATATCACATCTACCAACGGTCCGCGTGGAAGATTACGACTCACTCCCTCTCACTGAGTGGAGGCCTGTGCCTGTGTGCCCTAGCAGTGGGAACATTATAGGCTGATTATGTATGAAACCTTCTTTAGCACAACCCCGTACAAGTGATTGCATGAAAAGCATTTGTAAACACGCGGTATAGATTTATACCTGCGACTTGTGTCCGAGCCTATGTTTTTATTAGACTAGCTGGTGCAGCCAGCTGCAAATTCCTTGCTATCAAATTGTTTATTGTTTTTGACACGGTGCAAGTATGTCTTATGTCTAAGCTTATATTTTTTTAGACAAGTCACCTTCATATATGTGACCACCTTTTAAATGGTTTATTACCTACGATATTCTGATTGCGATTGAAACATAATCGATTACTGCAATGAAATTAGAGATTTTTGTTGGTATCTCCTTAATGCTTCATTACGAATTCCACATAGATTAGTTTATGTCTTGCGGCTACTATCTTTCTATACAACGTTATTTTTAGTATATGCGAAACCTGAATATAGTTTGTTCAGAATAAGTAACTGAATCGGTTCCAATAATTTTTACCCCAATTTAAAAAAGGTTAAAAGTTGGACACTGAGCGACACTCCAATCTCCGCGCCGAACGGTTAGGTACCGAGGTACTATTATCAATGAGCGCAAGACGGCGGGGTGCGGGTGAGCATGTTTTTGTACGGACAAACAGGTAACTTAACAAGCTTATAACTTTGTGATTTTTCATGATACAGTTGCGAAAATGTTGTACATAGATTCTTTTCATAAAAATACTAGACACGTGTTCCAGGTTTCGCATATACTAAAAATAATGTTGTTTAACAATGTGAAAGAGAAATACATAATCTCACTGGTTTAACGAGTAATCCTGCACTAACCATGACCCAAGACGACTACACGAATCAAGTAGATCGGAACAAAGCAAGTGCAGTGATTTTGTTACGAGTATACGTGTCAAACTTGAATGCACGATTTTGTATCGAAATGACTGCATCGATGTTAATTTGTTTAGATTAGACGATCTTATTATACGATCTTAGCTTGTCGAGTTAAAATTAACAAAATATTTTATAATCGAGTTAAAAATGGACGAAAATTAAACGAAATTAAATTTAATAAGTAGGAATAATTAGGATATATTTAGCGAAATCCTCGCAACTCGCAATAATCAATGTTGTTTTTATGTATAGATGTAGGGTGAATTTTCCAAGTGGGCGTGGATGGCCAAATCCGAAACTATGAGGAATAGCGAAAAGTACTCAAAGGAGTCGTGGGCTCGATTTTGATGAAAACTAAAACTGCATTATTGGAGTTTTGAAAAATCAATATTTCTAGCCAGGAATCGAACCCGTTGGTTAAAAAAAAACTCACTGTATTATTATTACACCATTCGACAGTTTCGCTGATAAGGATCGAATTCTGGGAAGTAATGACATACGGGAAACTAAAGACAAGAGCTCATTTTTAACAAAATAAATGTTATATTTTTGTTTTTTATGTTAGGTACCTATTTAAAACCTTAACTGATAAATTGTTTAAAATGATGTTGTGACCATTGTTTTCAATACATAGCTGGATTCGATGTCTCAAGGATTGTACTGCATTCAAAATTTGAATTTAGAACATAATGTTGTGAAGGTGACTGCGCTGCGGGTGTATTGAGCATCATTTCGAATAAGGTACCTACAGGTAATGTCGATGTCGCGGTCGGTATGAATACTTTAAAATAAGAAGCAGTTTATTAAAATCCAACATTTTCCTTAAGTTTGCCTTATGTCATTACTTCCCAGAATTTGATCCTTATTAGGGACACTATCGAGTGGTCTAATATACAATGTGTGTGTTTTTTTAACAAAATCAACGGGTTCGATTCCTGGCTAGAAATATCGATTTTTCAGAAATACAATGATCCATTTTTAGTTTTCATCAAAATTGAGCCCGCGACTCCTTTGAGTACCTTTCGCTATTCCTCATAGTTTCGGATTTGGCCATCCACGCCCACTTGAAAAATTCACCTGTATATCTTTAAATTCGTAAACAGCAACCAATAAATTATCATCAACATGACACCTACTGATAAAATTACTGTGAGGATAAAGATGATGAAATAAATACAAACCCAAGTCTTGTTCCGTCCACCGTTATTACGGTGGATGGAACTGCTGCCTCTTTGTATAGTGGTCGTAAGCGGGATTGCTGCTGAACATGTGATCTTCGGATTGATCATAAGCGAGTCAGATCATTTAATTGATTAATCTAAGATCCTAATTGATTGTTATTGGGTTTTTTATGACCAACCGGCCAAGTTCTTAATAACTTATTCTTAAACTGCTCAAACATCGATTACAGAGAGGTTCAAGAGGATGTCGTGCTACATCCAGCAGGACGACCGGCTGCAAGGTCTCCTCACGGTGGGAGAGAACATGACACTGGCAGCAGACCTGAAGCTGCCGACCCATCTAGACAAATACGAGAAGGGAGAAGTTGTAAGTTTACTGAACATAGGGTACTAACTTAGTGGAACCTCATATGACAAACTCAAATGAATAGGTTTAAGTCATAAAGCTGTAGTGATTTCGAATTATACTGTCTGCGCTGGTTACATAAGAAGGGAATCCCGTACTACTTCGTGACTCCTCCAATGGTTAGAAGAGCTAGCTAGCTTAAAGTAGCTAATATTTATTGCTCGAGTAGCAACCCTGAAACTTGAATATTGCATCAATGAACTTTGCCTCTATTATGTAAATTAGAGTTACTCATTCGTCAATTTATACGCGCTTGCGAGTTTTAATGTCTCAATTTGTAAGAACATCGTCTTCCTCATTTTGAGCACTATGTTCCGCACAGTGTGATATGATAATATCTTGATAATATATGAATCACGTAGAATCAATAATGCTCATGAATGGACATGTTTTGAATGTTTATTCTAATACACTTTGTTTGTTCGTGCATTTGGAGTCGGGAACAAATGCCTTCGTTGTCAATAAAGTACCTGCATTTGCCACAAGTCGCATTATTGAATGACAAAAGCGATAAAACAAAGCATGGATGTACAAACCACTCGTATAATGAGAAGCTTACAGTCAGCAAGAAAAGTAACAGTATCCAGTAGTAAGTTTTAAAAGATATTTCAAGAAACAAAAATGTATTATACTTATTCTGGTTTTTTGAGAAATTTTGATCCCCATTCATTTTGATTATGATTTTTTTTTTACAAGAGCCTTTGTTTCTTATAATGTATTTATTTAATACTTAAAGCACACAAATGTACAGAGGGATGCCGCAGGCATTTTCTCCCAGTCAACCTTTAGGTGATGCAGAGACAAACTGGTAGGTGCAATCATGAAAATTGAGGAATAAATATTTTTAATACGCATAAAGCTATTTATATCTATAAATATAAGGATCAAACAAAAAACTCTATCGGACTGACTGATGTTTGAGTACTGCAAAATTCAAAAATCACAAATCACTTTCCCTTACATTTCGTAAGAAATGAGACTCCAGCGTACTTTTATGTATTTTTTGTGTACAGTACATAAATAAATTAATACAAAATAATCAAAATCTAATAGTTATTAGCAAATTTTGTAGCTGACTGCACCTGCAACTAGGTATTATAGCAACATGGTATTTATTCCATTGCATATTATTTGCACAAAATTACGCACAGATGCAGAAGGTAATCACACGAGCGGTGCTGTAACCTAATTTGCCAAATTGCCAGTTTTGCACAACCCACCGGTAAAAGTGTGTTGGTCTGTAACCGTCATACGTAATCTGTGACATTCATTCTCGAATGCAATATGTATTTTGTTAAATAATGAGTTACAGCACTATGCTATTAGGTAGGTACCTATTCTACTTTCATCGGTATTCTTATATTACCAGTAATTAGAATATTTAAAGAATATAGGTAGGTAACAAATACATAGGAATAGCTTTTTGGTGGAGAACTCAATATAAAGCTATGTTCTTCTAATGAGAGCGTTTAATAATCCATAGTGTACACAGAGCGGATTATAGCTTAGCAACAATACAGAACGTCCTGTTTTACGAAAATTGGGACAGTTCCTTTCCTTCAGTATTTGTTTCAGCAGAAAAATACGACTGTCTACTGATTCGTTGTTTACGTAGATTGGTGCAATAACCCTGGTTTTGAGAGATATTGGAAATTTCATTCTAAACATTTCTAAAACTTCTATTATTTGGTTCAGATTGAGGACATCCTCACAAACCTGGGTCTGTACGAGCACATGAACACTCGCGGCGCACAGCTGTCGGGAGGTCAGAGGAAGAGGCTGTCCATCGCGTTGGAGCTCATCAACAACCCTCTCATCATGTTCCTTGATGAACCTACAACGTAAGTCAACTTCTTCTCTCGTAATCGCCACAAACTACACTTATTACTGAGAAATTGAGAATGACTCAGTAAGACTTGCCTAATGCCCATCAGTGCACTAGAGGCCCGAATACCAGCAAGAAGTGCTATTGGGTAAACTAAACTACCTATATTATAAAGTGAAAATATTTGATTTTTTGTATGTTTGTTTGTAACCTTTCACGGTAAAACGGCTTATTTGACCATGACCTGGATTAGGACATAGGATACTTTTAATCCCGATATTCCTACGAGATCGAGACGTATGCGGGTGAAACCGCGGGGTGCAGCTAGTACCTAATAAGCGCACTGTTCGATTGGTATATTATTAGGCAATAACGCTTGTGTCGCTCGACGTGACAACAAACTAATGAAATTATTTCATAAATTATCACAATGACCTACAAACAAAGCTTATGACGCATTTAATTCTTAGATTACTTTTTAATCTCTCTCCTGGCTCATGCTATCAGAAGTTCGTAAAAACATGTCGATTTGCGAAATTATCATATACTAGCAGCATTTCACTTCTGTCGGCGCTCCCGGAGTGCCACTGTTTTTTTTTCGATACCAGTATTAACCGTTCAAAGAACTTAAACCACCTTTCCTTGTTTCTTTCACATGCATACTCTTTTGGGCTAGTAATAAAATCATTTCCTTAATTAACTTTCACCCCTGTGTGTTCGACATAATGATAGCTGCAATGTGCACAAACATTGGATGCACGTGACTATGACTATAAACTGTAATAGTATTATTGGTGTCACTCTGCTAAGTAAACAGACACAATATTTACTGATGAGCTTGAAGGAAATGTTTGATATTCCTTAAATTCTCTTGTTCATCATAATTAGCCTATAATGTTCCCACTGCTGGGACACAGTCCTTCTCTTTTCGAGATGATTGTTCGTTCTGTGTCATCAGTTCAGGCTAATTCGCTGTCACACTACAAATATCTGTCGGTTTCTCGAAAGGTTAAGAATAAGGAACTCGGTGGTACGCTTGTTTCATAAAATTGTAAGCTATGCAAAGTAAGCTGGTCCATTCCATGATCTCATATTTAGTAACTTTTTTTTTTTTTTTTTCAAAAAAAAACGTTGCCCCACACTAGGAATTTCTCCTGTATTGTGGGTGCGTTAACAAACATTTAAACTCACATACACAAACAGCCAGACCCGGAACAACTACTTGTAGGTCATACAAATATCTGTTCCGTGCAGGAATCGAACCCGACACGCAGCGCAACAGTCAATCGCTTAACCATTGCGCCAACCGTGCCATCGAACTGGTACCTACTTGATAATTTGACCTTTTTAAGATTACATAGTTCAGAGTTTTTTTTAATGGCATCTCGCAGTTCAGCCTATGAGGTTGTCGTCCCGTCGTCGGACTAGGGGCGTCCGTCGTCCGACCAGACAGGCTCGAGTTGGCGCCGCAGTGTTCCACGCGCGCCACTCTCGAGTGGGTGTGGCCATTATGGAAATGGCCTTGTCTTCTTCTTCAATGGTCTTGTCTTCGAGGCCTGCCGGGGGAGCGGTGACATGCTTATGCGAATCCCGCACCCCGGTCATAGGCAGAGGTGGAACACCGCGGTGGTTTTAGCCGGACGGGTAGGTAAGAGTCCGGCATGCTCCTATGTCATTCCCACGATGGAGGAAGTCCACGAGGGTTTCCACCGCGCACCAAAAAAAAAAGGAGCGGACATGGTATGGGGCGTCGCGACGGGCCTCGACGGCGAGGACGGATGAGCGGCTGTCGGGACTTGTACTTTCTGAGAGTACTGGCGGCCTTATGCTTGGTGCTTACGCTGTAAAGTCAAAATAAACGAAAATTGACGACGTTTAATACGCTAGACCCCTCTATGCGTGTGCGACTGTATGCGTGCATAGATATTATGTAATAAGACCACAATGTTCTCCCACAATCAATAAATAAACAATGTTTTATACATAATAGTAAAAATTCAGTGTATGTATTATGATTATAACATATTATTCTAATTTTGGTGTTTGGTGAGCAGTGGTGGCCAAGTGGTAACGGCCGCGACTTACGAGTTATAGGTCGTAGGTTCGAACCCAGACAGGCGCTTTACTTTGTGTAAATTATTTCATCACTACTGCTCTCAAAACGGTGAAGGAAAACATCGTGAGGAAACCGGCATGTCCTAGAACCAAAAATTCGAAGACATGTGGCATCTGCCAATCCGCACTGGGCCCGCGTGGTGGATTACGGCCCACTCCCTCTCATCGAGAGGAGGCCTGTGTCCCAGCAGTGGGAACATTATAGGCTGATTATGTATGTATGTATGTATGTTTGGTGGTGTGCGCTATTAATTATTACCTATAATTCCGGGACATGTTCTATAAGGACTAGTATCGACCGAGGAATAATGTGAAATCCATCCTATAGGTATAACCACTTTACTGCTACTATGAACTTACCTGTTGATTTACCAAAAGCTCTTTATTTTTTCCAGAGGTTTGGACAGCTCATCATGTTCGCAAGTTGTGCAGCTATGTCGGAACCTAGCGCACCAAGGTCGGACCATCGTGTGCACGGTACATCAGCCATCAGCCTCACTGTTCGCTTTGTTTGACCATGTGTACGTGCTGGCGGCCGGCCGATGCATGTACCAGGGAACCACGAAGAATCTGGTGTCTTACCTAGAGCAGGGCGGGATACCCTGTCCCTTGTACCATAACCCTGCTGATTACAGTAAGTGTCAAGTGAAGTTTTGTAGCCTCTCATTCTCATGTTTTATTTACTCCTGGTACTCGAGTAATTTTAATGCTTCTCGATGTTTGAGACTATAAATAACTAGATTCATTCAATATTTACAACGGAAAGATAACTTACGTAAACAGAAAATAAATTCGTAATTTAATTTGAACCTTGGCCGTGAGTGGAAGCAAACAAATTAATTTCAATGTTGCTTGTTCAATTGAATTAAACAACAAAAACATTAGAGGAAGTTATTAATTATTCATACAATAAAAACAAATGACTGCATGAAATAAAATAATATTTGTCTCTGTTATCCGTAGTTATCGAGCTGTCCTGTGGTGAATACGGGCAAGACAAAATTGACCTGATGGCCAATAAATCTGAGAACGGTCGGGCGTTGGACTGGTTTGACGACTTCCAGACCATCCCCACGATGGAAGGACTCCGCAAGCTACTGCCACTCAGCGTCCTGAGAGACACAGAGCCCACAGGGGGTGACGAGGAGACCAATCAGTCCAACCAGCTTAAAGTACTCATGAAGAGAGGGTTTATGAAGGCTAGGAGAGATGCGGTAATTGCTGAGTTTTCTTGGTCAAAGTGTTTTTTGTAAAGTCAATTATATTGAGAAGCCTAATATCAGGTGCTAATTAATTTAAGGAGTTTTTAATGTCAAGCAGCTTGAGATTAAACTTAAGTATATAGAAACTGGACCTCTGTGTTAATTTCAATTAATGGAAACAACTTATCGCTATTCACTTCTGGGCAGAACGAGGCATTTGATGATTATGATTATATAAAAATAAAGCCCTCCAGACCAAATTTCGGCCGCACTCTCGCTTCCCTCACTTTTATAGTCCGATGGAACGGCAATCCGACACGACCGGAGAGAGATCAGGCGCAGGACCAGCGGCTTAATGTGCTTTCCGAGGCACGGCAGAAAAGATAGTTGCTGAGATGGCGGTGTGATACAGGGGTATCAGCAACTCTCTTTTCATAGTGTACAAACTTAATGAAACATTATTTCACTTTCAGACGATGACTCACCTGCGTTTGATCGTGAACGTGGTGGTGGGTATTATGTTGGGCAGTCTGTTCATCAACGCTGGTAACGAGGGTTCCCGCGTCTTGGAGAACTATAACTTACTGTTTGCCATCCTCATGCACCATATGATGTCTCCTATGATGTTAACCATTCTTACGTGTAAGTATACAATGTTGACTTTTCTGATTCTTAGGGTAGATGCGAGTCTTCTCTGTTTTCTAAAAGGATTTACAAAAAACAATAGAGTTTGTGAAGTACTCATTAAGAAGGATCCAAGTGATCTGCATTTTGACCTTAAATCCTTCATCATTGCAGATGTAAGAATATATTTATGGTTAAGATTCCATCACAAAAACTGATAATATTTATATTGTTGCCTTTGTTTATTTTCAGTTCCCAATGAGATGTCGATTTTATCTAAGGAGCACTTCAACAGATGGTACTCCTTGGGATCTTATTACATATCCATCACGATAGTCGATCTACCTGTATCGGTAAGTGCCTATCCACAACATCCTTTTGATAAAAGATCTGCTTATTTTAAAAGCTACTCAAAATGATGAGATATTTATCAAAGAAAATAGGTTATCACTAATGTAATATATTTATATACACCTATATACGGCCGAAAGGTTCTGGAGTGGCGACCGCGTAGGTACCGAAAGACGTAGCGTTGGAAGGCCTCCCACAAGGTGGTCCGACGACCTTGTGAAGGCCGCAAGAACCCGTTGGATGCGAGAAGCGCAGAACCGGTCAAAGTAGAGGAGCTTGGGGGAGGCCTATGTCCAGCAGTGGACGTCTTTCGGCTGAAATGATGATATACCTATATATTTCGTTTATTGTGGATATAAAAGTACGCACAATCCATATATTATTAGTAACAATGACTTACAAACTAACGTAACAACAACTAATAACTCTGTGAGCTAAACACATGTTGGCACGTGACTCTGCACCCACCTGGCCACTAATACTTGTATTTCTTATTTTCCAGATAGTGGGATGCGCGGTGTTCAGTGTGATAGTGTACACGATGTCCTCGCAACCTCTTGACATCGTCCGGTTCTCCATGTTCTTCGCCATCTCTCTCTACACCGTGTTAGTCGCGCAGAGCTTCGGCCTCATGATCGGTGCCGTCTTCAGTGTAGTTGTGAGTACCTATTCTTGTTCTTTATATGCATATGTTAGGAATAGCTCTCCCGAAATTTGGAAGCGAGGTTACATGCCAGGCCTTGTACCATTTTTTCCCCTGTTATATTCGAGTCCAAATTATAGATAATTATTTAGTCGAACATGATTAAATCTATAAGCTTCTTTCAAGCGTGGTAATGCAATATTTAGGAAATTATTGATCCTGAACAGTTTCTTATGATCTGGCTTATTTTATTGATCGATATTAAGCTTTCTGTATACACATTTTACACCAAAACTAACCATAACCATTTGTTTTCCATCCAGAACGGCACATTCTTGGGCCCAACACTGTCAGTACCGATGATGATGTTCGCTGGTTTCGGAGTGACCCTCCGGGACCTGCCCAGCTACTTAAAATGGGGGTCCTATGTATCCTACCTGAGATATGGACTAGAAGGCTTCATCGGCGCCATCTACGGGCTTGACAGGCCTATACTCGACTGCAATGAGGCCTTGTACTGCCATTACAAGTGAGTATATATTATATTTTCTTATTTTTATGCAGTCAACAGTGCAGTGTAATTTTGGATGATAATTTTAATTCAAAGAGACGCTATCACATTCGCGTATTTTTCGGGCAGTTGTTGTATTATCCGCCAAATTCCAACTAACCCCCAGATATGAAATGGTTCAAAAGTTAACTTATTAACAACAAGAAAACTAAGCCTTTTTACCCGACTGCGCGACGCAAAGGAGTGGTAATGTGTTCATCAGCCTATGTATGTATGTATGTTCCTTTGAAGCACTATACAGACCAAACACCTGGGCCGATTTTTGTGATTCACACGTCAATCGATTCCTCTTAGTCCGGCGAGTGTCACTAAAGACATGACGTTAGTGAAAATTCAATATGGCGACTACTATGTATATGTATGTATGTCTACAAAAAATTTTTTTTTTCTCAAAACCTATCGACTGGGGTATCAAAATAAAGGGCTTTAAAAGATGATTACAGAAATATAAACAACTTATATGGTTAATTCGAAGTGACAAATCGTAAAAAACACGTACCAAGAACTAAATCGTCACCGAAATCATTCACGTTTGTAAACTAAAAAGCTGGAAATAAAAAAAGTTATTAAAAAAAAATAAAAAACCCGACTGCGGTAAAAACCTTAAGTTAAAAGAACTGAAAAGCTAAAAACAAGCAGCAAATTAAATGAAAGTTGGAAGCAGGCGGGACCCATTTGAATTTGAAAATATAATAAAAATGGTAGGTATGGGTCCCGCCTGCTTCCAACTTTTATTTAATTTAAAATGGGCTTGTTTTTAGCTTTTCAGTTCTTTTAACTTAAGTTTTTTACCGCAGTCGGGTTTTTTTTTTTATCTTTATTATTATTTAAAGAGGATCTTAACCTAGACAAAACAATCATCTTTTCATACTACTATACAACTTAAAATTATCTTACCTATGCAAAATGCTAAAATCGCGATTTTACTTAAAATTCTTCATTGTCAACAGACACCCTCGTACATTCCTCAACGAGGTGGCGCAGTCTCCTGACGAGTTCTGGTTCGACGTGATGGCGCTGTCCATCTTCGTGGTGACCCTCAGGATCACGGCCTTCTTCCTTCTAAAGTGGAAGCTGGATGCAGTGCGGTAAATGAGAGGAGGTGGGAGTTTACCGGTATATGGGAGTGTAAGTTATTCATGTGTTATCATCCTCATTCAAGCGCAGGGTATTTGGAAATATATTTGAAAAAAAAGACGTTTTTTTTATAAAAAGTATAGGAAGACGAATAATATATCTTTCTGTTTAGGAAGCTGATTAATAAAGTTGAGCGTAATGTGAAAAACATGTGTTGACGCACTAATTAAAATTAATAGTCGAACAACCTTTTTTGACTTCTGCATTGATTTCTGGCCTTTTAGAAGGTGAATAAATAAACAATAATTCAAAGTCTGGGGGTCCGCGGCTACACGGAATCACTTTGTGTTTGTTCAAGTTACAATTATTTTAACCGTTTATTTTCCCAAATAAATAAAATAAAATAAAAATAAAAATTATTAATTTGCAGAATGTTAAAAGTATCACACTCACATTCGATTAAGGCTAAGCGCGCACTACGAATTGTAATCGTTGCGATAAATAATCGTCAATCTGTAGACTATACTAAGAGTCCGCGCACTGCGGAAAAAAATCGCTTGAGAATTCGCTTGAAATTTTTTTTTTGTGTTTGCAATTTTATAAATAAATCGCAACGATTAAAATCGTAGTGCGCGCTAAGCCTTAGACCAGTCGCTAAAGTACAAAAAAAAACCCTGCATGTGCAGTAATCGCTAAAAAGACATTTCTAAATATGTTTTTTTATAAATCAAGGATATTGTACGTATCTAAAGTAAGAAGCATTTACCTTTAAAATTGTAGATACTATTTTCATTGACGAAAGTTTCATATACTTAAACTAAGATTTAAATATAATTTAAGGGTCCAAAGGTAACAAAACTGTGATAAGTTTCCAAAATATTTTGTTTGATTTCAGGACATCAGTTCTTTGATACCTTATTACTTTTTTTTCTTTCGTACAAAATATATTTCTCTCGTAAAGTTGTAATAAGTTTATTTCTTCTCAACTTCAGTAACTATGCAACCAATGTCGACAAAATTCAAGGCTGTGAGGTCTAACAAGAGCAAGATATGACGTTCAAAAACAAAAAAATAAGAGACATTTGTATACGTCAAAACTGGGGGAAAATTTTGTTTAAAACCACATTTTGATGACAAGTATATTAAATAAAAATGAGATCTTAAACATACTACCTTTTAATTTTGTTGCTGTTAATCACTAAACTAGTGAGAAGCAAAGTAAAACAATAAAATATGCTTGTAATCAAAATGTTTGCCAATCAGCCTTCTTAATTAATATAGGGTAACATAGGCCTGCGCCGTGATTGCGTAACACACTAATTAGGTACTAATCACATTCTGAATCATTTTGAAGGACATTGTTAATCCATTGCTTCATATGTGCGGATCATTTGTCTGCTCAACAACGTAAATAACGCAATGAATGTTGTTGAACTGTCAAAACGAAAGCCATTCGTACTGTTATTGTGTTACGCAATTACCCCGTTGATTTCTGGAACATAAATCAATAACATCAACTGCTGTGATTGGTTGACTGAATAATGAACAGCCAATCGCATCACTTGACTTGCCTTTGATTTTGACGCGTCGATAATTTTCGATCCAGAAACTGGCCGTTAGTGGATAATTATAATTGTTGTATGACATGATATCGTACCTACCTGTTAGGACACATAATGTACACAAATGTTTGTGTTATAGAAAACGCCAACGTTTGCGGCAGCCGCGGTCGTAAAAAGTGGGAGCGAGATGACACGAGACTGTAGAAAGTTTTTAAACATTCGCCGTCCTACTCGCACGATTTATGACCGCGTCTGTCACGAGATGGCGTCGGCGTTTATTATGTAGTAAACTTGCCTATGTTAGTTGCTCAATTAGGTATTTATTTGTAACTAGGAGTAGATCTATAAACCTATAGGCTGTACTGAACTATTATAATTATGTAGGTAGATAGAAAACTAAAATTATATGGTGATAATTTTGTAAATATGTCTTTTGTAACATTAAAATTTTTAATTTTGGTAGATATGCGTGTTTTGTTTTATTACTATGACAGTTAAGCCCTGTATTCATGGTAAACATTTGTTGCGCAACTGTTGCTAAACATAAAAGTTTCTTAACATCAGAGTTGCTGGCAACAATGCTTACAGCCATAGTTCCCGTCCACACGCCCCAGTCTGCGTCAAAATGTTGCCCGAGGAAATAGTGCTGTTGTGTTCTGTGTATTATTATTGTATACCTATTGCATTTTTCAGAAATTTCGTCCCATGCATTGTTTTTATCTTTTTATCCACAATATTGTATTAGATAAAAATAATTCTATCAACTTCATTATTTTATTATTGCTCCACACTACTGCCACGTTTAAAACTGTTTGCAAACACGTCCGCACACGTCAAAATTTGTTGCTAAACTGATGTTTTCGCTCGCCGAGCGGCAACTCTTCAACATGGCGTGATCAACTACGCAACACAAATGTTGACCGCAACATGTTGACTGCAACTCGGCAACATGTTGACTGCAACTCGGCAACATGTTTATACAACCATGTTTATAAACAAATGTTTACAATGAATACGGGGCTTTACTGCCCGGATACAACTTTTACAAAATTGCATGTTATACCTACCTACTTATTTATATCCCAAAAGAAAAGTCTCAAAGGATGAATGACGACCAAAAGAAAAGCGCGGCTCAATTGTGTCTGCTCTATTTATTTTTTATAAAAAACATCACTTATGAAATACACCAGAACAACCACAATTTGTTTTGTAAATAATATGAGTATTATTAGATACCATCACCACTTCCGGAGTAAATATTATATCTGTTATCGTCAGTTTACCTACTATACAACGTGGCGCTACAATGGCGACATTAAATTTAACACACGGGTAGGAATAGTGGCCAGTACTTAATTAATAAAAAAAATTAAACTATTGCCTGCGCCGCTCGCCGACATAGGGCTCTCTAACTCCTTCAACTCGCCACTATTTTCACGATATTCGTGTTAATTTCATTGCGTAAAGCCAGCAAATGACTCCCTACAGGTTGGCTCTAAGATGCTATTTTAGAAAATTGAAAATAAATCAATTAATAATAACGTTTAACCTTTTGAACGCCAGAGCATAATGCACGCGCGTGCCCTCCACGCCAAGCCACAATTTTAAATATTTAAGGTATACAAATAAAAACACACAAAAGTAATGATTTAATTGTTTATTTCGTGATAAAGTGCACTGCATTTTTTGTCACATATTTGTGTCGCTCGTAATAGGATAGGCGACACACGACTGGCGTACAGGGCACGCGCTTACTTGTCACGTATATGTGACAATGGCGTTCAAAGGGTTAATGAATTAAAATATGTTCATAAAACGAAAACGCGAAATCGTACCTATATGTACGTATCTTAAAATAATGTCGCCATTAAAGCGGCACGCTGTAAACAACACCATGACTCCTGACTTCAATCCGAGTACCTACTTCATTCAAAAAAGCCCTCTTCAAAAAATATTTATTTGGTTTCCAAGTAAGAGAGAGAGTAACTAGAATAAACTTAAGCTATAGGTTTAAGGGCTAACTTTTTTTGACCAATTTTTTCCTCATCCCTTTCTGTCCCCAAATGTAGTCGATAAGGTGCCACTGCGCATAGTAGCAGATTGTTAATACAACATGAAAAGATATATATACAGCGACCAATAAGGTGTTACTAGCCGTTGAGAGGAACGCGTACACTGCCTTACCCCTGAGAAGATCCACGTACACCCTGCAAAGGAAAATGTACAGTTTTAGAAGACAGTATCTGGACTCTGGGACTCTACCTCTTTATGTATCATACTTGTTCTGGTACCTCTGCAATGGCGAGATATTATTGATAGAACTTACTAAAAACTCAAAAATATCGAAAATTATGTAAACTGGACTGAGAACACAAATCTTCAGAACGAGAATATTTTAGTGCCGTAAGTTCTAGGTGATGTGAATTCGATTGTCAACACGTAAATAATGACACACAATGGACATAATGGACAAAATTAACCAAATCAAAATCGTTTATTTGCATAAAACGTGGTAGGTACAAAAGATGTTACTTACATAAAATTTCAGTGCAAAGACACATTTCGCCATGTAATGATGTCATGCAAATATATAAAATAGATACTGTAGGTATGTTGTAACAAACAGTAATACGTAAACAAATTAATAAAAAAATTAGGTTTTAGTTAATTTTTAGGCTAGGTATATCCCGTTAATCCGCATGTTAGTGAGAGGCAACTATTCATCATCATCATCATTTCAGCCGAAATACGTCCATTGCTGGACATAGGTCTCCCCCAAGCACCTCCACTTCGACCGGTTTTGTGCTTCTCGCATTCAACGGGTTCCTGCGGCAACTATTAATTTGTCAAAAATATAACCAAACTATTTCGTCATGGCCTTGGTATACCTAGTATGGCACTGCAGTTAACTAAAGAATTCATTAAGAAAAAAACACCAAATACTTACATAAGACAATATGCAGATGCTAATCCCAGCATCAGAACAAGCCTAGGCTTCAAACTGTCAGGCCTCCTTCGAGGGGTGAGCAGTAAGTCAACGATGACTGTCACCATGGATATTGTATGCAAAGAATGCTGTGCCCAGTAGGGTACGTACTCAAACACGCGAGGGGGCGCTATTATATGGGCATGAGACTTGAATAGCATCCAGAATGTCACGTCTGCGAACTGTAAATTATTTATAGCTAAGTATCAAGTAAAAAAAAAGCAAAGCAAAGCACAGGCTTTCGTTTCCCGACGCCCAGGGCGTCTCCTGCTGCGACTGCGTGAGGGCGCAAAGATTGCCTCTCCCTCACGCGCTCCGCCTCCTCCTTCGCGAGCATTACTACTTCGCAGAAGGAGGTGCCTAACGCGCGGTGCGTACCTATGTTTGTTTTCAAAAGAACTTAGGTAAGTAGTTAATACTTAGTTTCACAAGCTGTCTTATCCTTAACTAACTTCAAACCACGACTTCGTCC
Organism: Oligia latruncula; assembly: GCA_948474745.1. NCBI lineage: Eukaryota > Metazoa > Arthropoda > Insecta > Lepidoptera > Noctuidae > Oligia > Oligia latruncula. The sequence continues at coordinate 4,977,371 of OX419691.1, read as the reverse complement.
GCGTGAAATTCTTGTTCCTCGACCCCGTCGTATCGCACCGTCTTCCTGCTCTATTACTTCGTTTTCACTTAGCGTTTTTCAGACGTTTTTTTCTTTTTGCTCGGCTACTAAAGGTTCTAGCGTGATGGTAAAATATCCTTAGCCTTCCTCAGAAAATGGGGTATCAAAGGCAAAAATAATTGATCGGAAGTTCCAGAGATTGTCGCGTTCAAACAAACGAACAAACTCCTCAACTCAATTATTAGTAAGTACTAATAATAAAGTTGAGGAGTTTGTTCGTTTACGTATACCTACTTAGGTATATTATAGATTAAAAAAACTAGAACAATAATTCTGCAATGAACGCAAACTGTAGTTCAATTTCAATAGCCTGCCTAGCCTTTTGCCAACAATGTTGGGGTCGGCTTCCAGTCTAGTATTTTACATGGAGCAACTGCCTATCTGACCTCCACAACCCAGTTACTGGGTAATACGATACCACTTGGTAAGACTGGTTGTCAGACTTTCGGACTTCTGACTATTATACCCGTAACGACTGTCAAAGATCCACGAATGACAGCCAGGACCGAGACACGGAGGGGTCTCGGTATGTCTAAAGATTCACAGACCAACTGCGGCAAGCGTAGCTTAACCTGATCGATCGACCTGTGCGGCTATTATTATTTAGCTACGGGCCCCTCAAAGTAATTAAGAATATCAACTTATAGGTAATCCAGTCAGCCCGTATATTTTCGCAAAAAATGAGACAAATTGCAGAGTCCACCAGCAAGGTAAGCTAAGGCCGAACTGCGACCTGCGTTTAGCCAATTCATGTTATATCTGCACTTTAGGCAATTTAGGTATGTAGGGAATTTATTATAAAAAGTTTAAAACTTCTTCTTCTCCAATCATTCAACAAAGACTACAAAAGCTATGCAGGAGACTCCACTACTATAGCTCGTGCAGTCTTTACGAGTACTTGTAGGATTCGCAATTGTTGTGGCACCCATGAAAAGAGATGGAAAGCCCAGTCACCTCTTACAAGGCCCATTCGGCTTGTTTCTAAGCACTTATAGGCATTAGTGTTACCTAGATTTGTTTCAAGGCAAGCAGAGTTATTAGTTCTATAGACTAAGTTCAACTAGCAATTATGTATACATATAGTCAACACACATACATAGCAACTGTTTCAAATTGCAGTAGTTTATTTCGAAAGAAGTTAGAAAGAACGCTAAGCGAAAACTGAGTGATAGCTAGCCCGGGCAGGTGATGTAATGCGACGGGGTGGGTCGGGGGAACGAGAAATTTGGAGATCAGCCATATTGGGTCCAAAATGGCCGGCCAACGAAAAAAAGGAACCAAGAAGTAGTTAAGTAAAGTACCTAAGTTGGGGATGTCCACCCAAGCATTTTAACTAAGGCACAAGATCTACCGTAGATGCAAGATGGGAGGTGCGCCATTGTCTATGGAGAATTGGAGAGACACCGCATACACACCGGAGGTCAGTGTCTTCCATGAAGCCCCACTTGTGGGGGTTGTCCTTGCTGCGGCCTATGTACTTGGGTACAGTAGCAGGCGCAATAGTAAAAAGATATTAGGAGAATTTCCCTGAACAGGGTAGCACTTTTTTTTTTTAGCTGGCGTCTTTGGGTTTTGGTTCAAACTTTGTATGAAACGTGACAGGTCTCCTTTCATGCGGACGAAGTCGCGGGCAGATAGCAGGAGCTAGTTGAATTATAAATGGAACTCACAGTCGTGACCGGCATCAAGATGGAGGTCATGACGACATCTCGGAGTACCCTCAGAGCTTCCACATGAGGAGGCTCTTCAGCACGCTTTTCACACCAGTCGCAGTATAGGCAGAGGGGCAGGTATGCCAGTGCTACTATCTGAAATTAATATGTTAGAATGATAATTATAATAGAAAGAACATAGAACTAACGACGCGCAAGGAAATAAAATTTTGTGTCACTGACTCTGGCATTTGCAGGGCCACCATCAGGGATTTTAATTTGGTTAACACAAAAAATTAGTCGCTAATTAGTCGAAATTTTTTGCCAAATATCAGAATCTGGCGGTCACTGGTTCAAAGGATATAAGGGTTTATAGGCCGATCTGGAGAGAGTTTCCCCAGTAGGGCTACATTTATATCTCAAAAACTAGGGCACCTAGCGAAGATCTGTTTTTTTCTCCTATATTTTGTCGCCAATTATTCCATGGCCACATTTATTTTAAATGTGGCCATGGACGACCGAGCTTGGGCACAAGCTACTCTTCCCATTCGTATGGGGGGCCTCGGCGTCCGCAAAATTTCTAGTATTAGTTTACCGGCTTTCATATCTTCGGTCCACGGCACTGATAAATAAATCAGGAAAATCCTAGCTTCCACACTGATTAATTCTGATGTGCCGTGTTTCACCGAGGCTATGGATGCCTGGAGACTCGCTTGCCCAAATACAGATCCACCCGACAATCCATCTTCCCAGAGACGGTGGGATGAGCCGCTCTGCAGAGTAGTACAGAACAATTTACTTGACTCGTCTGCTACTACTGCGGAACATGCGCGCCTGCTGGCTGTGGGTAGGTGGGAGTCGGGTCTTTGGCTTCATGCACTACCTTCGTCGAACATAGGCACTTTGTTCGACGACACTATTTTTCGCCTCGCTGCTTCCCTACGACTAGGCACTCCTTGCTGTTCTCCCCATCGCTGTCACTGTGGCGAAGATGTCAACAGCCTCGGACACCACGGCCTGTCTTGCAGTCGAAGTGCGGGTCGCTTAGCGCGGCACGCGAACATTAATGACATCATCCGACGAGCTCTTGTCACCGTCGGCGTTCCAGCTGTACTAGAACCCAATGGTTTGGCACGCGACGATGGCAAGAGACCGGACGGTATGTCTTTATTTCCATGGAAGGTGGGTAGGCCTTTAGTGTGGGACGCTACGTTTGTCGATACTCTTGTGCCATCCCATCTTCCTGGCTCGGCATGCTGTGCTGGCGCTGCTGCTGCGGCTGCGGAGAACCTCAAGCGGCGAAAATATAATAACCTCATCGGAAATTATATTTTCGAGCCGTTTGGGGTTGAAACCCTCGGGCCGTGGGGTCCGAGTGCTCATGGTCTTTTTAAAGATATTTCGAAACGGCTGGTTGACACTTCCCGTGACCCAAGGGCTGGCTTTTACCTTGGCCAGAGGCTAAGCATCGCCATACAACGTGGTAATGCCGCCAGTCTCTTGGGTACATTACCATCAGTCGACAGCGATGCGGATGAGTTTTTCGACGCTATTTTCTAGTTTCTGTATAGTTTTAGTTATGTTAGAATTTAATTTTGTTATTTTTAAGCGTCGAATAAAATGTAATTTGGGATTAGTCGGAATCAGTTGCAGTCACAAATTGAAGTTTTTTCGTGAACTCTTCGATCTAGCTCTTGGACTATACCTTACTAATTGAACTCATTATATCTCCTAAACTAAGATCCGATTAAATCTATGACTTGGCGACTGATTCCACTATCGGTCAAGAGATGGCCCTGACATAAATCTGCAATATTATACACCGCAGTACACAGTGTTCAAATTCTCTGACGAATATAGGCCTCGCCGATGAAAAATTAAAAACATGATGGTACGGAACCCTTTTTTTTTTTGGATGGGAATTCATATGACCCCTCCCGCTCTGGATGGAGCGGAAGGGAGTGTCAGACTCTTACTGACTAAAACCCACCCGTGTTCCTTCAGTTGCCTGTGCCAGGGGCCACGGTATCTCTTTCGAACAGCCCGCGACCCTGGCGGGCATCGGCCCAAGCGGACCCCGTCAGTTGGTGCTGACATCTCCTTGAGGCGCGCGTGGAACACAACGCGCCGTCGTCCCGGGTCTGGTCCTTACCGGACGGCGAGCTGCCCATTGCTCGCCGCCCGCAAGCCCGCGCCTACGGTGGCCGGGAATCGGCTATCGACTCCCGACGCCCGGGGCGTCTCCTGCGGCAGCTGGGGGCGTGAGGGCGCAAGGATTGCCGAGAGGCGGAGAAGGAGGAGGCGGAGCGCGTGAGGGAGACCTCACGCGCTCCGCCTCCTCCTTCGCGAGCATCACTGCTTCGCAGAAGGAGGCGATAGCCTCCCATGCACTCTCGCTCCGTACCATGGCCCGGACTAGGGCCGGACGCGAGAGATCGCCGCCGCCGATCGCCGCCGTGAGGACACGGGGGTGCTCTGTCCAAGCTGGGCAGATCTCCACCGTATGCTCCACCGTGTCTTCCGGGCGATCCACACAAATGGTGACACCCGGGCGTTTCCTCCCGCCTTATTCGGAACAGGAACCTCCCGAAGCAGCCGTGTCCGGTGAGGACCTGCGTTAGGCGGAAGGTGAGGACGCCGTGGCGTCTCTCTAGCCCAGATATCTATGTTCTAGCCACTCCTCAAAGAGGGGACTTATCGCCGTAATTGTGGCGTGCCCAATGGTACGGAACCCTCGGTGCACAAGTCTGATTCGCTCTTGGCCGATTTTTTTAATTACAATATATCTATGACTACAAATACTGTATATGTTTCGACCCAGGGTTCGATGAATGACAAAATCTGACTCCAACTTTAAATGCGTTTAATAATTTTTTCCTTTTTACAAGTGGTGGTTCACAAGCTAATGCTACGGTAGACGATAGATGACTATTGAACGAGTGAGTATATAAATGAACGTATGGACGAATTAATGGTCGCGGTGTGGGTTCGCTTGCTTGTCGCTCCAAGACATCTCAATCAGTGCGGTGCACGAACAGTATACAAACAGTACGATAACATAATGTCAGGGCCAAAAGATAATTATAGCAAACTTGTTTGTTAGAGTACAAAACATTGAGATAGGTACTGGTTTTGGTCTCATGGTTTACCTTCCTACATAGACAGAATTGGTTAGTAACAACATTCAACTTGTAGAAAAAATAAAACATATTTACATTGAACAAGCACGTAATGAGTTTCCACCGGATGCGGCTGTACGCCCTAACGAGAGGATCTTCGTCTCCTGTCACATCAATATTCAGGGTCACCACTGCAGTCACCACAAGAAGTACAAACGCCAAACTATACCACACCAGCCTTATATTTAACAAAGAGTACCCCTTAATCTTCACGAATTTAATCTTTAATGACTGATCAGGCATTTTATATGTAACCAGTGAACCAGTGAGTAACCAGTTTTTATTTGACAAATTAGTTTATTCAAAGCGATTTACTAGAGTGTACGTAAGCGCGTCTCCGTATTGAGCGAGTTGTAAGCACACTGACGTTATATTCGTATTTTAGTATAATATGGATATGCTATGTAATCTATGTAATCAATGCATTTACAATTATTATGGATTAGGTGTGATAATTATTTTGTTTTTTTTTAACAGTGCTTTCGTGTCTTATCTTGTAAATATTTACACAAAATACAGATTAATCATATAGGTACTTAAAATATGAATTGTAAGTAATCTAACTTGTGTTAAAGAATAATAAAATAATATTATATTAAAATGATTAAAGCCGTTGGTCGCAGTTGTCATTTGTAGATCTTTGACAGTCATTACGGGTAGTCAGAAACCCAAAAGTCTGACAACCAGTCTTACCTCCTCCACAACCTACTTACAGGCGTAACTGGGCTGTGGAGGTCAAATAGGCAGTCACTCCATGTAAAATACAACCTTCCGGCAAATCCGGTTTATGTGAAATAAAATATTTTGAACTCCGACTTCTTCTTCATCTTTGTCCTATCGATGTTTCTGTTGTGTGCATGCACATGTTTTTTGATAAATTGTCGAAGTAAGCTGCCTAGCGACTTGCCTCATTGGGACTGCACATCTAGTAAAGACTGTCAGTTACGTTATAACAAAGCATAAACTTAACATCACGCCTTTTTTGCCCAAAAAGGTAAGCAGAGTTGTATAGTGCATCTACATGTTGCCGGTCCTTACATAGTATAAAACAAAGTCGCCGAAATGGGTTACAGTTTCAACTTTTTTGTATGACCTACTTACTACACTTTAGATTGTGTTATCTAAGGCGTATCAAGTACCTAATTACCAGTACACTATATCATTTGATAAAATTTGCGCACCTGACCGTACTTCTGGGTGACGTGAGACTTCACACGTATGATTAAAATGATGATATCCCTAAAGTTTTATACGGAAGCTGTATATAAAACTTGTGTCGTTGGGATAATCGATATGAAATGTGTTAATACATTAAAAATGGCATATTACAGTTTTGCCTTGTAATATATTTTTTTATTCAAATTTTGAAATCAGGGTGAGCGTTTTTTTTCTGTTTATTGTACAAAAATCGTTAAAACAAAAAAACACAACAAAGATATCACGACACAACGAACGCAAACATGAAAACACAACCGACCGCGACGCTCGACTCCAAAAAATTCCAGTAACCGGCTGCGTTGGCGAGTATTAGAGACTTGTCATGTAAAGCCATCCTTGTCCTTTTCCCTACACTTGGTGTACACAACAACACAATACAAAAGAAGAAAAAGAAGACTGAGAAGAGAGGAGAAGAATAGAGGGAGAGGAAGAAAAGGGAGAACCCCGGTGGGAGAGATGTTAAGTAAAATTGTTAGATCTAACCCTATGGAGTCCTGTCTGAAATAAAAGTTTGCTATTCTATAGTTTATAATAATTATGGCTCATTAAGTAGATACTACGTCAGAGCTGATCGACCTCTAGGGGGCGCCTTGACAGATGCTCGTTTTTTGACGTTTTGATGTGGCTGTTCCTAAATTAGGTACCCTAGGCTGATAAAATTTTCGTTTTTCCTAATTTTGTTAATATTAGTGTTTAGGTAGATTTCCCCTTAAAGATCATAGCACACGTATCAAATCGGAAAGGGATCGGCACCGTATCGGCTTTCGTCTCGACGTCAAACAGGCGTCAACCTAACGTAAGCACGTAACCAAAGCGGGTCAGAAGCTCCGATACGTGCGTCGACTCGGCTACGGCTAGGCGACGACGCCGCGCTTACGGCTCGCCGACCGCTGGTTGATGGTGCAGGCAGGCTGCGGGAGGGGCGAGAGAGGCGAGGGTGGACAAAGAGACGTAAGCTCGGGTACGACGACGAGTAGTAACGCACCGCTCCGCAGTTCGTGAGCTTGTCCCGAGGCGAGGCGATTACGTTACGATTCCGATTAGTGTGCGTTGCAGTAGGGAGTTTCATACAAAGAATACCGAACGGCTTAAGTTGATACGGTGACGATCCTTTCCGGTTTGATACGTGTGCTATAACCTTAAGATGTCGACGTCAAAAAACGAGCATCTAAGCTCGGTTGACAGAATTATACTGGAATAACCCAGAATAAAATTGTACAACCTATTTATCAAACATGGATAAGGGCATGTTGATTGACGATATCACTTTACATAGGCAAAGGGCCAAAGCTATCTATGTTCCCGTTGCCGCCTAGGTGAGGGCGGATTCTTAGACATGCGTTTTCGAGAATTCTCCGTAAGGGGGAGACTTATTCATATATTGGCATCTTTAGTCTGTGCGTTTTTAGTCAGCCACATAACAAGTACACAAAACATGTTACTCCAGTACAACATTTAGATATTCATATCAACCAGGCACAGCTATCATAGTTTATAGGATGATAATGTACAGACCAAATGCGATTTTATACAGTTTTATTTGCATTCTAAGACACTCAAGTAATGTCGGTTTAGCTTAAGTGATAAGAATAACATTACTCCTCATCATAATTTCAGCTAGAAGTCTACTGCTGGATATAGGCCTAGAATTCCGACGACCTTCACCAGGTCATCAGTACACCTTGTGAGAGGCCTTCCAATGGTACGTCTTCCGGTACGCATTTGCCACTCCAGAAACTTTCGGGCATCTGTTCTGCAAGCATTGTGCCCTACCCGCTGCCACTTATGGGCGCGTACACATAGAACGTCCGTTTTTACAGGATCCTTTTTAACGGTTCTTATCTGGTCTGGTTTTCTTTTTTACTGGATCCGGAACACTGTATTGTGTGTGAACTCGCTCATACAACTACATACGCCATCAAATAACGGACCTGTACAATGGATCGCTATATGTACGCGCCCTTAGTTTGTCAATTCTTCGGGCTATGTCGGTCCCCTTGGTTCTCCCACGGATGTCTTCATTTCTGATTCGATCACGTAGGGAAAGAAGCATAGACCTCTCCATTGCCCTTTGAATGAATTTCAGCCTTCTAATGAGGCCCATTGTGAACATTACTAACTAACGGATAATCATAGCGCCTACTCATTTATTGGGAGTAAAAACGCCTGAATAGTTTAAATGAGCAAAGTTCCATAATGTTAAGTTGCTCTATAATTTATTTTAAAAACAAATCGTTGCTCTCAATATTTTGCTTGGTGTTATTGTTTATTACTTACAAAATCTTATGCAATAAGTGTTTAATATTTCTTCATTAAATAAAAGTAAAATTAAGTATTTTATTATTGTTTGGAGAAAAGCTATTATTATTCTATCTACCAGTATCTTCAAAGTCACAAATAGTTTGTAATAAGATTTTAATAGGTCGGTAGCCTATTAAAACTTTACCTAACATTCTGAACAAAAACACAAAACAAATTTTTTAAATGTTACTCATTATTATCTACCATTAACATCGTTATTTCTAGTACCTATTTCATATCTTTAGGGAAGTTATGGTTGGTTTGGTAATTAAATTCTTAGAATAGTTAAGTAAGATTGTTTCAGTGTAAACGAAACATATTTACAGTTTGAATTCTCAGAAGAGAAGACAAAACTAGTGAAGGATGAAGAATCACTTAGTAATACGGGTCACACAAGGTCTTCCTCAGACTAGAATATTGTGTAGTATTCTTCCTTCTCAATGTGATAAGAAATGAAAAAACCGGGCAAGAGCGAGTCGGACTCGCGCACCGAGGGTTCCGTACCATCATGTTTTTAAATTTTCATCGGCAAGGCCTATATTCATCAGAGAATTTTAACACTGTGCACTGCGGTGTAGAATATTGAAGTTTTATGTCACCGCCATCTCTTGACCGATAGTGGAACTAATGTAACTGTTGTTGATGATTTCTGAATAAGTGTGCTATTTAGTATTTAGAGACTTCGTTTTATTTTTCCTGTAATCTTTACATAAACTTCTATCACATACAATAATTTCAGATATTTCTATTTGCAAACTTTGGAGATAAGGAGGGGGAACGGTATTTTTTTTTTACATTTTTTTATCAAAAGTCAAAAACTATGCGGCCTAAAAAAAAAGAAAAAATGTTTGAAAATGTGCAAACTGCGCTCTTTCATATGATATCCCACATGCCCTAGTAGCCCCACTTCGAATTTTTCAGACCCCTTTTCAGTCCCTGTTGCAAAAAAAATACATATATTTTTATTACTTTCTTATTTGCAAACAAACGTCATCTAAAACTATTCCAAATTTCAAGTTGATAGCATTAGTAGTGCTTGAGATATCCAGCTGTGACAGACAGACAGACTTAGTCTCACCATAAGCGTTTTTACCATTTTGGTACGGAACCCTAAAAATACTTGTATGACCAACAGAAAAGTATCAGAAATCATTTATTTTGCAATGAATGTGGGTACAAAATAAGATGTAAGTAAACATTGTAACAGCAGATCCAACACACTCATCCCTTACGGCATGCAAAAGTAAAAAATATAGGTAGTTATTGATTCTTCTTTGTAGGCATCAGGTAAGACGCTAATTAAAATGCATAACTTTTGTATAAATTTAAATATTTATAATTAGATTATTTTTATCAAGCCAAATAATTATGTTTTTTTGTTTTAATATCAATTTCGTAATTATTTTTATTGCCGCATTTTTACTATTGCCGTACTGTCGTATGCATATTTGCATACCTTAAGTTGTTGAATTTGGCCAGGCAAGTCGTTAATATTTAGAAGAAACAATAAAGGTCCAAATACACTACCTTGCGGTACGCCATAATTATATGACTTATCTGTAGATATTTATGTTCTTATTTAGTTTTCACACATATTCTTGATATTTCTGTATATTGCTTTCGATTAGTAAGGTATGACTTTATTAGTAAGGTATGACTTTATTAGTAAGGTATGACTTTATTAGTAAGGTATGACTTTATTAGATTTAGGACATTGTAAAGTTTATTTATAAGAGCGCGTTATGCTATGGTTTCGGCATATCAGTACATATATACTGCGCTATAGCGCATACAGGCATTTTATGGTCCACACTTGGCATTACGTTAATCAGTTGATCGTATATGCAATATTAATATTTTTATGTTTTCTGAACCCCTTTTGATCTTCACATGAAATTTTGGGTTTAGTTAAGAACATAATAATTATAAACTGTCTGTACCTCTTTGCTATTTTTTGTATGAAATGGTTTTATAATTATTTTTTAAGACTATTGGGGAAGGTACCTTTGCTAATACTGAGCTAATTCTTGATGTCACTTAGTGATACTGATACAGCAATTATTTAACCACAGAAGTTGTTACACCGTCCAAACCATGACTTTTTAGGGTTCCGTACCCAAAGGGTAAAAACGGAACCCTATTACTAAGACTTCGCTGTCCGTCCGTCCGCCCGTCCGCCCGTCCGCCCGTCCGTCCGTCCGTCCGTCCGTCCGTCCGTCCGTCCATCTGTCTGTCACCAGACTGTATCTCAAGAACCGCGGTAGCTAGACAGTTGAAATTTTCACAGATGATGTATTTCTGTTGCCGCTATAACAGCAAATACTAAAAACAAAATAAAATAAATATTTAAAGGTGGGCTCCCATACAAAAAACGTGATTTTTTTTTCGGCGTTTTTGCCGTCTGTCTGTCGCCAGGCTGTATCTCAAGAACCGCGGTAGCTAGACAGTTGAAATTTTCACAGATGATGTATTTCTGTTGCCGCTATAACAACAAATACTAAAAACAAAATAAAATAAATATTTAAGGGGGGCTCCCATACAAAAAAACGTGTTTTTTTCGGCGTTTTTGCCGTCTGTCTGTCGCCAGGCTGTATCTCAAGAACCGCGGTAGCTAGACAGTTGAAATTTTCACAGATGATGTATTTCTGTTGCCGCTATAACAACAAATACTAAAAACAAAATAAAATACATATTTAAGGGGGGCTCCCATACAACAAACGTGTTTTTTTCGGCGTTTTTGCCTTGTGGTACGGAACCCTTCGTGTGCGAGTCCGACTCGCACTTTTCCAGTTTTTTTATTATTTAATATTCTTATTACTCTAGCTACATCTTGTAGAACTAGTGGCGGCATGAAGATTGAGTTCGGGTTATTGGCTTTAATAGTGATTTTATCTGATTCTGTTTTCCGTTTGATACATCTTGTACTTGATCTACAAAGAAATTATTGACAGGTTCAGCAATTTCTTGAGGGTCTTTATTTATAGAATTCTGTCTGCTGATTTGTAAAATAGGATCTTTAGTGAATTTAAAATTGATAATAATTTGCCATGCTGCTTTAGTCTTATTCGCAGAATTATTTATAATATAAGGTAGTTATTTTGAGCTTTTTGGGTGAGTCTAATAATTTTGTTGAGTCTATGTGAATAAGTTTTGAAAATATCTTTATTTTTACGCGTAGGAGATAATCTCTAAACAGATAAACAGTTCTCTTTGTTTCCGACTAAAATTTCTTTTACCCTGGGATATCTACTGAATCTTTCTGTCTGGTTTAACAATAACCCATTTCGTCGGAAAGCAAAGCTTATATAAAAAACTCTATTTTCGAAATAAAGCAGAACGCTTTGAAATCCGACATCCATAAGTCCCCATACCTTCACAAGATATATGCAATCATCGTGCGTAGAAAATTTAAAATCCGATCATCCTCAACATCGTAACAGTAACAGGAACTTATCTTAAAACAACATGGCCCGAATATTAATTACGCGCAGAACAACACGCGCCAACACCAAATCACTAAATAAATTTAAGTGATTCCTAGTAATTATTATTTACTAATGAATAAATCACAATATTTAACGTGACATTGTTTCCACAAGTCCGGGTGCCACGCGTCCTGTGATAACTATCTGCTCCACACCGAACTAAACGGGTTATCACCCGTTCCAAACCCGTTATCACCCGTTTAATCCTAACTGATAGGTACTGATTTGATCACTGCTCTATATAGTGCTGCGACCAAACCTTGACCAAATGAATCACGCGGTTTAACTGTGAATTAATTTTTGAAGTATTTATGAAACAATTAAGTTAAGGTTACAAGGCAAGCCAGAAGTGGGTGTGAAAAAGTTTTTTTTAATATTGATGATAACAATGACAAATGTGAGTATTCTATTCTATTTCTATTCTATTCTATGATAAAAGTAGGCATGACAGCGTGGTCGGGAATAATACTAATTTTGTGACAAAAAATAAATCCTATAATGCTATGTTATTCCTTCCTATTGTATGAAAACATTGTGTCGTCATCATCTTTTCCATTCCACGGCCTCTTAATTCGGCCAATCGTAGTTTACGAGTTTTCCGATCTCTTCCAAGTAGCATGACACTTTGACATATCTACAATCTAGCTCTAAACTTACTTTGTAAACCTCTAGTTTCAATTCTGGAAATTCTGAAAAAACTTTACGGTAAAGTTTTATCTAATATTTCAAACCATTTTTTTCAAATGTGGCTTAGGGCACAAATAATATTATACCTACTCTACGTATCTACCTACTTAGGCGTTTTTAAATCGACGACAGACTGTTAACGAAAACAATAGTGAGGTAACCCGCACTCACATGTCAGCACTAACTGACGGGGTCCGCTAGGGCCGATGCCTGCCAGGGTCACGGGTTGTTCGAAAGAGATACCGTGGCCCCTGGCACAGGCAACTGAAGGAACACGGGTGGGTTTTAGTCAGTAAGAGTCTGACACTCCCTTCCGCTCCGCCCCGAGTGGGAGGGGTCATTTAATGATATCCCACCCAAAAAAAAATAACCTTGTCTAAGTATAGGTTATACCTAAGTATAGTAAGAGTATAATAATATTAATAAACTGTTCCACCAAACCGCAATTATCAAAATTATGTTTCAGTGCGATTAGTAGAACAGCTTAGCCGCCGTTCTATCAACTGCCGTTGAAATCAGTGCTAGTGAAATACCTCTGTGTAGGCAATTGGTAGAATAAAGTCCTCCAGACCGTATTTCGGCCACGGCGGCCAATCTCAACGGAGACTAGCCTTCGGCGCGGGAGATATTATAGTGCACAAGTGTGCGCGCAGACACAGGTGCACTCCCTCTTCCCTCACTCTCATTGTCCGATGGGACGGCAATCCGACACGACCGGAGAGAGATCAGGCGCAGGACCAACGGCTTAACGTGCTTTCCGAGGCACGGGGGTATCACACCGCCAACTTCCAAACTCCGGGCTGCTACTAAGAAATTCCTAATGGAAAAACTCAATAACACTTTGCCCGACCCGGGAATCGAACCCGGGACCCCACGCTCAGCTGTCGCGCTTGCGACCACGAGACCAACGGGGCAGTCTAATAATAAATTGGTAGAATAATAATAGATAGAAGACACTTTTCACACGTGTACAACATTTAGTTTTCTTTGGTAAACTTTTCACACGTGTACAACATTTAGTTTTCTTTGGTAAACCCGCACGTATCTGAGCTCACAGGGTCATCAAAGCTTCATTAACGTTAGATACGAACGTTTGTTTATAATAGGTTATTATCACATCTTAATGGTCTAGGATCATGCAGCTACGGATATTTGTGCTCGTGTTACGAACGTCAATCTTTACATTATCGCCGGTTTATGTATATATATAAATATATATACATATATATATATATATATATATCAAGGACTTGATAATCTCTTATAGGGACGAGGGATAACGGTGATGAAGTGGACCAGGGCCCAATTTTTGAGGCAGCCGAATTGAGCGGCGGCAAAATTGAGGGCACCGGGCGATTGTACGGAGTCCTTATACTTTTCTCACTACGAGAGAAAAATCTTACGAAAATTACCATGCATATCAAACCGACCAAAGAAGTATTTCAAATGGTTTCTTTTAAAAAATTGCTATTTTTGCGGCTGTAAATTATTAGACGGACCAACATAATTTAAAGTGCTATATATACTATCCATGGGATACTAATATTATAAATTCGAAAGTAACTCTGTCTGTCTGTCTGTCCGTATGTTACCTTTTCACGCCGAAACCACTGAACGGATTTCGATAAAATTTGGCAGAGAGATAGATTGCATCACGGGATTCGACACTTATGCGGGTGAAACCGTTGGGCGCTGCTAGTCTTCTATATACAGGTGGTCCAAATACAGACGTCAATAAAAAAATTAAATGCCTCATACCTAGGGATATCCGAAAATACCCCATGTATGTTCCGCGATTTTTGATAGTAAGTATATAAGATTTTTGAATTGAGAATTTGAGATAAGGAGTTAGTGTAAAGGGCGGCGAATGTATGTTTTGCCCGGAGCGGCTAAATATGTAGCTAGATCGGGCCCTGAAGTAGACAACACTAATACTATTTAAGGTTTTCTAACTGTATAAATGTGTCTTCCCAACGAGAGCATGTTGTTGACTCTACAGTCAGAAATTGCTTTCCTGTCATGAGTTCAAAGCTACAAGGCGTATACTTCAAGGCGTACAAATTAAAGACTTCTAAGACAGATGTGAGAAATAAACCTTCGTTTCTTTCTTTATTTCTCCTTTCCCAAATTAGGGGTTGTCTAACTAACGGGAGCTTTTTAGTCTAATCACAATTCCTTTTACATCCTTACGAAATGGAGGCGTGAATAACTCAACAAATCTGAACGTTTAGGAAAAGAACTTGATGTTCATCATCAAGTTCTTTTTCTCTCTGCCAGCATCTCTGTTCCCTCCACATTTAACCCGCCTGCCTTCAAAACAAGAGTGAACAGGCATCTTCTGGATACGGTCGTTCTATAATAGACCTCATCTATCGCTTTCCATCAGGCGTGATCGAGGTGAAGAGCAGGTCCAAAGAGCATTAAAAAAATATTACGGCCGCTTATTGTAAATGTAAACCATACGCACTGATAAACGTGCATAAACGGAGACATACAGTTATCTGTTCATTTATCTGCTCATTTGCAATAATCACGAGAGCGAATGATGCTTAGCATTCTACCAGGAAATGATAACCGGGTGAAGTTCACCTTCAAAAGACTAAACAATTGTGACACAACGGAATTAAAAACTTTGCAGCGGTGTTTGTGCTTTCAGAAACATCTAGTATTAGAGCAGAGATTTTGAAGTGTACCTAATATACCGGTATAATTAGATATGCACACGAGACATTTTAGCTTTGTCTGTGTGATGGCAGTGCACCTGCAATTTATTTATTTATTCATTATTTTTCAGGCGACGCAGACCCATATATAAATACTAAACATACATATTTTTATTATAAAATAGTAGGTACTTCACTTCACTAGCTTGTTCTTGTGCTGTTCTGTGGTACTTGTCCGCGGAAGCGACGGAACACCACGTCCTGCGGCCAGAAGTCTTCTTCCATGACCTAATGCCTCTTGCATTACAAATGTCCATAGGCGGCGATTAACGTTAAGATTAGGTAGGCCTCCTTTATGATTGCCATTTAAAACATGGTAACCTCTTCCTTCTAATAATGGTAACCCTGTGTCCTAACGTAACCTATGGACGTTTTCGTTCGGAAAACCGAATGCAACGATCGTGTATTCGCGCGACACTCGCTTATGGTACACTTTCTAAGACCTACCTATTACCTTTATCATCCAACATTACGCAGACAGCTTAGCGCCTGAATAGCTGCTCCGACCTAATGAGGCTTTATCAACGCGTGTTTCGCTGTGCTCAGTCGACTTAAAATAAACATGTTTTGTACCTGTATCACTTTTGTGCTTTGAACGTCCCATAAACTAAGTAACAAGGATTACTATAATGCGGGCCATTCACGATGAAGTTCACCGTAAAGTTTGCAGCGGACTTGAAGCCGCGACCAGTAAACTTGACGGTGTATGGCTACAAATGCGGACCACTCACGATCAAGTTCACCGCAAAGTTTGCAGCGGACTTGAAGCCGCGACCAGTAAACTTGACGGTGTATGGCTACAAATGCGGGCCACCCACAATCAAGTTCACCGTCAAGTTTGCAGCGGATTTGAAGCCGCGTCCAGTAAACTTGACGGTGTATGGCTACAAATGCGGGCCACCCACGATCAAGTTCACCGTCAAGTTTGCAGCGGATTTGAAGCCGCGACCAGTAAACTTGACGGTGTATGGCTACTTTAACGAAGTTTGTAAGATCGCTCGTGGTCAGAGTTTCTCAGGACAGAGTTTGTCTCGTGGTCAGGCTTTTGAACGTTATTTTTTAAAATATGCCTGAGGCCCATGTCCACTGCACCGCTGGACATATGGCCTCTTCTGTCTTCAATTGCACGCCAGTCAGCACGATCTAGAAGAAGACTTATCTATGTATATTAACAATAACAATTCTTGAATAACTGTAAATGCGTCTTTCCGCATGGTTTTAATTTTAAATCCTTAATTAATTAAGAGTAACTCTAGCTAAAGAAATAAACATATTCCTTTATTGTTTACACAATACACACCAGTATGTCTCGACTACAAAGAACCATTAATTTTATTCCGATTAGTTCGTAAGTACGGTAAATAAAGCACTAAGTACTTTATATACTAGAGAACTGCCGCATAATTGCAATTATTATGTTAAATATTCCTACTTCAGTGTTGGCAGACGTATTGTAAGGCGATGCAAAAATAACTTAATTGGCAGCGATAGTATAATAATCGATAATTTTACTCCCTACGTAGACCGACGTACTTAAACAATGTGTTAATGAATAATAATTATTAATTAATAATATACAATGGTAACTGAATGAATGCACATTAGGAAAGTAGCTTGTTCAAAATCGTTTACTAAATCGATTTCTGTAATTTTAAAAACATAGGTAGGTATATGTATTTTTATCCCAAAAATAATATAACCTATGTAAATTACAGTCACAGTTTCGCTGTACAGTCGAAATAAACGAAATTGGACGAAGTGCCTACTAAGATAGACCCTTACACGTGTGCGACTGTCTGTGTGCGTGTGTAGATTCGTAATGTGACCACGTATTTTCACCCACAATCAGTATAGCTAGTTTAATAAAAAAAACAATGTTTTATACATAACTCGCTTCTACCCGCGACCTTGTCGGCGTTCGTGAATGGGTGACATTCTTTACATACCAAGAGCCCTCTGTGCCGCGGAAAGCATCCCTCGATCTTTGACAACCGGTCTCAGTGTAACCGGCGACGTGTGTATTTGAGTACGCAGAGTACAGTGTCGGCGACATGCACGTGTCGTGGCCTGTCGCCGACACGCATCGACGGTTGCAATTACCTCTGTCGTCGACGCATGTCGCTCGTGTGCATGCACACTTACCAAGGTGATCATGTTATCCAGTAACTGGATTGTGGACGTCAGACAGGCAGCCTCTCCATGTAAAATACTGGTATGCAGCTGGGAAAAGGTTCAGGTTTATTCAGACTTCTTTTTCAATATTATAATTGCGACTACGATCAATATAAAAAAAATATTGATCGTAGTCGCAATGTGGGTTTCGTACCCACATTGCGACTAAGTACGATCAATATTTTTTTTTCCGAAATAAACATTGGAACGTTCCAATTCGCCACATTTTATCTCGAGCAAAGAACGTTCTTGTATCACATTGACAAGTCATGTTCGATGTTATTGATATTACGCGAAAAATATTGATAGTTTCATAGAAATAGGTATTGATGAGTTAAAGCTATGTTATTGTACTACGTTAACGATAAATAAGAGTACGTGTGACGGTAGATGTTTAGTTTTGCTTGAGTCCCTTCCAAACACGTGAAGCCTTTGATTTGACCCGCAACTTGACCCGCTAAACGACCCTCAACGTACCCCGGTCATTAATTAGCTCCAATAAAAACATATTTATATAATTTAATGGGGGCTTAGGTTTACGTAGTAGATTATCTTCGTATCGATTATTATAATTGTGTTTTTCTAACTGGCCTACTAAGAATTTGTTTTAAACATACAATAAATGAATGCGTAAAAGATGTGCTTAAACTGTTGTTACACTATTTTAGTGTGTTCGCACATTGTGTTTGGCGTAGTGTTGGTCGAACTTATGCAAAGAGTAAACGCAGCGTAGCAGGTTCGTAGCAGCAACGGCGTAGCATATGCCTAAAGGCGCGTAGCAGCCCGTAGAGGCGCGTAGCAGTCGCGTAGAGGCGCGTAGTAGTCGCGTAGAGGCGCGTAGCAGTCGCGTAGATGCAGCGTAGCAGCTCTTAGGCGCCGTGTTGAGGTCGCGCGAGGACTCGTAATTGCCGCGAGTACATTATCGTTGACTGCCAGACCACAGACACAATAGAAAATCTATTGTTCGCGGTCACCGGTGACCGCGCTGGCAGTCAATGCATTAACCGACTTCAAAAAAGGAGGAGGTATGTACACCGATTTTTTTTTACAAGCATAAGCACGGCAAGTTTATTAGCCGTACATTTAAAAAATATAATATAACATGTTATAGTTAAAACCAGAAAAAATACACTAGGAAGTATACAGCCATTTTCTTACGCAAACGCTCGGTATTGCCGTGGCGTCAATCCCTCAATCCCATCGAGCACGCATGGGACATTTAAAAAAAAACATTATTTCTCTTGACTGTACCTACTTACCTGTCAAAAAGAGTAACCTAGATAAAGTGGATAAGACAGAGATAAAACAGAAATCGAACTAGCAGGGGATCGAGGAATGGGGTTGGAGGAGGCGTTCAGGGGATCAAACCAGAATAAATCGAAATTATAGGTATTTTCATAATCACTTTTTTCTTGTCCTAAAGCTCATTCTTTCCCACTAGGTAAGTCCCAGCTGGTTATACACAACTCACAAGTATAATCAGCGTCTGTAAACAATACTATAAATAAGATTTTTTGATTTATTTTACAGCACTATTTATGTATCGCACTCGTGTTGATAAATACATACCCTCTCGCCCGAGGTTGCGTTGCACGTGACTTGGACTTATCGTTTATAACAAAGTTTAACTGCACATGCACACAAAATGAGTATTACATGGGCCGTGAAATCGCGTAGTAACTATATTCCAGTTCAAGACACTCGTTCCTCTACTGTGAAAGAAAGGATGCCTTACAGATGCTATTTTGTTACGGTATGTTTCAATCCTCAAATAGCTCCTATTTTGGGATCTTAAAAATACGTAATAGTACGTAACTGCGACCCACTTGCTTATAACAATTCTAATCCAAACTAACCCCTTTGGTTGGGGTGACTTTTAATCGATTCTCAAATAACTCCTATTTTAAGATCTTAAAAATACGTAATAGTACGTATCTGGGACCCACTTGCATATTTATAACAGTTCTAATCTAAACTAACCCATTTGGTTGGGGTGACTTTTAATCGATCCTCAAATAACTCCTATTTTGGGATCTTAAAAATACTTAATAGTACTTATGTAACTGCGACCGACTTGCATATAACTGTTCTAGTCTAACCTAACCCATTTGGTCGGAGTACCCTAGCTTAGTTACCGCGACCAACTATGAGAAAAGCTTAGAAAATTAAAAAGTTTACATCACTAAGTTTATAAGGTTCAGTTAAATATTTGGCTTTTTTTACAGGGTTTTGTGGGTGGGTTATATTTTTTTCCATTATACATATAATGACAGTAGAAAACCTTAAAAAATAAATAGTACTCTCCAGTACAATTTTTTTCTGTGGATGCGAAAGTAGGCATATTCAAATGCACAACGTGCCTTAAGCCTGTTCGAAATATTAGATAGTAAATGCACAAAATAATATACACAAAAATACTTCAATAACGATAATTTTATAATTAATTATACTGTTATAAAAATTATTGCCAGTTCAAATGTGTGCCGCGCAATAAAAACCAACTAACATCATAAAAAAATATCTCTGGTTTGACATAATAAATAGTGATATCGTAAACATTAAAATCGACTATTCCACTAATGAACTTCTAGAAATTTCTTTGATCTCATTGCCTTTATCGTGTTTCTAAGCTTCTAGACTCTCTGTTAACAAAGCGTCCTCTTCATAGCCTCGGACCTAATGTGCAATCATTACACATATGTACAGCTAGTCACATTACATAGGCACGATAATCACTTATTCGCATTATATGTATAGGATAGTTAATGTTATCGGTATGAAACGAGCCGCGGTTCTTGAATGTTCCCAGTACCTACTGTACTCTAACGCACTTGATAATGTGAAAAGTCAATGATTTAAGTACTTTGTAAGTACCTAATTTACTTTGTGATAGTTTACTTAGTGATTTACTTTATAGTTCTAAGGTGAATGGTTAAATACCAATTAGGACCAATGTTTTGTTAACATAATTTGTGACTTCAGTGAAGACCACAAATCAGACAAAATGTATAACTTGAAGGTGATTTGTATCGGGCTGGGAGATGATGTCACATGTCTTCAAATTTTAAGACTCATTGTGCTATACAATGTCAGTTTCAAAGTTTGAGTAAACACAGTTTAAAAAACAATTAGCAAGTAATAAAAGTGCTGTAAAAATAACAACACCTAATAAATAAATCATTAACTTACAAATGTATACAAAAGGCCTTACATTGCCTTGCCGCTACATTATATTTAAAAGTCAAAATCAAAAAACATATTCAAATTAGGCTAAATCAGCTTTTTGCGCGTGAAAATTTAATAAAAGAGTCCTTCAAAACGCCCACCCTTCACCACTTCCCAGTGCTTTAGCTGTCTGGGACGAAGTGGCGCAATAAACTCCCCGGCAGCACAGCCAAAACTGATCCCATGATATGCAATGACGTCACAGAAAATACTTTATATGACTTTTTCCTACAGTCATCCTAATCCAAGACTTCCCCATGACATGATGTAATTATTTTGTAATGACGCTTTCTTGGTACTAATCTGACCACATGACATGACTATCTGACACAGCTACCTAATGTTTATGTGAAGAATTTGATGTAAAAAGATGAAAATTACAAAAGGTCTATCCACAGTCCACACATGCCAGCAATTGCGTAACACACTATCAATCTGAATAATTTTGAAGGATATTGCTAATCCATTGCTTCATAATCAAAAAAATTGTCAGCTCAACAACGTAAATAACGCAATGAATGTTCTTGAACTGTCAAACTATAAGCCATTGCTGCTGATAGTGTGTTACGCGTCTTACGCAATTACCCCGCAGGGCCGTGCCCGCGACGTGACAGACCCGTGGCATACACTGGGCAAGTGGGCAGGCACTGGAGCCGGCTGGACCAGCGTGTGTGAACGAGTTCATATAAATAAAGTAGAGGCTATATGTGTAGCCCTACATTTAGTAAGACAGGCTATTATAATTGCACCAGGTGTCAAAATGTGCCTCACACGCATAAGGTCGTAAGGCTAAAAGAACATTAATATCAGGAGAGAATTTTTTTTACGTTAACGTATAAAAAAAATGCTCTCCTGATATTAATGTTTTTTAGCCTTACGACCTTAAAAACACGAAAAACGACGAAAAAACATTAATGTCAGGAGAGCAAAAATGCTCTCCTGATAATAATGTTTTTTTAGCCTTACGACCTTATGCGTGGGAGGCATCGAAATATTTTAATATGGTGTTTTTAGTCTATAGAGTCAGTGATATAATAAAAATACGTAATATTAAGGGTGGATCAGATGGTTGTGTGGTTGTGTGACATTGTAAAATAGGTGATAAGAGAAGTGTGCTGACGTGTTCGTCAGACTAATCTACATAGATTTACTGCACATACACTTACGGCATTTACAATACTTGGAAAATTATGAACATGAAATAAAAAGCCTCCCTTGCATCATCATGCGCTTAGTTCAATAAACCTCTTTGCACATGGTCACTGTGGTTATTATTTAGAGATTCTAATGTGTACTAAAATTAAACTGTTTTTGAAATAACGTAATATCACGTCTGTGATCCCGAAAGGTTAGGCAGAGGGGTACCTTATAGGTACACCCTCATTTCATCAATAGGGGGCCAGCCTATTGACAGGAACCAAGCACAAATCCAGATTTTACTAAATTATTAGAAATTAACATGACTCTAAGCTGCTACTGAGAAATCCTTGATAGAATAACCCAATAACACTTTGCTCGACCTAGGAACCATCGAATCCAGGACCTCATGCTCAGCAGCAGCGCTTGCGACCACTACACCAACCACCATACTTTTTAAATATTTCTCATAAAATGATGCATGTGGAGTAATGGGGACCATCAAAACGACTTCATCATTTTAGCCGAACGACGTCCACTGCTGGACATAGGCCTCCCCCAAGCACCTCCACTTCGACCGGTTTTGTGCTTCTCGCATCCAACGGGTTCCTGCGGCCTTCACAAGATCGTCGGCCCACCTTGTGGGAGGCCTTCCAACGCTACGTCTTCCTGTACGCGGTCGCCACTCCAGAACCTTTCGGCCCTATCGGCCATCTGTTCTGCGAGCAATGTGGGGCTGCCCACTGCCACTAAAGTTTGGCAATTCAATCCGGGCTATGTCGGTTACCTTGGTTCTCCTGCGGATCTCTTCATTTCTGATTCCATCCTGCAGGGAAACTCCAAGCAAAGCCCTCTCCATTGCCCTTTGGGTGACTTTTAGCCTTCTAATAAGGCCCATTGTGAGCGACCACGTTTCAGTGTCATAGGTCATCACTGGCAACACGCACTGGTCAAAGGACTTGCCTCAATTTTTTTTGTAAACACATGAATTATTAAAGATCAGAGGACATAGGAACAAGCAATTTAATTTACATTCAAAGGGTAACTAACAACCTTATGAAAACCTACCTACTTATTTCACCAACTCACCAACGTCATAAACAAGACAGAACGTTACCAAAGTAAATAAAACTAAGTTATGTAACTATTAAGAGGTCAGATAAACAGTTCTACGTAAACATATAAATATTATGATTACGAAGAAAAATGAGCAGCCGTTAATAAAAATATTATTAAAATTAATTAGTTCAATGTTGCCTCCGCCCGATACGATACTGTTGGGAAACTATGATTAGTTCACTCAGTAAAATTATAATTGAGACAAAATAAAGGGTTTTTCAATCATTCGAACCCTGTACTAAGTATTATTTTGAGTAAGTATTATGTAAAATGTGTGTATGTTTGTAGTATGTGTTGTAAGTATTATTGTTGGAGTGTCCAAAGTGTAGGTATACTGTTTATTCTGTGCCAATACACCTGCACTTCTGAGGACCTAAAACGCCACTGAAGCCGTGATTGTTGTTGCTACCTTATTTAAGCCCCACATTATTATACGGCCACATTATTATGTTTACTTTTGCTTGTTAACTGTGGGTATAAAAAGTATACAAATTCAGAAATGAGGCCCTTGCTTTATCATACCTTTGTCATGCGTCTTACATCCAGAAAGACCGGTAATACCACTACGAAATGCGCACCCTGCATTTAAAAAGTCAGAGAACTACGGTACATTGCGTATATATGTATAGGTGCTAATAATGTGGTTATAGCCAAACATGTTACAGTAAATTAATAACTAAAGTTAAGGCGAAAGCTCCAGGGTAGCCCGCGAAATACAAATTTTCTTAAGTTTTTTGCAATTTGTTGGTCAGTATTAAGTTGTACCTTGATTAAAATATGATTCGCGGCAGTAAAAAATATGTATTTACAGAATTAAAATCATTAAAGTCATCAACACAACTCTCTAAGACCATGTAATCCCCAAGAATGACTATTTCATGAAATCTTGACATTTGGGGATTATACTAACTTAACAAGTTGTATTACTGATTGTAAAGATTATAATTCTGTAAATACATATTTGTTACGACCGCGGATCATATTTTAATCAACGTACAACTTAATACTGACCAGCAAATTGCAAAAAACGTAAGAAAATTTGAATTTCGCGGGCCACCTTAGCGCTTCCCCCTTAAAAGAAACCATAACTAGTGAACTTCATGAATATTGATGCAGTTGCTAGTAGCTGTGCTAACAATGTAAAATGTTTCTAACCAACTAAAACAATGAACAGGAAAACCTTTCAGAATAGCGGTCTATGGAAATTTACGCCATTATAACGCAGGGATTACGATGATTTTCTATTATAAAAGGTTATTTCCGGCGTCTGTTGGTGATATTACTTTCATCATTACCTCGATTTTTACACGGCCTTAATAAAACATCACAATCTTAATAAAACAAAAATACCACAAGGCAAAAACGCCGAAAAACACACGTTTGTTGTATGGGAGCCCCCCTTAAATATTTATTTTATTTTGTTTTTAGTATTTTTTGTTATAGCGGCAACAGAAATACATCATCTGTGAAAATTTCAACTGTCTAGCTACCGCGGTTCTTGAGATACAGCCTGGTGACAGACAGACGGCAAAAACGCCGAAAAAAACACGTTTGTTGTATGGGAGCCCCCCTTAAATATTTATTTTATTTTGTTTTTAGTATTTGTTGTTATAGTGGCAACAGAAATACATCATCTGTGAAAATTTCAACTGTCTAGCTACCTCGGTTCTTGAGATACAGCCTGGTGACAGACAGACGGACGGACGGACGGACGGACAGCGAAGTCTTAGTACTAGGGTTCCGTTTTTACCCTTTGGGTACGGAACCCTAAAAATTATGAAGATTTCCCTTGATTCTTTTACTCGTTAATTTGAGATTATCTTAGTCTCATTCTTCATCATCATACTCCTGCGGCCTGTCTTTATTCTAATATAATATTTGGTGTCAGTGCAACATGTATTTTTCTTCCATACTTCTCTATTAGTCATAAAATAAAAATAATAAAAATATTTATTTGACACTAAGAATTACATGTTACAAACCAGTCATAATAAAATAAACACGAATGTATTGCCACAAAACCGACCCTAACCCCCAAACTAGGCCTGGACCTGTATTTTGGGGGTCAGGGTTCAGCCAGGGGTGCTAGGTATTTCAATCTAAAGCAGTCGTTATCTCGGTAGTCACTCCCTTTCTAACCACAGAGCATGTTTCTAACCATGTCATCATTCACAAAGTATATTGATCGTTTCTTTGCTTTTCAAGCAAGCACCTACCTAATATAATTTTGATTAATTTCAGACGTATTTAAAGCAAAACCTCTTAGATCCTCCTTGAACAATAACCGTTATATTGTCATAGTTAAAAAAAAAACAAAGCACCTAATACTAACATTGATATAAAGATAGCACGTGCGAACCGCGTGAGTCGAGCGAGTCGTTATCGCGGTGTTGCATGGTCATTGGTAACGATGGTAAGTAGGTCGCCACTACCTGCATCGGATCCGGCACCAATTTGCTGACCGGCATCGTAGTTACCTTTGACGATACCGCCATCGCCATTGGAAATAGGTAACCTAGAAGCAAGTTTTGCAAAGTGATTTTGAGGATATCATATTGTTTTATGCGTGGTGGATTGCGGCCCACTCCCTCTCACGGCGAGGTGGCCTGTGTCCCAGCAGTGGGAACATTATAGGCTGATTATGATACTGTTTAATGTCATTGATTAATTTAGTTATCCCAGTTGGTAATGACTAGGAAAGTCACAAATGTTTATGGTCGTTAAAACATCATTAGGTATTCATGATCATCATCTGCCTAGCCTTTTCCAAACTATGTTGGGGTCGGCTTCCAGTCTAACCGGATGCAGCTGAATACCAGTATTTTACATGGAGCGACTGACCTCCACAACCCAGTTACTGGGTAATACGATACCCCTTGGTAAGACTGGTTGTCAGACTTTCGGGCTTCTGACTACCCGTAACGAATGTCAAAGATCCACGAATGACAGCCGGGACCAACAGCTTAACGTGCTTCCCGAGACACGAAGGGGTCTCGTTATGTAAAGATAGTCACCCATCCACAGACCAATCCTGGCAAGCGTAGCTTAACCTGATTGATCGACCTGTGCGGCTTTTATTATTTAGCCACGGGCCCCTCAAATTCATCAATATTCATGTCATGATAATCTGCTATATTTGCCGTAAGTACCTTTGAAATAAAACGAGAGTTGTCGTGGGAAACCCAGTTGGAACGAAGTTCCTTTCGCTGTATATTATGTTTCAAATAACAGGCATAATGAAATAAATTACTAAACAATGTTTCAGAATTACCAAAAGAAAAAATATATAGGCAGCCGGCCGCGCACCAGCCTCGTCTGTTTGAATCTGGATACTCGCACGCACTCATACACACAGAGACAGATATATGTAGAGAGAGAGAGAGAAAGACGCATGGAGGAAAATCGTTACGTAAGGAAAAAGCGTTAAGTATGACGTTTTTTCCTTACATGACAATTTCTACCAGTCAACTCTTACCGCAGGCATTTCGTGCCATATAACAATTTTCAGTAGGCCATTTCCGCGGAAGGACAGACCCATTTAAACTGCTAACTTATTCGGTCTACATTTACCTAAACCTGTGTGATGTGATAATAATGTAGTAAGAGATTGATGTAGATTACTTCTAAAACAAAGCTTGCGACTGTATTTTTTAAAATAAACTTGATATCACACTAATATTATAAAGGCGAAAGTTTATGAGTGTGGAACTTATATAACCACACTATTATTATAAAGGCGAAAGTTTGTGGTGTGTGTGTGTTTATATGTTTGTTACTTCTTCACGCTCAAACGGCTGGACCAATTTTGATAAAATTTCGTAAGGAGGTAGCTAACACCCTGGATTAACAAATAGGCTACTTTTTATCCCGATATTCCCACGGCATCGACATTTACGCGGGTGAAACCGCGGGGCGCAGCTAGTTTCTTCATAATTATATCTCGCACTGATGATTTGTAATGCTAATGTTCCAGAATGTTTGGGTCATTTGTGGTTCTGATCTCACCGTATCTTGGTAGGTTGGTATCTACCGTTGTTTTGACACACAAGCATACAATTGTATAATCATCGCTACTCATCGCTACGTGTATTGTGTATTCATCATAAACTACAAACAGAGTTGATGTAAGTATATTTCGTCAATCAATTTAAAATGATTGACGTTACCCAATAGAAGATATAAGTACCTAATCCTAATGATAGACAATAAATTTGTAATAGCTTCATTAAAGACTTGTATTGTTATTTGTCCCTCCAAGTGTCCAAGTGTCTCTGCTCAGCCGGTCGATTCTATAAAAATCTCACCATGAAAACTTAGAATAGGTGAAGTGAGTTTGTTTTTGCTAGGAATTGACACTATTGACAGCTCACTCCACGCTCCCTTCACCTAAGTTTTCACGGTGAGATTTTTACAGAATAGCACCGCAGGTAGGATAATCACTTGTAGGCATACCAATTACTTTTATAACTCAATACGTTTCCATACATCGTGTGTATACAGGTATACATACACAAACACCTTCATTTATTCCAAGGCTGTGTATCTAATTCACAGCGCACCTTCTGTAGGTAAACGAATGGTGACAAACAAATATACGCACGTGGCTGTGACGTCACACCGCAGTTTCAACATGCCTAGGTGTAGGTAACTCATTGAGAAACCTACCTTTCTGACTCATTCTTAGATCGACTGCCGAAACAATGCCTACGACTGCCTTTTGAACTGGAACCAGGTTATTGGATTAAGGCCCAAGTAGCACACCGAGGCTGCTTATCAGCCGAATAACGGATTCCCATCATGCTTAAAGCTGAATAAAAAAGCTGCATAAGGGCTGTATACGGCCTTATACAGCTCTTATACCTCTTAATTGGGCACAAATTATTCAGCCTTAAGTTCACGTAGCTGCTTAGGAGCTGTGTAGCAGCAATTTAACAGTGTTATAAAGGGTGACAACAGTACTATGCGCTGAATATCGACTGATAGGAGCTGTGTAGCAGCAATTTAACAGTGTTATACAGGGTAACAACAGTACTATGCGCTGAATATCGACTGACTAAGAGATCACAAGTTGCTCTTTATTCAGTAAATATGTCACATCTACGCTCTTAATATATGTTTTAAACCGGGAAAGGCTGCTTGCGGCCAGTGTAAAAGTGAACATTATTTGTGTAGCAAATTTATAGAAGCAAATATTATAAACTCTACTTATGGCTGCCAATTGAACACTTGTTTCGTGGATAATATTCATATTTCCTGGTAAGTACATTGTTTTACATATTAATAAAAGAAAAATGATTGGGAATGTAATTTCACTGACATTATACATATATATTGTCTAAGAAAATTTTAGTGCGCCACGAAAATATTCAGTTTTTAATTAATTTTGTGATATAAATAAGCCGTGATGAAAATTTGAATAAACAATTTTTAGTGCTTTGAAAAGAATTCTAAGATAAAAAGTTATTATTATGTTATCAGGAAGTAAAAACTAATGCAATACATTCCTAATTCATACACAAAACATCATAAAAGTTGAAAAATGAATCAGTATATTTTATAGGTTAAACAATAAAATGTTAAACAGCGACGTGAATAATTAAAACTCTTATATGCTGCAGAAGGCTGTCTAATAGTTTACTAGTGTACTATTAATCAGCAAAAAAGTGAATAAAATTACACATGTGAACTGTATGCAGCTATAAGCTGTTTTCTTTACTGTTAATGGTTCACAAGCTCTACCGTTAGCTATAATGTGAACAATTAAACAGTTGTTATACAGACTCTTTAGGGATCCGTAGTATTATATCTAAAACCACCGCATGGATAACTTCTAGTTCAAAATTGTCAAAGTGATATTATTTAACACACCGTTTTACGCGAGCGCGAACCTTTCAAATTGGGTAGAAAGATATTAATATATAAACAGATATTTTATTTTTTCATTGTAAAATAAATTGTACAGCAACATAAACATAAATGCAATATATGATCCTAAACATATTTTAATTTCCTAGTTTTTACATACGCAAAGAAGGCTATTACTCAAAACGTGACGTCACGCTTTATCGTTTAGTAAAACGATAACTGTCCTTGCGTTTGATTGTAATTGAATTTAGAACTTTGACGCTCATTTCTGACTTTTGCATTGTGTTCATGAAATTGGCCCTTAGAGACGTTTTGACGTGGAGTTGCGGAAATCAGCTCGTATTACCTACTTACCTAGTTCTGTTTTTTACCTCTATTCGCAATAATGTTTACGATTGACATAAACAAGCAGGTACCTACAAACTGTAAAAAACTTATGCAAACAATACTACCTACCTACCCAGATGATACCTATGTACAAGTTATGTATTTATTACTTGTAACTGATTGTTTCTTTTCTTTATTACAGAATAATGCCTTTTAAGATCGTTAGTACTACAGAACCGAATGGTGAGCGATTGAGCATTGTACCGTCACTTTGGGAGTTTAATGGAATATTAAGTTGGCCTCCAAAGAATAAAAACATTTTGAAACTGATCAAGGAAGAACGTTCGAAGCCGAGTCCTGATTGGTCCAAAATTATAAGTGCTAAATGAATCAATAAATATGTATAAGTTCAATCATTTATTTTGTTTTATTTACAAAGTATGTAATAATGGAATAAATTAATAATGGCATTCTTTATATGATAAATGATTTATTTTCTGTAAGTAGGTTTGTACAAAAACTTTTACACGTCAATAATATTTTTTTTAAACTAGATGAGGTCGGCGTTTCCTATTTGACTATTCTGAGAAGAAGGGCCGAAACAAACGTCTGAGTTTGTTTCGGACAAAAGACAAAAACTTGGTCAGATCGTGTAAAGACCATGTAGATTGGTGTCTGAAATGGTGGAATAAATTCGTTGATAATTGCTGCCAGATCTTTTAAAGCAACATGGTTAATACTCTTTTCTACAGCCCACGTTCTAATTTTTTCCCTAAACAGTGAGTGCTTTACATCATCGCTATAGTTGCCGTCGTCATCATCTTCAGAACTCGATATTTTTTCTGAGTTATAATTGCGGGTGTTTAGAATTGAACAATTAATATTTTCACCGAGGTTACTGGAAGAATAACTTGGACATACATAATTTGTTGAATGTGCAACATCTTCTGAGCTATTGCGACTAACATTCTGTACGGAACCATCCTGTTCCAAACTATTTGTCACGCTTTGCGTTACTTCCCGACTTGAAAATTTCATTTCTTCTGTCTTCATAATTCTTTGGTACTCTTTCGATAATTTTCTTCTAATGCCTGTTCTAACTTTCATTTTCCACGATTTAGTCGAATTCATATTTATAAAGCAATAAAATATATACGTCAGTATAATCGCCATCATCAACTAGTTACACTGACTGATTACAGTACCACATGTTACTTTTATTCAGATAAAGTCTGATTAAAGGTACTTATGTGAACCACTTTAAAGTAGAAGCCGTTAATTCGATACACTAGTGAGTCTCGAAGCAGCTGCGAGGCATCTAGTGAATGTTTAAACAGCCGCTATGCAGACACTATCAATGGCAGTATAAAGGCTGATTAGCAGTAGACATATTCAGCAATAAGCTGTAATGTGGGCCACAACCCATCCATTAAACAGCTATTAACGTCATAATAGTTCACATGTGCCCATTTAATAAGTCAGTGTAATAGGAGTTCACAAATACCTTCTTATACAGCATTTGGCGTAATTTCATCCATTAAACAGCCCTTACTACGGTTAAGGCATTAGAAAAGGTTAAAAGCTGAATAGAGTCGTTGAAAATATACCTTTATAGCACTCTTATCGTATTAATGGTAGTTTTGTCGGTCTTAATCAGCCTTAATGCAGCTCTTAATCAGCCTAAGCTGTTTAAATATCACTGACAGCTATTATGCAGCTGTAGGATCACCAGTGTACTCTTAAAAGAGTCTTAATACGCATAGAGGTTCAAAGTGAGTAGTTATACAGCAAATCTGTGCTACTGAATTTGTCACTATCTGCCCAGTCTGGATACTGTGCTCCGACTCTGTTACTGCGAAATACTCCAGACCTGTTTAGGGAGTAGGTACATGGGGTGATCAATGTACAGCCAACAAGGGAGTTAAGTATACAGGAGCGTCGGATATTGTTGAAGTTTACTAAGAAACCGATGGATATTCTCGAATAAAATTTTAGTTTATTAATAAAAAATAAACAGCTCATTTATTAAATTAAATTTCAGTCCAGAAAATCCATCGGTTTCTTAGTAAACTTCAACTATATCCGACGCTCCTGTATACTTAACTCCTTTGTTGACTGTACCTACATCCCTACCTACCCCCTTTGGGGAAATGACCTACAGGCGTGAGGTTATGTGTGAGTTTACTTCATATTATGTAGATTATGCTAATGTTATGTATAAAGTATATAACTGACAAGATATGCCTATAAGTTTTTTTTTAAACATGACAGTGATATAAAAAAAGTACTAAAATGTTTACATTCTGATAAAGATTTGATAATTTAAAACTATTTTATGTAATTCAAAAAGATTGTATAAGTTGAAGTACATATTGGTACATAATATTGGTTCTGCGATAAACATTTGCCTAGATAACCATCATTGTATTGTTAACACAATATTAATAATTATGACAAACAGCAGATTTTCCACTGCTGATAATTGTTTTATTACAGTTACCTACGTTTCCACGTTGGGGCACGGTTTCGATCGAATGTCTGTGAGTTCATAAAGGTATTAGATGTATTGACAAGTGTAAATGACGGTGATTCACAGGCGTCACTTCGATTCAAATCATGCAGTCAATGGCTGCAAAATGAACAAAATTTCCATGTCGTGATTTACATGACACTAATTTATACTGGTTTATATTTATTTATCTGGGGGCACATTAGTGCCCCCGCCAAGTCGAGCAAAAAGCGGCACGGCCGTACCATCCTTTTCTCGGAACAGTTCAGGCCATTTTCGACCCCCTATACCTTGCGTGGGTAAACAAACATAGACATACTATTGCGCGTGTGTTTCCTGAAGGATGGCAGTGCACCCATATTTCGCCAATTGCGTAGATGGTGAGCACTGGCGACCCAATGGTAACGGCCGCGACTTATAATAATCAGCCTATAACGTTCCCACTGCTGGGACACAGGCCTCCTCTATGTGAGAGGGAGTGGGCCGTAATCCACCACGCGGGCCCAGTGCGGGTTGGTAGATGTCACATGTCTTCGAATTTTTGGTTCTAGGACATACCGGTTTCCTCACGATGTTTTCCTTCACCGTTTTGAGAGCAGTGGTGATGATATCATAATTTACACAAAGTAAAGCGCCGGTCTGGGTTCGAACCTACGACCTACAAATCGTAAGTTGCGGCCGTCACCACTTGGCCACCACTGCTCTTACACGGCCACGACTTACGAGTTGTATTTAATAGTCTTACCTAATAGTTGTAGGTTGTAGGTAATTTACACAAAGTAAAGCGCTTGTCTGGGTCGAACCCAAATAGGCGCTAACTACTAAATTCGACGTCCTTTGCGATCTTTAAGTGCTGAAAATGGGCCTCTCAACATGAGGCCCATTTTCAGCAATGCAATGTGAGTTTCCAGATTGACCATTTGATTCCAGGTTGTTCCTACATAAAACTAGATTATCATTATCATCATTCAGACGAAGTATGTCTACTGCTGGACATACTTAAGCATCCACCAAGGTCCAAGCATCGCCACTACAACTCGATGTTATGACGGCATTATGTACAGACGCCTGCGCATCAACCTACTACAATCTGTCAAATTTCTTTAATAGATCTTCAACTTTATCACTACTTCATAAGGTTCAAGTTTGATTAGGAAAATTTGACAGTTTCGGGTAGCTTGATGTGCTGGCGTCTGTACAGTCAGCAACAAAAGTCAGTCAAATATTTGCTCAAAATTGCAGCAGAAGTACAATGCAATTTTGAACAAAATATTTTGCTCAATAACTGAGATTAAAAAAACTGAAGTGTTAATCGACTTTTGTTGTTGCAGGTGTACACTGGAAGACTCGCATTAAATTGATTTTAGTGGTCGCATAGTCATTAGTAGTTAACGACACGTGTAAATGATTATTACAAAACAAATTATGTAACTCAGAGGATAATTTGGGGACTCGGTTGGTGTTATTAGAGAGCATGAAGGAAACACTCTTTTATTGACAGTAAAAAGCAACTGTTAACATTTCGGCGTCATTGCTGAAAAAAAAAAAGTAAAAGTTTGATTAGGTAAAGGCTGTATCGAATGGCTGTATTGAGCGGGAAAGGAGTTCTTGGAAGGACTTGGGGGAGGCCTTTGCCCAGCTGTGGGACAGTATAGGCTAAGCAAAACAAAAAAAAGTTTCTCAAGACGAGTTAGAAAATATGAAATAAAAACAGTTAGCGAAGGCTGATTAACAGTAGGTTTCTACCTAGTTAGGTACCTATCTATATCTTAAAAACCCAAAACGAGACCTGACGATACCCTACGTCCACCAATATCGCTAACACGTCACACATAAACACAAACACATGCGTCACTACGTCAAAACAGTAGGCGTAGCATGCTGCAAACATACCATCGACACCCCGGCGAGGAGTCATTCATTGAGCGCCGTGGCCCATGCGCGGGAGACGGTGCGGCACGCGACCAACTCGTGCGCACCACGAACGCATCACGCATCACACCATGTTATGGAAGCGCGGAAAATCTATTCCCAGCCGCCGTTAAACTTGAAATTTTACGGGATTTATAGAAAGATATGTGGAAACCTAGGTACATACTCTACGACAACGGGCGTGTTGCCAATTATGTTATACAAATAATTATTGTTCGATAATAATTAAATTCGGTGCTATTCTAGTTAAAAATCACTGCGATAATTTAACTGAACATTTCAGACACAGTTAAAACTGTCATAAAATGTATAATTTTTACAGTATTTCAACAACGAAGCAGTGGGGAAATTGTCTGTTTATAAAAGTATCCTGTTGGCAGTGTAAATAGCCGCCCCAAGGCTTTTGTAACAATAACTTCGATCGTTAACAGTGGACCTGTGTTCTTGAACCTACGCGCCGCTTCTTTGCTGTATAATTTAATTATATATTAATTTACAATACAGTTAAGATTAATGGGTCCATTTGTCTTTCCTTCGAGTAAAGGGCCGGGGCAGGTACAGACACCAGCACGTCAAGCTACCCGAAACTGTAAAATTTTCCCAATCAACTTTAAACCTTATGCTTTAAGCGGTAAAGTGGAAAATCTATTAAAATTTCACAGATTGTAGTAGCTTGATGTGCAGGCGTACATACTGACCATATGACTGACCATATCAGTCACTCATTATCACTGACAGACGACAGTGTCTATTTTGTCCCTTGGGTTGAAATACTGTTGTCTGAAATGTGTATAGCTGCATAAATGACACAATTTTCGTTTTCCATGGCCTAGTAAATCACGTGTTATGTTATTACTGAAAACTATGGCATCCATTTCAACAGATTAGTGATTACACATTTAAAATGAAATTACCTACTTATTTTTCCACTGTTAAAGTCAAAATGTGAATGCGTTTGCGGTCTTTGATATCAGATGCACGCTCGGAACTATTAAAAAATACGTGAAAACACCATCTGTTATACCAGTAAAATATATTTGTTTAAGCAGATCTGACAATCTGACATATTACGCCAGAGTTAAAAGATACTAACTCATAATATTATCAAAATTCGGAAACAAGAGATACAACTGTGAAGCCTCGACTTCATTAAATCATTACAAACACCGAATTCGCATTTTCAGTCGGACAAGATCCAAGACAAGTCTTGACGAGGGGTCAGTGGAGTGATAACCCTTCACATCGCCAGCGCGGACCTCCGCCGCCCGCCTCGCAGACGCACGAGATCTTCGCCCTTCTGCGACGCATCTCCATAGTCTATAAAGGCACCCGACGCACACAAAAGAAACAGTACGCATTCGATCTCCGTCCATGATGTCAATTTAGACATTCTGAACAACGCGAGAATTTGTTCAATAACATTCGATTCGAGTAACCTGCAATGACAAAAACAATACAAACACAGTGCTAAATAAATATTTTCTTTCAAAAATCCCTCCGTTTGGGTCGCGCATGCGTGCAGTCGGCGTTGTGATTGGCCGTGAATAGGAACGTTCGCGAAGAAAGCAAAAACATGAGTGGAACGGACAGAAGTGCCAGTCGATCAGCGTGCAACAGCAAGGGAAGCATGATTGTTGTGTCGAACAGGCTGCCTTTTATACTGAAGAGAAATGAGAAGACCGGCGATCTCGAGAGGAAGGCCAGGTACCGTGACCTATTTTTTTCACTAAGATATTATTAAAATCCATCTCGAAATGTTTTCAGCTATGACTTCATTGAGCATTATAACCGATTATCGGATTTTTTTTTGTCGCAGTTATCGTGCTTTAGAAGCGGGAAATTGTGTGTGAAATACCTATAAATAAACCGTGGTTACGGCATAAAATAGTGTTACTCAAAACATTGATGTTGTGTTTACAATCAACTAAAATGCTAATGATAGTGCGGTTTCTAGAAATGCCGGGGCACGTTTGGGCACCAATCTGTACAATTCGGGAAGCTTCTACGTTGTGTTCGATTTAAAATAGCAGTTCCTGACTTATAATATGTAAGTCAAAACTGCGCAAAACTCGTATCAGTAACCGTAGTAACCGTTAGGAATTTGTTGAACACTGCATGAACTCATTTATACACTCGAAAGCCGGCATTTTATATAGAACATGATATCGTCAGCTGTTGCCGGTCGATTTCCATAACATACACGTATTACGCGACTTAATTGAAAAGGTGTGTTTGTGGTAGGTATCCAATTTAACTAAATGTTGGAGGTTTAATGATGCGTCGATTCTTTTGTGGGATATTATTGTAGTTGACCGTGTTGCCATTTATGGGTTTTGCGACATTGTGCATACAATACATAGCGCACTTCGTAAACATACAACAGGGCCTTGGACTTGAATGTTTAGTTTTCAAGGTCGGTTACCGTGTAGCATTGTGCTGATAATTGATTCATCACGACATTGACAATACTGCATTAAACATTTATTTCTTTGATTTATGTTGTCAAACAGAATAAAAACTATAGTTTCAACAGGCAATACATTAAGATAAAAAGAACATTGATACGATAATATGCGAGCCTTGCTCTGACTAGGTTATTCGTTTTTTGACAGCTGCCTTAGAACGTACAGACGCAAGCACACCAAGCTACCCAAAACTGTCAAATTTTCCCAATCAACTTTGAACCTTATAATTTAGCGATAAAGTTGAAAATCTATTATTGAAATTTGACAGATTGTAGTAGCTTGATGTGCTGGCGTCTGTACATAACTATTCCAGATTACGTAAAGTTAACTTTAAAATGCGTAAGTAATAAAATAAATATATAAACTGCCTTATCTTATTGAATTATCTTATTTATGAATTCTTACAGACATTTACCGTACCTACGTGTATCAGTTATTATGACTCGGATATCTATGGGAAGTACCCATAGGTTTTGATTCCCTTACGAGTGTCAAAATATGCAGCATAAACGGAACATAAACGCCCGTATCTTTTGTTTGTGTTGACTTAGAAGTTTGATTTCTTCACTGCTTCAAGGGATTGCAGCCCTGAGTATTTCAACTTGATAACTCCACGCGTTCCTGAGAAAAAGAGTCTTGAAAGACGGACAGACAGACGGACAACGAAGTGGAACGGAACCCTAAAAACGGTTAACCTAGTGGAAAGTGTATTTAAGTAACATAATATGTATGTGATACTGATAACATACAGGTACATATCGCAACTCCAATAAAATAGGGTTACAACTCGACAAACCTGGCTTTTTAGAAAAGAGAACATAAACTGACGGATTTGTTAATCAGTCTTTATTCTTATTATTATGTGATCAAAATTATACATACAGCTACCTACTTGAAAAGCTTACAAATTTATATATATAAATATTTAAATTTATAAATATTTAATATATAAATTTGTTTTAATGGCATAAGTAGGTACGCTGTTTTTAAATTTTCCTGAAAATCAACCAGAAAATTCCTGTAAATGAGTTTTCGAGTTGTAACCCTATTTTATCGGAGGTGCGATATACGCTTCTATTTACTTAAGTTTGTATGTACCCATTAACGTATTTAGGTTAATTAGATAGGTACCTACTAGTTTACTAGTTAGTTTACTATGTACTCAGCTTACATCAATAAGGAAAATGGATAGTTTAATCAATAAATTAATTCATTAATTGATAAAGTGATGTACTCCGGCAATTGTTTATAGATAAACATTAATTTATGCTTGTATGCGTTGTTTTTGTTACAATACAGTTTAAAGTGTAGGTACTCGTACCTACTTATTTATTTATTTACTAGCCGCGTGGCACTGCCACGCGGTTTCACTCACATAAGTTTCGATCCCGTAGGAATATCGGGATACAAAGTATCCTATGTTTTAATCCTGGCTATATACTATCTGTGTGCCAAATTTCATCCAAATCTGTTCAGTAGTTTTTGCGTGAAAGAGTAACAAACATACAAAAACACTCACAAATTTTCGCCTTTATAATATTAGTGTGGTAGCGAGATGTCTAATATCAGCGCAAAATAATTTAATTCGATGTCCCAATCTAACAAATTAAGAAGGAGTTATGACATTTTATAAAATAATTGTTTTTACTGTAGATCGTATATTATTGTCAGATGTTTTTAATGATGATGCTTTAATAATAATAATAATATTTAGTTGCAAGAAATACATTTTTACAAGGAAGATCATAAAGCCTACCTATATAAAAGTCACTGTATTCGGCCTGCAAGCAAGCGTGCAAATTATTGAAATTTATGTCGTTTTATTTACAAACTTTGCCATTTGCAAATATGAAATTCGCACAATATTTTTATCGACATGAACATATTTCTCAATATTTTTGTGAATAGGATACCTAACTGCATATAATGTTTAGGTACACATTTACGTTGAAATTAATATTAAAGCAGATAATTTAATTAGGCCTTCCGATAGCCACAATCACGATCCTCCTGCAAGTCAAAGTTAAAATTAAACTAAGACATACTTAATATGGACGTGTGATAACCTACATATCGCAACTCCTTGTTAATGCATTATAAATATAAATAGAACAAATCATATGCACCAATAAAGTATAATGTCGTAATTGTTTGTAGTTAAAGACAATAATTTTGTATCAATTTATATATTTTAAACTGATGATTTCTCGGTTTTTCCAAATGTCTCTTACTCATGGTAAAACAAATAAATGAAAACTGCCTAATTAAACTATTATTGACAACGCGTGATTTAAAACGTAAGTAAGTACATAAGTTGCAAAAGTAATTTATTATTGCGAAAAGAAATTTTGACCAATTTATATGAATCACTAGCTGCGTCCCGCGGTTTTACCCGCGTAAATGTCGATCCCGTGGGAATATCGGTATAAAAAGTAGCCTATATGTTAATCCAGGGTGTCGGCTACCTCCATACCAAATTTTAGCAAAATTGGTCCAGCCGGTTGAGCGTGAAGAAGTAACAAACATATAAACACACCCCCACACACCCCCACACTCACAAACTTTCGCCTTTATAATATTAGTGTGATAGAAGAAGAAGAGAATTTTACACTTTGTATTCGTGCTTAGCAATGTAGCACCAAACGCGTAGCAGTTACCTACGTCTAATTGCTACGAAAGTCTACGCAGTGCGCTTTGATCCCTTTTGCCCTTTAGCATAATCAACCTATAATGTACCCACTGCTGGGGCACAGGCCTCCTCTCTTTGAGAGGGAGTGGGCTGTAATCTACCACGTGGGCCCAGAGCGGTTTGGTAGATATTTTGTCCCTTTGGCTTTGTTACTACCCTATTTTATGTAGCGTGATTAACACTATTTATTGGTTAAATATTTCTTTGATAAACAATGATATTTTAGGTAAAGCGATCGTACAGTAAATCTACGTTTCGAATAAACAAGACCTCCCATCGTTTGCCTATCATTACCATAATAAATAATTGACCTATAACTTATTTTGATAACGAAAACTCACGCAATATTAGTGCGACAGTGATTTTTAAAAACAAATGAATAACCGACCAATATCAATAATTCATTCAGAATTATCCGAGTTTATTTTGAAAACTAACCGGCAGGGTAATTGCGTAACACACTATCAGTAGCAATGGGTTTCAACAGCATTCATTGCGTCATTTACGTTGTCGCGCAGACACATTTCTTGAACTTATGGAACAATGGATTAGCAATTGCTTGCTTCAAAATAATTCAAATTGAGCGTAATAGTGTGTTACGCAATTAGGGTGCAAAACTCACATCATTTTACTCTTATTCCATTTTACCATATCTTCTTCTTCCATCCCTTAATCCCAGGTCTATCTGAGGTCGAATCTTCTTGTACGGCGGCGCCAGGACGATCTGTCCTGGGTTGGCATAGGAGTTAGGTTCTGAGCTTTCATCTTCCTGTAAATACAGGACCACCATGTAGCGGGGGGCCATTTTACCATACCTAAACTTAAAAATTATAGAGCGAAATTGTTTGTTTGTTTGCTCACAAGCTTTTTACAGAATAGCACTTTGAAACTATACGAAAGTCTGCAATATTCAATAGGAACTACCTATTGTAGAAGGTGACTCGATTATGAATCGAAAGCAAAACCATGAGATCCAGATCATCATCAACTTTGACTTAAAATGATCAGCTGAATGGTCAGCATCCTAATTGCATAACACACTACACATCTCAATCTCAATCATTTTGAAGGATATTGCTAATCCATTACTTCGTATGTTCGAAAAATTTGTCTGCTCAACAACTTAAATAACGCAATGAATGTTGTTGAACTGTCAAAATGCTACTGATAGTGTGTTACGCAACTACCCCGCTGGTCTAACACAATTTTAATTGGAATGATCCGACGCGAGAGAACTAACAAGTCATCTTAACGTTACTATTAAATTGTGTTTAGGTACCTAACTAACAATGAAATGGTTCTGATCAGTTCACAAGTTTATGAAACTAGATTAACGAGTAACAACAACATAAATATATCTTGTAGGTAATCTCTTGATGGCCACTGGCATAAGAAACAAATTTTACTAAGGTTCTAAGGTTTCTAAATTTTTACTAAGGTTTCTAAATTTTCCAAAGTCGTAAACAACAATGGCCGCTCGAAATTGATCCAATATCGATATACCAACAAGAACATTTATTTTAAGTAACGTTTGCTTTCGTCTAATTTCCGAGCTAACTAGACGAAAACAAACATTACTTAAAATAAATGTTCTTGTTGGTATATCGATTTATTCAATTATGAGCGGCCATTGCTGTTTACATCTTTGGAAAATTTAGAAACGCTGGGACCTTAAGTATACCTACTTAGCCGACTGCCTCGTTGGTCAAATGATCGCAAGCGCTACTGCTGAGCGTGAAGTCCTGGGTTCAACTCCCAGGACGGGCCAAATCATCATTCTCCATCCCTTATCCCAGTTTATTTAGGGTTGGCACAACATGTCTTGTTCGTCCATACTTCTCTATTCGTCGCCACCTCGGTAGTCACAGCCTTTCCTAACCATGTCATCATTCACGCAGTCCATCCATCGTTTCTTTGGTCTTCCCCTAGTCTTATCATAGCCATCGACATTCATACAGCATAGCTATTCACAACCACTCGACAGGCAAATGTGTCGATAATGACACATTTCGATAACCTGATTTGCCTTGCCCCCGACAGCAAACAGCTGTCGGAAGAATAGCGGTCGTCTGACAACATTTTCGGGATTTGGACCTGTAAACAGCGTTTAGACTTTTAGAAGACTCCTTCTATAACATTGAATGATATTCGAAACGGTACGGAAGCGTATCGAGTGGTTGTGAATAGCTATACAGCGGTGCTATTCCGTAAAAATCTCGCCGTGAAAGCTTAGGTGAAGTGAGCGTGGAGTGAGCTGTCAATAGTGTCAATTCCTAGCAAAAACAAACTCACTTCACCTAAGTTTTCACGGTGAGATTTTTACAGAATCGACCGGCAGGTAGGGCCAAATGTTACATATTGGGTATTTTTTTTTTTACGTATGTGAAATCATCAAATGGATCTGTGCCTAGTTGATGGCAATAGGCTCGCCCCCTATTACATGGGACTTAAACTTAACTGGCGGAATGTGGGTGTACTGTAGGTACCTGCCTAACCCTTCGGGGATTAACAGGCGCGATGTTTTGCGTGTTATGTGTAAACTTATAGCTATGATAGAAAACGTGATGTTTTCTATTGAGAAGAAGAAGCACGTTGGAAGTGTCGGGGGATACAGTTGATTGACTTCGTTTGTGGAACTAGGGGCCGTGTGTTTCCGTGCAAATGATCAGCGGGGTAATTGCGTAACACACTATCAGTAGCAATGGATTTCATTTTGACAGTTCAACAACATTCATTGCGTTATTTACGATGTTGACCAGAAAAAAAATTCGCACATATGAAGCAATGAATTAGCAATATTCTTTAAAATGATTCAGATGGACATCGATAGTGTATTACGCAATTAGGATCCAAGTTTGGCGGTTCTTCTTGTGGCTATAACTATACATATTAAGAATTAAAGTCCCTTTTCGTGTCTGTCTGTGTGAGCGCATTGTTCTTCTAAACTAAATAATGGATTTTGATGCGATCTTCACCATCATTTAGAGAATTTATTCCGGAAGATACACATAAGTGTATAACAAATTAATATTAAACTAAAATATAACAGAAATGTATTGTCAAGTCGTATAAACCGCGCGAAGCAGGAGCGGGTCACTAGTTTACTATAAAACTGGCCCAACTGGTCGTGGTTTTGTTTTCGAGAAGCTCGATTTCGAAAGTGGTTAAATTAGTACAAAAGCTATTTGTAACAATATTCTTGGATGTTTCTTAAAATCACCGCTAACTGAACAATATATTGCGGTGTTCAGTCAACTCTAGAGCAGGGTTTCGGTAGCCAAAATCATACGAAAATTCCCCAGCATCATAAACGTACCTACTCAAAAACTGGCATCGCCTTCTGCATATACTCGTACATATATTCGTACAATATCTTTCTAAAAATCACTTAGGAAATGTTTTTTCTTTTTGTGGTTCTAAATATAAAATTGTTTGTCCACAGCGCCGGTGGGCTGGTGACAGCTGTGGCCCCAGTGGTGATCCGAGGAGGCGGCATATGGGTGGGGTGGCCAGGCATCCACCTGGAGGACCCCAACGAGAAGATCCCGGAGTCAGACCCCAATGACAAGACCCCCACAGCTGGCTTGCGCTCTGACAAGGTATGATAATCGCGAAAAAAAAAATCTGCTGCTACCTACATTTTAACGAGTTATACGAACCGAACAATTATGTAGGGAACAGCTGGTTTTTTTTTTTGCGTTTTCGAGTTTGGTCCCATATTGATCGAAGGGTCCCATAGTAAAAGTTGTTCATAATGATGAGTACAATGACCTCTTAAGAGGTTGTTGGTGTTTTTTCAATAACCCTGTAGGCATATAGGAATCGTTCTATCGCATGTCAAAGACTGCACTACCAATAGTTTAAGCAAATTGGACGTTGGCATCAAATTGACGGAGAAACGGTCTAGAATTAAGGAAAGATCTAAAGGCCATAAAAGTCCCGAAAAAACATCACAAAAAGTAACGTTTTTTTAAGTTTTACCTATTTCCTGAACTGTCTTAGAAGTGAATCTTTAAAATCGGACACAGTGACACATTTTTGTGTACCTTGAGATGTTTTGAATGACATAGATACAACGCAGTAAACAAAGATGCTCGTGCTCATA
This sequence comes from Oligia latruncula, assembly GCA_948474745.1. Lineage (NCBI taxonomy): Eukaryota > Metazoa > Arthropoda > Insecta > Lepidoptera > Noctuidae > Oligia > Oligia latruncula. The sequence goes on along the minus strand of OX419691.1, from coordinate 4,934,521 downwards.
CCATTAAATCTTTATGCACCATAAAAATCCAAATGTAGGCTCTCTCCTCCTAAAGTTACGACTAGATATTTACATAGAGAGAAAATCTTCCTTGCTGGGAAAACATCGTGTAGTTATACTTACAACGTCAACAACGATGTCATCTTTTAACGTCATTTATTATGTTCTTTGCACTTGTTTTATAAATGACTAGCTTACGCCCGCGGCTTCGCCCGCGAGGTATGTCGATAAAAACTATCCTATGTCCTTCCTCGGGATGCAATCTATCTCTCTGCCAAGTTTTATCGAAATCCTTTCAATGGTTTAGGCGTGAAAAGGTAACATACAGACAGACAGAGATACTTTCGAATTTATAATATTAGTATGGATAAATGATTTTATTTTTGTAAGTAGGTGCAAACCTACTACCTATAAACACTTTTACACGTCAATCATATTTTTTTTAAACTAGATGAGGTTTTCCTATCTGACTAATCTGAGAAAAAAAGCCGAAACAAACTCAAAATTATGATTATTATTGTATATATTTATTTATATAGATAAGTATATGTTTTGTGTACCTATGTATATATTTATTGTATATATTTAAATGGTACACCACAAACTACCTGCAGTACCTATAGTGTTTCCTTTCTCTCTAAATCCATCCAAGGATAACACCACACATTGTGTCACCCCTTGTAAAATTTCTACACTCATATCTGTAATATTTATGGTGTAGGTACAAACGCCAGCAGGTCAACCTACCCGAAACTGTCAGATTTTCCCAATCAACCTTGAACCTTATGCTTTAGAAATAAAGTCGAAAATCTATTAAAGAAATCTGACAGATTGTAGTAACTTGATGTGCTGGCGTCTGTACATTATTAAGAATATTCTATGCTATTTTATTCTTACAGAAAGTACTCCTTTTATTATCCAATAAAAAAATGGATTTTTGAACATCATAGAACTTTTTTAACAGACCTCAACTGTTAAATAAAAAAGTTCTATGATGTTCAAAAATCCATTTTTTTATTAGCAAATGCATGCAGCAGGTAATCCTACTAAGGTTTCTAGCAGATTTCAGGCACCTTTAACATAAAATTTAACGATTTCTAAAGCATAATAAAAACATTTGCCAACACACGTGAATCACCGGCCCGACCTTGCACCACGCATGACCGTCGTGTTCCACTGTGCAAATAGTTTACCAATTTGCTCGCCAGTGTACCTACATACTTAACTGACGTGCACAAATTTACCTCCTTACTTTAGGTCCTTTGGTTCACAACAAACATTGCAACTAAGTATTACAAGCCAAATCTTTTGGTTAGAACAAAAAGTGCAAGCAAATCAACAGTGACTGTTTATTTATCCATTCAATTACTTTTAATTATTTGTGCAATAAAACCACTTCATCCATCGTTAAAATATCATTATTTCATAGTCACATAATTATACCAATTAAAATTACGTTACGAGTTAAGTTACTGTCCTATATAGGTAACTACTTATACAGGGTGTTTGGAAGCTGAGAGCAAAGCTTTAAGGGAGTGACAGTTGATACCATTTACAGCATTTTAAGCCATACATTTGTCTTCAAAACACCCTATATATCTCCTTTATCCTTGGGTATAACTATTTTCCACAAACTAGGGAAAAATTTCAGGAAGTACTTAGGTACAGGCTCCTCGTTATTTTCCAATCAAACATCTGATAATAATGCGTTATCTGATAAGAGATGAATGTTACTGCAGATATCTACTAAGATATTAATACATTTTATAGCATTAGGTAAATAGTAAATACTATTACGTCATAAAAGGCTTACGGTAGTGGATTATGTAGGTAAATATAACACGTACCTACATACACGTAAAATGCTTAAACATACCTACCTACACTCCTACAAAATTACAGCTTTCTAGTACTAACTATCTCTTAACAAAACCTCGGACAGACACAGACAGACGGACATGACGAAACTATAAGGGTTCCTTGTAAAAATGATAAACTTAAAAATATTTTTTTTTAAAGATTGGTTTTAAATATTTTTTCTGTCGATAAAATTAAGCTTAGTTTCCCTCATTTCGTTATGTGCACATTATGAGGACTCGCACTGTATAATGCGTTATAAAATATACCATGCGATAGGTGCAAACTGCTGGGTAATTGAGTAACACTTAACAGTAGCAAATGCTTTCATTTTGACAGTTCAACCACATTCATTGCGATAGTTACGTTGTTGAGCAGACATATTTTTTGAACATATGAAGCAATGGATTAGCAATATCCTTCAAAATGATTCAGATTGTGTGTTACCCAATTAGGTTGCTGGATGCTTTCCATAAATTCTTGATACTACAACAAATATTTCCTGACTGCCTTCAAGATTAAAAAGAAATAGGTACATTGAAATCTGTAGTAACAAAACGACAATATCCTCATTTCAGATTGTCCCTATCTACGCGGAACCGAAGCTTTTTGACAGTTACTACAATGGCTGCTGTAACGGTACCTTCTGGCCTCTGTTCCACTCCATGCCTGACCGCGCCACCTTCATTGCTGACCACTGGAAGGCATACATCAAGTGCAATGAGGAGTTTGCAGATAAGACAGTGCGTGCCCTGCATATGCTCAAAGAACAGAAAGGGGGGAAGAATGGCTCTCCGCCAATAGTGTGGGTCCATGATTATCATCTTATGTTGGCCGCTAACTGGATTAGACAGGTTTGTTTAAAACATTGATATTTTCAGCGGATATTGTCATAGAAATGAAAAAGGAGCCAGGTATTAATCGTATGCGTTTTACTTTCAGCGAGCTGAGGAAGACGGCATAAAATGCAAACTGGCATTCTTCTTGCACATTCCATTCCCGCCATGGGACATATTCAGACTGTTCCCATGGTCTGATGAAGTATTGCAGGGCATTCTTGGTAAGTCTCACTACTACCCGATTTTTTAAGTTATTCAGTTTTGGAAAGAACATTGTAATAGTAAGGGATGTTTGTATCTTCACAGGTTGTGACATGGTTGGATTCCACATAATGGATTACTGCCTGAACTTCATAGATTGTTGCCAAAGAAACTTAGGTTGTCGTGTGGACAGAAAGAATCTTCTAGTTGAATTGGGAGGCCGCACCATCTGTATCCGACCTCTACCGATCGGAGTGCCCTTCGATAGGTTCGTGCAGCTGGCGCAAAACGCTAAAGCAGTGCTCTCTACTAACCAACAAGTGATATTAGGAGTCGATAGACTGGACTATACCAAAGGATTAGTACATAGACTAAAAGCCTTTGAAAGACTACTGGAGAAATACCCGGAACACATAGAGAAAGTGATGCTACTGCAGATCTCAGTGCCGTCCAGGACGGATGTCAAGGAGTACCAGGACTTGAAGGAAGAGATGGATCAACTGGTTGGAAGGATAAATGGAAGATTTACTACGCCCAACTGGTCACCTATTAGGTGAGTTTCTGAAGTTAATTAGTTACATATATTTTATATGACATTGACGAATTTAGGCCCACTACATCAAGCAAAAATATAAGAACATTTACAATCATTCGATAAAATATTTTTCCAGATATATCTACGGGTGCGTCGGTCAGGAGGAATTGGCAGCCTTTTACCGTGATGCAGCAGTTGCTCTGGTCACACCTCTGCGCGACGGCATGAACCTCGTCGCAAAGGAGTTCGTCGCCTGCCAGATCAACAAACCGCCTGGAGTACTGATCGTGTCACCCTTCGCTGGTGCTGGGGAAATGATGCACGAGGCTCTTATCTGCAATCCATATGAGCTGGATGATGCTGCTGAAGTTACTCACAGGTGATTAGCTATTATCACATCTAGTCTTCTAAATTTGGATTTCCCAGTGATACCTATAATTCACCACGGGATTGGTGAACTACAAAGAGAAACATAGCCTTTTCATTGAGGGTAGATATTTAATGAGTCTAAGATAGGTACTCCTAGCAAGTCTGTACCTACAGCAAATGTTATCGTTCAGAGTTTGATGACGTCAATTGTAACGACACTTGCGTTGCGATATATGACGATTATTTACTTATTATTAAACGTTTATTCCCCCCGGTCAATGGTTATCATAGTCATTGACACCAGGGTTGTCGAACGACTCATAAAAACAGAATCACAACCGTTGTTAAATCGTATAATTAACTATTGCTATGGTCTTGGGCAGTTCCAATGAACAAAACTTGGGGAGTTTATCAAAAATCGTATTATAAAAATTCTGAATTTGTTCTGAAATTCTGTTTCAGGGCCCTGATAATGCCAGAAGATGAGCGCACAGTCCGTATGAACCAACTGAGAAGACGCGAGCAGCTCAATGACGTCGACAGCTGGATGAAGGCCTTCCTGAAAGCCATGGACTCGCTGGAGGAGGAGGCTGATGATATTGGAGCTACGTCCATGCAGCCAGTCACCATCGATGACTTCGATGAATACCTATCCAAGTGAGTTAAAAATTATGAATTAATTAGATGCCAGTGAAGCTTTTCCAATTATTCATAAAATATTTTACTGCGCCTTAAAGACTAACTGCCAAGGACTGCACATATTTATCATTAGTCTATAGCAGACCACTGCTGGACGTAAGCTCTCTGCAATAGCAATAGCACGCCATATAACTCAATCCTCGGCTACTCTCGTCCAGCTGCTGTTATAACCCACCCTGTAAACGCCAATCTATCTACCTTGAGGGAATCCTACCTTGCGTTTGCCAAACCCATTCCCAATGTTAAACCAACAAAAATCTCCTAAACCTCAAAGTGTTTGAACCAGGTACATCGGCTACACGCAGAAGCTGGCGCTGCTATTGGACTACGATGGTACGCTGGCGCCCATCGCGCCGCACCCTGACTTGGCGACCCTGCCGCTTGAGACCAAACACACGCTGCAGAGACTCTCCAACATGTCCGACGTGTACATTGCCATCATCTCCGGCAGAAATGTAGACAATGTTAAGAATATGGTGAGTTTGGATTTTACTACTTGGCCGCTTCGTCATTATGATACGAACTCCACTAAAGCTGGCGGGCTGACGTCAAATTTCGATTTTTATTACAAAGACATCTCATATTTTCAAGGTAATAAGTTCCTTCGTGATATCAAATTCGACTTTGCAAATCATCCAGCTATGCGAGCCGTACCAATATAGGTACCTACCCACACTTATTCTGTCTGCAGAATAAGCACAGCTAGTAAAATCATACGGCAGATAATTACTTGATTACCAAGAATTTTAATAAAGGTTATCGAAATGCTTAGAACACGTGCAAATCGGATGCCTGATGATGAGCTCTGTGGAAAATATTAACAAACGAAACGATAAGATACATTGGTACCTATTTATTTAACTTTTGATTTGAAGACCGCCTTTGATCGCAGAGTAGCCGCTATGAATGAATTCGATATACACATATCGCTATCGTTACTACCTACTGTAGCTGGACAGTACAGTGTAAAGTGTACATAAAGTTTAGCCAGCCACTCACATGGGCTCTAGGTATCGTTAAGCTTATCATCTATGGTCAAAATGCTACACACAGAGAAGTGCATGTCGCACAGGAATAAACGGTGAAAGAGGTGACAATTAAATAGGTGGAAAGATAAATGAGCAGCACCAGCGGTACCAGAATTGAGAGCTGGTATAATTTTGTACTTTTGTTAACAAGAAGCTGACTGTGTGTTCTGGTAAATTGGGGCAATCGGCCTAGGGCGATTAATTTAATCGCTAGGGGAGGGCAGATAAATAAAACAATACATAAGAATACAAATAATTTCTTCTAGTAAAATCAGCTGCGGCCTAGCAGAACGTTCATTGTAACCAGGTTACAAAATTTGTAACGATACTAAAACCTAAAAATATCAAAAAAATGGTTGCCTGTAAAGTCGGTTTTACGGGCGAAGATTTTACGTGACAACGTCTTTCTCTCTCTCGTTCGGTGACTCATCGTAACGTTACCGAGCGTTACACTTTTTCATAAGTGACTCCCAGCCGCAACCTAATTTAAGACGTTGTCACGTCAAAACGTTACATGAAAAAACGTTATAGAATATCATTTTCCTAGAACAATATTATAAGTAACGTTATAGGTATCAGTAACATTAAGCATATCCGCTTGTAATAATAACGTTAAAGGTGAAACGTTACAGATTCATTTGCAACGTTATTCTTCATACTTTTTCGTCATCTTTTGAGTCATGAAGTTGGCAATGTTGGGCATCGTTATACTAAGAACGATATGTTGATAATATTGTTAGTGAACAGTTTAAGATTTCTTTCCGTTTTGACGTGACAACGTCTTAAATTAGGTTGCGGCTGGGAGTCACTTATGAAAAAGTGTAACGCTCGGTAACGTTACGATGAGTCACCGAACGAGAGAGAGGCCCGCCGAATGCCTTGCGTCTCTCTCCCACTCAACTATTCTACCGAGAAAAAAATGGTTGCCTGTAAAGTCGGTTTTACGGGCGAAGATTTTACGTGACAACGTCTTTCTCTCTCTCGTTCGGTGACTCATCGTAACGTTACCGAGCGTTACACTTTTTCATAAGTGACTCCCAGCCGCAACCTAATTTAAGACGTTGTCACGTCAAAAGACGTTGTCACGTAAAATCTTCGCCCGTAAAACCGACTTTACAGGCAACCATTTTTGACGTGACAACGTCTTAAATTAGGTTGCGGCTGGGAGTCACTTATGAAAAAGTGTAACGCTCGGTAACGTTACGATGAGTCACCGAACGAGAGAGAGGCCCGCCGAATGCCTTGCGTCTCTCTCCCACTCAACTATTCTACCGAGAAAAAGACGTTGTCACGTAAAATCTTCGCCCGTAAAACCGACTTTACAGGCAACCATTTTTTGTTTTTTTTCAGTACTTAGGCATCGTTATAGCCAAGCCAATGAATTAATTTTGTTACGATCCTGGTGGAACGGTACAAATTATCGGTACCGGAACTATGCGTAACGTTATTTTGAGTAACGTTTAAAGTCCCTGATTGTAACTATCAGGTGGCTTTGCTAATAAATAACAAGGTCTTCGATATCATAGTGAACTTTGACAGCTCCATTATCAGTGTTTAAAACAAAAATATTTATATTGTTCGTCGTAGGTACACATACCAGCACCCTTGATAAAGTTATTACAACCGGGTTATGAACGCACTGGTATCTACTTGTGTAGCATTTGTTTCTATTACGTAATGTGTGTGTGACCGCTGTTTTTCATTCATATTTGATGTTTGCATATGTAATTCTATTTCAAACTAACACGGCGTTACCTGCGTATGCAAGTTTGCAGCTATATGACAATCGCTGGCTCATGTGTTACATAGATTAGGTACCTACCTAATCTGAAAAAACCTACCTAGGTTTACTGCAAACAAAGCAACCCTAGTGGTAGTCCTAGATACAGTTAAAAGTAGGTATTTTCGTCTTTAACTCAAGTAGATTTCGCGATACCTAGTTTAAATGGATATAAACCTAAGTTAAGATACTTTGTAACTCCATCACGATTGGATCAGCTTAAATAGGTAGGTACCTACGTAGCCGCTTTAGGTAGGTACTTTCAAAAACGGAAACCACGCGGACAGTCTCCACCTGCTCTAGTGCCTAACTTCCTACCCATGACCTGAGTTATTGATTTGCCAAAGAGCATGGAGAAACATTAATGCATGTCCATGAAAGCATGGACCTACACACCTAACACGTGTAGGTAGTTATGCTAATTGACTTGTTCTGTTTCAAGTACTTCTTTAAATATAAAATTCAAAGTCCTGACTAACTGATATATCAACGCACAGCCTAAGCCGCTGGTCCTAGAGACATGACATTTGGAGGGTGTGTTCTTTGTGATGAGTAGGTATTTACTAAGAGTTTTTCGAAATTACACCCCTAAGAGGGTGAATGGGGCGAGGGTGAAAATTCACGCTTATGAAGTCGCGGGCTGAAGCTAGTACCTAGTATAGGTTCATAGATTGGTCTAAAATAATGTGTGTGGGGTGATACACGGATGCGCGGTTCCGTGCAATATGGCCGCCACGTACTTACCTACGTAGGCACATGGTAGGAAAATTACAATAAAGTCTATTATATTAGCACTGCCTAAATCTACGTTCAATAAATACTTTGGTTACGCAGTAATAACAAATCTTCATCATTCTCCTGTCCTCATCACAATCTATTTGGGGTCGGCGCAACATGTCTTTTTCTTCCATACTTCTCTATTAGTCACCCCTTTCTAAATATTATCATCATTTACACAGTCCATACATCGTTTCTTTGGTCAGTAATAACTAGACTGCCCCGTTGGTCTCGTGGGGTTCGATTCCCGGGTCAGACAAAGTGTTATTGGGTTTTCCATTAGGAATTTCTTAGTGACAGTCCGAAGTTTGGAAGTTGGCGGTTTAATACCCCCGTGCCTCGGAAAGCACGTAAAGCCGTTGGTCCTGCGGGCTGCGCCTGAACTCTGGGTCGTGTCGGATTGCCGTCCCATCGGACTATGAGAGTAAAGGAACAGAGAGTACACCGGTGTTTGCGCACACACTTGTCCATCCATTGAGATATTATTAATAACAAATGAATATTCTTTATCCAGGTGGGCATCGAAGGCATCACATACGCAGGTAACCACGGCCTGGAGATCCTGCACCCCGATGGCAGCAGGTTCGTTCACCCCATGCCCATGGAACTGCAGGACGCTGTCGTCAAACTGCTCAAAGCGTTGCAGGAACAGGTGAGAATCTTTATATTTATCCTAAATCAGTGCAGGGGCAAACTTTCCTTCATGGTAGGAAACTTGGCGAGATAAAGCTCCTAGAAGCTCAACGATCAGCGGTTATCCAAGATCAACTGGTTATGGTTACCACTAAAGATCCCTTAGTCATCATCTGCTGCAAGATGGTGTTGCATTATTTGTTGGTCATCAAGCATCGACAGTCATCATTAGGTAATATTGGCTTTTTTGCTGCAGTATATTCCTACTTCAGCAATCCCTGGACTTCCCTAGGAACCTATGACCATTATCGAGCTGGCATCTTCTAGTATTCCAGCAACCTAAAGCATAAAAATAATGGTCAATAAGCTTCTACTTTCTGACTAACTAACCGACTCCTCGAAAATTCAAATTTGCCTGTTGACCAATTTGACAATTACTCAATCTATCTTCTTCTTCATTTCCTCAGGTCTGCAAAGACGGTGCGTGGGTTGAGAACAAAGGAGCCCTCCTAACGTTCCACTACAGGGAGACTCCGGTGGCGAAGCGTGCGGCGCTGGCCGAACAAGCGAGGAAGCTCATCATGGAGTCAGGGTTCACGCCTGCGCCCGCGCATTGTGCGCTTGAAGCGCGCCCGCCTGTTGAGTGGGACAAGGGTACACAATTTTTTTTTATATATTCTGCAACTTCTCAACTATAGGTATTTGTTTTGTTCTGATCAGATCAGTGCATCTATCGGGCTTCTCCTTAAAACATAGATATTTTGTATTTCTAAACCATTTCGGAAACGTCGAAATTGATTTGAATCTCTATTCCCAGCTCTTCTGTTTTTTCACTTATGATGCAATCAGTTTTTCGAAATTAAGCATGATTGTGCTAGATATTTTTCAAAAGTCTTAGTTTGGTTGATTCCTTGAATAAATGTGTGGGTGTTCTTGTTCACAGGTCGTGCATCTATTTACATCTTGAGAACAGCTTTCGGTTTGGACTGGAGCGAAAGGATTAGGATTATCTACGCTGGTGATGACGTCACTGATGAAGACGCCATGTTGGTAAGTAACGTCAACAAAACACTTTCCATTTTACCTATTACCTTTGGCCACTGATATTTCCGCCTGTCTTGGCTGTCTTGGTAGTGCTTGAGAATCTTAATGAGTCTGGTAGGACTCAAAGTCGTTGACGGCAGACCATTATTTGGACGATTTATGATAGCACCATATCTCATAATGAAATTATCTTCCAGGCCCTGAAAGGTATGGCAGCTACATTCCGCATCGCGTCATCGACCATCACGAAGACCTCGGCAGAGCGGCGGCTCTCGTCCACAGACTCGGTGCTCGCCATGCTCAAGTGGGTGGAGCGTCACTTCTCGCGCCGCAAGCCGCGCGCCAACTCGCTCACATACAAGAGCGCTAGAAAGGCTCGCGAAACCATGCAGATGCACATGTCGTACCAGATGCCTACGAAGACCTCCCCGCGGCAAACCCCTCCTTGCACGCCCGACAAAACCTCCAGCGGATCAGAGTCTAGTTAAACTGAACTCCTGTCTTATGATATCTGTGTACTGACGTACTAAATGCGGTATGCAGAGCGAACGTTATATAACATCGGAATAAAGTTCAAGTTAACTTCTACATGTAGCGCATCTAGTACGATAGTATATCAACGTCATTTATCCTGTTATTTAATTCCACAGGTAGTCGTTAATTTCTCATAATTATCATTCAATGAATTATTCTAATAATGATTTATTATGTTCAGATAGCAAAGCTGAGGCTGCATTATTCCATTTAAAAATATTTTTATTTATCTAATTATCAATTCAATAGTGTTGAATTTCAATCAAATGTTTCATAAAAGATAAAATCTTGCCAAATATATATTTCAGATGTGTATTGAAAATAATTAGTATTTAAAACTAAATCGTTCCTGCAGCTTTAACCTCTAGTTAGAACATAAAAACGACGCACTTTTCTATAATTTCTAAAATACATAATGATGAAACGCAGCTTATTCAGAGTTTAGGTCATAGCACACGTATCAAATCGGAAAGGGATCGGCACCATATCGCCTTTCGCCTCGCCGTCAAACAGGCGTCAACCTAACGTAAGCACGGAAGCAAAGCGGATCTGAAGCTCCGATCCGTCGACTCGGCTACGGCTAGGAGACTCCGCTGGTTGATCGTGCAGCAGGTAGGCCGGAGGGGTGAGAGAGGCAAGGGTGGACGAAGAGACGTAAGCTCGGGTACGGTGAGATGTAAGCGTGGGGACGCGACGACGAGCCGTAAGCGCGGGGATGACGAGCCGTAACGTACCGCACCGCGGTTCGCGAGCTTGTCCCGAGCCGAGGCAATTACATTACGATTCCGATTAGTGTGCGTTGCAGTAAGGAGTTTCGTTCAAAGAATACTGAACGGCTTGAGTTGAACCAGTGCCGATGATCCCTTTCCGGTTTGATACGTGTACTATGACCTTTATACACTGAGATCATAATTTAGTAAAATCGACTGAATAGTATTTATAAATTATTTGTCTAAATTATACTCTTGAGGACCTGACATTAACTTGGAAATAATTGGATGTTACTAAAGTTTCATATAAAAAAATAGGCGCCCTTACATAAATAAATGTTACCTTTCGCCTAGTGCGGAGCTCCACTTCTGTCGTGTAGAGCAACGTTGCACTCCATTTAGTTTTACAAGTTATTTATGTGATAGATTAGTGATAATTTGTTTGTAAGGCTATGTAATGATTATGTTTAAACATACGTAAGATGAGATTAGTGCACAACTTTAGTCTGAGCGCACGATCTGTAGTGATTCAATGCATTTGTCCAAGTTTGGCTATGTAATAGTGAAACGATGAGCATTTTATTATGGTTTATAAAGAATTATGCGTTTATAAAGAATTATGTCAACACAGTTCACATAAAATATATCAATGAAAATAAGTGTATATTATGCACCTTTACTATTCAAACCTTGTTCGAAATGTGAAAGTATAATGTCGTCGTATCAAAAACATATAATGTTAGCAACTGACATGGAAATCTCTGAGATGTTGTAAATAGTGTAATACATAAAGTGTTTATATTATTGTACTAGTCTAGGTGGTGTACATGCCAGCCTGCTGTAGTGACAGAGCACGCACTGAAAAGTCTCGAATTTGTGTCATCCATGTATTTTTATAAACATATTGATGTTTTTAAAGATTGCAATAAAAAATTCAGGAGACGGAAAATATTTTTTTAATTGATAATATATACAAAAACGTTCATCTACAATCTTAATAAGAAGTACTGACTCAAGTCAACCTTTCTAAAACTGGAATGTTTACATTGTGCCATATACTATAATATACGCGTAAGTGTATCCAAAAGAACCGAACATAGTCAACATCGATGACGTAATTCCGCAATTTATTATCCGTTGAATAAATACATTTAGTTACAGTCAAGAGTGATCCACTTAATTAAACATTTATTCACAATTAGTAACACTAAAGAGTCTGTATATCTCGTGTCAACGCCTAGACATTACTGTGCGACACGACCAGCCATGACAGTATGAAGTAGAACAGGCAGATGGGGTACACTGCTAGGGCCTTCTTGCCTTCAGGCTGACTATCTCCCAGGAACTTTGTCGCAGCTGGAAACAAATAATACAGGTGTTAGCTCTTTTCTTGTGACGATGTAGTTTTCTGACAACATACAGCTCACGCATATGTAGACGTGAGACGCCAGAACATCAAGCTTCTACAATCTGTCAAATTTCTTTAATAGATTTTCAATTTTATCGCTAAAGCATAAGGGTCAAAGTTGATTGGGACGATTTGTCAGTTTCGGGTAGCTTTGATGTGCTAGTACATAATATCGGATCAAACACACAAATTAATTTTGTAGCTCAAGTTTTGATAAAGAAGAAAAAAATTACCTTCAGGTTTTGGTAAATAGGCGCACATTACTACTAAAAATAAAAGCTTTTAAAAAGTACCAGCTATAATCAGCTAACAGTAGGTAAGGCGGTTTATATCCTCAATAAAATCTTTATGTCCTTACATAGCGTTCAAAATATCAGTAATTTATTCAGCCATCAAACTGCAACTACATAACCTTACTCCTATACATGAATTACTCCCAAATTTAGGTTTCAGTATAGCTCAACTAATTTGATGGTGAAACGATGCCTGTGAGGAAATGTTTCGAACAGATTTTCATCATTTTCATGAAATCAACCAAAGTACGTCCACAGCAGGTCATAGGATTCCCCCAAAAAGCGCCGCAACTGTCCCGCGTAGTCTTACGCTATCCCTATCAATCAGATTCTGGCGAACTTTAGTGAATCATTAGTCCAAATTGTGTGTATCTACCCACGTTGTGTTAAACGGCCTTCAAACCGACAAGTTCATCAGTAAAACCATAAAAAGGAACCTTCAAAGCAAGAGGGAACAGGCAGCTTTTGGGTACGCTCGTTTCAACTTAGGCTTCTATATCTTACCATCAGATAAGATCGAGGTAACGGGCGGGCCCATTTACTAACAAAAAAGAAATAACTTACCAAACGTGGCCCAAATGAAGCCGACCATGGCTAAGACCAGCCTGAGAAAGAAGAGGAAGGTGGTCTGCGTGGTGAAGAGTATCACGCGACATAGTACCAGGGACAGTGCGACGGGGAACATACAGTAGCCCAGCACGCAAACTGACTGGAAGAATGAGCTGTAATAGAAGGAAATAGGTGTTAAATTCCTCTGTAACAGGTCTTGGTAATTACAGTGGCGAAATGTTTATATTGTAACTGTGATTCGACTTGATGTAGGTTTAAAGTTAAGATTAATTAATTTACGAGGACTTAAGATTCCGTTTGTGTAGGTACTCTGTTTCCCAGATTTTTCTATTGAACGTAAGTATCCATATAGTTATATTTTAGAAAGGTATATTTTGTCTACCAAGGAGCCATAAAATTTAAACTATCCAAGAACTCAATGTTACACAGTAGGAGCGCAACAATATTTTTATTACTTTTATTACAATGATTTACTATTGAAAAGTCTTCATATTTATACAACTTGTGAGAACACAACATTTAGTCGATGAAGCTATATTGAAATTGCGTTTTCTTTACAAAAGCTTATATTGATAAATATAACCATCTTAATAGGTAGCTAAACATATCTCTACTACCATAAAACATATTTATACAAAAGCAATGCTATTACTTTTGCAAATACTTGATTATGACAAGTTATTGATTTGAATGTAGGCGCCATTTGCTAATATCAGGCATCTAATAATCTAAAATACTAATGCCTCTAATAGGCTATTTGACAATGTAAAAAAGTAATTTAAAAAAATTAAACCGACTTCAAAAAGAAATTAACTCAAAATTATGAAATAACTTTAATTTCGGAAGTCGGTGTCTTGGGATCTGTATTTTAGTTTTATGCCACCGACTTCCGAAATTAAAGTTATTTCATAATTTTGAGTTAATTTCTTTTTGAAGTCGGTTTAATTTTTTTAAATTACTTTTTATTTCGTAATTTTTAGTTTTTGCACTAGTATTTGACCAAGGTTTTGAGATGTTTTCCCTTTGACACTACACCCGTAGCTCTTATCAATAAGCCAGGCCGTCACACTTACACGTATTAGTCCATATCTTGAAAATTACTGAATCGATCTTGATGAAACTTGCACTGTTCCCTAAGTTGAAGAAAATGTAAGCCAATAAAAAAAAATGGTCACGATCCGATTAATAGTTCCGGAGATATGCGTGGACAAACATACATACATACATACATACATACATACATACATGCATACATACATACATACATACATACATACGTCTATGAAATTTTGTATATTTGTTTGGAAGCCCTAATAGATCATCATATGTGAATACAATGCAATTCCAATAATATTACATACATACGTATCGAATTGATAACCTCCTTTTTTTTGAAGTCGGTAAAAAATAAGGTCATAATTATTGACACTCGTATAGATTATCGCTTTTAAAATCGATTTGCATTAATTTTACTACAAAACAATGTATTATTTATTAAAAAAAATCCCGAAAAAACTTCATCTTTTTAAATCTGGCGCCACGTAATCGAAAACGGTCTGGATTGGCTGAACTTAAGATGACGTCATGATTTAGGAAATTTCTGTCTATCGTTGACAGAACAGATGACTTTTGTCTAGTATCTCGACCGTTTCAACGTTTGTTTACGTGAATCGTGACGTCACGACGCCATAGTACATTTTATTTACTATTTTTTAAAAGAAATACATTATGCAATTTGAAGTAATAGGTTTTTGTGGGCTCGTTAGACACCATTAAATAATCTAAGATGTTTATCAGAAACCAGTCAAATAGCCTATTCCAATAGGTACTCAGCGGCGCAGTCTCCAGTGCGTTTCGTGTATCGTTTCAACTATTATTCAACGGTTATCGCAGCGAATAACTCAACACTTTTTGCCAAGACCCATAATCTCTCGTATGTAAAGATGGTCACCCATCCACAGACCAACCGCGGCAAGCGTAGCTTAACCTGATCGGTCGACCTGTGCGGCTGTTATTATTCAGCCACGGACCCGTCTGTTACTTTAACTAATAAATAAAATAAAACATTAAAATGATTTAAAAACAAACTTACATATTTCCACCAAGCAGCTTAGAGTTTATTGTGACAACTGCAGCTCCTATCCAGACTAGTACAAATACTTCGGCAAACTCCGGGCCGCCATCATTGGTGTTGTCGGCTACGTCCGTGCCCTGCAGGATTGTGGCCATCAGGGTGCATAACAGCAGGGGGCCCCATAGATCCCCTGGAAACAGAGGAAATTCATTTGTAAATCTAAACGATTAAGGTATATTTTGTTTTGCAACTAAATTGCAAATGAGTTTCTCTTGGTGCAGGGGTTTGTAGAAGTCGGGTATACGCGCGAATTTACTAGTATCTCCCAGGCCTCCGACTTATGGTAGTGAAGAGAATCGTGGGGTTTTAATCGGTATAAGTCTGAAATAACCCTCCGTTCTCCCCAGATGGGAGGTGTCCACAAGGATTTCCTCACAGCAACAAAAGGGGTTTGTACAAGTGACCAGCTACCTAATTGCGTAACACATTATCGAGTAACGATGCAGATTAATGGGCTTCGTTTTGATCCCAATTGGCTTCGTTTTAACCTTTTCGTATTGCGTAAACTCGTCTGAAGGGGAAGCCAACGGCTCTGTTTGAATCGCTATTAGAGTGAACGATACGTCATGAAAAACTGGGCAAAAGTCAATTTTTCGTATTGTGTAACTTTTTTGACAAGCTAGATTTGGCTTCAAACGTCAAATTAAAACCAACTGCAGTTGGTTTGAAAGAGAAGGCAGGCTTCTCGTCGTAATCATTTTCCGATCTACATATTTTAGGATTTAAACGCGTAATCCCCATAATTATTTCGAAAAAATGTAAGTGGTAGCCTTCCTGATAAATTGCGAATGTGATTTAGTGTAAAACCTCAATGATAAAACCATATTAATAGTATTTTAAAAATTAAGGCAGTGAGGTGAATTTAGTAAAATAATTGTAAAAGTTTTCTTCTGATATAAGTGCTTACAACCTAAATTATGCTTATTATGATATTTCAGAAACGAGGTACCTATATTGGTGGCATTTTAACGAAAGACAAATTCGTATCTCGTACCATAACAAACGTTAACTTATTATGCCAGAAGCGCAACCCATTCGAGGTTTTACTTCATTGGAAAACGAATAACTAAAGAGGAAGAACAAATATAAAGCACACTATGAAGCAATATAAATCGATGGATTAAATCTATCCAAGGACTTCGACGAAAATACACACCATACATAGACCTACTTTTAAACATCATTGTTCAAGGTAATGTCAGTATTATTTTCTTTATAAGTGTTGAACATTGAATGGGCCCACTATAGGTATACCCTAACCTAACCTAAATGTTGTATCTTCCTAAGACGACCCACTGACCATCTTCAAAGATGTTACAAACTGTATATTGTTTGTCAGGTATCTACTGGTGAATACCTACATTGTATAATATACCTAGATACATAGGGCACCATCAAACATTGGTAATATAATGACTTCAACTACTAATGACAAGACACAATTACTTTTTCTATTGTTACTGACCATAGTACCTATAGCTTAGCTTCATAAAAGACGAGGGGATGAATATTTACAATTATAACAACAAACTAAATTAAAGAAAGTAGGTATGTAGGTAAGTTAGGTAGGCAACTGAAAATATGTGTTTTCAATTATTGTTAAATATTATTAGTAAGAATATCTAAGTCAATTAATAAAAATGTATTCTGTCATAAACCTTAGGATGTCCCGTGTAAATCCTCAAAATCAATATCAGTCTCCTAGCACCACTATGGTAGGTAGTCTTGAAGGTTATTTTCTAAATATTCAACTATATTTATGGAAGTACCATAATATTTATTTATAGTGTTTATTGTTATATTATTATGTGGAGCCCTTCAAAATACTCTAGCATTGTATTGGTTTTGTTTGATATCACAATTAGTAATGTGTGTAATATGTATCATAGGCCCATCCTCCTTTTTATCTATTACCTAATAAGTAAAAATACTTGCTGTATCTTTGTGTAGGTACTTTTTAGTCAAGTATGCTTCATCCATCAATAGAATTGTAGGCATCTAATTTGTGTTTATAGCAGTATATTACTGTTCTAATATGTACATAGATTTGAGCCTTTTAAATACTTTGTGGATGGTTGTAACATAATGAGGATTTACTTACTTAAATTCTTTTTTTATCTTTCAGGTGTCAGGCTCAACTACATCTTGCGCCACTGCTGGGCAAAGGCCTACTCTCCTTCCACCCCTCTCTGTCGAGAGCTGCCAAGGACCTATCTTTATTAACGCATTAGCTGCTGAATTATTAGCGAACTTTTTGCAAACGCTAATTAGAGAGCTCACTAACCCTGTGCGGCAAACGCTCATGCGCGTTCAAGTAATTTTTCGTGTGGTGCTATGAACGCGCATGCGCGGTTGAAGAAAGTCTACCCAGTGCGGCTGGCCGCATTAGTGCGTCGGTTTACTACTTTGTCCGAGTGCGGCACGACGCTTATGTGAGTTTGAAAATTTTTGAGTTTTATGACGGTCATAAAACAATTACGTTACAAGTAAAGGTGTTTCACACGACAGTTGTTTTTGTAACATTTTTTTATCAAGTTACTAGACCGTAACCTCACGGATCAAGCGTTACCTGCAATGATTTCAAAAGTAAGGATACGCCTATCTGAACATTTTACATAGACGTTCTTCATACAAGCAAAAGTTACGCCATCTGTCATAAATCATACGAACTTTGGCCCTAAAACCGTCATTTTAGGACCAGCGCGTTGGTGTCATTTAGTCGCGCGGTTAGCCCGGTCCTTACGCTAGTTATATGTCAATGGTTACCTGTTATATATTTCTCTTTTTAATTTGCTTTTGTTCATCATTTGTTGTTCGTACGTTACAAACCACTGACTATATAAAAAAAAACAATCATAAAGTATGGGTCTGATATTGTTGCTCTAGTAAATAATTAATAAATTCGTATACTTACCACTAAATGGCAACACTGGTCAATGTTACAAACGCATAGAACGAATGAATGAAATTGAACACGACCTCTAGCAATGATAGAGGTCAGTGCTATAAACGCATAGAGGGAAGAATGAAAGAATGAAATTGAACACTTAGTGTTGCCATTTAGTGGTATACGAATTTATTCATTACTAGAGCTACAATATCAGACCCATACTCAATGATTGTTTTTTTTTATAATTATAGTCTAACATCGTTCCTCTCTTTTTCCTGCAATCTGTGGGAGTGATTTCGTGAAGGGACTGAAGTGTGTCAGGACGGAAGTGTGTAAAACGCGCATTCTCAATTTGACCAATGTGCGCGTGCGTTGCTACGAGGTATTTTCAGAGTCCAGTATCACAAGCCAAAGTAGTCACGGGGCAAATCAGAGGTCCAGAAGGAAAGCAGGGGTCAAAATACGAAGGCAAGAGAACTATCAAAAGGGAGAGCACGGAGAGTACGTCTGTTCACCATGAAAACAAAACAGAAGTGACTTAAAACACTTAATTTTGATTACAAAAGAATATTTAAACCAATCGGCATAGATTAGTAGTCCAATAAACAAAAGGGTTCCGGCTCCGGCACCGCCGCACACCTGGCATCAGTATAATAGAATAGTGAAATTCCTAGTACACTAATGCATAAATCTATTGTGTTCAAAATGTTAAGTTTAAGCCTTAGGACAAAAGAGTGTCGGAATATTTTTGTTATCTTAAGCAGTCTGAATAATAAATCAACACAAAATAATGAATATGCATCGTTTCCATGGAATCCTTTTATCATCAGCTATTGGAATCAATTTCGCCACAAATATTAGTGATCAGTAACATATTATCAAAAATTAATTATATGGTAACATTATTTTGATTTGTCATTCATTCGTTCGTTCAAAAATTTTTGCTACGATTTAAATTTGACACTAATCACTTCACTTGCGCCGGGGATACATACATGTGGATACAGCAGTATATTTTATTATGAACGTGATGAATGTGATTAGCTCCTGGGGCCGGGCCATTCGCCGCGTCCTATGCTGTGGGCCTGGTGCAAATGATGAGTAAGTATCAACATCTGAATGATTAATATTGTATTTATTAGGTATTTATAAATATTTTAAATGTTTTTTCATTTCAGACCAGTCTATGAGAGTTTGGGGCACCAGGCCCACCACGACGCGGCCACGCTGCAGGTGATGGGGGAGTGGGTGGAGGAGGTATGTATTTTCATCGATTGTTTAGTTAGTGCCACTTTTGTTATTAGTTTCATAGGTTAGTTATTAACTTTGGAATAATAATAGACGCCATATTTTATGGTCACTCGAAAGCGAAACGCTACGCGTAGGTACTTTTAGAGAAGAGATTGTTTATTGCCACTTTTGACGCTGCAGGTGATGGGGGAATGGGTGGACGAGGTATGTACTTTCATCGATTGTTTAGTTAGTGCCACTTTTGTTATTAGTTTCATAGGTTAGTTATTAACTTTGGAATAATAATAGACGCCATATTTTATGGTCACTCTAAAGCGAAACGCTACGCGTAGGTACTTCTAAAGAAGAAATTGTTTATTGCCACTTTTGTTAATAGTTTCATAGGTTAGTTATTAACTTCGGAATAATAATACTCGCCATGTTTTTATGGTCACTAAACGCTACGCCCTGTACCTCTATAGAAGAAATATGATTTCACTATTTGTTTTATTCGACAGCTAAGGGGACTAATGGCTCCAATCGCCGACGTGCCCGAGCGCATGCGGCGGTTGGAGCTAAGTCTTCACCCGCTGCTGGTCTACAGGCCGGAAGATGGGGAGTACGTGGATATGACGTGAGTACTTACTAGCGCAACTGCACATTCCCTTTTTATTTCCCACACATCTGTTAAGTACCTATATAAATACTGCAAAGTGTTGAATGTGCGCCAGCTTTTCATTATGCACAATGTTTTTTTTTTTTTTTTAATTAAAATAAGTTTATTAACACAAACCTTAATACACAAAGCTCATACAATATACACATAGGAACATTAAACTTTGGGAAACAAAGGTTGCATAAATACTGAAAACCCTGCCTCCTAAACTAGGGGGGACCCTGTGACTTAGGAGTTTTGTTTGTGTGTTTTAAAACAGCACACCATGATTACCTACAATGTAGGTTCATATTCGGAAGTTTTCTTATTAGGCATCTACAATTTATTTATTTTTTGCAGGAATGGACTCCGGCCTGCACTCCGGCCTGCACCAGCAGCACCACCCCCTGACCCACCGACTTGCAGCGTGTGGCTGGCCTGGCTCCAGGAGCGAGTTGATTATGGGGAGCCCTGGTGATCGTTCTTGTCCAACGACCCATCAGGGCTCCCCCAATAAACTATGAACTTTTCCTCAAGTTTTTTATTTTATTATCATTACCCTTTCTTATTTCCTTCACACACAAACATGAAGTGAAGACTCAACAGGTAACAATAGGTGAGTATGAACTAGATAGGTACTAGTCTTCATTGTACTACGAGAAAGAAGGATCTTAGTTATGTTGGTGGAGTTGAGTGAGAAGTAGTTGGTAAGAGAGTGGGTTGGTGGTGTGTTCCTAGCATTTTGGACTGTTTTTTATATATTTTTGGCATGGCTACACAGGCCTTGTGGTATTTTTTTCGTACTTATACAGATTAGATTCGATCCATACCACAAAATTGTTGGTTCGACGATTTACATCGCTATAGGTTCACTATCTATGCCCAGCACCCCGCTCCAAGGTAGAACGATAATTCGTTCCCCTGCCCACAATGCGGCTCCCGCGTCGTACATATAAATAGGCTGTCACATTTTTTTTCAACGTGTATTTTATCCAAATGGTCGTTTTAGGGTTTTCAGGGCGCGTTTATTTTTGGCATTGTCGCGTGAGTGGAGCTAGGTGAGAATAGTATGTACTTTTGAGTAAATCTTTTATCAATAACTTATTTACTTCAAATGTAAGTACCGCAGTTGTAATAATTGATATTATACTTATACTGCCAAATTTTCAAGAAACATACTAAATAGTACCCTGGCTTTCAGGTTTAAAAAATTAAAACAAGGGCATCGGTTCGGTTTTATTGAGCTTAAAGGTTTCTAATCCCTTGCTGACGATTTAGACGATTGTTTATACAACTTTAGCTACCTTACTTTAATTCGCTGAGACTAGATAATTCTGTTGTTATGCGGCTTATTTTATCAGGTATCAGAGAGTTAAAAATCTGCATCATTGGCTGTATGAAGGTTTGATTTTTTTTTTGACATTTAAAAGTTTTTGACGTTTAAAAGTTTTTGACAAACAAGTTTCAGTCTATCAAACAAAAAGTACTCTGTGGTTGAACTGGTTGAGAAGCAAGATTGGTTGAGAAAATGTTTTTCATTGTTTTCTGGAGTGTTCTACATTTAATTTCACAGTAAGTATCTTTGTTCTGTATTGGTTACATCTTCGATAAACATTCTTGCATAAAAAGTGTGGTACTTATCGTATTCAATAGGAAATAAATTTCATACGGCCGCCGCCGCCGACCGGTTTTCTTTAATAATTATATTTACGTTATGTGAAACTTAAAAAGAAAACCAATTTTATAGTTTGGTACTATGAGTTGTCTATTTCTAGAAGTTATTATTACAAATAGTGTCATTGAAAAAATATAAGTCCGAAGTTACGAACTACCTTAGCTCAATCGTTAATTAAGTTTCAATTTCCATTTTTAGACGAATAAGAATTCGTGGAGGCGAGCACCGGGTGGTGGTGTGGCGGCAGGCGAGGGTCGAGCGTCGCCTGTGGGAGGTGCAGTGGCGATGTTCAGCACTGCCGATTCCTCCACTGCAACTCCCGCGGGGCCGGCCACTGCGTCCTTCGCCGCCCAGGGACATCCCGGTGCCGTCTTGGTGGCGGCATCATCGCGCAAAGGGTTGGCGGGGTAGTGACTAAAAAAGGTACCTACCATATTTTTAGTCACAACCCCGCCAAAATGAAATAAATGAACTGCTAACAAAATGTTGTTTTACTCCAAAAAACTGTACCGAGTTCCTAATCCTGTCTACTTTCATCAATTTTTCCCAACAGTGAACATATTAGCGTATATTATTGTGATAGTATCCTAAAAATATACTTTCATAATAATTCTGAAGTAAGTTAAGTACCTACCTACAAACTTTTGATTTGAGAACGTTGAAAAGTAGGTAAGTGAATGACAGCTGGCGACGAGAATGAAGAGGTGGAGTGAGTGAATTAATGAATGAAAGATGTAACAAAGTTGCCAATTATTTTTCTTTATCTCTTATTTTCGTTTTTTTCCCGACGCCCTTCCCTTTTGGCGTGGGGTACTGGGCTGCCGAGGTGTTTCTTGGAGGCGACTCCTGTCGAAGGCACTGCCTCTTGGCAGGCCTATTGTCAGTTATTATGGCGGTGCATTTGGCAGCGCGTAATAAGGTCGACATGCTCGTCTCGCCGCCCCCGATGTCCGCGTCAGCCGGAGGTAATGCCTCCGTCGGGGCCCAGCCACTCGGCATTGTATCTTCGTCTTCCCTGACAATAAAAGTTATAATAATCTTTAATTGTTTACGACAATAATAACCTATAACAATAAAAACTCGACAGTCAGCCTGTATGTAAAGGCTAACAAAATGTAGGTTTTTATGTACGGTTATTTATAGGTATAAGGTAGCCCAGCCGTCCTGGAACAGTAGGGTAAAAGAACAATACTTACATGAGCAGGTAGGTATACTATTCTTCTGATGTAAACAGAGACTTGAGTCTAGCGGTCACACAAACTTTCACAGGGCACTCGTTTTTTAATTTATTAATTTGCCCTCTATGGGCAGGCTAAGTCATCGGACCGTACTGCCTAATCTTACGTGTATTGTTTTATTTAGTTTAGGAAACTATTTAAATAAATTAGGTACTTAGGAGGCCCAGAGAACTTTACATGATATGCCTACATACTTTTAACGCGAATCCGCAGTTGTAGCCCGCGAAATTCAAATTTTCTTACGTTTTGTGCAAGAAAAATTGAATTTCGCGGGCTACAACTGCGGATTCACCTTAGGCAAATCATGTAAGGTTCTCTTGGCGTAAGTGTTATGATTTTTAAATAAGTACCTAGAAAACAAATAAAAATAGATAAAGTGTAGTTTATTTTGTTCAATAAAAAAATTATACGTTCGACAACCCTACTACGCGGCTGGCTGGTTGTGGGCGTGGCTTAGTGAACTCGGCTTCAGGTGCTGGGGCATAGGGGTCCCGTTACGTACCTAACCATTGCGCCGATGGACTCAACAGATGGGTTATAGATTTGCGAGACACATTTTATGGCATGCCAATTTTTATGCAATGTATGTACTTAGCAGAGAAAAAGGTAAAAAAACAAAAAAAAAAATTTTTTTTACTTATTTTTTTTTATTGCACGCTCACAAATAAATGTCAATAATAGCAAATTATAGACCCGACTCGGAAAGAGAGTTGTGGTGGGTACTGGGTAGGTATACCACGAACGAATATTATTCCACCCTGACACTCGTAACATATTACTATTGTTTGTGTAACAATCGAAATAGAGAACACGTGTGAAGACACCCTTACCGACCCTTATTTTACGATGTTTTCGAAACAATAGAGACACAATGGACGCACAGGTGCGTCGCGCCGCACTCGAAGAAAGTTAAGTAAATTGTATGGACGCGCATACGCGCCGGCCAGCACATGGTCAAAGTACGAAAAACGCGCATGCGCGTTGGCCGCACTGAATGCGTTAAAGGAGTCCAGCTTATCCCGCCATCTCCG
This sequence comes from Oligia latruncula, assembly GCA_948474745.1. Lineage (NCBI taxonomy): Eukaryota > Metazoa > Arthropoda > Insecta > Lepidoptera > Noctuidae > Oligia > Oligia latruncula. The sequence goes on along the minus strand of OX419691.1, from coordinate 4,910,391 downwards.
TCTGGGCCTGCCGCTATTATTCAGGAAAAACTAACTTGTTCTCACAGGAAGCATTAGCCAGCAGTACATGGGAAGACATTAGATGCCAAATTCCACCAATCTATAGAATATAAATATTTGTTCCAATTTATTCTTGCCTCATGACCAAATATTCTATGCTAAATGTGAATAAATGCTATTGTCAGATAGGTTGTAATAATATAAATAAAACCAGTTTTTTTTTGTTTACCATATTTTGTCTTTCTATTTACCTATAAGTACCTAATGAATGACAGTTAATTTAGCTAAACACCACTATTTTCTAATTAGTATCACTATAATAATCACTTGATGTCTTTATTAAAAAAAGGCTTAGTAAGTATTCAACTTTATATTAAAGCTTACACTGTTATCAATTACATAATAGGTACATATGTTTATGTTGTCATGCAAGACTGAAGATTCAACAGTTTTTGAACAATCTTGAGTTTGTACTTGAGAAGTTTGAAAACTGAAGTAGTTGCTGAGCAGCAGTAGCAGTGGCCGAAGCGAACAGTAATGTATGTAATATGCTGCGTTCAGTCATGTCTTCGTAGGTGAAACACCCCGAGAATTCTCCTGCAGTTTTAAAAGTGAGACAGTAAGGACACTGTCCGAGTTGAAATGCTCTTTTATATACAAAATCATCCTCAACCAGTCCCATTTGTTGTAAGTCATAACTGAAAATTAAAAACATATTGAAATCTTCATTGAATTCTCAAAGCAATTTTCTTATAGCAATTATGTGTACCTAAGAGGGGAGAAGGTATCATTTAATATTGAGTATGTTATGTGAGTTGTTGATTAAGTGTACCGGCAGTCTACGACGAAAACCCATGTCCAGGGAGGTCGAAAGCTAATATAGTTCTATCCTTGATGATCATCGGTATCAAGGGTAAGTACTTACACGAGCTACAATAATCTAATAATGAGATACGAACAACTTTTTCCTAGATATATTTGGTTACTTACTTTTATGATTATATTGACATATAACAGACTAAGGTGCTTTTCGCTATCGAGCAAAACAGCCTAAGTCTTAGTGCAGCCAGCTAAAACCTCCTTGTCCTCTATTCTATCAGAGAACTTTACAAACGCATTCCTTCTACAAGAAACCACAACAAAAATGTTCCGAAACTATTTATCCTATGTTTCTGTATGAAAATAGTAAAAACAATTTATATATGTTAAAAAACATAAAACAAGTATTAATTTAAACAACATTCAAGGTAAAACCAAACAAAGATTATTTGTATATTATGGTTTAAAAGTATCCTATTTTCATTATTTACTTTTATTACCACAGAGTACTTTTACTAATAATTACTCAGTGTCAGTGTTGCCAACTTTTCTCCCGAGTCCACTAGAAGGCGAAATTTTTTTATATTATGTTTATTCTTATTAGCGACGTTCGATCGCCGTTATGGAGGTCCGTTTTATGATTTGAGAATGGACACAAACATAACTTATTCACAGTACTTTTTTTTTAGCATCATCCTATTACAATATCATAAAATAATGTATTACTCAAGAAGTTAGTAGTATGTTGCCGTGGGATTTTTTTCGAAATTACTTTCAAATCGGCAGTGGTTTCCGCATTTGAAAGAAATAAATCTTAAAACGTCAGTAGTTTGATGATTTATTTCTCACTTTCACAAGGTTTAAACAAAATATAAAACATGCCCATTATCGTGTTAATATAATATTTTCTCGAGGCAAAGTTAAAGTAGTTGATTATATTGTTTTCTACAAATTGAATTAGTCTAACCACCAGCCACTGAAAGCAAAATTTTGTCCACCGGCACCCCACCCCTGTGTCCAAACCCCCAAGTTTAGTGGAACTCCCACTAAGTTGACAACACTGCTTTTTTACGATTTTATCGTTGGCCACAGATAACTAAAACGTGAAAAATAAAACGTTTCGTTGCGTATTTCAATTATGGTAGTTTTTGGTAGAAAGTGTATTATAAATTGGTTTTTCATTTTTCGGCAATCATCGTACATTTTTATTTATATGCAGTAGTAGACCATCAGTTGTAATCAAAACAAAATTTAATTATAGCAAAATTATTTGGAAGCGAATAGTTCTTATATGAAGAAACAACACGCTTTCACCAAACAAATTCTGCCCGACAGTCGGTACACCTCTATACAATTATAGTCATTTGGGATCATTTGGAGTTACACAATTCCGTTTACTGATATCGATTCAAACTGTAGTTGGCATAGTTTCGGAATTGTAATCAGAAAGAAAATGTTTTACGCAATTAGGCTGCAGTACACAACAGCAAAAACTGAAGTGTGCTATTAAGTTCCTGTAGAAAGTCTTAAACATCAAACATTTGGGGAAGTTTTCACATAAAGGAAAAAAGAATAAGCAATATTGAATATCCATGACTGCATTATGAAAGAAAAATATTACATACAGTAATGCTTGCTTGTTATCTAATGAGAAATACTCGTTACTTACTTCTGATAAGACTGATAATCGTTGATAACAATCTAAGCATTAAAAACCAATCACACTTTAATTTTCTACATGGCTATTTTAAGTTGTTCTATGAAAAATATCTAAACATCATTATTATAAGAATAAATTATGTAGGTATATGTACAACTATACAAATTTATAGTGAAGTATATGATGACTGGTGCTGAGTCGTGGACGCTCACGCAGGAAGCTGTGTACAGGGTGAGAGTGGCACAAAGAGCCATGGAGTGTTCCATGCTTGGCATAAGGCTTATAGACCCGCCCGGGTGTCACCATTGCCAGGATCGCCCTGAGGACACGGTGGAGATCTGCCCCGCTTGGGCGGAGCACGGTCTTCGTAGAGGCGATCGGCAGCGGCGGCGACCTCTCGCGTCCGGCCCTGGTGCAAGCCATGGTCCGGAGCGAGAGGGAGTGGGAGGCAGTCGCCTCCTTCTGCGAAGCAGTCATACTAGCGAAGGAGGTGGCGGAATGGATGAGGGAGTGAGCCTCCCGTCCCAGCCGCCGCGGGAGACGCTCCGGGCGTTGGGAGCTACGGGACGACTCCCGGCCACCGTAGGCGCGGGCCTGCGGACGGAGAGTAATGGGTAGCTCACCGTCCGATCAGAACCTGGCCCGTGCCGGACGGCGCGTACGTGTTCCACGCGCGCCTCAAAGAGATGTCAGCATCAAGGTAGGGGCCCGTTAGGGCCGAAGCCTGCCGGGTCAGCGGGATTATCCGAAAGGGTTACCGCTGGCCCGGAACATAAAGGGCTAAGGAAGGAACACGGTTGGGTTTTAGTCAGTAAGAGTCTGACAGTCCCTTCCGCTCCGCCCAGAGCGGGAGGGGCCATTTGATGAATTCACACCCAAAAAAAAAAGGCATACAGACCGCGTCCCAAACGTCGAGATCCGCAGACGTACGAAGGTTTCCGATATCGGAAAACGATTTATGGGACTCAAATGGAGTTTGGCAGGACACCTGGCAAGGCGCAGCCGCAGTGATGACAGGTTGAGTAAGTCAGTGACCGAGTGGCGTCCAAGGACTGTGAGACATCGGTCGTCCGGCGGCAAGATGGGCGGACGACATTACACTGTTACCATCGCGGTTAGAACCAGCAGGGTAATTGCGTAACACACTATCAGTAGCAATACGTTTCATTTTGACAGTTCAACAACATTCATTGCGTTATTTACGTTGTTGAGCAGACACATTTTTCGAACATATGAAGCAATGGATTAGCAATATCCTTCAAAATGATTCAGATTGAGACTGATGGTATACCTATTCCGCAATTAGAGTACTGGACGAAGCTGGCACAGGAGCGTGGGGATTAGCACAAGAAAAGAGAGGTCTATCTATGCCCAGCGGTGGGTGATGTCGGGCTGTGGATGAAGATGAGATGATATTTCAATTAAATCTATTTAAGTAAAAATTTCAAAAATAAACTACTCACATTCTTTTAACAAACTAGACTTCTCTCTAGGAATGAGTACATGGTAAAACTTATTTCCCACTGCTCTCAGATCTCGAAGCTAAAATAATAAACATTAATGTTAGATCAAAATCACTATGTTTTTAGTCAATACAGGGTGACGGGGACATCTACGCGCAACCTGATATACGATGGATGGATGGATTCAGTGCATTATTCTGAACCCCCGTGTATTGATTTTTTTTTAAATTGCTGTTTCCTACATTTTCCGCGTATTTTCCGGAACATGTAAAATAGCAGCTTTTACGCTGGGGTGTCTAGAATCAATTCTATTTTGTTGTAATTTTTGACGTTCAAAAGTAACCTTTTTATGTGCCTATTAGAAATAAATTCTTTGACTTTGATTTATGCTGAATTCATGGTTTGTGCGTCGATGTGGGATGCCAACCTGTATGTGCACCAACTACTAAAATAATAACAATTTTCTAGTAAGTAAAACTTTAATTTATACAGGAGGAAATTGAATAGGTGCGACAAATTAAAATATCTAATTCAACGTGTCATAAAGTAAATCTAGAGCGTGTCATTAAGGAAAGGGATGCACGAATGCACGTACGTGCGTGTAGACGACCGATTTGGCAACGTCGCGCGTCGTCGCGCGCCCTTTTTTCATACGAACGGTGAAAATTAGGTAAATACCGCTAGTTCAACGCGTTGTAACTTGCTTCATGTTGTGAACTCTGCGATGAATGGATTACTTATCGGGCGCGCGCTGAAATTGATACTTTAATGTTATTAAGATATGATAAGTTTGAAAAAAAAATGTATACTTTAACAACAATAATTCGTGTCTACTTGAAGGCAATAACTTAGTTTGCACTATCTAAGACGATAATTACACGATGTTTTTACAAGAATTTAGATTTGAGAAATGACAATTTATAATGGTTATGTAACAGTTACCGCACCTCCTATTACGATTTGGTGCAAGTTTTCAATTTCATCCTGTATAGAATTTTCCCAGTAGCACCTCGGAGACTGAAATTGTGACAGGTTCTTGGCAATAGACTCGCCTTCTGTTACATGGAACTTAAACATAGCTGGCGAAGTGTTAGTGATACTATAAACCTCTGCCCTACCCTTTGGGGAATACAGGCGTGATGTTTTGTTTTAATTTGCTAGTAGTTGCTTGGTAACGCTTGTTGCTTGATTTGACTGGTGACTTATGTACAGGCTGATTGTTTGTTGTACTTATGCTGTATTTATTTGTTGAGATTTGGCAGTTGAAGCTCGGGGTAATTGCATAACACAATATAGGCTGACCGCTTAACTGAGACGTTGCCTGAGGTAGCTGCGCGGTGCGGGAGGGGTGATAGTTGTCACAAGTTGACGAATCACTGAGCTCTCGCATCACGTCACCACACCCCTCCCGCACCGCGCTGCTACCTCAGGCAACATCTTAGTTATGCGGTCAACCTATAACAATGTAATGGATTTTGACAGTTCAACAACATTCATTGTGCTATTTACTTTGTTGAGCAGACAATTTTTTCGAACATATGAAGCAATATCCTTCAAAGTAATTGAAAGTGTGTTACACAATTAGGGTGAAGTGTAATGTGGTCTCCTTGCCGCTGCTAAGATTGTTTACCTTAAACAAGCCTTCAAAGTACAAGATGTGTTCATAAATTAGCCACTTGCCACAAGAAATGTAACTGCATCTTAACAACAAACAATACTAACATTCCATTATAGCAATCACAATCATCTACTTACAAGTAAAATGAAAAACTACTCTATACTCTTGAAGCCAAGGAACATAATTGCTTGGCATCACAGACTATGAATCTCAGCTGTTTGTGCGGTTACTACTTGATTAACATACACATCTGATTGTTTTAGATGATATTTTATCCTGTATGAGGATGTGCTGATGTAAATCATCTTTTATAGCATTTATAGGTAATATAATCATGGCAACATGTGCTTCAGAAGGATATTTGATTTTGATATAGTCTCCACTTTGTAATTCTATACATTCTAACATGTCACAATTAAGATGGCCTAAGTAAAAATATACAAAATTAATTGCTTCCTAATCTGGATTCACGGTAAATAACACATTTATTTGTTTCTACTAATGATTTTTGTTTCTACTAATGATTTGTGCGAATTTGATGATTTTTTTTTTGTGGCTATGTTCACTACATATTTTAATTTGAATTGGCTTTTAAAATGCAATAAAAAAAACATAGTATTTCTAATTCTTATACACCAAATTACATTCTTCTACTGGATACTTACAAAAGTTTCTTTGATAGGTTCATCAAGAGTGTTGAACTCCATACTATTTCCAGATGGCACACCCTGTGAGGGTATGTTCATCTCCCCCTCGATCACCCCTACGTCCCCTGCAGGGTACATCTAAATAACAACGAAAACTACATGTGAGTACAAACATTAATCTGAGGTGATAAAACAGCCTTTCAATAGGTAACAATGATTAATTTAAACCACAGTTGTTGGTGCATGCACCATGCATCTGGTTTAAATAATCGTCTACTCATGAGTAGGAACAATAAAATTAATACAAAACGTACACCACACACCACTATCAACGTAGATCATGTCGGAACATAATGATTATGGCGTAAAAGCAGTTCAGTTTCTATGACTCATAAAACTGATTTTTTTGGTAACAAATAAACAATAAACATCCTCTACAGTTTTCTGAATAAGAGGTTAGCGATCTAATATCATTACAATTACAGTTTTGGTGACCAAATAACGATTATTTTGTGTGGAACTAACAGTATCTAATACGAGAGCAAACTATGGATTATTATTGATTTACATTATATTTAATAAACTAAAAACTTACATCGTATTTTGTATCAAACGAGGTCATCTCTGATTTTAAGTCCGCACTATTTTAACACAATAAAATATGGATAAAATAAATAAACTCCAACACATCAAACACTCACGAAGATTTCTTTCAGTGACATTTATCTGTAGTCTTGCCACTGCATAAAATTTGCCAAAGCATACTTTTGGAAACACTTCAATACTGTGTAAATTAAATTATAGAAATTAATTTTGATAAAACTATCTGAAGCCTGGGGAAGAGAAAATTATAATGTAGTCTTTGATGATAATATAAGGCGGGGCGCATACGCTCGGTTTCCTGATTCGGTTTCCGGATCAGGAATTCAGATTCGGAATTCCGTGTGCCTAGCGCAAACATCCGTTTTTTCCGTTTTTCGAATTCCGAAACGAACGTGGGGTTTTTTCCGTTCGGAAATAGTCAGGACTCAGGACGTGTGCGCCTTGTTGAACATTTTGTATGTAAATGAAGCATTAATGTTTCCGAATCTGAATTCCTGATCCGGAAACCGAATCAGGAAACCGAGCGTATGCGGTCAGCCTAAGACTATAGTATTCTCTTCTCTACTTTTTTTACTTCGCTGAGATGGTAATTTATTGTCTGTTACAAGGAAAACATTTGGAGAAATTGTATCCGAACATATACACCTAAAAGACGTATATCCAAAAACGGTAAAAAAAAAGTAAAATAACTGAATCGATGAAGTTGACAAATGACAATCAGTCAGTTAAACTGACTGAATGTCAACTTCATCGATTGTTGTTGTTGAAGTGTTGTAGAATTGTTATTTAAAAAAAAAAACATTTAGATTCACGTTCAGGTGTAAACTTCAGTGATCTAGCTTCTAAATAATAAGTCATAATCACTTAGTTCAATTTGCAACGCTATGCAAGTTTCGTGATATGAAAGTAACCGTTAAAAGTACGTTTAACATGACCTGTCATTTCAATCAACCTTCATTTCTATTTGGATGATAGATTGTATCCTATTTTCACGTAAACGTTAACTGTGTAGGTTGGACGGGCGTAGCGACTTGGCGGTGGGTTGCCAACGACGACAACTGCGGTATTTGTCGCATGCCCTTCGACAGCTGCTGCCCAGACTGTAAGCTCCCCGGGGACGACTGCCCTCTCGTCTGGGGTGCTTGCTCGCACTGCTTCCACATCCACTGCATCGTCAAGTGGCTGCACTCTCAACCCCAGCAGCAGTGCCCTATGTGCAGGCAAGACTGGAAATTCAACAACAAGTAGATCGTCAAAACGTAAGTAATACACTTCACTTAACATAACATGATTTCATTATGATATCATTGTTTTAGCAATTTAACTAATGGAGCTTTAGGTCAGATTCACTTCTAAAGTCCAGATACTTAATCACATCATATTTCATATAACTTAATACAACAATAAGGTGCTAATCACTTGAAACAGTATAAATTTCCAATGAACAGGTGAAATTAACTTTATATATTTTTATTTAATTATTTAATGAAACGTGTATCTTACCCACTTAATGAGCTATTGATTTAAACATTGTTATTTGTATTAACAACAACTATCTTGAGTCAGGGTCAATGGGCAGGACTATATCCGTGTGCAATATATTGTGAGAATTGTATTAAACATTGACATTAGTTTTAGTATTATATGTACAGTCAACAAAAGAGTAAGAAACCGATGGATGTTCTCGAATATAATTTTATTTCATGAATAGAAAACAAACAGCTCATTTATCAAATTAAATTTCAATCGACAACATCCATCAGTTTCTTACTAAACTTCAACTATATCCAACGATCCTACATAGTTATCTCTTTTGTTGATTGTACATAGGTACTCAAAGTCAACATTTCCAATTCATAAAACTGAGACAAAGTCCAAAGTGATAGTAACAAATTAGCTTAAGGAATGTCTGGTCTCTAGCCTGATATTAAATTATTTTAAGTTCAGTGGATCTGCATCCTTCTAAGTATCAAGAAAGCACGTAGAGTTGCAGACATAAGGCTGTTATAACATAACGTCTATCTCTGTGGCCAGTCCCACTAATTTAATTTGACATGCCTGTTTTTAAGATTCTGTACCCAAAGGGTGCCAACTGGACTCTATTACTAAGGCTCCGCTGTCTGCCAGTCCGTCTGTCATAGGGCTGTGTCTTTTGAACCATAGGTAGACACTGAAAATTTTCAGAGTGTGTGTTCTATTATGGCTGCTATAACAACAAACACTTAACAAAGTTAAAGCGGGTTCACACCCCATTAAAGAAACGTGTTATTTGACGTTTTCCTTTTACTAAAGTATTGTACTTACATGACAACAAAAAAATATTTCTTATATAAATATTAATAATGCTAATTTAAACCAACAGAATACTTATAAAAATAATAGCATACATTCATATTACTGAAATAGGTAACTATAGTTTGAATTTAAAATAATTATGATCAGCATTGTGTTGTATTAATTTGCATATGTTTATGGAACTTTTTGTGTGTCATCTTTGAAAGTTTTAGTAAACAAAAATAATTTTTTTCAAAATAATTATTAGATAAAGTTTATGTAACAACTAGATTTATAACATAATTAATTTTGAATTAAAGCAAATGCAATTTTGCACCATAATCTAACAGAATTAATGTAGGTATTACACTCATATATTTAAATAATGACATCATCACATGAACAGTATTATAGCAAACTGAAAACCTTAAAACAATTTTTTTAAGTGCTTATTATTTTATTTTAATAATTGATTATATGTATAGCAGGCATGTCGCTTTTATTCCCCTTTAATTATAACATTTATTTTTTAAACATTAAATTTACTCAAACAAACCATACAGTAGTCTTTAATTCTTAAAATATCCTGTATATTGTGTTGTAGTTTAGCCAACCAGTGTTTTGTGTTAGCACATGACAACAGCTCTTCCAATCTAGACACTTATAAACAACAACTGTAGTGTAACATTTTGATTGGCGTGAAACAATAGGTCAGAGAGTGCTTTCGACATCACCAACAATAGCCCTGTCGTGTGCGCCGCGGACCGGTAGCCACTGTTGCATTCATTCTCATAGTAAACAATCACTTTTACATTATTAAAAGTGTGGGTCAACTCATTGTTAGGCCGTATGGTACCTACTGCAACAACACAACACGCAACAACTATGGCAAAGCTACGAACAAAGTAATTTTCAAGTCGGGAGGTAATTATTACGAAGTTTTGTACGCCTGTTCGACGTAGCGTCGTCGGAGCGACGTATAGCGGTGAGCCGGCACGCCGCGCCGGTGATCGCCGCAAGGAGCAGGCAGTGAGTGCCGCGCGCTCGCGGGGACGGACGTGTAGCCCTGCGTATTGAGCGCTCTCGTGTGTGTGACTTACGTGCTAGTGTTAACGCGCTCCTTCTACTATAATACGCATATTATAGTATTGTTCGAGTGACGCTTCCTTCAAGCATGCTGATGGTACAGACCAACGCACAACCGATGAAGAACAGCAAGATCAAAGGACCACCGCCAGTGCCTCCGCGGCCCAACCAGAGCGTGGTGGCGGAGGCACTGGCAAAAACGAGGAAGGCCGTGGCGGACTCTAAGGCTAGCTTTACGAAATCGCGTGCCTTCTCCAAACAGGAGAACCACTACACATCAAAATCTAAAACTTTGGATAGAGCTAATACTCTCGGCGAATCAACAGTATCACCCAAACAAAACGGATTAGCACGGGTCAAGTCGTTCATCAGGGATGTGATCAGTGACAGAAGTTCTTCGTCCGATGAAAGAAAATCTAGCGGTCAAAACTCCAGAAGAAGCTCTAGTGACAGTAGTTCTATTCCAACTCCGACATCGAATAAAAAGTCAAATGAATCGCTCAACTCTAAAGCAGTCAAAACATGCAGACAAATATTAGTAAGATCGCTCTCAACGTCGAACAAGTTGGATCAAGATGCAAAATGTAAAGTATCAAAGTCCTCTAGTTTTGCAGAGAAGACTCTACCTTTACGAAAAGCACCTCCACCACCGTTGTCTCCTAAACCTAAGTTAAAACCAATGAAGCCCTTGCCTGTAAATAAAAGCCCTGTACATAGCAATAAATCTAAGATCTCACCGGAAATAAGCCCTTATTCATCACCTTTAGATGCTAAGCCGCCACAGAGCCCAGTGTCAGAAGCGCCATACGCATCAGTGGAGGAAGTTCAGGAGTTCGATGACAGGTTGCGGAACAGTCCATCGAAACAAGTCAGCACCCCACCGGCTAAACAAACCGAACCAGGAAGTCCAAAAGTTGACGATAATGTTAATAAAAATAACAACTCGTTGGAAAGAAAAACATCGCGAGTCACAGAAATGTTAATTTCAGAGATCATAGCGAGTAGAAACAATAATAAAGAGAAAGACGAAGCGCACACTGTGATAGATAAAGGGAAAGATTCTGGGAACATGACTAACGGTAACGACACTCCAGAGCTGGAAATGATGAAGGACATGAACAACCACGAGATGTTGATATACGAACTGCAGACAATGCGCTCGCAATCGAACGTGCCGGATACTTTAGACACCCCTGAGTATGCAGAAACAAATGGACAATGTGATTCTGAGGACTCTGAACAGAACTACGCCATGTCTTCAGTGACGAGTGGGAATACTTACGACGATGACCAGGCTTATGCGTACATACTCGATGATGACCTTAAGTCTAGGTGGGTTCTCAAGAATGTATTAATAAATTAACTTAATATTTCTTATCGTATGAATAAATCGTTACATTGTACTTCTCTTCCGTAGTTCGGTCATGTTGTGGTTTTGTGTTAAAAGGTCATACGACTTGATTAAACCCGGTTATGAACGCCGATAGACTCGTCAATACTGCGCACAATTTCTAGGTCGTTAAAATGGCGAAGTAAACCTGAAAGTAATTGAGGTCTTTTGTTATTTACAATGGTGGTAATTTGCTTTTGATTAACTTCCATACGGTTTAATTATTTATAGATTGAATTAACTGTAAACGAATGATGATGATTCATATTTTGGAGTACAATTGCAAGGTTATGACTATTAATAAATTAATAACCATTCGGTGCTTGTCTCTCCCAAGTCTCCAAAACGGATCTTTTTTGTCACATTCATCAAACGTATAAACTTTTCCATTATCACTATCATCACACATTTTTACGACTTTCAATGTGCTTAAATTTCCATATCGAACCCGCAAATCTTTTAGAAATTAAGAATAAAAACTCCTCCTTATAAATACAATTTTGTGGGCAGACTTCGTAAGCAGTTCCGCGCAATCAGCACCATGTCCCTGCAAGGTCTACCGCCTCTTCCGAAGAGTCTCAGCGGCTTTGCAGAGGGCGAACCGGACCTGCAGGACACACCCTCACCGCCCTCGGAGAAACCACCCACAGATCTCGACTCACAACTCGCTTATCTCAAAAAAGAAATGGTATGTTGAACATTCTTTTGTCTTTTCTAAACCCTATAATCCTTTCTTTATCTTTTTGCCTATGATTGATACCAATTTCATTATTAATCACGAGTAATCACGACACTAACAGTTATTATATCAAAAACTTTACCCTTTTCCTTTATACCCATACCTACACGATTATTACGATTTCATAAACGGCTCGTTTATAAGTCATAAAGTTTACGAACGGGAAGCTGGTGATGTTCCACAATTCCTTGTTTGTTCTTAGTTTATTTTAAACAACAACGTTATAAAATTTCCTTTTTTGGTTGTTGAACAGCTATGAGCATGAGTATGATGAAAGGAAATATGTCCGTTTTACATTCCATCGCTACATAAGGATACTTGATTCGATCATACCGGAATTACGAAAGTTTATCGAGAGTCGAACCGAACCACATTATGACAGCAATTTTATAGAAACTAGGAGTAGTGACACCGAAAATAGACTAGCTCCCCAGTGCTCAATACAAACATGGCAACATGGAATAAATAATGTACACAGCAGACACGAGCGCAGTTTAAAAAACAGATGTTGTTCGTACATTTGGGCTTATCGGCCGTGCGCCGAACGCTATGTACGGAGAGACGTGGTGCATGCTCCCTTTACTTGGTCTTACGAGCGGGTTTGGCAATATAGGAAATTGAAAATCAGGACACCTATCGATACGTTTTATTACTCATAATCACGAGCCATGGAATTCATATCAAAGTGGGCTAGAGATACAATACAGGTACATACCACTAATGGGCTGATTTAGATAGTATAATGGCTTATCTACGTCGCGTGTACATAATCAAAACAATTGATTCCATGTAATGCCACGACCAATATTGTGCTAATGAGTGCGCAACATCAAAGACCACATAAAATATATGTCATTTTCGTTTCCATGCTCATCTTTGTTTGTATAGTATAGGGTCATAATAACTAAGCCGTCTTTAACCGCCATATTTCCGTGCTAGTCATCGGACGGAAATGCCATACCTGTTACACTTTATAAACTATATGAAACCCCACTCGTGTCACCTAAGGAAATTGCACAAGTTACACTGGCATGTATTTACTTAATCCTGCTACAAAGGCTGAAAAAATTGTCAAAATCGTCGTAAAAAAATCTAATAAAAATTTCCAAGAAATACCTGACATAGAAGTCATAGATAATGGCGTATCATTATCGCATTGCACGGCACTCGGTGCATGAGCATGACGCAAAAACTTACATATAGCTTTACTGACACGTATAGGTACATACATACATATATATTCCCAAGTAGGTATATGTAGTGTCATAGACTCCACAAGCTTGACAATGAGAAAGGTCTCAGTGAGACAATTCTCGTAAATTATGACGTAGGACACATACAGTTTATGTCTGCGTGATATTGTTTGTTGCGTCCTTATAGGTCTTCCTAATCGGCGGTCGATCCGATTCCTTCTTCATGTCACGTCTGTTGTACGTAATTGACTTTTAAGTTCTTTTGTTGACATTGGCATGGTTTCATCTGATTTTGTATTAATCAGCTTGTTCAGCCGGTTTCTTATTATTTGGACAGGCTCCAAAAATTAAGAAATGTCTGCGGATATAGATTGAATAAATTTGGTATATACATATTTGTATGTTAAAAATTATTCAAAATTATTTAAAAAAGTTTGTTATATGGCCAAGTCACGTTATTTGGGTTCAAAGATTAAAAACAGCAGTAATGTAATTAAAACGACTTGGAATATTATTAATAGTGAAACGGGAAGATCTAGTAACCGAAATACTGACTACAGCCTGTCTATTAATGACAACATAATAAAATCAGACACACAAGTCGCCGAGGCATTTGAAAATTTCTTTTCGGATATTCCCGTTTCAACTACTAAATCACTAAACTCATCACCTTCTGTTGCTGAGTCTTTGCTTAAGGAAAATGTTAATGGTTGCGATTCGGAATTTCGTTTTGAATATATTACCTGTAGAGATATAATTAAAACCTTTCACACTTTAAATGTAAAAAAGACTGCAGATCTGTGGGGTAATTCTGTAGAAGTAGCCAAGTCTATTATTGACATTGTAGCGCCTACTCTAGCTATTATCTTTAATAGTTGTATTGACAATGGGGAGTTTCCTGACCTTATGAAAAATAGTAAAATAATACCTTTGTTTAAATCAGGTAGTACATCAGACCCCACAAATTATAGACCTATTTCTGTACTACCTACCTTTAGTAAAATTTTTGAGAAATTAATTTTAGACCAAATGCAAAGATTTTTTAATAAACATAAATTATTACATAGCAAACAGTTTGGTTTTACAAGGGGTCGTTCAACTACTGATGCCGGCGTTGAACTATTAGGACATATTTATAATGCATGGGAAGATAAATGCGATGCCTTGGGCATCTTTTGTGATTTGTCCAAGGCATTCGATTGCGTTCTTCACGAAACGTTAATCAGGAAACTCCGCCACTACGGGATCCGAAACACTGCTCTGGATCTTCTTATTTCATACTTGAGTAAAAGGATTCAGAGCGTTGACGTTAATGGAAAAAGATCACCCGGATCTATAGTAACAATGGGAGTCCCACAGGGCTCAATTCTTGGTCCTTTCTTGTTTCTCATTTATATTAATGACTTGCCGTACCTCATAAAGGATCATCATGATATAGTGTTGTTTGCAGATGACACTTCTCTTTTGTTTAAACTTAAACGTCAGCAGTTGGTTACTGACGATGTAAATAGCGCGATCTCGAAAGTAGTCCACTGGTTCAATGTTAATAATTTGCTTCTAAACGAGAAGAAAACCAAATGCATTAAGTTTACGCTACCCCACGTAAGGCAGGTGAAAACTAATGTGTTGATAAAGGGCGAGGAATTGAATCCTGAAGACAACACAGTATTCCTGGGCATAACTTTGGATGCTAAGCTTCAGTGGGGTCCACATATAGATAAATTGTCAAAAAAGCTAAGTTCTGCAGCATACGCTGTTAGAAAAATTCGTAATTTAACTGATATAGAGACTGCTCGTTTAGTGTACTTTAGCTATTTTCATAGTGTAATGTCGTACGGTATTCTATTGTGGGGAAATGCCGCCGATATTCAGACTATCTTTGTTTTGCAGAAGCGAGCTGTTCGATCAATTTATAAATTAAGTCCGAGACACTCTCTCAGAGACAAATTTAAAGAGATTAATGTAATGACTGTGCCTTCTCAATACATTTATGAAAATCTTTTATATGTCCATAAAAATATAAAATTGTTTAAAAAATACAGTGATATCCATAATATAAATACTAGAAACAAACACAAATATGTTGTACCTACAACCAGGCTCAAGAAAATAGGTGGCTCGTTCAGATGCCAATGTATACGCTTTTACAATAAACTACCAAGCCACGTTCAAGATCTAAGCCTTAATAAATTCAAATCTTTCATTAAACGTAAGTTGTGCCAGAAAGCCTTTTATACCGTTAAAGATTATATTGAGGACAAAAAGGCTTGGGATTGAGCTGCTTCCAATTTCTGCATTTTGAATGATTTTTTTCTTTTTTATATACACATTGACATTGATGATTTTTTTTTAAACAATGACATTTGCTTACTTTGTAAAGTATTATATTATTTTTTCATTGTGAATGTGAAGACGATGTGGGTCATTTTACATATATATATATATTTTTTATTATTCTCTCTGTTCTGTTTTTTTTCATGGTCTGGCAGTTTGAGTTATTTATGTGGCCTACCCAAATGTCCTTTCTTTGGTATTGTTCGTCGAATCGTTGAGCTCCTTAAGTCTTGAGTTGAGCTGCACGATTTTTGACAAATGCGTGCACTGACTGGACAGGTCCTCTCAATCTGTGTGGTTCTTTCCTCAAAAGACCACCTCAGACATCGATCTACATGGTCTTCATATAACCTGACCAAGATTATGTCTGGACTTTAAAAGAGACTGTGACCTCTGAGTTTGTTTCGGCCTTTCTTCTCAGAGTAGTCAGATAGGAAACGCCGACTTCATCTAGTTTTAAAAAAAACATGATTGACGTGTAAAAGTGTTTGTACAAACCTACTTACAAAAATAAAAAATCAAATCAAATCAAATCAAATCAAGAAATATTTGTCAGGATATTAACGCTGTTATATCCATTACTAGCTTCTGGCGCGGACAGAAGCTATTACTTCATTTTCGCTTAGTTTTTCTTGTTGCTAGGCTCCTAAGGGCCCTATCGTGAAGTTAAATAGCCTATAGCCTTCCTCAAGAATTGGGCTATCAAACGCAAAAATATTTTTTTCAAATCCTATTATTAGTACTTATAGATTACTATACGTTTAATTCTTGTACGAATAATTGTGAAACTAAAACATTGCAAGTTTTTGCGATATCAAATAATTTTATGTCGGTATTTCACAAACTAGACATAACCTTTCCAACATAACGTATTAGTCTTGCAGCAGTTGTAGCCGGTGTATAATAACGCTGTAATGGCAATTATCACCCGCTACAACCTTGAACATCTCGTAATCATAATCATTTGCATCCCACACTTCACGCCGTAATGTTATTATTGTTTATATCACAAAAATTGCCTCTTAAAAACAAAAGTAAAATAACTTTCTATAAATACAAAGATATAACTTTCGCCAATAAAAGTATCGGAAAGTGTGAGGACTTAAGGTTTCCTTTCACGTTTTCTTTATAACGATCTTAAGCTAGGATCTCTTCGAAGTAATCCTTATTCTGACGTAGACATCTTTAATTTATCTTATTCTTCACGTATAATAAATTTAGTATTATGTGTTTCATTAATACCCATCTCAATGTAAAGATGTTTTATTGTATTTTTCCTGCTAATCTGCGCATGAAAGAAACGCGTGTATTTATCTATTATTGTAGATTCAGCTGTCATCATCATAAGTATATTGAAAACTGTCCTTTTTTCTTGAGTAACCTTGGCAAATGTGGGCTTTACCTCCCCTTCCTAGACCAAGGTCCAGGTGCAAACAGCAAAGAAAATGTAACTTAATTTATTTATGTTGCACCTTGTAAACGTATTCCCCTAAGCTAATTATACTTGTAGGAGGAAGCTGAAGGGTGATATCACCGAGTAGTTCAACGACATACCATTTGCGATCAAGTCACGATCTGTAGAACCATCCACAAAACGCTTTACTTGTGGGTAAAAGTTTTTCAGGGTGTTGGTTAACAATCTGCTTTTTATTATGCACTATGCGCTTATAATGTTGGCATCCAACGAGCATAGACTTAAAAAATCTCCATGGCAGATTTTTCACCGGAGCTATCGGCTTGGCCCACAATTCAGTTTCTACTTGACCGATTTTGTATCACCAAATGATCCGACTTCTGAACAAAACGAATCTCACAAAATGAATTGCCAATCAAATTAACTACAAATTGGGATATAAAGAAGCTAAATTGCTCGTCTTCATTCAAAATAGATTGACATAACCAGACGTAACATTTCGAATTTAATGAATATTGAGTAGAAAACTTTTATATTTTGAACGCAACTTCATCTATGTGATAGATCCGGTTTAACACCATACAAACTTCAAGTTACGTGAATGTCGTAATCTCGTTTGCATTTATATGAATCTTCGTTAACATTTGCGTAGGTGAGAAGCACATGGTAACTGTCTGTCATTGTATGTGTATATTCAACAGTTTTTTACAGTTACATGCGTAGGCGATTGTTTATTATCCTGCGTAGTTCTGCTAGTCAATAAAGTCTAATATGGTTTGTAGTAAATATATCGGATTGAATAAGTATGCCTTTGAATTGTAATGATGCAAATGATTTGTTTATTACTGATCTGCCGACAGTACATACAGGTGGGTAAATAGCAGCTGCACACACATTTGTGTAAGTAATCCAGATCTGTCAAAAGTTAAAAATATCTTATTTTTCTGGATCAGACCCTTGTCCTACGCTTGATTGTTTTGGCTCTCAAAGCACTGGCTAAAAGCAACAAGCAGGGAAACTCTTAAAGCAAATAATATTACTTTGATCGATAGAGTTAATGAAAATCGCACGTCAAAATCAATAAGTCTTAGCAGCACCATTAACTTGTACCTTACGCGGTCCAGAAACCTGATATAAGTTAAACCAGTTTCTAATTCACGTTGCGATTCTTTAACGTGTGATTAAACACGCGCCTGCGCCGGTGTTGGCTGTCATGCGTTATGCCATATCCTTGTAAAGGATAAAGCCAGCGATAAAGTTATCTGCAAAAAGTTTGCTAGCTGAAAAACCTTTTAATTCGAATCGAATCGGAGTGGTCAAATGTTTACGACTTTTTTATGGACAAGCTTAAGGTGAAAGGTGGAATGGAATAGTGATGCTGACGACACCTCGTCTGCCGGTCAAGGAACTAGCTAATGCTAGCTTTGTTAAACACTTACTTACCTCTTTTCTATATAAAGGCCCCAGGTGACAATGGAACTAGTTGACCGCTGTTCGTCGCCCATTCATTTTGTTTCTGCTTGAGCAAGCGGGATAGGTACATAAATGATAATACAGAGCACCTCATTGTATTGACCGAGTCAAAACGTGACGATATCATTGTTGTTATAACTGACGTTTTCCTTAACCGTTTTCCAAAACATTACCTACAAGATTTAACACTAAAATAGCGGAGTATGAGTTAATGGCAATTTCGTCAAGGGGGGAAGCCTGTATGGAATTTGCCAGCTTTGATTGCAAAAGCCATGCAATTGTAAAGTCCAAAAAGTGAATGGTCGATTGGAGAAATATTCTCAATCGAATCAATGTTAATTCCTCAAGATACAAGTAGAAACTTCTTCACGTTACCTATTTTAGACATATTATGAAAGGTCGTTATCTGGACATCCGAATGAGACAACGACTTTCTATGTCTTTGTACGACGTTGTCTTCCCACGCAATTGTTTTAACACACCCATAAACAGTTTGATGTGCTTTTACTTTACAACTTACAACTAATAACATAATATAATTGCTCGTAAATTGACAGATTATCAGCAGTTGAGCAGATTTATTGTTAACTAGCTTTCACGTGCGTGGATGTCGAAAAATATCCCACGGGAACGTACTACCGGGATTAATATATATATGTTAATGCAAGTTATAAACTATATGTGTGCCAAATTTAAACCAAATCTGTTCCGTCCGTTTGCGCCAATCCGGAACAGACAAACGGACAAAAATTATATTTATTCTAAAAACTTTATTTTCGACATCAGACTCGTTCCCAATAAAGAATATTTTTGACTTCGTTACTATTTTTCATATTAGGTATAGATTGTAAAAATTCAGAAGTGCCCTGGAGTTGAGCTTGGTTTATTCCCCTAATCATGAATAAGCATTTGGAGTGCATCCATCTTTCCACGCAACATAATTTGGACAGTAATAAAGCCGCGACGACGCTTATAGAGAACTACTTAAAACACCAATAAATCGTTTAACTAATAATGCCACTGTAATTTATATCGTAGCCTAGCGTCCGAGTGCCCCTCTAAACGCCTGTAGAATGTACTGGTGACGATTGATGTCTCCGCGGCGTTAACCCTCTACCCGCATTGTCTGTGGCAGCTCCGCATCCGCGTTGGCAACCACAGCGCCAGGATGTTGAACCCCTACTACGAGAATAACTCGCCTAAATGACACGGGTTAATAATCGTTAGCATTTTCGTCACCGTTTGTTTCAACAAGTCAAAAGCCTTATCCTTTCTCTTTCTCTTTTGAACCTCCGTGTGCCTCTTTTTTCAGACTTTCCAACATTCATCGTCTTTCCTTGACTTCGTCGTTCGTCGTTCTATCCTCGATATCCGTTCATGGCAGCAATCCATAATCATATCAATTAATCATAAATATCTTTACAATATATACACGTTTTTTTTTAATGGCGCTTTCTTCATATTAATAAAACTCAATTGCAAGCTTCCAAAGTTGCTTTTCCTATTTATCATCGTTACTAATTAACACAATTATTTATATTTATTGTAATTAACTGTTTATAGAAATGTAACGCGCAATCGCGGTGAGGAAAATCCAAAATTCATCCAAAGCGATGACAAATTATTAAACAATTTGAATACATATTATTAATCATATACTTATATTTGAAAATTCAAAACAGAGTCCGAGTTTCCTTGTTGGAAAAGGGTTTTGACCAGACCGAGATCGACGAAAAGATCAAACGTACGCATCAAACAAAGTTTTTGGAGCTCTGCCTATAGTTTGTCATGTCAGCATGTGTGATATGGTAGGAGCCACCGTATATCGAGAGTATGTCGTGCCTGGAGGGAGCACGTGCTGGTATTTTTAGCACGAGCGACACCCGGGGGCGGATTACGTCACATGCTGTAACCGGATTAGACGAAAAGTTCGATCAGATCGTGCAATGGATAGCGCAGCGGCCGCGCGCCGTTGACATCGGTAATGAGAAATTGAATGAGATGCTTTAGAATCGGATATTCGGATGTCAGGCGACACGGTATTTATGACCGATGCTGTCATCATAGTGTTAAATGATTTGGTACTTTAATTTGTTTACTTGCACCATTTGTTGTTTGGAGATAGTGTGATCATTTGACGTTACGATGAATTTTGAAACGTTTAATTTAGAGCTAATCAAAAGCTTCAAAATCAGCGTTTGATACTGAGAAAACCGCTACGAACTGAACCTGCGTGTAAACAAGGGACTTTAGATCCTGCCGAAGGTACTGGGGCAGGTTTTTAATAGGTGTACTTAGTGTAACATTGTTCTTAAAAGTTTCCGTCCATTACAGAGATTAGACGCCAGGGTACAAGTTTCCGCAACTCGTGACGCGAAGGACGTGCGCTATCGCTAAACCCAAATAAGTACCTCACACATTTTATAGTAACAGTTTACCTTTAGCACATGTTTTGTTTAAAAGCCGGAATATTCCCAATGCTCAACCCACTCGTTCTCTATCAATTATCGCTAACCAATCTCTAGAAATTGCTTTGGGTTGTTTGAGGTTCGGATAATATAATGGAAAATTTGCTCTTCGAGGAACATTTAACCCCTCGTGGATACGAGGACTTAATAGGCGTAATAAACCCCAATGACGTAGTAGAAAGATGTGATAAAATGTCACTCGTCTGGTTTATTAGGCTATGAGATTATCTACGACTTTAGTAGACTCATGGAGACATTTCGGACGGCTCCGAAATGTAGTATATCATCTATAAATAACAGAGTCAACGGGGCATTAAGCTAAACAAACTGAACCTATGTTTAATATAGACGACACGGCTCGTTTACTCGCTCAAGCTCTTTCATCCAACGTTTTTTGTCGGCGTTCTCTTATGACAATTTGACATCTACTGTTGTTTTAATAGTCTTCACAGTTTCAAACTACATGATAAGCTCTTTTCCTAATAACAGCCGGTCGATTCTGTAAAAATCTCACCGTGAAAACTTAGGTGAAGTGAGTTTGTTTTTGCTAGGAATTGACACTATTGACAGCTCACTCCACGCTCACTTCACCTAAGTTTTCACGGTGAGATTTTTACAGAATAGCACCGCTGTAGTCATTTTCTTACGCACAACTTCAACATCTTTGATATCATAAACAAAACGATATGCTGTAATGAAAATCAGAACAAATCTCAGCTATAACCACAAATTGAACTAAATTGGCTAATGGGAGCATTACATTATAGACTGCATCATAAAAATTTATGTCAACCATTGACCACGGGGCAGTTGAATTGAATGGAAGTCCGTCGACCCCACGGCTACACTGACATAATGCGCCACGATTGGATTACTGACAACTTAACAACTCATCAATTACTTGCCGAGTCTACCGACTACGCTGACTAAACTAATAACATACGTAATTGGATTCAACAGTCCACGCCACACACAGCTAATTTAGAACTAATACAGAAACTATCTGTGTTATTGTTACGCGGTGTTGTGTATTTCAG
This sequence comes from Oligia latruncula, assembly GCA_948474745.1. Taxonomy (NCBI): domain Eukaryota; kingdom Metazoa; phylum Arthropoda; class Insecta; order Lepidoptera; family Noctuidae; genus Oligia; species Oligia latruncula. The sequence goes on along the minus strand of OX419691.1, from coordinate 4,888,173 downwards.
GATTCTGAAAGGTGCTTAAAATAAATCTCGTGTGTTAGTCAACGCTGAAATAGTGTTGTTATTTAATTTGAAGCCTGTCTATTTCGTAATGCCGGACGAAAAATTTACAGTTATGCTGAACTACATAATTTAGACTTAGGAGTACCTAACTTGCTATTCCTGTAATGGCTTCATAATCGTAAACTGTTTCGAAGTGATCTTTTCCAAGCATTTCTTTCAACGTGCAAATAAATGATCTGGGCGATTGGTTTTCAAAAGTGGGCTATTTTTTCCGTTGTTTCGTCAACAATACTGGACAGTGTTTGTCGGTACTTAGGTATGTGTTATTTAGTACGTGGATTATCGAGCTACTGGTTTTGTTACACTTGGTTAATGGGGGCTTGTTTTAGTGTCATCACACACCGTAGGTCGCTAACTTACACATATGCATCGTTCGCACCTGTACCTGAACTCGCTGCAGCCTGTGCACGTGTTTATCTGTTCCATTAGCGATCCTCCGCAGCGCTCACGTGTCGTAATGGGCCCTTATTTTTGTTTGCTCTTACTATGTTTTCTTATCTTTACAGTCCTGTCGGCTCTTCTCAGAATCGGCATGCTCTCTTTTGAGAAAGTTGACGTAATTATTCTATGATGATTAAAACGGATGCAAATTAAATCTTAATCTCAACTTCAAATGTCTCGGAAATGATTACATATTCAATAACGAATATACGTCCTGTCAATTGAATCTACCTTGGCTGGAGTGAGAGACGAAAAGAGAAATCCAGTCTTTCGAAAAATAGAAACATTAATTTTAATAGCAATTTGGCATGATTGCTCTCGTATTACTAAAGTGTACTGCCGTTTATGAGCATTGACCAGTCGAATTCGAATATCAATTTTATTAAAAATAGTTTGGCTGTAATTACTGACACTTTCGTTTTGCACACGCAAATAATCAAATAATTTATGTTATAAGTTTTCTAAACTGCATGCAACTAATTACTTTCAATATGCAACAGTCCGGTTTGTGTGCATTAAATATTTTATGATTTGAATAAAATTAGTTGTCTGTGTTAGCTCATCATTATTGAGCCGAAAGACATAAGACTCCCAAGTATCAAATATCGCGACTACGACATGTCCTTTGCAAATTCCTGCGACCTCCACCAGGTGGTTGTCATTGTGTAAGCTCACTTCTGTATCTGAGTATCTGAATTGATGTCTTGTTTCTTGATTACTATTGTTTTGGAGTTTGAAGCGCATGGTGTTGTGATAAAGCCAGCTGATTGAATCACCGCGATGCATCTGCGCGCGCGCAATGGCGCGTGGCGGTCGCGCATCATGGCCGCCGGACGCGCGCGCACGCACGCTCCCGACTACTTTCACATGTCATATTCGTACACAATTTCACCTACATTTCGATTAATCCTCTTTCGGTCAGTGGAATGCTGTAACAAATGTATCGATCTGTAAACAATATCTCCAAAGAAAAGACTCAAAGTATTCCGTAGATATGTGGTTGTGTATTGTATTTCGTTTCAACGGTTATGCAGTTAGCGACTGAATATTATGATTGTAGATATTCATTGTCTCACTCAATGTTTGCTTACAAAATAACGTGTGTTACATCGATGACCTGTGTACCAGATTACCAAAGTCTATTAATGATGTCATTAAAATAAAAAATGATGATCTTAGAATTACTGTATCACGACATCATCGATGTGGGCTAATGACATGCACGAGATCACTTATGTTTGTGATACTTATAGTCTCTTGCATAATGTGTCGCCAATCCGAAGAGCTACGGTCGTTATTCAGTTTCGTTCTGTTTTCTATCATTTTGTAACGGTTATGTAAAGACACTACTGGGCCACTTTACAGATTACACTATATTTTGCATTTTCCTAAATTTTCCGTTCTGCCATTTTCGGTACGGAACTCAAGGAATTCCAAAGGTTCTCATTCGGCCCATTGTTGATTTGTAAAATAGTTTCAATGATTTAAGATACAATAGAATTTGTTCCGTTGCGGTAATGTTCCGTTAAATCTAACAATAGGCAGTTAAGACCTCGGAAATTAAATGGTTATAAATCATTATGCGGTGTCTGAAATTGTTAACGTTTTTGTTGTTTCCAAAGTTAATTTTAATTAAACAAAAAAAACACTGCACCCATTCGTAGAGCATATTTCATATTTTTTTTAGATTCTGTTGTTTATTTACTAATATTTGTTGATTATAAATTGTTATTGAAAGTAAACCAGCTGAAGCAAGACTGTTAACAGTAACAACTTATAGTTTTGTCAGACGTTGAGTTGGTAAAGTAATTATAATTAACTCATTAGATTTAATTACACTTCCAGCGCGTGAACATAAAAATAAAATGTTGTAATGTAGGAACATAAGCCAGTTGTATCTATTATTAAGTAACAATGATACTTTACTAGTGAGTTTACTATTGAATTCTTGCTCAAGTCAGATGAAGGACGGTAATATTTTTCATAACTACTTGTAATTTATTACAAGCAGAATGTGGTTGGCCTCGGTTCCAAAATAATTAGTCACAAATATTTTGATGAGAATATTCAGAATCCCAAATCACAAGTTGAGACAGCCAAATTAGTTTTGGCAGTGCAAGAATTTTGGCTTTTCATGCTAAATCAGAAAAATTGGATGATGGATTTGGTGGATCTATTGTAAGATTTACAGGAATAAGCATCTTTTACGTTGGACTGTCCACCAGTTATAACCCTTGGTGGCAGGCACATCGACCCACAAACTGTAACTATGAATAAGAAAAACCGTTTTTTTTTTAAATAATTGACCAAGAATTTCTATGCTAGGTGGTTCAGAATCATGTGCTGAAACCATGGTAACGGGTTGCGCGTGGATGTCCCTACCACCCTGTATATGGTAGACCGTAGTTCAATGTTGATGAATTGGTGATATTTTAAACATCTTCCGAATCTTTATCGAAGATTCTATTACTATAAACGAAGATGAAAGGTGAAACTGCGCGCGTGACAGGTCGCGAAATGTTTTACCAACATAATCTCCATACATTTTCTCCCTGTTTATTAAACAATGAATCTTGTGTCAGGCTGTTCGTTTAGCAACACTTTTACTGTCCACTACCGTCACGCTTTCTTCAGTTATTTGGGAAAACGCATTCAAACCATCAATGTTTGCCTTTCGTGTTAATTCGCCACATTATCAGCCAAACTGTTATTAAACTCCGATAGTTATCAAATTCATTGCTTAATAATTATCTAATCTTCGCAAAATTATGCTGTTTCATGTAAATTCGACGTTAAATCGAAATTAGCGACAGGTTCTGGTATCATTCGTAACGGTATATCATGGATTTTACATAAAGCGTAATTGCAAAATCATGGAACACTAAATGGGAGGGTGCATGGAAACGTGATGCTTTTTCATTTCCTGCTCTATATTATATGAATATTTTGTAACATGAATCGTAATACATCAACGTCGTAGTAGGAAACGTTTAGACAGGCTTCCCTAATGACCCATTCATGTGGTCTCTTTCATACGGGGCGGGCCTCGTGACGTGACTCACGACTCCCTCAGGCACCATTAAATATGCACATACAACACTGGTAGCTGTACTCACTCCTATTGATAAAATTCCTTCGAAGTAATGTTGAAGAAATGAAGGATTTGAAAGTTATCTGTTAAAGAACGCAGAATCATTAAAGAGACGGCTATTTATTTAATAGAGTATTAACAAAATAACTTGATTGCTTGGAAAAATATCTACGTGACGTTTTTGTGGAACTAATTTTGTCTGGCTTGAAATTGCTTGCTACTTTTAGATCATTGCCCGATATGACAGCAATCTTATGTATGACAATAGCAATTTAGTTCTTGGGAAAAGCAACATTACCTTCACGAAATAATTCGAACACAGCCAGGTCACGAGAAAGTAAAGTTTATGTCAGCGGTTGTCGGTGCGCACAAAATTCGTTTACTTGCCATTCAGAGAGTCACTCAAGTGCCAGAGCACGTGAACGAAACCGGGTCGAGAAGACGAAGCCTACTTGCCGCTGATTCCCACGACGCGATACTTTTGAACAACTGCCTCGCCTCTGAAACAGGAAATACCTGTGTACTTGTACAAAAGGGCATAATTGTCAGAAACGAGCCCTTAGCCATGCCCATTATAATTATGTTCATTGCAGAGAGGTTACATAAATTTTATTAATCAAAAGATTAGTAATTCCATACAAAACAGACATTTTACTATACTTACCTACCAAAAATTTAAAACCAACTGGCTCCTCCCAATCGGTAACTCAAAGATAGCGCTGAAAGAATTCATTAATAAAATAGAAGCTACATTTACGTCGAAACTAATTTTAAGTATGCAGTGCATGTTCACCGCTGCACCAGCACACGTGATCAATATGCTGACCAAGGAAACGCAATGACTGCATCCGAATGTACGACTATATCCGTTACCAATATAATGTAGACTGAGCGAATTTGTTTACGTGCAATGTTCTGAATAACGACCATGAGGTGTTATTTTATAGGCGTTTCCTATTTGGTTCTTCTCATAAAGCAACTGCTCAAGTAACAATAAGCCATTACATTGTTAAGGATAATTCTATACTTTGAGAAACGATTGAAAACACACTTACGCAAGGAGCTACGTTTAAAGAGGAAAGGGCAGTTTTTGCCAGAGTAGCTTTAAGCTATCAGATCAACACAATATTAATTGTACAGGAAATAATATTTACTGTATTATTCAACGTAAAGTCCTCTCTTAGGTGGTGAAATATAATGTGCTCTGTGAGAAGGCTATTGTTTCTATTCCGTCATAGAGCTCACCGGAGCGCGACTAAAGACCTCGGGCCTAAGGCGCTGTGACTCAGCCAACGTTTATATGGCTGTACAACACAAAACACAACATTTCTAACAGTTTTTTTTTATATTATCACGGGAAACCTTCCTTGAGTCATTGATCAATCTTTTTAATTTGAGAAACCCATAGAAGTATCTATTGTCTTGTCATTGAAACATAAGCATTAGAAACGTCCCTTACCAGAAAAGTAGCGGCTTCTGTTTCAATATTTTGTATTTTATTTAGCGAATAAACTTGCCTGGGTTATTACGAAATGTTACGTCAGATTATACTGAAATGGATATTGAAAGTATAAAAAGTTCGCAATGAATTTTATGATGCATTGTTCAAAACCAACAAGGCACCACAAACTCGTTCTCGGGGATCGTATTTCGTTCGCTCATCTAAACCACGACACGTTCTCGGCTTTTAACCGTATTTATAAAGATTTTATAGAACTTGATTGTACTTTGAGGTATTAGGAACGAATAGGCCGGAAACTTTAAGAGAGGAAATACATTTCCTGGCTGTAAATCTTACCAATATCATTACAAATTAAAAAGATTGGGTTTTTTGATGTTTGTGACTTGATCTCGCTCCCTGGAAGGCTCGAATGGATATGGATCTTTAAGAGAGATCTAGACTATATCCTGGCATAATTATAACGTAGGATTCTATCGGTTCTTTTCTTCCCGGATAACTTAATCTTGCCTGAAGACCGTGTGATCTAATTCGGCGGTAACAACGGCGTCAACAAATTCTAAAATTGTGCAAATATATTTCGGCTTGGCCCTATTCGATATTATCCAGTCGGTCCAGTCCTGCCAAGTGCCAAGCATTGATTTATTTCTGTGGTATATGCTTGCGAAAGCTTTCCCGCGGCTTTACGGTTGTAAGATAATCTCCGTAAAATTTTATCAAAACAAATCTGCTGGCGTTCAATACCATTTCCTCGGCAATGTTGGAGTGTTACGATATTGCGGGTCAATCGATTACACGTTCAGATTGAAAAATGTTCTACGCGGTTTATAAAGCTCAAACTTATTGGATTTTTTGTGTTTTGTTGCCATGTTAAACTTGCTTGGTTATATGAACCTGGCATTTTTGAGGGTTTCCTTCATAAGTAGTTTTATTTTCTCCAAATGACGTGCAGTTTTACGGTCCAGTCCTGCAGCCTAGTTTTATTTTAGCTCTGGCTGCTCGTCAAAACTACAATATCGGAATACCAATACCGAGAATTTGGCGCCGCCTAAAACATAACACTAAATGGAAAATGGAAGAAAAGCAAAAGGTTTTAACGACCGCTGTAGCGCAAAAGTAGTCGTAACGCATCGTTAACAAGTCCCATAATAACCTGTTTTACATGCTTTTTACAACTTCTGCGGAAAGATAATCGACGAACACTGTTTTATTTCACGCCAGGTGGTGCGCTATTCTATTCTACATAGAAGACGAACAGAGAAAAACTGAACATGTGTATTTCGTATTGTCTCTCCCTTCAACTGTTGAAAAATCAAAATTTGATTTATAACAATAGAAATTAAATTTTGTCTCATTAGCCACAGTTGAAATACTACTGCACAATACGGATTGTTTTTCCAGATGAAATCTTTACAAACTGTAACGCTGAATGTAAATCATTTTCATTGAACTCAACCGTAAATAACGCACAGTTGTTTATGTAATAGTTATCCATATTTTAAGTAACAACGGCTGTATATACATCACGGTGTCCGACTGGCATATACGAATCATAACATGAGTCATTGACGACCTTTCTCGCGTCTAAATTTGCGCTGCCAACGACCGGCGACGCGGCGGCGTCCGCGCAAGGATCCATGCCGCTCCTTAATTGATCATTAAGATCGTATTAATTATGCTTTATTATGTTAGCCGTACGCACATTTCACTTTCGATTTCCATTATGAATGCAAGGGATCTCTACAAAACGTTTTGCTGTTTTCTTTTAAAGTTTCCAAAGGTCATATGACAATGGTTAGTTAGCTGCTGGATTGTTGTTTCATGTATTATTCAATATTCTTTGTTATGTTCTGCAACATTTTAGTTTAATCTTTTCTAATTCCCCATTTCGTTACGACCTCCACAAAAGGTCACGGTGTTTGGCCTAAATGCTAATCACTTTGCCATTACCGTCAAGGCAATTTCGTAATCATCTATTATATCAGCGTGATCTTTGCGAATTTTCTCTATAGGTAAACGTTAGAAATTGTTAATTAGTTTTCGATAATAACTTTCTCATAATATTTGATTAAGTGTAATCATAGTGTAGTGAATCTCTGGTGCGTCGGCACGCCTTGTGCCACTTAGCTAAGGTCGGCTCACAACGACCGACGGCTGACCAAATCTGACGAGCGTGTACCGAATGCAAAATTATCGGGATTGTTTATTTATGCCGCTCTTGTACACCATTCACTCATGGCTTTTAAAATGATGCGGTCAAAAGCTGGCAAGCACGTGACACCTAAATTTCTAAAAAAAATATTGTTCCCCAAACCCCAACCATACTACCTATGTGGCATTAGCCTTTGACAGAAAAATCATGTACACCGTCTTTAAAAAATAAATTAATAGTTTAAAAAACACTAGAAAAACACGCTTTTATAAATGCACGTAAAAAATAAACAAAAAGTTCATATCTTCCGGCTCCATCATCAGATCAGTTCGACAGTACCATATTATTGTATTGTCATAAGAACTACATACAGCTGCCAATTTTCATTACGCTACGACCCTTGGAAGATGGTTAAATTAGTTACCTTAGATTCCATTACATAGTTAGTTACATACAGGTCGACCTAATAAAAGCGTGTTAAAAACATACCACTGCTGCTGATGTTGCAACAGCAAAATTGCGTTTCAACAATCGCCTTGGGTAATTTTGTGTGCTAAAATAATAACTTTTATATTTTTGGTAAGTAATTAAATAGTTTTGACACGCTAGTCTATTGTACGATGTCCCCGGCACCGGCGTGTCTGACGAGTTCTAACGTTCTATTCAATACTCCTCTATCCTTCGTCCATGTTGTGTCATTGTCTTCGTTCGTAGACAGTGTGGCTCTTTATCCGTAATGGCGACACAATGCTTTGTTTTACTATTTACTTCGGGTGCACGGCTGTCCCATGCTCTCTGCTCCTAAATGCAACAAACAAAAGAACTTGTGTGATTCATATGACTTCAATGAATATTAAGCTCTTTCACGATGATGGCTATCTACAATCAACATGGTAGCAAATGTGTGTAGTCTGGTTTTAGGGATGAGCGATATTCCAATGCTTTGATCCGACTGTGCTGATAAATTGAACGCTACGTGTGAAGTCACCCCACGGATTGATCGATGGTCTGTGTAAACACACACCTTCGCGCGGCCAATGACTCCATGGTTTGGGGTCTGATTTTCTATAACATTGGTGTGAGTGGGTGAAGTTTTAATACGAGCCTACGCAATGACTGTTGGACAAATGTTTATGTAAATTTTTCCGCTTAGATGGCCGGTAGACTCTTGGTTCTCTCCATTTATTAAACGATAAATAATCCAAACATTTCCGAAAATACTAAATTAACAATTATTGGGATGTTATTGGCTTTTAGTGGGATTAGCATAAAGAAAGCTTGCATTTGATGATGTCTCATAAAACCTAATAAAACGTAATGATCGGTTAGTGAATGACGTTTTTAAAAAGGGATAGTTTTCAATTGAGTCACTGCACCAGGTAAACACAATTATGGTGACTACCCAACTGTTACTGAAATAGCCACCTGATTCATATTCCAGATTGAATCATTGATGAACGCGAACCAGAGCTAAATGTTCAGTGATTTGCTTCAATAACAAAGATACGTGAGTGATGGGATAATGTGTGCTTTATACACTGCCCACGCGTATTATCTGTTAGATACGAGTCGTCCTTTGAAGGTTTGGTTTAGTTCTGTTTATATCACGCTTTGTTTTACGATGCAGCTCTTCGATTACCAAATATAACACAATGGTTAGTTGATAACATGTCAGCTGCCAATTATATAGTTCGACAGTTCTACAGTTTCGTTCAACTTTCAGGTCATGCCCTTGGCTCATTAGACTATAAGGCTTGCCAAAAAATACTGATTCAGCTGCACCTGGTTGACTGGCCAACTCAGCCTGCAGTTTTTTGCCGAGATACGTTCACATTCCGTCGTCAGTACAGAAGCTAACGTTTCGGCGTGGAATAGCAAGTACTTACTGATGATTCACATGGTGCCATGTTTGTTTACTAATAGCAGCCGGCCCGCGGTGTGATTCAGCAATTATGGATAGCTTGTTATGTGGTGTAGACAATTTGCAGCTAAATACAGTGGGATCGTCGTCACTACCACAGTAAAGATATGAACAGTAAGGAAACTACGTACTAACGTTCGAAACGGCACACTCACACAGACGCGTGCATCTACGGTAGTAGCGATAGTCGCGGTGCTCTCAGTCACGGGTGCCGCTTAGGGCCTGACGCGCGTTTTAGAAACGTATGTCGACGGCGCGCTTTTATCCTACAGAGCAGTGCCTGCTAGTATCTGACTCGCGTGCGTATCGCGTCTGTATCGCTACAAACGCGCGTCAACGGCGCGTTTAAAAAACGTGGTGTCCACAGGCCCTTAGGGGTACCGTAGATGCGCGCGACTGTGTGAGTGTGCCGTTTCGAACGTTAGTACGCAGTTTCCGTACTGTTCATATCTTTACTGTGTCACTACTATGTGAGTGATGTTAGGGAAACAATAGTACATTTCATTCTTCAATGTCTGGTTACCAGCGATAGTATGTTCTGAGATCATTGTTCAATTCACTTATGTAACTATACTGCTAAATGGTTAATTGCATTGATGATGTAACGAACTTCATTCAACCCTCCGATACAGACTTTGTTCTACAGATTAGTAATATTAATATTAATTATCCATTGTTAGCTTGACAACAGATTCAGTAGAATTCATGTTATAAGTAACTAGCACCGCCCCGCGGTTTTACCCGCATAAGTGTCGATCCCGTGGTAATATCGGGATAAAATCTATCCTATGTCCTTCCCCAGGTTGCAATCTATCTCTGTGCCAAATTTTATCGAAATCCGTTCAGTGGTTTAGGCGTGAAAAGGTAACATACAGACAGACAGAGTTACTTTCGAATTTATAATATTATTACTTATTATTAGTATTGATTATAACTAATCGAATCAAGTGTTTAACCGATAATCATTAATTATCTTTTCTTATCGTAGAAACAAATACCATTACAAATAGTAAGTACATAAATACAGTCAGTAAATCTATTCCATTATTGTTCCTAACATTCGCAGGTCTGACCTTCGCGATATACTATCTATTCTAGTCTGAACGGCACTTGACTGGTCAAACCACTATTGTTCGTCATTGATACCTTGTGCTGGTGCATAGAAATATATACCTACTTACGTAGCTATTACACACACTATTAGTTTGACGCCTATTGTAATGTTGAGGGTTTAGCCTCAAATCACACGTTTCATGATAACTTAGTTACGTTCATACACGGATATTTATTTATTTTCGTTAAAGAATCTTTGGTTATACCTACTTATAACAAGTTGTTTCCGTTAATCACAGACAGAACAGAAATATGAAAGCAAAAAGTTGCTGCATGACGTTACCAGGATATCTTTGTCTTCTATAATTCTCAACAGTAGGTATGCAACTGCTGCAAGTGAAAAATGCGTCATTATTTTTATCAACACAACTTCCATATGAATGCATGCCACGAACGATATCTACCTTAATTGTTGACTCATTAGCTTATCAAATAAGAAATAACTCATTTCACATCATTATCTTTGCTTTTAACTCAGGCTTCTGCTCCAGCAGGAAGCTTTAAGAATCTGGTTTGTTTGCGCGACTGTTGTGTAGGTCCAAATAAGAATGTTGGCAGCAATTCTTGTATAATGGATAAACCGTAAGGCGCACCTTTATTGATAGGTACCATTTTATTAACGGTGGTCCGCAAACTTCCGCTACATCGGCCAGTTCAACCTGTTGACGACCTTGTAAGGAGACTGGGCTCTTGCACCGCGCCCACATTCATCTGGGTACCTAGTAAATAAATACTATTGATATTGCATTCACCACAACAACACACACCTTGAAGTCCTCAAAATGTCCTACAAAGAACACACCTGTCGGTTGAGTCGTGGTCGCCCAAACTGGTCAGACTGCATTGCAAAAAAGGGGCGTGTGCTGCCTGCTGCCCATTGTTTAGGGGACGACGGTTTATGACGTCATGCACGTTCAAGAGCACACTTCAGACATGCTTGACGAAACATCCAAGTTGGATAATACGGCAGCTGTCTATAAAAGTCTAAACAAACCCATAAAGACGGTTGTAATGTCACAGCTAACTACTATTTGGAGAGGATCCGAGTGTAGTAAAAAATTGAGATGTGCAGCTGCGGACATGTAATTGCGACGGCACGCGTACAACCTGCGACTGGCGCTCGAGGCGATACGAGACGTAAGTGTGTAGAGCAAAATGAATCTTATAGCGAATCACTGACGGAACATACATGAACTGACTTTAGTAACAGTGCAGCGACAACTTGAGTTATTTCTTCATAATATTATCCTTTTGGGATAGACATTCCGAATAGAAAACACGTGTGCCAGAAATATATCTCGGATTTTGCAAACCGATTGCGATTGTTCTACACCATCGGCTGCCTGATTCTTTAGCTTGTTAATAAAACTTCGAAACCGGATCCAGTATATCCTCTGCAAAAAACATACGTGCGCCTTCAACATACTTGGAGTTAAAATTCTACATAACTAATTAAGGTGAGCTGGTTTTTGAGGCAAAAATCATTGAAGTACCCTTTTCGATTATGGAGCGCCAACATCTAATGGTGTGTTTAAAAACTTTTGGACTGTTTACACAAAATATTATCGGCAACTGCCTAACTGCTGGTCATTGAAAAGTTGACGTTCAATGATCGCAGCAAGTGTACAAACACGGTGAAAAACACGAGGACTGGATTGAACGTCCGTGGGTGGACTGGTCCCACGAGGCCACACGTTTTTCTAACGCCCTCTTGCGCTAACTGTACTCAATACTTAAACATACATGAACATGTACTACATGCTGGCACGTTGACAAAACTCGCCGGTACTGAGAGCATCGCAATACATTGACCCATTCGTAATCGTAATGCATTACAGTAAGGCACTTTACATCATTCAAACAAACACCCATTTAAACCATAGACAGAAAACTTTTAACAAACTTCTATTTTGTGGTTGTATATCACCAGCCAGGATTACATCATAACATAAAAAATTCTGTTATAAATCGAGAAAGTTACAATATGATAATAAACATAATAATTCCACTTCTAATGGCCTGCAAAACTAGTTCCTATCTGATTTTCGAAACGACTGTCATACAATTTTACGTTTTGGACATCTGATAGTACATACTGACAAGAAAACAAGCCTTGCCCACGCCATAACGGGAGTCACGTTCACGTATGATAATAATACTTTCTTCCGGTCCAAACTATTATCATGTAGGCATCTTGACTGGTATTGAATGTAAATTATATGGGAGACACGTGGGTGCTACGGTGGCGCCGCCCCGGCGCCAGCTCCCGAACCACGACCATAGAGAAATAGGAACCGTGTAACATGTAACGGCAATCTTCAATTTATGCCCTATCATGTTCGGCTTATGGACTCTTAGTGGTTTATTTATTATACCTGACTATAATCTCATAGTTTCGTAGATGAAATAACGTTTCATATTAAAAAGTTCTTAATCCAATTGACATGCGAAAACATTTCATCGTACATATCGTGATTTCCATCATGTTTTCATGCCGTTTACTCTCATTTCTGTGCTATTCTCGCTTCGTATGAAATATTAATGACGAATGTGTGCATGTGGAAATTGAAACCAAGCCAATTAATGATCATCAGGCATCATACTGGACTGGTGCAGTCAAATGTACCTATATTATTATGAATGAACCTGATATTGCCTTCGGTCGATATTTATAGGAGTTCAATTAAATTACTTCATGCTTTATTGGCTCTAAAACCACAGGTTTTGCTCAGTGCTGATCAAATAACATGTTGTGAAGAAAGTTTGCGTGAATGAAACTGATGCTTGAGTGTTGGACACTACCAGAACCAGTGCCAGTTATTGGGTTACACTTGATCTCGAGTCTCGACGAGATCTGCGTGAGATCATTTCACTTACACTGGGGTTTAATGTTTATTGGAAGTGCTGAATGAGCAATCATTACCTTCGTGTCTTTAATTGCAATCGCTTATTATGCGTTATCCCTTTGGTAAATCATCTTTGATTGAAGTTTTGGAGGTCAACATTACAGCGGGGTAATTTCGTAGCGCAGTTACAGCAGGAATGGCTTTCACTTTGACAATTCAACAACATTAATTGCGTTACTTACTTTGTTAAGCACAACACAAGCATGAACAAGAGGGGCCCGTGGCTAAATAATAACAGCCGCACAGGTCGATCGATCAGCCTAACTGATTTCGACTGGAAGCCGACCCCAACGTAGTTGGGAACAGGCTAGGCAGATGATGACTTACATTATTAGAAGACAAATTTTTCGAACATAGTAATGAAGCAATGAATTACCAATATCGTCCAAAATGGTTCAGATTATGAATGATAGTGTGTTACGCTAGTGTGTTACGCTATTAGGGTGCTGGTTTACCATTGGGTACTTGCCGAAACGCCTCGAGCAAATCTTTTTCTGATTGATTTAAATAAAATGTTAACCATACCATACCACCATAAAGTGATAACCATGACAACAATCGGTTTCGCTAATTATAAGAACCTTGCAAGGCATTTTGCCTTTACTGACGCAAGAGACTGAACAGTTCAGTACCTCAAATAAATAAAGTCCAACTATAGCCGCATTGGTACACAATAGACCGGACGCAGTGCTGCACAAATAGGAGTTTCCTTTGAACTAGTTGTTGTAACAACAACGCCACTATTGTTAATGTAACCGCTTGCTTTCCTTCCTAGAAACTATTAAGCTTCTTTTACGGTTCTCTAGGTGCTCGACACAAACTCTTTGATCAAACTTATTTAGAATAGAATTTCTTTATAGTATCAATTGAGCGTTGAAAATTTTACGAGAGATTTCAGCAATATTTTTAACGTTACACAGTTGTTTGTTTTTACTACTCTGAATCTGAAGCTATTTAGGAAATTCATTTTTCTTTTTTTTTTAAAGCCTTTTCCATGTCCGGCATTGTGAAGGGGTGCGGGAAAGCTAATTCAATTAGTTTACCATTCGCCACCCCTTGGCCGTTTTGTTATTACGATCCATTTTAAAGGGCCATCACGATATTCCATTATATCTGTAGAATGATTACATTTTTAAATATGATTTGTCACGAACGTTTTCTACAATGTTGTGAAGATCATTCCATACCGTCAACTCTTGCGATAAAAATATTTTTAATGCTCGAAAGTCATCAATTACAAACGGCATTTATCCATCATATAAAATCGTTTATTTTCTTTGAGCTGGCATAATTATTTAACCTTCATACTGTTTATTTCATCCATTAACATGAAAACCATTTGGCGAAGCTGGCAGATACCAATGTTTACAGTACATTTCAACTACATATCTCCACAACGCGCACATTTTTATAATTTATTTATAAAAAAACATGTTTTTTTTCCGCCACGCAACTGGCTTTTTAAACTAATAACATCAATGAAATATTTTTCGCGACCTAATAATTTTCGGAAATTTTGTTTTGTAGAAAGATATTAATTTTCTATAGGTACCACATTACATTTCATTGTGCCACTTGTCCAGGCACTTTACAATCTGAATACAAAGTGGTTGAAATTGGTTCCAAGCATTCATACACTTGTTGAGGACAAATATCAATTTATTTCAGCGTCTCTAAATCTGTCATTGTGTAAAAGTGTCTTGCACGAGTGAGTTTCTTGCTGTTTTATAACTCAATCACGTCATCGCAGAATTTATTGAATTATACCTTATAAAGGAAAATATCTTGTGACCAATTCTTGTTGTTAAATAAATTAGGTACCAGTCAAGTTTCTCTTCATGCTTATCGTCTCGTCAGCGTATGATTTGTGCTGGCGAGTGCATGCTAATTAGTCTGACGGGACAGCCTCGATGTTTGCGTCTCCATCGGAGCGTAAAGCTCCACTCGATAGGCACTTTCCCTCTTTTCCGAATCATTCTCTACAGGAATGCAAGCGACGTTAATTTTCTCTCGTGCTGCATTGAATTTCATGCAATGATTCATTACATTTCTTTCTCTAATCTCCTTGAATGCTTCGCTTTGATCATTGACTTAATTGCCCATTGAATAATAGCTGTAACTTCGTATTACGTGAGATTCGCTAAATTTTATTATGTTTCTTAAAAATATACTTAATATCTTCATATATGATACTTCCTTGCTTCTCTTTAGTTAGGTAAGATAATTTACCTTTTATAGCATTGAAAAGACGAATTTGACCTCTGACTTTATTGGCATTTTTTTTAATAAGCTTTCAATTAAACTTGGCAATGTGTCGGCAAAACTATAGATGTGAAGCCTTGACGATTTAGCAATAAAAATGAAGATATAACGGCTAAGCAGAAACTGTTCGATGCGGCCTAAATATTTTTTATGAGATCGATTTTTATAAGATGTTACGGTTACATCTAGTGCCTATTTACCTAGTTCGGATCTAGATAGACCTGTCGTCCAGATCCGCGTGCGTCGTGAATGTGTCGGCGCGCGTTGTGTAGCTAATATCAATAAGTTGTTCGGTTATTTCTGCGTCCCACATACAGTCGTGATCGAGCTGCATTCCTATCTAACGCAATCGACCAGAACGCTCGCGGAAGGTCGCTTCGAGCACTGTTGTCGTTAATTTGTCATGGAAATTGTTATAGCCTTTTTTTTTGGTGCGCGGTGGAAGTCCTCATGGACTTCCTCCATCGTGGGGGTGACAGAGGGGCATGCCAGACTCTTACCGGCTAAAACCACCGCAGTGTTCCACCTCTGCCTACGGCCGGGGGTGCGGGTTTCGCGTAAGCATTCACCGCTCATATTGTTATAGCCTACAATATTCATTTTAATTGTAGCTTCATTCTCAAGACACCGTATTTAAATTTGACTTAATCGTCAACCTTCGAACTGTTATCAGCTTTATTCGAACAAAATTCGTTCTAGAAGTTAAAATCAATAAACCCTTGATTAATCATCTACTGAATGAATAAACCGGCCCACGTGTTACGATGTAGGCAGTAGGCTGCTCAGCAGTTCGATAATTAACTAATGTTTACATTAACTGGATTCTAGAGTATATTTAAACAACATAATACCTGTTTATCAGGTCATGGTAATAAACGGCTAAATTGAACGCAGAGTCGTTACTCGTTAGTTCTTGTTTAAAATGTCGAAATTCAGCTGCCATTACGGTCTCGTTTTTAGCTTTAATTTAATGTTTTTTTGCACCATGCACGCCCCTTCGTATGTAAACTAGGATCCTGATAATTTCTTTACTTTCTCTGACCGACTCTCGGTACAGTCGAGAAATTTAGTTAACTGTTGATACATGAATTCCCATATTTATGTTTTTGGCGTGATTGCTTTTCCTGTTTCACTTTACTTCCGTTTACTTTCTTTACTTTGGTTGAAACTTGTTGGGATAACGTGCAACTGTGTCATTGTACCACAGTATTACCAATGGCTACATGTCTAATTTGCAAATTCGAAAAGATTTTTCCCTTTCATAAAATGATCACGTTTAGAATGTCAATTGACTAATTAGGTCATACAAGATGTCTAGGGTGCTGCTACCATGGACGTAATATATAGATACTTCTTACGTCCATGGGTGCTACAAGGTTCTTTTGGCGCCTAAATGACATTGACAGGGTCGTTGGTAAACATAAGTGAAATTGTCACAGTAGGTATTTGTATTAACAACTGGCCAAGTGTGAGTCGGACTCGCACACGAAGGGTTCCGTACCACAAGGCAAAAACACCGAAAAAAAACACGTTTGTTGTATGGGAGCCCCCCTTAAATTTTTATTTTGTTTTTAGTATTTGTTGTTAAAGCGGCAACAGAAATACGTAATTTGTGAAAATTTCAACCGTCTAGCTATCGCGGTTCTTGGGATACAGCCTGGTGATAGACAGACGGACGGACGGACAGAAGCCAAGTCTTAGAAATAGCGTCCCGTTTTTACCCTTTGGGTACGGAACCCTAAAAAAACAAGATGGCGGCATTAGTTCCAATTTAGGCCACGCGACAAAAGAACATTGTCAGGCTGATCAAGCGTCCCTTATTCAAGATGATCATTGTTAATAATGTATAATAATACTAATGTTCTAATTATAATTTTCCAGGCGAGTTTGCGGCAACTGGACCTCTCCTTACTCTCCGAGCTATGGACGCTGAGCGAAGCAATGGCGTCGTGGCGACGGCAACTAGAACGAGGGCCGCGCCTTCGCCCCGCGCCGCCGCCGCCTCCACCCCCGCACTACCTTCGGACATAACCACCCCATCAGCATTAATAGGCAATTGACTTCCCACATCGGTCAACAAACGCACACACACGTGTAAAGCTCACTTAGGTAGGAAATTCAGGAACGACGTGGCAAAAAAAAAAATTGTGATTTTCTTATGTATTGACATTGCCAATGTAGGAAAATCACAATGTTTTTTTTTTGCCATGAGATTCTGGTAGACCTGTAACTCTTATCTCCTTGAGGTAAGGTATAAATAAGAATTATTACCGAGAGTTTTATAAAACTACAGCAATAATTCTAATTTATACTTTATAACAATAGGTTAAGAGTTACATTGCAAATGTCTTAATAATGGTTTTACGTCATTCAAATTTGATCGTGAAAGCGCTGCCTTGCTCAGGACGAATTCGAGGGACGCTTTTATGAAGTCTCCTAATATCGTCATCTACCACATACAGCGTCTTGCCGTACCCGAGTTAAGACGGTTGCTATGGGAAATTGGGTCTCTTAGAAGCGCTCGCTGTAACCAGCAGAAGCTAAAATACTCTGTGACGTTTACGCGAACGCTAGACGTCACTTTATTACAGTTGTACAGGTATGTGTGCGTGCGCCAGCTGACGGCTGTACGAAGTCAAGTGTTTTGTATAGTTTGATTGAATCTGTACTCGAATAGTGAAGAGCGTGTTCAGTGTCATAATATTTGAACCAAGGACTGATAAAGGTTCAACTGCAAGACTGGGTTGCCATAGTATTAAAGAGAACTGAGCTTTTCTGATTTCTTGGGAGAAGCTAATGTCCAGCAGTGGGTTACTGGGAGCAGATACAGTGGAAATTGTACTTTTATACTCCCAATCTGGAAATGGACACAGTTCAAAGGCAGCAAACCTTCGGCAATTATTTTAGTTATTTGTTATGGCAATCCCAGCGTTGACGTAACGTGTGGTTTCAGCAGTTTTTTCTCTAACAATGTTGATTGAACAATTTCATTGTATTTATTAAGTTATAATAAAACTCTTGTAAATAAACAGTTGTTATGATTTATCTTTTAATTAGTGATTTTAGGAAAACTTTCTCATTATTTCAATTCAAATCTTTGTTGCTGAACACAATACGCATAAATAGATTGCAAGATGTCGAGTGAATGCGCACTATGCTCAGTTCATTGTCTTACTAAATAAGGCAAGCAAAATTATACATATTTCATTTTACATTTTAAAAGAATTAAGATATAGTAATGTCAAATACTGATACAGTCAAAAACACCACAAACACACGCAGACTGCAAAAAAAATTTCGAGTTACTTTTTTTCGTGTGATTATCCTCATGGATGCCCTCCGCCCTTGGGCAGGCAGAGCGGTATATTATCACCTTACTAACTCTGTCCTCGAATACCTTCTGAACAATAACTGAACAAAGTTTAGGCCAGAAGCATTCATGTATTTCTCCCACTTCTCATGCTAGCTTTTAGCCTTTCCAGTTTATATGGAATCCATTGACTTATATATTACTTTTGAAATCATTGATGGAATCCATTCTATGTACTTTTAATTTTAGCACGAATCAAAACATTTATAGTATTTATAATTCATCAGTGGTAAATTCGTCAGTGGTAATTTGGTTGGTTTGTCATAGGATAAAAAAAGCACTTGCCGCATGACGCTTTGCGGTAGAGCCTAATGTAATGTGACATGCATACAATATCTACATGTCGTGATCGTCACATAATGAAACCCCAATAGGTGCCCATAACAGTAACTTCACCTGCGACAAATACAAAAGTCACACTTGAGGATGCATGCACCTACATAGTAACATGATTTCAAAATATTAGAAACGATACACTGTCAGTAATATGGAAACCAAAAAAATATCAAGTGCTTAAAATGCATTCTTGGAAAACGCAGCATTGATATTATTAATTATTATCTATATATATAAAATGGTAAACTGACTGATTGTTGATATATCAACGCACAGTCTAAACCGCTGCTCCTAGAGACATGAAATTTGGAGGGTGTGTTCTTTGTGAAGAGTAGGTATCCACTAAGAAAGGGTTTTTCGAAATTCCACCCCTAAGAGGGTGAAATTTCACGCGGACGAAGTCGCGGGCAGAAGCTAGTATTATACATAAAGATAATATATATAAAACTACAGTTTCCTAAAAGAACGCCACATGCAGAGCATTTTTTGACACCTCTGCCTAGCCTTTTTTCCCAACTATGTTGGGGTCGGCTTCCAGTCTAACTGGATGTAGCTGAGTAATAATGTCAAATACTATTGAAAATGAAGTCGGTTAATTACAGATGGTCATGACGCCCCTTCGTCGGAAACCGTAGTTTTATACTCATTCCATATCCTGTCTGTTTCTGTCAGCTAAGAAAGTCGATTAACGCTTCAGTTGGTTTATGATTCCTTCCCAACGAGATATGCAGGAAATACAGAACGCCACCTGCTACGATTAAAAAAGTACTCTGTGTAGGATTCTGAATTCTGACATACTCGTTTTGCTTTGTTTACGTTAAGTTCATACCTACATACAATATCTGTACACGCACGCCGATTGTTAACAATATTTTAAAGAAAAAAACAGAATTGCTGTAAAATCAGGGCCGTCTTTACCTATTGTGCAGGGTGTGCGTTGCACACAGGCGCAGCGGTCCTAGGGGGCGCCGAGCGCCGCGCGCTTCGGAGCCCCACTCGGCGCGCGCGATGGCCGGCCGCGGCACTTTCAAAGACCAATGTAAAAAAAAACATTACAAACTGAAAAATAACTTTAATTTCGGAAGTCGGTGTCTTAGGGATCAGTATTTTAGTTTTTGCAACCGACTTCCGAAATTAAAGTTATTTTTCAGTTTGTAATGTTTTTTTTTGGAAGTCGGTTTTTTTTTTTGTTAAAAAGTTTTTATTTCTCGCTTTTTAGTGGGTCTATTTATAATTTATCTAAGTTACAATAGCCTAATGTCAACTTGCCCATCGCCTTTTCATAAAATATTCCTCTTCTCGATGCAGGGGCGTTAATTGTTGAGGAGTTCTCCTTTTATTAGTTTTTAGATTAGATGCTGATAATCCTGGCTGCAGCACCAGGCCAGACTTATGTCAACATTGCATTGAACTTAAAATTAGTCCTGTTTAAAATGAGCCCAAACACGACTACGGTGCTGTAATTTCAAGGTTTGTACTTTTTCTGATGCTCCTGGCTTCAGCATCAGGTCTTCGGTGTTCCTCGGTAACAGTAGGTTTATCCACACATCGAGCCCTTTTCAATGAGCCTAAACACGATATATCTGCTGTTAGTTGTCGAGGAGTTAGGTACTCTGCAGACTATCCTGACTGCAGCATCAGGTCATGACTTGATGATCATGAGACCAAATGTGGCAAATGCCCTATCAAACATCAAAACAATTTACTAAAACAGTCCTTGCCTGTTCGAGTAACTTCTTACTGTTAAGGAGTTGTACCTTCCATCATCAGCCCAGC
This sequence comes from Oligia latruncula, assembly GCA_948474745.1. Lineage (NCBI taxonomy): Eukaryota > Metazoa > Arthropoda > Insecta > Lepidoptera > Noctuidae > Oligia > Oligia latruncula. Next base: position 4,867,286 of record OX419691.1, on the reverse strand, counting down.
TACCTGAGATGGTGACAACCATACACAAATACACAAGATACTTCATAAAATATGCGAAAAACAATAAGTGAGCCTATAAAATTTGAGGGTTGCCCTCGATTTCTCTAAGATCCAATCATCAGATCCTAACTTGGTGGCAATGGGACCACCTCAGAACTATCTACTTTCGAACAAAAAAAGAATTTTGAAAATCCGTCGACAATTGGCGGAGTATTCGATGAACAAACATACAAAAAAAAAAAAAAAAAACACAAACACAAACACCCGAACATAGTACCTCCTCCTTTTTGTGAAGTCGGTAAAAAGTGCTCCGCTTTCCATACATTTTGAATAGCATCTGGAGCTCTTCTTATATTTGTCGAATTACACCAAAGCAAGCCGCGCCATGAGCACGCGAGCGGCTTTTACAATATTAACTTTTTTTTCAACATGAAATAAACCTTATTACACATTATTAAAGATTATATTCAGTAGTGAATGTCACATCGCTCGGCGGCACCTGTTTCAATGATTCGTTTGAAAAGACGCCGACAATCATATTGCGAATTCAACTGTTTGGGATAGACAATAAAGTTCAAATTGCCATGCCATGGACGAACGTCAAGCGCGCGGCATTTCTGAAAAGCGTGAGTACGCGTGGCGCGTGCCGCACTGTTCTACCGCTCGCCGCGCTCGCTACACGTAATTTTGCGAAATAAGTCTTGGCGCAATGGATTAAGTTTTATATTTGAAGTAAACATGTAAATATGAAATTTACTTCATATTTGCGGCTTTTCTTTTGATTGAAATTTACCTAATAAGTAAGATTTAATTTTGATATTAGCTGAATTAGTCTGCCACAAGCACAACTGTTGAGAATTTCGACGAGGTCGGAGTACTCGTCAAAAATTATTTAGCTATGCTACCAAATTTCAGTCTGAAAACTGAAAAAAGAAAACATTTAAAAAAAAAAACACCACAAGCTTGTGCTTTGTTTTTCTTGTCACTCTTTCCTTCCTAAATATACTTTTTACCCGTGTACAGTGGCGCTCGCTCGCAGTGAGCTTCCCAAAGTCAAATGTTCCCAATTGATATTGAACTTTGTTTGATATGAGGTCGTAATTAGAATGAAGAAATTTCAAAATTTGGACATTGATAATATGATGTAACATGACATCTATTTAGGCATGTTAGCATGGCTACATTTTGGCTTGTTAGGGTAAACACCAGAACACCCTGTATAATTCTAAATACAGTCAACAGCACACCATGGTATCCAAAACCGAAGAATTTCTTCTTCATCTCCAAACAATAGTTTATTATCCATTGGGGAAATTTGACAATTTGTGGTAACTTGATGTGCTGTTACTTGAACTTTGTACCCAATTACCCATTCCATTTTGACCGCGCGCTTACTAGGGGGCGCTTTTTTTTTTTTTACTAGGGCGCACTTGGGTAATGTTTGCACACGGGCGCTACATGGGCTAGAGACGCCTCTGTGTATTTAAATGAAATAGTATTATAGAACTCATAGCACGAAATGCTGAAGAGTAGGTAGTGTTATCGAAATGCCTTTAAATAGCAACCAACCTGAGGACATTAATTTAGAAAGAAACAAGAAGTCTATGAAGGAAAAACCAAGATGGTAAGAAGAGGTAAGTAGGTAGGTATTGTTCTTTGGATAAATGGAGATTCAATTATAATGCCGATACTACAGATAAACAAGACTGTGTATTAAAAAAAATAAGCGGAGATATTATTTATGAGATGTTATTCATCGCGAAGAATTGTAACGTGTTGTTGTTCGGGTCAGCATGATTCGGCACAGCCGAGTGGCAAAATCGAATAAAATAGGTGTTCGGAAAAAACCGCTCGGGTGCCGAGCCGATCTGAACATGACTATGACTTAGCGAGGGCAGGAGCCGTATGAAAGACGGATGTGTTTAGTAATTAGGTAAGTACTTGGATTGGTCGGCTTTGTTCAACAAATAAATAAAAATAATAATCGAATGCGCCGACCCAAACGAGTGTCAAATTTACTGGAACAATTTAGGGTGAAAATATTTTTAAACGTTTTCTAGGAGAGGGATGAGTTCTTATACCTACCTACTATTTTGTTTTTTATTAATGGCTCCTTTCGCCAAAGATACAAAATGTAGAAAACAGCGGGAGAAAGTTCCCGAAAAAAAAATACCCAATATTTTGACAAGACTGACTATGTGCCTCAAGACTTATAAGGAAAAAACACGTGCCTTTAAATATGTATACGTGATCCTCCCAAAAGAACTAATTAACCCTGCGTTCCGAGATGGGAAATAATCGATGTGAGCGTGCTTAAACCCGTACCGAATTAGCGTGAGCGCGATAACGACGTTCCGTGAATCGTCATAGATGACGTCATGACATGCGCCATCTTGCGATAACGCCGACCATGCCCTAGAATAATATCACCGTGAGCGCTGTCAAAAATGACAGTGTGTGTGTGAGGAAATGTCAGTGTGTGTTTTGTTTTGATTTGCATCTTATTATAAAATTAAACTAACGTGGCATTTTCGAAATTGTGCTTCTGGCTGATAGTCGCCACCTAACCAAAGAAGAAGAATAATATCGTTTTTACATTGAGTAAGCACTGTGAGCGCGCTCACGGGCGTTCCGAATTGTTGACAGCTCTCAGCTGTCATAATCGTGATATCTAAATCGGAACGCATGTGAGATGATGTGAGCGCTGTGAGCGATTATAGCTAATTCGGAAAGCGCCCTAAGTCTGTTTTCATTACTTACAGAATCAGGCACTTGTGAATCTTGAAAAAACGTATTTGATAGAAATTTTAATTTAATTTAAGATATTCAAGAAATTTTAAGATAGTCAAGTATCAAATATGTTTTTTCCTAGTTGATCCGGGGATACACGACCTATTTTTTTTAAATTTGCCGCTCATTTTCACTCTCAGCTTTCAATAGACAGACTCTATGTATATTATGTAAATTATAGTAAAAGTGCGTGTGTATTTATATTATCATATCAGATCAGTGCTGGAATTAACACCTCGGAAGTTTTTTAGTCAGGAAGATCATCCTCAAATTGGTTTTCAATTTCGATGAGGTTATTCATGTCGTAAGCTTCCAGTTTTAAACTAAAAAAAAACTTAAAGTCAATAAACCCAAAACAACCTATTAGATAAATATAAAATGATAAATTATAAAATATTCCTATTTTATTTACTCTTCCACTAAAGCTGCTTCTTTAGGTACGCTTCCGTATTCCTTAGCTCGGCTTTTAATAGAGCTACACTCCAAATCGCATACCTACATACATTCTAATAATATCTGCATAATATTTATTTAGTTTTCGTTTAATTTGTGATCGACACAAAAGTAAACATAAAACAATGGCGGTTTGTAGACGGACAGCAGTGCTGCCACCTATGACTAACTTTCAATGTTTAACCCCATTTTTTGAAAACATTTGATGAGGTCACCAAAATGTTAAATTAAATAAGTTCAGAAATAAGTATTTCTAAACTTATTTATTTTAGAATAGAATACTCTATTGTGTACACCATTTATATTACAGACATAAATATAATTTACAAAGGGTGACATAACGGGCGGGCGTGATTATTTTATCGCACTGGCTAATAATAAAACATAGATAATATTTGCTAAAAGACACGTATCTAAACCAATTGCAAATTGCTTGACGATCTGTAAAAGTTTGACGGAGTTTGACTTTGACATTTCATTCTGAAAATAAACATTTCAATTTTCAATTCATTAATTTCGTGTCTACGTATGTGTTATTATTTTAACGTCTTAAAATATAATAAGAAAGAATTTAGACAAATTGGATGATAATCTGAGAGTTGCAACCGATGTCAGAGACTTCATCGCAAGCCCAACAAGAGCCCAAGGAAGAGCTACCGCCGTCCAAGATACCTGAATCCGTAAGGGTTAGTATGATTGTAGCGATTAGAATCGCTATTGCTTTTATTATCGTAACCATTACACTAGGTTACACCATAATATGCAAAACAGATTCATAGCAAGGTACTTAATACCCAAACACATCATTACATTCACACTTGTTGTATTTTCAGAAAATAATATCAATGGAAAAAGAAAATGAGTCGAACGCTAATCGAAAATCCAGGATTGACCTGAACGCGCTTCCTACTCGTCAGTACCTCGACCAGACAGTAGTGCCAATACTGTTGCAAGGTCTCTCTGCCCTGGCTAAGGAGCGGCCTCCAGATCCAATCAACTACTTGGCTGCATACTTACTGAAGAACAAAAGTACCTTCGAGAGCCACACCTCTACCAACAACAACCCTCCGCCGAACCCTCAACCATAATACTTCCATAGTTATAAGATGTACAGCACAAGTATGCAGTACGGTAATAATATGCATATTGTAATACATAGGTTTCAAATTTTGGTTTTTATCTTGGTGACAAAGAATTATCTGCTTTATGAAACATAGGAATAAAAAAAAATTTCAACATAGACATAGCTAGTAATAGGCTCCAAACTATTGTTACAGCAACTATTATTTGTTGTGATCATTTTTGCTCTACAGCAAAGAGATCTCGGTGAAAATGTTAAACTAAGATACTACTTAATAGCATTTTTGCTCGTCAATTACTTGCTCAAGTTATTATGGCTGCTAGCTATGATCACATTTCCTGTTTTAATAGTAGTTGGAGAATTTTTTTTATTAAATAATTATTGTTCAACTAGTACAGTACTATAGAAATAAGTTATTTTTTAGACAATTACTTTATGCATGTTACTACAGATTAACATAGGTAGTCGAATGATACAGCAGTGTGCATACATGAGCCTTGGTATACCCAAATGATAACCACTTAAATGTTCTTGGTGATGTTCACCACAAAATAAGTTGGAAGTAATGTAGAAGTAATTATATTTTGCTATTTAAAATAAATAATCTAAGACTCAACATTGCTTTTTCTTAATGTGTAGATAACATACACAAAATATTATTTTGTTTTGGGGTTATTCCGTTTATCTACCCTAAAAAGTTCACTCTAAGGTGTATATGCGGAAACATATGCACGAGAATCCACCCTAAGCTTAGTTGGATAAACGGAATGTATAGGCTAAAGGTCATACAAATCAAATATCAAATCGGAAAGGGATCGGCACCGTATCGCCTTTCGCCTCGCCGCCCGTCAAACAGGCATCAACCTAACGTAAGCGGATCATCAGCTCCGATACGTCAACTCGGCTAGGCGACGACGACGCCGCGCTTACGGCTCGCCGACCGCTAGATGCTGCTGATGTTGCAGCAGGTAGGCAGGCCGGAGGGGTGAGGTGCAAGGGTGGGACGAAGCGTAAGCTCGAGTACGGAGAGACATAAGCATCCATGTATAATGTAGTCTGTGGACATAAGCGCGGAGACGACGAGCCGTAACGCACCGCACCGCGGTTCGTGAGCTTGTCCCGAGGCGAGGCGATTACGTTACGATTCCGATTATTGTGCGTTGCAGTACTTAGGGAGTTTCATACAAAGAATACAACCGGTCGATTCTGTAAAAATCACACCATGAAAACTTAGGTGAAGCGAGTTGGTTTTTGCTAGGAATTGACAGCTCGCTCCACGCTCACTTCACCTAAGTTTTCACGGTGAGATTTTTACAGAATAGTAGAGCTGAACGCAGCTAAACGGCTCGAGTTGATATGGTGCGTGGTTATATCGTCGTTGTATGGTGCCGATCCCTTTCCGGTTTGATACGTGTGCTAGGTATGACCTTTATAGTAACTTGGTAACTTCAGACAAGAGCAATATTTTAAATTAACACATCTTGAAATATACCTACAATATTTTTGCTAATATTTGTTCAAAGCAAAATAAATACAAAATCTGTAATAATTTTAATCAACCAGAAAATATTGTAAGTGACCACCATTACACTACACATAACAAGCACCTAGACTCAAACTGGACATACGAGTATTTATATAATAATTCATTTTGTTTCTTTCTCGGCCTCCTCAAGAAACTGCTGTCTATGCAACAGCCAAGAGTCATTATCATCGGCCCCTTCATCTTCAGGCACGACAGAAGGCAGTTCGAACTGAAGATCGTCGGTGATGATGCAGCTGTCGTCCGTGACTGAAGGCACAGATTCGTGGACAGGCAATGGCATTGGCTCTTCAGGCAGAAATTCTGCTATGTAAGCCGTGACGTTGCGTGCCCGCCATGTTGCGATCATGCCTGTTAGGAGGTAAGTATATAAATTACTATAGATTTTGACCAAGAAGGGATCAGTTGTATAAGGGGTCAGTGGTGGTAGTCAGTAGCGACATCTATACAGCTGCATTAGAAGTACGCAACTAGCGAGTAGCGAGCGAACTACAAGTCAGATGCCGAAAATACTGACGTCACTAACACAAGCAGTGTTTATCATAGAATCAAGATGCTCAACCATGAACCCAATTGCGCCCGACAGACGATATTAAGCTAGAGCCCGCCAACCACTACATTCGTTTGACACCTTAATTCTGATTCAATTGAGGAACATTCGACTTCATTCCTCCACTTCCACAAGTTCATTTTTTTTTTGAGGGGGACACGCACTACCAACTCTCTCGAATCTGAGATACCAGTATTATTATTAAATTGTTCATGCTTTTCCTGGGAATCGGTGGATTCAAAAGGCTACCTAATGCATTTTTTGTCATTACAAATTGTGTACATTCGCAGACACTAGGTATTTATGAATTAAATCCCGTTTCTCTAAAATAGTATCAGTTCGAGGTCTCTTGCGGACGACGACCTCAATCAAAAATTAGACGCGTATAAACTTGCTTGCATTAGATTAACATAATATTATTACATATACCTACCTACCTACTGCTATCAAACCGGCAGTGGCTTTGAGAACTAAATTCCAAGTTTAAAACCTACTCAAAATAACATCACCAACTATTAAATATCTACCCAAGCTATCTACCTGCTATCCTTGTAGTAACAGTAGGTAGGTATACACACGGAATAGATAAAATCTATTCCGTGGGTATACATCATTCATGTGTAGGTATCACAAGATTCACAAGCCAACAAACTCATTGACAGTACTTGCTAGTTGATTGTATGCCTCTTTCAATTCTACTTGCAAAAGGTACCGTTACTATGTAGTTGATTCTTACCTGCTGTCTCATCAAACTCTAAAGATTCCTCTTCCAATCTCTCTTCTTTGACTTCTTTTTCGTCTTTCTCTTCTTCACCTTCACCAAATTCTTCACTAGCTGGATCTTTTATAAGCAGGTAGAATCCATGTTGCATACAATTGGTATCAAAGACGAAGCATCCCGGACCCTTAGGCTTTCCCTTCAACCAGGAGCCATGGTAACGATAACGAGGGTAAATAATTTGTCCGGGGCCTTGGATCGTCCCTTCGAGCCATGTCCCCATGAATTTTATTTGGTACTCGGCGAAGAAATACGTCCCTAGGCCATGTCGTTTGCCTTTGAACCACGCGCCCTCGTATATGTCACCATTAGGGTAGTAGTAGGCTCCGAACCCTTGCTTCAGGTCGTGCCGCCAGTCTCCTTCGTAGTGAGAGCCGTCTGGGTACACCATGCGGCCGACTCCGTATTTCATGGCTCTGCGCCATTCGCCTAGAAGCAAGAATTATTAGATACGACCTAATTCACGTGCAACCTTTGAAACCTTTCTTTCGTGTCAAGATTTGAAACCGCCTACACATCTACACCAAAGTTGTTTACCTTTCCCGTAGCTCTACACGTTTACCAAAGTCGTTTACCCTTCCCGTAGGTCTCAGGTTTCCATACCTTCGTACCGAGAGCCATTCTTGAACACGTACAAGCCTTTCCCGTTCCTCTGTCCGCGGCAGTAGCACCCTGTGTAGTAGTCTCCATTTGGAAGAACTGCCCATCCCTCCCCGTGTCTGTCGCCTTGAGGATTCCTCTTTCCTACGTAGATCTAGGAAATTCTGTACATTAGGTATTGTCAGGGCCTGTTTATTTTGATTTTGATGAAAATGTTAGAAGTCTGTACCGAGTAGGTAAGGAGTACCTGTAAGGACCCTGTAAGTATCGAGTACCAATCAAAACCACAGTCTTGCGGAGTATTATTTCTGTAAGTAGAGAAACTACTGGAATACAGCAGGTAGTATTCATAAGAGGACTAAAGGTCTACTTGAACCGTTTAAATTTAAATCAATGTTTTTTTAAATTATTTAGACAATGTTCCAGGTATTTAAGAAGATATTAATTTACCCCGATAGTGTCTACATCCTCTCCTGCTTCGCCTTTTGCTTCTGCCATAATGATTGTTTTTATTTGATTTGATTACAAATACGATTTAAAAATATTATTGTATTGTCAGATAAGTAATTGACATTCGAAGCATTCTATCCGTCATCGTCATGGAAAAATAAAACAACGACCAATTGGAAAAAACTTCTGTAAATAGGTCTCATGTTGCAAGTAGGTATGTAAACTCTAGCAAGTAAAAATAATAATAATAAACAGAAATAGCTTTAATTCTCACACATCCATGTCTGAATAAATTAATAACACATTATAATCAAAATTGAAGCAAGATATGCAAATGGAACGAGTTAAGTGAGCTGGGATAACTATATCTTAACATGAAACCGTGTGAATCAATGGCTGACTAGACTCTAGGCAATATGTTACAAGTTCAGCTTCAAAGCACAAGCAAACGAGGAATGTAAATTAATTAATAAGATCAAAGTTTGAAAGTAAATGCAAGGAATAAAATAATAGTTAAACACGTTAATGTTCTATGGATCTAAGCGTCATTGAGGAATCCTTTAGCATTATTCCAGCTCACTGGAAAATCACAGACAAAAATATTAATGTATAGCCTCATAATTAACCAATTTCTCAAATATTTTCTATAAAATTAATAATTATTAATAACAATATAAGAAAGCAAGAGGGAAATAATTCAAAAGTTCGTCGAAAGAAAGATAAAAATCCCTAAATTTAAAGACCTACAGTAACAACTCATAAAGTAATTTTGTACTTTTCGGTTTCCCGCTACATTGTATTATCGTGGCAAGTAATACATCACACTCGTCTCTAAGGGTCATAACGCTAACTAAATTCAGTTTCTTTTATATTTATAAGGTTGACACAGTTCTGTTCTTTAGGTCACGAGACAGCGGACCGATGACCTCAATCAAGTCAGATTCCATCTGCATTTATTTTGAACAACTTTTTATTTACTCGTTTACCTCATTCGATCAAACCCACTTTGACACTAAACTGGGAAACGTTAACTGTGTATTGTTTATGTTATGTTTTAGCGCGGCGGGGCTTGCGGCGGCGCTTCTTCTAGCTTGCCCCACACCACGTTGCACATCTCTCGCACTAGAGCCTGTTCTCCCGAATCTAAGTCCGGGGCTGGTCTTCTTCGCTCACGTTCTACGCGTTCTCTCACTTCCAAAACCTGTAAAGCACGTACCACGGCTTCGGGGCGTTCATTTCCTCCATTTCCTAGTCCTTTCTCTGCCTCTAAGCGCCGAACTTTTTGCTCCAAGTCTTTAACATACTGTACTGTTCTTTCAGCAAGCTGAGGATGTGTGATTGGTATCGCAGGCGCAGTTCGTATACCTTCCTCCGCGTTTGTCCCGCTACTGCTGCCATCACCGTCGTCTCGCTCCCTTCCTGCTGCTCGTCCACAATTGCTACACGTACTCCTCTCACGTTCTTCGTCTAAATATAAGCACAATTCTTTCAACTCTAAATTATCACGAATTAATTCTTGCTGTTTATCATCTAACTGCCTCAATTTGTTCTGGTATGCGGATACTTCCTGTCGCATAACGGATGCTGTGTATCTTCCAAATCGTTGCCATTCTCGAGCTAGTTTTCTGCCCTTCTGTCGATCATCATCTAAGAAGCAACACAAATCTCGAAGTTCCTGATTATCCTCGCTTAATCGGCGATTAGCTTCTTTCAGCGCTTTTATCTGAGCTAAGAGCGCTTGAATCTGTCTTTTCTGGTCAGTCGATGCTCGAGGTCCCTCGGGTTCCACACGTTTGGTAAACTTCAGCATGTCAGCCGATCTTCTATGAATCTGTTCTTCCTCAATATTACGCTGCGCCCGCTGGATGTCGTCTGCACTTCTCGCTCGTGCAGTTGGCTCTACGGGTTCGTGCACAACAGCTTTCGTCACCACCTCGGATGGCCGCGGCATACGAAGTGCTCCCGATGGTTGAGGATATCCTGGAGGATAGCCTTGAGGATATTTCAAAAAGTGAATAGATCCTCCACTGTACGAACCCGGAACAGCACCATGCGCAACTAAGGGGTACTGCGATTTGCTAGGATCGATAGATTTGCCTGCGTATGGTGGTTTATACTCCTTGGCGGACGGGTCGATAGTGGCTAGTTTGGGCCCGCTCGCGGCTAGAGGAGGCGGATGATAACGCGGTGGAAAGTTGACCGGTTCCGGGCCCTGTTTACCTAGTTGCTGCTTCTGTTTATTAAATTGGCCTGCGTTCTGATTGATTGACATTGTCGTTGGAACCGTTTTCGGGTACCAGCTCAGTCAATACATCGCTTTGTGTTTTTGGAGCTCATTTCCAAATCTTGCAGATCACGTAGATGCGAAAGACGGGACGGCATGAGTTCAACGATTGGTCCTTGAATGAACAGAGGTGGGGACCGCCGCCGGCTGTGTAGGCTGTAGAGCGTGGCATTCGCGCAATTAACTCGACCGTGGTTCTTTGTGTTCACGAAAATCACTTGTCACACACTGTTTGGAAGCACTATGAACTGATTATTGTCAGAGTTTTGCTGATATGGAGGAAAACAAACGTTTAAGTGATGTTGTTTTCAAAAAGCAGGTTATGCGTGACCGTATGTCGACGGTACGACGCGGGCGCGCGCGGGGCGCATGTCTCGGACTGGCCCGGCGGCGCTACCTGCGCGGAGGCTCACGCGCGGCGCGGCGTCCCGCTCTCGCGCGCCATCTCACCTGCGTGCACTCACACAGAGGCGTCGCTGTACGAAGAGCAATCATTGACTCCAAGTAATACCACACTGAGACACACTCACAACACATCTGCGCGTCACACTCGACGACGCGCAGGGATCGTTCTCGACTATTCATCCTCTTGATTGAATTGCATACCTTTGTATGACAATAACAATAGTATTCGAGCGGAAGAAAACTTTCGATGATTTTGTTTGTAGAGCAGAATACATTGCGCACATCTTTTTGAGTACCTAGGTATTTCATCCGCTACAAGCAGCTTCTAATAAATACCTACTTACTGCTATTCTTCTATAGCTTAAAAGTAATTGTTTTGGACAATTTGCGTTGACATTGAAGATATGACTGCAAGGTCGACATCACTATCGACATAAATCAACCTTGACTGGAGTAGAAGTACAACTTTCGCCATGGTAATAACTACTTCATAAACATCTTAAATTCATTCATTCACTGACAGCGCATAGCCTAAACGGCTGGTTCTAGAAGATAGAAATTTAAGTACTTAAGTTCCTTATTTATCGAAAGTGAGCACTAAAAATTCAACCCCTAAAGGGGTTAAATTGGAGATGAAGTTTTGTATGGAACTTAGTAAAATTTGTCGATGGGAAATCCCATAGCTAAGTTATTCAACTTCTGGCCAATTGGCAAATGATAATGTATTTATTTTTGTCTGACAATCCGGCAATTATATCGGAGTAGGGCTTTATAGTTGAATACTCTGTCCAGCTGACTGCTGATGTACCACATCTGCTTTGTTACCCTCTGTCAAATCTAGCCTACCAACTTCTTCCTAAGAGTAGGAGGAGGAGGAACCGAACATTGTAGAGTCGGAACTATATGCACAGTCGTGTTAAAGTTCTGACTCTACATTATTCGGTTCCTGTCATAATCAAATAGCAATGCGCTTAGTAGTAACACCTAGAGAGAACATTATTATTGCCAGGAGTTACTTTCGGTTTTAATTTCTTAGAGTACATAGTTTTATAATTTGGGAACATTTAAAATGTGTTATTGGATTTTTCCATTGAAATTAAATTATAAATTGCCCAATTATAAAAAAAACTATGTACTTTAAGAAATAAAAGTCTTTAATTTATGTCCGGTTGTTGGCAATAGATGCTAGCTAAATGTGGGGCTACTACACACTTCTGCCCAACCCTTTGAGGGATATAGGCGTGATGTTAGGTTTATGTTAGTTTTATATTAGAAACGTACCTTCTTACTAAAGTCTCGATCGCAGTTTCGCTGAGACTAATGCCAGATAGAAATGAATAATACATACCTACCCACCAAAAACATTTCATGTAAGGTTGCCAAGACTCACGTAACACTTTCACTATTAAAAAGTTAGATCAGAGCGGCAATTCTAATATATAATTTATTTTAAGAAAGTTCACAGTCTAGGGGCCTAAAAAGGCCACTTTGGCAGAATCATAAAAGGATAACAACAGAATCATAAAAGGTCAATCGTCGAATCCAACTCGGCTGGGCAGCGTTCAGGAAGCTACGCAATATCTTCTCTTCCCACATACCGCAGTGTCTCAAGACGAAAGTCTTTGACCAGTGCGTGTTGCTAGTGATGATTTATTGAAACGTGGTCGCTCACAATGGGCCTTATAAGAAGGCTGAAAGTCACCCAAAGGGCAATGGAGAGAGCTATGCTTGGAGCCTCCCTGCCTGATCGAATCAGGAATGAGGAGATCCGCAGGAGGACCAAGGTAACCGACATAGCCCGAAGAATTGTCAAACTTAAGTGGCAGTGGGCAGGGCACATTGCTCGCAGAACAGATGGCCGATGGGGCCGAAAGGTTCTGGAGTGGCGACCGCGTACCGGAAGACGTTACGTAGCGTTGGAAGGCCTCCCACAAGGTGGTCCGACGATCTTGTGAAGACCGCAAGAAGCCGTTGGATGCAAGAAGCACAGAACCGGTCGAAGTGGAGGTGCTTGGGGGAGACCTATGTCCAGCAGTAGACGTCTTTCGGCTGAAATGATGATGATGATGATGAAGGAGTTTATGTGCGACGGCCGCGAAACACCCAAGGCAGCACTTGACCGGTTTTTGTATTGTTGGTTGTGTGCAAATCCTGGCTTGCGTACCAAATTACAGCTTTCTAGGACTTCGGGAAATACCCTAGATGTTTTATTTTATACACATACTTGCACCTCCCGGGTCACTGGTCTTTTAATGTTGTGTTATGCATTAGTTCAATGGAATGGTCAAGCCATACATTTTGACCAAGATGTAGGGTTTGTAGAGTTAGCGGTTATGAATCCCCGATTAGGAACTGTGCTGCAGAGAAAACTCAACTCTTGGGTAAATTTAACACTATGTGTTACCCAAGTATTTGCTTACTACTGCGCCGAGCGAGGACAGTCACCAGTTCACAAATCAAGTTCACCCATTTCACTTGCTCATCAGTATTCAATACATGTAATTTGGCAAGTATATGCAAAGTGTGCTACCCACGGGGGTAGGCAGTGCCCCCACTGCGACTTATCGCCAGTAGTAGCTTGCTCAGTGCTCGGGAAGGATGGCGCGCGTTCGTGCGCCCGCGCAAGTCGCCTGCATTGCGATCATACTCCTCGTACAAGGTAAGTTAACATGTGGACGGCTTGCAAAACACTTTAGTCGGTGTTTTTATTTATATTATGTTTGCCCAGTTTGTAAGCGGCGATGTGTAAATCTGTTGAAATTATCGAGATCTCGAGACAATTTTTTGGGTAGACTGACTCTATAAAGACCGAACTACTTACCTGTATTTTTTATGATAGAGGAATATTCTTATAATTTCTAGGTAAAGTTTTCAATTGCAGTAAACAGTAGGAGTTTATGTGATGTTCGATTCTCACATAGACTGCTTAATATGGGTAAAATACGTATTAGAAATCGACACTGACTCGAACTATGTATTTCGACCATAAAGGCTACCTTCATAATTTAACATTGGGCAGAGCCGAGGCTCCTATACGTAAATCAAAACGTTACCTAACTATCAACGTCTTAATTATTGCGAAGACAGTAATTAATAGCTTCCTTCAAGCAACCAGCATACCTATAAGTGGTGATTTCTGGTGTAATTCAGGTGACACTTATGTAATCCGTTCCCTTTCGTTGATTGCAGATTCCTAAATAACGTGATTCTATGTTAGAGCACTGCTGTGCAGTTTCTTTCACCAGAATCGTTGCATAAACTAGTTATTAAAGCCACAATAGCTATTTACACCATCAATTATTTCATGCATCAATTTTACGTAATAATCATACAAATATGTGGGTAGGTAGGTACGTCGAAATTCCTGACTATCATATTATTATGTTGTAATGCCACAATTTCCTGCTATTTATTATTGTGATCTATGTGTGGATATGATCATGATTATGACTTTTCTTTACTGCACAGTTATATCAGTTTTACCTATTGTTATCCGTAAAAGCTGGAGCTCTTATCCCTGATAGACTGTGTCCCTGATATTAATCCAACATAGGAAACTTATGGGGCAAAAAGAAAAACGCGCACATTTGTACGGATTACTCGCAAATTCTATGAAACCGTAGTATTTTGAACAGCTAGGTATAGTAACAACTTCATTCCATTGGTACAGGTGCATTCTCCCAGCGACACCCGATCAAGGAGGCGTTGTTCCTGCACACCGATGCCTACGGTAACGCCACCTTCGAGGACTGCGTATGGCGACGAGACAAGGAAGTCTGCCCTGACGCTGACGTGAACCTGCACCTATATACTGAAGCAGATCCTGTCAAGAATGTTGTGAGTATAGAGCCATTTATCTTTCCAGTCGTTGTCACTCCGGAATAAGAAACTGGCAGTGTTACTCGGTAAAGTCTTTAGGGAAACGAATTAACGAGAAAGGTTGACGATCTCTAGATTGATTGCATTACAGGCAAAGGAATTATTAAGGTTTCCAAGCATGAAGATTGTAGAGTTATATTTCGATGAAAATTCATGGCAGCGTTCAACTGTCTTGAACCACAGTTTGCAATAATGTTGAAGGCGGATTTTTTTTCACCTAAACTATATTTTGAGTCCTGGGATATGTACGACAACGACAACGACATGTATCCCTACGGGATATATGTCGTTGCATATCTTTCCTCTTACAAAAAGTAGTCCTGACTCCAGTGACTTCCTACTGTGGGAACATTACAGGCCGATTGTATTATATGGTACTTTATATCCTATACCTAAAGGGTCTTGTTCCATGTTCAATCTTCGATATCTCACCTCTGATAGTGTGTCAACATCGATACACCGATGCCTAGGCCGACCATTGGTTGCATAATAATGAATGAATATGCTAATAGAGTTTTTGTAAGAAACATCAGCATTGTAGTGTCATGTTTACCTAAATCCGAGAGGGAGATTGAAAATTATCCGAAGGTATATCTAAGGCATTGTATGTGATCGTAGTTCCCACGTGTATATGGGCAGGTACTTAATAAACACGCAATTACCTACTGGTTAGTGTAAGCCGTTCTTCTAGAATATTTAGATAAATCATAAAACAAATGTCCACATATTAAACCTTTGGTTGGTTACGTAACTTTATACATTGCTTGTTTCATCCGTGAGCCGGACCCTCGAGCCCCATGGATCATGAGGTACCTAAACTAAATTACAACATTGCACCATTCAAACCCAGCAAATTACTTAAAAAGATCCCTTACTCGATTCCGATACTCTCTTCGATTTGGAACCCTCAGTCTTCCCATTATGGAACAAGACAAACGGTTTTCAAATGGATCAATTCAATGGCATCGATCGACACGGCCAAACCAAACATCAAATCAAGCCGAAAACCAAATTCGCGGCCATTCTTACTACTGCAACGAAAGAGTACGAGGGAATATTGTAATATTTCAATATAAATTATGTACATTATGAACGAAAGTCGCTCACCTTCGTGTTTCATCAGCTGTGACCAAGTTTGCACTTCTGTTTAGTGGTATCGCCCATTGAGTAATCTTCAATAGGCATGCAAGATGTTTTTTCGTAAGTTTTAATCGATGTTCTGTATACTTAGCCTATTATTGTTCAGACAAATCGCGTATTGTGTTTTGAATTTGTAAGACAAGATCAGCTTGACCATACCCATCTGGGTATGGTCAAGCTGATCTTGTCTTGAAGAAAGGTGATAATTGCTTGGACAGACAATTAGTGTCCTTGGAAGACCTATTATTATTTATTTATTTAATACTTCAAACACACAAATGTATAGACGAGGCCCATTGCCTGACCCAAAAATTGCCGTGCTCAATTTATAACAGAGCAATTTTGGACATATAGGTACAAGGGGCTTCAAGGGAGTATATCAAACTCAAACCATTTATTTTATATATTTACTAGCTTCCGCCCGCGGCTTCGCCCGCGAGGTATGTCGATAAAAACTATCCTATGTCCTTGCCTGGGATGCAATCTATCTCTCTGCCAAATTTTATCGAAATCCGTTCAGGGGTTTAGGCGTGAAAAGGTAACATACACTCAGACAGAACTTTCGAATTTATAATATTAGTATGGATGTCAGAAAGATAAAGTAGTTGCCCATTCCAAAGCGTAGTAGGTTCCTATGGAGAAGAACGGGCAAGAAACTCCACGGACAGTATTTTAATAAAATATCTTCACAATATCAGTCGCCTTTTGTTTATATTTTGCAAGCATGTGGACCATTTGTACTTCAGTGTTGACACAGGATCGAACCCGTGACTAAACAGACACAGTCGAACTAAGTTTCACTTTTCTCATTATGATGTATGTACACAATGCGGCTGAATGCAAGAATGCGTCCAAAATACCGCTACTCGTCCTCAACTCCTCAAGGGGACTCGGCTCTCCTTCGCCGGACTCATAAGTTATTTCGTTCACATACAGCCCATTCATGGTGGCACTGAATTTACAATAACTATACAAGAATTGTGTTAGAAACCTACATTTGTTTTACTATTTAGTATGTGTTAAATCGAAGTAGGATCTTTGTTCTATTTCAAAGTTGATGTTAGTGTGGTTGTGGGTGTTTTTGGGTGAACCATCAGAAAAAATCCATTCCATTTTTACCCGACTACGGCTAAGCCAAAAGGATTGACATAGACATGATTTTAGCAGGCTATGTAGATACGTATTGCTCACTCAATTTTACAAAATAAGTAATTAGATCAAAAATAAAGACGTGTGCTCTAATTTGTCGAAAATATATCTTTTTATACTTGTAGCACAACTGATTGTAAGTAAACATAGGTATGACTACATGTTGTAATTAATGTGAATAAAGAAAAATCTGTCCCCTGATTACCAGTGATCTCAGATTCTTATAGAAAACAAATACGAGATGAATCTTATCTTACATAACGGAGAGTGTTATATAACTTTTATATTATCATTAAATTCTTAGGAAGTTGTGCAATAATTAGGTAATGACATAGCGTGCGTTTTATTAGCCATGTTTTATTAGTAGGTATCCCTGTGTCTTTCAAGATACCTATATTGGCCTACTCACAATTAAACCTTATAATGGGTAATCGATAGCAAAGGTACTCGGTAGGCTACCGTCTCATTTCTACCACCATGAACCTAGAACCTAAACTCTACGACTGTTACCAACGAAAACCAGCGATTTATGCTCGGAGTTCCACAAGGAACCGTTTTAGGACTAATAAAAATCCGTAAAATAATAAATTATTTCCGAATAGACTGAATCCACATCAAAAGATGTAGGTACTTTTTAAATTTTATAACATAAATTCACGCCTTTTATCCCCGATGGGTCCGGCAGAAGAGGTGTAGGTATTGGATACCTGCAATTTGCCAGTTACGTTTCAGCCCCTCTGAAAGAAGGCTAGTTGCAACTCATGCAAAACTCTTGCATGAGTTTCAAAATAAACCAAGTGTCTCTTATTTCTAGGTGGATCTAAGCAGCCAGGACTGGTTGCGTCAGAGCGGCTGGGACCCGGCTCACGAGACCGTTCTGTTGATACACGGATACGCGGGAGGAGACGACACCTTGCCAATCGTCGTTCTTAGAGATGGTAAGAGACATATTATGCTTCTACCATAGAATAAGAAATAATACTTCGTATACAAGAGACGCTGGCTATAGTTACAGTCACGAGCTTATATTATATACCTTACACTTACGCAAGATTTAAAAGTGAGTTTCTCCTAAAGTATTGACAGATACCTACCTAATGGCGTTACAACTTACGAACATAGTATTTTCGAAACCATACTATAATGAAATAAGTATTTTTTATTTCATGAGAAAATTTATTTTGAATGTTGCGCAATTGTAAGGTATTCGCGAGTCGCGACTGTACCTACTTGTTGTTAGAAACTTTACTTTTTGGGTTGATAGTATCAACCCAAAAAGTAAAGTTTTTTCATTAGGAATATAAGACCAATAGTATCAATTTGATACTATTGGTCTTATATTCCTAATGCCTACTTCGCGCTAAACTTCCAAAGGTCTAAATCTTCGATCAAGGTCCAAATGCATTGAAAAGCTTCTTTTAAGGTAGGTAGGCATTTAATGTAGGTACATAGGTGTAGTTTTTAATGTCTTTTGATATTTCTCGGGACCCTGGAGTCCCGGGCCTTTGGAGGCTTTATTTAATGTTATTATTATGGCAGTGCTAATTTCGATCTACTTATTATGGGAAGATGGTATGCGCAGTGAATAATTTCTTTGGCATTGGCGGTTTGTAGTGTGACTGCTAAATATGCTGTACTTCCGCAGACCGTTACAGTTCTGATTGATGGCATAACTTATTCACATCAACAACATACCAAAGTACATGACGTCATCATCATTACTTTGAGCCGAAAGGCTTCCACTGCTGGACATAGGCCTCACCCAAGCACCGCCAGGTACTTGAGATTTAATGTTTGGGTAATATTTCCTGTTATTGAAGATCAAAGGCCTTGCCAACTACATAAACAAGGTTACGCCTTTCTAACTGGAGAGATGGGCATACAACCACCAGGCATTGACCCGAACGGTAAATTAGGACAACCACATCTCATTATTATGGATGGCATAGGTTAGTCATAAGGTCCCAAAGGCCGATACCTACGCTTCATTACAAAAGCCTTCAAGCTTCAAGACAAGTGAAGAAAAGAAACTCTAGCCTCTTACCTAATTGCAAAGAAAATACAGTTCTTAGTAAACAAACCGCATCTTTTATTGCGGCGATGTGCCATCAATCAATTACCATAAACTGCTTCCCCTGGATCCCCGCCAGAGGTGAAAGTGTAAGTGTTCGCGGTGCAATACTGTCATGTCGGCAGGAACTGTCAGTTGCGTACGCGCCGCATTACAATTTACAATGCGCGGAGCTCCCACGGCTTTCTCTGCAATATGTTGCAGTACACAGCAGTTCGACGACCTGCATATCAGCACTGACAGTTGTGAAAATTGTATCACTATGCATTGCATTGTAAGGGAAAACTGATGTTACCTAATTTTAAAAAACATGGTTTTGCATAATTTGAAAGGAACAAGTCGTATGAGACATTTTCTGTATTAACTTCTCTGATTTTTGCATTCCTAAAGGACATGTTGTGAGGAAGGGACACAGTTCAGGATTTCAGACCTCCAGTAGTTTTTTTTTGGTTCCGTACCTCAAAAGTATAAAACGGAAACCTTATACGATCACTTTGTTGTCCTTCTGTCTGTCTGGCAAGACCCTTTATCTCGGGAACGCGTGGAGATATCGAGTTGAAATTAAAACCATATACTCAGGTCTGCGGTCCCTTGGAGCTATGCAAAATCAAACTTCTAATTTAACGTGAAAAAGATACGGTCGTTTATGCCGCAAAAACGTATATTTCGAGGGAATCAAAATGTGTAGAGTAGGTTCTTCCCGTTGACCTAGAATCATGAATCTTTGGTAAGAAGCAAGGTCATGTAGCAAATGTAAAGGAAAAAATCCGAAAACCGTAAATTTGTAGTTACATTTTTTTTTAAACCCGTGATAAACTATTTACATACCTACTTTACGGAACCCTTGGTGCGCGAGTCCGACTCGCTCTTGACCAGTTTTTAAATTTGCATTCTTAATACGCGCCGGCCATGTACCTAGACTTCTAGAGTAAAACTTAAGCTAGTGCATAGTGTTTTGTGACTACCGTCCTTGACGTTGCGCGCAGGTAAAGCGCGCAAACCAGCTACTGTTGGTCTACCTACAATACGTTGAGTCCATGGACCTTCTACTAAATCTTGACATCTAAACTAATATTTTAAAGAGAACAGATTTTGTTTATTTTTAAATACTATGACGGAGAAGGTATAGTGTGTGTCGTTATTGTCAGCCATATTTTAACTACCTTGGGCGCACTATTGGGTAGTGTTGGTTATTGCGCAATAGAAAAACCTGCAGTTCAAATCTGATTATAATTTCACGAACAAATTAATCACACTGGCAAATTACACACTGTTGGTACCCGAAAAAGTAATACTCTGTGGTTCTGTCGACTCCCACGAACTCAGGCTAGACTCTGTCAAGCGCCACCAGATGGCGCTAGCGTTCCGAATAGTCAAACGAATGACCGGATGCGACATAAATATATTTGTTTGATGCGCTTTTACCCCCTTAAAGCTTTGCACTCAGCTTCCAAACACCCTGTATAGTTATATAGCCCTATTCCTTACGCTCATCTAGAATGCTCACCAAACACTGCAATGTTCCAGCGTACCTCCGCCGCGGTGGCTACAACGTGTTCATGCTGGACTGGGGCGCGCTATGTCAGCCTCCTTGCTACGTGGCCGCAGTCCACAACCTTCGTCCGGTGGCCCGCTGTGTGGCCGACGCACTCGCTGCCTTACGCCGCGCCGGTCTGAGGACAGACAACCTCACCTGTGTGGGACACTCGCTCGGCGCGCATCTGTGTGGGATCATTGCCAATTATCTGACGTTTAGGATGAATAGGATTATTGGTATGTATGATTGTACTCATCCAACCTACAATAAGTTGGGTTAACTTTGTCGCTGAGATACGAATAACTTCCCAATATTTTTTAATGCTGACAACATTATGTTCTGTGCCATTTTATTTTCTGCGTTTCGGGACAGAATTTGATTTGTAGCTACGGTCTTATAGCACGCCGCCGCACTATCTATAATAAAGAATATTCTTTAGCTCCGGCTGCGTACGATCGCTAACACATAAACATCCTAGATTTCTTGCAGGAGTACCAATATTCGTAGAGCTTACCTACCTATAAAGTTCACAGCCAAAATTGATTTTAGAAATATTAAATCTGTTCTACATTAAACCATCTTCAATTTGCCAGGGTTGGACCCAGCTCGTCCCCTGATCCGTTCAGCGCCAGCACTCCGCTTGGACCCGGGCGACGCGCGCGCTGTTCACGTGCTGCATACTAACGCGGGCCGTTACGGCGAGGCGGCGCGATTAGGACACGCAGACTTCTGTCTCAATGGAGGACGGAGCCAGCCGTATTGTGAGGATACGCCGAGTGAGTACAGAAGCCCCATTGGTACCATTGTGAGTGAGGCAGGTCAATTAGTTGGTGCGCACCAAGTTTTCATAGGTGTTTTAAGTTGTGTGCCTTAGGCCGCGTCTTAAACAAAAGCGATCCTCCCGAACCTCACACTAGCACGTTGGACGCTCCGGTGCACGGGACACGCGCTTGACTCAAATTCATTAAAAATGCGTTTCCGCGCCTATTTGGCTCCGTTTCCCGCGGCCCGTCGCATGGCACGTTGTAGTGTGAGATCCGCCTACCTCACGCGAGCAATCAAGTTCGTAAACTCGCGTGACGATCCAAAGTCTAGTCAAATAAATTAATTTTCATTATTTCTATCAAGGAAATAAAATATGTCTTATTATCTCTGTCTCCGTATAGACGAGGCGCTGTGTAGCCACATCTGGTCGATCTGCTACCAGGCGGAGAGTCTGTTCCGCGCGCGCGAGGCGGCGCCGTGCGGCCGCAGGTGCTCCGTCAAGGTGCCCCCCTCCCGCGCCTCCGCGCTGCCCGTGCCTATAGGACAACCTGCGCCTATGAGGTTAGTAATATCCACTACTTTAACTCCGGTTTCCACCATTATCATTTAGCTGGAAGACGACTAACGTCTATGACCAATCTGGTTCCATTGGAATGGGGACTATCGTTTTTGTGCCCACCACTTGGCGCCACTAGCGGATAAGGTCCTGTCACTGACAAGATATGTTAAATTACCCATTATCTTCATCTAATGTTTATTTTATTACATTTTAAAACTTCACATGAATATTTACGTTATAATGTTCCTAGCAAGCATGATGCAGACAAATCCTTCCTCCAAGTGCTACCAAATTACCAGTTGTTATCTACTTACAATCTTAAGCCATAATTAATTAGGAACGGCACAATCTTTACAACAATAAATTATGAATAATTAATTAGTAAAGATACTCCATAAAAAATCCCGCAAACAATGAATGTACACTTGCTCTTCCAGTAGTAAATTAAAACGCGATAAACCCTCATCATCATTTGAACGTTGCCATTTTTATATAATTGAGTTAATTGTTCCAAAAATTTTAAATTATCTCAGATTCTGACAATTATGAAATATGCTAATTTCCAGTGCATCAGGCGCCTACTGTCTCGAAGACTTCTCGACGCCCTTCTGCCCGTACACCTCAGGGTTGAAAGAAGGCGACCACCGCTGTTGTCTAGACGAACTGTACGCCGCCGCAGCTACAGCCGACCCGCCGCGCAAGAGGCCGCGGCCTGTGCGCCTGCGCGGACCGCGGTTTAGGAATAATGGCGATAACTAGACTGTAGCATAAGATACTATATATCATCACATTCATCACGCCTGTACCTATTACCCAAAGAAGTAGAAAGAGGCGTAGTAAGTCGATACCCATGTACGAGGCTACAAGGATCTTATGACGCTCGAATGACGTTGACAGGGGGGCCCTGTTGGTAAACATGTGTGCAATTGTTTTATGAAATGTTTAAACAAGATGGCGGCGTTAGTACCGATTTTGGCCACGCGCCAAAAGATTGTTGTACAGCTGTAGTTTGGGGCTGCTACTGAGAAATACCATTATCACTTTGCCCGACCTTGAGTTCGATCATTCGATTCATGCTCAACAATCGCACTTGCGATCACCTCTGACAGCTGCAACCTTATTACATTAACGAGCAGTGATTTTGACAGACTTGACAGCAGCGACCCAATAGCAACCTTATTGTCACGAGATTAAAGATCACTGTAGTATTGACAGTGATGCAAAACCAGAAATAAAATAAACTGACAAATAATAATGGACTGAGTGAGATCAGTGGAGCTCAGTCGAAAGGTGTCAGACTGTCAGCTTTAAACATTTGTACAAATATGTTTTTACTGTAATTATTTTGAGTACTTCTAAGGGCTGATTTTTCCATCGCCAGATAAATTTTATTCGAGGAATAAAATTGACGTTTGACAGTTATTGTATGAAATAACTGTCAAAATTTCAAAATTATTCCTCGAATAAAGTTATTAGATGATTGAAAAATCAGCCCTAAATTAATATATTTATACGATTTGAGAAAATTAACTAACAAATTAAAAAAACGGATTGCCTTCACGTTATACAAAATGTGCAAAAGTAAATGAAGAAAAGTATTTACATAAGTACCTAAAAACAATACACAACCTATGTATGTACCATATTTTTACCAAATTACCTTAATATGTATGATAAGTGTAAATGTGTATAGATTGGAGAAGTTTAGCCAAAGAAATCTTACCATTGAATAAATTATTACATTAACATGAAAATCGTTTCATTTTAAAATTCCACATTATTTACCTAATTTTAAGGGAGTCAAGTAAAAAACAGAAATAATAGAATTAATCCTATTTAATAAAAAATAATATTAGAACTAAATCACATCGTGAAAACCATTTACAATTTTGACACAGAACTTATATGTACTTAACTAATAGTACTGTTACTAAACAGTGCCAAAAACATCCGTTCAGTGGCCATAGTATGAAGTTTCAAGCCCATCATTGTTCCGTTGCGAAAAAGAGATGGTGCTATACGTCATGATATGGCTCCATCTCTGTCTAACACTGGAAAAGTGATAGCTCTAAATCTACAGTTTCCTAGAAGAACATTTCAGTCATATTTTTAACGGACATCATGAAAATTTGTCATTTACCACCACTGTTTGACATTAAGGTGTCAAAAAACGCTCTGTAGGTATTGCACGACTCATAATGCGTAGCATTAGTGCTTTACGATCGAAAAAAACATTTTTGTCTCCTTTCTGCAACTGTTTCTATTGTTATACTCCTGCTAGTACATAGAACCTACTTAATTTATATACCATTGTATAGATAATTGAATGGAGATTAATTCTGTACTTTTCAAAAATCGATTTAATGCAGTAGAAACGAAAAATCATCAAAATATTTCTAAAAATCATCCCTTCAATCAAGTGTGAAACCTGAAAACATTGTAGCTTGCGAAATCAATTGATTCAATTTTTTTTTTATACATTCGTTTCATCCATTAGTAGGATGAACCCTATGCTCTTTTATTCAAAGTAGTTTCATTATAATTATTAAAAAACTAACTAATATAATATCTATATCTATGGTTTTTATACGATCAAATGAGCATTATGAGTCGAGCACTTTTGGATGTTCCAAATTTTTTGAAATTACGGCCGCATGTGGCGGTCGCCGGTCTTTTAGAAAACAGTAGAAAAAAAAAACTCTTGAAAACACGACCCTACTTAACGAATATCGCCTGTCTTTGAATTTAAAGGCGACTTCCGTTTCAACAATAGCATGAACTGTAATAGTACGAATATAATATTATGCGCTGCTATTTTCAATCTATTTACCAAAAAAATGTGGGAATAAATATATTTTACACACAGTTCATTTAACATGCTTTTTCAGGTATCAATCGCCAACTATTATACATTTTAGCGGTTAATATTACAACACTATATGATTAGGAATATTAACTACCTACATTGTATTGCAGTCCTCTGTCACAAATATGAGTACTTCACGTGATGCAAGTCTAATACAGCCCGATTCAAACTTTATGGCGGCTCTGAAGTGCGTTACTCGCTGCGCAGTACCTCACCCCTCACCCTCTGACAGGTGAATTTGTTACTGCGCAGTACCTCACCCCTCACCCCCGCGGACAGGTGAATTTGTTACTGCGCAGTACCTCGCCCCTCACCCCCGCTGACAGGTGAATTTGTTACTGCGCAGCGACTCGCCCTCATGTTTCAAACCGCCATAAGGTTTAAACCGGGCTGTACAGTCACGAGCACCAATATGATATGTCAACACTTGGCAACTTTAAATTGCGATTTTTTCACGAAATAACGAATGCAACGTTGAAATACGACACTTTACATATACCTATGGGTTCGAAAATACCGTGTTCCTACTAATATGAAATCATTAAAAAATAAAGGAGAAAATCGACTGAATAAACCAAGTGTATACATACATTTGCTCGTGACTGTACTGTGCTCAGTGCCTTTCGACGCCAAAAAAACACAACTGCAACATTCCGTATGCGCCTGAACTAGAAAGACATTTTAGAAACAAAAAAATAAACTTGTAATAATACAAACAATGTAAAAAAGCGCATCTCAAAAAATTACAGTTGTATCCGTGTTCGGTGGCCGTCGATTTGGTAATAGGGTTGCCAAGAGTGTGGTTAAAAATTGGACATGAATAGCCGCGATTTGACGACTAAGTTTATGAATACGGAAGAAACTTTGATTTTTATTTATATCGCACTAAACTATAGGTTTTTATAGCAACACATAGTGAGACGACTATTAAAGGCTAGCCATTTGAATGGCCCTATAGTCACACGTATATAACCGAGCACTACAAACCTGCGAATAAAAAGCACATTTTTTTCTATGCACAAAGCACAAAGTTTTTAATACGTCCATTTTTTTATTGGCAACCCTACAAGTCCACAGATGCATTATCAAGTTAGTATTGTTGTCAGCTTTTGTTGCCCGACATGAGAAGAGACAGAAGAGCTGCTTTTTCTTTCTCCTTCTTTCTGACTACGTCAAGGCTGCGCGTACGCCACGTACTCTTCCTTAGCTTGATTGGTCTACTGCCAACGTAGCGACCTATAATAAAAATCGAATTAATGGGAGATACAAAAGCTTGTAGCTTAGCAGTCCATTCAAGTCGTCATTAAACAGTTCTACTGAACTATTCTGAAATAGGCTTTCCAGTTCTGAGTGTAAAAAACGTATATTTTAAAGAAGCTGCTGCTCATGGCTTTATTCGACAGACAGAGAATTATTACATGTATACTTTGATAAAAGTATTAGAATTTCTATACGAATCCCGAACATGGTCGGTCTGTCTGGATGCCAATCTACACAAATAAACAAAATTAAAGTGTCTGTTTGTAATGTCAAAAAACAGCTTTTACTAAATGCATTTGAAATTATATACCGTACAACAGAAAGTATAACAAAAAAAAATATTATAATTTTTGTCTGTCTGTTTGTTCCGGCTAATCTCCGCAAGGGCAGGGCTGATTTTGATGAAATTGGATACTTTGAACCCTGTAGAAGGAAAAAGGCAGGCGGACGGAACAAGCTTCATATACATAATCTGCCTATAATGTTCCCACTGCTGGGACACAGGCTTCCTCTCGGTGAGAGGAAGTGGGCCGTAATCCACCACACGGGCCCAGTGCGGGTTGGCAGCTTCATATAAACCTGTTCAATAGTTTTCGGGTCACTGACATGCAGTAGCAAACGTTTATATTTTGGTAAGGATTATGTTGGTGATCAAACTGTTACTGTATTATTCTTACCATCCATCTCCTTCATAGCCTTGATGAAGTCTCCAGGGTCCTTGAAGCTGACGAAACCGAACCCTTTGCTCTTGTTCGTCCGCTTGTCTCTTATCACCTTAGCTCTTTGAAACGAGCTATATTTACTGAAGGTGCGCGTCTAAAAACAAAAGAATAACGTTTATTTGGTCACAGTTCGTGAAACACAAAAATACAGATACTTAACAAAATAAAAAAGTGAATATAATGTTTTAACTACAATTATGTGCCTAACGGCTGCACCAAAAAGGTTCATTTCAGCATTAATGCCAGACAGATGCTGTCTGACGCTGGTTTTCTAATAAACCTTTAGGGACAAGTGACGGGGAGTACAAACATAATAAGTCAAATAACAAAATATGAAATCTAACTCAAGAAACTGAAAATAACTCTAGGTTTAGTCCAGGGGCTCCCAACCTTTTAAAATACGGCCCTCAAACCTTGTTTTAATATATCTACGACCCCCAAGTAACTTTGTTGACTTATGTAGAAAAGCTTAAGAATGTAAAAGCGAGCTTCAATTTTCGTTTTGATGATTTTTCAATCATCTGATAACTTTATTCGAGGAATAATTTTGAAATTTTGACAGTTGTTTCATACAAAAACTGTCAAACGTCAATTTTATCCCTCGAATAAAAGTTATCTGGCGATGGAAAAATCAGCCCTTAAACAGAAAATCAGCCCTTAAACAGAAAAAAGTTACTTTGTCGAGTAACATAGACATAATTACTCAAGAATTATGAGAATGCATAATATGTAAGAGCGAGTGATGAAGCTTCAATCATTTTGCACAATTTCGGATATGTTTCATTTTTCTATACAGACAAAGTAAGTTGTTGAATTTTGAAACTTCTTGGTTTTAGAATCTAGCCTTAACCGTTTCTAATACTTAGAAAGAAAAAGAAAGAAAATACGTATAATTACGGTAAACATGACGCAATAAAGAACATATACACAAAAAATATAAGAAAGGGTTGGGTGAAACACGCGTCACAATGTCACATCCACGCAACACGGCTATCGCTCAGCATCATGCTGCGACCCTCCAGTGGAGCGCCCCACTGGTTAGGAATCCGTAGTCTATTTCATGTTATATTGACTGTTCAAAGAATGTATGTTGAAAAATATTAAGTATTTAATTCAACGTTCATATGGCATTGTGCAGAACGTGAAATATTGGGATCACATGGCAGTTTCCCACTGCATTTGAATTTAACTATGTTGTCATGTGACCCCAACTTTTTACAGTATAAAATATATTTTTACAGTTAAATACATCTGTAAGGTACAGTACAGCACCATATAACGGCCGTTTAACTGTAAATACTCACCAGCAGTTCATCTGTGACGTCATTTCCGAGGTCTCCACAGAACATGCGAAAGTCATCGTCAGTCCAGTCCAGTAGTGTAACATCCTCCCAAACCTGGCCTCCAGCTGTCCTGACAACCTGACAAACACAAAATATACAGATAAGGTTTCGAACAGGATGGCTAGTATGCCAACCTAACAAATTACTATTATAAAATTGCTCAAAATTAATGAAAATTAAAAAAGTCCATGTCATAGACAACACAGAACCTGTTTCAATCATTAGGTAGAGTCTTCAGTCTCAGCTTTCAATAGACAGACTCTACCTAAAACTTGTTTCAACCTTTAATGGCTATTAAATAGCTTTAACTAATGCT
Organism: Oligia latruncula; assembly: GCA_948474745.1. Lineage (NCBI taxonomy): Eukaryota > Metazoa > Arthropoda > Insecta > Lepidoptera > Noctuidae > Oligia > Oligia latruncula. The sequence continues at coordinate 4,838,745 of OX419691.1, read as the reverse complement.
TGCACAGTACAGAATGCCAATTCCAGTAATTAAACACCGGGCAAGAGCGAGTCGGACTCGCGCACCGAGGGTTCCGTAAAATCATAATGTCTTAAAATTTTCATCGGCGAGGCCTATATTCATTCAGATAATTTTAACACTGTGCACTGCGGTGTATAAGAATATTGCAGATTTATGTCAGCGCCATCTCTAGACGACAGTGGAACTAATGTAACTTTTGTTGATGATTTCTGTAAAAGTGTGCTATTTAGAGACTTTTATTTTTCCTGTAATCTTTACACAAACTTCTATCACATAGAATAATTTCAGATTTTTCTCTTTGCAAACTTCGGAGATAAGTGGGGGAACAGCATTTTTTTTACATTTTTCATCAAAAGTCGAAAACTATGCGGCTAAAAAAAAAAAAAAAAAATGTTTGAGAATGTTCAAACTACGATCTTTCATATGATACCCCACATGCCCTAGTAGCCCCACTTCGAATTTTTCAGACCCCGTTTCAGTCCCTGTGTCAAAAAATATACATATATTTTTATTTCTTCCTTATTTTCAAAATAGTTAGGCAAACGTCATCTAAAACTATTCCAAATTTCAAGTTGATAGCATTAGTAGTTCTTGAGATATCCAGCTGTGACAGACAGACTTAGTCTCACCATAAGGGTTTCGTTTTTATTACCATATTGGTACGGAACCCTGAAAACATTCAAAATATAGTGCAACAATCAATGTCAATAGTTTATGAAAAATGTATGAAGATTAAAGATATTTTTTAAAGATGAAGGGCTGATTTTTCCAACGCCAGATAATTATATCGGAGGAATAATTTTAAATTTTTGACAGTTTTTCCACACAAAATCTGTCATACGTCAATTTTATTCCATGAATAAAAATTATCGGTCGATTGAAAAAGTCAGCTCCAAGGGGCCGTCTCCACGAGCGAGAGAATCGCGGAGATAGTCTCGCCGTGCCATCAATTTTTCGCCGCGATGATATCGCCGTGTGGAGACACGTTCTAAGAGAGTGTATAGAAATACGTGGCACGACGATAATATCGCCGCGATTCTCTCACTCATGGAGACGGCCCCTAAGACTGAAAGATATAATTTATTTAGATACATAAAGTTTTTGTAGTACATGAGGGACTTACAAAGTATGCTTTATTAATTACATGGTGTAGGTATTGGTTACGCCGTTTACGTTGCACCAATGTGTGGGAGGAGAGAGAGGCACAACTTTTGTCTCCAGTTGAAGTGGTAGGAGGCGACCTTATATAAGGCCGCGCACGCGCATAAAAAAAGGCTCATTATCGTAACTAAACCATACCAAGCAGTCAATAAGTACTGCCGCACCGCTACCAATTAACGCTCGCCAACTTGACTCCCTCAGTCAGTTTAGGCTGGAGCTCGCGCCGAATAAAGTGCCATAACTAATTTTAATCCCGCTAAGTAATACGCTCGCAGCCAATTTACAGACCGGTCTATGGCTTTGCTGAGCGCCGCAAACTAAGAATTATCTAGAACGAACGAGACCAGGGGCCCCTGACGTCATCTGCCGCCGCCAGCCAGAGTTCCCTTCGCCAGAGTTAAGGTTAGTGTCTTCTTAATTTCTGCATAATTGGTGTAATTTCTCGGCTGCGTGTCCCCTGTTCATACCCATTTTATAACAGGATTCGTGATATCCTCCGCCTTCGCCCAATTTAAATTTAACCACCCGCTATTATTCCCCCGCTTCACCAGGTATAAAGAATTGTTGGGTGAATCGCTGCTGAGTACCTAATCTATATGCGTCAGATGATATTTATTTACGAATACATTGCTTGTTAGAGTTTTAAAGAAAAAAAAAGTGTGTTTAATCGCAAATAATTGTTTCATTTAACTGTTCTCACAGCATAGTGTACGAAAAATGCAAAAAAAATAGGTAAAATTGTTCATATTTTTTTTTCAATTTTTTCATGGTATCGTGTCGAGAATCACTAGCCCTATCACCTGTCTTCGTTTTCGAAAGCGTTTCCCTTACACCCTGTATTTATATTTTAGGAAAAGATTAGAATGAGAATGTTAAAAAAAAACGGGAATTGCCCCTTTATACTATGGTCCTTAGAAAGCCAAGTTCAATCCATTAGTCTAGGTCTGTAAAGTGTCATACCTTCCTGTTCTTCTTCTCCTTCTTGGGCTTGGCGACAGTATCGGGCACAGAAATGGAGGGCGGGGGCGGCGCCACAGGCGGGGGCTCCACCACGGGTTCCGGGCGCGGCGGCGGGGGCGGGGGGGTGCGCTTCTGTAATATTAACACTATAATGGAAAGCAAGAAACTTCGCAAGTTATACAGTCATATTGAAATTATTGTCTGAGGTTTGAAGTTTCTGGGAGAGCCTCGGAGAGAAAATTTGATCATTCAATATACCTCAAGATCAAAACCTGTCACTTCATTCTACCTCTGAGTTTGTTTCGGACTTTCTTCTCAGAGAAGTCAGATAGGAAACGCCGACCTCATTCAGTTTTTAATATGATTGACGTAAGAGTTCGTGCAAACCTACTTAGGGCTGATTTTTCCATTGTCAGATAACTTTTATTCGAGGAATAAAATTGACGTTTGACAGTTTTTGTATGAAATAACTGTCAAATTTTCAAAATTATTCCTCGAATAAAGTCATCAAATGAATGTTTGAAAAATCAGCCCTTACAGAAATAAAATAATTTATCATCATTTATCGTTTACAAAGATCAATGAAAATACTGCCTTACCCTCTTCCGACTTTCTTTTTCTTTCTTCTCGTCATCCTCTTTAGGTTGCTTGTAGAGTTTAGGTGCTGCTGACAGCACCACAGGCTGTGGCTTGGGCGGAGGTGGTGGTATCAGCTGGGGCCCTGGCAGGCCGGGGCGGAGGAACGTTAGGGCGGGAGGGAACCCGCCCTCTACGCCACCTGGACGTATCCTGACCTGGTGATAATGGTTAGCGTTACTAGTTTGATTGTTTGATCTAATGGGTTAAAGGACACAAACTTGCCAGAAGGGGGTCGCGCATGACACCAGAGGGACCTGAACCTATCGCGCCACTACCTTTCGGGTACTTACATACTCTGGTAAGGAAACGCCAGAGGGACCAACATCACAACCTATGGGTGGACGAAGGTGAGTGCAGGCAGGCTAAAGAGTTGTGTAGTTGCACTCCCTACAATTGATGGTCCTCTCATGAAACAGGTTCTCCAACTAAATAAATAACAGCTGCATACAGTTACAGCAGCTATAACTGGCCATGGGTCATTTAATAAACTCCTCATACACCCTTCTGTCAACCCTTTGACATAGGAGGCACTGTGCAGCCTGTGCAGGGCCTGCATGGAGGACGACGAGACATCAGCTAATGTGCTCCTAAACTGCCCGGTGGTCGCCACATACAGGGCAAAGTACTTCAGTAGTCCAGGTACCTTCCGTGAGATCGTCAGTAACATCAAGTCGTGGCTAGCCGACCTTGAGGAGCTGGAGTAAATTGAATAATCGATTATCCCACCCGTACGCAAAATACGCGCATTGACGTGGAATTGTGGACACAAGCCCGTATTACCTATTACTAGTTTGAATTAAACCATAAAATAATGACTGTCATTTGTGGATCTTTGACAGTCGTTACGGGTCGTCAGAAGCCCGAAAGTCTGACAACCAGTCTTACCAAAGGGTATCGTATTACCCAGTAACTGGGTTGTGGAGGTCAGATAGGCAGTCGCTCCATGTAAAATACTGGTATTCAGCTGCGTCCGGTTAGACTGGAAGCCGACCCCAACATAGTTGGGAAAAGGCTAGGCAGATGATGATGATGATTTAAACATAAATGGTGCCTACAAAACAGTCTCAGGTAAACATGGTACTGCCTCAACTAGTTTGTTAGGCAAGTTTATTAAGTTCGGTAACAAGAAATTATGTCATATTAGTTACAGTTGAGTTCTTTATGTTAAAATTATCAGCAAAAACCATATGGCAAAAGTGCATGCCATGATAAAGATCTTCTAGCCCATCAGCAAGTTAGTAACCAGGCTGTGTATTTAAGTATAGCCACTGTAATACAGTTTTTATCTAGTACCAGCATCTGCCCGCAGATTTCGTCCGAGTAAAATTTCTTTTTTTCCCGACCCCGTCGCAACGCATCGCCTGCCCGCGCTATTACTTCGTTTTCGCTTAGCGTTCTTTCCGACTGTATTCCTGTATGCTCAGCTCCCAATTTTTCAAATTTGCATTCACACGCAATTCGACTGGTAGTTTCAGAGATTAGTGGGTTCAAACAAACGTACAAACAAACTCTTCGGCTTTGCTATTAGTATAGATATAGACTAACTGTGCCCCGTAGTTTCGAACGAAACACGAACTAAAATAATTATATTCCATTACTTTAAGAGGCCGTTCCATAGGGAGCCGACCATACATCTGAGCTACCGGCGGCCGGCCAGCGCCCTCCCCCCTCATGACCGGCCGCCTTGCAGAGTTACTTTAAAACTATGATATCTCCAAGAAATTCATTAAAATCAAATGATGTGAAGGGCAATTTTGTTCAAAATTAAATACCTGTGATGAAAAACGTATTTATTTGGATAAGGAGTAATATCATGTTTATAAAAACATCTTCGCAAATAATGCATTATTTTAGAACAGATTTGATAACCATAAAAAAAGTTATAGTGAGTGAACCTTAAAAGGTAGCTACATATCCTGTTGCAGACTTTTTTTAGTTCTTTTAAAGGGGAACAATATCATACATGACACAACAGAATCTCTCAAAAGGAATAACTTAAATAATAAAAAAAGAATAACTTTTTCCCGTTTTTGCAACATTTTTCATTAATGTTCTGCTCCTATTGGTTGTAGCGTGATGTTATATAGCCTATAGCCTTTCTCAATAAATGGACTATCCAAAACAAAAATAATTTTTCAATTCAAACCAGTTGTTCCTGAGGTTAGCACATTCAACCAAACAAAGAAACTCTTCAGCTTTATATATTATTATTAGTTTATATTAGTATTGAAACATCAAATCACCTGTGAAGGCACCATGATAGAGGGGGGTGGTGGTGGGGGCGGTACTGTGGGATACATCATGGACATGTCGAAGGAAGGCATCATGGGCGCAGCCGCGCGCTCCAGCTGCTGCTGCACGGCGCCGAACGTGGCCGCGCCAATCACGGCCCGGGAGACCACGCTAACTCCACCGTCACCGCCAGAGATCTCTGCTTCAAACCTGGTTTAAAAAATAAAATGAACAAGTGAGAAAACTGCACTAAAGTAGGATGGAAGGTGTGAAATGCGAATGTTTTTAATAGATTTTGTTGAAGCAAGCACTGCAGTTCAGTGCAGTGCAGTATTTTTGTACTTATTGTTCTTCAACTAGCATCCGTATTTCAACTTGTAGATATATTGCTAAACCTTGGCTAAACCTTGGCTAAGGCTCAACAAGCAGTGGTGCAGATGATGTGATTGCCGTAAAATATAATATTGGCATGTTATGGCGTCTATGGGAAATGTAAGCTTGCTAAATGGAGTGGCTTCTATGGCTTCATGTAAATTGCATTGCTAACCTGGACATTTCATCTTGCATCTGCTGGTATTTAGAGGAGTCTTCCATGTTTCCGCTCGGAGTTTAACCTTAAAGCAGTCCAAAACGTTTACGTAGTAACCAGAAATAAAATGTACGCCACTAATTATTACAGTCACTGTTGATACATACAGATCCACACATTTTCGGGATTATTACTGTAACAATCGTAATTACGTTTGGGATAATCGCAGTGATTCTATTTGACGTGATGAGCCAAGCAAGCACACAAGCAAGCCATTCCAAATCAAATCACAAATTCTGACAGTCAACGTCAACGACGTCAAGTACTGTGACAGTTGACACTGACCAACCCTGCATTGTAATGTAGTCTGTGGTGACCATTGAGTCAAAGGGCGCTTTCCGAATTAGCTATAATCGGTCACAGCGCTCACATCATCTCACATGCGTTCCGATTTAGATATCACGATTATGACAGCTGAGAGCTGTCAACAATTCGGAACGCCCGTGAGCGCGCTCACAGTGCTTACTCAATGTAAAAACGATATTATTACAGTATTTCTTTGTATAAACACCACATTTCTTCTTCTTTGGTTAGGTGGCGACTATCAGCCAGAAGCACAATTTCGAAAATGCCACGTTAGTTTAATTTTATGATAAGATGCAAATCAAAACAAAACACACACTGACACATCCTCACACAAACACTGTCATTTTTGACAGCGCTCACGGTGATATTATTCTAGGGCATGGTCGGCGTTATCGCAAGATGGCGCATGTCATGACGTCATCTATGACGATTCACGGAACGTCGTTATCGCATCGCACGCTCACATCGATTATTTCCCAACTCGGAACGCAGGGAAAGAATTATTTTTTTTTGGTCAAACCTTAGAGTAAGAAAGCTATAGAGAAACGGGTAGCGTGGCCACATATTACTTTACTCTATGGTGGCCACACATGAGACACAAAACTAACATAACCATAATGTATATAGAACTCAGTAATACCATAAACCTTACCCTTTACCCAGAATCAGGAAGATTGAAGTACATACATACCACGCAGTTCCAACCCGTAGCGGAGCACAGATTCGGAATAGAACTTGGCATGGAGCGATAAAATAATAATAAGTATGTAAATGATAATACGATTATGATATATGAAAATAAATATTCTTCTACGTAGTTATCAAGCTGGGTAGTTAAAAGGCTCGTTATACGATCGGATAACGAGATCGATGGTTAATTTATATCAATGGTTCATTATATTATCAAAAGCTTAAAATTTTAGTTCCTCGAAGGCTACAAATCAAGGGTCCAAAAATAAAAACATTACCTGAATCTATCCTGAATAATCTGTCCACTCATAGTATGACAAAAACTGATACTGTCACTTAATTAAAACCGTTAACACACAGTACATTGTTCTATTAACCGAAACATTTATGAAAACTTGAAACTTACGTGTGAAAGGACAATCCTGGTATTTGCCGCTCACTATCGGTTTTACAGTTAAGTACATTACACCGCATTATATTATAGATTAATCTCGGCTTTAAAACAATATACACAAGCAAATATATTAGTAAATGATGTAGAAAAGTGCTAAAATAAACTTCACAATTCCACAAAGACGAGTCTGTCAGTTTGTTTAGCTACATGTGTTGCGGCCTTGAAAAAAACGGGCCACGGACTGAGAGACGGAAATAGTATAGCTTTATCCCTTTCTTGTGGAAATGAAATGGCGCTACCCGCCGTCTATACTTTTCTTTGTCTAAGGGTCAAACTAACTGCATACCTTAGAGTAAGAAAGCTATAGAGCATCGGGTAGCGTGGCCACACATGAGACAAAAAACTAACTTAAATAACATTGGCTTCTTATGTAGCTGCCTTGAAAAAACGGGCACGCACTGAGAGACGGAAATAGTATAGCTTTATCCTTTTCTGTTACATATAATAACTCAATACTTTATCCCTTTCTTGTGGAAATGAAATGGCGCTACTCGCCGTCAATACTTTTCTTTGTCTAAGCCTTAGAGTAAGAAAGCTATAGAGCGTCGGGTTCGGGTAGCGTGGCCGCACATGAGACAAAGAACTAACTTAAATAATATTGGCTACTTATGTAGCTGCCTTGAAAAAACGGGCACGCACTGAGTGACGGAAATACTATAGCTTTATCCTTTTCTGTTACTTATAATAACTCAATACTTTATCCCTTTCCTGTGGAAATGAAACGGCGCTACCCGCCGTCTATACTTTTCTTTGTCTAAGGCTAAGTAGTCTGTGATGAAATTATTGAAAGGTCGTTGGGTCGTTGCTGTGGCAACACTGTTGATGCGTGTAATTAGTAAGGGCGCTTTCCGAATTAGCTATAATCGCTCACAGCGCTCACATCATCTCACATGGCGTTCCGATTTAGATATCACGATTATGACAGCTGAGAGCTGTCAACAATTCGGAACGCCCGTGAGCGCGCTCACAGTGCTTACTCAATGTAAAAACGATATTATTACAGTATTTCTTTGTATAAACACCACATTTCTTCTTCTTTGGTTAGGTGGCGACTATCAGCCAGAAGCACAATTTCGAAAATGCCACGTTAGTTTAATTTTATGATAAGATGCAAATCAAAACAAAACACACACTGACACATCCTTACACAAACACTGTCATTTTTGACAGCGCTCACGGTGATATTATTCTAGGGCATGGTCGGCGTTATCGCAAGATGGCGCATTTCATGACGTCATCTATGACGATTCACGGAACGTCGTTATCGCGCTCACGCTAATTCGGTACGGGTTTAAGCACGCTCATAACGATTATTTCCCAACTCGGAACGCAGGGTAAAAGTACTCTGCTCTGAGTTTGTACATTTAGTATTTTATCTATGCTCTGAGTGCTCTGTCAGTATAGTATATTATAATGTACTCTGTGGTGCTCTGTCTGTGGCGCAAAGAGTAAAGTAACTATATAGGAGCTGTGGCGTTAGTGGCGTACATCATATTGTAGTCTTTGGCATAGAGTAAAGTAATATACTTGGTCTTTGGTGGCGTATCTTGTAGACACTTGTCACAGGTTGTAGTTTCTTTATTTGTAAATATTTTTCAATTAGGATAAAGCGTCATGGTTGAAGACGATAATAAAACAATTTGGTGCGGTAATTTACCTGAACAAGCTTCTGAGGAAATACTTTACGAACTGTTTTTACAGGTTTGTGTGTACTTGTGTTGTCAGCGCACAAGAACGCTTTCCGAATTAGCCAATCATTGCTAACAATATTCTATCCTATTCACATTTACAGGCGGGACCATTGGAGAAAGTCAGGATACCAAGGGATCGAGATGGACGGCAAAAAAACTTTGCTTTTATCACGTACTGTGACGAAGTTTCGGTGCCTTACGCGTTAAACTTATTTCGAGGTACCTCCTTATATCATAGAACATTATCTTTGCAAAGTCGTGGTCGAATGGTAACTCTACCGCCGCCAATCAGATGTTATGGACTGGAACCACCTATAGAGTTCCCTCAACAAACAAAAATTGCTAAACAATTTGTTGATATGACGGAGGGTTTGAAAGACGAGGATTTCAAGTCTGTCAGTATGACTCGCCCACCATTTGACCCTAATGACAGATTGGTCATGGCCAGCTTACAGGGTAACTGGTCTCATCGGCCTCACCCCTACAGGCCCAAAGACAAGGTGCACAGAGATGACTATAGACCCAGAGATGTACACAATGACAACTATAATAGGAACAAAGACAATAGAAATAAACATTCAGGAAATTGGAGAGAGAGGAGAAGTCATAAGAAATCTAGTTACCACCGGTAGAGCTCTGATTTTGTGAAGAAACATACATACTCAATGGAAACTAGTAATTATTTTGCTAGATAGGTAAATAAATAAATACAAGGAAATATAAGGATGGTACACCATAGTTGTACCTAAAAGACAAGCAAATAACAACACACGCATTGTCCCATGTAAATAACCAATTTAAATAAATTTTTCACAGCACAAGTGCATCCAAATACATTTTAATATTCTGTATGAATAAAGTGAAAGGGGTCAATCATAAATAAAAACAATGTTTCTTTGAATTATTATTATACTCTGTTGCTGTGCTGTTCATAACATTAACATTTCTTAGCATAATAACAATACAGTGAGTTGTATATTCATTTTTATTCTATTTTTGCTGTTGTGACCAAATACCATTCATACAAAAAGAAACATGCAATGATAGTATAACATTTTTTTGTTTTGGATTTCATATAAAATAGTAGAATTTGCACTTACAGCTTTATACCAGACTGTCACAGACACTGTGCATAAATGTTGCAACTTTAGTTACATAACTATCAACTCAGTTGCAGCCACATTCACTTTTGTGCTGTTTCTTTGAGTTATATGAAAAACTTCATAAACGGATTGCCGGTTTGTGAAATAAAGGATCAAAATTGCTCAGTCCCTAATGATTTGACTTTACAATTAAGTTTAGGCAGATGAAGTTTAAACCATAACAGGGCAGAGGCTTTTTATCGACCACATATATTATATGAGTTTACTAGATAACCATTTTTACGGTTTTAAGTTACAATAAATATGATTTTATTACTGAAATGTCTATTTTTTTTATTATGGTTTCTTCTTTTTTTTGCATTATGATTTTGTGTGAAATAATGTCTCAAAGTATGTGGTCAATTTATGCACTCTGCCTGTTAAGAGTAGCAAACTATAATACTTAACTGTTTCCATTAAACCTACCTACTTTTGAAACCTCTCATACAATGATAAGTGCTACAATCTATTTAAATAACGTTGCATGCTTTTGACGTCCAACTCATTTTACTTTTTTTTAGACTTAATTAAATTTATGTATAAGTTTGAAATTATTTTTTCTATACAATGTACTGTATCGACTTTGGAGGTGACTTTTATTGTAAAAGAATAGTGGAAACAGTCTCAAACAACATAGGTGCACAAAACGGGCAGAGTGCATATTTTAACCACATGTTTTTTTAAATGATTTAGGATTATTTTTGCCCATTAGATATTCTGCAGTGCTTTACGAACATGAAACTTTAAATTCTACGTGGCTTAGCTGTATTGTGGGGCTCGGATAAGGGTTAAGTGACAAACAACATGTGTTCAACATAACTATGTGCTAAACTAAGTATAATTGTTATTTGTCAATTAAAGTATATTGCAATATCTGGTAGGTTGTGTTCTCTGTTCTCTGACTGTGTTTATAATTTCTGTCTGTATACTCATTCCATCAGAATCATTTGGAATTACGGTTGCATATAAGAAATCCTTCTTGAATTCACTCTGTAAAAAGAAAACAAACACTTGAAAATATTTTCAAACAGAGAAAGGACAATTTATCAGGTTGTGCAAAGAATAATCAACCCGTGACCGGCTAGGGGAGACAACAAAGTCTTAGTGTAAGCCACTCAGTCAATGTATCATAACTATTGCACTACCTACTTCAATTGCTTGGCAGAACACCCTAATTGCATAACACACTATCAATCTCAATCTGAATAATTTTGAAGGATATTGCTAATCCATTGCTTCTTAAGTTCGCAAAATGTGTCCGTTCAACAACGTAAATAACGCAATGAATGTTGTTGAACTGTCAAAATGAAAGCCATTGCTAGTTGCTACTGTTAGTGTGTTACAAAATTAAAATGCAGAACCATCATAACATCAAAACACAAAACCAACTCACGATTTCGCTCTTGTATTTGTAACGTATATACCTAGCTATATCGTGGACGAAAGCCATTGACACAAGATAGAATATGACTGATATAATTTTCTCTTCCCAATCAAAGAAATCAGTTGTGATGATCCAGTACATCAAATAAGTGCCCAATACTCCGCGTAAACCAAGAAACATCAAAAGGTATGAGACCTCTACTATGAAGTACAGCTTTGTTTTTCCGAATCCTGATTTCTTGAGAAACCTGCAGACAACATAAAAGCATTTTAACTAGGTACCTACTGAATATAGGCCTATTCTATAAGCGATAGTGCTGTCGCGCTCGATAGCGATACCGAATGATCCCTGTACGCGATATTGCTATCGAGCTCGGTACGCGATATCGCTGTCGCTCTCGGTAGCCATACCGAATCGGTAGTTCGGTACCTATGCTATATCGCTGTCGCTCTCGGTGGCGATACCGATTCGGTGACGCGACGTCGGTGACTAAGGGTGAGTTCACACCGAGACGCGACGCGATGCGCAGTTTTCACAATTCAGTGTCTACCTACTACGTCGAGCTACGGAGCGCGGCGCCGCCGCGCCGCCGCCGCGCGGCGTAGCTCACTGAATCGTGTACCTTTTAGTGTAGTAGATAAGGTCTGTAATTGTATTTCTATCTTGAAAACTGCGCGTCGCGTCGCGTCTCGGTGTGAACTGACCCTAACTAGCGATATTGGTAAAAAGTGACTAACCAAAAGGCTGACCAGCACCCTAATTGCGTAACACACATCAATCAGAATCTGAATCATTTTGAAGGATATTGCTAAGTAATCCATTGCTTCTAAATTCTGTTCGAAAAAGTCGGCTTCAACAACGTTAAAGCGCAATGAATGTTGTTCAACTTTATATAGGTAATATATAAAGTTGAACAACATTCATTGAAAGTTTTAAATTAGGAACAAGTTTGATTTTGTCTAGACTCTTAGATTGTCCTATGGAGCAGGACCAGCATGTTTCCAAACATTCATAACTTGGATATAATCCTCTAATTTGTAATATCCTTGTTTACAAAGTGTAGTTTTAATATGAGTTTTAAATTTTCTTTCATTTAATTGCAATATGTCACAAGGTATTTTGTTGTAGCATTTAACACAGTAGGTACCCCATAAAAGATGTATGTAGGTACCTACAATATTTTGTATAGGTACCTACCTAGTAAGTAGGTTACGCTATTTTTCAAAGCTATAAACAATATATTAATTTTCTTTATTCACAATATTTGTTATATTCGCGCAATATTTGACAAGGTTAATATTATGTATACATGAAAGCAAAAGGTATTTTTATTTACCTAGAACGCGAGCGATAGCAGGATCGGTGTACCTACGGAAGTTCAAGGACTAACTATGGTAATTAACAATGGTATTTCCGTTGACCCTATTAGTACAGGCCCTATGCCTAGCAAGTTTATGACATTTAAAATTCGAAGGACAGTGGAATATTAAAACGGGCTGACACAATTACACAACTTGTGGGCAACTTAGCCCATGGCTAGGTAGGCACAGCCGGAACTGTACTTAATTAGTAGGATTCGTTTTAATGGTTACAACATCGGCAAGGTTAGCCCTTACCGAGTTTGTAACTATTACTGCTACCCTTGGAATTGAACCCACGGGCTAATTTTATTGCGTATCACATATATTATTAGAGGCCGACCGCTTAACTGAGACGTTGCCTGAGGTAGCAGCGCGGTAAGGGAGGAGTGTGGTGACGTTATGCGAAAGCTCAGTGATTTGTCAACTTGTGACAACTACGAGTACCTATCACCCCGCAGGGTATATATGTTCTGTGATCACCCCTCCCGCACCGCGCAGATACCTCAGGCAACGTCTCAGTTAAGCGGTCGGCCTGTAATAATGTTCCATATACGGTCAGAAATTCGAACCCCCAGGATACTGCGCTCCGTGGCTCGCTGGCAAACCTCGAGTCTGGACCTCTGCTGAAGTCAGGACCAGGTTTGAGCACCATTATGTGAGAATGGGGAGAATACACATGTCCATAATTCTCCTTTTGAGACAGCGGTAGATCTCCTTTTACAATATCTTTCATTGACTAATGGCTCCTCCAGGCGCTCTCGGTGCGTCGAGCCCCCAATAAGTAGCCCCCTTTTGATGCTGTTAGTCATGAGTTTGGTCTTTGACATGTTCATCCTATTAAGCCCAATCTCGAGGCTTGCCTTGTTCAAGTCCTCGAGCATGTTACCCAACTCAGTCGCTGATGAGGAAAAAAGTACGATGTCATCGGCGAAGCGGAGGCTCTTTTCACCGATGACTAGTCCCTTGTCAGTCCAGTTTTGTGCCAAAGTTAAGAAGGCTTCCTCAAGAGTGGCTGTAAAAAGCTAGGGGACAACGGGTCTCCTTGCTTGACTCCTCTTATAATCTGAAAGGACGGCCCAGTGGCGTTAATTTTGATTGATGCTGTGCTATTACTGTAGGTATATAAATTGTCTTAAGTAAGTTGATGTAGGTGGGATCTATATTTTGGTTAGTCAGAGCATTGAAAAGTGACTCGTGGTTCATGCTGTCGAAGGCCTTAGGCGTAATCTACATATAGTACATAACCCATACATAAATTAAATAAATCCCTGTTTACTGTTTATCAGCTCTGGGCATGCTACAGTCGCAACGAACTCCATTTGAAGCTATATTTATATAGGGTTAAATTAAATTAGCCAGCGGAACTCAGCAGACGTTGACGTTTATGAGAGTGAGGTACAATACGCGTCACGAAAGGTGAGACTTGACTTTTATTATTTCGTAATAAATATTATAATATTGATAAGAATGTTAATCTAAATGCCATCGATAAATCCCTGAATAGATATAGGTAGGTACAAATTAAGGGTAACTATTTCGTACTCGATTTACCTGCGCAAGCTCCCCACTACTGAGCTCGTCAAGTCTCATCTTCGTGGCGTGTATTATAAGAGAGTGCACCTGTGTCTGCGCACACACTTGTGCACTATAAAACCTCCCGCGCCGAAGGCTAGTCTCCGTTGAGATTGGCCGCCATGGCCGAAATACGGTCTGGAGGACTTTAATTTAACCCTATAGAGAACAGCTATAAAGCAAGAAATACTAACCACCTTGCTTGCAGTAGAGGATTGGTCAGTTCCAAGAGGAGCAGCGAACATGCAAACGTGCACCCTGTGTGGTCTTTCTGCATGTATCTAGTTATGGCAAAGAGAGCTGCCGCATGGTGACCGAGCATCACGACGCTGTCCCTATAATACAGCAAGCACCACAGCAGGTCGAAGGCGAAGTAGCCCCACGACCAAATCATTAGTAAGTACTGGCACGGTAATATCCTCCCTAAAAAGAAGTTTCGGCAAATCATTAAGGTCTAAATACTTGTCTAAGTTTAGTATCAAACTAGCTGTGCTTGCGACTACGTTCGCGTGGATATCGGAAAACAATAATGTGTCTACTTATTATTTTTCTAAAGTAGCTTTTAAAACCCCTTTTAGCATAGTAGTATATATCTACTTTTTTATATGGATTTAGTAAAAAGCTGTTATACTGTTATTACTGTTATAATAAACTGTATAGGTAATTACTGTTTCTCTCTGCATTACTAGTCAATCGGCCAAAAATTGACTCTTAAGACTAGCCCAATCTTATTTTGGGTAATGATGACGACGTCAAGACCTAATTTACCTAATCTAGAGCTGTGTGATTCATGAATAATGTAGGTACAGGAACACTTGGGCGATTCATCCTTGAACATTGCATGTCAATGGTTTTTGAAGAACCAACATCCACGTTGTAGTTCGATAGTTTTAAATCTACTGAATTAGGATATGGACACTTGGAAAGCATATTAAAGGTACTAACTGGATAAATAATATGGCGTCAAAGTTCGCCATTTACATTGAGTGAAGCCAACGACAATGGCTACAGCACCGTGCAACAGCGTCAGGAGCCTGGACCGCCACTCGGGACTCTTCTCTGGCAAGCTTTCAACCGTCAGGGAATACAAAAAGGTCCACAGCAAGAAGGACACAACTTTGAACAGGGACTGGTTTGATAGAAAACACTGTCTCATTAGATACATAGCGAATCAGTTATTGGGCATACTTATTTGATTTATGAGGGGATTACTCTCCGGAAGGAATCATGGTTACAGGTTGTAGACCATTTTTTCAGGTTTTTTTGTTAAAATTGTGAAGGGTCTAAGGATTTTTGAAGTTGTGTGTCAGAAGGGAGCACTTTCAGTCTATCAAAAAGTACTCTGTGGGGAGCACAGACGAAGGTCACAGAGGTAATAATAAGAGTTTATGAAAAGTTTTTGTGTAGCTGTGATATATGTACGTACCTATTTTAATTCCGACTCTTTCCATGCCCTGGTATCGTTTGTCCCTACATTGATCTAGACTGACCTTCCAGCATGGTCGACGAAGACTGCAATTAGGTGGGCGAGGATAGTAGTTTGTATACGGACAAGGCTTAAAACTACTACCTATATAATTTACCTAATAGTATAAATAAAACATCAATTAGACCAGAATATTTATTTCCTAATAAAAGTTTATAAATTAATTGTCATTATAATAAAGTTCGCTCCATTGGAGGATAACATCATTTAACACATATCTATAGAGTCCTACAATATATTTAATTTATTTTACTACAAAAATACCTTTCGCATATTTCAGTCATAGTTTCACAATTTCACTTACTTGTTTACCCGTCTTCCATCGGGGTACGATTTTTGGGAGAAACTCTTATAGTTACAGGAGACAGAATCTCTAGCTCTATCCGGTTCTTACCGGTTGGGCAATTTGTCGACATACTTTTCGATGGCGCGATACCGTGAAGGTGTCATGGCTTCCTTGAGCATGGGTTTGAAGCGCGCGTCCTCCCCGAGCGCGAGGCACAGCTGCCGCGCGTGTTGCCGCGTGTCCGCGCTGGCGTCCGCCAGCAGCTCGCCTG